>CM033470.1:166115312-167382783 GCA_019447015.1 Hymenochirus boettgeri
ACAATCCCTCCAATTACTGCTGTACACCATGCGAAAACCCTTTTTGTTAGGCATTTGTTAGTCCCCTGTAATTAATTTCTTTGTTTATGCCTAAAACTAATGTATGATATAAACCATTTCTAGTTTGTGTGTACGTTTGTACAGGATTCACATTCATCAGGAATGCTTAAGAAAGAAAGGACTACTTTCCTAACCCATAATTGTTCATGTGCTATTTATAGTTCAGTGGATGTATTCTGCTCGTATAAGGAGTGAGTCAGAAACTTGGGATATCGAGAAAATTGTTTTGTGTAAGAACTTGAACTGTGATCTTACAGTAGATGTGTAGTTAGTTTTTGTAAATGTTTTGATTCTGTGCCACTCAAGCTTTGTATAAACTAAAGACTCTCGGTCTTGAGAACACAGTCAGTGGTAAATTAGACAGCTGGAAAATGTTTTTTTTAATTGTGGACTACAGGTTTATCTATTGGGGCCACTTCTATTTAATGGGTATTATAGCATACTAAGTCTGTCAGGACCTGTCAGAGGACGTGGCGGAGGAGCGAGAAACAGGGGGCATATTTTTAAACAACCTCTATTTTCGCCATTTCGCTATCGCAGGACATCGCAATGTCAAATAACGCTATTTTCACCTTATTTATAAAAACACTCATTTTTTCTTTCTCCTTTTGCAGAAAAATATTACTGCAGCGATGTGTGGCGTTAGTTTTCGCCTTATTCATTGCGTTAAGTGTCGAATCTCTGCGAAAAGAGAGATTGCTCTCTAGTGTAATTTCAGGGCTGTTTTTGTCATTTTTATCTAAAGCTATTTATAAATAGGTGAAATTTCACCTTTTTCCCACTTTTTCTCCCTTTTGTTGCATTTTTTTGCAGTTTTACCGGAATTTTCGCCAAACATCATTACTTAGTGGAATGTTCCATTAACATGACTATTTCTTACACAGCACTATGGTATGTTCCCATATTAATGTAACTGGTTTGATAATTAGCTGCAGTTTTTTGAAAATAAGCAATACTAAAAAATTAGTCCTATTAATAAAATAGTAGAATGGGTTACTTCCGCGATGAAGTTGTAAGGATTAAAACAGCGAAACGCGTAGGAACTACCTCACAAGCCACGACTTATAGGGGCCACACCATAGCAGAGAGGTGCAACTTCAAAAAACTGCTAATGGACGTTTTCTGCAAGGTTTTTTAGTGCTTTTTATTGTTTTTAATTGCTATAATAAAGTTTGTTGGCAACCTTATTCCTGTGTGCAGAGGTTTTTGGGAAGCCTGCATTACCCCAAGTGGTGAATAGACATAAGTGAGTGGTTGAATTTTAATATATGGAAGTGTCATTTTAAACTGGTTTTTTTACAGAGATCTTGATCTTAACCTATTTATTTTTTATTTTTTACTTCTTGTTTTAACCCTTCCCCTACCCATACCCCCAAGCGCAAGCAAGATACTTTTAAAGCTATTAATAAAATAGATAAAGTTTGCCTTTTAAGTTTTACACTATCATACTAAAATAGAGAAATTTGCCTTTTGAGATTTACACTATCATATCCTCTTAATAAAATAGAGAAAATTTGCCTTTTGAGTTTTGCACTATTTATTATATCTTTGGTAGAGATGTTCAAACTGTTGAGTTTCATTCCGTTTTCGAATTTTTGAATTTTACGGAAAATTCGTAGATTCGAAAACGGACCATTTCTGTCCATTTTGAGGGACAAATAGTAATAGTAGGTTACTGTAAATGACAGAGACCTGGGGAATGGTCTGGGGAACCCGTAAATATAACCAAAACTTATTTTAAAACTATCTATCCTCACGATCGGGCTGTTTTCGAACTTCCGCATTCCATTTTCGAGAGTTACTGAAATCGATCATTACTTTTAAGGATTCGATTTTCGATAATTATCTACTTTCAATTTTCGATAATCATCTACTTTCGATTTTCGATAATCGTCTACTTTTGAAAATCCGTGTTCCGTGAAATTGTCGGGACTTCAAAACCCTCAGATTCGATTCGAAACTGGGTTGTATTCGAACCCACATTACATCTCTAATCTTTATCTGAAATGTGTTAGGCTATTTTTAAATAACAAAGATAGGTGTTCAGTGTATTAACCAATTTAATACTACTTTGAAAATCCACCAGGGAGTATTACCTATTTACTATCATATGTGCTGAACTTTTTCAGCATTATTAGTGCTATTTTTTGCTACATAATTTTTACTTTTGATGAAAAGTCGCCTTTTTAATAAGTTGAAAAGAAAAGTTGAAAAAAATGTGGTAAAGGCTGGTGGGGAAAAAAGCAAATATAATACCCTTTATAAATATGTCCCTCAGACCCCCATCTGACTTTATTGGTAAATAAAATCTGAACCTTAAAAAAAACACCCCCCTGAGTACTTAGTATTGAGAAATACTACACAATGTACTGACACCTTCCATGGACTCATTGGCAGGCTAAATAAATGGCCACTTGATCGTTTTCGCCACCTCAGACTTGGAGAATTGAAGTGGCTGAACTTAACGCAAAAATACACTTTTCGCCATTTTATAAATATGCTTGAGTGGTAACCGCAGCGATGTATGGCGAAAAGTAAGGGTAATGACCTTTTGCGAAAAGTTTAACAAACCTTTATAAATATACCCCTGGGTTCTGCAATTTCGTTCCCGGCTCCTGAACATTTTATAGAAGAACAAGAGGCAAGACACAGCTCCTGTTCTTCAATAAAAAAAATGAATTCAAAAAAGTGATTTTAGCAGTAGAGATACCCTTTAACCTGTTCGATAGATGTGAGTACTGAAAGCAATGTCTCTAAAACAATTAGGAGATTAAGAAAAGGTACATTATCTACATAGGAGACCGAAAAAGAAATTGGCAAACAGACATGGAGATTCAATAAAAGTTCTTATCGTTAAAAATGGTGCTAATTTTGCCCCAACCAATCAGATGTTAGCTTTCAAATGTTAATTTAGAGCTCATTGGTTGGGGCAAAATTAGCACCATTTTTAAAGTTAAGAACTTTTATTAAATCTCCCTGCATGTGTATATGAATTTGGGTTTTACATACAAAATAAGGGACCTGTCAGCGGAAGCAGCAGAGGAACATGATCGGGACCTGTCAGAGGAAGCAGCAGAGGAACATGATCGGGACCTGTCAGGGGAAGCAGCAGAGGAACATGATCGGGACCTGTCAGAGGAAGCAGCAGAGGAACATGATCGGGACCTGTCAGAGGAAGCAGCAGAGGAACATGATCAGGACATGTCAGAGGAAGCAGCAGAGGAGCACGATCCTCTGCTGCTGACTCCTGTTAGATTAGACTAGATTAGATTAGATTAGATTAGACTTAGCTCTTTTACCTCCCCATTCTTCATTTAAAGTGAAAAAGAGTATGTACAGTTTTTTCGATTGAGATATGGCCAGCTAAAGCTGCAACAACAAAATGGAAGCTCCAAGAAAATGATTGAGACAGCTGCAGCACATACAGGATGAACATATTCAATGATCTGGAATAACAATGCACGTGAGCAGGGTTTCAGCTGCACTATGAAAGAAAACAACTGCAAAATAACTACATAATTTCATAAAATGCTTGTTTATTTTGCAGCTCTGATTCTAATACCACTAAATGGGTACATATACCAAACCAAGAGCAATAAGAGGAAATTGATATTGTTAGGTTATTCTCCAGTGGACTGGAAATGTCACAGGTTTGGTATATAAAGTTTATATCACTAAACAGTTGTTATTTCCTTGCATTCTCTATTTACATCTCCATATGTAGGTTTATTGTTACAACTGTCTGTGATCTATCTGTAAGTGATGAGATTATTAGGTAGTTATTCAATATGTTCCTAGTAAGGAGTTACTGACTGTTCATTTTTCAGCACTTAAAATAAGTAATTCAGCAACTCGTCCATAAAAGAATTATGTACATGTTAAAGCTGCAGTGACATTCTATTGTAAGTGCATCTCAAAAAAAAGAATTGTGCTAAGTATCCTTATACAATATATGTCTCCCACTGGTCCTATTCCCTTACAAAATCCTAATGCATGTATTGAATAGTCTCTGCTCCCTGCAGACCCCTAATGCACATACTGTTCCTCCTCTCATGTGCTCATGCACTTGCTATCATTCATTAACAAAATGTTCTTAATGTACCAGTGGCTTAGGCAGCCCATTCAAAATTAGGTTGTAGAGAAAAAAGTTTGTAAAAATTTACAATTTTACTTGGTCATAATTATTTACCATTGTTAGTATGATATAATGTGTTCCTTACATAGTAAAATAATGATAATATATAGCCACTAAGGAGTTCCATGAACATATATAATCATAATGCCACAGGCCAAAGTGACTTGATATCCATGCTGGATATCCTTTTACTCCACTGCAAATTAACATTTTTTTCTTATAATATATTAATAATATGATAAGTCAATGCTGTAAGAACAAATCGCCTACGTCTCTCCTGTCATTTCTACAAATGTGTGTGTCAGTTTCAGCTTTTCTTAATCAGGCTTAGGAATGGCTGCAGTTTAGCATGGAAGGGGGAGTCCAATTGGTCTAAAATACGGGAAAGGTGTAAGGAGAATAGAATTCTCACTGTCTGACCCAACGTCTTATCTTTACTTAGACTGAAGTCTAAAGTTACCTGGAAAATTTGTGTATCCCTACATACAAATAGAACAGATGAATGCATTGTGCCCTTACACAATCTATCCTAGAATAATTTCTTCATTTTATTCTCGCTTTACAAATAGGAAGGCTTTTGCAAAAATAAAAATCAAATATGTGGATGAACATATGAAACTTAATTTTTTTATCAGTCTTATCTTTTACAAATGAAAAAAAATTGTGATTTTTAAAAAATAAGCTGACTCAGTAACCTATGCGAGGTTTATGAATTGTGACATTAAAACTATCCCCCTCCCCCACTAGAAAAAGATACAAGCTAGGAAATTTACAGAATTACAAATACAGTTCAGAGACACTCTAGCACGCTGCTGTTAGCTGCTTCCCAGGCAAATAGGTAGGTACAATTCTCCAGCCCTTTACTCCAAGAGTCCAGGTAATCCAAATAAAATGAAAAGCAGAGAAGCACACTACTAAATAAATTACAAAAATGTATTAGTGCAAAATCAAACAACGTTTCGCTATTTTCCAGAGGAAAGGACAAAGCATTCCCGAAACATTGTTTGTTTTTGCACTAATACATTTTTGTAATTTATTTAGTAGTGTGCTCCTCTGCTTTTCATTTTGTTTGGATTACATAATTAGACACCATAAACTATAAAATACTATGGTATCTTCATCCCTAAAATTATTTTTTCCCATAGTGTAGGGCACCTAATCCCACCCCCCAACCGCAGATTTACTTTTGTAAAACAAGCCACAGAAATATACTTACACTTCTTTGTTCCTTCGGCTGTCTGCTCCTGGCTCTCTGCTAGCTGGAAGCAGCAGAGAGGGGCGGGATCGGGAGCTGCGTCTGTGATAAGCTAGCTGGCAGCCGATCACAGACGTGGCTCCCGGCTATGCAGGAAAGTTGGGGAAACAACGCACTGTAAGTACATTTCTGGGGCTTGATTTACGAAAATGAAATTGGCAGTTGGGGTTGGCCTGGGGTGCCCTACACTGCAGAAGAGGTATTTTATAGGTAGATAACCAAACAGCCAGAAGAGAACCGGAGGGAGGGGGGGGGGGGGCTTCCCTGCGCATTTCCCAGTCCTCCCTGAGGACAAGGAAGCAGCAGGGACCAGATGACACACAGACACCTCCTACTTTTCACTTTTTGCAAATTTGTACAAGCACTCCAAGAGAACCATAAGGCGCAGGGATGTAGGTTAAGGATTTTTTAACATAACACAGTGGGGCCAGTAGTAGGTTACATTTTAGTTTTGGTAGTGGACATGCCCTTTAAAGTTACGGGGTAAAAGGTCTCACCTTTCATAAAGTTAGATAGATTGGAGTACATCCTGCAGAAGACTTTCTAATATGTTATAAAAATAGAAGCCATAAGAATGCTTCAAAAGCATAGCTGTCCCATTGCAAATGTTTTTATGTGTTACTAATTAAAGGGTTGTCTTGCTCAGTTTACCATATGATAAATGTGATGAATTGATTAGTACCCATGAAGTATGCAGCTGAGGAAATTACTAATCATCTGTGAAGCATGTATATATTTGATCAATGTTAACTCTATAGGAGTTCCTGTTGATATTATTGTTATTAACAGGCTACTAAACCTTTCTTTCTTTATTATTTCCAGAGGAATTATTTAATGTAATATTTCAAAATAAATAAATATTATATATTACACAAGTGGCTAAAATTGCCATGTTTTTTTTTTAAACAACATTGCTTGCTCATACAATTGTACATTCAAAGAATAAGTCAAGTTATAAATGATGCCTAAAGCTGAAGATTTATAGTGCAACTAACATTATTAGGGGCCCCGCAAACAGAAAGTTTGTACACTATGTACAGACATTATGGTCACTGAAGTGAATAAATTCCCAATTTTGTATTTAAAGGGCATGTCCACCCCCAAAACTATAATCCCCCCAACTACTGGCCCCATCATGTAGTGTAGTGTAATCCTTACCTCACATCCTAGCTCCATATGGTTCTCCTTAGTCCCCCCCCAAAGTCCCAAAAACTGCCCACCAGGAGGATAGCAGAGTCCATATAGGACTCTGCCTCCTATCTGGCCTTCGGGAGAAGTTTGGCATGCGTACTGCAGCCCTTCTCCCCCTCCCTCCCCCTCCCTCTCCCGATTCCCTCCCCCTAGCGTATAACCATTAAAGTATAAGATTCCCCCTTGTCTCCCAGCCACAACTGCTCTATTTATATGTTTAGAAAGCTCCCCAAACTTTACTTACCTCTCCTCTTTCCTCCACCGAAGTGAGTTGCCGGCAGCCGTGGAGTAAAATGAAGCTGGGGAACATTTAGGCCCCGTTCATTGGCATCACATGCTGTAAGTTATGCCAAAGAGTACAGGAACACAATATAGAGCCATTAAATGCTTCTATGATGTTTATTTAGAAGCCAAGAATCATGTACAAAGCAATTCATTAAAATGCCATATATCTCATGGGCAAAGTCAGGGAAGTCAAAGGGTACATGTGGTCTCCATAGTAATGCACTTTATTTTTTAAAAGAATGGCTCTCAAATATTTCATACAAGCCTAGGATAATGTATCTACCTTCTCTGGGAAAGTTACACTTCGTCCATTGAAGATCTGTAGGGTAGATGAAGTGCCCATACACAGCACAATCGTCCGACAAAACTGATATCCATACATATCGCAATTGCATGTGTGTATGAGGCTTTAGATAAAAGAACTCAATGCAGAAGAGAATAACCAAAGGATGAGACACAATCATCTTCTTGCAGTGATTTATTGTGCAACAAGCGACAAGTGAGAAAGACCTATTCAGTTGTGTGTTGCACAATAAATCACTCCAAGAAGATGATTGTGTCTCATCCTTTGGTTATTCTTTTCTGCATTGACTTCTTGTAAGCTGAATATTTCACAGTACAGTATTATATGTCTTTGCATTATATTTCCACACCAAACTGTATTGACTTTAGTAGCTATTTGCCATTTATGTGGTTTTCCATATAAAGACCACATCTGAATGTAGTAATTAAAAACCCACAAAAAATATTTTTTCCCATATTAAAATGTTATTATATTGTTTGTCTAGTGTAGTCAATCAGACTTTCATGTCTTGCCACACACTTTGCAAACCACACTCCAAATACTAATATAAACCACTGTAATTTTCTAAATATTTCATTAGCAAATATTTTAAGTGATTGAGAAGTGATTACTCACACTGCCCTGACTGCTCTCAAGTTGTTTACCAATTTTCCTATCAAAAACATAATCCCAGAGTGTTCTAAAAATTTGGAAAGCAGATACGATTAAGTATTAAAAAAATAGGTGTGAGTCTTTCTGACTTCAATAATAACTAAATGTCACCAATAGAAGCAGGAGTTTTTACAAATACTGCACTTTTTTGATCAAATTCTATGGAAGGACAATTTCTCTGTCCAATGATAAGCCGTTTACCTCACTGATACACCAATTGAATGATAGTGAGGGCTTAAAGGGCATTCCCCCACAACAGAGGAAGCCCTGTTGTGCCCGTCACATGTCACAGGGGTTCCTTATAAGTTCCTGTGTTTGCTGAATAGAATTAATATTGACTACTAACAGGCATGGTGGATTAAAGGAAGCACTTAATCTTAATCCTTTCAGACTTTCTGTAGGGGAAAATAACCACAAGCTTGGTATAGAAAGGGCCCTCAATACACACAAGTTTATTGTTGTTGTTTTACCTATTTTAGTCTGTCTGGTGTTAAGACTTCTAGTAGAAAACAATAGTTTCTAAAGCTTTCTATAACTTATGTGGCATAAAAAGGAGCATAAGCCTGAAGGAGGAGAAAACAATTGTTCCCTTTTATATATCCCTGGTAAGGCTATTCCATAGTATGTGTGTTAGCTTTGGCCACCATAGAGGGAATAAAAATCAAATGAAAAGGGTGGAGGGCCATGCAACTTAATTGGTAAGAGATATGGATAAATTATGCTTGGGTTGGTTTGTTTTTTTTTTAGGAGAAGAGCTAAAACAAAAGTAAAGCTTTGTAACCATATCAGAGGGCCATTACAGGCAGCTATCAGGGAATTGTTTTCACACAGATCTGACCAAACCCTGTGCCACTGAATGAACTTTACTACACACTTTCTGCATTCAACTGTGCATTTCTCTCCGTGGTTTGCTGTTCCTATGCCACAGGCATTTTGTTTTAATAATGGTTTATTTAAGAGATGCCAAGAGGATCCCAGCAGGCTGGTTACCTGGAGGAGTTTGCTTCTCCTCATTCCCTGACAGTAATTACAGCCTGCTTCTCTGTTCCCATTGTGCTGCTTCCCATGTATAATTACAGTCTGTTATTAATCCCAAAGAAGTGGAGACCAGCTCTCAGAATGTATCGCTATAAAAGCATCATTACAAAGTACTGATTCCTGACGCTTGTATATTAGGCTACTTCTTTTATCAGCTTCTTTGAATACGGGCAGTTTGTCTAGCAATAAGGGCTAACGCAATACTAACAACCTTTGCATCAGCCCTTCATGATATAACATCCCTTTACGTTTACTGTTCAGTAGTCCATGTATTTTACAAAGGATGTAAAATCTCTGTTTCCTGGTCGTGGCTGTCAGCCAAAGGCACGCCAGTGATGTTTATGGAGCTACCTATTTATCCATGTTTAGGCCTTTTTCATTGACAGACTAATATTTCACCATCTACACAATGTCTCAGCCAACCACTGATATGGATGCTAATCCAGCTCCTTCTGCTGCTTTCATGCACGGAAAAGGCACTAGATCTAGGTTTTGGGTTTTTTTCTGTTAATAGTGAAATCTATATTGCGGGGGTGGACATACCCTTTAAACATTGGCATTAAAATAATTGTAATGTAATATGCACAATCCTGACCTCAGTCACATGCTCCCTTGCCTAATCTGGTTTGTAACAAGCTTTGTTAGAAATAGTGGATGTGACCTGCTTTAGCAAGTTCCAGCAGTAGCTTAGAACTGGAAATGTGTAAAGATCAAAACAAACAGTGACCAAATTAAAATGAGAAGTGAGACAATGATTACTGCGTGTATGTCAAGGTGGCATGCCTTCTGATTTTGTGTACTTCTGAGGCTTCAGTTGTTTATACAGTAAACCAACAAGCTCACCACCCACGGGTTTCGCAATAAACACAGCCATCACACCAAATTCAATATCGAGTTTGCAAGACTGCCACCAAATGGCAATAGCTTGTGTTTCACTGTGGAAAAATCCCTTTTGGGTTTTACCCACATCCGCACCCGATATTGAATTCAGGCAGGAAGATTTCCTTCCTGACTTCAAATGGCAATTGCAAAGTATCCCTGGATCAACAAGAACTACAGTTTATGTATTAATACAAGTAATTCTCTGTATTTTTTTAGTTTTAGAAACTTATCCAGACCACTTTTAAAGCTAATCAATGAACTTGCCATTACCACATCTGCTGGAAGACAGTTGCACAGTTTCAAAAGAATAGCAGCAGCTGCAGGACCCCATAGATAGCAAAAGACAGCAAAACGCGTTGGTAAGCCCAGGGTGAGCCCTGTCTCACAGTACATGAATCAGCTTTATTATTGGTTTTAGAAAATTTTTAAAGTCCATATACCTGCATTTTGGATATAGAGATTGTAAGGAACTTACCTGTTCTCCCACGCGGATGCTCGTTCGTGCGTCTCATGTGAATGGTGGCGTGACGTCACCACGCCGCCTGCCCAGCGTGAAAGCTTAAATAAGCTCTCCTTCCCGCGGGTGCCCGATCGTCGCTAGTCTTGGCGTCCTTGGGTTCCCTGGTTCCTCAGCCCTCCTGTGTGTTCCAGTTAGTCTTCAGCATTGTTCCAGTTCAACTCCAGCATTGTTCCAGTTCAACTCCAGCATTGTTCCAGTTCAACTCCAGCATTGTTCCAGTTCAACTCCAGCATTGTTCCAGTTCAACTCCAGCATTGTTACAGTTCAACTCCAGCATTGTTCCAGTTCAACTCCAGCATTGTTACAGTTCAACTCCAGCATTGTTCCAGTTCAACTCACAGCTTGTTCCAGTTCAACTCCAAGCATGTTACAGTGTCAATACCAGATTGTTACAGTTCAACTCCAGCATTGTTACAGTTCAACTCCAGCATTGTTCCAGTATTCACTTCTGCATTGTGTCCATTCCTGCACAGTCTCCAGGACTCATACTTCCTCCTACTTCCGACTAAAAAAGTAAGTCTCCCTGGTGTTCCCCTCCTGCAGTACCGGGAAACCATTATGGACATCTTAAAATAAACGTTTTTACGGAAAAATATCTTTTATCTATATTTATTATTAGCACGTTTCTTGCAATTTTTGCACTTATTACACTGAATAAATATCCTCTGTTGGATTAAAGACTAAAGTGTTTCATGTAAGGTCTTTTTATATTTATGGTATAACATATCAGTGAATTTATTTAAAGAGCAACTAAAGTCACAAAACAACACTAAACCAGAAGGCAGAACACCTTGATATAAAACCAGTAATCTGTGTCTTACCTTTCATTTTGATACGGGCACTGAGAAATTTACCAAAATAACGTATGGTTTGTGCTTCACTTCACAGTATCAACATTCTAGTATCACACAGTTTGGTCAACGACCATTATGTTCTGCACATGCTCAGTCCTATGGAAGAAACTTGTTACAGTTGGTCACACCCATTAATAATCTCTAGCCAATCCTTTTACAGGACAGATAAAGCAAGGAAGCATGTGACTGAGGTCATGAGGTGTGGTCTGACACTGCACATACACACAGATACTTCATCCAGTTCTTAACATGCTTACATTTACTTTAATACAATTTACTGAAGTGGGATTTTATAGCTTATTGGTGTTTTTAGGGAGGTTGTTTTCAGATTCTGGAGTATAAAAAATTGGGTTTAGTTCTCCTTTAATCACTGATATTATATTCTCTCTCTTTTCTTGGAAGGGAAGAGCACAGTTCTTACTAATTTTTAATACCTTCCAACATTCCCTATTAAACAAATACATGTACAAATAAAATTGTACTTTGCAGTGAGTATTGGACTATTTCACAAATTCTTTCAGATTCTTTTCTTAAAAAATTTTCTTTATGCTCATTGCAAAAAAATATTGATCTATTGGGTGCCTTTACCTTGAACCATACAGTTGTACTGTGCTTTTCTTCTTATATTTGTTTACACACTTGTTATTGGAACATGCGCTACATATCAATTTCAACTAGTCCTTATAAAAGAACAATAAACTGGAAGCTTTGCCTTCTTAAGCTAAAGATAGCTTTGCACATTTTTGAATGACAACAAGAGTACTTAACACAGCATGTCTGGTGATAGGGTAATATTATGACATGAACTAAAATGTGCTACACAGTTAAACAGTAGCAGAGTTAGAATACAGTTTTTACTGGGAAATTACAGGATTAATCAAGTCTTTCTTCATATTTAGCAACATTGGAAGGTGTAGTCTATTTATAGACATTATTGTAGAAGACATTAGAAAAAATTTAGTTTGGTGATACCAGGATTACTGTAACTTATTAAAGGGTATGTAAACCGAAAAATGACTTTGCCTCACCTTAACCTATAATTAAATACATGTAAGTAGCAATCAATCTGAGGTGTGTGTGTTACTGCATGCCTTCAATACAGAACTTGTTGCTCCTGTTCAGTATCCCCCCTCCCTCTCTTAACCGACTCCTCCTTTCCTCAGACCTGACTTTTTTTAAACTAAAGGTGGCCATACATATATACAATTTACTTACCCGACTGAGAGCTCCCGCAAACTTCAACCCAATCCTGCCGGAACTGCCTCTCCCGTTCTTCTATGCGACTGTAATGCGATCACAAAACCCATTAATTTTGCGATCGCATGTTGGTCGCATAGAAGAACGTGAGAGGCAGTTCCGGCAGGATTGTATATATGTATGGCCACCTTAAGCATTCTCGGCAATAACTAGCACTGAGAGATGGAATTCCACAACTGTCATCAATCCAGTTACAGTTACACCCTTCCAGTAACAGCAAAATCCACTACTTGCACACAGCAGGTGCTTAATTGACAGCTGAAGCACCTTAACTTCAGATTAGATAGCTAAAGAAATAGGGTACAGATCAACAAAATAATGGTACAGTGATAGTTGGGAAGAATGATAGTTTCCAGTAATGGGCAATTTAAAAAAACTATTTTTCCAGTGTACATACCCTTTAAGGCCTCAACCCAGGCATGGTGGCAACAAGTCATTGCAAGTATTTTTATTTCACAGAATTAGAAAAACAAGAAAAAAAATTTAACTGGATGAAACTAGAATATGGAGAGCAACATCCTTAAGGCCGATAGAATAATTCATTACAAATTAAGATTTTATTTATGAATTATTAATGTAGTTATATTAAGCTAGCCATACATGGGCAGATTGGATTTCTGATTGAGTGCAGCGATCGGAAATCCAATCGGAAGAAGGGCACAAATTTTCCAGATGTTCATTCTGATGATTTTTCCTAGAAATTAGAACTTAGAGTAGGTGAGGAGAACAATTCAATGGAGGAGACATGGAAAGCAGATACATATTGTATATCATGTCAATGCTGGCAGCTGGAAGGGTTAAAGGTAATACTTTGCTGGTACTGAAAATAATAATATCAATACTCTAGGAAAGTGCTGGCACTGAAGGGTTAATGGCAATACTCTGGGAATGTGCTGGCACTTAAATTATAAGAAGGAAAGTCTGCTGGCACTGAAGGATTAATTGTAAAACTCTGCTGGCACTGAAGGGCTAATGACAATACTCTGGGGAAGTGCTGGCGCTAAAAGTGTTAAAGCCAATACTCTTGGAGGAATAGGACACACTACTGCACTTTTAAGTGCGATGGGATTGCGATCTGATCACACTAAGGCACCAAGATGGCTAGAAAGGCCCTGGACCTAAATAAGACTGATCTTACCTGGTTGGTTCAGCTGCAGGGTACTTTTGCTCCACTGAGACAATCCAACAATGGCCACCATCTTTGCCCCCAGACTAGATCTTCTCTTCTTGGTAGTAGTATTGCCAGCACCATCTGGATTTCCCTGGTTACCTTTTTCCAGGTTGTACATATCCCCACTGATGCTAGAACTCCTGATAACATTCTTGGCTGAGGAACTGGATTCCCCGTTGAACATTGTTGGAGGAAGAAATCTAATCAAAAGGGGATAGAGAGAATAAGAATTCATGTCTGTTCTGCAAAACACATAAAAAACCATTTTGCACCTATACAGCAAGAAACCAAAAGATTATTAAATAATTTAAATTCCATCTGCCCTGGTTAGAAACAGATGCCAGATCATATAGACTTAAGGTTCGTACACACGGGACCTGCGATGCACGATGTGTACGACCGTTCGTTTCGGCCCATGTGTAGGGCCTTTATCGGCCGAAACGAACGGTCGTACACATCGTGCGTCGCGGGTTGGGACCCGCGATCGCACATGTGTACGAACCTTTAGATACTGCCTTTTTTTATAGGGGTTTCCTTTCGGGGCTTGAAATTACCCTTTCTATAGCTAATATTTACTGTAACAGAACAAAGCTCCACAGACTTCCCCTACATTCTTCACAATGTAACACAAGAAAGGCTTACAATAATACACAAACCTTGCAATAGATAGAGAGTTGCTAGCAGCTGAAAATGTTGTAAAATATCAACAAGTCATGCACTGAAAGGACATATTTAATACATCTTTGCAAGCAGAACACACATAAATGAGCATCTATTTAAACAAAATATATATTCCTTAATAAAACACAAACTCTAAACTTTATAATATAAAGTATATAATATACCAGCTGCCATTAGGGTAAAAATACATGTATTGGAATATATATCCAACTCTAATTCTTTAATCTGTCCCACATGATAAATAGGCAATGATCGGAGCAGGTGGATGGGGTAGGGGTGTCCACTGTGCAAAGCCTTATTGCAGTAAAGTATATGTTGCATGATTACTTTTGCAAAATTAAATTATTTAAAATAAAATAGTAATTCCCTAGAAATTTCACATTTCATACCAGTTCTATAGCTGTCTCTGAGGAAGTGGGTAAGCCTACGAAATGCGTCAGACATGAGAGAGCTTTTGTGAATTTAGTGTGTCCACCTTATGAAATAGAGTAATTTTATTTTACCCTACGGAGTAGTGCGCTCCATAACTGGCTTTTATGTGAGCACCTGTAGGTGGGAGGTGATTATGCTGGATCGGACGCACCACGTGGGGAGTCTCAGTGGAGTTCGAGTGCTGCCATGTTCGTGACCATTTAAGTTTGTATCGCTTTGTATAAATTTCCAGAATGTTGCAAGAGCTAGGGACTGCGGGTATGTTTTTTCCTGGAAGTTTTACTATGAAGCATTGGTTAAAAATGTTTTAGAAAGATTTGAGGTTTGTCATTTTAATTATCTGTGCTTAAAATTAAAGGAAATGTGTTTAGGTTGGTTTGGCCATTTAACAATAATAACTATCTGGGCACATATATGTCAGTTTGCAGCACTTTATGTCTTACAAATATTTCTAGTGTTTATTTGATGGGGCACTGATGGAGTCTGTAGGGCTAGGGTATTGACAATAATTACTCTACGCCAAAGCTGAGGCCACACACGTTTCATACATGTAGTACCATCTGCATGCAATTAAAAAAATTGGTGATCGCATATGCATGCAATGGGGCTTCCCACACTAACATGCAATGCCGTGCGTTTCTCGTGCGCTAAAAGATCACAAAATGCAATAGTTAATGTGTGAGCAATGGGCTAGTGTGGCCTAGCCCTAAAGCCATTTACAGACTGATGTTTTATCAGTTTTATTCTCTCTCAACTAATGCTGGCCATACACTTATGTCATGTGAACATCATGGAGACATCGAGAGGTAAGTATAATTAAACCATAAAATTGTAAGTTCCTATATGGTGGGTAGCTGATCCGGCTTACTCACTATCATCAGAGACAGCACTAAAATAACAATTAATCCTCCTGTGTCCCAATGCTTAAAAATATAAACAAAAATTATTTCAATGAAAAGATTTTATTACCCCTGATATCAGTGATGCCCAACCTAGCCTTCTGGCCGCAAGAGGCCCACAAGCAATTTTTTACCCCGTGGGTGGGTGAGGCTTGGGCATTCTGGGGCATGGCTTGGGCGGATCGGGGCTACACACCGTGGCCCGGTCACTGAATGGGGGGCCACTGGTGTGGCTCAGGTTGGGCATTGAAATTTTATTATGTGAGGCTAAGGCCCTACTAAATGCATGTCTGTAGTTTGATAATTAGTAAATGCTACAAGCATTGCAAATTATGTGAACACCATTCTCTATGCTGTTAGCATGCCTTTTCATGGGGATGCTGACAGTATAGTATTTGAGGTTGAATAAAGACATATGTCCATCCAGTCCAACCCATCTAGCAATATCCTCATTTCCTGCCTAACTGTTGATCCAGAGGAAGGCAAAAAAACCCTACCAAATTTATGAAGGGGTAAAAAATTCCTTCCTGACTCCAAGTGGCAATCGGACCAACGTCCACTGGAAGACAGTTCCATAGCTTTACCGTTCTCACAGTGAAAAACCCTTTCCGAGCTTGAAGCCTAAACCTTTTTTCTTCAAGTCTTAAGGGATGTCCTCGTGTCCTTTAACATGTTCTATTGGTGAACAATGCCCCACATAGTTTATTGTATGGTCCATTAATGTATTTATACACAGTAATCATATCCCCACGCAAGCGTTTTTTCTCCAGCGTACATAATTGTAACTTTTCCAGTCTCTCTTCATATTCAAGCTTCCCCAATTCCCTTATTAATTTAGTTGCCCTTCTCTGAACCCTTTCCATTTCAAAGATGTCCTTTCTGTACAAAGGATTCCAAAATTGCACTGCATATTCCAGATGAGGCCTTACCAATGCTTTGTAAAGAGGGAGTATTACATTTTCCTCCCTTGAATCCATACCTCTCTTTATACAAGACAATACCATGCTGGCTCTGGATGTTGCAGCCTGGCACTGCTTGCTACCTTTAAGTTTGTTATCCACCAAAACTCCAAGATCCCTTTCCAACAGGGATTCACTTAACACAGAGCCATTTATACTATAAGCAGCACAAGGATTTTTAAGTCCAAAATGCATCACCTTACATTTATCAACATTGAATCTCATCTGCCACTTAGCAGCCCAATGTGACAATCTATCTAGATCCCCCTGCAATGATTGCAAATCCTCTGAAGTTTTTAATGGTCGACAAAGTTTTGTGTCGTCAGCAAACACAGAAATCTTGCTGACAATACCCACTTCCAAATCATTAATAAATAGATTAAATAGAAGCGGCCCCAACACAGAACCCTGTGGCACCCCACTTAGCACTTTAGTCCATAATGATAAAGCCCCATTTACAACTACTCTCTGCATCCTATTCATTAACCAATTTTCTATCCATGTACAAATGTGACTCCCCAGACCAACAGACCCCCCAGACCAACAGACCTTAGCTTATACATTAGTCGCTTATGGGGGACTGTATCAAAAGCTTTTGCAAAATCCAAGTAAACTACATCTACTGCTATGCCAGAGTCTAAATTTCTACTTACTTCCTCATAAAAGCCTAGCAAGTTAGTTTGACAAGATCTATTCCTCCTAAATCCATGCTGGTTACTACTTATAATGTCAGTCCTTGAAATATACTCTAGAACATGTTCCCTTATTAAACTTTCCAGGATCTTCCCCACCACTGAAGTTAAACCTGTAATTACCCGGCTGTGAACGACTACCCTTTTTGAATATTGGAATAACATCAGCCTTTTTCCAATCCAGAGACACACCACCGGACATGAGGGAATCAGCAAAAATAAGAAACAATGGCCTAGATAAAACTGAACTTACAGGGAGATGCAATAAAAGTTCTTATCGTTTAAAATGGTGCTAATTTTGCCCCAACCAATCAGATCTTATTTAACATTTGAAAGCTAACATCTGATTGGTTGGGGCAAAATTAGCACCATTTTTAATGATAAGAACTTTTATTGAATCTCCCTGTTAGTTTCCTAAGTACCTGAAGATGTATTTTATCCGGTCCAGGAGATTTATTAATATTAACCTTATTTAGTTCCTTCTGTACTATATCCTCGGTTAACCAAAGTACACTTGAATCTTTTATACCATTATTGCTACTATACTCTATGATATCTGTACTTGTATTTTCTATAGTGTATATAAAGGGGAAAAAATTATTCAAGACATTTGCTTTATCGCCATCCTCCGTAACTAACTTATCCCCATTAATTAATGGTGCCACATTCTCCAATCTTCTTACTATTAATATACTTTAAAAAATGTTTAGGCTTAGTGATGCTTTGTTCAGCTATCCTAACTTCATTATTAATTTTAGCTAGTTTGATTGCTTTCTTACACTCCTTGTTACAGTTTTTATAATCCCTAAAAGCCCTTTCCGTTCCCTCAGCCTTAAAGGTTTTAAATGCCTTTTTCTTCCTTTTCATTTGCCTCTTTACATCAGAATTCAGCCACATGGGTGCGGATTTATTTTTCTTACATTTATTTCCCAAGGGTATAAATTTAGATGTGAACTGGCTTAAAATCCCCTTGAACACAGTCCACTTCTGTTCAGTACCTTTTCCTGATAATACATTATCCCAGTTGACATTCTGAAGAGCTGCTTTTAACCTGGGAAAAAAAATTTGCCTTCCCGAAATTAAAAGTCTTTGTTAACCCAGCGCACTTTTCCTTTTGATAACAAAGTCCAAACTCCACTATTTCAAGGTCACTATTCCCTAAGCCTCCAGTTACCTTTATATCTATAATGCGCTCCACGATGTTAGATATTACCAGATCCAACAGAGCTCCTTTTCTAGTAGGAACCTCAACCACCTGTGAGAGAAAATTATCCTGCAGCAAATTCAGGAACTCACTTTTTTCTGTGATGGCAGTTCCACCACACCAATCAATGTCAGGGTAATTAAAGTCCCCCATAATGAGCACACTCCCCAAACTTGCAGCCCTTGCCAATTGCATATGAAGTTGACTCTGCTCCTCTCTGCTAGAGATGTCCGAACTTCGCAAAATCCGGTCCGTTCGAGGATCTGCAAATTTTCGGAAAAATTTGAAAATTCGAAAATCCGAGAGCGGACCCATTAAAATGAAAAATACCCTCGAAATTACGAGATTTTTCGTATTTTCGAAAATTTTCGAAATTACAGGGTTTCACGTATTTTCGAAAATTTTTGAAAATATGTATTTTCGAAAATACGAGTAATCCTCGTAATTTCTAAAATTTTCGAAAATACTAAAAATCCGCGAATCGGAAGTTCGGAATGCGGAAAATCCGGGAAATCCGGAAAAATCCGCGAACCGGCCATCCCTACTCTCTGCTAGATCTGTTGTATTCAATTAGATCAACTGGACTTGAAATGTAGTTCTTGAAGACGTTTCGCTAGTCATCCGACTGGCTTTCTCAATTCAGAATGACTTGTACAAGAATCTGTGGCAATTATGTACCCTGGAGAATCCCAATAGCATATTCGCCAGTATGTTAACATACTGGCGAAGGAACGTGACTGGTTCAAGAGAGGTGTTAAGGAGGCCATTTATGTGAAAATAAAGAAACCAAGCCTAAATAGAGGTGGGGGGGGTTCGACACCAACTGTCTGCCATGTACAATGCTGTTTTAACACCTTACTCTGGGCGTTCCTATAACACCTCTTAGCCACTATCTAATCACACCCTTAACACCTGGCTGTGATATGCTAATTGGGATTCTCCAGGGTACATAATTGCCACAGATTCTTGTACAAGTCATTCTGAATTGAGAAAGCCAGTCGGATGACTAGCGAAACGTCTTCAAGAACTACATTTCAAGTCCAGTTGATCTAATTGAATACAACAGATATACCATGACCTGGATGAATGAGAACCTTCACAAGCATACTCTCTGCTAGCATTTGGCGGCTTATAGCAGACACCAACAATGACATTACCCCCTTTCCTGTTGTCTAATTCCACCCATATTGCCTCTACTTTATCATCCATATTGCCAGTTATCTCTTCTTTTAAATTTGGCTTCAATTCTTTTTTGAAATAAACACATACTCCTCCCCCTTTCCTTTTATTCAATGCCATAATTTCCAATTCACCCATTTTGTCAGCCAGGCTTCTCGCATTTGCAAACATACATTTTAGATTATGATCCTGTAATTTATTCGTACACTTTAATACACATGCCTCCCTATCCCCTATGCTAGCCCCACCCCCCTTTCCGCCCACCACTGGCCTATCTACACCCTGCTTTCCTCCTGGGCTATCTATCCCAGTAAGACTGCTAATACCCTCCCCCCCAAACCTAGTTTAAAATCTCCTCCAACCCTCTAGCCATCTTCTCCCCTAAAACAGCTGCACCGCCATCAGTGAAGTGCAACCCATCCCTACTAAAGAGCCTGTAGCCGACAGCAAAGTCTGCCCAGTTCTCAATAAACCCAAACCCTTCTTCCTTACACCATGCTAGAAATGGTAAAATGAAAATGAAGAAAAAATTGCATAGCCGCACATTGTAATATGTGCCCCTGGGTTTGCTGTAAAAACCTCAAAAACTGGTTGCAAATGAGGGTTGCAGGAGGAGTCTAGTACTTCTCTTAAGACCATGGTTTTACGGCCTTTAACCTGGGTATAATTGGGAATGCCAGGTTTGTGGTAGGTTAAATGCATATTCTGGGTACTTTTTTGGTGTTAAATTTTTTTAAGCAATACAATATGTGATTCCTTTATTCAATTATTAATAAAAATGCAGAAAATGGGTGTTTCACTGTTTTTCATGTAGTAATGAGGTGTTATCATAACTACAGAAATGATCCCTGAGTGCTTTACAATCATTTACATAAAAACAATGACCTGCTGTGTTACCACCTAAACGATATCAGGGCTTTATCCTCAGTGTGTGTAGCATCTTTCCCGTCTGCCCCGCAGTTGTTTGGGATCTGCAATCTTTCAAAGGTCTGGCATGTGTGAACCCAGCTTAACTTAAACTAACATGCCCTCTGTTCATTGATTTGGATACTTCTGGGTTCCTTCAAATTTAGGCTACTGGTTACTGGTACTCATTACCACACCAGCATACACAGCAGGGAGCTGGGGTGGCCAGGACCGTCCAACACACAAATAACTCTGCAATAATGATTATTATTATTATGGATTTATATAGCGCCAACATCTTCCATGGAGCTTTATAATTACATTATAATTTCATTACATATACGGGTTAATACATATTAAACAAAGTTATACATATTACATACGCAGTAGTGAGTGATGAGTTACTTACAGAAATACCGTGATACAAATGTAAACAAGAACGTAAACTGCTCCTTAAAGGAGAACTAAACCCAATTTTTTATACTCCAGAATCTGAAAACAACCCCCCTAAAAACACCAATAAGCTATATAATTACAACTTCAGTAAATTGTATTAAAGTAAATGTAAAGCCTGTTAAGAACTGGATGAAGTATCTGTGTGTATGTGCAGTGTCAGACCACACCTCCTGACCTCAGTCACATGCTTCCTTGCTTTATCTGTCTTGTAAAAGAATTGGCTAGAGATTATTAATGGGTGTGACCAACTGTAACAAGTTTCTGCCATAGCTAAGGACTGAGCATGTGCAGAACATATTGGTCGTTGACCAAACTGTGTGATATTAGAATGCTGTGAAGTAAAGCACAAACCATATGTTATTTAGGTAAATTTCCCAGCGCCTGTATCAAAATGAGAGGTAAGACACAGATTACTGGTTTTATATCAAGGTGTTCTGCCTTCTGGTTCAGTGTTGTTATGTGGCTTTAGTTGTCCTTTAATTACGAACGTAACAGCCACTGCTCCGCCCATGTGACCACATTCATCCCTGCTGTGCTGTTTATGGTGGTGTGGTTGGGAGAGCGCTCAGTGTACCAGCAACTTTATGTCTTATTTTCTGCCGTTTTAAAATTTCAGCTAGAATGGAAAGCATTTTGCTCATTCTTTGCTGTAATTTACACTACTTTTCACAGTGTCATTAATTCCATATTTGTTGATAAAACAGAAAGTTGAGTGAAAAACAGGGTTCTGGAGAATGGAGTGAAAAAATATAATTTCCACTACTTTATAAATATGCCCCACCCACAAATATACAAAAATATTTAAGTTGCCTGAATCACTAATGAAATTACGCTTCTTAATTCTTAAAACACATCAGTTCCTTACTAATTTTATATTGAATGTATAAGGATTCTTATTATAGCACTAAATTCAATTCTCCTTTCCACCTAAGCATGTGAGCTTAACACGTCACTGATGAATATGTCAATGAAAGGGGATGTGATGCCTCCCAACAGCACATCCACATTATTTCCTTACAACCCCCTTTAACATTACCAAACACTGATAACACTATGTTAATGGAACAGTGTGGGAGGTGGGGGAAATAAAGTTCTTCTGTTGTGTCGGTCTAGATTTGCTATATTGCAAAACAATAGTGTCCATCTTTACATGCACCTGTGTCAAGTAGTGTCCAAAATATGGTGTCTAGCCATACCCCTCTCCTGTAACAATGCTGTAATAATATTATATATATATACAGTATATATCCCTTATATAAATAAATTTATAATTTCATGGGGAATACATTGGGTTTTTCAGAGGTACTATGTTGGTGGGGGTGGGTAAAAGTAATATACATAGGGACATACATAGTGTTTATGTGTTGTTTAAGCACTAAATAAATAATTATATCAATATTAACAATTATGTAGTTATGACATTAAAGTATATAGAAATATAAATAGGCAAAATCTATAAAAATATAATAAAACTACTTGCATAGTCCCCACTCCTGTTTTGTAATGGTATCTTCAAAATAGAGTGTTAAGCCACACCCCAGGAAGTTTTACAGGGGGGCAATGGAAGCTTACAAAGGAACATATTTATCACTTCCCTTTTAATGTTGTATCCAATGGTGTGCTTAATATTAGATTGACAGCAGTTTTAGCGAATCAAAACATTTTCTGAGTTTTAGTAGGAAGTAGGAAGTTGCAAGACTTATATGTCACTTCCTTTGTAAAACATGTGACAGTCTCTCACCTCACCCCTCCCCTCTCAATAGAAACAAAGGAGTGCTGCTGTTAGCTGGACAGTAAGAGATATCTATATATCAGGGATAGGCAACCAGTAGATCTCCAGATGTTTTGGAAACTAAAACTCACAGAATTCCCTAACTACAGGGTACTTGTAGAAGAATGCTGGGAGTTGTAGTTTGAATTGACTAACTACAGAGTGCTTGTAGAGGAATGCTGGGAGTTGTAGTTTTAATCCCCTAACTACAGAGTGCTTGTAGAGGAATGCTGGGAGTTGTAGTTTTAATTCCCTAACTACAGAGTGCTTGTAGAGGAATGCTGGGAGTTGTAGTTTTCAAACATCTGGAGATCTACTGGTTGCTTATCCCTGCTATATATGATAGGGGGACTGAAAGGAAAACATCTCCATGTCCCTTTCTCTGAGACAATAAAGTGAGTTTTTTAATGGTTTATTACATTATTTAAGCAATAGACTCCATAGAAGCCATGAACCTGTGTCCTGAACTGATAAATGTAATAAGATTGAAACATGACAGGATAGTCTGGGTTCTTTATAGGATTTACCAATAGTGATCCCTCTCTAACACATTGACCAATAATGATCCCTTTCTAACACATTTACCAATAGTGATCCCTCTCTAACGGAATCCCTGGTGACAGCTGTGAGTTAGGGCTAGGCCACCCTAGCACGTTTTTTGCATGTTTGCAAAAATTCCCACAATTTACGATGCGCATGTGATTGTGCGGCCGTTTGCATTTTGGTAATGCATGCGTTCACCATTTTTGGTGCGTTAATGCATGCGTTTCTGTAACGGAAAACGTAATTTGGTGCGTTGTAGTGTTGCCTCGGCCTTAATGGGGAGGGTGAGTATTAAAAGAAAAACTGATAACTTTAATTACAGAATGATCCAATGGATCTCCTATTGATCTATTATTGGTTGGAAATTTAAGGGAGAAGATTGGTTCAAGCTCTGCACAACAGTTGTATTTCACTGTGGTGTTTCTACTGAACTATAACACTCTATACAATGTTACAATAGAGAGATCAAGAATAGAGATGGACCGGATTGCTGATCTAAACCCAGTTCTGCAACGGATTTCTGCGATTCACGGATTTTGCGGGAATTCCGCTTTGCAGATTTTTTCAAGGAATTTTTGAAAATTTTGTAAAAACTATACAGTAACTTACTGTAAATAGTTTTGGGACCTGGGGAAAAGACAAATTGATTCTTTCTGAAAGAATCTGATTGTAACCAATTCTGATTAGAAAAGAATCTGATTGGTTAGTATACCAATCAGATTATTTTTAAAAGAATCTGATTGTAACTAATTCTGATTGGTTACAATTAGATTCTTCCAGAAAGCATACCAATCAAATTCTTTCTGAAAGTATCTGACTGTAACCAATTCTAATTGGTTACAATCAGCTTTAGAAAGAATCTTATTGGTATACCAATCAGATTATTTTCCAATTAGAATTGGTTACAATGAGATTCTTTCAGAAAGAATCTGATTGGATAGTATACCAATCAGATTATTTCCCAATCACAATTAGTCACAATCAGGTTCTTCCAGAAAGCATAACTATAAGAATATTTCTAAAAGTATCTGATTCTAACCAATTCTGATTAGATACAATAAGATTCTTTCAGGAAGTATCTGATTGCTATACTAACCAATCAGATTCTTTCCCAATCAGAATTGGTTTCAATCAGCTTATTTCTGAAAGAATCTAATTGGTTAGTATACCAATCAGATTCTTTCTAAAAGAATCTGATTGTAACCAATTCTGATTAGTTACAAACAGATTCTTCCAGAAAGCGTACCTTGCTGAAAGTATCTGATTTCAATTCTAATTGGATACAATCAGATTCTTTCAGAAAGAATCTGATTGGTATACTAACCAATCAGATTATTTTATAAACAGAATTTGCTACATTCAGATTCTTTCAGAAAGATTCTGATTTGTTAGTATACAAATCAGATTCTTTACCAATTAGAATTGGTTACAATTAGATTCTTTCAGAAAGAATCTGATTGGTTAGTATACCAATCAGTTACTTTCTGAAAAAATCTGATTGTAACCAATTATGATTTGAAAGAAACAGATTTTCTGTTTCCCAGATCATTCCCCAGGTCCCAGAGCCATTTACAGTAAGTTACTGAATCATTTTTGCAAAATTTTCGAAAATTCCTTTAAAATTCAGAATTTCTGAAGTTTGATTGTGAGGAAAGTCATTTTTTTTACTCTTCTGGGTGTATGTACGTTTTTCCCAGACCATTTTCCAGGTCCACAGGCGGAACAGATTTTAGCAGTTTCGCCTATCAATCAAAACCGTGGATTTAAATATCTTCCTGTATAGATTTATCAAAACAAATCGATAACCAAACAGAAAAATGTGATAGTGTTATATAACAAATATAAGATGAATAATGTCTGTCTTATCTAGATGTTAGGCTGCACTTTACGTATATTTAACATGTATTTCTAAAGCACTGACACTTCCAGTACAATCCAAAATATGTGTGTATATATGTCCACTCTAAAACCTTTTGGGGTACACCCAATAGGTTCCCTTCTACCTGTATATTGTGTAAAATATTCATTTAGGGGATGTGACACTATTAGAACCAAGATTTCATAGGATTTCTTTTTTTTGACATCTTGCCTTTATTTTTTTTGTACAAATCCCTAAATTTTATAGTGGTGCGTATAAATTTTTTATATCATCTGTATCCACATATAGTTAAACATACACCCACATATTTCCCACTGTGCACCAATGGGCACAGCTTCCTGTGAGACAACAGACAACACACACCATTAATGTTTTTTAATGTTTTTAACTGTTGTATATGAGTATGAGGGACTCTATTAAAAAAATATTTTGAGACATGAACAATTATGTTGTCACAGAATTCCGTTTTATGCAATAGGGTGTTGATCTAAGCAGGCTTTTGCATTATGATAATATACTACTAAACAATTTAATTTAAAGGGCAAGTCCAGCCCCAAAATGAAAACTTACATATAGGTAAGTCTGAAATATATAAGTCTAATCTGAAATCCTGCACAATGTCCTGTTTCCCCTGTTTCAGCTTCCTGGTTCTTCCAGTTAGCAACTGTCGTTTATGGATTTGACTGTTGACATCACAGCCAATGACTGAATGTTAATCCCCTGTCTGCCTCTTCTGAGCATGCTCAGGCTCAGTACAGGTTTCTAAATTGCTCAGTCCATGAGGCATCCAGAAGCATAGCAGGCATACAGTAATGAATTCATAGGACAAACTATGATATATCAACATATTTTAAAGAGGCCATTCTTTCTAAAAGATGTTCTTATGAGGGTGGAATTGTCCTTTAAGTGAGAATTAAAGGCAAAATAAAAACAAGTCTGAATGGATCTATTTAGTTCTGCAGGTTTCTCAATTCAACTGTATTCTGCAGTTGTCCTTCCAGATTGTGTCCTGGACAATAATACACAGTTGCACATACTCAATAAATTCTCTACTCCCCCTTGACAAAATTATAAAGTAACTATTTGGTGATCTGGTCTACCTCTGACCTCTATGTAATCAAGAATGAGCAGTCAGAAAGCCAATTAGGAAGGAGAGCAAAAGAAACTAGTATTAAGGGGTTGCACCATGTAAGCCATCAGTAAAATAAATAATACCATGAAAGTGAATGCAATACCTATAGTTGGACATCGCCTGTACTTTTGTTGTATCATTTACAACAGAAACTAGTTAGTTTCACAAACCTGAACTTTTACAGTTTAATTCTTTACAATGCAGAAGTTAGAGTTTGAAATTATAGAATCTATTTAGGCTTAATTATATTTTACTTTAGTTCTCCTTTAAAAAGACATTTGTCACATCAGCCAAATCTTAGAAAGGTTATAGAAATGTTGACTAATCTAGTAATTATTATTAATGCAATAGGACTAATACAATATGATAAGTCCAGGGCACACCAATCTTCAGATCATCACTGGTTTTTTTTGTTGTTGTTTTGGTGCAGTAATAAACATTTTCATCAGGAAGAAAATATAAAAAAAAATAAACACATAAATAAATAAAAATGATGCTTTGACAATTGGTGTGCCCTGGACTTTTATCATATTGGATTTGTGTTGTTTGCAGGTGGTACTGCTCTCCCAGAGGCACCCAGCTGAGTCATAATAGATTAGTGCAAAAAAACCCATTTTTTAAATTTACTATAATAGCACTAATTTAATAAGATAATGCATGTTTTTACATTCAAAATTGCACTTCCTGAATAGTAGTGGCTTTTGTCAAGTTAGTGCTTTTCTGATTCACCGTTACTGAGATCCTGGTAGCTATTTGTTTAAACATCATTTGAACATGATTGACCATCAAAGTACAATTATACTTACCTTTCTTGCTCCTCTGCTGTCACTGCAAAATACCCTGGAAGAGGGCCTAAACTGCTAGGTCCTCATCCTTGGGTACATTCTGTAGAGTATATCCTAAAATACTTACTAAAACATAGTAGTTCCGTATCTGACAGCTGTCCGTGATCTGGGCAATGGGAAGATAGGGTGGAGTTAGACTGGTAAACTATACGTAAAATATTAGTAAGTATATCAGGAGACAGAGGCTATACAGATAAACAATGGTGGAGGTGCACTCTGTCCAACTGTGGGTACAGACGCCTTGTGGGTTCTTCCCTTTGGAACCAGTAGTTTCGCAGGAAACAGGCAACAGAGGGTCGCACTCCAAGAAATTATAACAATTTTATTGTGATCCACACATCACACGTCACAACGTTTCGGGGGAATACCCCCTTCTTCAGGTGATCACTATTCTCATTTAAACTAGTTTATGGTGAAAGGGCCCTACAACCTATGCTGGAATGTCATCATCAATAGAGATGGCCGAAACTCAATAGTTTTGTTCCGTTTTCAGATTCCCGGATCTCTGGAAAATCACGAATATCCGAAAATCCAAAAAAGGAACGAATTTTCAAAGATTTTCGAATGTACGGAGCTATTTTTCTAAATAGCCTTGAACGTTCGATCCCGAAAATACGATCGGAAACTTGAAAAAGGTTTCTGGTCATATTTTCAAGGATCTTCGAACGTTCAAGGCTATTTACGAAAAAATCTCCGTACATTCGAAAATCTTCAAAAATATGTTACGAAGTCCCGAAATCTGGACAATTCACCCGGATTCGAACAGATCATTCTGATTTTGGAACCGAGGGGTTCGGTGTCGGATCCGGATCCCATCTCTAATCATCAATAACAACTTCTACCAACTCCACTGAAAAGAAATAAGAACAGATTGTGGAGCAATTTTTATTTCAAATCAAGTCACACACTATTTTTATTTTTTCTTATTAAAATGCAACTTCTTATTACCTTAAAAGGACCCAGGATGGGGACCTAAACTGATTGGACCTCACCTCTTGGTTTTGCTCTGACGTCCCCTACCAATGGCTTGATCTTAACCTGGTCAGGCCTACCCCCTCTCAGTCAGGGGGCCTGACCAGTAAAATACATTTGTTTTATTTTTGTCACAAAAACATTGCCATGCATAAAAGCAGAAATTGCTGTGCCAAAATCTAATCACTCAATTTGGTTACAATTTGAATTTATGGGTAAATGAGATGATTATATATCGGTCAGCAACTGTGCATATAAATGTACAGAACAGAATTCACCATACTACATTCAGACTATATTAGGGCCCTTCTTCATCTTGCCTCTGTTACTGAATAATTTGGTACTGTACATACATCTCTCTTTGTGTGTATTGCAAAAGAGAAGGGGTAATCATATACTTTATTATCCAGCTTTCAGTATTATCCACAGCAAAATAACAGCACAGCAGATTCATTTTAAGCCTTTTCTTGATAAAATTGTTTGCTAAAGAGTCATAGAAGGGAATCGCAGAATATGATGTGTGCTTTTATTAGACTGTTGCTGTATGTGACAGTCTGCCACCTCCTGTCCTTTCTATACAGTGTTGTGGGATGCGGGTTCTGCTGCAGTTTACATATCAGTATTCAGCACACAGACCTCTCAGGCTTACTGAACTCACCTGCTTACAGAGGAGTGGTCTTAAAGAGGTGCAAGCATGGTGCAGTACAGTCAGCACAGGCAGCTATGTATTATTAATTCTGTGTATAAAAGTAACCAGTAGGGTGTTTATGCAGCAGTCCTTGATCACTGCATATTAAGGTTGAAAACTGAAGACTAGAACCTCACCGTTACATTAACACTAACAAACTGCTTGAAGGGAATAAATAGCATGCCATTCCAAATGCCAAAATAAAATGCAAATCACAAATGTACAAAAGAATAATTCAAAAGCACATCCAGATTGTGCTGCACGCACACACAAAAAATGAACAGGGTTTTGATTTAGCTGTAACAGAATACATTTTGAAATCAACCTGTATAGGAAAAATTAAAATTGCATAGTACATTTTTATTCAAGGTACAGTATCCCAAAATAATCTATATCACGTAATGATATAATTATCATTAAATATAAATATACATTTTTTTTTTAATTTAACAATCCTAGATAACTGGGCTTTTTTAATCAATTTCAATGCATCTCTGCAATACGTTTTTTTTTATAGAATGTACTCGTAGAGGATATTCATTGTCAGTTGCATGTGCTTAATTCAAAAGGACAGTATAGTGTATGCCCAGAATACACAGCCATATGAATGGGAGGACCAGAAAGGCCTTAGCTAGGGGTGTTTCTTTAATGAGGCAAGTTGTAACATTTGATTCAGGGCAGCAGGTGCCCTGGTAACTAAGATGGGCCACCGGCTGACCAGCAAAAAACAAAAAATCAAACCCCAAAGACATGCAATATCTCTTTCATACACTATAGATTATTGTGGGTTTTGTGCTAAATGACACATGGGGACTGTTTGAGTAATATTATAAAATCCCTGTGTACTAAATTTCCACTTTCAAAATTCATTGCTACTTCAGGGTAGTGTGCTTCACTTATAAACACCTATAATTTAAGTGGATGGGGACATCTTTTTAATGATCTTTGCTTAAGTAGCAAAAAATCTAGAAGCACCCCTGGCCTTAGCTATCAGCTATTAGAGGCTGAGATTCATCCATTCAATTTTTCTCATATACCTAAGAGGGTAAGAAATGAAATAAACAATAATCCACATGGGTTACAAAGCAAGTATATACATGATTAAAGGAAAAATTATATTTTTAGGTATAATTTTTCACTCTAAATTAGCTTATCTTTCTTACCAGTAGACAAAGCTGGTGTCTGCCCACTGTTTTGTTTTGATGCGGACATGCTCAGTTATCTTGATGCAGAGAAAAGGATCAGCTCTTCAATTAGCTACTTATACTAACACTCTTCTTTTTTTTTTGGTTTGTTTTTGTATGTTTTAATGTGTTTTCCCCAGTGAACTGTAAAAATCATATTGAAACATCAACAAAATGAAAACGGTTGCACTATTATCCAAAATGCATTGATGTTTAAATGAAATAAGATTTTTGTAAGGTTTTGAGGTTTTGGTTAATAGTGCAGCCATCCTCAGGATAATATATATATATATATATATATATAGTATAACTATTTATATAATTTATATATTTATGTACTGAACTATCTATGTATTTGTTCTCCTTGTATGACATTATTGTATTTCGTTACTGTACAGCGCTGTGTCCCCAAGTGGCACTTTATAAATAAACTATACATACATACATACTATACATACAGTACATACCTAATTTTAGGCCAAGACCTGTGAGTGTGTTCCACCACTCCTTCCAGTGGCCCCACCCTCACTTCTTTCACTTACATAACACAGGCCTACTAACCAAACACAACCTATCACTGGAGGCAGCACAACCACTTGTTTGTCCTAATATTTGTTAGAATTTGTGTTGTTGTTGTTGTTTTCACAAAGTTTAAATGATGGAAATAAATTGCAGTAAAGGGTAAAAAGAAGAGGTTCTTAACCAACAGTTTCTACCATATGTGCATTGATCTTAATTGTAACAGAGCAACAAGGATTTCATGAAATGAGTAAGCCAAATGTTATTAGTCAAATAAGTTGCCCTTTGAGAATAAGTGAGTGAATAATATGGGTCGGGTTTCATCCTTGCAGCATTGTGTACACAAAATCAATGAAATTGACCAATTCTTGTTCTGTCAATAAAGAAGAACTCTGAGACCAATTACAGGACCAACTACAAAGTCCACTGGGAATACAGAGATAGGAGGTTGAGATGTGAAACATTAGCTTATTATTATTCACAGTAGCCCTACCTTTTAAATGGACCAATATTATTTGCAAAGTTTGGGTCAATCCTGTTTTGCTTCAGGTACCAATCTAGGAGACTTGCAGTTACTTTCCAGGGAGTTCAGTTCTGCAGCGGGAGCTATATTGAACATGAGTGTTCAAATTGTGCCACTCCCCGCTGTTGTGGAACAATTTTTACAATTAACTCTGGGAAGTGTAGTTATAAAACAAATATTTCTAATAAAGTTCTTTTCATAATGATCTGAGTCACTATCAGGCACTATACTTAGTGTATCACGAAAAATATAAAAATTGAGTGATATAGTATTAAAACCAGGCCATTAAAAAGTTTGTTGCCAGGAATTTTTCCTCGCAAGCAGATTTCAGCATTTCCTTTGTCATTTGGGATAAATAATGGAATCCAACACATTTGATGATATTTTAATAGTCAAAGATCTATGCACAAGGGCAATCTATACTGTTTTCTGTAGACATAGATCTTTTAATCATTTTAAAACAAGTTGTTTAAACTACTTCCTAACTTTTGCTTAGACATGGATATTTTAAAGTATATTTATAAATACCAATTTAAGATTTGGGGGGCCAATGTCAGATTAACTAAAGCAGTTAAATAGTAAGCAATTTGGGCAGGGACCTTATTTCTCATGTTTTTAAAGGAACGGTACTTTTATAAATTATATACATATGATGGCAGATCATCATAATAAAATAATTCTCCTTCATTTCAGTAGAATTCACGTGTATTTCAGGCATATTTAAAATCTCAATAAAACACAACAGACATTACAGAAGTTTCACAGTGATTAATGCCACAATCATCATTGAAAAGGTTTAACCCTTTCTGGGTTCAGTATTTAAAAGGAAACATGTCTCCAATCCCTGGTTTAACAAACTAGTTATTTTGAGAATTTAATATGAAATAATATAATATCTATAGATAATATGATGGGGTTTTTTATTTTCCAGAAAGCTAGAAGTAATGGGGGTTATGCCAATTATAATCCACAGACTTTACACTTTCTAAAGGAAAACCAAACTAAAGATCATTCCAGTTAATGCATATAGCTAAGGCTGTTCTAGCTAATAGCCTCTTAACACTTTATTATACGGTGTCCATTACAAAACTGTGTCTATATGACGGATTGATTGGGCCAATCAATGTAATTCTATACAGTAACAACATATGCTGCCAAATATGTATTGTATCATTACATAGCCATATACACAGATACATATGTGAACTGATAGATAAACAGAGTGACAGCCCTAATTAACAGATAGACACAATGAGATACATGGCATAGCATAGACACCCTCCTTACCAGCTGGCGTGCAGAGTCCTGGTGCCAGGGAGGCGTGGAGAAGAACTGACTGAAGGAAAAGGCAAAGAGATTCCCCCAACTTTGCCTCTCTCCCTCCCTCTCCCCTTTCCCCAGTGACCAAGAAGTAGGGCTGCTGTGAGCATGGAAGGAGGGGTGCAGCATGGAGCAGAGCCACTCACTGGAACAACGGTACAGGCTGTGGAAGCCAAAGACACAGAGAGAAAGAAAGCTAGAGAGATGGAAGGAGAGGAAGAAGAAGATGCTCTCAGTCTTGTAGGGTTTCTGGTAGTGAAAGACTGAGGGAGCGGTTGCAAGATTGGTTGCTAAAGCGTCTCCATAGTAACTGCTCTGACCCACTTCTGCAGTAGCCAAAAGCTCCTATGGAGATGCCTCATTAACCCTTCTTTGCTGGTTCACACTGCTACCCTTTTTTTTGCAAAGAAAAATAAAAACCTTTCCCCCATTTTTAGGAAGACATTATTTTAATGGTAGAACAAATAACAAAGCATTGGGCTCTGATATTTAAAGAATGGCACAATAAAGTGAAACGTGAGCTGACACTTCCAAACAAAGTAAGTATGTAGTGTAGTTTGTAAAGTAGCCATAGTCTGCACATTAACAAACAGTGGGGTATATAAATCAATGAACAAGAATTAATTTGCTGTGTGTGCGCCAACAGATTTTTATATTATCTTAGTGCTCTAAATTGAAGGTTAATTGGATACTATTTATTTATCCTTTAATTAGCTGGGTTTCCTTTAATGGATTTACTCTTTGTTATTCTGCATTTGATGAAACCTTAATGCTTTTTACTCATTTCTAAGAGGTTTATTAGGTTACCAGGTGTTTTAGTTGAACTGAGGAAGATAATACGATCTTAATAATGTTTACAGTAGAACAATTTATGGCGGAGTGGGGTTTGGGGCAATGTTGTGGACATATTACAGATTTTGTGGCATTAAAGGGGCCACGTAACATTTTCTGGGCCCTAGCAGGAGCCCAGGTTCAGTTTAAAAAACAAAACAAAAAACGATTAGGTTATTTCATTGAAACCAGTATTATTCCAATGTAATTTGCTAAACGCGGAGAACATTATAACAATGTATATAACTGTTGAAATGTAAAAAATGGATTACTAAATCTACTTTTAAAAAAAGTATTTTTCCCTTTAAATGTGTGCTTATATTAGTGTCTGTCCCATCCTGTAATTTTACCCATTTATGTAATTCCCTGATTTCTTACTAATAACTATTGGTTTTCTGGGTTCTTAATTTTTATTACATTTAAGTCATGGGCAGGTCTGGTCTCCTGAAAGTTCAGTAATGGGGACCAGTCTATGAAGAATGCACACTTAAAGTAAGGGTATTGTGAATTTTTAGCGACCAAGGATTTTGATGTGCATTGGATCATTCTGTGTATGTGTCACCTAGAAGTTTCTTGACTGTCCTGATTTGGGGGTCTGTTTGATAGAAGGATTGGATGCTGCACCGAGTAGGTTCAAATATATATCTGAACAAAAAACATTCTAAATCTTACTCCAGAAATAGCAGATGACAGGTAAACACCTATTTTATTGACATACACAAACCTTGATATCTTTGTAGTTATAAAATACAATGTTTAAAATGTAATCCTGAATAATTTTATGTAAATCCATTTTATGTCCTTTGATTAAATGTGGGATTTGTTTGAAAAGCATTCCTATATGTAACAGTTACAAGGAAGCACAAATGTTTAATGCAATTCTGTCGAACCCATAGCCGTGGAACATAACTGCAGTTGCCACGCATTAGTATACATCCTGTCATTAAAATCCAGCCAAAGAAAATTGTAATTGGAGTTTCCATGGTTACATTTAAAAAAAAAAACAGCCAGTTATTGGCTTGCATCCTCTTATGTGAAGTGAATCTTCCTATGCTAAATCTGTGAATCTTCTTGAAAAGGCCCTAGGAAACAATGCTTTACATAAGATACAGTGACATAAAGATATTGCATATTAGAAATAAAATTTTGTAGAATATTATATCCTGTACTGTCCATTGCAGAAGGTCTAATCATGTACCACTGCAGATACTTAGGGTACTGTTTTTGTTCGTCTCTAAATACCTTTTTTCTTTTTTTCTTTTTAAATAAAAGACAGGTGTTAAACCACCACAATGACTAAATTATAAGGCTGCTTTCACACGAATGGCACGCAACCAAGCATTGACCGGTATACCCCCAGTGCCCAATGCTAGCATAATGCTACATGTAGCATTTTTATGGGGGAAAAACATTTGGAACTGATGGGAAACCTGCAACAAGATGGCCGTGTGCCATTCTTGTGAATGTAAGCTTACATATAAATAATATCTACTATGAAAACCATTTGAACTTGAAATGTGGAAGATGCTTTGTAGGAAAACAGTTTTATTAGATGTGTATGTTCAAATAATCTAATATACTAAAGCAAACCTGTTAATATGCACAGACGCTGGACCTATCTGCGCGTGCACGTGAAGTCATCCAACTGCCGGCCACAGGTGGGTCTGGGGATCAGAGGTGTGCGCACTGTGTAATGTGTGCAAGGGTAGGGGGTTCTCGTGCAGGGTTTGCTAGTTTAATCTATTGGAAAAGTGTGAGAGACTAAAAGACATTAAAGTTTTAATAGTTAATTTGACAGGAAAACCCCAATGTATTGTTCTAATTCCTCTTCTCTTTTATTCTTCCCATTATTTCGACTGTACATCCTCCCACAGCTTTCATGCTAGAAACATTAACATTTTCAAATATTAAAAAGTACCATTGTGCTGGACATATAAAGGAGTAAGCATTTTTCCGTGAAATCATTCCTAATTTTTATGTGAATATATTGACATTTTTTTTCTAATCCCCCTGGGCATGTAATTAAAGACCATTTTCCACTTTCTTAATGAAACGCACCTGGATTTGAGGGAGTAATCAAAGCCGGATTACTAATTTTTTAAAAATACGAAATTGGTCATTTGTCTGTTACCTGCCCCAAACCCAAACTGATATATTTAGCACATTATTAGATGTATTACTAACCAGATATTTAAGGATAATTATTGCCTCCTGTCACAAACCCCCCTGTCCTGTCCATCTGCCCAGCCTCTCAGTAACGGAAAATACATTCCAGTCAACTGAAAGTCATATAGACCGAAAGGAGAAGATGGAGGTGAACATATAATAGTACACACTGAAATAAATATTAATACCTTTCTGCCACCACATTCGCAGAAAGGGGAACGACCTGGAAAGTACTGTATTATCTAAAGATCCTGTAAGCAAAAGGTTATACACACCTGTCACATTTATGAACATATATATATATACAGTATCTAAACAGTGATTCCTACAAGGTAACGGTTCTTCAGAAGCAAGGTTCTTTTGGGTATACTCAGAACATAACAATTAGCCTTTACATGAATTTATAGAATTTATTAAAAGGTATGAAATAATGCATATAAATAGGTAAAGAAAAATATTATAATTAATAATTGAACATTTAGGTATCACACAATTAAAAATGAGGAAAATACTAATAAAAAGGAAACTTGGTAATTCAAAGAACCAATACAAAATGGTAGCCTCCAAAATTGCTTTTGATGTTGCTGGTTTGATGTTAAAAAGACACTGGGCAGGTGTGCTGGCCCTGGTTTATACCTAATCCTGAATATGGGACTGGTTTGGTCCCTATAGAGGGGTGTGTCTGTTCCCTCCTTGGAAGGTGGATACTGCACTTTTGGTGGAAAACTTTAATGTCTATTTTTCTCCAGTGTCCCCTACGTGTACAGTGCATACCGCACATGAAATGTTAGTAGGTTTGCGATTTGCTGATTTTACCAAGTTAAAACATTCCAAACATCACATTTCTAGGGGTTAGTACAACTAAGAAGTTAAATATCTCCGGTTGTTTCTGAAGAACAAACAGATGAGAGGAAGACCGGAGACCATTACAACCCCTACTGTAAACCAGAAGTTTAATTAACCCTGTGAGTTGGTATATGTGGGAGCTGACATGCTACTAGAGCCTACAAATGGAGTGGGATAAATTAAAATTAACAATTCCCTTATGGGGATTAACAAAGTACCCTTTGGGGATTATATGGCGCTTACAGGCGTGACACCTTCATTGTTGCAGAATAAGCTGGCTGCTCCCTAAATGCAGTCAATCAACTAATTATTGACTGCTGCCTTCTCTGCACATGCTCAAGCATAGAAAAAGGTCTGTGAGCCAAAGGTTGGGGCAGATATCTTTTCCATAACAAAAAAAAACCCTTATGGTTAAATATCTGGTTACAAATGGATGTAATAAATTGGTAAAATACCAGTTCGGGTTGGGGCAGATAAGGGACAAGTCATCAGTCTTTTGTTTTATGGGTGGACATGCTCTTTAATGCAGAGTGAAGGTTGCTATGTACATGCCCTCTCTGGTCACAATAGAAATGTTAATATGAGGAACTGGCCCTTAGGTAACTAAATTCAGTTTTATCCAGGCCATTGTTTCTTATACTCTCAGATTCCCTCATGTCTGGAAATGTGCCTCTAGATTGGAAAAAAGCTGCATATAAAAAGATGTAATTCCAATATTCAAGAAAGGTAGCTGTTCACAGCCGGGTAATAACAGGCCTGTAAATTTAAAGACAGTTCAGTGGAAATTATCAATATTTGTTAAATTGTTAGCTTGTGTAATGCATACTTAGTTATTCTACATATTCTCTTCCATTTTCAAATATCAGTTGATTTCATACTCTTTGCTGTTCCCTGCTGTTGACATTAGTGAGCTGACATTTTAGATTCTAACGGTCCTTCTACTTCCCAGGATGCACCACATCCTTGGAATGTTTGTAACAGTTATTTCTATTGATTGGCTGTTGGATGGGTCAAAGATGCTCAGATCTCCACTGAGCAACTGAATCAGCCCAAGCACTGGGTCAAGGACAAGACCATAATGGTCTCTACTAGGGGTCCTGCAAACAGGAAGTCAGTTTGTATTTCAGTTGCATTTATTTATACACAGACAAAATGCTGAATTGGCAGATTAAGGTTATTGTGATGAAAAAATACTGCTCTTTTTTCTGAAAAGTACATGTATTTGCACTGAACTTTAACTTCAATGGTAGGGAAGATACTGGCAAGTTTGATATAGGAACATATTCTAGAGTATGTTTCAAGGACTGACCTTATAAGTAGTAATCAGCATGGATTTATAAAGAACAGATCTTGTCTAAAAAACTTGCTTGTCTTTCATAAGGAAGTGAGTATGAATTTGGGCTCTGGCATAGCAGTAGATGTAGTATACTTGGTTTTTGCTAAGGCTTTTGATACAGTCCTCCATAGGCGACTAATGTATAAGCTAAGGTTTGTTGGGCTGGGGTGGCACGTTTGTACTTGGATAGAAAACTGGTTGATGGATTGGATGCAGAGAGTAGTTGTTAATGGGGCTTTGTCAATATGGACTAAAGTGGGATACCAGAGTGTTCTTTATTGGGGCCACTTCTATTTAATCTGTTTATTAATGATTTGGTAGTAGGAATTGCATGCAATGTTCACCCATAAAATAAGTAAGACAGGTTATCCTAATTACCCCACAAAATGTCACTTGCGTTTTTACCTTACCTTGATCCAACACTCCCATGGTGAGATATACTTATTTCTACTTCAGCCGATCCTTTGCCAGAACTCTCGGATTAAAAGGGTTTTGGGGGTGGGGGTGGAGGTAGAAGGGTGGTCCTGATTATGAATATTAATTTTTATTTTGTGGTTGGACTTGCCTTTTAAGAATTATGTTTTTATTTTAATCAGTGGTTTTACAATTTTGACCTTAATAGAGTATCAGTAATCAATGTATCTAGTTTTCTGTACTCTGTAATTATTGAATAAATATATGTATATGTTTTATAAATTTATATATAAAGCACATGTAGAAGGGAAAGCATACTGCCCCTTCAAGTCAATGCAGAGATAGAGAAGACTTGTACTTTTACTACTTTACTGGCAACTGTATTCTACATTTTTAACATTCTTTAAGATACATAGAAATAATATCAGCTGTAATAAAAATGATCCAATAATTCTATTGAAGAAATCATGGGCAATTCACAAATTAAAGGTAAGGGTAGTAAAAAAACATTTTAGGTTACCAGAGAGTAGGTTCAAAATAACCCTTCAAACTGGGTTTAATTCTCTGTCTTTAAACGTTTCACATGCGTTTCTAAGTGTTTCTTTGCTGGTGTGATCATCTATCCTAACACTTTTTCTTATTTTGAGAACTCATTCATGCTGTTTCACAGTTGGGTGTTCCATTTCATGACTCACACTGGAGTCATTTTGCAATATCACAGAAATAATTTACTTCCACTAACAATTATCCTATAGTGTGATGGTTATCTACCATGCACTCATATTATTAATTAATCGTTTTCTTTACCAACATGTTTCATAGAATAGGGATTAACTTAATTCCAACTGAAAAGTCTTCCATGATGACTGTACTTCTTATGCCATTAGTGGTACTGCACTGTACTGCAAGCCACATTGTGTGTAGCTTGGTCGCATATTTACTCAGTTCAGTTTGAAATGCTCTGTCATGCCTTGTATCAACATTCCCTGGTTCTTTAAAAGAAGAAGTAATGGCTAAAAACTACTTTTCCTTTGTATTCCCGTGTTAAGATGAATCAAACGTTGTATCTTTCATCCGATTAGATGTAACCAAAGTCATAAAAAGCTTTTTGGAGAAGAAATAACTATTATTACTCAAGTTTCTAATAAACCCACCAATATGCATTCAGGTTCTCTTCAGATTGTTTATCTATTTTCACCAGGCTCTTGAAGAACTAAAGCTAGGTACACACAGTAACGATTTCTGAAAGATGACAGACAGGATCTGCAAGATCCTGTCTGCCATCTTTCAAAGATCTGCATACACACAGTCCCGAGCGTTCTCCCTATAGGGAGAACGGCTCGGGATGTGTGTTTCCATCGGCCGCGCTAGACTCCCTATAGGAGTCTAGCGCGGCCGATGGAAATTTTCGGCCTTTCCCGAACGAGCGTACGGCCGACCCGATCGGGTCGGCCGTACGCTCGTTCGGGAAACGAACGTACACACAGTAACGATAAAGCCCCGATACCGTTGGATCCAACGGTATTGGGGCTTTATCGTTACTGTGTGTACCCAGCTTAAGTACCTTATACACATACTTATTGACTATCATTATCTTTATTACTGTGAGAGTAAAATTGGAGCACAAGCCTTTTGTAGCAAAGCAGTTTCAGGTGTATTGCACTATGGAAACACTAACAGTAGCCACCAAGGAAACTTCTACATAAACTGAGACCTGATGCTTTTGAAAAAGTAGCCTTAGTTTTTAAGGAAAGCTTTTAAAATCTTTAAAGTCTAACTGTGCCCCCCAAACAAGTTAGGGTTAAATAATAGCTTGCCCATCGTACCTTCCTCCCTCTGTTCATCATTCACCACCATCCCTCTCACTGACCCAACATGATCCTACCCACTAATTGAACTCCACTGCCAATTTACTTTTCCTCTAGACTGTAAGCACATTGGGCAGGGCCCTATATGCACATGAACATTTGTACTACCCTTGTAGTAGTAACATGTATGACTATGTGATTATTAAGTGCCCTGGAAGATGTTGGTGCTATATAAGTTGTTGCTGGGAAGGTTTTAGCAAAATAACTTCCTGAACACTTGTGACCAGCTTGTAGTCATGCGATCAGCCACTGCCTGCCCCACCCAACTCGTTTTTTATTATTTATTTGTGCAGGTACTTTATGTCTTTCCCAGCATTAGGTCTTAAATGAGCATTCTCCTTCCCTGGGAAGAGAGGAGGAGAAGCCGTGTCAGGTGATGCCATTCAAGCTACTAGAAGCAGAAAGTTTAAACATTCTCTACAATATAATTTCTCTGCAGTCAGATATTTTGTCTGGCTCATTTTAAAAGACTGCAGAATTTTATTTTACCCTAACTTGTTTGGATACCACAGTTTTGCTTTCAAAGATCATACCTCAAATGAAAACAAACCCCAAAACTGCATTAGTTAGAAATCTGACAGATGTAAGGCTAACCTTAAAATGATGCCCAATGTTATGTTACCCCTCTTTCTGCTCATTCTACTAACCAACTGTCAGTTATGGACGTGACCGATGAAATCACAGCAAATGCTATTCCCCTAAATATATCTGCCAGATTTCTAACTAGTGTGGTTTGGGAGGGTTGGGTGGTTACCTATAATAAATATTTTTTTATTTGAGGGAGGGATGAACATACAGTATGCTTTAAAGGGCAACTATAGCTGTGTAGTCCCCCTCCCCTCTCTGTCTACTCCCCCTCAAGCAGTGACGGGCTGTATACAGAGTCCGAGCATTGTCAGTTGAAAAGACTTTAAATGAAGTGTGACATCTGTTGACCCCTCCCTTCCAGAGCTAGACTGCAAGCAATCAAAGTGTGGAATAAAGTAGCAATATGCTGAGGGAGGGGCAGAGGGGGAGAGAGGAGGACAAGTGGTGCTGAGTTCTTTACAAGTAAGTTACTGAACTCTGCCTGTTCTCTAACTTTGCTAATTGTTATTTACTTTTTACCTAAAGTTAATATCTCTCCCCCTGCTTAGCTGAGATCATAATCACTGAAGAGAGAGTCAGTGTAACAGCAGCTTGTAGTGAGACCTTCACAAACACAGTGACACTGCTTGTTGTCCTGTTACACTTCAGTTGCTTTAGTCTATATATTTCATAGATTGCACTGTGTGTCTTGTTTGGTATATAGTCTGTATTACTGTATTATATATACTGTATTAGTGTTCCATTTGAGTCACTGGTTTTGTATGTATATAAGATTTTTTTTTGGGGGGGGGAGGGGCTGTTTTATAGTGTGTTATGCTCATATTGCTGGGTTAATGGTTTATTGATTGTGTTTAGCACTACAGCATTTGACTATATGTTGCACATGGTACATATAGTGTGGGTGAGAGAGTGTGTGACAGTACTGCAGGGGAGCTTTGGATTGTGTGGGTGTGTGCCTTTGAGTGACAGATGAGGTGTAGCAGCTCCTACAAATCACAGCATATTCAAAGGCTTATATCTCGGGGGCTATGTAGAATTTAAAGAAACTAAAGGTACCCTGGTGGATGGGATGACTTATAGGATACATTAGAAGAAATTTAAAAAAAACAATTTTCTCACTATAATTGCCCTTTAAATATAAATGACATGATGAGGGTGTAGTTCAGTGAGACCACAATAATATAAAGGGAAGCTGACCCTGGAACTCTGTGCAGTAGTCTGGGATAAATTAGACTCTACACGACTATCAATTTGCATGCATGATATTCTAATTTCTAATCATCTTCTTGTATTAATCTACTTTAGTCTGTCACTGTTCCCATTGTAAATGTGTGGGAAGGAATATTGAATATATTGTGACAGAAAGTCTCTAGGGTTTATTGTCTCGGTGTACTGTTTTGCATAAACTGTTCTCTAATACATCCATGTATTTAACTATTACCCAAATACAATAGTATGTAACAGATCATTGCTAAAAAATAAAAAAAAATACTCCCAAACAACAGTGAAAGTTCTTATAGTATAATAATATAATACTAAGAAATCATACACAATAGAACAACACAAAAAACATCAATAAAAGAGTCGAGGACAGACCTTCCTGACATGTGCATTAATGACCTATAAAAACTACCCAAACTATAAAATTCAACCATATCTGGTCAAACTGCACATATAGAAACTTGTTAACTGAGCATCACTCAGATATATCATCATGAAAAGAGAAAAGAGATGAGTGAAAACACAAATATTAATATATAAAGAGTACAGGGCAATATAAAGAGAAAGGGGCATGAAGCAAGCTTCTCAGAGCCATACGTGTCTGACTCCTGCCCAGGCGACAGTAAACAGAGGTGCAAATCAAAAAAATTTTTTTATAGGACTTACACAAATATGGCTGGGTAGCTGCTCACACAACCTATCTTTCTCTGAAGGCTGCCTGTAAGCTTCACAGAGTAATTTTTTTGTATTGCATTATAATAATATATTGTAATTATTGTAATATATAGTATTAGTTGGTAACCATTTTCCAGGAGGCTGTATGAGAAACTAGCACTGTGGAGAGCTAAACAAATACACTGAACTCAACATACCACCCAAACAATAGAAGCCTAGTGCACATCCAACTAATTTGCTTACATTTTACTTGCCAGTAAATTGCGACTTAAAAAGCCTGCCCTTAAAGCAATTAGTTCAATAACGTGGCCAAATTATTTTAAGCCCAGCAACCACGTCACGGCTTGCTTTATTCTGCTGGGTCCTAACTTTTAACCTTTAGTAACTTTTTACCTTCGTAAGAGACGTAATTCTCAAACTTTATCTTTATAACAGTACCTGCCTTTTATGAGATGAAAGTCCCTGCTGCTCTTCCGCTTGCTTTCTTGGGACTAACTCTCCAGCTTTAAGTGTGCGGGATAGTATACTTCTAGGAGAAAAAAGATCCCAAATACTCAGATGGAGAAATCAGTGCTGGGTGCTCCAGTGCAGCGGCAAACTGAAAGTAATGGAGAACAAATAAACTGTGCACACCAGTCTAGCAAACAAAAGGTGTTTATTCAGACATCAGTCCAACACCAAATGTAATGTTTCGGTGCTGTGCACACCTTCATCAGACATTAACCTAGTATACATCCACACAGAATGCGGATGTGCACTAGGCTTCTATTTTTTGTATATATTAAATTATTTGTTCACTAGTTGAACTCTGTGTGGATGTATACTATCCCATCTTTTGTATACCACCCAAACATTCTGTTTTAGCTGCAGGGCCGTTTTCAGGCATAGGCCACCTAGGCAAAGAACTAGGGTGCTTATGTTGATCCAGGGGCGCCTGTTCTTCTCCCTAGCATCTCCCTGTCAGCTGTTACTTGCTGTGTTAGACCTGCTCTCCTTGTTCAGCTGTAACCTGCAACATTGTATCTAGTACAGAGCCTGAACTACACACACTCTACATAGTAACAAATGTTACAATTTGTAAATGAACTGAAGGTGAAGGAAGGAGGGGGGAGGATGTGCTCAGCTAATAGTATCGAGGAGAACAGTTCTAAAAGGGCAGGTAAAAGCTGCTGCAGACTTTATAACAGTGGCCCCTGTGACTAGCAGCCATGAGATCCCTATCCCTGCCTCTTTCTTCCTTCCATCCAACTCTCCAATTAGAACTTAGAGTAGGTGAGGAGTGAACAATTCAATGGAGGAGACATGGAAAGCAGGGAGGGTTTCGGTTCTACATTGCAGGCTTAAGTTGAGCTTAAGTTAAGTTTGAAGCTTAAGTTGACCTTTAAATGAACAGCAGAATTCCCATACAGATGTTTGGAAACTACAACTCCCAGCATTGTAGTTTCCATACATCTATATGGGAATTCTGCTGTTCATTTAAAGGTCAACTTAAGCTTCAAAACAATAAAGAATTAGAAGGAGGATGGTATCTATTGAAAGATTGCTTTCTGATTTTGTATTTTTTGAGGCTTAAGTTGTCCTTTAAATGGACAGCAGAATTCCCATACAGATGTATGGAAACTACAACTCCCAGCATGCTTTAGTTGGTGGGAGTTATAGTTTTCAAACATCTGTATGGGAATTCTGCTGTCCATTTAAAGGGCAACTTAAGCCTCAAAATAATACAGAATTAGAAGGCAGTAGTGGTCATATTTCTACCCTCGATTATACTCAAGGACAATCACTTTTCCTAATTTTTTTAGGTAAAAATGGGTACCTCAGCTTATACTCGAGTATTTACGGTAATCAATTAAAACCTCATCAATTTGTAAATAAAAGCTTAATTAATGAGTAAAACCCATGCAATTAGGGTGTTTTTTTGGGTAGCAATGGGCTGATTAGGACAATAAAAAGGCCCAATGTGGCCCCAGGGCGGTACATTGCCCAGGTCTGCCTTAGAACAAGTGCAACATTAATAAACCTACACCCATTTTATTCAGTCCATTAGCATATTCAAGCTTCATCAGAGAGGCTGTGTGGACAGGGACTCAGCTATATTTCTTCTTTTAGGCAGTGTACACATGGGCCACCTCTAGCATTATATTTCCTTCCAGCAGATGTGGTAATGGCAAGTTCATTGAATAGCTTTAACTGTTGGATATATATGTTTCTAAAACTAAACAATATTGAGAATTACTGGTATTAATACATATACTGTAGTTCTGGTTGATCCAGGGATACTTTCTGATTGCCATTTGGAGTCAGGAAGGAACCCCCCCCCCCCCCCCCCGTTTTTAACTGGGTTTTTTGCCTTCCTCTGGATCAACTGTTAGGTAGGGTTAAAAAGGAGGATAAAAAGGTTAGACTGGCAGTTATCCTAATCAGTAATCTGTCGGATAAGAATGTCTGATTGGAATTACCACAAAACTGGTGATATTTTGGCAAAACTGATCATGTAGCCTTTTTCATTGTTTTTGACAAAAATTGGTACAAAATGACAGTCTGGGTGAATTTTTTTGGCCAATATTTCAACCTGATCAAGGGTAATGTTGGCGGCAGCAGTCAATGGGGTTGGAATATCTGCATGTGTGTACAGAGTCTTAAGGTGCCCATACACTAGTACTTAGCCTCCAACCGATCTGCAACCGGAAAGGTAGTTCCAGGAATATTGAATGTAGCGGATCGGTCGACGGGTAAGTAAGTAAGTACTAATGTAGGGGGAGGGGTGCCTTTAGACTGACTGCTCCTCAGGGGTGAAGATACAGCCTGATTTGACCATGTAAATGATGCTAGTTACCCAGAGTGTGTAGAGTACATTTTTGACAAATTAGCTATGGTTTTGGTGCTAGGGGTGCCATTCTCTTTATAGTTTTTTATTTTTGCTTTTTAAGTATAAAAAAATCACCATAGAATTCTTTAACTTGATCCATGACCGTGTGCTTTTATAAAGGTCATGTATGAATAATAAAAGGATATACTTAAAAACATTTTCCATAATAATAAGTATATGTTCAAATATACATTATATTTAGGCACCAGCTTCCCTGGTTATTCTATGGATGCATTAAAGAACAAATAATAAAAAACAGTACACTGAGACACAAAACCATTGAGACTTTCTGTCACAATATTTTTTTTATTCCTTCCTACACAATTCTAGAAAAGTAGATTAATACATTCTTAATATCCTTGTATTACAGTAATGTACATTATACTTAGAACAATTTTATTGTTTATGAAAATAGGTTTGTGAATCAATTGTCTTTCAGAACATTCAAAACATAACATTGAGTTGGGTCGAGTCTTTAAACCCATGCAAGTCCCGGCTTCTTACATGATCAAAGGTAAGTAGGAACATTTTTTAATACTGAATCTCCCTCAGTATATATATTGTTTGTAATAAACTGCAAACCGAACTACCATGAGATATATGTCTACTCACGCTGTATAAGTTGTAAACAGAGGACTGTTACATCTACTGTATATGTTCTATCTATACCCATTAGAAAATATTTCCATGCCTATGTTTAGTGGTTTTTTTGGCTTATACAGAGAAAAGAACAGAGTTGCAGGAATCTATGATCTGCAAACTACATTTGTCCTAGGGAATAAGGCAGCACCTAGCAACAGCTGGTGGGTTAGGCGGCTGCCTCCCGAATCACACGCTCCTGTGATGAACAGTCACGGCTTCCTGGTCCGTGACGTCATCGCGGTGGCCGAGATCTCGCGAGATCTCGCGGCAATTTAGATTTTTTTAGGGAAGCGGATGGCTGCCTAAATCCTAGGACAATTTTACCTTTATTTATTTAGATATAAATGAGACAGAGAGTGAGTAACTTGACATAAGTTTATTAATAATTATTAATTAATATATAATATATATAATTTTTTTTTTTTTTTTTTTGAAGAACTGGAAAACTGGATTACAGACATTGTTAATCCGAAACAGTAGCATTAACACATGCAGAAAAGGGGGAAGTTGAGGACCTCTATAGTCGGTGTTGTGAGAAGGAATTATTTTTAGCGTTTGCTGGAGTAGTGGTTGCTGTTTCCTTTGGAGTTTCGCACCTCCTGTGAAATGAATTTAAACTGAGTTAATGTCAGCAATTAACATGAATATTGAATTCTGCATTAAGTAGCAACACTAGGGCAGAATATTTTAGGGTGGGAGGGTTGGGCGCTGTTGCTAGGTGGCTGCCTTATTCCCTAGGACAAATGTAGTTTGCAGATCATAGATTCCTGCAAACTTGTTTGTCCTACGGGAGGCAGCCACCTAGCAACAGTGGTGGGTAGAGGAGCACACACTTGTGGTTGCTCTGGAGAATTCAATTCTTTCTGATTCTGAAGGACGCAGAGTAGTGTTTTATGAACGTTCTGTCGGAAGACCATCTGGTGCTGTTTAGGATTACGTAAGGCTACTCCCTTGGAAGCTGCCTTAGTACAAGCCGCACTCCTCAGGGAATGGGCCTAAATTGAGAAGTATCAACTCCTGATGACGTCATAGCTTAGCATAATATCCATCCCCTTATAGTATTGGATGAGACTGGTCTAAATGGGAGCTGGATGTTATAAACAGTTGTGTAATGTCTCCTCTGTTTCGGAGGAGAGTTGTAAATACTTTCTTAAATGTGACACTATACAGAGAGAACCGTCTATTTTGTCTTCTAGAAAATCAAGCTCTACTAAATTTGGGGCAATGTGTGAGGTTTTTGTTCTACCTTTAAGTATTATGTGAATGCCCTCAGGGGTCGCCGACATCCATGGTTCTGATATGTGGATAGTGTTAACTCTGAGGATCTGGCTGCAAGGGCTAGAGCTATAAGCATGCCAGCTTTATCCCTGTGTCCCGTAGGGATAAAGAATTAATTTCCCATTTTGATAGAAGTTTAACAGTAAGTGAATGTCCCAAGTGGATTCGTACCTGGGTACTGGAGGGCGAGACTCACTGCTCCCCTGATTATTCTAATGTATAAAGGGTGAATTGTTAAGTCTGGGATCAATAGGTTCAACGCAGACCTATGATTTTAAAGTGGAGGTGGCTATTCTTGAATGGAATTTTATAGTGATAAATTCCAATGCCCCCCATAAAGCTCTAGGCTGCTCAAATTGAGTTTCTTTGTCCTTAAACCAGTGTAAGTATTCAGCAATTAGGTTTTTATAACGAGTGATCGTTCTGGGGCAAAGCGAACAGTCTATGAGGCTGTTGGCTGCGAGGGGAGCATGTTGGAGCAGAACAAACTATTTGAGCTGCAATCCACATTAACTGTGGGAGTTTGGATAGTAGGTCCTGTGACCCTTGGAAACATCCCACTGTCAGCCCCCGGCAGTTTCTCTCCCACTATGTGTCTGTGGATCGTAGGGAACCACGGTTTGGACGGCCAAACTGGGTACACTAGTACCAAGTCCTGTATCAACTCCGTTTGATCTTGAAAAGGACCTGTGGCATCAGTGTGGGTGGTGGAAATGCATACAGTGGTGGGAGGTTCGTCCATGGAAAGGATAACGCATCCACTTTCACGTTCTGTTGGACCTACCCTCGATACAAAATTCTGGTTTGTGCGATGGCTCTGAGGCAAATAGGTCTATTTGTCTCTTGCCGAACTTCTGTTCTATTTGAGCAAAGAGGTGAGGTTTGAGACATAGAATTGACAGAGATAGAGTGTGTCTTGAGAGGGCGTCTGCTAATTCGTTTGTGTGTCCGGGTACGTAATATGCTGTCAGACGATTCTGGAAGGAGAGAATCCTCTTCCATATTTCTAGTGTTTCTAGGCATAGTCGAATGGATTTGGTGCCCCCTATTCTGTTGATATATGACACCGCTGTTCTGTTGTCTGATTGTACTAATATGTGTTTGCCAGAGAGCTCCTCTGTCACTAGAGTCTGAAGTGCCAGTTTTATCGCTCTCAGTTCCTAGCTCATCTTCCTTCACCAGTGTGGAGCGGAAAGATAGCTGAGCAAATTGAAAAACCTCAGAAGACTCTGATAAAGGCCAGCGCTGAGAAAAAAGTTTGGATGGTGGTGTTTTTCCCGCTAAACCTACACGGGCCATCTGTAATTCGCTCAGCTTGCCACGTTCAGATGAAGCTGACGTGCGTGATATATTTTCACAGTCCCAATCTACTTGACTGTGTAGCGGGGAAACATCAAACGATGTTGAACTGTGTGAGGCAAACGCCTCTTTCCCTCCATGCCATTTTGTGCTCAAACGAGCTCTAGAGGGTAAAACCTTTTTTCTTTCAGGTTTGTGAATTTGGTGAAAAACTCCACCTTCTTTATTTTGTCTAATGTGCCTGTTCCCTTTAACAGCAGGTCTAACAGGGCTGACATTTTCCTCAGAGCTGTTACTGCTCTGTAAGGGAGCCCTGTGGGAGGGGGTTACCCTTCCTCTTTTAAATATGGGCTCTTCCTCTGAAGAGGAGGAGGAGTAGGCATCCCTAATTACCCTTTTCCTGGGTAGTATATGAGGTGACTTGCGAGTCTGAGGTGTAAAGGCCTCTGAACCTGTGGCCATTACACTCACTGTGTCCTCCTCCATGGCGCCGCTAAAAAAATCTGAATTGCCGCGAGATCTCGCGAGATCTCGGCACCCGCGATGACGTCACGGACCAGGAAGCCGTGACTGTTCATCACAGGAGCGGCGATTCGGGAGGCAGCCGCCTAACCCACCAGCTGTTGCTAGGTGGCTGCCTCCCGTAGGACAAAAGTGAGGGAACTATGATTGGTTTTCTTTATGAATTCTTTCAGTATTTCTGTATCATCTAAATTAATTTGTTTTGTACATGCCACTAAACCCCCAGAAATTTGGAAATGTGCATGGTGGCTCAGTGGTTAGCAGTAAGATTAAATCCACACTTGGACACTTCTGGAAGGAGTTTGTATGTTCTTCCAGTGCTTGCGTGGGTTTCCTTCGGGCACTCCAGTTTCCCCCACAATAATAAAGTATGTGTTAAATAAATGTGCTTATATTGTAAGCTCTTCGGGACAGGGCCTGATGTGAATGTATACATGTAATTGTAAAGCGCTACGGAAGATGTTGGCGCTATATAAATCCACAATAATAAAAGTCTTGTTTTACATAAGGCTTATTTGCGTATTAAAGGCTATGTCCACCCCTAAAATAAAAAATTTATATCATGCTCCCCCATGTCCCCCAGCCCCAACCGCATGTTTAGTTTTTTTAAAAAGCCCCCCAAACTCTTACTTACCTCCCCTCGATCCTCCGCCGCACTGCCGGCCCTCTGCTTGCGAGAATGCAAGCAGAGGGGCGGGACCGGCAGTCGCGTCTGTGATTGGCTGAGCGGCAGCCAATCACGGACGCGGCTGCCGGTCATTCAGTGCAGCGGAGGAAAGCGGAGAGGTAAGTAAGAGTTTGGGGAGCTTTTAAAAAAAAAAAAACATGCGGTTGGGGCTGGGGGAAGCACACACAATATTAAGGGGTATTTTCGCTAGGGGGAGGGATAGTAGAACGGAGGGAGAGGAGGGGAGAGGGAGGGGGGAGAAGGGCTGCAGAGCTGGCAGGAATCTCCGGGAGGCCAGGTAGCAGGCAGTGTCCTATATGGACCTGCTAGCCTCCTGTGTGGGCAGTTTTTGGAACTTTGGGGGGGGACTACAGGAGAACCAGATGGAGTTGGGATGTGAGGTAAGGATTAACTACACTACATGGTGGGCCAGTAGTTGGGGGGATTATAGTTTGGGGGTGGACATGCCCTTTAAAGCTATGCCTAACCTTCCGTTTAATCAGCCACGGAAGAAGATAGAATATATTTACCTTACAAGCAATCCTCCGCAGCAGCACTGACAGGTCCCAACCAATTGCTGGTTCAGATTAATTATAACGCGCATGTGCTATACCCCCATTGAATAGACATTTTCAAAATTAGAAAAGATATAGAATAGTTTTTTTTACAAACAACTCACAAAAGACAGTTATTCATTAAATCTGCGAGGGGATAAAGTGTCAAGTTGCTGGAGCAATAATCTATTACAATCACTCTCTAATTTGTACAATATCAATGGCCATCCACCCCATATTAATTAACTGATGGCGAGCTGAATTATAGTGGCGTGCTACTGATAACTCGCCAAATTGAGAAGTACCCCTACTATTATCGATGGTATCACTGCTTAAGGACATTCTACTGTAATTGAGGATCTATGGTTCGCCATACGCTCCCTGATCAATGTGGTAGTCTTTCCAATATAGTAAAGGCCACACGGGCAAGTGATGAAATATATTACATGGGTACTCAGAGTTGTAATCCTCTCCCTGCTTTTGATACTTTTCCCACTATGGGGATGGGGGAAGTCAATTCCAGTTATAATGGACCGACAAGTATTACAGCCCAGACATCTAAAGCATCCGGGTTTTGTTGATGGGAGCCACATATTAGATGGATTCTTGGCCCTAGTTTGTATATCAGTATGGACCAACAAACTCCACAAATTCTTGCTCCTCCTAATGGCAAATATTGGTGTTGTATTACTGAATGGTAAACCCTTATCAGAACTCAAGGCACTTCCCGTATGTTGGGAATATTGCATAATTGCATAATGTAGGGAATGACAAATAGTCACATTAGCACATTCCTCACGGTGACCATAGCCTTTTTGGCTAAGACATTTTGTTCAGTTGTACCTTACAGTTGTGGGCATCATCATCATTCCGTAATACCCACAAAAATGGGGAGTGCATGACACCTCTCTTCTTGGGGAAAAGGTGTTCACTAGCCATCAGGGTAAACTTAATTGGGGTGTCAAGTGCATTAAGGTAATTAATGAATTCTTCGCACTCCGCCATACTGCCCCTCCAAATAATAAACAGGTTTTCTATAAAGCGTTTGTATAGTGCTAATTTCAAAATGAGTAATAGTTATTAAGTTTTAGTTATTAACTATTACTCATGTCTAATTTCGACTGAAAATGTCTATTCAGTGAGTGTGTGAGTAGGTATAAAGTGATATGACTAAGTTACTGTATGTGGCTACTGTACTTTATCTATTGTCATTTTTAACATTGTATATACTTTGAATCTTTTTAAATATTGTGTCTTTCTGTGGATATTCCTGCAGTCACCTATTGTGGGATGGTAGGGTTGTGGGTCTCAGCAGTGTCTAGGTTTTATGTACTTGATTTATTCGGGAGGAAGTGATGTGTTAGTATGTCCTGATAATGGCAAAATGGATTCCGTTATGCATTGACAAAATACATAATAAAAGTTTTTGACAAAAAATTCAGTGGAGTGTTTGGTGTTTACCTTGCTTTATATTCCTTTTTATTCAGATAGCACCCAGGTAGTTGGAGTTTTCCTGACCAACGTGAGTGCAGCTTATTTTGGGACTATGTTTTTATTTTTCAAGCAGCACCCGTGTCTTCTATTGCTTAATTATTCACCAGCCCTGTGGGGTTGCATATGAAGAAGTTACTACCTTACGTAACTATGGATGAAGTTGCCGCAGCAGACTTTGCATCAGTCTTTGCTGCAGGCAATCTCTATTTTACACAAGATGTCCAAAGGATCTTATTTACTGATCCGATGATGGAGTTTAGTGAGAATACGAATATACTTTCAACTCCTAAGGATGAAAAGGAAGGAGCAAGAACTTTATCTACATGGCTTCTTCTTATCAGATTACCAACGCAATAAAAAGATTCCCAGGGTCTTTAGAGTCAGAAATACCCCCACCATTAGCTACAATAATGAATTTTGCACCAGGTAGTGTGATATTCTCAATAAATGTTCATTCGACCTCATGCGACTGGTTATCGAACAAGTGGGCAGAGAGTTAAAAACAGTAAGAACTGACATTTCTAATATGGAAGCCAAGCACGTTAATAATTTAAAACTGGACACCTCCTGTAATTGGCTTGATAAATTGGAACAAAATGTAATAAAATATTGTGATGATCTCATAAGGATAAGATGTCAAAAATGGATTTGGATGACCGGGATCGGAGAGTCTATGGCTGGATATTCGGTAAAACTGATAAAAATACATGGAGACCCAGATGCTATAGAAGGGGTATACAAGCCTTGGATAGCTCTCAGGAGTCACAATCGTCAGATAATATATATAATTTATATATATATATATTTTATTTTTTTTTAACCAGGATATACTAAATCAGAATTTAATTTTAGAGCTACCCTAATATGTGTTGTCTGGTTTGTGATTCTTGATGAGAAGAGGATATGGTACTTAAACAGGACCAGCAACATACGCTGAAGCCTAAAACAGACAGCTTGGAAGAAGCAGATGGTATGATAGGATCCTGTATCCGGCATCCGCCAGACACTTGTCTGTCCAGGCAGATATCCAGGGATCAGCACTGCCAAAGAAAGCAGGAGATAATGGATGTATTCTTTAACAGGCCTGGAAATCCATGGTTTGGTATATCTAAGGAAATGCAATAATACATTACAGTTCACCCTTTAAAAACCTTTTATTTGATGCTTTCTAGTAAAGGGCATGTCCAGCCTAAAAAAGTAATCGTAGAAATGTCAATCACCCTCCCAACCCCACTTTCACATTAACCCCTTCAAAGATGCCCCAGAAGTTTCTTACCTGACTCGGTCCCTCGCCAATCCTCCTCTGCTCTGTTCGTTGACAGTGACTCCACTTCCTGGTTGCAATTGTTAGTTAAAGGACAATTATACTCACCTTCCAACCGCTCCACATCTTTGTGCAGTAGCTTTTACTTAGGGTCCTCACCCCGGGATTCGCGTAACCTACAGCAGCGATTTACAGCAACGCTGCTCTGGTAGGCTCCGCCCCCTCCTCCCCATCGTCGACGAGGCCAATAGGAAGGCACGCTCTGCAACAAGCGCCTGACAGCCGTGACCAGGACGTAGAGCGTCTGTCAGCGGAGAAGCACCCTGCTCCTGTTTTTGCTTGAATTGAGCTTGAAACAGGAGCAGGGGACGGCGTCCAGGCGGCAAGGGACTGGGTCAGGTAAGTGCCTTCAGGGGAATCTTTGAAAGGTATAGATAATGCGAAAGTGGGGCTGGGGGGGGTGATTGGCATTTTTAAGGTCTTTTTAGGCTGGTCTTACCCTTTAAGAAAAATAACCATGGAAGCAAATCCCAGCTCAGCAAGAGGATTTATAACTCATATGTTTTCAAGTACATGTTAAATGTAAAGACAGTTTGATAGGAAATGCAAATCTTTGTTTCAACACATTCTATTATATTATGTAGAGTGATCCTGGGTACACCGTGTGTCTCATTTTAGGATTCAGGCTGATAAATAATTTACTTAAGTATTGATTCTAAGCTGCACAGTTTGGTGTTGCAGCCAAGCTGCCTACATCAAACCAGACTATCCCAGCGGGATTCAGCATTTTGTCTGCTACACTGTGACAGTCTCTGCACGTTAAGGAAAATGAAGCCATTTTGTGCCCACAGAGCAGCAAAGAGCAGAAGAAACAGTAGTGGCACTGTTGTACAGCAAGTCCCTCTGTAGCTATTGCAAATATAGAAACATAACTAAGGTTGTCACAAAGCAAAAGTAATTTGTCATAGTGCTTGTGTTCTATCTATCTATTCAAAATCTATTCACTCTGGGTAGATCTCCCTTACGAGATTCAATATCATATGAGCGGCTCCTGAATCCTGAACCAGTTTTAACCCCTTCATCACTTTTAACACCAGCTATTAGCTAGCGTTTAAGTCACACTAAAATGGCCGCATAAGCAATATTGCGCAGGTGTCTTTTGTGATACCCATACAGCCAATACAAGCAAGGGGTTAAAGTTACTCTAACCAATATTGAATAATTTAGCATGACTTTAACTCCTACCATTACCGCTGTGGCTCTCTGTAAATCTGGCGAGTATGTTTTTCTGGGTGATAAACCGGTAGATGTCTTAAAAAATCCTATTTATCGAGAAGGAAAATGAAATTAAAGGATAACTATTCCCTAAAAAAAACCTTTTATTAATTGTGTATTTTATGCATTGACCATGATTATCTGACTCAGAGCACGGCCACACTGAGCCGCAAATGCAATTGCACACGGAATCGCATGCAATTTCATGTGTGATTTCATTGCGTTTGCACATGTGGTTTCTTCATTAGGTATAGGAAACCGCATGCGCAACGCAAATCGCAATCACAATGCACATTTTCGGTGCGTTGCCACATTTCCAATGATCTGAAAAAAATGCAAGCGCAATCGCATGCGCAAACGCAGAAAAAACGCTGCAGTGTGGCCTAGCCCTCAAACAGTATATTAGCGTGGTGCAAATTTGGGCATTAACTGAGGTTTAGGGGTGGTAATCTGGATCTAGACCAATCAGGTTTTTGGATATTAGATAGTATACTGTATATAAAAGGCTGGTACAGACATATATACTGTATATAAAAGGCTGGTACATAGATAAATGTTGACTATTTTGTTTTTTGGGGAGGAGGAAACAACTAGAAGACCCCATTGGCACAGGAAAATAAAGACCGTTGTTCCCCAAGATTATTACAAATCCTGCAAGCCAGGTCACAAAATAATGTTGAGAGGAGGGACCAAGACCATGATTTCAGCTACAGTGATATAAAAGGTGTTTTTCTGGCTAGTAATATGAGCTGTGACATCACCAGTACCACAGCTCAACCCCCAAGTCTCAGGATGAAGCATTCCCACAGCTAGGACACAGCATCATCAGCTGCATCAGAATCCCCGCCCCTGAACTGTTAAATAATTTTTAAAGCTAGCCACAAGCATGAAAATAATTTTCTCTCTCTCCCTAGATTGTCCATGGGTAGAGTAAAGGACAGAGAATGGCAAGTCTGTAACTAGCTTCAGAAAAGATCGATTTTTGGGGGGCAGGGCCTCTTACATCATGTGACTCAGTTAGGACAAACAAGGAAGTGTAACTTTACAAGTCTGTAATTTTAGATCCAGAGAAGCTAAATACACCATCCTATTCTTTTTGAAAGGTATGAAAGATCCAGAGGAATATTGTATGGAGACCAGTTAACCTTTAAGCATCATTTTTGCCCTATTCTGTCAGAGTAAGTCATCTCCTCCCTTTATGCAATCAATCAAGGCTGTGACTGCTCACATCATAGCCAATGATTGACTGCTCTTTCCCCAGATGCCACCTCTGCACATGCTTTAGTTCTTAAAAGCTCATTGAGCAGGGGGAGAAGACGGAAACCTCTGCAAAAAATGGAGAGAATGGGGGCTATTTACAAAATAGCTTTGTAAACATCCTGCTTGGCATTGTGTTGGTTTTACCTTAATGATAATGAAGAAAGTAGTGTGAGAGCCTTCAGCAGATTTATACTGCAAAAAATGTCTTTATTGTGTGCAACATGTTTCTGAGTAAACATGCTTCTTTATCAAGCATACAAAGTCCCACCCCTTCGTGCTGATAGGTGCACTGACCTGTTAATTATAAAAATGCACCATAGTGGTTTTACCTTAGACCACTAAGTTACCATGTCTGCCTTGCATCTTCAGCAGTTGTTAACAATGTCTTCTTCAAACCTGTACTGTAAAACTGCAGACTGAAGGAGGGAGAAGTCTTTAGCTGAAGTATGTAGAATATGTGTTATTTCAGCAGTCAGGCTTGCTATAAATCACATTAATCTCAATTCTTATTCTTGTGCTGCATTCTTTTAATATCCCTTGCTTTCTGTGCTTGATGCATAAACAGTGAACACACTTTTTGTCAGTGACCTGGGCAGCGGAGGACTGGGACCTTTTCGCCTGGGGGGCAAATACAAGCAAGTGACCCTTTCACAGTAGATCGCAACATTTTTAAGTGTATGATGTGGTTAAAGGCCAATTATAGTCCTAAAATATTTACCCTCCCCCTAAAAGTACCTGGAGTGAGATCCTGAATAACTATGTCCTCATCTCTGGGTACACTTTCTAAGTCAAGTTATACTTACCCAAAGTTTACTTTGTTCCTAATGAACTCTAGGGCTGACTAACACTGAATAATAAACTTGGGGGCTGACTAACACTGGCTAATGAACTCGAGGGCTGCCAACACTGCTCAATGAACTGGAGGGCTGACAAAACTGGCTAATGATCTCGAGGGCTGAGAACACTGGCTAATCAACTGGAGGGCTTATGACACTGGCTATTGAACTGGAGAACTGTCAAACAATGCTAATGCTGTAGGGCTGACTGGTAAACAGGAAGGAGGAGGAGTTTCCTGTACCTTGCACATGTTAGAACTAGAGGTGTGTGCTATGTCTTTCAAGCACATAACTTACTAATAGCTTCTGTGGCAGCCCAAATTTTTCATTGGAGACCAGCTCGGGGGCATTTGACCCTCAGCCTACTGGGCCAGTCCTCCCCTGGACCTGGCTTTTAAAAGTTTGGAAGACCTTTGTTTTGTCATTAATGAAACATGCCTTGCACATCTCCTCTCTGATCTGCATCAACACAAATAAAATACAGCCAATTCATTATAAATAAGGATTAGCAAATATATTCAAAATAATTTACAGTACTGGGCATGCTCACTTAATCAATACATATAATAGTTCCACTCTTTTCCGGATGTTTAGCTAGTTGAAGTTGAAGAGACTTTTCCTTGAGGGCTGCAACTCCAGCTAAAATGTAAACAGACTAACCCAGTCCTTAAATGTGCTATGTATTCTATGTGTGAATCAGATTAATGTAATTTGAAAAGCATATAGATTATAGCCATCAATCCATTACATTTGGGGCACTTCCACTCTGAACTGTTGTTATTGCTAATATCATATATCTATTTTGTGACCACAATTATCATGGAAAGGTTTTATTTGTCACATGACGAGGTAGGGACATCCCAGGGCCCTTTCAGGCTTACACTGATCTGGTCAAACATCTTTTTTTTTTAAAGGGGAAGAAACGTCTCCAGACAATATTGTCCCAATAGACGGAGCACATTCACAAGTATACAACAAGCAGTGTCTTACTTCTTTCTTTGCTGTGGCTGCTGGGTGATCTATGAAATTAACCAGTGGGTACTATTAGGGGACAGCTCCCAAAATACACCATATTTGGTAGCTAGCATTGATGTAAAAAACAGAACATTAATATTTTAGTAAAAATTAAAGTATGTCTGGGGAATTGATCCTGCAACATCATGTATTCTGTCTTGCTAAAAGCAAAGCTTTGTACCCTAACACGGTACAATTCTCTACTAGCCCTAACCCAACAGAGATATTATATGAAACACTGCTACATGAACTGCTAGGAAATAATGGAAACAAAAATCAAGTAAGTTTGGGGATTTGAACCTGTGACCTCGTGGGTTGTGTGTTTTTATTTTTATTTTTTTTTTAAAGTGCTTTAGCAGATTAGACACCACAGCATTTGCAAGGAATACAGCTACATATATATAATATTTATCTTTTGCTAGGAGCTTAATGGGAAAAAATGTCCGTAAAATCAGCTAAATATTTTGTATTGCCCCAGGAAGGCTGTCAGCAATTCAGGTTGGCTGAAAAATAAGCAGCAGAGTAAAAAACATCTTTATGTAATGTATGTAAATGCAACTTATGTATAGGTTTTCTGGGGGGGAAAAGCTTTCACATTAGGATAAAAAAACTGCTAAGTTCTCCTTTAAGTATTCAGTAAGTATTGCCAATTGATATATTATATCTGATTATATATTTTTATGTTTCTGTAAACAAAAGCATATATTATGGTCTTTTTTGGTTTTTATTCAATTTCACTGGACCTTGTCAATAGTTATATAGGCCTAGTGTAGTTTGCAGAGAGTGTGTATGAAAAATGTCACAATGCAAACAGTTACAGCTTGTTCTTTCCTTGTGTTCTTTCATGTTTGGAAACAGATAGCTATAATTAGAATGTACTTGCAAGTTCTATGAATTAGTTTGTTAAAAACAGTTTTAGATCTGAGTATGTTCAATCTCTTATGTTTACCTAATATATAGAGATTTAATTCAACCAATCTCCTACAATGAACATTAATGAAATTAACATTTTTGTTAACCTTTACCTTTTTTTAATGATCCATCCTTATATAAAAATATGAAAGAAACCAGATGGTTCCTTTAGAGATGAGACATGCTTTTCTTAGCCACTGCTTTATAATCTCCCAACATGCAGTAAAAACACAGGTAAGCCCAACAATAGCAATCAGCATCAATAATGGTAGTAATGTTAGTGTTATTTTGTAGTTTTGTAGTGTTAGTGTTGCTAGCAGGGGTGTTTAATAAATGTATTTTTGCCAACCCCCTCACCTCCATTCCTTATTAGAACCTGTTACTGTAAGATTCTACACATACAGCTCATTTACCCAGAAGTGCTGGGCAAAAAAGTTGTGCAGTGGCCCCAGCTGTTTCCCAAATAACCCACACAGCCACCACAGTACAATTCAATATTGGTTTTACGTGGCTTTTCTGCAAGAATTTAGCCAGGAGGCTGGTGTTAAACTTTCAAGCATAAAGTTAATCTATTTATACAATGTTTATTCCTCAAAACTAAATTAAGAGGAAGCATAGCTAAAATGCACAGTGCAAGATGAAGAAAGGGGCTGTGATTCAGGGCACCCCTTCATGTTTTTTTTGTATGTTAATTGTAAAAACTAAAAAAAAGAAATTATCTATCAAAAAAGGTTTTTTTTATCATCTTGGTTCTTTAAAGGGCATGTCCACCCTAAAATGAAGTTTTGCCATAAGCTAGGTGACCCCTGCCCACCCCCAACCGCTGATTTATTTCTTTAAAAGAAATATATATATACTCAGATTGCTACTTACAGCCCCTTCTCTCCCGTGTTGTCTATGATCCGGGAGAGAAGGGTCTGTAAAGCAGTGATCTGAACATTTTTTAAAGAAATATTTTGGTGGTTGGGGTCGGGCAGGGGATACCTACCTTATGGCAAAAGGGTTTCACACTAGGTGCAACGGCTGCAGAGGATGGGTCCGAATGGTGGGGGGGAGGGGCAGAGGAAAGGGCTCCCCTGCGCATCTCACTGCCTTACTGAGGTTAAGGATATTGCAAGGACCGGATGATTCACTGACACCTCCTCTTCACTTTCCTGGATTTTGAGCAGGCACTGCAGAAGAACCATAAGGAGCAGAGGTGTATGGTAAGGATTTTTTTTAAACTACACAGTGGGGCCAGTATGGGGTTAAATTGTAGTTTTGGGGGTGGACATGCCCTTTAAGTAATATATACGGACCAATTTCACGTAGACTCCCTGGACGCTAATTGGTTTGCTACTAGTTAGAGCAACTTTAACCCCATATTAGCGATTCAATGTTGCGTTTGCGCTAGTTTTAGCGCTTACCGGGATTTACCATATTCGAATCGCGAAAGTAGCATTTACCCAGAGCAATAGCGGCTCTGGGTAAATTAGCCTGATAGGCTTTAATACTGTTTCTGCTTCCATAACTGGGCCCCCTTGAAATCTCTTGAGCTCTCTTGATCTCATGGGCAGGAATCTAGGTTGCATTGAGGCTTATCCAGCTGTGCATGTGGAGTAGTTTATGAACATTAATCTTAATCAAACCCCATGCTCTGCTTCAACACGTTCTGAGAGAAGACTTATAGATAACATTCTGTAATTTTTTTAAAATCACAAATGTATGACAAATTTACATGTATGTATTATTTACATTATAGATCCCCATGGTGGTGTCACTGTTGGAAATTTTGTATAGCCCCAGCAAAATAGTTAGGAACCTGTTGACTAGATTTGCTATGTGGCACCATCTTGAGGCTGTTGTAAGTATGGCACATGTAACAGTTTCAGTGATGTGTAAATACAGAGATAATTGCAAGTAAAAAAAACAGCAAATTGGTTTTGTAAGGAATTTTCCTAGACCTTTAGCCAGAGGTTATGGGTGTAAATAAAATAGCAAAAGAAGAAGAAATCAGGGCATTGTTCCCAGAGTTGCTATTTCAAGTTCTGTACAAAATATACTAATGCATTAAAAATATATCATGTAGTGTGTAAATAAATACAATATAGAGACCGTAGGAGCACTTCTTTGGCAAAAGTAAAGTTAAACACAGCAAAATTTATAAAGATCTGGTCAAAAAAATCCTTAAATATTTAGTTAAAGGGTATGTCAACCCTAAAATAAAACTTTTTCCATAGTGTAGGGACCCCCCTCCCAACCCTAACTACCGTGTTTATATTTTAAAAAATTCCCCAGTATCTTACTTACATTCCTTCGTTCCCACAGCCTCTGCCTAAAATGTTACTTCTGCAAAGGAAGTAACATTAGGCCCGGACCGGCAGCCATATCTTTTTACGCAGAGACATCTCCTACTTTTCACTTTTTGTGACTTTGAACAGGCACTGTAGGAGGATCATTTGGAGTAGAGATGTAAGGTAAGGATTTTTTAACACTACACAGTAGGGCCTGCAGTGGGTTAAATTATATTTTTGGGGGTGGACATGCCCTTTAAGTTTTGTGCTACAGAGTTATGTGTCTACTGTCTTATGTGCCCCAGTGTGCAATTCAGCCCTGGGCCCCCTTTTCACATGGCAAACCTCTCCCCACCTCCTTCCCATTTTTGGTCTTATTTATTTCACATCTTTCTATTTTTTGTTTCTTTATGTCCTTCTTTCTCCTTGTTTCATTCCCTCCCTCATCTTGTTCTTTTCTCCTTAATTCTTTTTCTCCCTTTTCTCACATCAATGTTTCCTTTCTTCCTTTTTGCTTCCTATTTATTTAATTTGGGTCTCCCATCTCTATTGCTTTTCTGCTCTTTTGCATTCCCCTATTACTCTCCACTGCAGCTTATTGTTATCCTCTTATTATTTTAGTCTCTAATACTCCAATCTTCTGCCTTCACCCATTCAACTTTTCTCCCACCTTACCTTCTTCAGTCGAACTGGTATTTATAGGAGAGTCACTGCTGGAAGTTCTGATACGTTCTGATAAGTCCTGATAAATAACTTCTGCTTTGCCTTCCTGTGTCCATAATTTTGCAACAATATAACAGGCACAGATTGGCTCTGTAAGATCACAATGTCTGTATCCATTTCACTGTTTAAAGGGGAACTGTGGTTCAAAAATGACTTTAGGTATATTGATAGGAATTGCTCTCCTGAAAATTTTTGCAATTTATTTTAATTGTTTATTTTGCATAGTTTTGAAGATATTTACATTTTTGTGTGTGATATGGCAGCAGCATCACCAGGTCCCCTGCACTTCCTGCTCTGAAACCATGTCAGTCAATCTGCCCTGTGTCTCCTCCTCCCCTTTGCAGCCCCCCTGGTCCTTCCCACTCATGGACCCCATAGTCCCTCCAGTTGCAGGCCCCCCTTGGCCCATTCTCTTACAGCCCCATGTGGCCCTGGCCACCCGTGGGTGCCGTGGCCCTGCCCACCCATGGGCACCCAAGCCCCGCCCACTCTAGGGTGTCTAGGCACCGCCCCCGCATAAGACCCACCCATGAGTGCATAATCCCCGCCCACTCGTGGGTGCAGTGGGCCAATCAGACACCCCCCCACACACAGAAAACTGTGGAAACAGCCTTTTCAAGCAGAGTGAGAACTCTGAAAAGGCTGTTTTCACATAGTGGGAAAGAAGGGCTGTAGATTCCCTTAGCTACTCTGTCAGGACTTCACACAGCAGAGAGGAGCAGGGACTTCCTGTCTCCCTCACACACTGAGGGAGTCTGAGGCTGTGCTCGCCGGCAGCACTGTGCAGGAGAAGCCTTAGGAATGTCTCATGTCAGCCTCCCACCCATTAACTTTCTGGTCAATCATTTCTTTATATCTTGGGCTGTGGAGCAGGTAGAGAGGTGGTTGATGACTTGTTTTAAAGGTAGGAAAAGGGTTTTAAAGGGTGGCCTTTAATTTAAACTCAACTTGTTTGGAGACAACAGTTCCCCTTTAATAACATAGTGAACTTACAGAGCTGATCTGTGGCAGCTCTGGGTTTTCCATCGAATAGAGACCCACCTTGTTGGGCCCCTCTGGAGCATGGGCCCAGTTGCAGTCCTGACTGCTGCGACCCTTGTGCATATGCTACTGGTGCTACAACATGTACTGACCATTAACCCGACACATGTCAGAACGCCTTACCTCACTGTGATGCACTGAATATGATGATTATTACATTGTGAGATCTTGGACAAGTAAGGAGCATGGGTTTGGGATATTGAATCTTCCCGCAAGTATTACTTTGCGTGTGCCATTTTCTCAATCTTAAAGGACATGCATCTAGACAGCGGTCTAGGTACAGTGAAATGTGTTGGATCCTTCAAAGGAACAGAAGTTGGACCCAGTTGCAGCAAAAAAGTGTAAATACCGCACTTTTATTCCCTAAAGCACAGACACAACTAGGTTGGATTAAGTCTTAAAGAGGTTCTCAGCACTGGAGTCTAAGGTCTAGGCCACACTAGCGTGATTCGGAGCGTGTTTTGCGATCTGATCATGCAGACCTATGTAACCCTATGGAGGTGGCCCCACTACATGCAAAGGGCTCTGATCCCTTTTCAAATCGCATGTGATCACAATTTTTTGTGTGTAGCGCATGCGTTACTGAGATCATGCATTTTTCCACGCGCCCTAGTGTGGCCACAGCCAAAACAGCCTGCAGTACATCACTGGTTGTTTTTTATACTGAACTGAATAAAGCTGTGAAACACATTCACATTGAATTGGATGACTGAGAGGAAGAACACACAGCCAACCCTATATCTAAATACTTTTTCAAAGGCTGTAAACATGTTATTGAACAATATGGGTCAGGGGCCTGGGGGGCAAATACAAGCAAGTGACCCTTTCACAGTAGATCGCAACATTTTTAAGTGTTTGATGAGGTTAAAGGACAATTATAGTCCTAAAACCTTCACCCTCCCCCTACAAGTACCTTGAGTGAGATCCTGGATAACTAAGTCTATATTACCCAAAGTTTACTTTGTTCCTAATGAACTCTAAGGCTGACTAACATTGAATAATAAACTTGGGGGCTGACTAACACTGGCTAATGAACTGGAGGGCTGCCAACAGTGCTTACTGAACTGGAGGGCTGACAAACTGGCTAATAATCTCGAGGGCTGAGAACACTGGCTAATCAACTGGAGGGCTTATGACACTGGCTATTGAACTGGAGAACTGACAAACAATGCTAATGCTAGAGGGTTGACTGGTAAACAATCTGAAGGAGGAGAAGTTTCCTGTAGCTTGCACATGTTAGAACTAGAGGCGTGTGTTGTGCCTTTCAAGCACATAACTTACTAATAGCTTCTGTGGCAGCCCAAATTTTTTATTGGAGACCAGCGCATGGGGCATTTGACCCTCAGCCTACTGGGCCAGTCCTCCCCTGATATGGGTAGGCCCTGAATGTTTCCTAAGAGTATTCTGTTTTTTGTCTCAATACAAATGCAATGCAAAGGCAGTGAAAGCTAATTCATTTTTACACATTATTGGTAAGGCGGAAATAGTAGATTATTATTTAGCGTGCACAGCAAATACAGATGCAGCCAATATTAAAGTAGAAACATATAGTGGTAGACTAATAAAATGGGTCTTGTGTATTGACTAAAACTGATAAAACCTTGTATTGTTGTTGTTGTTCTGGTACTATATAAGATTTTTATTCTGTACCATAGAAAGCATGATTTTCTAAATTGCCCTATTTCAAAAATTACTCTGCAGGTAATAAAGTGATAATACAGGATACAGCGACAGAGGGACATATTTATGAAAGATTGTTAAGTTCTCTGCACTGTTACGCCAAAATTTGACTTTGTGCAATTTATAAACAGAGATAGGATCCAGGTCCGACTCGGACCCGAATCTGACACGGAACACCTGGGTTCTGAAATCCGAATGATCTGCCTGAATTTTTAATAATAGCCTTGAACGTTCGGTAATCCTGGTCAACAAATACTCCAGGTAAACAAGAGAACCAGTTGTTATTTTACAACTCTAACCTGATCTCCTTTTTAACGTTTTGCTTAACAGATGCTATTTTCTAAGTCCAGCATCTGAAGAAGCCTCCCTGTGAATGCCAGCCAGTGTTTTCTAGATAGAGATTATTTTTGCCAGCATAAGCTTGAAACAAAGCAGATGTGGACTTTGTTTCCAGACTTTCAGACCTTTGGGATGTAGTTACTAGGAACAAGGGATCGGTAAACATTCCAAAAACAGGAAAATAGTTAAATATAATGTGTACAAAAGCATTTTTTAAAATGCAGAAGTGACAAAGTTGTTTTTTTAATGGTTGCAACAATGTCAACACTTTTCTGTTTTCTTTTGTCTAGTTTTAATTGTTTTTGATTGTGCAAAATGAGACCCAATTAATTAGAGGTTGCAAAGAGCAAGCTGCCAGTGATCTCAAAAAATATTTCTACATCTTGTAAATTGTAGATCTGTATAAAAAAAAAATACAGAGGTTAATTAAGAAAAGGAAAATGCAAATGCATGAGATCACGTTAAACGGTATGTCCACCCCCAAACAAACTTTCTCCTGCAGCCTAAAGGTTCGTATACACGCTCAATTTGCGAGCGAGCCATGACCCCCGACACTGAGCGCTACATGTGACGAATGGCCGTTTCGGCCGAGAATCTTCCATGTGTGCGTTCGGTCAGGGGTCGTTCGTCAGTCATATCATGCTTATATTTTATTTACATCTGACAGCTTGGTGAACTTTCCTTCTTTTTAGCAAAATAGGGCTCTATAGACTAGTTTAAAATCGATTAGGAGGGCACTTGTGCCTAGGGATACATTTTTTCTTCCCTTCTGGGTGGAGAGATATCTCCCACCTTTTGTTTTTTCTTGACCTGTCTTTACCCTCCACTATCTACTAGTACTTATCCCATTTTCTCACCACTGTCAAGATGAAGTTTTACTATTTTTATATGTAGGTTTTTTTAGATATACTATTAAAAGTTAAGTCTTAATTGCTGTTTCCCATTGTTTGCTACTGTGGTGGGGATACATTTATTGAGTGCATTATATAAGGAGGTTTTCCTTTTCTTTCTTTTGTCGTTCGTCAATCCGCCAGGCGGATTGACAAACATCCCCCGACTGAACACATACACACGGATGGCCAAAATGGCCTTTCGGCACATGTGTCGGGGGTCGTGGATCGTTGGCAAAATCGTACGTGTGCACAAACTTTTAATGACCCCCAAAACCTCGACCTTGTGAGGTTTATAGCTTTAAAAAGTGCTCCCAAATGTACTTAGCAGCCCCTTATTCCCTTGGCTGCCTTCCGACCCCTTCTGCAGCTTCCACGCGTGGAAAAGGCACAGAAGCATGGCAGAGGATGAGGTTTTGGGGATCATTTAGGCTGCAAGAGAAAGTATGTTAGGGCGGTGGCTATGCCCTTTATAGGAGAATAATAGCTTTTAATGACCTCACTACCAAAGATGTCAATAGAGTGTTAAAACATAAAACTGGTGTGTTTTTTGGCTGTGTCACATAGTTATATATTTGTGAACCTTAGCTTTACATAACAGCTGCAAAAACAGAGAAAAAAATGTGGATAATTCCACACCATTAAAGGGTATGTCCACGCTTAAAACAAAAAACTGGCAAATTGTCAGTTACCGGATCCCAATCCCAATTGATATATTTTGCACCTTATTTCCTGCTTTAATAACCTGCTATAGCAAGGTATTGCTTGCTATAGTATTTGTGAATGGATCTCAGTGATCCATTCACAAATAGACTTTTACTGAGCAAATACTTGGAAAAGAAAATGAGTCAGAGATCAATAATAATTGATTGAATTTATAACGGATTTGTGCCAATGAATAAAAAATCACTCCATGGAAAATTCACAAGTGTGAAAGAATGGCAAAATGGCACTACTATGTAACTGATGTTTTGTAGATTCCAATAATGAATATTTTTTGGAATTGTTTCCTAGGTAAGGGGATATTTACAGGTAGATTTAATAAAAGGTTTTATTGTTAAAAAGTGTGCTAATTTTGCCCCAACCAATCAGATGTTAGCTTTTAATGTTAAATAAAATCTGATTGGGGCAAAATTAGCACCATTTTTAACAATAAAAACTTTTATTGAATCCCCCTGTATGTCTCTAAAATCCAAGTATGCACTTAGAGAATATCCCCAATGTTGTATATTGTCTCCCTTGGCTCTGTGGGCACTGATGCAAGTAGGGTACCCTTTTATTCAGGACATGTAGAAGATTGATATTTAGTGAGAATATTAATTAGTTTTGGAAGTTGGGTCAAGATTTCTAAGTCTGAACCTTCTTTGCCTCTTTTTCAGAAAATCTGCTAAAAAGTGCACATTTCTACAATGAACTGTGTGCAGAACTTTTAATTCTTTTTTCTTAATTTTCTTCAGAAAATCTTCTAAAAGCGTGAAGGTTATGAAGAATTGCATCTGAAGTTCTGCACATACGTGTGAAAAAATTACATTGTTATGTAACTGAAGGTGTGTAGACTCCAATAATGTATAGTTTTTGGTATTGCTTCCCTAGTAAGGGGTATATAGCCTGAAAATATTGCACCATTACATAGCTGAAAGTGTGTAGGTTCTAAAAGTATATTCTTTGTGGGGGGTATTTCCAAGTTTTCAGGTGAGTATGAACACTGGTAGTCCAAACAGTACAATAGGGTCCACATCCTCCCACTGCTCCATGTCCTGCAGTGTGCAATATAATCAAACAATAAGAAAGGAGGGTTGACACAACACAGAGTAAATCTGCAAAGTAACCTGGATTTATTGCAACACGTTTCGGACTATAACAAGTCCTTTCTTATTGTTTGATTATATTTCCAACTTTTGTTGTTTTCCTTTGCAAAATTGGAGGCTGTTCATATTACAGAACAATTCCAAAGCCTTAGAGGTTTGAACCCACGAACACTCCTTGGCAACTTGCCAGGATTTTCCGAGGTGCTCCCTCAGTTTAGTCCTCAACCTGGGGACTATACGCTATAACACAAGCTATATAGCACAAATTGCGCATCCATTTGCCTTGCAGTGTTGCCTTGCCCTAACAGTTGATCCTGTGGAATGGGGAAAAAAACAACTGAAAGGCGGGGGAATCCTTCCTGATATATATATTATAATATATTTGTATAAAGTGATTATATCCCTGCACAATCGCTGATTCTCTAAAGTAAACAGCCCTAACTTGTCTAATCTGCCTGAATAGTTGCTCCTTTCCCCTTATTAATTTAGTTGCCCATCTCTGAACTCTTTCCATTTCCAAGATTTCAAAACTGCACTGCATATTCCAAATAAAGCCTTACCAGTGCTTTGTAAAAAGGGAGAATATTGCTCTCCCTTGAATCTATTCCCCTCTTTTTACAATATCTTGCTAGATCTAGTTGTTGCTGACTGCCACTGTTTGTTATCTATTAGTACCCACAAATCTTTTTTCCAACAGAGATTCCCTTAACATAGAGCCATGTATGGTGTAGGTGGCATAAGGATTGTTAAACCCCAAATGAATCAACCTACATTTATCAACATTGAATCTCATTTTGATAATCTATCTAGGTCTGCTTGCAGCAATTTCTTATAATATGAAGTTTCGGAAACTCTGCATAGTTTTGTCATTAGCAAACACAGAGACCTTGCTCTCAATGCCCACTTCTAAGTAATTTATAAACAGATTAAATAGAAGTGGCCCCATTGCAGAACCCTGATGCACTCGATTTAGAACTTTAGCCCACATACATGTAGCTCCATTGATCACAACTCTCTGTATGCAATTCAACACTACCATACCCTGTCATTTCTTATAAAGACTAGGATTCTCTATAGTGTAGAGGGTAAAACATTTTAGCATACTCTACAACCATCTTAGCACCATTATTTAATGATCCCACATTCCCTGTGTTCATCTTTTTACAATTGATATACTTAAATTTCCCTTTTTACCTGAGCATTAAGCCATGCAGGAGCGTACCTAATTTTAGTTTACACTTGTTCCCAAAGAAATAACCATAAAAAAGAAGTAGGATATATTTGTGCTACAATAAGTACTATTTATAGCACAATATACCACTTCGTTTTTATGGTTATTTGTTATTAGGCCTTGAGTGTACCCAGTTTTGTTTTTGTGTAACACTTGTTCCTAAAGGGCAAGCCAACACTGTAACTCCCCGGTGCGTTGAGGTGTGCTGAGAATCCGGAATGTTGGAGCACATGATTGCCCCCAAAAAATTGTAAGCGCACGTGCTCTGAAAAGCTGATTGCAACACAGCGCACCTAGTGTGATGATACCAATTGGCCAACTCTAGCGTTCACTTTTTTACACTCGAACGGATTGCAAGTTAAAGCGTGCAAGCGTGGCCTAGCCCTAAAGGTAGAAATTTCGAAGTGATATATTATTCTTGTATACCCCTTTGCAAGCAGTATACCTCTGTTCAGTATCTTTATCACCCCAGTCAGTGAGCAAGAGTGATTATTTTAAAAGCATAAAATTTGCTTTTATTAAAGGGGATCTATAGTGGGAAAATTTAATTTTTTTTCTTTCTTTCCATGTGTTCAATAACAATTCCCCCTAACCCCCAGTCTTATCTTTTTTCAGATTCCCTCTCTGTCGTGAGATATACAAATTAGAAGAATACGTGATTTTGTTCCTCTACTCCTACTTGCACGGTCAATCAAATCCCTGTGACATGATCCTCTTCCCTGCTCAAGTACCTCCCCCCTCCCTGCTCTGTAACAAACATAGAGATCTGAGTGTATTCAATTAGATCAACTGGACTTGAAATGTAGTTCTTGAAGACGTTTCGCTAGTCATCCGACTGGCTTTCTCAATTCAGAATGTCTGCCATGTACAATGCTGTTTTTAACACCTTACTCTGGGCGTTCCTATAACACCTCTTAGCCACTATCTAATCACACCCTTAACACCTGGCTGTGATATGCTAATTGGGATTTTCCAGGGTACATAATTGCCACAGATTCTTGTACAAGTCATTCTGAATTGAGAAAGCCAGTCGGATGACTAGCGAAACGTCTTCAAGAACTACATTTCAAGTCCAGTTGATCTAATTGAATACAACAGATATACCATGACCTGGATGAATGAGAACCTTCACAAGCATAGAGATCTGAGCATTAGCAGGGGGAGAGAGGTAGCTTTTGATCAAGACTGCACTTGATCCCCCTGCTTGATAGCTTTCACTGATTGATGATGGGTCACAAAGAGGGAGATCATATTGCAGCAGGACACAGAGAGATCTGTGTCTCCAGGACAGCTTGCTTTCTATTGGTCACTGTGCGTGGGTGTGTTTTTCGGGGTGTTGAACTTTTAACTCCTGCTGCACATGAGAAGCTTGGTAGCCGGAGTTGAGACATGGAGGAGGTAACATTGGAGTTCTTCAGAGATCCGACACCATGGAATAAGAGTCACTGACAGAGATAGGAGAAAGGCAGCACAGAGTACATGAATTTAACTTTGCAATGGGCCAATGTGTTTTTTTCACTATAGATGCCCTTTACGTTAAATGTTTTTGTTAACCCAGTGCACTTTTTTTGCAGCCTATTTTAAATGACAATATATCATTTCCAGATCCAGCAAAGCATCCTTTCTAGTAGGAACTTCTACACTTTTGCTCATATAGCAAACTTAGAATCCTTATACCTTTAGAGGTGCTGATGGAGCTATAATTAGTGAAACTATTAGTGGAGTGTTGCTGCAGTCTGCCTTTTTTTTTTTTGGAGTTTACCACAGTGTTTTCCCTGATTATATTATTTATCTTGCGGTGGACCTATCTAGTATGTAGTTTCCTTTGGATTCAAGTGATGTTTCATATATTGAATTTGAATGTATTTAAATATGTACTTTTTGCACTTGATAAGGGCTAAAAGACCTTAATGATCGTACCAATTTCATACATATTGCTCACCTTTTATCTAGAGTTTCCTCTAGAGAAATAAGAACACTTAACACGAGTTTAATAACATTGTAAATTCCTTTTAATATAGTTTCACAATGGACATATAAGCTGTCATCTCACCTAACTGATTCATCAAGATATGACCCTGCACCGTGGACTAATAAAGTTATTTTTAAACCATGGACTAAACCAAGATGGCTATTGTTGGGTGGGAGGGTCTCATTATTTTTTATCACTTGCTGTGTGTATAAATTTTTTACTCAGAACAATTACTATCACACTTAATAAAGGATCAATAGGATCGAAAACATATGCTGTAAAATAAAGTACTTTGGCAAACAATTTTGGTGTCATTAAAGGCTATGTCCACCCTAAAATTTAATATGTTGTTCCCCTGGTTCCCCCAGCCCCAACCGCGTAATTTTTAATTTCAGAAAGCCCCCCCAAACTCTACTTACCTCCCCTCTTTCCTTCGCTGCGCTCCGGCCCTCTGCTTGCGAGGAAATGCAAGCAGAGGGGCGGGAACGGCAGCCGCGTCTGTGATGGCTGAGCGGCAGCCAATCACGGACGCGGCTGCCGGCAGCTCACTTCCACGTAGGAAGCGGAGAGGTAAGTAAAACATTGGGAGCTTTCTAAAAATAAAAAGTATGCGGTTGGGGCTGGGGGACATGGGGGAAGGGATAGCAGAAGGGGATTAACGCTAGGGGAGGGATAGCAGAACGGGAGGGAGGGAGGGGGAGGGAGGGGGGGAGAAGGGCTGCAGCACGCATGGCAGGAATCTCTGGAGGGCCAGGTAGAGCAGTGTCCTATATGGACCTGTAGCTCCTGGTGGTCAGTTTTTGGAACTTGGGGGGGGACTACCGGAGAACCGATGGAGTTGGGATGTGAGGTAAGGATTAAACTACACTACATGGTGGGGCCAGTAGTTGGGGGGATTATAGTTTGGGGGTGGACATGCCCATTAAGTCCCATGAGGAATCCATATTTTACATTGTTTTCATTATTGGACATGAGTAATCTGGATTCACCTGAAGGCAGCAATATTTAGATGGTATTCGCATATTTACTTGTTTCTCTTATCGATTAAATGCATACTTTATGCTTTTGTAAACAGACTGGTGTTAAAGGAATTGTACACTGAAAAAATAACTTTGCCCCATTTTAATCTATAAATGAATACATGTAAGCAGCACTTGTTTGTGTTGCTGCATGACTTCAATCCAGAACTTGATTTGCTTAAGCTTAGTCTCCCGGCCAGACTATTTCATTGTCTGTGAGGGCAAGCATGCTCAGTAATCCCTAAGAGGCAGCATCGGAAGAGGGAATTTCCCACAATGCAGTTTACGTACAAACTGTCACCATTCCAGCTACAGCAAAACTATACATAAACAGAAAAGATTATGATACTAAGGCACTTGATTGACAGCTCAAATGAATGATGGTTCAGACTAGATATCTAAAGAAATAGGGGACGACCGATCTACAAAAAAAATGGTACAGTAATAGTTGGGAAGAATTAAGTTTCCAGTAATGGGCAACTAAAAAAAACTAAATTTCCAGTGTACATATCCTTTAAAATAGCAACAACAAAGAAAAAACATTTACAACTGAAAATGCATATGGGTTTTTATGCAGTTGTATGTGTTTTTCTTTTTTGCCCATTGACTTTTGCAGTTGTCTGAAAGTTATAAGGGCATTCCTGTACTAAATATATCCTGTTGTTTTTTTTTTAAACCCGGGCATGCTGTAGACAAAACGCACAGAAATGTGAGAAAACGCTTCTAGTGTGAGGCCACAATACAATGCACCACAACATTCACATGTGCATTAACACACTGGGGCGATCTTGCGTGTGCGATTCCCAAATGTTATATGGGAGTGCATATAAGGGCTAGACCACACTGATGCGCTTTTAAGCGCAATCGATAACAATCTGATCTCGATTTTAAAAGCGCACACTAGTGTGTCCCAATTGATGTGGCCAAACAAGTATGCTGCTGTGAACTGCGCGTGATCTGTTAATCACAACGCGCACCGGAGCATGTTGTAGTGTGGCCTCACCCAATTGTGCATGCGCTTGGAAAAGTGGAACGCAACTATTGTGTGGACAGACGAATCTGCCAACACTAGTGTGCTCTTTTTCAAGCGCGATCTGTTTGTGCGTTAAATGTGGATCTCAACTATTGTGCGGACAGACCTATCTGCCAACACTAGTGTGCCCTTTTTCAAGCGCGATTTGTTTGTGCGTTAAAACGTGGTACTGTGGCCTAGCCGTTAGGGTAAAAAGCAGAAACGGATCAGTAATAGACAACCGTTGCAGATAACCTTATTATGGATCTATACCTGGGGAAAGAAATTTGCTACCTGGAAAATGTCAGTAAATCACAGCCAATCATGTCATCTCCCATGGAACTGTCAGCCATAGCTACATATGTCCCCATTAGGGCAGCAAATTGGTTTCCCTTCTATTGTCTGTGTTAGGTCTGGTACACACAACCAGATCTTTCAGCCCAGTTGTCTGTATACCATTAAAGGGACACTATACTGAAAAAATTACTTGCCTTGTCGTAATCTATAATTAAATACAAGTAAGTAGCACTTACTCTGATTTGTGTGTGTTGCTGCATGTCTTCAATCCAGCACACAATTTGATTAGGAGCAGTATCCCCCTCCCTCTTTCATCTGACCTGACTTTTTTCCCCACAAACCAACTGTCAAGCCTGCACACAGCATTCCAACTGTCAAAACTCTGTCACCATTCCAGCTACAGTAAAACTACTCACAAAAGAATAGTTTTTGAGAGCAAGGAACTTGATTGACAGCTGAAATATAAGAAGTTTTAGAATGGATACCTAAAGAAATAGGGGACAGATCAACAAAAAATGATACAGTGGTGGTTGGGAAGAATTATAGTGTCCAGTTAAGGTCAAATTAAAATAACCTATTTTTCGGTATAGATGCTCTTAACACTGACAATAGAAAGGAAACCAGGTTGATTTCTCAATGCAGGTATATGGAGATATGTGAATCCTAGTTCTACACAACTGGAACACAAAACAGATTTGGACAGAATTGCTCGAAAAACAACATATTTCCCCTCGGATCCAGCCTTTTAACTGTGGGTGATACAAACATCACATAGCTCATCGCTCTCCTCCAGCACAAAGACCTTTACCTAGAATCTCTGGTTGTGGTGACGCCTCCTTATACTCCTCTGCCATCAATATCTTCCTCGATGTTCCCCATTGGTTCCACAAACCCTACTGGGCGTGGTATTGAAGCTCTGATCATGCGCTGTGCTTTACCCAAAGGTGGTTTAGAGTTCCAGCCCACTGAGCCCGCCATCTTGTTTTCGGTTCCCGCCGGCCCCTCCCCCTACGTCTCCCGGAGAGCCCTGGACAAATTAACGTCGTTTTCCTTATTACATTTTCCAGCTCTTTTATAGTTATTCGACCGGTTGAGATTGAGATACCCTGCAGCGCGTTTTGAATATCCGTTTATTGGTGTGCGGCGCAACAAAAGGAGCCGGTGAGTGAGATTCCTCTACCTATAGGGTCCATGAAAGTTGGTGTAGGCCACAGTCAATCTTAGGGTGAGAAACTAAACGGATTTCAGTGGCATGTACCGGTGCTATTGCCTTCTCCCCGCCTCGGGCCTCGCTCATTGGTGGAGGCCGCAGTGTGGCCGGTGTGATTGGTCGTTGATGGCCGGAAACTAAGCTAAGAAGGAGGCGGGAGACCTAAGACACCGGTCTAGGACATGGAGCTGCCGTGTTTACTTTGAATGATACAATGATAAAGATGTGTGTAGGTCTATCTAATAATACCTGGAAAGCTGGGATGTGATTCCCCTTCCACAGGCTGCTATAGGCAGCCATCGGTGGAAACCCACGGGTCACTGGCTTAATAAACTGCTGGAATTGGTACCTGTATATTCATTTTTAGAGGTAGATAAATTCACAGGATCTTTGAAATATAAAGTTTTAGAGCCATGTTTTAAAACCAGGGACCTCTAGGGTTCTCTGAGAGGTTGCTAATGTTTTGCCAAGAGATAGTGACAGGAACTGTAAACCTGTAATGAACTAGTGCATTTTTTAATACAGATGTATTGATATCTTGTTTTTTTCATTATGAATGATGTATTTTTGAGTAATGATTGGCAAAGACAGTTAAATGAACAAGTATACCTAGGGGTTCCTAGGGACATGGAAATTGTTTCTGGTCATAGCCAAGTTTGAATGCATGGCCATGCATGCTTTTTTGCAGTGTGCGCTGCTGTTTTGGTATGTTCCAATATGTATCTCTATTATTGGAGGAAATGTGATACTGATGATAAATTTTGCATGCATTCCAATAACTAAAGCACAGTGCTCATAGTGGGCTGCTCTGATTGCACTGGAAATGCAAATTATTATTATTAATTCATATAGCGCCAACATCTTCCATGGCGCTTTACAATTACATAGTCATACATTACATACAGGATAATACATATTATACAAAGTCGTACATATTACATACACAGGTAATACATAATATAAGCATGCAGTAATGAGTTACTTACAGCAATACCTTGATACACTAGGAAAGAGGACCCTGCCCAAAGAGCTTACAGTCTAGAGGAAATGGGGGTGAGACATAAGGTGAGGGGAATTGGTAGGCTGTAAGTAGAATGGCAGTGGAGTGGGAAAGGCGGGTTGGATCATATTGGGTAGTAAGAGGGGTAATGTCTAGGCCTGGTTATATACTTGCTTGAAGAGGTGGGTTTTAAAGTTACGTTTTAAGGTATTAAGGGACGGTGAATGGTGGACAGACGGAGGAAGGGATTTCCAGAGCAGAGAGGCAGCACGAGTGAAGTCCTGAATGCGGGCATGGGAGGCGACAAGGGTGGATGTCATTTGCGGAGCGGGGGTTGCGGCAGGGACGGTGTCAGTGGATCAGTAAATCAGGCTAATCAAAACATGTTATGAATCGAAAACTGGGGCCAATGGCGTAACTAGGAATCACTGGGCCCCCCTGCAAAACTATGATGGGGCCCTTATCTGTGCTTTGTCCACAGTGGTCTTGTGGAAGGAGGCTATATCTGTCATCGGTAAAATAAGAAGATGGGGCCCCCTTTGCTCCCGGGCTCGCCTGTAGTTATGCCCCTGAGTAAGGCCTAATTGTTAAGTGTTTCACAAGAATATAAAGGTTGCTAAATATTTTTTAGAAGCTTTAATGTTGATATCTGTGGTACAGCTACTCAGAAATTTAGATTAGCTTCTTAAGTTGTCTCACTGGCTCATAGCTTGAATAGATAGAGGAGGTTGGTGTACCCAGAAATGTGAGAAATGGTCTGAAGAACAATGTATCCATTGCTAGATAATTGTCAAAAAATACTACTTTCCCCGACAAACCTCTGTGTGTTGAAACAAGTAATTTGCCTGATTGTTAAAGGATATGTACACTGTAAATGCAACTATTACTCGATAGCTTAGGCTTCAAATGTTAAGTTTTTTTTTTGTTGTTCTAGGATCCTCCAATACCCTACCTTTAGTCTTTAAAAGTTTCTGTCTTCCTAATTGTTGTCTCCTGTTTTCTCCATAACACCCCATATTAAATAAATAGCACCATAACACCCCATATTAAATAAATGGCACCATAACACCCCACATTAAATGAATGGCACCATAACACCCCACATTAAATGAATGGCACCATAACACCCCACATTAAATGAATGGCACCATAACACCATCCCAACATTAAATGAATGGCACCATAACACCCCACTTAAATGAATGGCACCATAACACCCCAATTAAATAATGGCACCATAACACCCCACATTAAATGAATGGCACCATAACACCACCACATTAAATGAATGGCACCATAACACCCCACATTAAATGAATGGCACCATAACACCCCACATTAAATGAATGGCACCATAACACCCCACATTAAATGAATGCACCATAACACCCCACATTAAATGAATGGCACCATAACACCCCACATTAAATGAATGGCACCATAACACCCCACATTAAATGAATGGCACCATAACACCCCACATTAAATGAATGGCACCATAACACCCCACATTAAATGAATGGCACCATAACACCCCACATTAAATGAATGGCACCATAACACCCCACATTAAATGAATGGCACCATAACACCCCACATTTAATGAATGGCACCATAACACCCCACATTTAATGAATGGCACCCCAAATATAAATAGTGCCAGTCTGCTAATCCATCTGTACTGTAAGTAAATGAATATTCTGCAGCAGTTTTCTTTATGCCTTTGCTTTAAACTTGTCCTAAACAGGCTTCCCACACTAATGCCAGGGCTGCCAGAGTTTTTAAAGTTCCTCATCCACAAACCGTGCTGCTTCCAACCTACAAAACGGATCACTCACTCCACCCCCATTCGCACCAGACGCAGAAGGTGCGAAAAGGAATGCCACGGATTCTTCTGCATTCTAAAATTAAAGCCGCGATCCAGAACCTCGCTCTTACTTTGCACAGCAGGATCCCGGCACCCATCTCATTACACAGTACAGTATAAGATTCGAGTTGCTTTATTAGTGCTCCTATCTGTCTGCAATCTGTAGTAAGCTTAGTGGGGAAGGTAAATACACAACTCTATACTTTGTAAATTTTCCAGTCGCCTGTAAAGATTTTTTTAGTCGCCATGGCAACTGGGATTTGTCCAGCCCTGGCTAAGTCTGTTATCTACCAGAACCCCCAAATCAGAGTTATTTATGGTGTAGGTGGCACAGGGATTATTAAATGCCAAATGCATCATCTTACATTTATCAACATTGAATCTCATCTGCCATTATGCTGCTTATTTTGATAATCCATTCCCTTTATTAATTTAGTTGCCCTTCTCTGAACTGCTTCCATTTCCAAGATGTCCCTTTTGTATATGGGATTCCAAAACTGCACTGCATATTCCAAATGAGGCCTTACCAGTGCCTTGTAAAGAGGGAGAAAAATATCTTTCTCTCTTGAATCTATTCCCCTCTTTATACAAGACAATATCTTGCTAGCTCTAGCTGTTGCTACCTGTCCTTGTTTGCTACAGCTAAGTCTGTTATCTACCAGAACCCCCAAATCTTTTTTCCATTATGTAGATAAATGTAAGGTGATGCATTTGGGATTTAATAATCCCTGTGCCATCTACACCATAAATAACTCTGTGTTAAGTTCATCTGTAATGGAAAAAGATTTGGGGGTTCTGGTAGATAACAGACTTAGCTGTAGCAAACAATGCCAGGTAGCTACAGCTAGAGCTAGCAAGATATTGTCTTGTATAAAAAGGGGAATAGATTCAAGAGAGAAAAATATTATTCTCCCTCTTTACAAGGCACTGGTAAGGCCTCATTTGGAATATGCGGTGCAGTTTTGGAATCCCATATACAAAAGGGACATCTTGGAAATTGAGGCAGTTCAGAGAAGGGCAACTAAATTAATAAGGGGAATGGAGGGGCTTGAATATGCAGGCAGATTAGACAAGTTAGGGCTGTTTACATTGGAGAAGCGGCGGTTGCGTGGGGACATGATAACCTTGTACAAATATATTAATGGCCCATACAATGAGCTCTCTGGTGCATTGTTCACTAATAGGTCATATCAGAGGACACGTGGACATCCTTTAAGTTTGGAAGAAAAGAAGTTTCATCTTCAGGTTAGGAGAGGTTTCTTTACAGTGAGAACGGTGAAACTGTGGAACTGTCTTCCAGCAGATGTGGTAATGGCAAGTTCATTGAATAACTTTAAAAAAGGCCTGGATAAGTTTCTAAAACTAAAAAATATTGAGAATTACTGGTATTAATGCATATAGATCTGGTTGATCCAGGGATACTTTCCGATTGCCGTTTGGAGTCAGGAAGGAATTTCCCCCCCCTTTTTTTAGCTGGGGTTTTTTGCCTTCCTCTGGATCAACTGTTAGGTAGGGTTAAAAAAAAAAAAAAAAAAAGTGAATAGGTTGGACTTGATGGACGTATGTCTTTATTCAACCTTAATTACTATGTTACTATTATAGATGCACTTAACACAGAGTTATTTATGGTGTAGGTGGCACAGGGATTATTAAATCCCAAATGCACCACCTTACATTTATCAACATTGAATCTCATCTGCCATTCTGCTGCCCATTTTGATAATCCATCTAGGTCTGCTTGCAACACTTGCACATCATTAGAAGTTTCCAAACCTCTGCATAGTTTAGTGTCATCAGCAAACACTGAGACCTTACTCTCTATGCCCCCTTCTAAGTCATTTATAAACAGATTAAACAGAAAAGGCCCCAGTACAGAACCCTGAGGCACTCCGCTTAGAACTTAAGCCCATATAGATGTAGCTCCATTTACCACCACTCTTTGTTTGCGATCCAATAGCCAATTCTCTATCCATGTACATATGTTTTCTTCAAGGCCAACAGTCCTTAGTTTATACATTAGTCGCCTATGTGGCACAGTATCAAAACCTTTTGCAAAATCCAAGTATACCACATACACTGCTATGCCTGAATATAATTTCTTACTCGCTTCTTCAGAATGGCCCAGTCAAAGTCCAGTTCTAAATCCAATCGAGAATCTGTGGCAAGATCTGAAAACTGCTGTTCACAAACGCTGTCCATCTAATCTGAGTGAGCTGGAGCTGTTTTGCAAAGAAGAATGGGCAAGGATTTTAGTCTCTAGATGTGCAAAGCTAGTAGAGACATACCCTAAAAGACTGGCAGCTGTAATTGCAGCAAAATGTGGCTCTACAAAGTATTGACTCTGGGCTGAATAATTATGCACACCCCACTTTGTAGTTATTGATTTGTTAAAATGTTTGGAATCATGTATGATTTTCGTTCCACTTCTCACGTGTACACCACTTTGTATTGGTCTTTCATGTGGAATTCCAATAAAATAGATTCATGTTTGTGGCAGTAATGTGACAAAATGTGGAAAACTTCAAGGGGGCCCGAATACTTTTGCCAACCACTGTATCTAATGTCTTTAGGGCCCACGCTTTTTACCAATGTTCCCATGATGGTCCCGCCTTGCCCATTCATTTTGCAATGGCAATAAAGCACTGGTCAGATGGTTCCTGCTGCATTGCTCGAATGTTGCGGGAACGTCAAAATGCAAGTCCTAATGGGTAAGGAATCTCAAACTCCCAAAAACATCTCAATCTGTCATCCTTTCCTTATATTTCTGTCGGGGGGAAATGCTCGAAGTACCTACCTTGATGCTCTGATCTTTCCACAGATTTTCCCTTGTTTTTCCGATAAACAGCTTGACATTGTTAAGTGGTTGATCAGAAAAATGGCATACACGGGATAAATATTTTGAGTGATCCAATACAATTTAATGGATCGTTCAAAATGACAATCTCGTGTATGGGGGCTTAACATTTAAGCTGGCAATCAAGTTCCTTAGTATTATAAACTCTTCTGTTATGTATAGTTTGGCTGGAGCTGGAATGGTCACAGTTGGTGCGTGAACTGCATGGTGGGAAATTCCCTCTCCAAATGATGCCTCATAGGGATTACTGAGCATGCTTGCCCACACAGATAGTAGCAAAACAAATACTGGATTGAATTCATGCAGAAACACAACCACATTAGAGTAAGTGCTGTTTACATGTATTCATTTATAGATGGAAATTATGCAAATTAATTTTTTCAAAGTACAGTTTTTTTTAAGTTAGGTGCAAGTAGTATTTGTGTAATGGGTGGGGCTAGGGTGAATGGGGATGGGTCAAATATTGGTCATGGGACATTGGTAGGTATAATTAGTGGCTCCTAACTTTCGTGCTGGCTCATAAATAAATAAATAATAAAGCCAATTTGTGGAGCCCAGGCAGGTAAGTTGTGAGGTGTTACATTAGGTAAGTGTCAATATATATATATGTTTGAAGATAGGTACACTCGAAAATGCTTTAAGCATTTTTGAGTGTGTCACCCTCCTAAATAATTGGATGATTTGTCCATCCCTGTGACCTTGTCATAATTTTATAGCTATAGTCCTGCTTTAAACATATACAACATTTTCTCTTGAACATATTCGATCTGTTTATGTGTATAGAATTAAGTAGACCTGAATACCCTAAGGATGGTTTCATGGGGGATTCCAACAGACCCATTTTTATATTATAAGCATCACCCCGAATGCAACCTCTTATGCTGGGTATAAGCTGAGGCGGTTTCTATTAAAACTTATTAAGGCCATACACCTAGAGAAGTATGTGGGTTTTTATGCTTATTAAAGACAGGTCAGGTGTTGCACCAAAAGGAGATATTATTACTTGTGTTTTAAATGCAACCAATATATAACAATTTTCACATGAAAGATTCTCCTGGTAGCCAACTGGCCTCACATTACCTCAGAATTACATCGATTTGACAGTTGATACGAGATTACTAATATTGATTGTAAAATTGAGTGAAGCAGCAGTTTTACCTGCTTGGATCATGTTTGCTATCGTAATATGGTTCATAATGATATTGCAATATCGATCACAGAATGATTGGGCTAGGCGGATGTTGGAACGTCACTGGAAAGTTTGTAGGGTATGGTCAGCAGAAGAGTCTTTCAGAAAAACTTATTACAATGTTAAAGGGTGCTACAGACAATTGGCACAGAGTGAGCAAAAAGAAGAGATGGGAGGTCAACCCTATAGACATGAGAAAAGGTGATTGCAGTAATCGGTAATGTAAATTGCTCTTTATGATGAGGGTAGTAATGTTGCTAATGTTGTACTGTATATACTCGAATAGAAGTCAAGGTACCTATCGAGGTACCTGAAAAATTTATAAAACATAATTGTTTCGTATAAATTGAGGGTAGTATCCAGTATGGCGACTACTGTATGGGAATTCTGCTGTCCATTTAAAGGGCAACTAAAGCCTCAAAACAATACAGAATCCGAAGGCAATCTTTAACTATAGATACCATCCTCCTGATTCTGTATTATTTAAAGCATTAGTTGAAGAGTAATCCCACACTGTAGCCCCCAATTCCTTGCCACTCCAGAAGTGGCAGCTCCCAGCATGCTTTAGTTGGTTGGGAGTTGTAGTTTCCAAACATCTGCAGTGGCAAGCACTGCAGTCCCCCCCCCAGAGCCCCCCTAGTTCAAAGGAGGAGAGGACTTGCCTTGTGAATCCAGCAATTTGGCTGCATCAATCAGCACTCCGGCTCCGCATCCACTTTTCTGGCGCCTGACATCACTACTCGGTGCCGAGTAGTGATATTAGCCGCTAGAAGAGTGGATGCGAGCGGCAGCCGGATTACTGGATTACAAGGGTGAGTGACCCAAGTATAAGTCAAGGTTCGCGCATGCCACTGTCCTCTCAGAGAAGGAGGATGCAGAAACCTTTTGAACAGGAAGACACCCTACATTATATAAAAAGTTGTTCTGCAGGATGAAGTTACCTTTTTATTGATATATTTTGATTGATACTCCCTGAAGTGAAAACATTGTTCCGCTGAATGAATTACGAATTGAATTAACTTTTATACAGAAGTATTTCTGGCAAGCTTTTATAATGCATTGTGACCTTGTATTTAATACATATGCAACTATCGTTGGAAATTCACAGAAGAATCTGCCATGAATTTAAGTGTTCTAAGAAAAAACACTTGAACATTCTATATGATACTTTTGTATAGGAAGTGATTGTTCTGTTTGCTACACACATAAGCCTCATCATTATCAGCTCCCTATATTTTAGTTTATTAAAAAGCACGTTCCACCCTTAAAACAAAAAACTGGTGACTTGTCAGTTATCTGCCCTTAAATCCAACTATTTTTCCCTGTGTATTACATGCATTTGTAGCCAGATATTTAATAAGTTGTATTCCTTTCTGGCAAAGTTATCGGCCTTCTCCTGCTGCCCAAAGAGCTTTTTATTATTTTGAGCATGTGCAGAGGAGGCAACAGGTGAAACAGCAATCATTGGTTGTGATGTTGACAGTAACAGCCTTGATTGACTGCATGGAGAGAGTGGCCAGCTTACGCAGCCACAATGGGAACAATAATAATTCTTAAATATTTGATGCAGGTAACTGCAAAATAGTAATGCAGGTAATTGTGCAAAATATATCATTTGGGGCAGATAACTGACAATTAACCACTTTTTTTTGTGGCCATGCTCTTTAAGGCAATACCAATGAACAGGTTTTTTTCAGTCTGGACTGACCTATGCAGTATCTTGTCAGCTGTAGGATTTGATTTTTCATGGCATACACACGTCTGATGTTGGATCCGACAGGATTTGGATTTGTTAAAATAAATAAATGAACTCCTGTATAGAACAGTTTCAATGCATAGAACATGCAACAAATGCCAAAACTACAGAAGTAACCTTTACATATTAATTTTAATTTCCATTAGTCTATTTGGTGTGTACAGCAACTGGACTAGTAATACTTTGTTGATGACACTAATACCATTTGCTAATACACTAAACAAAGCAAAGTTGGTATTTTTTCCTGCAATGCAGCGTATTATAGAATAGTACATTTATTTAAAGACAACTACATGTCACAAAAGTGCTGCTGGTTAGACTGTTCTTTAAAGTCACTCGGTCTGACCCCTGTTCATCTCAAGGTAACTTTAAACAGGAAGTGTTACAAGGGAGGTGATTGATAACGATGTTTTCCAATAGTTGCTTTACAGTAGCATCAAATAACAATGCCCAACCAATAGGAAATCCAGAGAGGTGGGGTCTGGTGTCATGTAGCAAGCTAGATTGAATGTCTTTGACTGTTAAAGTGGAAGGAGGCTGCAGGATTTTTTCATTGGAGACTTGGGAGTTTTTCCCTGAGACAGGGGTCAGCTGAAAGACAAAGAAAAATGGCGAGGAGTTTGCAAGAGGAACAGCACCAGTTTTCTTGGGCTTTGCCCTGGATATCCCAAAGCCCTTTTCTTGCATTTCCTCGTGCCTTTTGTCCTTTCTTCTCCTTTTTTTTTCTTCCTTTATCTCGTGAGGGGGGAGGAAAGTGAGAGTGGAGCTGAAAGGGAAAATACCAGTGCTCATTGTACGGTGAAATGTCATTTTCTCAACAAAATGTATCTGGTAAGTGTATTTTCACTCTGTTCACTATATGTTAAAGAGTTAAACCTTTTACATTTATTGTGGAGCCTGGAAGTTTATACTGTCTAAGAAAATGGCCCCCTTTACATTCCTGACATACCTTTTTACTGCACCTCTTGCTCTAAGCATGGGTTTTGCCAGTCCTAAACTAAGCAAGCTATTTTCTACTTATACAGTGCATAATCTTTTTATAAAAACTCCTGAAGTACATTAAATCAGTTATGATAAAATGTACAATAATAAAGAAACTGCTTTTCTGTATGTGTGAGAGGAACAAAGGAGTGAATACCTAAATGTGAATGATACATGCGGTCAGAGCACAACATTGTTTATTTTCAACCTTTAACTCTTTAATAAAATGCTTCCTGTAGCATTATTGCAGTATGCTTTACAGTTCTGTAGCAGTGGTGTTTTTTTTAGAATTGAAGAAAAGCAGCTCTGTATTTTAAGTGTACTAACCATAAAATCTTTAATTTAAAATAAGCAGAATTTGGGCTTTGCCTGAGATTTAGCCAAAAATGGTTATCTTGTGTTGTGGGGTATATAGCATATATACATACTTATTTTTTATATACTGTTTTTATATACCGTTTGCATGTTTTTTTTAATACTTTTGTATTTGGCTTTGTCCAATATGTTACACTGTAGCGAATTTTGATGTGCTTAGATAAGTAAGTAAACTATTCAGTTAGAAAATGGGTTACTTTAAATATTTAACTACTCATGCAGTTGTGAATGATGGCAACAGATAAGTCACTTTTTTTTGTCTTTCACAGAGGTTAATTTTGAATATTACAGCATGGTATAGTTGCAAATAATGTATGAAGGTCATTGGAATGTTAGTGGTACTGCAACACATTCCAGACCAGTACTGGGAATGCTCTACAGGCCAAAAGCACAGTACTTAAGGCAGCATGGACAAGTTTTTCCCTCAGAGCTATGCTTTTGAAAATATCTCAGTGCCATGTATAGTTTTTTTCCATCATGCATTCTTGTTGAGTTCATGTTGCTGGAGACAGGCCTTTAGCCAACATGACCTTGAAATGCTGCTGCCTTAGAGTTTAAAGAATGAAGGACAAAGTTTTTCTGTAGCATTCAAAAGTTAATAACTCATAGGGTGGAGCTTTTAAATAAATACATTTTACATTTGTATATATGTTGTTTAGCTACATGCAGCAATGATATGTCTTCAAGTTCTGTCCTGCTGTGTATCTATAAAATTTATTATGACCTAGAATGACTGTAAATAAAATACATATTTATAACCATTACAGTATGTGCCCCAACATGCTTTAAAGTTATTTGTCATGTGTATGGAAAGGAAATTAACCTAAAGGAAATTTTGACTTCAATTTTGACCTGGAATTTGAAAATACTTTTCCTTCTGTTAACCTATTTTTTAATAGCATCTAGGCTTCATGGCACAGGTATAACTGTACTATAACTGTGCATAAAAGAAGCTGGATAGCTTTGTAATGTTGGGTACTGTATATGTATATACAGAGCCATCACATTCAAGTACAGAAAACATTCACACAGTGACAGATTTAGGTTACAATAAGATATTTTGAGAATATGAAGTCCAGCCTACTTACCTTGCAAAACATCAACTCATTAGTAAGTTTCTCTTACTTCCAACTGCAAGAAGTAAGGATTAATTTAGCATTTAAATTTAATCTCTTGCAGTATTCTCCCCATCACATTTTAGTTGTGCATTCCATTCTACCTGGCTAATCTAGGTGTGCACTCGGCTGTCATATCGCAAGTGGGATAGCATCAGTCGGAACTCTCTGTGGACCCGTCGCCGAGATCAGCTGACATGTACCATAAACGAAGGGCAAACAGGGAAACAAGTAATGGTTTGCGTGTTGCTCTAAAGGTTAGAACTGTATCTGTATAGTGTATATTTTAGTGTAATCTAACAGAACTGCAATGCACAACACGTTTCCCTGCTTGCCATTTGTTTGCGCCACATAAGGGTTAGAGCAATTTATGTGTATTTTGTTTTTGACACTTGTATCTGAATATTTCTATTATCAGCACTCAGACAATAGATGCAATGCAGTACAAATATACATTCAGTAAAATAAATAAAAAATACTAATCAACTAAGAAAATAGTGCACATTTAATTTTCCCACTACCACCAAATTTCCACGCCCTACCCCACTCGGCTGCTTTTTCATGTCACCAAGCTGGAAAAAAATTCTGGCGAGAACACTACTTTCATGACTCATATTGTGTGTTGTGCAGTCCAATGTAAGCTTAGCTTTAAATTTTGAAAGTTTGAAAGACTATCGTATATACTCGAATACTCAAATATAAGTTGAGATTTTCAGGCTTTAAAATTAGCCTGGAAACCTAACCTCGGCTTATACTTGGGTCAAGTCCTATTTTAGATCCAAATGCTGCAATTGCAGATAGTGACCAGTGGCGCTGTGTTAAAAAAATCCATCTGCATAGAAAGTTACAGGAGCTGATCTGCCTTTACACTCCCTCCTGTAGTCAGGCTGCAGGACTCAGCACTGTCACTGCTCATCTGGATGCTGTAAATCTGATGGGTCTTCTCAGTTTGGGGCTAAATGGCTGCTAGTTCAATGCAAGTAACAGCTTGAAACTACAACTCTCAGGTGACACTTAACTATTGGGGTCAGTGACCTTTACTATATGGGGGTCCGGAGAATTGTAAATGATGTAAGCTTAATTAAAAGTTTATTGAACCTTGCCACTCCACATGTTTAGAAACTACAATTCCCAACAACCAAAGCCTGCTGGGAGTTGTAGTTTCTAAATATCTGGAGTGTCAAGGAATTGGGGGCTACTGGTACTGGATTTGGCTATTACTGTATGGGATTAATGTATGGGAATTCTGCTGTCCATTTAAAGGGCAACTTAAGCCACAAAACAATACTAAATTAGAAAGCAATTGCGGTCATAATTTCTACCCTCGGCTTATACTTGAGTCAATCAGTTTTTACTAATTTTTCAGGTAAAAATATGTGGCTCGACTTGTACTCGAGTATATACGGTAATTATTTTTCAGGGACAGCTGTACTGTATGGTAAATGAATAAGTTCCCATACTATTTAGAACAGTGCACCATGGCTGAATTGCCTTGTGTAACCGAGAGAAAGCATAATTTGGCTGTTTAAAATCATGCTTGAGTTCCAAAAAATATATAAATATTTTTACCTTAAGCTAGGCATGCCATTGTATTAAAAACTTTCAATCCCATGGGCAGCACACTGTAGGCCACAGTTTCATTACAAAACTGGAATCCTACTTTAAAATATAAGAAGCTATATTATAAACAGTAGATTGGGTTACTTACGCGCTATGGTGTGGTAGGGAATGTCTCCTTAAGTAGGGTGGCTGCACTGCAAGTTGTCCACTGAATTGTTTATAAAATCTTTAAAAGTATCTTGCTTGCGCTTGGGGGTAGGGGAAGGGATAAAACAAGAAGTAAAAAATAAATAGGTTAATATCAAGATCTCTGTAAAAAAAAAAAAACAGTTTAAAATGACACTTTATAAATGACACCATATATTAAAATTCAACCACTCACTTGTGTCTATCCACCACTAGGGGTAATGCAGGCTTCACTCTGTGCTGTTCTGATGCTTGCTTGGTCTGTATAGTTCCCAAAAACCTCTGCACACAAACTTTATTATAGCAATTAAAAACAATAAAAAGCACTAAAAAACCTTGCAGAAAACGTCCATTAGCAGTTTTTGAAGTTGCACCTCTCTGCTATGGTGTGGCCCCTTTAAGTCGTGGCTTGTGAGGTAGTTACTACGCGTTTCGCTGTTTTAATCCTTCCCCTACCCATACCCCCAAGCGCAAGCAAGATACTTTTAAAGATTAAATATATTATAAACAGTATAACAATTTCTGGTTAGAAGGGAGAGCCGAGGGTACGAGGTTGATTGTCTATTTCTGGGAACTTTTAAAAAAAAAAAAGTTAAAAAACCTGATGTTTAGGGTTGGAGAGGGGGTATACAGTGTGTGTTTGTGTATGTATGTGTATATATATATATATATATATATATATATATATATATATATATATATATATATATATACACACAAACATATACATATACACACAAGGACAAGGAAGGGGCAGACACTCAGAGAGGCTCCTACTCTAGTTATTACATTTATTATTTACTAGTTTATTACATGCTTTAGCAACCAGATATTAATTGATAAGTTATATTCTGTTCTGAAAAAAGTATCTGCCGCCTCCCTTTGCTTAACAAGCTTTTTATAAGCTTGAGCATGTTCAGTGGAGGCAGCAGGGGAAACAGGCAATCGTTGGTTGTGATGTCACAGTCTTGACTGACTTTATGAGAGGGAGGAGCCAGCTTACTCTGCCATGATGGAGGTCACAATTATACTTAAATAGCTGGTTAATTATACATTTAATAATGTACTGAATATATAAGTTGGGTTTGGGGGCAGGTAACTGACATGTAACCAGTTTTAAGGGTGGGCATGTCCTTTATATCTTCATTTAAAAATTCTCTTTGCGATTTGCGTTCTGCATTTTAAATTGCAATCACATGAGTTCTCCAATACTTAATGAAAAAACGCATTGAAATCGCATGCGATTCCGTGTGCAATTGCCTTTGCTTTGCAGTGTGGCCGTGCCCTTATTGTTTTTAAAAATGATTTTGTATTCTCAATTGAGAAACTCGTTTTGTGCATTGCATCCCATATTGGAATGCATGCAAAATGTATGAACTTCTTTTCTGTTAAACAATAGGCTTGCAAATAGGTCAAATTAGATTAAAAGTGATCAATGTTAATATAGCAAAATCGGTCAGCCTGGATGATTAACTATGTTGGTAAATCATGACTGATTGTGTAAGCAATATAGTAAAGAACTTGGGTCTGATTTTCATGCCCAATCGACTGCCGAAATTGGTAGTTTGGGCTAAAATTTCAGGTGTAATGTTTAATTGGACTAGCCAGTAAATTTTGGCTGATCATGTCTTCAAAGGACTGAAGTATTAGCCGTGCTCCATTTGCATTCAGCCTCTGATATTTTGTCCTAGTCAAATATGGTGACTGATCGTTCAGAACAAAATATTGGTTGATGTGTTCCAAGCCTAAAGGAAGACGATCCCCGACCGAACGCATACACACGTGAATTTTTTGCCCAAAATGGCCCTTCGTCGTGCGAATCCTTCATGGTCGGGGGTCGTGGCTTGGTGCACACATCGTACATGCGTACAAACCTTAATCCTGGAAAACTGGAGAGCAGGAGCAGATATAGGGCTCTAAATAAGATGTGGGAACTAACAGTAGATCAATTCCATTAGATTTGCAAGATTAATGCCATAGGTAAATGCCTCAATATGCCATGACACCTGGGGGCTTTGTGATTTTAAAAAAATAGTCACTGATGTCAACTGGGATTGCACCATTTCATTGTTTCAAGTCCAACACTGCTGGAACTTGTCAGCACAGCTGGAACTTCTCACATGATTATTATGCTAGAAAGGTGTATCTTCTCTGCATTGTGAAATAAAAGTGCTTGTCTCCTGAGCAAGGATCATAGTTTGGCACTGGACTTTCAAGTTTTTAATGGATAACCTGTATGGGGTAACAAAGAATGTTGAGAGGATTCATTTATGTATTTAAGAGCTGGCCGCGCTCACAAATTTAGAATGTATATATAGGTTTTTTAACGTAATTGCTAAGATTGTGGATAAAATTTTGTTTGACAGCAATGCTGATTTATCAGTCCATCAACCAGGCACTATTCAGTGACCTTGTGACCCACTTCCTGAAACCTCAGACAGGGAGATTCAATAGCACAAAGGGGGACATTTTGCCTTTCCGCAATCCTGCAATACAATATTATGTTTGATTACGATGTAGCGCAAAACCTTACTTATATGGTATTGTATCGGGAGCACTGCACTATTTCCAAAAACAATTAGTGCCCTAATATAAACCAATGTTAACCCTATTTTACATGGGATTGGCTGGGGTTTAGACTTATTTTAGGGACACTGAATTGCCCTAAAAATATTTTGTCTTTAGGTTGATTCACAAAATATGACTGTCCGTTAATGGTTAGAATTTTTGGCAGATTCAATCACTGATCGAATCTGGAAAGAATCGAACACCCTTCCCCCTTTATCTTTTCGGGGAGTCATTGATCATTTGGTACCATTCGCCTGTTGAAAGTTCTGTACAAACGCTTAATTCCAGCCTTGACACCTGACTAATGAGAAGGTGATTAATGCCTGTTTCTGCCATCAATCACATGCCTGTGGCCATTTGGTCAAGCATCATTCGGACTACCAACGTCACCCGACCGTTTATAAAATAGAGTACAAGATATGGGGATAAGAAAAGAGGTCTTTTTAGAATAAAAGTTTTACAATGGAATGTCAAATCTAATGTATAATAAGTGTATATGGCCAGCATAACTGTTTAGGTCCTCATTACACCAAAAAGTTATCAACGTTTGTCTTTAATTTCTTTTATTTCTACTTACAGTGTGCAGCTAAAAGTTGTACAGAACTTCAATTCCAAAGAAATAAATGCCTGCAAAGTTAAAGTGCTCACCATACACTTATTAGACATTAAATAGGATTATCATTCAATCTAATGGATAAAAATCTCATTGGTTTTATTTTCCAATGTTACCTGTAGGCCCATTCATTTTGCTTGTAATTGAATGTCGATCACAATAGAAAGGGTCCATGTGACTCAAAACATGTTGTGTTGGAGCCGCGTGTATTAAACAGCCGTTTAATCAGCCTCTCTGTTTCCCCCTCGCTTTTTTGTTTTTGAGATGACTTCAATCAAGCTCAGTCCCCCAGCCCCCTACCAGACTAACCTGACCCTCTGTGAGGGCTAGCATGCTCAGTAATCCCTATGAGGCAGCATGCGTTTCACTGACCAACTATCGCCATCCCAGTTTCAGTAAATCTATACATAACAGAGAAGATTAGCATACTAAGGCACTTGGTTGACAGCTGAAATTAAAGATGTCTCAGACTGGACATCTAAAGAAATAGGGGTTCAACAGATCAACATATACCGGTAAATGGTACAATGATAGTTGGGAAGAATAATAGTTTCCAGTAATGGGCAATTAAAAAAATTCCCAGTGTCCATATCCTTTAAACACCTGTAAAAATAATTTGAACTTAAAGGACAACTCCATCCTCATAATAACATCTTTTAGAAAGAATGGCCTCTTTAAAGGGACAGTTCAGTGAAAATTATCAATATTTTTTAAATTGTTTGTGTAATGCCTTCTTAGTTCTACATATTCTCTCCCATTTTGAAAAATCAGTTGATTTCATACCCATTGCTCTTCCCTGCTGTTGACATTAGTGAGCTGACATTTTAGGTTCTAACTGTCCTTCTTCCCAGGAAGCACCACATCCTTGGAATGTTCCTAACCGTAATTTCTACTGATTGGCGGTTGGATGGGTCAAAATGCGCAGATCCCTACTGAGCAACAAAACCAACCCAGGTGCTGGGTCAAGGGCCATAATGGTCTCTACTAGGGGTCCTGCAAACAGGAAGTCAGTATTTTGGTTGTATTTACTTATATACAGACAAAATGCTGAATTGGCAGATTAAGGTCATTGGGATGAAAACATTTCTGAAAAGCATATGTATTTGCACTGAACTTCCCCTTTAAAGGGCATCTATACTGAAAAATAGGTTATTTTTAAATTGACCATAACTGGAAACTATAATTCCTCCCATCACCACTGTATAATTTTTTTTTGTTGATCTGTCCACTATTTCTTTATATATCCAATCTAAAATGTCTTAAATTTCAGCTGTCAATCAAGTTCCTTGCTCTCAAAAACTATTCTTCTGTGAGTAGTTTTACTGTAGCTGGAATGGTGACAGTTTTGACAGTTAGAATGCTGTATGGTGTGTGCAGGCTTGACAGTTGGTTTGTGGGGAAAAAAGTCAGGTCGGATAGAAGTGGGAGTGGTTAAAAGAGGGAGGGGGGATACTGCTCCTAAACAAAATGTGTGCTGTATTGAAGGCATGCAGCAACACATGCAAATCAGTGTAAGTGCTATTTACATGTATTCAATTATAGATTAAGATGAGGCAAATTAATTATTTCAGTATAGTGTCCCTTTAAGCTCCACCCCTCTGAGATTTCCTCTGCTTTCTCCTGCTTGAGCCTCAAACAATAATGCCTGTGAACATAACTTGATTTTACAGTGTACTTATCCTTTTATTTGGAAGTGGTGTGTACAGCCAGTGGCATACATAGAACGCACTGGGCTTACCTGCAAAACTATGATTGGGTAACTCTTCCTGCTTTATCTACAGTGATTTTCTGGGAGGAGGGTGTATCTGTCATAGGGAAAATAAGAAGCCACATCAACCAGCTTGCATCCAGTGTAAAATAAGAAGTGTTTGCAGAGTTCAAGAGGTTATAGGCACTTATACATGGCATTGTAGTTGGCATGTTGGTCCTTCTTAGCATGCAGTAAAAAAATTTAAACCTGTCCAAATGACCAACTCCCCCTGCTATTAACCTACCGTATATACTCGAGTATAAGTCAAGGTACCAATTTTTACCTAAAAAAAATCACTAAAACATGATTGACCCGAGTATAAGTCAAGGGTAGAAAATAAAACCACTACTGCCTTCTGATTCTGTATTGTTTTAAAGCTTTAGTTGCTCTTTAAATGGACAGAAAAATTCCCATACAGTAGCCCCATACAGTAATAGCCAAATCCAGTATGACTTACTGTATGGGACTACTGTATGGGAATTCTGCTGTCCATTTAAAGGGCAACTAAAGCCTCAGCAATACAGAATCAGAAGAAAATATTTTCAACAATACATACCATTCTGTTTTATGGCATTAGTTGCTCTTTAAATGGAGAGGAATCCCACACACTAACCCCCAATTCCTTGCCACTGAAGATGTTTGGAAACTACAACTCCCATCATGCTTTAGATGCTGGGAGTTGTAGTTTCCAAACATCTTTAGTGGCAAGCACTGCACCTACCACCCCCACCCCCCAGTGAAGGAGAGGACTTGCCTTAACAAAAAACATGTCTTAATCCGAGCCAGAGAATTTCTGCAAGTTCAGAGAAATCTGGCAGCCGCACTCTTCCTCCTTCCGCATCCAATATTCAGGCTTCTGACGTCACTACTCGGCGCCGAATAGTAACGTCAGACACCTGAGAATTGGATGTGGAAGAGGGATCAAGCCGCATTTCGTTAGTGACTCGAGTATAACTCGAGGTAGGATTTTTAGGCTTTTTTTAAAGCCTAAAAACCTCGACTTATACATTACCGCAGGTGATAATTTTGCACTAACTTGCACTACACTGTAGGTTCAGTAAGTTAGAACTCGCTCCCACTTCCCCTTTATTTATAGATTTTTTTTTCTTTAAAGGTATATAGATTCCTTGTATAAACTTGGCTAAAACACTTTACCTTGTCATTTAATATACCCTTCTGACCATGGTTTTAGTGCTAAAGAATAGTTGCTTTTAGATTAATAAGGTTTCCTAATTGAAATTGAGGGACCATTCAGAGATTTAAAATAAATACTTTACATTTTGGTATCCCCATTCAATGCATTTGTGGCAATGATAGGTGAGATGTTATTAAATTACAAATGCACTACCTGGTTAAGGACTAAGGTGTGTTGTGCACACTGTTTCTTTTAGAACTTATTTAGAGCTTCAAATGATGCAGAGAGGGTTTTGCAGAACAGTTCACTAAAGGCTCATACACACGTGCAATCATGGGGCCAACATGCAATGAACGATGTGTATGCAAGTCCGTTTCGGGTGCCAATTGTACCTTGTAAGGACTCTTCGTCGGCTGGGCTCATTGCACAATTTGCTAGGCGGATCAACGAGCCACTTTCAAAACTGATGTGCATACGCTTTGCGTTTCGGCACGTCGCACATGTGTATGAACATCTACTGTTGAAACAAGCTCAGTTTAATGTGTCTTTCTTTTATTTAAATAAAAAGGGCTGGTGGTATTTCCCATAATAAAACTGAGTAAATATTTACCTTAACAATCCATCTTTAAGAGCAAGGCCACACTGCAACGCAAGCGCAAACGCAATAGCATGCGATTTCATGTGCGATTTTCGTTGCGTTTGCGCTTGCGATTTCTTCAATAAGTATAGGAAAACGCATGCGATTGCGATTAAAAACGCAAAAGCAATCGCACCGAAAAACGCGCTTTTTTTGCGTTGCCACGTTTTCAATGATTTTGTAAAATCGCAAGCGCAAACGCAAGAAAAACGCAGCAGTGTGGCCTAGCCCTCAATGATTGTTTTCCCATTATTGTTAGCCACCTTTTTAAGTAGAAGGGCGTGGGGTTTGTTGAAGAACTAGTATTTAATCCAAGGCCCACTTATTACTTTGGGCAAAACTAAACTTGTGTACTCAAGAAGCAGCCAGAGATATGTAAGCTTGTTTAATTAATGTTCTGATGTATTCAAAAAGATAGTGGGAACACACCAATTTTGTAATTTCCTTAGGACATGTTAATTATGAAAGTGATGGTTTGAGTACAGTTATGGTCACTTGAGGCTACATTCAAGTGCTGTTGGCAAAGTGCTGAATTACATTACGTTTAAAGGGTATGTCCACCGATTTTAAACTTTTGTTTCCAGTTTAACTGAAGGACAGGAGGTAAATGCGATGTCTTACCTCCTGTCCTTCAGTAAAACTTACAGGAGAGGAGAAGAAACTAGCCTCCTACTACACTGACATTCCCCGACAGATCCACAGTCCTTTGCATTGTGTGCGCACACTGCATAGGAGCGTGGACGCGGCAAAGACTGTCGGTGAAGCCGGCTCTGGAGCGATACGCGGTAAGTTTCTTCTGCTCTCCTGTAAGTTTTACTGAAGGACAGGAGGTAAGACATCGCATTTACCTCCTGTCCTTCAGTAAAACTGGAAACATAAAAGTTTAAAATCACGGTGGACATACCCTTTAATTACCAATCCACATTTGGATCAGGTCAATAACCCCTAAGAAGAACACTTTTGTAAATGTAGTGTTTAAATAAATGTTTTTGTTCTTTTTTTTTTTTTTTTTTTTTTTTTTTAATCTTCATCAATATACAAACCATATTATATCAGGTCTACCCCTACCCAAGCCATTTCTGTGATTTACTGCATAGTTTGTTATACTGCAGATTAATTTGCATAGAAACGCCTCCGTGCAGCTCCTGTGATAAAGGGGTTGGGGAGCATGGTCAAGAATGATGCCCCATGGCCCATTGGAGAAACCATTTCTGTTGGGGACAGAGCAAGAGCAGTAGTGCAAGGGTTTTAGCTTTAAAGGATAACATTTATGTGTACAAAGTTTTTTGTTTTTTTAAATACAGTTAAAATGAAAAGTACTTGGGATGGGGATATAGGCCTGGTAATTCCTATCTCACAATATTGTTTTTGTGAGGAGCATCAGCCAACAAAAAAACGGATTCTGCCAGTCTTCATCCTGGCTTTAGTACTAGCACTTTAATAAAGGATTAGTCCAGGTGTAACCTGGCAAATGAAAACTAAGTGCTGTAGCTCCTTTACAAAATAATATTGTGAGGTAATATAATAATCCCAATTTTAAAATTCTAAATTTTAGAGTAGTTATCCTTTAAGCAGCAGAAAGGCTGGTCTAAGGTCTAATAATTATAAAGTTGCTGTATCAAAGCCTAACCATGAACAAGACAGGGTGACTAGGTAGGTTACACTTAAGGGATGTAAAAAGATGCATTTTTCTTATTTATTGCTTATGAACATCTGATTAAAATGGTGTATTGCTTGTCTTCAAGGTAATCTTTAACCAAAGATATCTAAAATTACATCTTTCACTGACCTGTTTTATTAACACGGGTAGATAAAACACTGTTCATTGCAGCTCCTCTCTTCTTCCTTGGGTGATCGCAAAGATCATTCCTGAGCTAGTGGTTGGGGGAGTTTAAAGAGCATCTATAGTGAAAAAAGCAATTCATGTACTTTGTGCTGCCTTTCTGCTACCTCTGTCAGTGACTGTTTTTCCTTGGTGTCATATCTCTGTCAGCACTCCCCCTTCCCCCTCCCCTTTGTTACCTCCCCCATGTCCCAACTCCGGGCTAACCGACAAGCTTATCATGTGCAGTAGGAGTTAAATGTTCAATATCCTGAAAAACACACCCACGCACAGTGGCCAATAGAAAGCAAGCTGTCTTGAAGACACGGATCTCTCAGTGTCCTGATATCTCTTTTTGTGACACATCATCAAACAGTGAAAGCTATCACAAAGGGAGGTCAAGTGAAACCTTATATATGCCATCAAAGCTCCCTCTCTCCCCGTGCTAATGCTCAGTACAAGTAGGAGTAGAGGAATGCAATCACGTATTCTAACTTGTGTATCTCAGGACAGAGAGGGAATCTGAAAAATGTAAAGACACTCTTTGGGTTGGGGGGAATTATAGAACACATGGAAATAAAGGAAAAAAAGGGTCATGGTCAGCTAGAAGGCTTGACTTTTAAGTATATTTTGATATAGGACAGGAGGACACACCAAGTTACCTTTTTTCCCAACATCAATGAATGGAGAAATTCCATTGATGGAGATGTGAACCTTGTGGGGAGGATGAAGAAGACTTTTTATAAGCAAATACCAAGGAGGTGGCATGGGAAGCCGTCGTAAGTCAGCATCAGTCCCATTACCATCAAGGCACTGAGGGCTGCAATCTGAAGGGACTGGGAAGAACACCAGAGCCGGTGAGAATGAAGAGGACAATTAGGAAAGGGGCAAGTATCTCTGTTTTTGGGGGATCCTCGTGTTCTATAGCAATTTGAGTGTAAGGTGAAATTGATTTAAGCAACAAACGAGATTCATGTGTGCCCAAACCCTTTGTTCCACAGGTGAGGAAACCTCTTACTGAACCTTACTAACAAATGGAACTGCTACTAAATATCAAAGCATATTGTAACAATGTGTATTTCCAACGCATATTTTCACACTAAGTGGATACAATAGCTAATTTTTCAATGCAGTAAAGCGCAAAAAACATAAGTAAAACAGTGTCAAAATGCACTCACAATTAAGTTACGTTGGTCCAGGTGCACTTGCCGAGACTCTTCGCAAAAAGGATCACAGCGAAAACTGTATATTGTTTGGTTCAAAGATTCTAGAGGTTTGTTGTAGTAACTCACCGCTCATATAGGCTGGCTCAGGTGCAGCCTGCCCCGCTACGGCCAAACACAATTCACGAAATCCATAAAAGTAGGAGTGTGCACACTAAGGATAAAGGAATGGAACTGCTAGTAAAATTCAATCATACTTTATTAGAAGTCTACAGGCATCTGGACCGTGAGGTCACCTGAGGCGTTTCGTACCTCAGGGGTACTTAATCATAGGAAATAGACTCTCTGGTCCAGAAGGAAGGGGAGGCCTCTTAAATAGCCACATTCTCAAAAGAGAACTCCGCCTACCTTCCTCTTAAAGGCATACAAAACATACATGTAAGTATATATATAATAATGATGAAACAAAAACCAGGAAAAGCACAAACCATATATACATAAAAAAGAAAAAAAAAATATGATAAAGCAAAACACAGCAGAATAAAGCAAAATAATACCAGACCTAAAAGGCTAGAGTTCAATATATTAAGTATAATGCTAAGCAATGTACACTATACTAATGGTAATTCGGTTGCACCAAAAGTGAACCCTGACACAACCACTTAATTGGTAAGCTCTAGGCCACACTGCTGCGTTTTTTTGTGCGTTTGCGGGTTTTTTAGATTGTTGAAAATGTGGCAACGCACCGAAACCGTGCATTTTCGGGTGCGTTTTGTGTTCCGCAATTTTAAATCGCAATTGCATGAGTTTTCCAATACTTAATGGAAAAACGCGCAAACGCAACGAAATCGCACATGAAATCGCCAGTTATATCAAATTTATTATTCAGGCCATTGGGTACTTTAGTGTTTAAATTATAAATCCATTTGCCCTCTATTTTACACAAGGTAGTACCCATACACTTTCCTCTTTTGCCTTCTGTAGAAGACATTAACCGATAGACACCTTGTACCGAAAGGCAAGACGGGATTCCCCTGATTGCATTGGGCAAAATGCCGAGCCACCGGACTCCTGGCATCACAGGTTCTAATATTCCTAACATGCTCTCTAATGCTGGACATCAAGGTCCTTGACGTATAGCCTACGTACTGAATGGAACGACGAGAGCAAGTTAAAAGATAAACAACCCAAGGTGTTTCGCCTGTGAAAAAAGCCTGAAAAACTGAACCTCGACTTATACTCGAGTCAGTCACTTACTGGTGAAGGAATCCGGCTGCCGCGTCCTGATGGTCGCATCCACTGACGTCACGACTCGGTGCGGGAAATTAGACCGGCGCCGAGTCGTGACGTCAGTGGATGCGAACCATCAGTGGACGCGGCAGCCGGATTCCTCCATCTCGCGGCAGCGGATTCATCCATCAAGATGTCGGGGGCCCGGACTCTCCTGCAAAGGTAAGGCATTAGTAGTAGTGTGTAGTGTAGTGGGCAGGGTGAGAAGATGGGTGCAGGGAGTAGTAGTGTAGTGGAGTGTCGTGGCAGGGTGAGAAGATGGGTGCAGGGAGTAGTGTAGTGTACTGTAGTAGTGTAGTGGCAGGGTGAGAAGATGGGTGCAGGGAAATAGGTTTTATTCCTGGGGCTGGAGGGGAGACTCTACCCTCGACTTATACTCGAGTCAATTGGTTTTACTCATTTTTGAGGTAAAAATGGGTACCTCGACTTATACTCGAGTCGACTTATACTCGAGTATATACGGTACATATTTTAAGATTACAGAATCCGAAGCACACCGTGTGGAGTACTGTCTTTAATGTAATGATTCATGAAAGCAAGTACACTTAGCATGTGCCAGTAACTGTTTAAAGGTATTATAAATGCTTTACAGAGAACATGGTCTTATTTTTAGAATCTGACAAATCAAGTGTCCACCATATTCATTTTGAAGCTAGATAAAAACACTAGAAAACACGGATGGGGTTTCTACATATTGACTTGTGTAAAATTGATTGAATCCTTTAATTGCTCTTTAGTAGCGTTATATGATTGTAATCATAAAACGTAACATAACCCATGCTCAGGTTTGCTAACAGTAATTGATAAACTATGGAATATACTGCTATAAACCAGTTCTATAAATGAGGAGCACACATAATAGTCTCTAGTTTTGTTTTTTTAACATAAATATCGATGGTGGTGGGGGAGGTGGACATGTCCTTAAATTTATCCCTCACAATCAGTAGTGGAAGCTCATTAGCGTGATTTCTCTTCCTGCCATAAATATCTATAATTTCTGGCATTTTAGCTCCTGATATTTTCTTAAAACAAGCCTGCAAATACTGTATCTAGTGTAGGGGACAGCCTTTTCTGCTGTTTCATGCTCTAATCTCCAAGATCATTGAATGGTCTGGGTTTGTTGTGACATGCCTGGGTAGAAGGGGTGGTATTTGTGTGTAACATTTGCTAAAATGTTAGGCGTTCTTCCTATTTAATAAAAATTAAAGGTTAAATATATAATGAAGTTTAAAGGAACACTAAATCCATTAAAAATAAACTATTTGCCATTTGTTATATTATTCACAGGGAGGTGAGAACGCTTATTTTACTCCCTGTGAATAATAGGACACTGGGGGACTGGAACTTACCTTACCGCCGTCCACTCGCCAACCACTACTGCACAGAACAGCTGTTCTGTCCCGATCGTGCGCCCTATCTTTTGTATTGGCGCGCATGCGCCTAAGATAGGGCGCGCGGTCGGGACAGATCGGCTGTCAGTAAAGGAGCAGCTTGCGGTGGAGCGGCGGTAAGGTAAGTTCCAGGTCCCCCGAGCGTCCTATTATTCACAGGGAGGGGAGAATAAGCGTTCTCACCTCCCTGTGAATAATAGAAACGAATGACAAATAGTTATTTTATGGATTATGGGAGTTTAGTGTCCCTTTAAATATAAATGAGCCTGAAAGGGTTTTATCATTTTTAACTTTTCTATCATCTCCGAAATTACCAGAATTAAGGAGAAATCATCTTTTTCATTCTGCAGGTTTCTTACTTTTCCAGAGTGGGTCACAAACAAAATACATAGTTGCACATACTCCATTGGTTTGCTAGTTAGTTGTCAAGTAGAGATGTTTGAAACTGTTGAGTTTCATTCTGCTTTGAATTTTTGAAAATTTAAAACGTTCGAAAACGAACCCATAGAAGTATGAGAGAGAAAATTTTGAAAGTTTCTGTCCATTTTGAGGGACAAATAGTAATAGTAGGTTACTTTAAATGACACAGAGACCGGAGGAATGGTCTGGGCAACCCGTAAATATAACCAAAACTTATTTTAAAACTATCTTTCCTCACGATCTAGCTGTTTTCGAGCTTCTACATTCTATTTTCGAGCGTTACCGAAACCGAGCACTACTTTCGAGGGTTACCGATATTACAAATTTGAGGGTTACCAAAATCATTTCTTGCTTTCGAGGGTTACCGTAATCGATCATTACTTTTAAGGGTTACCGAAATCGATCATTAGTTTTGTTTTTGCATTTTTGATTTCGACAATCTAATTTCAACGATTATTGAAATTTCAATAAAAATTCTGAAAATCCGGGTTCTGTGAAATCTGGAAGTTCTGAAAGTTACGTTGAGACTTCGAAACCTTCAGATTCGATTCAAACCCACGTTACATCTCTATTGTCAAGTAACTTCTAGTAACCTGTCCAGTACCTCTATAAACAAGTCTAAAGAAACAAAAGATTATTATTACATATTTTAGAGATTTTTTTTTTTTCAGATTTCATTTAAAGTCTAAAAATATATATGGTTTAATAGTAAATATTCCTGCTATGTAGCACAGTTGAAAAGAAAAATCTGCTGTGAGGCTATTGTGCATAACTAGAGTGCAGCCATTAAAACGCAGCACATGTGAAATGAGCATGCTGAAAGGCTGGGTAGTGTTTCCATTAGAAGCATGATGCAGGCTGCATTGATTTTAATGTAGCCAAATAGCATGCCAGGCCCACTGTGCCTTTGTCAAAGGACAAAATGTAATAGCTTGGAATTACAGATGATGGTGAACAAAACTTTCTCAAAATTGTATGTGAACTGGATTATTGCAGGTAGTTACAACATCAATGAAACATTATGATCAAGACTGGCAAACTAAAGATTTTGGTAATTTACAGCCTCTGTAAATGCTGGCAACTGTTATTATAATTATTATTATTATTATTGATTTATATAGCGGTAACATCTTCTGGCGCTTTACAATTACATAGTCATACATTACATACTGGGTAATACATGTTATACAAAGTCATACATATTACATACACATGTATATCTGTTGTATTCAATTAGATCAACTGGACTTGAAATGTAGTACTTGAAGACGTTTCGCTAGTCATCCGACTGGCTTTCTCAATTCAGAATGACTTGTACAAGAATCTGTGGCAATTATGTACCCTGGAAAATCCCAATTAGCATATCACAGCCAGGTGTTAAGCCAGCCACTATCTAATCACACCCTTAACACCTGGCTGTGATATGCTAATTGGGATTTTCCAGGGTACATAATTGCCACAGATTCTTGTACAAGTCATTCTGAATTGAGAAAGCCAGTCGGATGACTAGCGAAACGTCTTCAAGAACTACATTTCAAGTCCAGTTGATCTAATTGAATACAACAGATATACCATGACCTGGATAAATGAGAACCTTCACAAGCACATACACAGGTAATACATTAGTATAAGTAAACAGAGCAATACTGTGATACAATAGGAAAGAGGACCCTGCCCAAAGAGCTTACAGACTAGAGGATATGGGGTGAGACATAAGGTTGCGGGAATCGGTAAGCTGTAAATAGATTGGCAGTGGAGCATTAAAAGCGGGATCATTATTGGGTAGTAAGAGGGTAATGTTTAGGCCAGGTTATATGCTTGCCTAAAGAGGGGGGTTTTAAGGTTACGTTTGAAGGTGTTAAGGGATGGTGAGTGACGGACAGATGGAGGAAGGGAGTTCCAGAGCAGAGGTGACCAGGGTTGTCACCAGGGAAGAGGTGACCAGGGTGGATGAGAGGAGGGTATCGTTTGTGGGGTGGAGGTTGCGCCTTGGACGGTACCCACAGTTTTGGTAATGACCGGTAACGTGGGTTTATAAATATGCCTCATAATGTTGACCAACAACAGGCCATGGGGCATGTGAATTATTTTTTCGATGCAGACATTTATCCAGGATTCATAAAAAGTACCTAGGCCACATACAAAGGCTGCCATTTATGGTTTTTGTTTTGTTTTTAGCATTTACCATGAAACAAGATTGGCTTTTCTGTTAGCCTTAAAAAAAGAGAAAAAAAACTAAAGGCAAGGGCTGTTAATTCTACAAATAAAAAGATTTGCAGCCAGAATGTGAGATGCAAATAAATACCATTTTTCTATAATTATTATGAACTGTGTGTTCTCTTTTAGGTTTGAAAAATGTCTACAGATGGTGCGTTTCCATCAAGCAGTTCTGATGCTCAGCAAAGCCTGCAGTCCTTCTGGCCTAGGGTTATGGAAGAAATACGCAATTTAACAGTGGTAAGAATCTCCATTAATCCACAGTTAAAACTTACTCAGTCACAGTTTATTCTGGCTTATTTTGGTCACATTGGTGTGCAAAGGCAGACAAAGCTGTTCCATGTGCACAGAAAAAGCGCTGAAATTCTTAGGGGAAAGATGCAGAAAGATAAAGGGGATGGGGTGCTAACAGCATACCTTCCATGTGGTTTGTGGTTCGCTCTGAAAGGTATGTTGCATCTTGACTTTCCTTTGCATTGTTTGTAGAACACTAGAAAAACATGTTTGATGCCACGTAGCTACTGCTAATTTGTAGGGTAAGGTAGAAAGAAGAGTCCAAAGACCAGATACAAACAACAAGTTTGGTGCTACAAGGTAATTGGAACAAGGGCTATTTTCAAAAACCTTTGGAAACAGTGCAGTGCCCTTAAATCAGTGTAATACAATATGACATTGGGTTAACGCGAGTTTTACCTGTTTCAGGGATATTAAATCTCCCTGTACTTTTTTATTTTTATTGTGACATACAAACACATATTACATGTAATATGGATGGTGTTGCCAAATACTACACTTCTGCTGTTTAACATCTTCCTTTTAGTGTTTTAGGCTCTTCCTTTTGGGGTTCAAATTATATCTCAAGGTTAGAAAAACAGCTAGACCTAGGTACTTTATTAAAGTCTAAAGCTGGCCATACAGTCTTGACATTACCCCAATTTGACATTTGATCCAAGATGGAGCAGCAGTTTTCCCAGCCTGATCATATTTGCAGTTGTAGTATAAATTGCAAAATGATGAGGTAAGTTTGTAAAGTATGGCCAGCTTAAGTAAAGCCAGTACTCCAGGTAAGTTAACTGCGCCCAAAAAAAACTTCTTAAACGGCAACTTACAGGGGGCATACTTGTAAAAGATCTCCAATTTGCTATTGCCGTACATAGTGTTTTCTATTTTTGTCTCAAAACTGCGAAGGTTTAGGGTGCGTGGGGGGTCTGGGATGGGGGTGATGTGTCCCACTAGACGGGATTCCTGGACCCCTCCAGGGGCCCTAAAAAGAGCCTTTTGGGAATTAAGGAGGTCCCGCATCCGGAAACCGGGACCACTCTCCCAGCACTAATAAGTCTTAAAAGGGCCTTTGTTGGCAGTCCTGCAGCTTGAAACTAGGATCCATGGCTCTTGAGAGCCCTTGTGGTTCTAATTAGAGCCTTTAGGATAAGGGGGTCCCACAGTTCGAAACTGGGACCACCCTTAGTCCTAAAAAGGATCTTTGCAGGTCTCCGCCTTCTTCATTCTTGCTGACACTGTCACGGATGTTGCTGGCAACACCGATATCAACGCAGCCGCCAAGATCATGATGGCAGAGACCTTTTTAGGGCCAGGTGTCAAGGTTTTTAAGGGCTGCAAGGGCTATTTTAAGGGCCAATGGGGGGTCCTGGTTTCAAGCTGTGGAATGTTCAATAGTCTGAACCTTTAATGGCAAATAAAAGAATATAAAGACTACTTTCACTTGAGCGATATTTTTTTAATTTATTCGGTTTTCCTGCATTTCTTGAGCTGCTGCAATTAATGAAATGGTACATGTAGTAGTTCTGGACCACAACATCTGGAACTACATTAAAATAATTTTCAAGAAAGTAGCTTAAAGGATGACATACACAAGGTTGATTTTTCGAATGAATAATCTACAGACAGTTTGACGATTTTACGATCTACCACTTGATGATATTGGTCCATTGATCAAAAAAACGGTTGGGTCAGGCGGATAGCTTTCCATCTACCTCATCTTAACTAGACATCTGGCTAAAATCTTGAGTTATCGAAATTTATATTGATAAAAATCGGATTGCCTGCTTTAGTCTACTTTGACATGAGCAGCTGATGACTCATTTTTATAACATTTTTGGAATGGAAATGCCGTGTACCTAAATAATAAGCATTCAAGTGGCATGCGGACGATAATTAAGCGAAACGAAGTTTTCATAAAATTGCACATCACTAGCTGGTGATTAGTCCCAACGTTCTGGAGGTACAACACACAGCAGCTCTTCTTCTGGCCTTCTTGAAATCAGTTTCTTTGATAACTGAACAGCAACATGCCGCTTGTGTGGGTGGGTGCTGCTTTAAATAATATTTTCAGACTCCGTTATACCTGTTCATTAATGAAAATACATTTATTAAAGCTGCTCACTGCAAATAAGTGATTACTGTTGGTGTTTGGTTTTGGTTATTAATTTCCATTTTTTTTTACTTACAGAAGATTAGAGTTCAGGAGCTACCTTTAGCTCGTTATAAGAAAATATGAAACTTGATAAGATGATAAAGGTAAAATATGTTTGAAACTACTGTATGATTGTTGTATGATATTAATGTTGTGTGGATGGTCCACATTAGACATTAGTGCTATGTAATAGTTTTGCACAAATACAAAGTATCTCCTACTGAAAAGGTGGTTATTTTAAAGGGAAACCGTGGTCTGCAAACAATTTAGAGTAAAGTCAGTCTTCTGTCTTTCCTTAAAAATTAACCCTGGGTCGTACCTGTATTTAAAACCTGTTGCAAAAGTTATATTGCTGAAAGTGGTCAGCCATATAACTTACTGAACACTTCCTGCAGTTTTTTTATTAGATATTTTTAAAGGGCATGTCCATCCCTTCTTCTAAAATTTAACATGTTATAGGGCACCCCCCAAACCCCAGTTCCGTCTTACAATGTACGATAACTGGCTTCAAACCAGTTCATGTTTTGCTCAGGCTAAGTATTTCCCCTCACAATCTTAATCAATGCCCCCTTTATCAGGCACGACTAACTGAGGGCAAGCATGGTCAGTAATCACTATGTGAGAGGTAATTTCACATATACCACAACTAACTGCACACAGCAGAAGTGTTTTTGATAGTGGAAACAATTGGTTAATACTCCGCACACCTCCTTAATCTGCTTAATCGGCTCACTTACTGGGTGCTCCTGTGCTGCCAGAGCCACTGGACCATATAGACATCAAGTAAAATAGATCACAGCGCACATCCAGTCTTACTTGAACAGTGTTTATTTAAAAACACACGTGACGTTTCGGTGGGTATGTGTCAAACCTTCATCAGACAGTAATGAAGGTGTGTGATGAAGGTTGTTACACATACACACCATAACGTCACGTGTGTTTTTAAATAAACACTGTTCAAGTAAGACTGGATGTGCGCTGTGATCTATTTTACTTGGTGTTTTTGATAGTGGCTCCTAAATATATTTACCAATACAGCCCCTTCTGCTGCTGTGCATGAAAGACATGAAGCAGCAGAGATCGACTGATGTTTGGTTGACTGTGTGCCCATAAACATTGACAAACGTATTTGCTCCCTCTACTTGAAGGGCAACTGTAGTTTTGAGTGAGTTAGAGTTAAATTAAAGCCCTTCCATTTAAAAGGATTATATCTCTAGCTATACCGTATATACTCGAGTGTAAGTCGAGGTTTTCAAAACAGCCTGAAAACTGAACCTGACTTATACTCGACTCAGTCACTTACTGGTGAGGAATCGGCTGCCGTCCACTGATGGTCGCATCCACGACATCACGACTCGGCGCGGGAAATTAGACCGGCGCCGAGTCGTGACGTCAGTGGATGCGGCCATCAGTGGAGCGGCAGCCGGATTCATCCATCAAGATGTCGGGGGCCCGGACTCTCCTGCAAAGGTAAGGCATTAGTAGTAGTGTAGTGTAGTGGCAGGGTGAGAAGATGGGTGCAGGGAGTAGTGTAGTGTAGTGTAGTGGCAGGGTGAGAAGATGGGTGCAGGGAGTAGTGTAGTGTACTGTAGTAGTGTAGTGTAGTGGCAGGGTGAGAAGATGGGTGCAGGGAAATAGGTTTTATTCCTGGGGCTGGAGGGGAGACTCTACCCTCGACTTATACTCGAGTCAATTGGTTTTACTCATTTTTGAGGTAAAAATGGGTACCTCGACTTATACTCGAGTTGACTTATACTCGAGTATATACGGTAGGTAAAACTTGTTGGTTATATTGCTAGAAAGTTTAATCCATAAAACTTCCTAAACACTTCCTGCTCTCAACAGCATTAAGTTAGCGTGATTTGCCCCCGGGGGCTGGGGGAGAGCAGAGGTTCAGGTGATATCACTCGAGCTACTAGAAGCAGTAAATTTGTATCTTACTCTTAATTTCATTTCTCACAGGCTGCAGCCAGAGATGTGAGACTGGGCTCAATTTAAAGGAAAGACTGGCCTTTTATTTAACTCTAACGTCAGAGACCAGAGTTTCCCTTTAAAGTAAAGGGAGCCAATACCCACTGCCAGAAACTTTGTCGGGAACAGCCTATAACAATGCCAATGGTGGTGGTTCGTCTGCATCCTTGTCTGTCATTTTTGGCCCCCACACCTTGCCTATACAAGCAAATCCCGTTGGATTCGATGAGATTTGTCCAGTATCTGCAATGTGTATGGCCACCTAAATTTGTTTGAAGTCCATGGTTCCCCTTTCATGTAGACAATTTATAGCTAAAGATTTCAGTCTGATTTTAGCTGTGATAACCAGTTTGTTTTTAAAGAACAATGCAGAAATAAAAATAATTAAAAAAAAAAAAAAAAACACATTATAGCACTTGTATCATGTAACTGAATAGCTCAATTATTTTCCAACTATGTTGGTGAAGGTTCTTATTCATCCAGGTCATGGTATATCTGTTGTATTCAATTAGCTCAACTGGACTTGAAGTTTAGTTCTTGAAAAGTTTAGCTAGTTATCCGACTGGCTTTCTCAATTCAGAATGACTTGTACAAGAATCTGTGGCAATTATGTACCCTGGAAAATCCCAATTAGCATATCAGGGTACATAATTGCCACAGATTCTTGTACAAGTCAATCTGAATTGAGAAAGCCAGAAGTATTGCAGTAACACATTTTTTGCTATACAAAAAAAGGGAGGATAAAAAGCAAATTGGACATAATGTCACACAAAACTCCAAAAATGGGCTAAACAAAATTATTGGTGGCATCCTTAAATTAATATTTGGTTGCCACTGAAATCAGTGGCTTCCTATAACTATTTATAAGCTATTAAGCTATACCTCTCATCCGGAATTTTGGACTACTCTTCTTTTGCAAACTGCTCCAGGTCTTTCTTATTGGAAGGGTGCCTTTTCCCAACAGCAATTTTAAGATCTCTCCACAGGTGTTCAATGGGATTTAGATCTGCACTCATTGCTGGCCACATCATACCTCTTCAGTGCTTTGTTGCCATCCATTTCTGGGTGATTTTGACATATGTATGGGGTCATTGTCCTGTTGGAAGACCCAAGATCACGGATGCAAACCCAGCTTTCTGACACTGGGCACTACATTGCGACCCAAAATCCTTTGGAAATCCTCAGATTTTATGATGCCTTGCACACATTCAAGGCACCCAGTGCCATAGGCAGCAAAACAACCCCAAAACATCATTGAACCTCCACCATATTTCACTGTAGGTTTTCTTTTCTTTGTAGGCCTCATTCTGTTTTCGGTAAACAGTAGAATGATGTGCTTTACCAAAAAAATTTGGTCTCATTTATCCACAAGACATTTCCAAGGATTTTGGCTTACTCTTTTGACAAACTGTAATCCTGCTTTTTTATGTCTGTGTCAGCAGACCCTCCTGTGTCTCCTGCCATAGATTTTCATTTCATTTAAATGTCGATGGATAGTTTGCTCTGACAGTGATGCTCCCTAAGCCTACAGGACAGCTTAAATTTCTTTGGAACTTGTTTGGGACTGCTTATCCTTCATCCGGACTATCCTGCGTTGCAACCTTTCATCAATTTTTCTCTTCCATCCACGCCCAGGGAGATTAGCTACAGTGCCATGGGTTGCAAACTTCTTGAAAATGTGCACTGTGGACAAAGGCAAATCTAGCTCTCTGAAGATGGACTTGTAACCTTGAGATTGTTGATATTTTTCCACAATTTTGATTCTCAAGTCCTCAGATAGTTCGCTCCTCTTTCCATATTGTCCATGCTTAGTATGGCACACACAATGCAAAGACTAACTTCTCTCCCTTTTATCTGCTTTTAGGTGTGATTTTGCCCACACATGTTACTTGCCCCAGGTGAGTTTAAAGGAGCATCACATGTTTTAAAACATTTATTTATCCACCATTTTGAAAAGGTGGCAGTAATTTTGTCCAGCCCATTTTTGGAGTTTTGTGTGCTTTTTTTTTTTTTTGTTCCAATACTCAAATTGAATAACCATGTATATAGCAAATCATGTGTAACTGCAATACTTTTCTGTGAGAAATACATGATTTTCTAGAAAAATTTCTGGGGTGCCAACAGTTTTGACCATGACTCTATGACTTACATTCCCTCATTGTTCTCCCTTTCCCTTGACAATCCACTGTTTAGCTCTTTGTGTTGGATTAAATGTTAAAACAGTGGAATTTCAGGTAAGTGTAGTGCTGGAATTAGAGGGGGGCTGTTGTTGTTGTCTAATTGTGTTACCTGCTGCCTTTAATTTGTACCATTTTTGTCCATTTTAAACCCTGTAGTCACTGGTAATTCAATTTTCTTGCTTTGCTTTTCATTGTCCTGTGACTTACAGCCTCACGTTCTATAAAGTTTTTTTTTGTGCCATTATCTAGTCTAGGTTGTAAATACCTGCTCTGCGATAGCATCCTAATATGTACCCACTAATAAATCATTTCTAGACTCTACGACAATGGTTTATTAATGGAATTGCATGTTCAGCAGAAGCAGCTAAGATTATAATTCAGTAGGAATATAGTTTTGTACATGTTAAGCTAGGTACACCACAGTACCGTCTGATCCGTTTGTACCTTGATTTTCCAAACAAGCGCACGCGCCAACCACTCATTCAGGAAAGGGAAAAATTTCCTCGGCCGCGGTAGACTCCTTATAGGGGAGTCGTCTGCGGCTTGGGACTGTGTGTAGGGGGATCTTTGAAAAACGACAGACAAGATCTTGCAGATCCTGTCTGTCATCTTTCAGAAATCTAGTATGTGTACCCAGCTTTAGTCTGTTACAGAAGAGGCAGTAAGGGTGAGGCCACACTGCAACGCACAGGAATCGCGCACAAAATCGCGAGCGTTATCGCACGCGATTGTGTGCGCGATTCTTGCGCGTTTCGCGTTCGCGTTTTGCGCATGCGTTTTCGCCTTTTCACGTTATGGAAACGCATGCGTTAACGCACCAAAAATGGTGAACGCATGCGTTACCATAACGCGAACGGACGCGCAATCGCATGCGCATCGGAAATCGCGGGAATTTTTGCGCTTCCCGCGATTTCCATTTTAGCGAAAATCGCGAGCGCGAAACGCGGGCGCAAACGCGCGAAAAACGCGCTAGTGTGGCCTAGCCCTTAAACAACCCACCAACACCAAAAATAAGTGCAAAGGAACTACAACACTGTGCTGGTAAATACATTTTGTGTGTGTATTGCTTAGATTGCTTTAAATGCTAATATCAATATTTTATTTCCTTTCTAGATGATAAGTGCTGAAGCCCCAGTTCTGTTTGCAAAAGCTGCACAGATTTTTATAACAGAATTAACTCTACGTGCCTGGATTCACACAGAAGACAACAAAAGGAGAACTCTTCAGGCAATTAAAACCCTTTTGTTTTAATCACAGTGAAACCACACAGGGTTTTGTGAGAGTAATAATTGCAAGTTAGGCTTTCTCCGCTGATACCGCACTGCTGATCTTTAAAAGTTTTATAGTTTAGTTTTTTCTGTTTTATTGCACTTATTTACTTATTTGGCACAGACCAAGTATATATATAGTTTGTTTGGCCATATGGTCTTCTTAACAGGTCACCTGGATACATAAGCTTAAATCGTAACTGTGGTCCCCATACAAGTTCTCTTTATTAAAAGAGCACATTCTTACCTTTTAAAATGACTCGGGATCATGCTTCTAGATGCAGTCTATCCAAAGTTACAGCAGTATAAAGGGTTGTGTTTCCAGCAAGTACATAACCAGCACCATTGCTTTGCCCCCACTGCTAGAGGCACTGAGCATGCCCAGTTGTATCTTACTGCAGTAATGGAGCATGTGCTTCATCATAAGTCCTGCCCCCAAACTTCTTCATTATTTTCAAAGCTAGCCACAAGCCTAAAAAGAAAACAAGTTAAAGGAATGGTCAGAGAATGGTTGCAAGCTTAAACATCTTCCCTGAAGCTTAAATAGCTTTTTCTTTTTTTGGGGGGGGGACACATTTCTTAAAGGACATTTATACTCGCCTTCCCTCCGCTCCTCTTCTTTGTTCATTACCTTTTACCCAGGATGAGGACCTGAACTGCTAGGTCCTCACCCCTGGGTTCGCGTAACTTAGAGAGTCTTAGTGCAACAAGCGTGCCTTCCTATTGGCCTCGTAGCCGACGGGGAGGAGGGGCCGGAGCCTACCAGAGCAGCGTTGCACAAAGACTCTGCTTAAGTTATGCAAACCCAGGGGTGAGGACCTAGCGGTTCAGGTCCTCGCCCTGGGTAAAAGGTAATTAACAAAGAAGAGGAGCGGAGGGAAGGTGAGTATAATCAGCACATCATGAGACTGTAACACACTTCCTTGTGGATCCTGACTGTCCGAGTGTATTTTTCCAAGTCTTTAACAAGCTTTTAAATAGAGGAGACTTTTTTCTGTTTAGGTTTTTGTGCTATATAGACAAATGTGAAAAATAGAAATGCTAAAAAAGTGACCCAGTACAGGGTAAATCAAAGTTCAGTCCATTGCAAAGCTATTTTTTTAATACTATGTTTCTCTTATTTTTTAAGCCATTGGCAAATCTTATATTCCCTTTAAGGCTCATGTTCAAATATCTTTATTTCCTATATTAAGCTCGCCCTAGCTACCCATTTAGGTAGGCTATCGCATCATTCCCTTAATATTGGGGTAGGTCAGGCATAAGTATTTGCAATATTGTGTTTAATCAATGTTTTTTTTTTTTTTTTACTTGGATGTTATGTTTATATTTTTTCAGCGTAATGATATCGCTATGGCAATAACAAAGTTTGACCAATTTGACTTCCTAATTGACATTGTCCCCAGGGATGAATTAAAGCCTCCAAAACGTCAGGTACGTTATCAGTGTGGTAGTCGTACATACTGTTTTTTTTGTAAGATCTGCAGCTTACAAAAACTAAATTATCATTTTAGTGGCTAGAATAAAGAAGGAAGCTAGAATTTTGGTAGAAATCCATGCAGAACTTCACTTGAAACATAATTTAAAATAGGATAAATTATGCAATAAAGGTCTTAAACAGTTTTAATACTGTTAATTTTCTTCTTTCTGATAGGCGGTTACAGCCTTTGTAAACATCCTTGACTGGAAGCTGTGAAACTTTTAAAGTAGCTTTCAGTCGGATGTTTACAGCTGCTGGCTGCTACACTCATCAGTGACTAGGTCCAGTTCCATGGGTCAAGAGATGAAGGCTTAGAAACAAACTGGATAGCTTCCAGGGTCCCTCGACAATCCAACTGAATAAGCTGCATGTTTTTGATTTGCCCTTTAAATCTGAGGGACATCTGCCTGAGAGCTCAGAGTAAAAAAAGCTGATAAACTAATAAAACATTTCTTAGTCTGTTTCCATGACTAAATGCATAAAGAAAAATAAAATAAATAAATGAGGGGGAGGGGGGTTGCAGAATTTTGAGGGGCATATCCCACCCTCTTACAAATATTTAGATTGTAACAAAACACCCCCAAAAACTAGGTTCAGTTTTACTTCCATTTAGCAAAGATGCTCCCAGGCTATGTAAGGATCCTTACAAACCCAAAATCCGGCACCGCGGCTCCCAGCTATTTCTTGGTAACGTCCTTCAGTCACAGCCGTGACAGTGACATTGCGGCCAATAGCTGACGACCAATATGGAACGAGCCACTGCTACTGGTGCACGTGCAGCAGCAGCAGAGGTGTGGACTAAGCGGCGCTGGATTGTGGGTCTGTAAGGATCCTTACACAGCCTGGAAGCATCTTTGCTAAATGTAAGTAAAATGGAACATAGCTTTTGGGGGGTTTGTGAACTGGAGGGCTAACATTAACATTAGTTTGTGAACTGGAAGGCTGACTGTTAACACTATAGTAGCTGCTGGAGGGCTGACACTGTACTAAAGACCCTATTAGTTTGAGGGGGAAATGTGCCACAATCAGCTGGGAAATTTAACCCCTTTTAGTGCAAGGGTCCAAGCTCTAATAAAGAATCCCCCAAGCACACACACACTTGGTCAGTGGCTGCCCTTACTACATACAATGACACGCATGCATGCATTGAAAAACTGACACATGCATTCATTGCCATAAAAACTGATACACACATACATACATACACACGCACTGACACCAATGCACTGATATGCTGACACATACTGACATGTGCACACATATCATACACTGACATTCACACATACACTGACACATGCTCGGACATACTGAAATGATACATATATACTGTTGTACTACTCACACTGACACATGTCTTTACTTACTTGCCGGTAAAGTCACTCCAGAAGTTCAGTAAGGAGAATTTCTGCTTACACACAATGCAAGCAGGGACAAGGAGCAGTAAAATGCATTGCTTCAGGCATACAAACTTTGCAGGAGTGTCGGGGCGGAGCTACAGTGCTAATAGGCTACAGTTCTAGCTAGAAGCATGTTATAGGATTACTGGCGTGTCATTCAAAAACCTGGGATTTTGTGTGTATTGACTGAAAGGGAATCTGCAATTAGGAGTGGCCCTTGTGCTATTGGGCCACCTGCTGGCCGTGTGTTGGGCACCACTGGTTTAACCTCAGTTATATTGCAGATTGTAAACTCAATGGCATTTTAACCAAAGATTAGCTTACAACAGTATTTAATACTCAATGTTGTTGCTAAGATCACCAACAGATTTATCTTCTACCTTCAAGTAATCTACTTTTCTTTTAAACTACTGCCTGACTGTTTTGAGTTTTGATGGTCTGAAAACAAGAACAATAGAGGAGTCTTTTCTTTTTGCATGTTTTAAGCTAAATTAGAAGTATCTATACACTTGAAGATACATTTCTTTTAGGTTGCAGCAAAGTATATCTAACAAGGGAAATAAAAGTACTGTTGGCAATCAAGCCTGCTCGCAGACTGTTAAATCCTAATATTTGGTTCATACCAATGGGGGAAAAACATCTAAATGGAGAAAAGTACATTTTGTGGTAATTTTTTTTTTTTTTTTTTATTGAGAAATGAGAAGTATTTACTTATACAGTCTTTATTTCCCGCTCTGTAGTCTGACATAGCCAGATATTAATCCACTTTTACCCTCCCAGAGAAAAAGGATATCACAGATTAGCAAAAAGGAAGCAGCATACAATAGGAAGCTTTATGAGAAAGGTTTGGGTGCCTGCCAACCAGGGATGCAGAACAGCAGGTAAAGGTTACAGAAACTCTTTTATATATCCTCACAAAGAGTGTGTTCAGAATTTGAAAGAGAGTTAGAAACTAACTTGTAAATTCATTATATGCAATTTAACTGTGATGCAGTGATTGTAAACATCCTACACTCTCAGCTGTGGAAATTAGGTGGCTGGGAGAAGGGCGTTTACTCCCCCTGCCATGGAATAGCATTGGTTTGAAAGCATCTGAGTGTTTTTCAGAATTTGTGTTGTTATGGAATTAAGTAGAGCCACACCAGTCTTGAAAGTCGATAGTAGAGATTTATTGCATATGCATATAAACACATGTGCTGGTCACTCAACAGGATAGTGAGTAACAAAGGTAGCTTGTACGGACCCCTTTCTTATACACAATCTTGACCATACGTCACAAGCCCATCCTATAGAAAAGGACTTTGCCGTCCCTTTTTACTTTAGACATGTAACCTTATATGGCCATTTGTTACCTTACACAACTTTAACAAGAAACATATGTTATCCAGTTGGGACTAGCGATCCCAGAGGTCCATGTTAACATCTCATATTCATGCCACGTCTACAGTCATTGCATAATGTATGTAGCCAATACAGTTTCTATACAATGATAACATTGATATATTATATCTTTAACATTTCCCCCCTTTAGTTACTAAGTAACTATAAATACTATACCATAAATATATGTGATGGTACACAAGATACAAAAAAAATTACATTTTACATTTAATACTCTACTCAGACATTCGAATCATACTAATTTCTTTCAGTTAAAACTACCCTGTCAATCATACTACGCCTTTAATCTAATTGGAATTAAAAAGGAATTCCTTCTTAACAAATGTCAGCTTTTACTTTAGAAACAATAATAGGGAAAATTTACTTTGCGTACAATGTAAAAGAAAGTACTTATATTGGTGTCAATCGGATCTACTACATAAATATAGAATTACTCTCATATAAACTAAGGTGTGAATAAATTGGATATTAAAATGAATTTACGCTTTACATGTGTATCTTAAAATTCTCTGGTATTCAACATTTTCCTGTTTTACATTACATGCTACAAGTAACTATAATTTTTCACTTTCCTGTAGATTTTTCATTATAACTAATTATAACCCAATTAAAACCATCTATCAAACATTATGTACTCATCATCAAATTCATCCTAAGTAATCAAATTGACCCATGCCATGGTTAGGTGCGTGTAAAGATATTCAATAATCAGTCCAATTTATAGTCTTTGCCGTTGTTGAATGCAATTGCAATAAGCTGTTATCTGTCCATAGAGCAACAGCTTAATACTCATCTTCACCCGATGGAAATCCTGATGAGGAACCCCAAGCCTTAGCACTGGATCCTAGGGGGTTAATAGGGTAGCTGGGCTATTTTCTTTGAAACCCGAAGGAAACCTCTCTCCTCAATATGGCAGTTTGGGGTAGCTGGGTAATAGATTGAATTAGATAGTGCAAATTAAGGTAAAGCATTATTGTGGCTTCCCTATATGCACTTGCAGCAATAGTATCCTATATAATGCAAAGATCCAATTTGGTCATCCTTCCACTTTCACAGCTGTTGCAGAAGTTGAAAATATCTAAAAAGACACTTGTTACTTGCTGTAGATTTCAGGTCAGTAGGTCATAGAACATGATTTTTGCTCAGACATATGGCATCTGATAAAGAATAACCTTGGCAATGGGAATGATATCAGGATCTTATGCAATAGCTTTAAGATAATGAGGAATATATAGTCCCATCTTAGGTAGTTCTCCAATATAATTTCACAAGTAAAGGGCTTTTCTGATAGACATTGCTATTGGAGACCAGGCTTTCTGTAATTTGAGTCCATTTTATACACATTTTTTATTCCCCCAAATTTTATATTATCATTAACATTACTTGTACCCTAATAACCATAAAATCACAAACTAATACAATCCTACATAGATATTCTTTAAATCAATATGTAACCTCTAGAAAGGTAGCAATGCCTTAGGTATTTTTTTCTTCTTATACTATGGTATTGTACCCTCACCATTATTCAAGACATATTAGAACCTTCTTATTAGGCATTAAACCATTTAACCATTTTAGCCATATTTAACAATTAAAATGTACAATCAGAGTGAACCTTTCTTCCATTTTATATCTAGGACACATAATGTACCATAGTAACATAATAAAGGAGATTGTGTATTTTAATTTTATCATTAAAGAGCATTTAAGTTTGCAGATAATATTGTCCCAATAGATAGAGCATATTAACAAACTGTGTTTCACCTCTCCCTGTACTTTGACTGTAGGTTGATTTAAAATTAATCTATGGGTATTAGAGGTCAGCTCTCATCATTCAAATCCTTGTTTTTGGTGGAGTCTATCACATGTTCTCCAGATGAAATCAAGCTGTAGCCTTGCTTTCTAAAAGTTGACAGCCAATTGAATTACAGCACTAAGATCCCCTTCTGTTAGCCATAGATTATGCTACAGAACATCCTACTTCTCAGACAAAGAAGATATTTAACACAGTTTGATATTTAATGGTGCTATCAACAAGCTCTGTTGCCCCTACTAATTTATTTGTATACAAATCAAATGTAATTCTTGCAGCAGTTTCCTATTACATTTTTGAAGGAAAAACATCACATCCATATTGCTACATTTAGAAACATTATCTTTTTCTAGGTGCAAAATGTAACAAGGAGAGACGGGGTGTGGCCAATAGGTGCACATGCTCACAAGGATCCTTGGAAATAACATAGGCTGTGAAGTTGTACTGCCATCAACATGTAATCCCTCCCAGCCACAGATTATAAATATTACTTGCATATACTAAATCCAACTCACTAGAGAAGAATCCTACAGTACATAGGAGTATCAAATGATGAAAATACTATACGATCATATCTTAAAGGACAATTAAAAGTACAGAACAACACCGAACCAGAAGGCAGAACACCTTTACATAAAACCAGTAGTCTGTGTCTTACATCTCATTTTGACACGGGCGCTGGAAATCTACCCAAACATGGGTTGTGCTTTAGTTCACAGGATTCTATTATCACACAGTTTGGTCAATGACCATTATGTTCTGCACATGCTCAGTCCTTCATCCAACTGGATACTTCAACCAGTTCTTAACAGGCCTAGATTTACTTACATACAATTTAATGAAGTGGTATTTTATAGCTTATTGATGTTTTTAGGGGGGTTGTTTTCAGATTCTGTAGTATAAAAAATTGGGTTTAGTTCTCCTTTAATAAATCCTATGTTTCTCTACTCAAGCAATCTTGATACTTAAAAAGTGAACAATTACACAATTATCCTTCTCCAACATAGTAACTGTGTACCACATATTATTTACATTCAAGTAAAATTGATCTTGTTAGGTTCTTATGAACTTTTAACACACTTCTCTTTTAAGGTCATTATGAAAAATTAAAATATATGAAAATATTTTTTTCTATAGACCCAGGAAATTTTTCATTACGTACTAATCTTTTCTCATTTGTCAAAAGAAAAGAGACTGTGTACTTGTCTCCCTAAATGACAGACCCATTTGTGTTCAGACAATAAATTGGGGTTTTACTCTAGAACTAAATCCATGCTAAATTGGGGTTTTACTCTAGAACTAAATCCATGCTAACATACAATGCACAAACCATTCACAAAACATATGGCACACATCAGGCTAAGAACAACATTAGCACAAAGGTTAACAGAAAAAGCTACGGTCAATACATATCAACAGTCAAGACTGAGAGAAAGTTACTTGTCAACAGAACATACCCGGTCCTGCGATCAATTTCCAAAAAGGGACAAATATGGGTAAGAAACAACTCACCGGGCCCTTGATTTTGTCCTCCTTTTGAAAGTTGACCCCATCTAGACAGGTAGGTTTGTATCTTGAGTGCCCGCATTTAAACACCAAAACTGTTAAGGAATTAAGTAGAGCCACACCAGTCTTGAAAGTCGATAGTAGAGATTTATTGCATATGCATATAAACACGTGCTGGTCACTCAACTGGATAGTGAGTAACAAAGGTAGCATGTACAGACCCCTTTCTTATACACAATCTTGACCATACATCACAAACCCATCCTATAGAAAAGGACTTTGCCGTCCCTTTTTACTTTAGACATGTAACCTTATATGGCCATTTGTTACCTTACACAACTTCAACAAGAAACATATGTTATCCAATTGTGACTAGAGATCCCAGAGGTCCATGTTAAAGGGTATGTCCACCCTAAAATGGAACTTTTTATATAAGGTCCCCCTGGGCTCCCAGCCCCAACCGCTATATTTTTTTTTTAGAAAGCCCCTCAAACTCTACTAATCCCCTCTTTCCTCCGCCGCGCTCCCGGCCCTCTGCTTGCAAGGAAATGCAAGCAGAGGGGCGGACGGCAGCCGCGTCTGTGATTGGCTGCGGGCAGCAATCACATACGCGGCTGCCGGCAGCTCACTTCGCCGGAGGAAAGAGGAGAGGTAAGTAAGAGTTTGGGGAGCTTTATAAAAATAAAAAATATGCGGTTGGGGCTGGGAAACATGGGGGAATAGTGTATAAAAGGGGTTTTTGCTAGGGGAGGGATAGCAGAACGGGAGGGAGAGGGAGGGGAAGGGGGGGGAGAAGGGCTGCAGTACGCATGGCAAAAATCTACCTGAGGCCAGCTAGCAGGCAGTGTCCTATATGGACCTGCTAGCCTCCTGGTGGGCAGTTTTTGGGACTTTGGGGGGGGACACAGGAGAACCCTATGGAGCTGGGATGTGAGGTAAGGATTACACTACACTACATGATGGGGCCAGTAGTTGGGGGGATTATAGTTTTGGGGGTGGACATGCCCTTTAACATCTCATATTCATGCCACGTCTACACAGTCATTGCATAATGTATGTAGCCAATACAGTTTCTATACAATGATAACATTGATAAATTATATCTTTAACAGTGTCAAAATGGCCATTTATACAGAACACATAACTTTTTTTTTTTTTTTATATTCAAATATAATTTTATTTGTATTTTTGTGAATCGCCTTACATTTGTAAAAAATTCTGCTTGGTAAGCCATGACAATTGATATTCTACCCCCACACCTATTACACTCCTTAATTATTCTCCTCTTATACACAGTGGGGTTGTAAACTGTGATCTCCATACATGTGGCCTTTATTTAAAAAGTACATTCTTACCTACCTAAAATGACTGCATGAACATGCTTCTAGCTGTCTATCCAAAGTTTCAGCAGTATAAAGAGTGTTTTTTCCTGCTAGAGCTTTGACATCACCAGCACTTCTGGTCTTCCCCAAGTCTCAGGTTGAAGCATATCCATTGCTGGGACAGAGCATCCTAAGCCCACCCCCAACTTCTGAATCCAATTTAATGGGCATGTCCACCCATAAAATGCTAATTTTAGACATAGCTGCAGCACACACACACCCCAACCCAATTTAGTTTTACTTGCTTTCACCGAAGATGCACCTGAACGTACTTACAAGACCCGGTCCCGCGCTGTCTCCTGCTGCTGTTGCAAGCTGGTTATGAGCAACACAGCTGCAGTGAGGTGCTTCCTGGTCACAGCTTTCAGCTATTGGATATGATGTCACCAGCCCTCTTTTGACTGACAGTCGCAACCAGGAAGCAGAGCAGTGAGGGACTGGGTCTTATAAAGTTGTTCCGGTGCATATTTAGGGAATGTAACCCCCCCTCCATCTTTGGGGGTTCTGCAGCTATGTACATTTTAATTTTATTGGTGGACATACCCTTTAAAACTAGCCACAAGACTGAAAAGAAGGTGTCCATAGGTAGAGGAAAGAACAGAAGATGGTTGCAGGTCTGTAAATAAATTCTGAAAAGATTGATTTTTTTTTTTAGGGGGTAGGACAGAGTAACGTGTAACTTTACAAGCCTGTAACTTATAACTAAAGATCCAGAGAAGCTAAAGACATCATCCAAGGCCTGTATGGAGAACACATGTACCCTTTAAGGATCTGCTTAGAATTAAAGAGTCTACTGAATTGTGTGTATAGAAAAACACATGCAATGTTTGGGAAAAAATTTAGAGGACAGTTTAAAATCTTTTTTCCTTTTCGGAGGACAAACAGCTAAAGTTTTTTATAGAAATGCTTATTGCTTTCTGGCCCATGGCACTGGGCCACTTGAATTCATCCATCACGCTTGAAGAGAGCAGCATATTATTGCTGACAAATGGAGAACTTTCCAGAGGGGAGAGTTTTGTTTTTTTTTCCCAGAAAAAAAATATTATAATTTAATGAAAAAAGGCTAAGGTTTAGTGGTAACCGAAGTGGGCAATTTCATTTTGTCATTAAAAAGCTATAGGGAGTCAATCTGAACATTTGAGGAATAAGGAAATTCCCAAACATTAATGGTAAGCCCCCTTCTCCCCAAAAAATAAACCAGAACTAAGTTTATGGGAACATAGGCAACTGTTCAAATTATAAGGCAGATATGACAAGTTATAAGTCAATAAAGGTAGGCATCTGGCATTTTATGTTTTTTTATTTACTTCTCCGTTTCTCTCCAGGAAGAAGTACGTCAGGCTGTGCCCCCTGCCGAACCAGTCCAGTACTATTTTACTTTGGCTCAACAGCCTGCAACTGTGCAAGTCCAAGGACAGTCAGCAGGTCAACAAGCTTCATCTTCTGCCACCACCACCCTCCAACCTGGCCAGATAATCATTGCCCAACCACAGCAAGGCCAGGTAAGCATGATGTAGAGTATATTAGCAAAAAAGTGACAAAATTCATGAAAGAATAACAGTTAGGTTCAAAAGGAAAGAAAGATGTCTCCTGCTCCTTAGTTTCTTAGTGACTTAACATGCTCAGTGGACTATCCTAGCTTCTGGTGTAAAATAGAAGGCCTAATTTTTTTTTCTTAGAGTACTTTTTGCCGCAAGGTTTTTTTTAATTCGCTGATATGAGACTAAACCTAAATAAAAGCTGGGTGAGAATGTAAGACGGTTTATAGACTAGACTTAAAGTTCCAGATTCTGCACAAGGTTGTGATGTTAATGTTTTATTTTTGTTTTTCTATTTCTTATGCAGAGTGCACCAGTCACTATGCAGGTTGGAGAAGGACAACAAGTACAAATTGTACAAGCTCAACCCCAGGGGCAAAGTCAACAAGGGCAGAGTGCAACTGGACAGACAATGCAAGTCATGCAGCAAATAATAACGAACACAGGAGAAATCCAACAAATACCAGTAAGTTACAGAAAGCATAATGGCCGAATATATGAGAGGCATAAATGCTACTTTAGCTCGCCATATTTGAAATATTAAAGGGCATTTCTGTAACTGATTCTAATAAAATGTTCAGCAATACAGACATAAACAGGAGACCTCTCCTAAACTCCTGCTGGGATTAGTCATTCAACCTATACAACAATTGCTATCCATTCTCTGCTACTATAGCAAAAGTTACAACGGAAATTTTCTAGCCAGAACTGTCTCCTCGTGTTCTATGCCTCATGCTAAATCTAATTTTGAAAATAAATTCTCTCATAAAGCAACATTTTAGTATCCTTTTAATGACAAAGTAAAACAGGGCAGTAGAAATTTTTACCTGAAAAGTTTGGAGCTTTCTGATTAAAAATGTATTACAATGTGTGTTTGTAGGTACAGCTGAATGCAGGTCAACTGCAGTATATCCGCCTAGCACAGCCAGTGTCTGGAACCCAGGTTGTGCAGGGACAAATCCAGACGCTTGCAGCCAATGCACAGCAGGTAATATTTATTAAATATTTTGTTATTTTATGCAAAACATATGCTTAAATGTATAAGCCCTTGTATAAAATTTTTATATTACTTAAATTACTTTGTATGTGTGTAGTGTTTGTATATAACTGTAGCTGCATTTGAAAGCTAGAGTGATTTCTATTTTAGAAAACTAAATGTAATTTATTTTCTAAATGATCAGGGATGCAGTAAAAGTGCATATATATAAGTCCACATATAAGTATTGCCCTTTTTATATGTTAAATGGGTTAAGTAACACAGTAAAATATCCAGGATAGAAAAAAAAAATATTTTTAACAATGTGAATTGTATAGCTACATATGTGGTTTGAAATTATATATCTGTTTTTGTTACTATTTTACCTGGTTCCTGAAAAAAGTCTGTCTCTGATTAGTTTTCTCTGCCCTTCCCCAAAAAACATCACTTAAACTAAAACAGGTAGAGAAATAATAACAATGGAAGTAAACACCTATGACATAATGTAAAAGTCATATTAGGATAACCTCTTACGATTTTTAGTAGATACTAGCAGTTTTACCCGGCTTTGCCAGTGTACACATGTGGGTATAGTGTTTGTTACGTGCAGGTGTTTGTTTGGCTTAGATGTAAGAAACAGGGGGAAAAGGAAGCACACAGTTGTACTTCATGTATTTAATAGTTATGAGTTGAGGTGACATTGCTTGAGGGAGGTATAGCACATATGTTTATAGCAAAACTTTATATACAACGTTACCAGTTTTTCCACTGAATTTGCCGTGGGGAAAACATGGTGATTGCTACTGAATACCGCAGGACTTGAGTGACTGACTGCATCAGTGTCTCCGAAGCATGTGACGTACGGGCTTTTTGTCTTGTGTTTTTAAAGCCGGGCTTCATTCTGTTGTGCTGTCTAAGCCCTGTGTGTTTTTATTAAGCGTGCTCTATTTTTTGCACATTAGTTAGCAGTATGTCACTTTTGCACTTTAACGCTTTATTCTTGCTTAAGGACCACTTTATATTGACCATTAGATCCCAAGTTTCTGGTCTCAATTTAAATTGCCCTGATGTCTTTGTTCTTTTAGTTGTAACAATGTGAAGTGTGTGACATGTGGGCAGTGTGTCTGGTGCATAACTATAGGTAATGCAAGTAATTCCCATGTAGTCCATTCCCCCCCCAACCACCCCAGTTTGAGTAGGTGGATGGGGCATGTCTGTGATGTTGCAGTGGGCAGGGGCATGGCATTCTAGGGTGTGGATGGTCTGGGGGGGTGTCTGTAATGTTGTGTCCAGGAGGCTTGGACGTGACATTTTGCAATATTTGGGGGCATGGCCACGTTGTATCAAAGCGTGGGTGTGGCCATGCCATTTAGGGACGTGGGTGTCACGTTTGGGGGTTGTCTGATGTTTGGAGTCATGGACAGAATGTTTGTTTAATTCTAGGATGTACCTGTGATGTTTTGGGGCATGGCTATGATGTATGAGGGTGGACCATAATTTTTTGGGGGGGTTGACCACAAAATCTGCTGGTGTGCTCACAAAATTTGAGGGCATGGTTGCGATGTTTGGGGGCATGGCAGTTATCTTTGGGGGCGTGACCGTGATGTTTGGGGGGGGGGTGACGGCTATATCTGTGGGCATGGTCACATTCCAGGAGGCTCTGCTTTAAATCTCTTAGCATGACAAGAATCGCAAATGTGATTCATATCACCAATAGCATCATAGTCTTTCCAGGGTTTACAGACCTTAAAGGGAGTGCAAATACATATGCTTTTCAGAAAAAAGAGCAGTATTTTTTCATCCCAATGACCTTAATCTGCCAATTCAGCATTGTCTGTGTATAAATAAATGCAACCGAAATACTGACTTCCTGTTTGCAGGACCCCTAATAGAAACAGTTATGGTCTTGCCCTTGACCCAGCGCCTGGGTTGATTCAGTTGCTCAGTAGAGATCTGAGCATCTTTGACCCATCCAACAGCCAGTCAGTAGGAATAACTGTTAGGAACATTCCAAGGATGTGGTGCATCCTGAGAAGAAGGAGGACCGTTGGAACCTGAAATGTCAGCTCCCTAATGTCAACAGCAAGAAACAGTAAAGGTTATGAAATCAACTGATTTTTTTAAAATGGGAGAGAATATGTAGAATAACTAAGAAGGCATTACACAAACTAACAATTTAACAAATATTGATAATTTCCACGGAAATGTCACATTCCCTCTGTTGTAGAAGCTTCTGTTCTTTATCTGCAGCTCTCTGAGTTGCTGTATCCGTACTTTATGCTGTTGTTGTATCACTGAAGTGGGCTCTCTGTTTGTGTGGTTGAAGTCGGGCAGCACACGGAGCCCAAGTCGTTCATCTGTGTTGCATTGGGGAATCACACTCTGCAAGTGACTTGCACGCTTTTTGTTGTTCAAACTGGACTTCACGGGTGTCGGCCCTTTTAGAGGGCGTCACATACATACAAGATTTCTACTTTGTATAGTAGATACAAAAAAGGCAAATCGCATAATTCTGAGATGTAACCGTTTTTATAGATTGGTATACAAAAAAAAATTATTTAAAGGAGAACTTAAGTCTCCAGACAACATTGTCCCAATAGACAGAGCACATTCACAAACATACAATAAGCTGTGTCTTACCTCTCCCTTTGCTGTGGTGATTTATGAAAATAACCTGTGAGTACTAGGGGTCTGCTCCCACAATCCACCTTAGCTGTGTAAACCCACAGCTAAGTGTCTGCATACAGGCACATGCTCTGTAGTGCTCAACAGATCAAAACAAGGAAGTTGCAGCCTTGCTTCCTAGAAGCTGACAGCCAATAACGTTATAGCACAGAGATCCTCCTTCTCCCAGACACAGAACAGAGATTTCAGTTTTTTTGTTTTCAAACACATTAAATGCTCCTGTCCTAACAACGATATAATCTTTACATTTCATACAAAAATAGAAGTAATGTTTCATAGATAGATGCAGTGTATTTCATAGATAGCATGGATGTAAGAAACGGAAAGGTTACAATTCAGCAAAATAAATAAAAGTCTGGGGAATAGAACCTGCAACTTGTACATTTACTCTGTCTTGCTAAAAGCAGAGCTCCTACCTCTAGGCTAACAGAGATAATATATGGAACACTGGTACATGTATAATCTTTTACTATGAACATAATGAAGGCAACTCTGGGGATTTGAACTTGCAACCTTCTGAACTGTGTGTTTCTATAACTGGAATCTTACAGGGTGAGCCACCAGAGTAAGCTGAACACTTAGGTACATTTTGGAGCTTCGCTTGGGACATAATAGAAACAAAAAAAGAGATGCCTGGGGTATTGAATTTGTAACCTTATGAATTGTGTATTTTTAAACCTGGTTTCTTACCCAGTGCGCCACCACTGAACAAGCAGAGTACCCAGATACATTTGGAAGCTTTATTTTTTGCTAAACGAATCCTAAAAGAATATGAAAGTCCCTGATAAGACCTTGAAAGCTGCTTGTTAAAGGGCATGTCCACCCCCAAAACTATAATCCCCCCAACTACTGGCCCCACCATGTAGTGTAGTTTAATCCTTACCTCACATCCCAGCTCCATAGGCTTCTCCTGTAACCCCCCCCCCCCCCCCCCAAAGTCCCAAAACTAACCACCAGGAGGATAGCAGGGCTCTGCCTGCTATCTTGCCTCCGGTAGATATTTGCCATGCGCACTGCAGCCCTTCTCCCTCCCGTTCTACTATCCCTCCCCCTAGCGCAAAACCCCCTTAATATGCTGCTCCCCCATGTCCCCCAGCCCCAACCGCATATTTATTTTTTTTCAAAAAGCTCCCCAAACTCTTACTTACCTCTCCGCTTTCCTCCGCTGCACTGAATGACCGGCAGCCGCGTCCGTGATTGGCTCTGCTTGCATTCTCGCAAGCAGAGGGCCGGCAGTGCGGCGGAGGAACGAGGGGAGGTAAGTAAGAGTTTGGGGGGCTTTCTGAAAAAAATATTTATGCGGTTGGGGCTGGGGAACATGGGGGAGCAGCATATTAAAAATCAATTTTAGGGGTGGACATACCCTTTAACCTGCAGTTTATTTTCCAGCAACTCACACTGACTGGTTAATAAATGATAACAATCAGCTTTTCAGGGACTTCCATATTGGTGTATAGAAAACACTGTGCATAGAGACAGTGAATACTGGGGTCAGGGGGCGTGGTTCTTTGACTTCATGGGCTGTGGGTTGTACTGGCAACAACATGGAAGCCTTCTTATTTACAGAATCTATTTCCTAAATGTACTAAATGCAACTTACTAGTGAAGAATCTTACAATGTGTAGGTGTTCTGGGGATAAAAACTTTCACATTAGGTTTTAAAAATTTTAGGTTTAGTTCTCCTATGGATATGATAAAAAAGCTGTAGTGATGCAGCTTCTGCTGGAAGATCTTTCTAGTGTTTACAGGATGCATCCCCGGGGGAATAGAATGAATATAAGTAAAAAGTACCATTTGAAGTGTCTATTAAACATCTGTGGAAGAGACACCTTTAGGCTTGAAGAAATGCTGCACTTAAAGGGCATGTCCACCCCCAAAACTATAATCCCCCCCACTAATGGCCCCACCATATAGTGTAATAAAATCCTTACCTCCCATCCCAGCTCCATATGGTTCTCCTGTAGTCTCCCCCCCCCCCCCAAAGTTCCAAAAACTGCCCACCAGGATGATAGCAGTCCATATAGTACTCGCCTCCGGGAGAAGTTTGGCATGCGCACTGCAGCCCTTCTCCCCCTCCCTCTCCCTCCCGTTTCGCGATCCCTCCCCCTACCATAGAAACCCTTGGCCATGTATTGGGTTTCCTTTCCCCAGCCCCAACCGCTAAAAAACATTTTTAAGAAAGTCCCCCGAACTCTACTTACCTTCCCTCTCTCCCCCGGCATTCTGAGAAGCCGGCATCCGCGTCTGTGATTGGCTGCCTCTCAGCCAATCACGGATGTGGCTGCCGGTCCCGCCCCCTGCTTGCAGTGTATTGCAAGCAGAAGGCCGGGCAGTGCGTTGGAGGAGAGAGGTAAGGTAAAGATCGGGGCACTTTCTCAAAATTATTTTATAGCGGTTGGGGCTGGGGGAAGGCATACTCTCATATGGGAAAAGTTTATTATAAGGGTGGACATGCCCTTTAAAGGGCACGTACACCCTTAAAACAAAAAAAAATTGTGACTTGTCCATTATCTGCCTGAAACCCCAACTATTTTCTCTAGTTTTACATGCATTTGTAACCAGATATTTAGGGCTAGGCCACACTTGCATGTTTTTTGCGATTGCGTATGCAATTTGGTTAAAATGGATAACGCTTAAATTCCCACGATTTTTGGTAAGGCACGCGCTCACCATTTTTGGTGCGTTAACGCATGTGTTTCAATAATGGAAGCCGGTAAAATCGCATGCACAAAATGCACACGCAAACACACAAGAATCACGCCCCTTCAAGATCTGCCTCTTCCGTCTGCTTAATGAGCTTTTATTAGCTTAAGCATGTGCAGATGGGGCAGCAGGGTAATCAGGGAGGGGCCAACTTACAATGCTAACATAATGCAACAACTATATTTAAATATCTGGTTAGTAATATATCTAATAATGTGCTGTGTTTATCATTTGGGCTTGGAGCAGGTAATGAACATTTTTTGTTTTAATGCTCGACATGCCCTTTAACACATTGCACTGAATTTACTGATCTATAGATTCATTGATAGTTTCATATTGACAGTATATCCATCTGAAGTTTTTAAAGTTAAACAATAATAGGCCTTCATTTTCCACCTAAATACTTGCCCAGTCACTCTGAATTTTCCATAGTGCTTAGTTCCTTAGGGACCATGGAACATTTCAAATAATTTTCCTAACTTTGTAACTTTTGAAATGCATGCTGAAAACTGTATTGGTTTCATTGCACACTAAAGTGTTTAGTTTTAAATGACTACTCAAATACAGTTGAAAGGGTTATTGCATGCTTATTGAAAACAGGACAGGCACATCATATAGCGTGGCAACACACATTAAAATGAACTGGCATTTGCTTAAAGGATATGTACACTGTAAAACCAACTTTACTTGCCTGGTTAGCTGTGGCTTTAAGATATGACTGCTGGAGCTCCACCCCCATGAGATCTTCAATATTTCTCAATCTCCAGGCGGTCTAAGAGGGCTTGTGTGAAGCGTGTACAACCCGGCATTGCGGCGCAAGCGCTGTGACGTCATTGCGTGGGGTTACAGGACGTGTGCATCACACGTGCACACGTTCCCGAGACTGCGCCGGGACACACACTCCACACAAGCTTTACCTGCTTAGACCGCATGGAGATGGAGAAATGATGAAGATCTCGTGGGGTGGAGCTCCAGCAGCCATATCCAAGAGGAGGAAGCTAGCAGCATTGAATAAAACATTAGTAGGCTATGAAAAGATGATAATGGAAAAAAAATGTAGGGACATATTTATTCCTGCCCTAAATGTTTATTAATCAAATGGGTCTTCTGACCAAATGACAGTAGAGAACATTAAATATGAAAAAAGGACATTGCAAATAAACATATTATGAAAAAGAGCAGCACAAAGAAGCAGTTTTCTGAATACCCTCCAACATTCCCTTTTATATGGTACACTGATGAGCAATACATTGCACAGGGTTGTGCTAAGGTCAGGTGAACTTAATTACCCTCGCCCTGGAGCTCTGCACCATGTTGTTATAAATGTACCTTTTAAATTGGGAATGTTGGCGGGTATATTTCTGCATAATATTTAATATGTTGCAGCATATGTGATCAGCATACCCTTAAAAAGTAAACCATGTGCTGTGTAGGGTCTGCTAACATCTTTACTATCCTAAAATTTTTTAATTCTATTTGTTAGAGGGTATGTGTTAACCTGGGCCTTAGACCTTAAAAATTCCTAGAAAAAGGATTGCTTTGTTCACCTAGTAGAAAAATTTACAGTTTATACAGGATTTAGCGAGCCTTTTCTTTTAAAATCCATATGCACCATTTTTATTGCACATTCTTCATTCTAATCTAATGCTTCTGTTCCAGAAGGGACATAGGCAAAGATTCCTCATATCATAATCTTCACTTTTGTACAGCTTGAGTTACAGCTGTGTGCAGATATATTTTTGCGCACACACACACGTTTTTTTCCCCCAGTACAAACTGTTCTGTGATTAAGCTTTTTTTTTACTATTCTGGATATATTTTGTAAAATTTGACTGTAAACAGTAGCGCATTCTGAGATTGTGAGACTGAAAAACTTCAGTCTCACAAGGGTTATCCACCTACAAATCCCCCCTTACGTAATGGGGATTCCCTGTCCACTGCATCTCTGCTATATTTGCAGGTACCAGCAGGAGACACTCTCCTATACTTTCACTGAAATATTTTGGGTTAAGTTCTTGCTATCCTTTCATCAATTTAGCTTGAAAACAATGAGTGGGAAATGCGAGGACCCTTGGATCGATATTAGCACACCTATTTTGTGCTGTTCTCTCCAAAGTATGTTTTAAGGAGATACTTCCAGAGTTTCTTTGGAGCTGGGGAACTGATGTCACTTAGATTTGCCTAAAGTTTCCCTCACTAGATGTGCACTTCTAGATTGAGCAAAGCTCTAGCACTTCTATTTCTATAATTTCTATATTTATGTACTGAACTATCTATGCATTTATTCTCCTTGTATGACTTTATTGTATTTTCTTACTGTTCAGCGCTGCATCCCCAAGTGGCGCTTTATAAATAAACTATAAATACAGACATATATACAGTTGTGAGTATCTCAACATTACTGATACTTTACAACGACATTATAAAAGGAGCCATGGTGCCAGTTCATACTAATACTGTGACTTCATAAACTGTATCCAAGGAGAACAAGGAAGCTGAGCACACAAGTCAATGTTTTGCTTGGACACAGTTACTGGAGGCAGCAGTTCTGGTAGGTCCCAGCATTTTTTATATAAATGCAGGCTAGGCTGCACGTGGCTTCATACACAGCCCCCTATATTTCTTCCTTATAAGTTCTAGGATACTGTGTGGGTCATGTGATTCTAAAATAATGTCTGCATGGTTATGTCTTCTATTCTTTTAAGCTATATTAAACTATTGATGTGAAAGAGAATTATGCATCTGCTCTTACCTGTTAAAATGAAAAAATTAAAATATTTATAATGATGTTTATGTTGAATTAAATCTATAATACTGTAAAAAAAAAATATATATATATATATATTGTGCCGATAGAGCAGTAAACACATTTTTCTTTCCATTTTAGATTGCACAAGCAGATGTCCAACAGGGTCAGCAACAGTTCAGTCAGTTCACTGATGGACAGGTAACACAATTTTATTCTAGCTACAAGGCTTTGAATTTAGAGATATTCTTACAGCCAAGGAATGTTAAACAATGTTAGTTTTGCTTTCTGCAGCACTGATTTGTGTTTAATTTAGTTTAACCTTTACATATAGGATAGTCTTTAACTACATGCTAATGTGCTGGAATAAAATGTTCCAGAACATAAATGGGCTGCATAAATTCTATGAATCGTCTTTCTGCCCAATGATTTTGCTTGAGCAATGATGCGGTCTTGTTGTTAGTTTTCTCTAGGATATATAAGGGATCAGCAATTGGGGAGGGGGGATTAGGTGTTGGAATAATAGCTTTTAACAAATATTAATATTTAAAAAACAACATTTATATTTTCACTGGCTACAGCTATAACACAATAAACGAATCACACTTTTGCCAGGAGAGAAATTTCTCTTGCCAAAAAAGTGAAGTCATTGGATTACTAAACTATGTAAAATATTTTACAAATGTTTACAGATGCAAGTAAAACCTATTCTTTCTCTCTCTTTTAAAGCAATTGTACCAGATTCAACAAGTCACCATGCCAGCTGGGCAGGATATTACTCAGCCTCTGTTTATCCAATCCAGTGGACAAACATCTGATGGACAGAGTGCACAGGTCACAGGGGATTGAGCAGGCAAAGCCAGAAGAATATACTGGAAACAGCACTAGCGCACACACACATATACTTACTCTGGCGTGCTAACATGCATAAGCATGTGTTTTACAAGCTCTGTTGGCCCTTAGAGGGTTAAAGGGAAAAGTCTGTAATTCATGTTTAGTGCCAGCCTGTACAGACAGGACCTGAATTTATGTTGTGTATGTTGGCCTCTAAGATGATCATGCTTCCAAGAGGATTTGTTTTAATATACTTCATACAGTAAAAAAAAACTCTGTGTATTTTCCATCAGTACATTTAGTTGCGATTATTAAACCTAAACTGCATATTTTTTTCCTTCTTATTTAAAAAAAGTACTTTTTAACATGACACCCAATGAGGCTATTTTGCAGTATATTTTAGAAAGAAAATTTTGAGAGCCTCAAATTACATTTGTGCAAAATAACCCATTTTCTATAGGGGTTTAAAAAGGCACCCTAACCATTAAGGGCTATGTTGTTATCTTATGTTTCTTCTTTTTTGACTTGCCAGTGACAAAACATTCTACATGTTCATATTCTAAGGGGAAAAAAAAACTCTTCCTCTCTCACCTGACACTCCTTTAGAACCCTGTGTTAGCTGAAATGCTGGAATGCTGTTTTGGCACATCTAGCTAGTACAAGGATGGTTTTGCCTTTGTCTTGGAATATATAGACTGGTTTGTACAAGGAAGAATTTCACTTTTATTGTTCTCTTTAATTTTCTAATTTTAATGTATTGCTCTAGTCTGCATTGTAAACCGGAACAGACCGCAATAAAATTCATTTTTAGATTTATTTTTTTCAGCCTTACTTTTGCATTCCATTCTCACAAAAATAAATTAATTTTCCTCAATTAAATAACTGTTCTCTTAATTTTCTAGTTCAGTGGTTCTCAAATTTTTTTTTTAGACTGGGGCACACTTGGAAAGCTCATTTCACAGCATACCTATGCTTTTAACATGCGACTTTCCAGTGTATTGTAAAATAATTTAAATATAATTATTATCAGATTCAAATTCTGTTACAATATATTTTTAAAGATTTGACAAATCATGTCAAAGATGAAAATTGGCCTGTCAAAAATATATTGAAAATTTTAAAGCATTCCTCTGGCTTTCTTAAGGCACACATGTGTCCTGTCACACAGTTTGAGAAACCCTGTTCTAGGTTGTTGTTGTTTTTTTTGGGGGGGGGGGGGTTATGCATTGTCAACATTTTAAATTGGAAAGGTCTAGAACACAGATTAACAGATTAATACATTTGAAATTAAAGGGCATGTCCACCCCCAAAACTATAATCCCCCCCAACTACTGGCCCCATATGTAGTGTAGTTTAATCCTTACCTCACATCCCAGCTCCATAGGGTTCTCCGCCCCCCCCCCCAAAAGTACCAAAAACTGACCACCAGGAGGATAGCAGGGCTCTGCCTCTTACCTGGCCTCAGGTAGATTTTTGCCATGCGTACTGCAGCCCTTCTCCCTCCCTCTCCCAATTCTCTCCCCCTAGCGTAAATTCTTTAATATGTAAGATTCCCCCTGGGCTCCCAGCCCCAACCGTTATATTTTTATCTTTAGAAAGCTCCCCAAACTTTACTTACCTCTCCTCTTTCCTCCGCCGAAGTGAGCTGCCGGCAGGCAGTTATGGATTTGACTGTTGACATCACAGCCAATGACTGAATGTTAATCCACTGTCTGCCTCTTCTGAGCATGCCCAGGCTTAGTACAGGTTTCCAAATTGCTCAGTTTCCATGAGACATCCAGAAGCATAGCAGGCATACAGCATTGAATTCATAGGACAAGCCATGATATATCAACATATTTTAAAGAGTCCATTCTTAATAAAAGATGTTCTTATGAGGGTGGAGTTGTCCTTTAAGGCTGGTGCACACGGGCAGATTTTTTAGCCCATTAACCACTTTTGGATGGGCCAAAATAGTTTTGATTGCTGTGAAAGTAGACTTGTCCGGCAGTTTTCTAAGACCGATCGTGCAGTCCATAGGAGAATAAGAAGATTCACCAGTGCACACCAGTTCAAAAAGTGTTTAATCACACGTGACGTTTCGGTGCCTTCACTGCACCTTCAACAGACAATAAATTGTAAAGTGCTATATATACCATAACACACAGTGGATTAAAGACAGCCCTCTAGTGGCTGGGCTGACAACACGAAACATTGTAACATCGATCTAGTGGTCAATTGTGCAACTGTTGCATTATTAAATAGTTCATTAACCATGTAACCTATATACAGTAAATATATATACTGCTCACAGCACTTAACCACAAAGATTACTTATAATCAGATAGGGGTATCCAGATACGAGAAGCGAGGAATCCAGTTCATTGCACTTTCCAGTCTCCACCATACTGGATAACACAGTCCATAAATAAGTAGTTAAGTGTAATGACGGTGACACAGAACTAGAACTGTGTAGAATAAGAGTTTTATTTAAAATGGAAACATGCGTACTACATGTTTTGGACAGGAGTCCTTTCTCAAGCAGAGAAAGGACTCCTGTCCAAAACATCTAGCACGCATATTTGTTTTAAATGAAACTCTTATTCTGCACAGCTACAGTCCTGTGTCATTGTCATTACACTTAACTACTTGTTTATGAACCACAGAGATTACACACCCTTGCCATGTGTACAGGGAGAGAGTAATGGTCTAACACAAATGATAAAAAGTGTTTAGATACAATATGCATACAAATGCCTAATATATTTATATGGTCATGGAACTCCTTTTTGACTCCTAATATCCACATTTAAAAGTTAAGTGGAGCATTTACCTATGTGTTAAGGCCTTTATGCAAACCTGTGAACTTTTTTTCACACTGGACTTGGTAAACTGGAATTAAAGAACAACTGTAACATTTTAAAAATTAAAAGCACCTGGGCCAGGGAGGTAGTATTTATCATTCCTACCTCCCAATATTGTTTTGATTAGGAGCTACAGCACATACGGTTCTTATCTGTCCGGTAAGTCCTGGACTTTTCTGTACTAAAGCCTTTCTGTGTTAAAGCCTTTCTTTGTGCTGATGTTCCTTACAGAATCAATATTGGGAGGTAGGAATTATCAATCCTACATCCCTGCCCCAGGTACTGTTTCATAAAAAAAAAACAACAACTTCATCCGCTATACAGAATATACTTCTTTAAGGGCAAACCATTTAAAAGGTAATTCGGCAGCCCTTTCTTCTCCATTACCACATTTTACATCTGCACTTTACATGCAAACATTGTTCTGGCAACTCCCTTTCATTTTGTAAAACTGGCAGATAGTATAGTATTTGAGGTTGAATAAAGACATATACGTCCATCCAGTTCAATCCACTCGGCAATACCCACACTTTTTATTTTGTTCATTGAATTTTTAGTCAAGTTTTTTTTCGTCAATAATTACAGTACAGTAAAAATCAAAATGTCTGTTTTGTGTTTGTTGGTAACATAAATCACGGTACAGAAACAATAGAAAATTCAGTCATCCGTTCTTACCCCAAGGAGGATCAATTTGCAACACAGAAATAAACCTAATCTGGTAGAGCAATCTTAGCAGTTGGGAAACAAACAAACAAAAAATCTAAAAAACCCAAAATAACATCCGTAAATACCTTTTGCCCGGGACTCTTTCCTGGAGCGCACCCACGAGGAACTGGCTGTGGGATGGGTAACTAAGAGCATTTCATCTTTATATTCCAGATATCCCAGGTGCTGGTCCATCTTTTGAGACTCCCCTGTAATGTGTGAGCCCCTCCTGGATCCGCCATATCCTACGCAATAACTCTTCTCTGGTGATTACACCCCCTTTCCAATATTTCGCTTAGGCCTCTATTCGCCCCACAAATATATCTCAATAGCGTTTGGGCTTGTTTGGTGAAACCTCCCATAGGGAGAAAGGGGAATGTGTGATATTAGAACTAAATACTTAATAAGCTGTTCACAGAGCATCCAGACCGTTTGGACCTCAGGGCATTCTCACCAGCAATGCAATTTGTCTGCCCGGGCTCCGCAACTGCGGAAACAAAGATCAGTGTGGGTTAGGTCTACCCTGTTCAAGAAGGCTGGGGTGACATACCAATTATACAGAATCTTATAGGATTTCTCTTTAATTATGATGTTAGATGTGCATTGAGCCGATGCTCGATATATAGATAGCCACTGGTGCTCCTCTAGAGACTGCTGCAAACATGTCTCCCATGCCAGAGCTGCTTTCGTTTTTATAGGTTGTATCTCATGAAAGAGTTGTCTATACATAAAGGTTATCTGCCCTCTGGATAGCTGATTATTTATACAGAGCAGTTCGAAGGCCGAAGGTTGTGTGGATAGACATTTTTGTGTGATCTTTTTAGTGTAACACACTAGTCTAGTATATAAGAATCAGAGATGGAGAGGTATTTTCAATTTGGCTTGAGCTTGATCCCACTGTAAAGGCGATCCCGTAGAATCTACTATATCAAAAAATTCTGTTGATATTTACATTTTGCCAGTCCTTTTCATCTATAATAGTGTTTCTGCCTCCAAAGTAAGGGGTAAAAAATAGGGGCATATGAATCAAGGGGAGGGGTATGAAATTATATTTTTTATTGCGTTGATCCCAGGTGTGGAGTGTTCCTTTGATACTGCTTGCAGTATGGCTGAGAAAGCTCCGATGTACGATTAACAGGAGCGAAACGCGTCCCACCTGCTTTGCTTCTATACAGGGCCTCGCATACACACCACATGGATCACTTTGACTGATGAGACTGAGGACTGGTAGCTATATGGCACTTTATCAATAGCTTATCTAAGCCTTATCTGTATTAATGAGAATATGTAAGAAATTGTGTGAGAACCCTGTATATCTATGCTTTTAATTGTTTTTAAGAAATAAGTATCCCTTCAGAAATAAAGGACTTTTAGTTTTGATACATATCTACAGAGTGTTGCAGCCTATATTCTTTTGTGAATCTTTGATATTCCTGTATGTGTTCATGACTATAGGCTTTATAATGCACCTCTGCTCCACAGGAGTAATATACATAGAATAGAGTGCCCTATCTCTCCCATTGCTGAGTGTTCCTTTGATAACATAATCGCTGGGTGGGAGACACAGTTTGCGATCATGATGTGAGATGGGATCCATATTATCGATGAGGTGTGGTACAGGGCTAAAGTAACATTCTATAGATCCACCCACTTGGCTGCCCCAGGGTCCTGCAACCATTGGAGCTTTTGTGCCAGTCTGGCTGCTGTATAATCTGTGTGAAGTAGTGGGAGTGCGAATCCACCTTTGTCTTTGTTTCTCGCTAAGTAAACTTCTCTTATTCGTGGCCTTTTATTCTTCCAGATAAAAGAGTTTATTTCTCTCTGAAGTCCTGCTAGGTCTAATTTGGTTAAGCTAATGGGCAAAGCTCTAAATAAGTATAAAATCTTTGGCAGAAGTGTCATTTTTACTGCGTTTATTCTGCCCACTAGTGAGATTGGGTATTGTGACTATTGCTTAAGGAGACCAGAGTAGAGGATTTGTTTGTTGCTGCTCAGCTGAATCTCCAAATATTTGAAAGAGTCCTTCGCCCATTTAAAGTGGTATTGGGAGCTCAGAATCTGCTGTGTGTCTAGGGGCAGGCCTATATTGTAGTCTGTCGTTTTTGATTGATTTATTTTGAAGCCCAAGATTTAGTACTGATCTAGTACTTGGAAAGTTGTAGGCAGGGATAACTGAGGTTGTGAAAGGTATAATAGAGTGTCATCTGCAAATAATGAGATTTTGGTTTCTATAGTTCCTGATGATATTCCGTGTATGTGTTGGTTTTTCCTGATGTTTATTGCTAAGGGTTCGATAGACAAGGCGAATAGCAGGGGGGAGAGAGGGCACCCCTGCCTCGTCCCATTAGAGATTTGGATTGATTGTGAGGGGAAGCCCATATTGCATACTATTGCTCTAGGATTTTGAAAATTGCTTGTACAAAGATGTCTGGGAAGCCAAAAGGCTTCTTAGGGTTTTCCTAAGATAATTCCAGTCAACTCTATCAAAGGCCTTTTCCAAATCCAATGATAGAAGCATCGTTGGACTAGACCTACTCTGAGCCAATTGCATAAGGTTAAGTGCAGTTCGTATATTATCTGTTGGTTGGCGACCCATAACGAATCCAGCTTGATCACAGTGGGTCAAACTAGGAAGCATTAGTTTCAGCCTGTTTGCGAGTGTTTTGGCAAACAATTTTGTGTCTGAGTTAATTAAAGATATCGGCCTGTAGTTTGCTACTTGAGTGGTATCTCTATCTGCCTTCGGTATAACAACGATGTGTGCTTACAACATTTCCGCTGGAAAAGTGTCAGTCCCTTGGAGGATAGCATTGAAAAAATTAGTAAGATATGGAAATAGGGTAGATTTGAATGTTTTATAATATAGTGTGGTGAATCTGTCTGGGCCCGGGGCTTTCCTTGAGAGTATCAGTTAATTCTTTCCGTGATATGGATTTGGTTAGAGAGAAGGCTTGCAATTGTGTGACCTGCAGAAGGTTGTGGCTAATGAGAAATGAATCTAGTATTTCTGCCGTGTTGGGGTTGTTTTGGGCTGTGTTGCCTTTATAAAGATCCTGGTAAAAGTTTGCAAACTGGTTAGAGATCCACTGCGGGTCGTGGTGTAAAGACCCCGAATTGTCTCTTATTGGTAGATATCTATTGGCCGTAAGTTTCTGATTTAGTTTGTTTGCCAGCATAGTGTCCGTCTTATTATATTTACAGTAAAATTTCTGGTTGTCTGAGAGACATTTCTGCTTTAGTAGTGAGCATAATTCTCTTTTATATGTGTCTAGTTGTTTTTTAGTGTCCTCTGACCAGTGTCTGCTAAGCTTAGCTTTTATTTTCCTTTTTGTTCTAGCTGCAATTTGTATGATTTTCCCCCTAATCACCGCCTTATGAGCAGTCCATTGTGTGTACAGTGTAGTTACAGGGTTATTTAATAAAAGTTCTTATCGTTTAAAATGGTGCTAATTTTGCTCCCACCAATCAGATGCTAGCTTTCAAATGTTAAACAAGTTCTGATTGGTTGGGGCAAAATTAGCACAATTTTAAACGATAAAAACTTTTATTGAATCTCCCTGTTAGTGAGGTGTCAGGGTTTTGATTTTCTTCAAAATAGTGTTGCAGAGTTTGTTGGACTTCTTTTTGATGTGTGGGATCTGCAATTATGGACTCATTGAGGCGCCAAGTGGGCGGCAGTCTAGAGAATATAAGATCCTTTAAGGAAATGGAGGTATATGCATGGTCTGACCATGAGATTTCCGATAAGAATTCTGTAAGAATCTGCAAGTAAGGGTAAAAATTGGGGTGCCATTTGGGCATAATCGATTCTCATGAAAACCTTATGTACAGGGGAGTAGTAAGTGTATTTTCTCAAGCCAGGATGTGCCAATCTCCAAGCATCCACCAGATTGCATGTTTTTAGCAATGTCGTTAGGCCTTTAAATGGGGAGTTTGATGATGTATTGGCATGGTGGGAGGATCTGTCAACGTTAGGTTGCAAAGTGGAGTTCAGGTCACCCACCAGTAGGAGAGCGCCATTGGCATACATTAAGATTTTATTTCTAAGTTCCTGGAAAAACCTGTTTTGTGTGTTATTTGGAGCATAAACATTTACTAATGTTAATTTTGTGGACTGTAGAAGTCCGTTAATTATAAGATAGTGTCCCCGGGGATCCCGGTAGCAATTTTCCTCTGTGAACCCCACAGAGTCCCCGACAAGGATTGCCACCCCAGCCTTCTGGCAATACCCACACTTCCTGCCTAACTTTTGATCCAGAGAAAGGCAAAAAAAAAAAAAACACCAGAATTATGAAAGGGGAAAAAAATCCTTCTCGACTTCAAGTAGCAATTGGAAGTATCCCTGGATCAACTACTTTATGTATCAATACCAGTAACCTGCAACATTCCTTGTTTTCAGAAACTCATCCAGCTTTTCTTTTGAAACTATGAATAAACCTTTCACCACAACTTCCAATGTAAGACTGTTCCATAGTTTTACCATTCTCACAGTGAGAACCCCTTTCTGAACTTGAAGATAAGATTTTTTGTCTTCAAGTTTTAAGGGGATGTCCACATGTCCACTGACATGTTCTTTTGGCGAAAAATGCACCAGATTAATGTATGGCTCGTTAATGTATTTATACACGTAATCATATTCCCACCTAAGTGCCTTTTCTCTAGCGTACATTATTGTAACTTATCCAATCTGTCTTCATACTCAAGCTCCCCATTCCCTTTATTATTTTAGTTGCCCTTCTCTGAACCCTTTCCATTTCCAAGATGTCGGTTTTGTATACAGAATTCTAAAATTGCACTGCATATTCCAAATGAGGCATTACCAATGCTTTGTAAAGAGAGTGAATAACTTTTATATACCTTAAATCCAAACCTCTCTTTATACAAGACAATATCTTGTTGGCTCTAGCTGTCTGCCTGGCACTGCTTGCTACCTTTAATTTTGTTATCCACCAAAACTTCTGGATCCTTTATAGTATAAATAGTGCTAGGATTTTTATGCCCAAAATGCATCAATCAACATTTATCAACATTAAATCTCATCTGCCTCTTAGCAGCCCAATGTGAATATCTAGATCCCCCTGCAACGATTGCACATCCTCTGAAGTTTTTGTGGTCAATAAAGTTTTGTGTCATCAGCAACCGCAGAAACCTTGCTGACAATACCCACTTCCAAATCATTAATAAATAGATTAAATAGAAGCTGGTCCAACAAAGAACCCTATGGCACCCCGCTTAGAAACTTATTGATGAAGCCCCGTTAACAACTACTCTATGCATCTTATCCATTACCCAACTTTATATCCATGTACAAATGTGCAAACCCAGCCGAACAGACCTTAGCTTATACATTGGTTTCCTATGGGGGACTGTATCAAAAGCCTTTGCAAAATCCAAGTATACTACATCTACTGCTATGTCAGAGTCTAAATTTCTACTCACTTCCTCATAAAGCTAAGCAAGTTAGTTTCACCAGATCTATTCCTCCTAAATCCATGTTGATTATTTCTTATAAGGTCAGTAATTGAAACATACTCTAGAATATGTCAGCTTTAGCAGACACCAACAATGACATTACCCCCATTACCCCTGCAACTGGAATGCCAGATTAAAATAAAAAACTGGTCAATGGTCACCTGCTGTCAACCCCAACTGATAGATTTTGCACTTTATTACCTGCTTTAATAATCATATATTAAAGTATAATTATTGTCCCCATTCTGGCAGCGTAAGCTGGTCCCTCCATGGAATCAATGTGGCTGCGACAATTGACATTGCAGCCAATGATTTGCTGCCTCCTCTGCACATGCTCAAGCTTCTAAAAAGCTCATTGAGCAGAGGGAGAAGGCAGATACCTTTGCCAGAATGGGAGAGATATTATTATTAAATATCTTGTTACAAATGTATGTAATAAACTAGTAAAAATAGCAGTTGGGTTTGCAGGCAGCTAACTGACAAGTCACCAGCGCTTTCCACTATGATAAACAGATTGTCGTAAAGCGCATGTCCACCCTTAACGGGTATCTCATAGTGGAAAGCGCTTGTTTACACTATCAAAATTGTATGAAAACACACATCTCTTATAGTGTGTTTTTGTGTATTATACAGTGTTTACTTGCATTTTAAAATGTATTAAACAGAAAAAATAAAAGATAGTGAGTAGTAAAAAATAACACCAGAAAACTGTCTCAGGGCTAGGCCACACTAGCACTTGCTTCAGATCCGTTTGCGCATGAGAAAAGCAGAGCAGTGCATGTCAAATGTGGGTGGCCACATTGCATTTGTTGCGTTCTGTTTTCAGAGCGCATGCACTCCGATTGCATATCATTGTGCAGATCACAATGCAAGCAAGACAGTAAGGCTGAGGCTACACTACAAATCATGAAATCGCAAGCATTATAGCAAGATTGTGTGTGCGATTTCTGTGTTCGTGTATGTTGTTTCGCGTTTGCATTTTCTCTATTTACATAGAGAAAACGCATGCGATTGCACGGAAAAATGGTTGAACGCAAAACGCAAACGGACATGCAAACACATGCACAACGGAAATTGCTTGAATTTCCCCATTACCGTGGTTTCCGCTAAAATTGCGAGCAAAAACGCGTGCGCAAACGCGAGAAAAAGGCGCTAGTGTGGCCCAGCCCTAACACGTGCTTTTCCTGCACATTGCTATCCAGCGTAATGTGGCCTTAGCCTTATTGATTTCCATGAGTTTTGATCTCCACAACATATAAAACTGTGCAGCTGTGTGTTCTCGCAACATACTTTAAAGCATGTGCTATTGGGAGAATGACCCGCTAAATTCACATTGACACAGCATCAAACATGGGCAGAGAGCCAGTGAGGACATAGCACAGCAATTTTAATAAGAAGAGGATACACTTACACAGATACAAGCGAGGGAGAACTGGGGACTAGGAAGGATAGGCAGGTGCTAGAGGACTACATTATTAGAAGAGTAGATAGGGTAATCTGTCGCCAAGACCCTACATGCCAAACAGTGTGATGCCTGCCTAGTGCTAGGGTTTGACATGTGGTGGATCGTGTAGACAGATTATTGGATGGGGCTGGGAGTGACCCGGTGGTCTTGGTTCACATTGGTGCCAATGACAAAGTTGGAGGTGGAGGTGAGGTCCTTAAAAATGATTTCCAAAAGTTAGGGGCCAAGTTAAAAGTAAGGACCTTAAGGGTAGTGATTACAGAAATACTACCACAGCCATGTGCTAGGATAGGGAGGCAACAGGAGCTTAGGAGTTTAAATGCGTGGCTAAGAGGGTGGTGTAAGGAGATGGGGTTTGGGTTTTTAGAGAACTGGGCTGACTTTTCTGTTGGCTAAAGGCTCTTTAGTAGAGGCAGATTGCACCTCAATGATGATGGTGCAGCTGTTTTGGAGGAGAAGATGGCTAGGGGCAGGGGCGTATCTAGGGTCTAAGAAGATCAGGGGCACTCCTGGGCACTCCATGCGCCGCGCAAAATTTTTAGGCCACGCCCCTTTCTCCGCCCCAATTAGGTCACACCCACTAAGTACTTAATGAGATGGCCAAAAAGACACAGACAGACAGATAGATAACCACAAACATAGACACACAGCCCGATAGTGATAACCAGACAGAAAGACAGTGAAATAGACAGACAGAGATAGAGATTTGGATAGAGAGACACAAATTAATGACACAAAGGCACAGTAAACTGGCAATATCATTATATACTGGTAGCAATCTGGTAATTTTAAACTTACTGTTGTGTTCAGTTATAGTCAGTCGCTTGGCCATACCTTTGGCCAGGGAGACCTTCTTGTACCTTTTACATGGACCCCTGCCCCTATCTATCTGTCCCTCTCTCTCTCTGTATATCTATCTATCTAACTCTGCTATCTATCTATCTATCTAACTCTGCTATCTATCTATCTAACTCTGCTATCTATCTATCTGTCCCTCTCTCTCTCTGCTATCTATCTATCTAACTCTGCTATCTATCTATCTATCTATCTATCTAACTCTGCTATCTATCTATCTATCTATCTATCTATCTAACTCTGCTATCTATCTATCTATCTATCTATCTAACTCTGCTATCTATCTATCTATCTATCTAACTCTGCTATCTATCTATCTATCTATCTATCTATCTATCTATCTATCTAACTCTACTATCTATCTATCTATCTATCTATCTATCTATCTATCTATCTATCTATCTATCTATCTATCTATCTATCTATCTATCTATCTATCTATCTATCTATCTATCTATCTATCTATTCTACTATCTATCTATCTATCTATCTATCTAACTCTGCTATCTATCTATCTATCTATCTATCTATCTATCTATCTATCTATCTATCTATCTATCTATCTATCTATCTATCTATCTATCTATCTAACTCTGCTATCTATCTATCTAACTGCTATCTATTTAACTCTGCTATCTATCTAATCTGTAAAGACAGTGAGACACCAGACACTCAGTCAGAGTAGGGGAAGGCCGGGAGCGCAGAGGCCGTCTGTAATGTTCTGCGCCGTCGCGCGCGTGATGTCATCGCGCCGGCGGAGTCCGCCGGGGAGTCCGGAACTAGGGGCACAAGTCAGTAAAACATTCGGGGCACTTTTCAAAACATCCGGGGCATGTGCCCCGAATGTTTTAATGTAGATACGCCACTGGCTAGGGGGTTGGAGGAGATTTTAAACTAGGTATGGGGGGGTACATTAAACTACACAGAGGTAGAATGGCAGATGGTTCTACCTACACCATAAATAACTCTGTGTTAAAGGGCATGTCCACCCTTTATAAAAACCTTTGTGACAATGAAGGGGATACCCTCCCACCCCCAACCGCTATATTCACTGCTGCAAGCAGGGGGCCGGACCAGCAGCAGCGGCTGTGATTGGCTGAGAGGCACTGTAGACAGCACATAATCCAGGAGATGTAAGTAGAGATTGACAACGGTTTTAGAGTAATGAATAGAGGGCGTGGGAGGGTATCCCCTGCTTTTATAGCTACATTACTTCCTGACATGGAGGGATCAGGAGGGAGGAAGGGAGGGAGGGGGGAAAGGGCTCTACTGAGCATGTCTCATACCTTGATGAGGCTAGCCAAGATACAGGCACAGGAAGAGGCACTGACAGCTCCTACCCAGCAGTTTCCTGCACTTTAAAGAGGCAGAACAGGAGAACCACAAGGAGCAAGGATGTAAGGTAAGGATTTTTTTTTTGTACAGTGGACATGCCCTTTAAGTGCATCTGTAATGGAAAAAGATTTGGGGGTTCTGGTTTAGCTGTAGCAAACAATGCCATGTAGCATCGGCTAGAGCTAGCAAGATATTGTCTTGTATAAAGAGGGGAATAGATTCTAGAGAGAAAAATATTATTCTCCCTCTTTACAAGGCACTGGTAAGGCCTCATTTGGAATATGCGGTGCAGTTTTGGAATCCCATATACAAAAGGGACATCTTGGAAATGGAAGTAGTTCAGAGAATGGGCAACTAAATTAATAAGGGGAATGGAGGTGCTTACATATGCAGGCAGATTAGACAAGTTAGGGCTGTTATCACTGGAGAAGCAACGCTTGCGTGGGGATATGATAACCTTATACAAATATATTAATGGGCCATACAATGAGCTCTGCTGCATTGTTCACTAATAGGTCATATCACAGGACTCGTGGACATTCTTTAAGGTTGGAAGAAAAGAAGTTTCATCTTCAGGTTAGGAAAGGTTTCTTTACAGTGAGAATGGTGAAACCGTGGAACTGTCTTCCAGCAGATGTGGTAATGGCAAGTTCATTGAATAGCTTTAAAAAAGGCCTGGATAAGTTTCTAAAACTAAAAAATATTGAGAATTACTGGATTTAATGCATATAGATCTGGTTGATCCAGGGATACTTTCCGATTGCCGTTTGGAGTCAGGAAGGAATTTGTCCGTCCCCCCCCTTTTTAGCTGTTTTTTTTTTAGCCTTCCTGTGGATCAACTGTTAGGTAGGGTTAAATTACTCATAATTACTATGTTACAATGTTACAAGGATAGCTTGTTTCACATAAATAATTATTAATTTTCTCTTTTTAATATAAACCAGTCTCAGAGTTTGGGATCACCAGATGAAAGTTTAAAAAAAAATACAATTAGCAGGGCTGTACTAAATTTCCGACTATACCCTGCTGCTTGTTTAAATAGAGATGGACAAAACTGACAGGTTTCCTTTGACAGTCATTTAGCAAATTTAGGCAACATTTTCTGGCCAAATGTATTGTCTGTTTGAGGTGAAATGTTTCTGTGAGGAGCACCAGCTAGCTTTAATAATTTAAAACTCCAAGGGCCCTATTTATAAAAGATCGGTATCGTTATCGTAAAATACCGATCGTTATCGCAAAATAACGACCGGTTTATTACCGATAACGACCGGTATTTACAGATAACGACCGTTAGTTACCGATATCGGTAAATAACGACCGCTATTTACCGATACCGGTCGTTATTTTCCGTTAACGGCCGTTATTTACCGATATCGGTAAATAATGGTCGTTATCGGTAAATAACGACCGGTATCGGTAAATAACGTTCGTTATCGGTAATAAACCGGTCGTTATTTTACGATAACGATCGGTATTTTACGATAACGATACCGATCTTTTATAAATAGGGCCCCAAGACACTAACCTGGCAGATGAAAACTATTTGCTCCACCTTCTTGCCCTAGGTACTTTTCATTTTTAAAAAGTTAATTTGTACAAAGTAGTTTTCCTTTAAAACCATTAATAACAGAATAAAAATGGTAGCTGGGAAAATGTATAGGGAACAAACAACAGTATCTGGGGGAAGAGGTTTGGAAGCACTGTCCATAGACCTATACAATGTGAAAAAAAAACATTTCAATAGAATTTGGCAGTGAAAATTTGAAGCAGATTTTCTCTGGTAAAAATGCCATTTTCACAGTGTAACTTTGTCCATCTCTAGTTTTTAATCGTTTGTCTCTAAATCTTAATTGGTCTGGCATCTCAATACAGTTCTTATGATTACGCTACCTTGCATGCACATTCAAATCTATTTCAGTACAATGTACGGATTAGTAATTGTTTTCTAAATACAATTACAGAACATGTGCACCTGTCCCCTAGAGTACACTAATAAGGGTGTCCACAAGAGGGCACCACCCCATAACTATTTAATCAATCTATTTTTCTTTCCTTTAATTTTAATATTTTTAAATATAAAAAAGTGTGGACCGTCTCAAGACAGGACCATGCGTGAGTAAAATAAAACCCGGGAGTGCTCTGTGCTATTCTACATATATATATATATATATATATATATATATATATATATATATATATATACGTATATAAAGATGGGCAGAACTCGTAGATTCTTAGATTCTGCATTGAACTATTTTATTGAAGTGTCGTCTCATAGCATACACATCAAAACGAGTAACGTTTCGGGAGCCTCCGCTCCCTTCATCAGACTCAGCAAAAAGACATATAATACCTCAAACACAAATCACCATTTTTAGTATTGAGCAATACTCTAGAGCTATAGGGTATCCCCAACCCAGTACTTAGTATACATTATATTTCACCAATATAAGACAATGGGAGAACATGTACAAACAGTATGCTGACATATATCAAAATACCTAGAAAAAAAACATATTACAAAAACAAATATAAATCATTATCCTTATTCGGCCCATTTGGGGCTAATGTATTCTAATGTTTAACCCACCATACCCTTTGTTTAAGCCCCTATCCCCACCCGATGGGAAATAGGGACCATCACTAAAACCATAAAACGTAACTCATTGTCTTTGTGCTCTTTTTCGCAAAATGTTTGGAGTAAATCATGCTAGACCTATGTTGCGAAATCAGGGACTTGACCACTTGAGTGGTCTCTCCCACATACAGTAGTTTGCAAGGGCACCATAAGACATATATGACATATTTGGTGTTACATGTTAAGTGCCCTCTTATTTGAAATGTTTATGAAGTGGTGGGATGTTGGAATCTAGGACTCTTAGACACACAACTGTACTGAGCACAATGGAGGCATGGAAACATACCCCTGCTCTTCGGGCCTAAGAAAGTTTGTTGCCGTGGTCTCACTGGTTGAAAGCACAAGTGGACAAAATGACTCCCAATAGTCTGCCCTATCCTATATAAGAGGTGGGACAAGAAACTCGGGTATCTCCAGATACACCCTTTGCACAATGTGCCAATGTTTCTTGCCCAACCTCCCATTGTGATCACTCTCAATCCCATAATTAAGGACCAAAGGGATCCTATCCTGTTGGGACCTACCCTGCACATCTTTTGTTTGACCACTCCTCTCAACCACCCTATCCAATATTTCAGCAGGGTACCCCCTATCAGTAAATTTTCAATATATATTCTTGATTTGATAACCTTTAATCAATGGATCACTTACGCTCCACTGAACTCTAGTAAATTGTCTAACAGGAATAGCCTTCTTTATATGAGCAGGATGAAAATTCTGATAAGATAATAGCTGATTCCTGTTCATATACTTGGTATAAAGTTTAGTTTTGAAACCCATTGGTGTCAGTAAAAATAAATTCCATAGGTCTGTATTAGCTCCCTTTGTTTCAAGTAGGAATGTATATGCTCACCCATCCAGGCAATCCCTATACAGATCAAACCCCCCTCCATGGCTGGAGGTGTTAGTCACTGTTGGATCTGGGTTAATAGTGCATATTGTTAAATACTACTAGCTCTGTTACCCTGAGTGTAGTTTTATGCACTACCAGTCCTGTGTCCTGGCTAGAAGTTTAGCAATTGCCTTGTTAAAACTACCAGCCATAGATTGATATGTAGTAACTCAACAATATGTAGTAATGTGGCTGCTACAGGACAGTGTTTGGTGATGTGGTCATTAAATATTACATCATGCCAATGAAACTCTGGTTTGGATTTGCGTTTACCAAGCTAAAAACCAAGGTAGGGAAAATTAGAACAACTCTAATTATAGCAGCTTCTTGCAATACTGCTTATTTTGAGATTGAGTTAAAACTGTGTCATGTGTTTCTGCAGTCACAGCTGTCTGTGGGCTCTGTTTATCATCCGGTAGTATCAGTATCAGGAGGTGAATGAAGAATGGGCCAGAGAGTAATGTGGCATGTACTGCAGATTTGCACTACCTGTACACTCAACACTTTCAAAAAGCTTTAACAGACCGATATATCTTGTTCTATATTTAGATGTATTTTACTACAACTGACCTCAATTCACTCAATTCACTACTTGATCATTAGTGCAGCAGTTGTTTACACACAGATGCAAGTTTGCTTAGACCCTTACAGGGTTTTTTCTTGTACGTTTGCTTTTTTAATTATTATTAGCATGACAAAAAAAGTATTTATTTCAAACTGGTAATGCTAATGTGTGCCCTATGCAAAATTCATGTTGTGTTTTTCATAATACATGCATTCGAAAAATGCAGTAAATGGGTATTTTGTGGCTATTCATCTGGTGTAGTAGCAGTAGTCAATATTAAAAGCATCCTCCTCTCTAAAAGTGCTTCTCGTAACAATGTATAAAAGCTAACAAGACTGTCAGTTTGGATGATCATGACTGTGCTGCATTTAATGCAAAATACCTTTCCAGTATCAAAAAAAGACAAGCTTGCTAAAATAACATGGGTTAAATCCGCACCTTGCCTTAGGCAAATATACTGGGCTGAATAACGTTTTTCCTGGTGACCTGATGACTGTTAAGCTTTTGGTAGAAAATATAAGTGAGATATTTAATTGAATTTGAATGTGGAAATGGTGCTTAAGACCTAAATACGAATTTGTGTTCTATTTAGATACGGTTTCTGGGAACAACATAACTGCAAAAACTGTTTTTTCCCTTCCAGAACAAAATGATTTATTTTTGTATGGTACATGTCATACTAAAATGTTTATATCAAATGTAACATAATTTTTAAAAAAAAAAACTAAAAACAAGTATAGTATTAGTGTATTCCCTAAATAAGTGCACCAAAGTGCCACAGTTTAGTAGTGTTCATTACTTCAGTGAACACTTCTTTATTTGTGCAAAACCAACAGCATACAAAGTTTCGGGACACTAGGCCCCTTCCTCAGGTATAACTGGCAACGTTGTATGCTGTTGTTTTTCTTTGCACAAATAAAGAAGTGTTCACTGAAGTATTGTGCTCCTCTACTCTTTGTCTTGCTTGGATATTGAAGCCCTGGAAGTAGGGGTCTGAGAGGACTGCACCTACCAACTTGTCTGGCTAATGAGCCAACAGCGGTGTGCCATTGTACATTTGGAACTTCGTTTAACAAATGTAACCTGCGATTCAATATCTTGATTGCAACTCATTTTTTGTGTGACTTATTAACACAAATGAATCCTCATTTTAACAGAAGTTTTTTTAACAGCAAATGTGAGAGAATTTTGGGTTTTTTTTTCACCCTATGAATTGTAATGACACCCCTAACTAAGGACACATTTCTGGAACATATGCTGGCTGATAGCTAACATTTTGCCCATAGATTTTCCCCTAATTATCTACAATAAACAGAATTGTAATTACACTGATTTATTTCTCATTTAGAGACAGCTAGTCATTGGTTTCTTTTATATTTATATTTTGAAATATTAGAGGGCCTGTAATTGATACACGTACCTAGTTTTTTAGTACTCTAGACAGGGGCCAAGGTGGTGCGTTCAACGTATGTAAAGTGCTGATTTACTAAAAGTCTATACTATAAGTAGGTTAGTTATGCAATGAGGGACAAATAAAGCTGGTATCAAATAAAGGTAGCAAAATGTTGAACTTTCCAATTAAAACGTAAAACTGGTCAGTTGTCAGCTACCTGTCCCAACCCCAGCTTATATATCAGATATCACAGCCAATTATTGACTGCTGTTCAACCTGCTGCTTTTGCACATGCTCAACCTTTTAAAAAGCTCATTGAGCATAGGAATGAGGCAGATACCTTTTGCAGAAAGGAATAGAATTTATCATTGAATAATTTTAAGGATGAACATGCTCTTGAGACATTGTTAAAATGCCTTCTTTTGTTTAATACTTATAATAAGTAATTAGGTGAGGGGAAAATATACTTTAAAATATATGACTATTAATATATGCCTGAAACTAATAGGAAAGAAAGGAATAGCAGTCTTTTTTATGTTTAAATCCAATAATAGTAAAACTTTGCGGAAGATAAGGTAGCATAAGCAGGACTCCTAGCTGTCTCACTTTGAGGGACACTTCCCCCACCCAGACCACACAAGGTATGTCTTGGAATAGGGGGACATGAACTGACATCCTACTTCCCTTCTAGACCTGATATGAAGTACAGTATAGTGCACATGATTGCTACTTTCATTTTAATTATATGGAATGCATGTAGATGCTGCCTGAAGAACATTCAAAAAAATTAACAAAGACTAAAGCTTCATACATACGTAAGATTATCTTTGACTGGGAATGTCTGACAGTGGACAACTGGCTGACAATCTTACACATGTGGTGGCTCCCTATGGCCATCGTTCATTCTGGCTAGACAAATCACACACAATGCAGTTAGGAAGCCAACACACATGTAATATTGTCAGCCGAAGTGGTCTGTCTTTGGACATTCATCTAACAGTATCTAATGTGTGTACAAAGCTTAAGGCAGCAATACATAGGGCTGGATATGTTTGTCTCATTAAAAGTTTTAGGGGGAGATTTACCCAGAGGCAAATCTCCCTTCTGTGATTTAATATCGCATTAGCACATGTGGGTAAATCCCCAAAAGGCTGGCTATTAGCCAGGGTTAAAATCATGTAGTAAAGCAAACACTATATTAAATCGCGAGCGGCAGATGCGTAACCCGCACAACCGCTAATATGGAGTTAAAGCCACGCTAATCAATAGCGAACCAGTTAGCATGACTTTAACTCCATATTATTGTCTAGAAGCTCTGGGTAAATAAGCAACTTATTGTTTAAATTTTGTTTTTCCTTTAAGATGCCTATCATTCGAATTAGAGGGAGCGTATTGTTCATGATTTTGGGGGACAAGCCATTTTACGTGACCGTAAATCAGTGATTCCCAACTCACGGCCCGGCCGCATTTTTTTGCGGCCCGCACAGAGCCGCTGGTGGGTGTGGATAGGGGTGGGCTGGGGGAATTTGGGAGGTGTAACCTGGCTGGCCTGCGGCGGGGCTACTCCCCACGACACTAGTGTGGCCCCCAGCATTGCCTGGGTTGCGCACTCCTGCTGTAAATAATGAAGTAGGCCTGAGTTATTTGTATATATTATTTAATAGTTTTTACTAAAGAAGAAATGTATGGGGAGATTCATTAATGCCAATATAAGAGTAAAACCCACATTAACCCACATTTTAGGGAACTGTCCAAATCATTTTATAAAAAGCAAAGCACACCCGATCCAATTCCCTATTAGTTATGTTTTGCGCTACCTCGTACCACTAAACTTAAAGGAGGTCTTTAAAGCAGCACTAACACCAGTGTCTTACCTTTTGCATATTGCATCACAGGAATAGATGCTGGTGTTAGTGTTATTAAAGCTCCCCAGTTGTGTTATTTCAAATTAATATGTCCTCAATAGTGAAACCATTAAAGAAAGGTATGTATGGGGAATCCCAAGCCTTTTATTTCTTTAATGGCAATAAATGAAATGTTTGATGCATGTCTGTCTACGCAAGGTATTTCATTAAAAAAGGATGATGTTGCTTTCTAATTAGTTAATCATTACATGTCTATCAGGAATCAGACTCGCAAATGCTGACTGTACATGTAGCTGTTTTACACAGTCCCCATTTGCTATACGTCACTGGGGTTTTTAATTGCTAAACTGTTCTTTTCTTTGTATTAAGCCTACACATAACACAGTATGGTCTTGTGGCTTCTTTAAAGGGCAGCAAGGTGAAAGAATAGTGGTATCATTTAGTATATTTCCCTGAGGCAAGTCAAGGCTCACATTTAATCCTCATCATTTTATCAAATGGGTCTTTTTTTTTTTTTTTTGCTGACTGGAAGAGTCATTCGTCTAATAATTAAATTCAGCGAGTGTTCATTTTTTTTAGGTAATTCTGTGTTTAGTTAACAAGGAACTTTTCATGTCACACCACCCTGTGTTTTGGTGTAATATTTTTCTAACTGCATTGCTGAATGATATAAATTTCAATCAGTGCAAACTTGACTTTTGATAGATGCACTTATAAAAATAACATGGTACAGGGCAGTGGGGATAATGAAGTGAATATGATCATAGTGCAAATGAAATGCATTTCTCATCAGTTTATTAAAGGGCATGTCCACCTCTTTTTTAAAAAAAAGGGCACCCTCTTTGTAAAAAAAAAAACTAACCCGATCTGTACTTACACAGCCTTGTTCCACCGGTGTTCAGACATGGCCCTCTGCTTGCATGAAACTGCAAGCAGGGGGCCGGACTGGCAGCTGCGTCCATGATTGACTGAGAGGCAGCCAATCAAGGACGCGGCTTCCGGCAGTACAGAACGCCGGTGGAACAAGGCTGTGTAAGAACAGATCGGGTTATTTTTTTTACAAACTAATACAGTGGTTGGGGGTGGGAGAGGGTGCCCTACACTATAGAAAATGGATATCACGCTAGGGGCACAGTGAACCTTACAGGAGGCTCCTGGTGTTCACTTTCTAGGACTTTGGACTGACATTACAGGAGAACCATTTGGGGCAGAGAGGTAAGGTAATGATTTTTTTTTCTATACAGTGGGGCGAGCAGTGGGGATGATTGTAGTTTTGGGGGTGGGCATAAAGGATTTATGTTGGGTGTGAGCAGCTGATCTCTTTGGATGACAATAATACATTTGGTAGGTCACATTGGATTAATTTATTGATCCAGCAGGATGAATCCCCAAGGACGCCAAGAGTAGCGGTAACACACACTTTTCTTTTGAATCGGTTGTTCATACCTTTAGTATCTGTACAAATTTTCTTTTCTGAATGAGTTCCTGTGCAGTATTTGTTATTGCCCGGAAGGCAAGAGGGCCCATACCAAAGGTCTGCGATCTGGTGTTTTTAAACAGCTGATTGCGTGTTTATTTACTTCATACGCAAAATTAGCTATTTAAAAACAGCTGATCGTGGACCTTTGGAGTGCTGGCGAGGGGGTTTGTCAGTCGCCCAGCCCCTAATCTCCCCAATGACTAATAGGTCATATCTGAGGACACATGTACATCCTTTAGGATTGGAAGAAAAGAGGCTTCATCTTCAGGTTAGGAAAGGTTTCTTTACAGTGAGAATGGTGAAACTGTGGAACTTTATCCAGCAGATGTGGTAATCTCTTTCTAAAACTAAAAAATATTGAGATTTACTGGTATTAATAAATATTCTGTAGTTCTGGTTGATACTTTCCAATTGCCATTTGATTCAAGATTAAATTTGTCACAGTACTTTAAAGTGTATAGAGGGTATCTCCACTTCATTTAGTTTTATTGAAGAACGGGAGGTAAAGGAGCTGTGTCTTACCTCCAGTTCTTTAATAAAACCTGCAGGAGCCAGGAGAGAAGGTAAGATACTTACCCAATCACATTTTTGCATGAACATAAAAGACAGAGTCCTCTCAATAAGTATGGGCTGATAAGATTCTACTCTACACAAGTCGAAGATCATATATTTGGTTTTAGTAACATTGTTGTGCAGGGTATTTCGATTACACCAAGCAGGCACGTAACTGCAGGTGCCCTGACCCACCCCTCTCCATGATCAGCTGTTTTTAAACAGCTGATCACGCATATAAATGAAACATAGGCACAATCAGGTGTTTAAAATACTGGACCCAAACTCCCGCGATCAGCTGTTTTTAAACAGGAGGTTGTGTGCTTGTGGCAGGCCCCTTCTACCGGTTGGTGGGGGCAGTAGTTTTAAGATATTAGGGATGTAATTTGGAGTCAGGAAGGAATACCTTCCTCTGGATCAACTGTTAGGTAGGGTTAAAGAGAAGGGTTTGAAAAGGTTGAACTAGATGGACAAACAGCTTAAGCCCCCCAAGACATTGTCCATATACTAACCTTTACCAAAAACCCTTCTAACCTCATACAGAGAGATCCCTTACCAGTAGCTGTATGTGTAATTTGCATGCTGCACAGCCTAATGTACTGTTAGTGGGAGCAGTGTCATTAGAAGATTACCTCAAGTGCTGCTACCCTTACAATAGAAGTCAACGGCAGCCTAATAGATAGGATCGCTGCGCCCCTTTAAAGTTTGAGCCAGGTTTGTATGGAAATTAAAACAGAAGGTAAAATAAAAATTCCTGATTTAATAACAGGTTAGCATGAGTTTAACTCATACTTTGCAGTGCCTGTGGTGTTTTGTATTAATGGCACAGGACCCAATGAAAAACCCTGAAGATTTGTTTTTGCACTACTTTGTAGCATGGAAACAAACATTATTTAAAAGCTGGCGTTAACCTCAGTGCTCCTCACCTTCCCAGTTCTGGGTACAGTGATTACTGCATTGCGGGAATCCAGAAGGAAGTATAGTTATTATATGATCCATGATAATATTTTCAGGAATACCCCCCCCTCAAAAATTCTGTGCTTGTCCCTGGATGTTGGAGGGTATGATATCTATAAATCAGGTAGCAAAACCTTTCCTTTCTCATATTGTTGACTGAGCTATGCATTTGAAGGATAATATTTTCCATGCTCCAGAATCATCAGTATTTGTATTTCATTAGACAGGAGGCTTTTAAATATAAACTTAATTCTGAAAACATACCCAGACTGCTAAAGAAAGCTGTGATCATTTAGAGATGCTCATTAGATGCTCCGTATTTAAGAAATAATGGGATCAAGGGAGGTCCACCTAATAACTTAAACAAGGCTAAAATTATGTATTTTGTTACTACAAAAGTTTTACTATGATTCAATTTTCCAGATTTAACTGTTACTGTTAATACTTTAGGGTTACATTTCAACATGCAAACAACGTAGTCTTCTGTTAAACCACGGGCTTATAACACTTTTTCCGTTGTAATCTTTTTCCTTGAAATTACCTCATTTCTAAATCCACCAATCTGATGGATAATTTAGCCTGGAAACGCAGGGGGTATGATGCCTAAAAGTGCGTTTTAGTTAAGTCCGGATGTACTTCCTGCACTGATAGCTGCTATCATTTAATCATGAGACAGATACTTTGTGATAAGTGGTTCCATTTATCATCTTTTTTTTGTTAAGTAGACATGTTGTTATTAAAATAAAAAAAATGTTAATTGATGAAGAAACAAGATTACTGAACTGAACCCTTGAGAATACTGTTTGTTGTATATCAAGTGGTTGCAAATGCATATTGCAAAAGTGAAGTTTACTGATAATGCACATCTTAGCATTAGTATGTTTTTAACCTCTTCCTTTTACTGATAAAATGTCCGATTAGCTTTGACACAAACAGGGTAGATTTCCTGAAAATTATAAAACTGTGGAATAAACCAGGCATTTATGTATATACTTTATATAGAGAAAACTGCACCCTTCGCTTTCACTTTAGTACCCAAATAGGAAACTCATCCTTTCCCATCAATTCACACAAAAAAGTATAGACACTTAAGTGGAGTCCTATATCCACAGAATTTATTATTTATTTTAAAGGAGAATTAAAGTCTCCAGACAACATTGTCCCAATAGACAGAGCACATTCACAAACATACAATGACCTGTGTCTCACCTCTCCCTTTGCTGTGACTGCTGGGTGATTTATGAAATTAACTTGTGGGTAGTAGGAGTCAGCTCCCACAATCCAACTTAGCTGGGTAAACCCAGCTAAGTGTACGCAATACACTTCACAGGAAGCTGCAGCCTTACTTCCTGGAGCCTGACAGCCAATCATATTACAGCTTCTTTCCCTAAAAATTATAAATTCATTTTGCTTGTGAAGGTTCTCATTCATCCAGGTCATGGTATATCTGTTGTATTCAATTAGATTAACTGGACTTGAAATGTAGTTCTTGAAGACGTTTCGCTAGTCATCCGACTGGCTTTCTCAATTCAATGTATGGCCCAGCACAGAAGAGCCAATTCCTCGGGTCAGGACTCAGCCGTGTACCTGCATCTTAAGGATAAAGGACATACCTTTGAAGATTGTAATGTTAACATATTGGCGAAGGAACGTGACTGGTTCAAGAGAGGTGTTAGGGAGGCCATTTATGTGAAAATAAAGAAACCAAGCCTAAATAGAGGTGGGGGGGTTTTCGACACCAACTGTCTGCCATGTACAATGCTGTTTTGACACCTTACTCTGGGCGTTCCTATAACCACTATCCAATCACACCCTTAACACCTGGCTGTGATATGCTAATTGGGATTTTCCAGGTACATAATTGCCACAGATTCTTGTACAAGTCATTCTGAATTGAGAAAGCCAGTCGGATGACTAGCGAAACGTCTTCAAGAACTACATTTCAAGTCCAGTTGATCTAATTGAATACAACAGATATAAATTCATTTTCATACAAAAAAAAATACAGTTTATTTCTTAGCATGAATGTAAGAAACAGAATATTAACATTTCGGTAAAAATAAATGTAAGTCTGGGGAATTGAACCTGCAACTTGTACATGTACACTGTCTTGCTAAAAGCATAGCTCTTAGCCCTCTCCCAACAGAGATACTATGTGGAACATTAGCACATGTAGAATCTTTATCTTTTGCTAGGAACATAATGGAAACAAAAGAATAGGTAAGACTGGAGATTTGAACCTGTGACCTTCTGGACTGTGTGTTTCTAAACTAGTGCCTTACCAGGTGGGCAACCATTGCATAAGCAGAGAATCCACACCAATATGGATGTCTCTGATAAGACTTTGAAAGATGCATTTTGCCCTGCAGTTTATTTTTCAAAAACTTACAGTGACTGGTAAATAAACTGCAGGGTAATGAGTAGCTTTTAAAGTCTTCTCTGGGACTAACATATTGGTGTAGAGACATATTGAAAAAAGAGATGGAACCCAGAAGGACTGTAACAATCCAAAGTGTAACTTTGTTTAATAGCAAAAAAACACACACTACATGTTTTGGACCTAATTGCTCCTTTGTCAAGTATAAGTGAGCAATACATAAATATAAAATTAGAGGGAAGTGACATTGTTAAAGGAGAACTAAACCCAAAAAAGTTAAGTTAGAAAGTAATTGCCTCAATATCCTTCTCTGCATGGAGAATTCCACTCAGGGACCTTTTTTTTACCTCTATGAGCTCATTTTAGGTTCTGTTTGTTCCCCAAATCTGAAGCTGACATTTTCCCTTGCCTGCCAGTACTTTTACCTTGATTACATTTCAGCACCTGTGTGATTTCCACTCCCACCTCTTAACCCCCATGATGTAGGAATATATTAAATATAATATTAAAATTGATGGTGCAGCTGAATAACACTTTCCTAGTAGCAGTGTTGTAGTGTGATGTATATAGGTCTGGGTATCTAGGTGTCCGGATCTGAAATAATATATGTTCACCTACGGCTTTCACTCCACCAAATCCGATATATAAACAATACATTGCAGGTGAAACATACAAAGACACAGGTCTGTAATTGTGAATATTGCAAGTTTATTGCAAAACATGGTGCTACAGTTTCAGACCCACTCAAGCACTTGAGGAAGGACAAGTGGGTTAGAAACACGAGCACGCCTGTTTTGCAATAACACTGCAGTATTCACAGTTACAGACCTGTGTCTTTGTATGTTTCACCTGCAATGTATTGTTTAAGTGTTGGAGGGCTAGTTTAACAACTTGCGATTAGAGATGGCCGGTTCGCGGACCCGAACCGGGATCCGCCGCGGATTATCCCGTCCGCGAACGGGGATTTCCGGATTTTCGGATTTCCCGCCTTCCGAACTTCCGAACCGCGGATTTTTTTTTTTTTACAAAAATTTTCGAAAATACGAGTTCTCCGTAATTACGATAATCTGCGATCTTCCGGGACCCGAAAAACCGGAGATCCTCGTAATTACGCGGATTCTCGTAATTACGAGAATTTTGTAAAAACGAGAAATTCTTGTAAATTCGAATTTTGGGGCTTTTTCAAGACGGAGCAAGCCACATGACCCAAATTAACCAATGGAGCTAACATGATTATGCCAGCCCCCTGGGTATAAAACGCTGCTTCACAGGCGACATTTTGTCAGTGTGTTGAGTGTGTTTAGGGGAGACCGGACAGTGTAGGAGTTGGAGAGAGATTTTTGTGCTTTTTGAGCTTTCTGTGTGTGGATTTCAGTGTGGTGGTTTAGCACTTGTTGTTACCACCCCTGTATTCACACATCTTGAGACCCAACAGTCCTTTTAAGAATAACCCCCTATAAGTCCTTGGACAAATTTGTGTTAGACCTGTTAGAGGTCTAGGTGTCCTGTTTTTGTTTGTCTTTCTGTATCTGTGTGTCAGTGTCTGTGTGTTTGTGTAGCTGACAGTGCTACTGTGGCTAATGTTTTCAGCTCTGGGTCAATCCTGCTTGGCCCGAGGACAGTACTCCATATTACAAAGTGTGGGCCTGCTGTAACTCAATGGTTGCTGTTCCCTACCCGTTCACGTGCTTTCCTTGCACGAAGCATACTCTGAGGGAGAGAAGCCAATGGGGTGAGGGGTATGTCCAGTGGGGCCAAGTTGCCTGGGCCACCAACAATGGTGGCAAACTGCAGTGGACATTATGTAACCCAGACCCCCCATCGCCTTCTTTCCCTTGTTGTGTGCAAACTATTATATAGGGGAATGTGGCCAATGTGGTGTGTGTAATGGCATTAATGGTAAGGTATATACAATTTAAGTACCCGACATATGCTAGCTAAAGATATGTGTATTGTAATTTTTCAAATAAAAATTTATTATGGATCTATCTGAATAATTTGATATATCGAAAAAATAAGCCCAAAAACATTTTTGTTTTACAAACATATTTTATTATATATATGTATATAATTTTTTTTTTTTAAACTATTTACAAAAAATAAAAAACAAAAAAAAAAACACTGGGTTACTGGGGTGCCCTCCTCTCCAGTCTGGTCAGGCGGCGGTCCAGGGGCGGCAGGCGCCGACCATGTGGGGCATCTCCGCCGCATGCTCTGTAGTTCTGTGGAGGAAGATATTGAGAGAATTGTGGTGAAGATGTTCGAGCACATTCCTAAAGCACCATGCGGTAGATGCAAATTTGCACCTGATAACTACTTACCCTACATGGTACTGCAATGCTATAATGTTGCGGTATGTCATAAAAAGGAAAGCTCAGTATAAGATATCTTATTTCTAAAATTCAGTTTTATATTATGCATACCTAGTTATGGTAACAGTGATTTTACTGATTGGCTGTTGGATGGGTCACACATGCTCGATCTCTACTGACCAACTGAATCAACCCAGGGACTGGGTCAAGGGCAGACCATAACGGTCTCTATTAGGGGTCCTGCAAACAGGAAGTCAGTATTTCCGTTGCATTTATTTATACACAGACACAATGCTGATTGCTGAATGGGCAGATTAAGGTCATTGGGTGGATAAATACTGCTCTCCACTTAAAGTGATATTATTGCATCATGGGGGATCACTGATAAACAGCAGTAGGTATAGCTGGCATAAAACATTACGTTTATTGTAAATGTATCAGAACTCTTGGTTTTGTATCACTAGGACTGGCTACATACAACATTTTTTGGAAGTGGTGCAGCCCCCATAAAAGCATTGTCAAACCCACAGTACCCAATGTTGCATCATGAGCGTGGATTTTACACTGGGAAAATACAGATATTAATAGTCTTGTATATAACATTTCATTAACGTTGCATATGATTTACTTACGATTTCAAGCATGGGCCGCCAGAGTGACTGGAGAGGCAGGAGGTGCTGGAGGGGCTGGAGAGGGTGGAGAGCCTGGAGGGGCTGGAGAGGGTGGAGGGGCTGGAGAGGGTGGAGGGCCTGGAGAGGCTGGTCCTGCTTCTAGAAAAAAAAATGTTTTATTTCAACAATCACCGTCCAATCTATTAGTAATATATTACATGTATAAGAACATTTCCTAAAAGGCTATGTAGTGAACATTCTTGGATAATTTGGACGTTTGGACCGAATTTCGTGACTTAAGCTCAAAAACTGAGGGACAAGATACAGCCCAGAGTCGGGGACAATAAATGGGAATGGAAAGAGAAGCCCTGTTCTCAAGCCAAATTAATAGATTTGTTGCATTTTTTTTACGAAAATTTTTATCAGTGAATAAAAAAATTCACTTAACTATCATGATAATTTCACTAATTATTTGCTGACATCAAGGTCAATAAAAAGATAAAAAAAATTGCTTAGGATGCACTTACGTGTCTGGCTTGTGCCAGGTGCCTCCTCTTGGGGCGGTGGACTGCCCGGTGGGGGCGTTGAGAGAGCCGGAGGGGGCAAGGCACTGCCTGGAGGGGGCAATGGGCTGCCGTAGCCTGAGGGCTAGTTGGTGGTAGAGCTAAAAAAAGGAATTTATTTTAACTCTCAATGTCATAAATGTTCGAATACATTTACTAAAACAATTCGGAGAAGTTGTCAAACATTATGCAAACATTTGGATAAAGGGCTTGGACACATCAACGTGTTAAAAAGCACCACATAGTGTGGCACAATTAATGTGATCCCAATTTTTGCACAATTATGCTATCGTACTGCACTCGCATGGCAATACACATGAGCGCACCGCAAACACGTGCTTGTATGTGTTTTCTAGAGCGCTCGTGTGCGCTGTAATTTGGCCTTGGACAAATGAAAGATTTAGAAAAAAATTTTTTTTCAATAGGCTGCACTTCATTCTTCCTGCTGCGGGGACGGTGGTGGGGGTGGGTATCTGAGGAAGATTCCTGCAAATTAAAATAAAAAAAATACATAATGAATGATATCTAAAGGATATATTTAATTATTACTCTGAATTCTGCTTGAAAATACAGATTAAATAAGGCAATATGTTATAGTTTCTTTAAAAGTCAATCATATTTCTATGGCAATGATTTCATACCTTATTCTGGCTAAGTACTTATATCTTATTGTGTGTATTGTAGCCACGGAAAGGGAAAAGTTGGTTGGGTGTAGGGGAGCATCAGTAGCTGTGTGTACTTGTATCGATAGATTTTGGGGGTAACACAACATTTTTAATTTGGAGTGTAAAAATCAATTTTTAATAAATGATAACATTTTATTTTGACTTTACTTTCCCTTCAAATAGGGCTGCATGTAACTAAAAGGGAGGTTGAGATAGAGAGAGAGACAGATAGAGACACAGAGACAATATAAAATGGATATTATACTTAAATACATAACGTGCAATGGCTAATGGCCATTTTGGGCATTCAGTCAGGGATCGTTATAGATCCGATAGAAAAAAAGACACACAAAACTCACTCGGAAAGTATTGTAATACAATATATTGCACAAAAAACCATAACAAAAAGATTTAAAATTTTTAATAATTGATCAACATTTATTTTTTGACTTTACTTTCCCTTCAAATAGGGCTGCCATGTAACTAAAATGGTGGGTCAGTAAAGTGTGTTTAACTGTGTCTATGTGTGGGTATCAGTGTGCATTTATAAGGTAAAAAGAAATCAATTTTTAATGATCGATTTCATTTTTAACTTTACTTAGCCTTTAAATAAGGCTGCCATGGAAATGGAAGGGTGGGCCACCAAGTGTGTTTACCTGTGTCTATGTGTGGGTATCATTTTGAATTTATAGGTGTTATGTTAAATAAAGTCACTTTTCAGTGATTTATTTTTTGACTTTACTTACCCTTTAAATAGGGCTGATATTGAATAATATAAGAAGAAGAATAATGTAATAATAACCAGTGAATGAGAAATACAAAGAACTTGGATCTCTCTCTCTCACAAGCCAAATTTAAGGATTATTGATGTTTTTAAAAACATATATATAAATATGTTTTTGTCAGAAGTGAATTAAAATATTTTACTACGTATTATAATACAGTAATATAATAAAAGGTATACTTGCCTTCTATCATCTGCCGTACGGCAGCCACATATTGAGGCCTCTGCCTCTTGAGGTCAGACCACTGTCTCTGGAGGGTAGAGACAGTGGTCTGGTATCCAAATCGCCGCAGGATCCGGCGCTGGAGCCCCTCCATAATCCTGCGCCTCCGGCGCCGCACATGATGGGTGCCAGGGGGGAACTCATCGTACCCCCTGAGCAGCAGGTAGTTCATGGCATACAACTGCCTTGCAGAACTAGCCATTTTGCTAGGCAGGAAGTTCCGGTTCCTCGTGGTTCCTCGTTTTTACGAAAACCCTCGTTTTTACGAAAATCCTCGTTTTTACGAAAATCCTCGTTTTTACGTGAATCCTCGTTTTCGGAGGTCCTCGTTTTTCCGGAAATCCTCGTTTTTCCGGAAATCCTCGTATTTTCGAAAAGTACCGTTTTTTAAAATTCACGCTAGCGGACTGTAATTTTTAGGTATTGTAGGCATTGATACGTGTTTCTAAGGACATTACCCAGGTCCCTGAGTGATTAAGTGTACATTACCAAGGCTATTTAGACCACTTTTAATGCGGATTTTGCCGAACTTTCATTTTAATACGTTTTAACGGGTCCGCTCGCGGATTTTCGAATTTACGGATTTTTTCGAAAATCCGCGGATCCTCGCGCGGACCGGATTTTTCGAAGTTCGGACATCTCTACTTGCGATACCACAGGTTTTCGTTACTGTACGACTGTGGCAGTAGTATACCATGCTGTAAACTACCGTAATGATATTCTACGGGCGGTCTTAGATTTATGTTCGCTATTGTACATTTACAAGATTTCCGATAGCGATCATAAATTAACGGTCGCCATAACAATCGCTAAAGAAGGTGATACCACAATCCACTTCTGGAAAAGGAGCATGCTGGTAACCAACCCACTGAACTATTAACAATACTAAATAATTAAATAAATAAAGAGACAGACCACAAGAGTTGGGTGAACGGTAAGCCACACCTTTTATTGACACATTCCCATTATGTGTTCCACAATTTTTCGCCAAGATCTTAAAGACATACATCCTTGCATACCAATAATTAAACCCAGCCGTAACCAAAGCTAAATGCCACGCCTCTGGGTCCCCAGAGGGCATGTAACAGCTCCATTAACCAATTCCATTGCAAGGATGTATCCGCCAGCTGTGACTCCAACTTAGCACTTATCCCCAAATTCCTACCTAAACTAAATAACTCAACTAACCCTATTTAATAAGGGGGGGGAGGGAGGGAAGAACTTGGGTCTTACCAGCAATTTTACTATACCAAAATGGCACAAGTTCCCTGGTAGTTCTGCCTTATATAGCGTGAATGATGTGATGCACCCACAATTCCTCCCGGTCTCACGAGACTTTGGCGCGGCCAATCACCGCCCGCGCAACACGATGACGTCATCTGACGGCTGCACCCGTTACCTGTGAGACCGGAAGAAGGGACACTACAGCTCCCATCATGCCCGGTAAGCCCTTTTCCCACCTGCAGTCAGGCTCCCCGCCCCCTAACCCGGGCCGGGGTTTTCACCTTTATAAATATGGCTCGTAGTGTGAAGGTCTCTAGCTCTCCCTGTCAGCTACAGCAATATTAGTGGGAAGTGTAGCTTCTTAAAGGGGAATATTGGAGGGTAGGAAGAGTGTGTTTTTATAGAAACCACGTGGTGCAGAACTGTAGGGGGATGATAGAGAAGTGAACCTGATCTTAGCACAGCTCTGTGCAATGCATTTCTCATCAGTGTCCCTTCTTAAAGGGGAATGTTGGAGGGTAGGAAGAGTGTGTTTTTAATTCAGCTGTCTGTATAAAAACAACAAACTGTAGTACAGAGCTAAGCTAAGAAATGCATTACACAGAGAAATACATTGCACAGAGCTGTGCTAAGATCAGGGTCATTATATTATCCTCCACCTGCAGCACTGCACCATGCTCTATAAGTGTATGTTTTAAAGGGGAATGTTGGAGGGTATTCCACTTGCAGCTCTGCATCATGTTGTTTCTATAAATGTACATATTAATAGGAATTATTGGAGGGAATGCCAATTAAAGGGGTACTGTTAGAGGGATGCAAACATATATACAAAATGAATGCAGCAGGTGGCCTGCTGTGGGAAGCTTTGCATGAACAAAAACCCTCTTTCAAATAGGTTTCCCGACTTAGCCTTTAAGACTCGAACACCTATACAGGCCTATGTATTAAAAGTTCTTATTATTAAAAATGGTGCAAATTTTGCTCCAACCAATCACCGCAACATGTAGATTTAATACTGTGGTCTCCAAACAAGTTAAGTTTAAATGAAAGGCCAGTTTCCTACCTTTAAAATGAGCCATCAACCATCTATTCCTGAGGCTTCTCCTGCACAGTTCCGCCAGTGAGCACAGCCTCAAACTCCCTCAGTGTGTGAGGGAGACAGGAAGTCCCTCCTCCTCTCTGCTGTGTGAAGTCCTGACAGGGAAGGTAAGGGAATCTAAAGCCCTTCTCTTTCACTGTGTGAAAACAGCCTTTTCAGGCAGAGTTCTCACTCTGCCTGAAAAGGCTGATTCCACAGAGTTTTCTGTAGGGGGTGTCTGAGTAACCCATGTCACCCGCGAGTGGGCAGGGCTTAGACACCCGTGAGTGGGAAGGGCTTAGGCACTCACGAGTGGGTGGGGCCATGTGGACCCATGACTGGGCAGGGCCACATGGGGCTGTAAGATAATGGGCCATGGGGGGCCTGCAACTGGAGGGACCATGGGGTCCATGAGTGGGAGGGACCAGGGGGGCTGCAAAGGGGAGGAGGAGACACAGGACAGATTGACTGACAGTTTCAGAGCAGGAAGCAGGAAGTGCAGGGGACCTGGTGATGCTGCTGCCATATCACACATAAAAATGTAAATATCTTCAAGACCGTGGAGGGATAAAGGAAAAAAGACCCGGTCAGCCCTGCATACCAGATAAAAACCTTTTCTTTAAATAAGACACAGACACCACTTTTTTGGGTTAAACAATCGGCCACGGCTTTTTTTATTAAAATAATAATTTAAATAACTTAAATTTAAATATGCCCTTTGCATATTGCCAAACTGTACACCCTTGCGTGCCAATAACCATACTTGTTGTTAACCATCTCCAGCCGTAGAACACAGCTTGAATGCCAACCTCTGTCTTGCCAGAGGGCATGTAACGGCTTTATCAATTTCCAGCAAGGGTGTACCCGCCACTAGGAGCTCGTGTACCCCTACACCGAGCTCCTACTGCCACTCAACAAAAATAAGGCCTGGTCAATGCCGTCTTGTAAGCCTGATAGAAATATATCCAGGCCGATCTCATTCAGATGTATCCCATCTGGCCTCATCAGTGACCTATTGTCACCCTCCAATTGTCTGTGTCTTATGACAACTCCACCCAAGGAGCGTACGAATCTGGAGATCCGTGTGTTCACTACCCTCCGTGCCCTCTCTATGGCTGCTGGGTCCCTGGCACCCTGCCACACCACCCGGGGAACGATCTCCGACCAAACCAGGATTACCTCATTGAAGAATCCTCGGATTCGTGAAATATCCGCCTTCATGAGTGTCATGAGATCAGATAGCCGAGACCTACAGAGATCGTTCCCCGCGGCGTGGAGAACTAAAACCAAAGGCCCTCGATCTCGCCTGCTAATCTCTACTGCTTCTGGCAAAACTTGCCACCATGACATCCCCCTGATGCCCTTCCATTCCAGCGATGCCGCAGTGAAGCCCAAATTCCTTCCTCCTGGTCGAATCTCCTCTCTCCTTGCTGCCCAGAAGAGATACGAATGCCCGATCAGCCATACGACCACTGGCTTGTTTCCTAAAACCAAAACATCAGTTAATAGCTAATTCCGGCCGAATATAACGTGCCACACAGCTCGATCTCCATCTTCCTAACCACTTAACCTCCTGTTCAGAAAAACCTAAAGTATACGCCTCGGTTGCAGCCCCTATTCTAAAGAAATGAGTGCCAAACTCCTTTGGATTAAGCCCAATTCGACGCAAGGATACCTTCAGAATAGATTCAAATTGGTAGCGGGTGAGGGGAGCCCCCCCAAGGTGGGACAAAAAGAATGGCGAAGGAGACCGAATTGCTGCGAAATCTTTTATCGCCAAAACTGGGCAGAAACTCCCTTTTATTGGAAGGATCGAAAACCAAGCCCCAGCGCCAAAAACGTCCGTTTTTGATCTGTTTATGTGGACCCTGATCCTACCATTCATGACACATACGTCCTCCACGAGTAAACCTCCCGTCCCCTTAGCCCATGGGGGAACCAGCTCACCCACCCGCATGGCTCCGAAAAATGCTAAGGAAAAACCAGCCTTGAAAAGAGATGCCTCATACACGGATTTGCAAGCAGAAGGAAGGACCTCAATGAGCCTAATAAGAACCCGGAACAAAATAGGGCGCCTAGCCTCTTTAGGTGTATATTCCTTTTTCCAACCCCTAAGGATTGACTGTATCAGGAAATCCTTTGTGATGTCCTGCCAACCCAATAGCCGAAAGAAAAAGGAAATACCCTGCAATCTCCTCTGTGCCACTAAACCCGAGCAACAGGAATTTCTAAGGCTCACTAGATATTCTGAAAGAACTCGCTTCCTAATGCTGGTTACCTCTTGGACATCTATTTCACCAGCCATAGCTACCCACTCTTTCCACGCCTTACCATGATTCTGCCACGTTGAGGGGGCCACTGACGCCTGTACCATGGCCATCAACTGTTGTCCGCTATCTCCCACAAGAAAGCTGGGCAATGTGTCCCCTCCAACTCTGCCTCTGGAGCCAACCTGCGGAAGTCCTCCCACTGAAAACGAGAGAGAGAGTCAGCAATCTTGTTATCAATGCCGGGAACATGCTTGGCCCTAAACCAGATGTTAAGCTACAAGCAGCGGAGAACTAGGTGCCACATAAGAGCGAGAACAGGAGGGGAAGATGAAGATTGTTTATTAATTACTTGGACCAGGCTTTCATTGTCTGTCCAAAAACAAATGGCTTTGTTAGACATCCTGTCACCCCACAATTCAATTGCCACTATGATTGGGAAAAATTCCAGCAAAGTAATGTTCCTACAACGACCCGAAGCCAACCAGCTAATGGGCCACTGACCAGCGCTCCAAGACCTCCCAAAGATGGCTCCAAAGCCCAGCGAGCCAGCTGCATCGGTGTGTAAATGCAACTCCTCGTTAGACTGCTCCGCCCTCTGGATCAGCAACTTCCCGTTGTAGGACCCTAAAAACGACTCCCATACCTTAAGATCTTCTTTAAGCTGCCTGGTTAACCTAATATGATGGTGCGGAGCTTTCGCCCCACACGTGGCCAAAGACAACCGCCTGCAAAAAACCCTTCCCATAGGTAATATTCTACAAGCAAAATTCAGAGAGCCTAATAGGGATTGTAACTGCCTGAGAGTAATCTTATTGGCCGTTAGGCAAGATCTAAGTCCCCTTCAGTAAATCTGACAGCTTGTCTGATGGGAGTCTGCATTCCATTTTGAATCTCAATACCCAGAAATGAAAGAGTGGTCACAGGGCCTACCGTTTTTTCGGCCGACAGAGGGACTCCGAACCTACCCATCAAATACCTGAATGACTGTAATAAAAAGGAGCATTGCTCTGACTCCTTGGGACCCACAAAAAGAAAATCATCCAGGTAGTGAAGGACAAATCTGGAGCCCGTCTCGAATTGAACTGCCCATTCGAGGAATGTACTGAAAGTTTCGAAAAAGGCACATGAGATCGCACACTCCATGGGAAGACACATGTCATAATAGTAAAGCCCATCCAGGCTGCAACCCAAAAGATGGAAACAGTCCCCATGCACCGGTAACAGGCGAAAAGCGGACTTGATGTCCGACTTCGCCATCAACGCTCCGACTGCTTTTTGTACTAGCGATGCCGCTCTGTCAAACGATACATAGGATACCGAAGCTGCCTCGGGGCTTATGCCATCATTAACTGACCCCCCTTTTGGGTAAGACAGGTGATGTATCAATCTGAACTTACCCGGTTCCTTCTTTGGTACAAGGCCCAAAGGGGAAACCCGAATATTGGGGAACGACGGGTCGAAGAACACTAGAAGCCAGCCATGACATCAAAGATTGCCAGTATTCAGAAATGTTCTATAAATGATTTCTACACTAAGGGGCATATTTATAAAAAAACAAAAATAACGCAAAAAAATTACCGCCGCACATAGCGGCCGCGGTAATAGCGTGATCGCTGTATTTATAACAGCGATCACTATCGCCGCGATGTGCGGCAGTAATTCTAAGTCCCTTTGCGGCGATAGTGGATGCGCTAAGTCCAGTCCCTTCCCGGCGATCCTGGTTGGGAGGGGATGCCGGGAAGGAGGTCGCCGTGGATGGTCGCATTCACTGCAGAGAGCGGGAGGGGTGTACGCCCACCCCTTCCTCGCCCCCATGGCGGGTGCGACCACCCGTCACCGCCCCCCTTCCCAGCAGCCCCTCCCAACCCCTTCCTCGCTCGCGGCAATCTCGGAACAGGAGGCTAGGAGGGGCTGCTGTGAAGGGGCCCTGGCGGGTGGTCGCCCACCCCCTCCCCAGCAGCCCCTCCAAGCACCCTGCCCCACCGCTGGCGGGGAGGGGAAGGGCCCGCTGGGAGGGGTGGATGCACCCTCCAGTGGGGGCCCTGAGAAGGCGTCTTGATCCCACACGACATCTTTGGGCTGGCGACACCAACCCCACTCAGGTGGCCGATGCCAGGCAGGCTCACTGCGGCCGCCAGTGAGCCCGCTGGCACCGCCGGCCTCAGCGGAGCCGATGTTGCCAGCAGCTTCTTTCTTCTATCTTCAGCCATCTACTGCGATGGCATCTAAGTTCCGCAGCCGAGTGCACCTCTTTATATAGGTTTGCAGAAAACCCTAATCCATTTCTGATTGGTCAATTTTTTAATGCTTGGTTTACATGCTTTACATTAACCAATCAGATTTCATAAACTTTCCTGAAATCTGATTGGTTAATCAGCGACCACCCGCTGCGGCCCCTTCCCAGCAGCCCATCCTAGCCTCCTGTTCTGAGATTGCCGTGAGCGGGGAAGGGGTTGGGAGGGGCTGCTGGGAAGGGGGGCCTGGCCATCTCCGCCGCAGGGCGGCTAGTATCGGACGCTTTTGCCACCTTGAAGGTTGCAAAAACAGCCGAAACAGTTACCGCCGCTTTATAAATAGAAGCGGCGGTAACGGGTGGGTATCGGCGCGAAGAGTTAAAGCCTCGTTAACTTTTCGCGGCCATTTCCCAACATTTATAAATCGCGTTACACGCGATTTATGCGGAAAGGTCGGGGAAAACGGCCGCGAAAACTTAACTAGGCTTTATAAATATGCCCCTAAGAGGCTGAATTTACAGGTGAGAGACAAATGGTTTTACTAAGTGACAGTTAAAGAGTCTGTGGAGCTGCCTTTGTATTTTGGGTAAGTTACCGCCCATTTTGTGGAACCCAGTAACATATATTAATACCATATTCAAAACTTGCTAAAAGTATCTAGTGTGTCCAATTCTTTTTTATACATTTTAAAAGAATTGGACACCTTCTTATATATGCACACATCTTGGATACAAGTATTTCATAGATGGGGGAGATCTCCACAAGATTTTTGACTTTTTACGAATTCGAGCTACACTTTTTATGAACTTTAACATAATATTCTATTTATAGTGTTTTAGGATGGAAAATCTTGACTTAAAGGGTAACTGTGGTCTCTAATTCTTCCGAACTAATTAGAATTGTATATAAAACGCCTTCCATCTTATCTTTAAAATAAAACCTAAATCACATCTCTAGATAAAATTTGTGAGAAGTTATTGCTGGAAAGGTTCAGTAATATTACTTCCTGCTTAAACACTTCCTGTTTTCAGACATGTAACCAGCTTGTAGTCATGTGACCAGCCTCTCCCTGCATTAATAGGTTCCCCTTCTTAACTGTGATTTTTTCCCCCAGGTAGTTCCTGATTTCCCCAGCATTAAGGGGCATATTTATAAAGAATCGATAATATCGCAAAAAAATTACCGCCGCACATCGCGGCCGCGAAAATAGCGCTATCGCCGTATTTATAACGGCGAGCGCTATTCCCGCAATACCTATCGCGGCCGCGATGTGCTGCGGTAATTTTATGTGCTGCGGTAATCCCTTCCCGACGCCGCTCCTACCCCGCCCACACCCCCCGCGGCGGCAGCAGCGACCACCCGCCGCCGCCGCTTCCCAGCAGCCCCTCCCAACCCGTTCCCCGTTCGCGGCAATCTCGGAACGGGAGGCTAGGAGGGGCTGCCGGGAAGGGGCCGCAGCAGGTGGTCGCGACCACCCGCCGCGCACCCCCTCCCCGGCAACCCCTCCAAGCCCCCCACCCCAGCCGCTCCCGGGGAGGGGAAGGGAGGGAGCCGCTGGGGGGGTGGAGGCTCCCTCCAGCGGGGCCCTGAGAAGGGCCTTTTGGGGCTTAGGGGGTCCCGCAGCTCGAACCGGGACCCCCCTCCCCGGCCCTTACAAGGGCCCTTGCGGCACTGACAAGTGCCTTTGGCGGGGGTCCCGCAGCTGAAACCGGGACCCCCAGTGCGGCTCTTAAAAGAGCCCTTGGGCGACGTCTTCTTTCTTCCAGTCCCGGCGACACCAGCTCCGCCGAGGCCGCCGACCCCCGAGAGGTACCCCTGCGGCCGCCAGGGGTACCCCCGGCGGGCGCCGGCGACCTCAACGAGGCCGATGTTGCCGGCGTCTTGATCCGACGCGACGTCTTCGGGCTGGCGACACCAACCCCACTCAGGTCGCCGATGCCAGGCAGACTCACTGCGGCCGCCAGTGAGCCCGCTGGCACCGCCGGCCTCAGCGGGCCGATTTGCCAGCCGCTTCTTTCTTCTTTCTTCAGCCATCTACTGCGATGGCATCTGAGTTCCGCGGCGGAAAGCTCCTCTTTATATAGGTTTGCAGAAATCCATAATCCGTTTCTGATTGGTCAATTTTTTATACTGCTTTACATTAACCAATCAGATTTCTGGAAAGTTCTGAAATCTGATTGGTTAATGTAAAGCAAGTATTAAAAATTGACCAATCAGAAAAGGATTATGGATTTCTGCAAACCTATATAAAGAGGAGCTTTCCGCCGTGGAACTCAGATGCCATCGCAGTAGATGGCTGAAGAAAGAAGAAAGAAGCGGCTGGCAACATCGGCTCCGCTGAGGCCGGCGGTGCCAGCAGGCTCACTGGCGGCCGCAGTGAGTCTGCCTGGCATCGGCGACCTGAGTGGGGTTGGTGTCGCCAGCCCGAAGACGTCGCGTTGGATCAAGACGCCGGCAACATCAGCCTCGTTGAGGTCGCCGGCGCCCGCCGGGGGTACCCCTGGCGGCCGCAGGGGTACCTCTCGGGGGTCGGCGGCCTCGGCGGAGCTGGTGTCGCCGGGACTGGAAGAAAGAAGACGTCGCCCAAGGGCTCTTTTAAGAGCCGCACTGGGGGTCCCGGTTTCAGCTGCGGGACCCCCGCCAAAGGCACTTGTAAGTGCTGCAAGGGCCCTTATAAGGGCCGGGGAGGGGGGGTCCCGGTTCGAGCTGCGGGACCTCCTAAGCCCCAAAAGGCCCTTCTCAGGGCCCCGCTGGAGGGAGCCTCCACCCCCCCAGCGGCTCCCTCCCGTCCCCTCCCCGGGAGCGGCCGGGGCTGGGGGCTTGGAGGGGTTGCCGGGGAGGGGGTGCGCGGCGGGTGGTCGCGACCACCTGCTGCGGCCCCTTCCCGGCAGCCCCTCCTAGCCTCCCGTTCCGAGATTGCTGCTGGGAAGCGGCGGCGGGTGGTCGCCGCTGCCGCCGCGGGGGGTGTGGGCGGGGTAGGAGCAGCGTCGGGAAGGGATTTTTAACCATAAGGACCCACCAGAACCTCAAGGCCATGATACTTTCCAGATTCCTTTACTTTAACTCATCTTTATCCAATCTGCCAGGCAGCCGGGCGCTCAGGTCCTGTACTGGCGCGCCGGCCGACGTCACTGCCCGGCAAGACGCCCGGCTGCCTGGCAGATTGGATAAAGATGAGTTAAAGTAAAGGAAAGCAGACATGTTCCTGTAGCATATAAAATTCCCTACTTGTTCTACACATCTCCTAGATTTCAAGGTAAATCAGATGACTCTTGCACTTCTACAGTAGTGACTCGAGTATAAACCGAGTTTAAGTTTTCAGGCTGATTTTACAGCCTGAAAAACTCGGTTTTTACTCGAGTATATACGGTAGTTGTTCTCCCAGCTCCTCCCCTCTATGCTCAAACAAGGATAATTCCACACATCTCTACATTTGTTAACTCTTGAACCACTAACAGATGTTCATGAACATCCAGTATTTTTAGTTCCCATCCAATTAGAGGGTTTTAACTATTATGAAAATAAAAATAAAAGCATTTTGATACAAAGAATGTCCTTTTTCTTCTTTTTATTGCATACTATTTTTCTAGTAATCATGTGGATTGTTATAATTAATAAATAGTCTCCACTAAAACACTACAAAATCAATGTGCATCAATCAATAATTAAGTAATAATGTATAAATCAGTCTTATGTTTTTTAACCCTGTATTAAAGTCATGCAAGAAATCATACCGTGCTGAATAAGTACTGAAGACAAATGACAGCACATAGTTGACATGAATGTTTTAAACTCACCCTTTTGCCATCCTGGATTACTAGTATGAAATGCATTTTAAAACATCCACATTTAAAGGGTCACTAAACTCATTCAAACAACTTTGTATAATCTGAATGTTAGTGTAGTAAAATAATGGTACTTACATGTGTGTCTGTGCCAGCTTTGTGAATTATCAATGTTAAGTAACTGCCCCCCCTCCCTTAGTCACTGCCCACTTGCAAATCCAGACGCCACTGGATACAATCATTTACATAATAAAGAGCCTTCACAACCCGACACTATACATCTCATTACCATATCTTCCTGACACTGCTGATAGTGGGTGGGGAAGCTGCTGCTGCTGTGTGAGACACTTCTCCCTTCTAACACGCACACATGCTGGAGGGGCTCCTGTAAGTGACCTCCTGTGACACACTCCTGTAGGTAGGTAGATAGATAGAGAGATAGATAGATAGATAACTAATATAAGAGTAGTGTGTACTCTACCTTCAGGTGATACTGGGCCCAGGTGCTGCTGTAGATTCTCTGAATATCCAACCATATAGTAAAATGCAGAGCACTCACAGGACTTGTGCAAAATCTTTCAACTTTATTTCATATGCAACAAACAGGTAGCGACGTTTCGGTCTTTGCCTCAGACCTTTCTCAAGCTATAGATAGGTGTTGATCCAGAGGAAGGCAAACCCACCAGAATTCTAAAGGGGAAAAAATTCCTTCTTGACTCCAAGTGGCAATCGGGAATATCCCTGAATCAACACACAATGCCCACAATAACTGGTACATATGTTTCCCATAATGACTGGCACATATAAGTTTGCCCACATTTACTGGTAAAATAAGTTTTTTCTTATTTTGGTAAGAGATGTGATAGCAAGCATGCAGGTACTTTCAATATCTGAACACAGTTACTGAATGCCGACAGCATGTGCACCTGTGTGCATTCCCTACACAGCTACACCCCCGTGCGAGTGCACACAAAGACATGACAGATTTTTTTTATCTAAGTGCCACTCTCTGCTATCACAGGGCCACCACCTGAGAAAAAACTTTTACTCCGCCGCATGGAAGAAGCCTTCCTTGCAGCAGACAAGTGGGGCCCCCCTATGGAAATCCAGACCCTGGGCAATTGCTCTTTTAGCTCTGCCCAATTGCCAGACTTGTTAACATGAGTCAGTGTACATAACTTTACACATTTTTCACAGTAAATCTAGATTTATCCCCCTTGTGATATTTGTATATGTGCGATCAGGGGTTGATCATGTAAGTTGCAAAGTGGATGCCTACTTGACTGTATTAAAATGTCAGGGACAATGTATCTGTGTGATTTAAATCTGTATATTGTTGTTTCGTACATTCAACTAGACATTGTATATATGTTTTATACATCCAACACATTGTGGTTAACTAGGGTAAACATGCCTATTTGCACTACCCCTCATGAGCCACCGCAACTTTTTGAAAGGTTGATACTAATTTGATAAAAGTACATTACCCATAAAAATATCAAATTTATTACATGAAAAAATTAAATATTAAAGGGTATGTCCACCCTAAAAACATTAACTTGATGCATTGTAGTTTCCCCTCTCCCAACCCTAACCGCATTGTCTGTAAAAAAAAAAAAAGACATGTACTTACCAAGCACGGGTTCCCTCAGCCTCACAGACACGGCTGTCGGCTATTGATTTAGCCAAGAGATCTCAGTCCAGTAAGAAAGATTTTTCTAAATTTGTTTACAGACAATGCGGTTCGGGTTGGTTGGGAGGGAAACTATAATACATCAAAAGGATTCAATGTAAAAGTAAACCTACAGTGCGATAGATCTGCATGGGGAGGGGTGAATCTGCTCCACAGCGCATGCCTGAGTACCTCCCGGAGGACAGAGAAGAGGCAGAAACCTTTTCACAGGACTTATTGTGCAATTTCATGTCTTTAGCTCAAAAACTGTGGGAGGAAATACAGTCCAAAAAAGCAGAAGAATAAAATGAAAGAAGGAAAATAAATAGAAAGAGCCAATTTACTGTTCTCTCCTTTTTTTTCTGTTTTATTCTTCTGCTTGTCAACTAAATCCTGTGTCCCACAAATGCTTTCAAGTTAGGTTGGATTTGGCTGGTACAATTTTGATAGTTTGGCTTCACTTCACATACTAGCAATTGACAAAGTCCCCTGTAAAGAAAGACTACGAAGGTGCTTAAAATTTTTATTTGCCAACAATCATGGATATATAGAAAGAAGATATACAGGAATAGACAATAGACAGAAAAGATAGACAGAGAGACTAAGGAGAGAGACAGACAGATAGACTGAGGAGCTAGACAGACAGATTGACAGATAGATAAGACAGATGGACAGATGGACAGACAGACAGATGGACAGAGAGATATAGAGAGATAGATAAAATTAGACAGACAGATTAGATAGACAGAAAGACAGACAGATAGATTAGATACAGACAGACAGACAGTTTTACCTGCAATCAGGTAAATTTGACCATTATACCCAGGCAGTATCAAGCTCCTCTTCTGACAGTGTCAAGGCCCCCCCAGACTGCAGTTATCTCAACAGCTTTAGAGAAGCCTTACCCACCATTACGGAAGTTGAACCGTGGGCTGACATGGAGGGGGGATCTTTACTTCTCCTGCCTGTCACAAACTCTAAATCAACTAGGCAAGTAATGTTACTTTCTAAAGATGGACTTCCCAATCCCCGTTAGTGTGTATGAGACTTCCATGCAGCATAAAAAGGGTATCACTGAACAGCAGCCGAAGTTACAGGTGTGCAAAATGGAAGCAATGCTTTTAGTAAGCCAACTGGCGTAATTCTTTATAGCACCTCTCGGTAAATCGGCCTGTTTATGTGCTCCCCTCTGTTGAACAACGTTTCTGATGTGCTAGGACACGTTGTAGTGTGGCCTCATCCTTATGTCAATGCTGAGAGTTTTAAAACTAGATAACGTTGCTATTGTAATGAAAGAGGGCAAGTAAGGCTGTGGCCACACTACAATGCACCAAATCGCACACGCAATCGCGAGCGTTATCGCATGCGTGCGCAATTTCAGCATTTGCGCTGGCATTTTCGCTATTTTCAAAGAGAAAAAATGCTTGAACGCAAAGCGCGAATGGATACGCAATCGCATGCACATCGGAAATCGCAATAATGTTCGCTATAAGACACAGACACACACAAAGATGTGGATTGTAACTTGCCCTAAAGGGCCATTAGGGATTATAAAAACTGTAACAAGGAGTGTAAGAAAGCAATCAAACTAGTTAAAATTAATAATGAAGTTAGGATAGCTGAACAAAGCATCACTAAGCCTAACATTTTTTTAAAGTATGTTAATAGTAAGAAGATGAGGACTGAGAATGTGGCACCATTAATTAATGGGGATATGTTAATTACGGAGGATGGCGATAAAGCAAATGTCTTGAATAATTTTTTTCCTCTATATACACTATAGAAGATCCAAGTACAGATATCATAGAGTATAGTAGCAATAATGGTATAAAAGATTCTAGTGCACTTTGGTTAACCGAGGATATGGTACAGAAAGAACTAAATAAGGTTAAAATTAATAAATCTCCTGGACCGGGTGAAATACATCCTCGGTTACTTAGGGAGCTAAGTTCAGTTTTATCTAGGCCATTGTTTCTTATTTTTGCTGATTCCCTCATGTCCGGTGGTGTGCCTCTGGATTGGAAAAAGGCTGATGTTATTCCAATATTCAAAAAGGGTAGTCATTCACAGCCGGGTAATTACAGGCCTGTAAGTTTAACTTCAGTGGTGGGGAAGAGCCTGGAAAGTTTATAAGGGATCATGTTCTAGAGTATGTTTCAAGGGCTGACATTATAAGTAGTAACCAGCATGGATTTAGGAGGAATAGATCTTGTCTAACTTGCTTGGCTTTTATGAGAAAGTACCGTAAGTAGAAATTTAGACTCTGGCATAGCAGTAGATGTAGTTTACTTGGATTTTGCAAAGGCTTTTGATATAGTCCCCCATAGGCGACTAATGTATAAGCTAACGTCTGTTGGTCTGGGGAGTCACATTTGTACATGGATAGAAAATTGGTTAATGAATAGGATGCAGAGAGTAGTTGTAAATGGTGCTTCATCATTATGGACTAAAGTGCTAAGTGGGGTGCCACAGGGTTCTGTGTTGGGGCCGCTTATATTTAATCTATTTAAAATTGTCAGCAAGGTTTCTGTGTTTGCTGACGACACAAAACTTTGTTGACCATTAAAAACTTCAGAGGATGTGCAATCGTTGCAGGGGGATCTAGATAGATGTCAGCAAGGTTTCTGTGTTTGCTGACGACACAAAACTTTGTCGACCATTAAAAACTTCAGAGGATGTGCAATCGTTGCAAGGGGATCTAGATAGATTATCACATTGGGCTGCTAAGTGGCAGATGAGATTCAATGTTGTAAATGTAATTTTGGACTTAAAAATCCTTGTGATGCTTATACTATAAATAGCTCTGTGTTAAGTGAATTCCTGTTGCAAAGGGATCTTGGAGTTTTGGTGGATAACAAACTTAAAGGTAGCAAGCAGTGCCAGGCGGCAACAGCCAGAGCCAGCATGGTATTGTCTTGTATAAAGAGAGGTATGGATTTAAGGGAGGAAAATGTAATTCTCCCTCTTTACAAAGCATTGGTAAGGCCTCATTTGGAATATGCAGTGCAATTTTGGAATCCTGTGTACAAAAAGGACATCTTTGAAATGGAAAGGGTTCAGAGAAGGGCAACTAAATTAATAAGGGGATTGGGGGAGCTTGAATATACGCTGGAGAAAAGGCACTTGCGTGGGGATATGATTACTGTGTATAAATACATTAACGGGCCATACAATAAACTATGTGGGGCATTGTTCACCAATAGAACATGTCAAAGGACACGTGGACATCCCTTAAGACTTGAAGAAAAAAGGTTTAGGCTTCAAGCTCGGAAAGGGTTTTTCACTGTGAGAACAGATTTGGTAATCTGGTGGGGGTAGGTTATTGTTTTAAGCAGAGTTAACCATTGCACTATCAATGCTAAGAGCTTCCTATAAGAAATTGACTAATTATCATCTCATAGTATTATCCTTTTACCTTTTATTGGTTTTATCCTTTCATGGTGTTATAATGATGTACCTCCTGATTACTATTTGTTTTTTACCTCTCAGAGTTTTTTTTTTAATCTTTTTTATCCAATATTTTATCCTGTATGACTGGTATTTCAGATATTGACATATTTTAAGTATTATGTCATTTAGTGAAACATCCTGGAAAGCTTCCTCTATATTGTTTTTATTGTGTATTTAGAGTTTTAATATGTTTCAATAGGTTCCCAGCCAATTAGCATATTGTTTTATGTATGTAAATACCACTTAAAGGAACACTAAACTCATATTAAATAAAAAAATAACTAACTGCCATCCGTTTCTATTATTCACAGGGAGGTGAGAACGACCTCCCTGTGAATAATAGGACAATCGGGGGACCTGGAACTTACCTTACACGCCGCTCCACCGCGAGCGCTCCTGCTCTAACAGCCGCTTGTCCCGACGCGCGCCCCTGTCTTGTGCGCATGCGCGCCAATTCAAAAGATAGGGGCGCGCGATCGGGACAGAACAGCTGTTAGAGCAGGAGCGGCTGCGAGTGGAGCGGCGTGTAAGGTAAGTTCCAGGTCCCCCGATCGTCCTATATCACAGGGAGGTGAGAATAAGCGTTCTCACCCCTGTGAATAATAGAAACAGATGCCACTTAGTTAATTTTTTGGGTTTAGTGTTCCTTTAAGTAACATAGGAGATTATAGTTCCCAGTTTTGTGATAAAAGCCTTACATGATTGATATATTTCCATCAAATAGGCATCTCAATAGAACATGGTCAGACGATTATAAACGAAAACTTCTGGCCAGTTTTTCAAAATGGCACTGGAACGCATATAAAGCCATGAATGGAAAACTTGACGTCATTACGTCATGTGCAAGACCCAGAAGCAGTGCGCACACGTGAAATAAACTTTAAAAAGATAGGCAAAGACATAGAACAGTCATACACTCTTGAAAAAGCTGCTAGATTGCAGTGAAATGCATTGAGTTTTTAAAGAGCAAGTACTGAACAAGAACCCAGAGACAACACTGCTTTTTAAACCCCTTTTAACAACTCCACAAGGCCTGGATGTTTTTATGGTATGCTTTTACTGGTGTTTTAAACAGGCTTAATGCATGTGTGCAAGGACTAAAGCTCTGAAAATCTACTGGACTATCTGGGTTATTCAATAAAAGTTCTTTTAGTTTAAAATGGTGCTAATTTTGCCCCAACCAATCAGATGTTAGCTTTCAAATGTTAAATAAGATCTGATTGGTTGGGGCAAAATTAGCACCATTTTAAACGATAAGAACTTTTATTGAATCTCCCTGTATGTTCTTTAATGCTTGTGAAGGTTCTCATTCATCCAGGTCATGGTATATCTGTTGTTTTCAATTAGATCAACTGGACTTGAAGTTTAGTTCTTGAAGATGTTTCGCTAGTCATCCAACTGGCTTTCTCAATTCAGAATGACTTGTACAATACTTGTACATAATTGCCACAGATTCTTGTACAAGTCATTCAGAATTGAGAAAGCCAGTCGGATGACTAGCGAAACGTCTTCAAGAACTAAACTTCAAGTCCAGTCGATCTAATTGAAAATAACAGATGCGTTCTTTAATCTACTAATTTTTTATATGGTTATTGTATTGGATTTTAAACTGATATTTATGGTACACTTCCACTGATCACATATTTTTTTATTTTATGTTATGGTGTGAGTAGGATAGCGCAGTCCATCTTTAATCTATTTTAACCAGTAGTTTGTCTCTTTCTAGCCAAGCTTGTGGTATCATTATTCTACAATATCACAGTGTTAAAAAGGTGGCGTACACATGCAGTTACTACCACATATTGCCAACAGATTCGAATGTAATCTTTCAGCAATAAGCGGTGGTAGCTGCATACACAGAACTGCCACACCTCCTATACACTTTATTATTATTATTGATTTATATAGCGCCAACATCTTACATATCTCTTTATAATTACATGGATACATACACATCAGGATACACACATCAAGGAACGGACCGCTCCAGAACACAGGAATCAGATACGGTAGGTAAGATGATCGTAAACTTTTATTGCACACTCCATATAAACATCAACAGCTAGTGCTGGATAACCATTACAAAGGTGCAACCAAAAAACGGGTGGTCTAACGCGTTTTACAGCGTCCCCGCCGCTTCATCAGAGACCCACCTAGGGAGTTATTTATATTTATCTATTAGTATACATACACATCAGGCCCTGCCCAGCTTACAATCTAAGCACATTTATTTGATGCATACAACCTATCATTTATTATTGTGGTAAACTGGAATGTCCAGAGGAAACCCACCCAAGCATGGGGGAAACATACAAACTCCTTGCAAACTCCTTCTCCAATGGTGGATTCGAACTCGGGACTTCATAGCTGGAAAGCATCAGTGCTAACCACTGAGCCACCGTGCTGACCATGGTGATCAGTCAGCCATGCATGGGGTGATTTTATAAAATCTCTCTACTTAAAGTAAAGGGAACCAAGACCATCTAAAGGAAATTTCCATTGGTCCCAGCCAACTGTAATGATGACCGTGGAAGCAGTGGCGGTATTACAACCCCACCCCACCCACCCCCACACACAGCAAAATTATGATGGCGACTCCCTCACTGCTTCTCACATCTATAGTGGTTTTCTGGGGGGAGGTTGTATGCATCAAACAGAAAGTGAGATTATAGGGAAAGTCGCAGGTGTTTCTCCCCTAGTAGTTATGAGTTATGCCCCTGGGTAGTAGTTCATTGGCCCCCAGCCAAAGAATGCAGTACATCTAAATAAAATGAGTTTAACAAATATATCTGTGCTATTTAATATCAGTCTAATTTCTGAAGCAGGACATACAAATCAACAGCTTTTCTTGTTTTATACATCATGACATACGCCATTTGGTCTATAAGAGACTATGCGATCAGCTGAAATATCAGATTGAACTTTCAAAATAACGGTTGGTTGGTTCTGAAATATTTTACCCTGTGTACTTAGCATAACTAGCTTAAGAAAATAACTATTTTTTGTGGTAGGGTTTATGAAAGATTATAACACATGCCTTTTACGGAAACACAGAGAGGAAGAGAAACGTTACAAGCCTATAACTTTGGATTGACAACAGCAAGATATATCATCCTGGGCTTGTATGTTTAACCACTCCTTTAAGCTTTGGGCAACAGGAACTACAGTGCTCCCTTAATGTCAAAGGGGAAAAATATATTAAATTAAATTCCTTAAGGCAGCAGTTTTGTACAATTACTTTAATTAATTTGGAACCTTTAGTTTCCCTTTAAGGATAATTAATTAAATTGAGTTGCCTAATAGCCTCTTTTGTAAATTTTAAGAAAAAATACATATGAATTTTTCATCATGTGTTGCAGCTTAGTTTTTGTTTACAGCTATGCTAATAAAACAGAAAAAACATAATTAAAGCAGAATCCCAAACAAGTAATTTTAAGTAAATGCAAGATGTTTTATGCATTAATATATACTAGTAAAATTTAAACAAAACAGCTAATTGCAAGTACTTTGGGGATATTTTCATTTAATAAATAATTAATAAGGTGAAGCCTTAACAGTTTTTTTTCCCTTTGGTCCTCAGCTCTATAATTGCTGGCAAGGTGAGGATAAAAAAGAATTTATAGAACATTTTCACAACATTCTGAGACACAGTTCAAAGGGGAACTAACATAGAATGTTAACATTAGGGGCAAGATAAGGTAGCAATACCTCACCCTTACTCACATTTTCTAAATTTTGCTGACATGGGTGAGATGTCTAATGTGTTCCAAGCTCACTGGTAAAGACAAAGATGTTGACTGGGTAGATTACAAAAGTGTTTTCCTACTAGTTTATTTTTTACTGGTGTATTTAATAAAATTACCTTTATTACCCTCTATTATCACTGTTTGTTACCTTTGACTATTTGTTACATCCAAATTAACAGCGAAAACATCCAGCTCATTACATTTTTCATAATGTTTATTATTTTGTGGCCTACAAATAAAGCTGCGGTATAGGTATTTACTGAACTCAAGGCTCCTTAGCATTTAAGCTGATGCTTGCCAGCCATAAAAAACAAATAAAATACTGATTGATGTTAGTATTTACAAAAAAATGCAATAATAGGACAGTGGTAGAGATGTAATGAACCAGATCCCGAGTTTGACCAGAAATGTATTAGTCTGGACAAACTCGAACTCTTCCGAACTTCCCGAAATATAAACTAGTTTGTTTTTTTCTAACTCACTGACTTATTTTCGATAATTATCAAAGATTCGATAATTATCGAATTCTCAATTCCCTCAAAGGCATCCTTATGATTTCGGTAACCCTCGAATGTAGCCTTCAATTTTGTTAACCCTCGAATGTATTGTTTGGTGACCCTCGAATTTAACGTTTGATTCTGGTAACTCTCTAATGTAGCATTCGATTTTGGTAACCCTCAAATGTATAATTCGGTAACCCTCGAATTAAATGTTCGGAAACTCTCAAATTGGCCATAATAAGCAGAAACCTGACAATTGCACGATCTTGGGGGAAGGTAGTGTTTATAGAAGTTTTGGTGATACGTACATGTTCCCCACATTATTTCCCAGGTGCCACAGCCATTTGCAGTAAGTTACCATTTCTATTTTAATTGTATTTGATCCAACCTTTTTGAACTATTTCTTCCCATAGACTTTAATGGGTTAGTTTTCAAACTTCCGAACTTTTACTAAAGTTGAGAAGTTCGAAAATGAACTGAACTTAAGGAAGTTCGGCCATCTCTAGCCAGTGGGAAATACAGTGCAGTTTTGGCCATTTACAGCACAGTTATATACTACTGGTGTACATCATTTTCCTAAATCAAACAATCAGGCACCATTGTTTCATGTGCATTAGGATTGGCTGTTTTGGACCCATATTTATGCCTTATAATCAGCAAATCCCGTTGGATCTAATTTTCCCCTAAAAATGCATGTGTATACCTTATACCCTATACTACTATCTGCAGTTCCTTCATTAGAAAGCATATCAGTCTGAAAGGGGATTAAAACAAAGGGAGACAAGATCAAAAATTACGGAAAATTTCACTTGGTCACGGTTGCTCCCTTTACTGTAGTGTGTGGCAGTCATTAATCATATATCTATACTATATTCCTATATAGGCAAGACTCGGGACTGTGTGTAGCCACATATATGAAAGATGAAAAACAGAATCTCACAGAGATTGGTTCTGTGGGTAAAGTTTTAAAATGTAAAAATTTTCGTAGTTTGGGGGTGTGATCTGTGTTGAGGGATGGGGTCAATGGCACAGGCTTTTCATGCCTATATGCTCCTAAGATGTAAATTTTATGACTGTAGCATAATTTTACTACCGTGCCATAAAATAACACCTTATTAACACGATATAAGGCGTAAAACAATGCAATCTTAAAATACCTTTATTTACAAACTGAATTTACAATCCCTATGATCCTTTATAAATACAATCCCCAGTCCTAGCTCAAACCCCATCCATATTTAACTAAGCCCTAAGCCCTGCCCAGAGCCATTCAACCTACACACATTCCAACACAAGGCCTGCAGATTTAGGAATAGTAGAACATATATATGGTGGTTTAGGTGACCCGTGATACCTAAAGAGGATCCAGATTAACATGCTAGGTTCAAACTAATTAGTTTTCATCACAGTAAGTTCCACATTTATAGCTGCTTATGTTAGCACAGGTTACTGATTAGCTTTATAGGTTAAGGTGTGTTGGGGTTAAAGGTGCAAAAAGCTCCCCACAGAGAATAATGTGAAATAGAGCCTTCTTATAACAGAAGGTACCTTACAGCCTTGTGTTATTATAATAGCATTGCCCTAATAGAGAAATGGGCGGGGACATGCAAAGTATCTCATTTACAGCCAGTATTCCCTGGCTGCACAGAATGCTGGAAAAGTAATTTTTTTTACATCCTGGAATAAAATAATTTTTCTGACTTACAGATATTAAAAGCCCATGGTCGTGCTTCAGCGATTCCAACTCAAGGGCTCAATGATGCAAGTGATCCATCTGCTTTTCCCTTACATCCATAGCTATTACACTATTAGAATAAAGAAGAATTACATAGGTCACTTTAGGTAGTAGGAGTCATGAACCTTACTAAACTTGCCTGGAATTCAGGGGGTCTAAGTGGAATGAACCTGCAGGTTTGAGAATAAAACCGGGTAATCCTGCAACAATGTGCAGTTCAAACTAAACAGCACCATTGGGAAACTTGAGACTCTAAACAAGGTCCAGATTAACATGCTAGGTGCATACTTAGTATTCTCCACAACAAGTTACAGATTTACAGTTGCTATAAGTTTAGGACTTGGAAACACAGGATACTAATTAGCTTTATAGGTTAAGGTGAGGTGGGTTTAAAGGAGCTAAAAGCTCCCCACAGAGTATAAAATTAAATAGAGCCTTCTTATAACAGAAGGTACCTCACAGCCTCATGTTATTATAATAGCGTTGCCCTAAAAATCTAACATATAAACATATATCTCTCACTCCCAGCTAACCTAGAGAAATGGGCGGGGGCATGCAAAGTATCTCATTTATAGCCTGTAGCTAATGCATGTGTCTAGACGTAACACAGTGTTATAGAGCAGGGGTGTTAAACTTATTTTACCTTTCACATGTTTGAAAACTACAACTCCCAGCATTCTCTGTTTGCAGAATGTTTCTTCTTAATGTCCTGTAGCTAATGCATGTGGCCAGATGCAATACAGCCTAATGGTATAGAGCAGGAGTGTTGAACTTTTTTTACCTTTCACATGTTTGATAACTACAACCCCCAGCATTCTCTGTTAGCAGTAAGTTTCTTCTTAATGTCCATTGGCTAATGGATGTATACAGATACAATACAGCCTAATAAAATAGAGCATGGTTGTTGAACTTTTCACATGTTTAAAAACTGCAACTCCCAGCATTCCCTGGCTGAACAGAATGCTGGAAAATTTCGTTTTTCATACATCCTGGAATAAAGCAATTTTTTGACTTACAGACATTAAAAGGCCACGGTCATGATTTAGAAATTCCTACCCAAGGGCTCAACATGCAAGTGATCCATTTGGCCTTCCCTTACATCCATAGCTATATAGCTATTACACTATTGGAATAAGGAAAAATTACATAGGTCACTTTAGGTAGTAGGAGTCATGAACCTTACTAAACTTGCCCTCTCTTTCCCATTCCAACTACCTGGCAGCAAGTATCCAGGGTGTCTAACTGAAATATACCTGCAGGTCTGAGGATAGACCCAGACAAAATGTGCAGTTCTTACTAAACAGCACCATTGGGTGACCTGTGACTCTAAACGGGATCCAGATTAACATACTATTTTCATTCTTATTAGTTATTACCACAGCAAGTTCCAGATTTACAGTTGCTATGGGGTTAGGACTTGGGAGCACAGGATACTGATTAGCTTTATAGGTTAAGGTGTGGTAGGGTTAAAGGAGCTAAAATCTCTCACTATCAGCTTTCCTAGAGAAATGGGAGGGGACATGCAAAGTATCATCCTTTATATCCTCTTTCCTACATACACATCACTTCCTGTGTAGCATACAGAAAGTTTTGTTTCGATTGGTTAAGACACATGTTTTATAAACAGAACATCATTGGATGTTATACTAACATTACCACCTCCTTTCAGTATCCACGTGGAGACCCCTTAGCAGCAACAGGGGTGTGGTTTAACCTCACATTTTAACTATCCCACATTAAAATAGGAATCTCAGCTCTGTAAGTAAGATTATATATTTTGTATAAGTTATGTATTTTGTCTAGTACCTAATATAAGTCAGTGCTATACTTTATATACATTTATAAATGGTCATTTAAATAGTAATAGTGAGATAGTACACACATACATATACACCTTTCCTATATGTAATATCATATACCCCCCCATACCCCCAAACTCAATGTCATCTTCTATGAGGATATAAATATATTTATATATTAATATATGTATCCAGTTGTGGATGGCACCCGGACAGTACACATTACAGTTATGGAGTGCGGATCGCTGATTCCAGTTTATATATATATATATATATATATATATATATATATATATATATATATAACATTTTGCATGCTACATACACATCGTCTATATTCTAACAGATTTTTGTGTGAGCAATATTTCCACCTGTATGCACAGACCTGCTGATTTGGTTGCACACCTTAGAGGAAATATTGGTACATTCCACCCAGTGCCACTAGGTTGGATGTGTGTCATCATGTTCACTAAGAGATGTGGTTGTAAAGAGGGCTAGCCCAGTTTAACATGCTACGATTAGTTTTGTCCTTCTCTCGTGGCAAGATTGCACAACTTCAGTAGGCAATAAAGTTTTAGCCCAGTAGTCTAAAGGTCCATAAAAACGCACAATTGTGGAGCCGGCTTTAGATTAATGTATGGGGGCTCCATCAGACGAAATGGAAACGGCCATTTGGTTGGGCATCAATGATGATCTGACCCAGCTGATAATCAATGAGGCCGATTGGCCACCCATATATTTAAAGATAGTCAGCTAAAATTACTGTTCAGTACATAGTCGTGCATTGAGAGTCGACCCTGCAATTGAACGTGTGTATGGATCTTTAAACTCCAGAGCCTACTGGGCTAAACCCTAAGCATTTTTTTCCTGGTCGGAAAAAAATGCTTTACTATCTAACACTATTAACTAATACTAATACAGGTGGATATTGCATCGGACAGGTTTTTTTTTGTGTGGTTCTCTGGCAAGTTGTCCCTTTTCCTGAGATCCTCCTCAGTATCTACTCAGATGGGTTGTTTTTTTTATAAAACTGTATATTAAAGTTCACTCCATTTTTCTGTTGATGCCAGAACTGGGCTGGACTCATGACAGGCTGTGTCATTAATGTATGCTGATGGTTTTTGTATTAGGTATTCTAACCCAGAAAAAGTACATATAAGTAAATGAATATATATAATATATATATATATATATATATATATATATATATATATATACACTTGGCAGTGAACTATTCCTTAACTAGAATATGAAATCAGCAACAATCTTACCATTATGACTGCCATTGTCTGTTTCTTTCTCTTTTGCTTTTTACTATTTCTACCTGAGCATTTTGTGTATTGGCTTGTCTTTGATGTTTCGCGGTATTGAGTCTCCTTTGTCTCAATCATTTCTGATTTTTTTTCACTATTAATATAGTCTCATCAGTAACACGCCTCTCAAGCAATGAAGGTTTTAAGATGTCATCATGTTTGGAGACTACACACTGGTACAGTATATGTAAGAACATATCTTGAACTGTATTTGGGTGGTATTAAAGAGACCCAAGTCCTGCCTTATCACTACAGCACGATCTCCCTTTGACAGGCAATAAATCGGTGAAAGCTTGAAAGCTTCCCTTTACTTGTTTTTAACCCAGTATTTGTCAAGCATTTTAGTGAACAGGAAGGAGTCATTGGGAGACTTGCTGTTAAACGTGTGTAAGCCTACACACTACACTGGCATGCTATTTGGGGAGTTGATTGACAGCTCAAGCAGGAGTGGTGTATTGAAATCTTATATCTCGGGACAGAGGAGGAAACTGAAGAAAATAAAGGTACTCTGGGGGTTGGAGGGAATTATAGAACACATAGAAAGAAAAAAAAAAAATTCCCACTATAGATGCCCTTTAAACTCACAGAGGTAGAGGTAGCTAATATTCTTAAGAAGACCACTGTTGCCTGTCTGGGTCAGTTTGATTGCTATAGGAATTGTTAGAGCTTAAGGTTGGCTGGGTTTACTGCTTGGACTGGTCTGTAATGTTTTTCTCCATGGTTTGGTGTTGTGCCTTGGGTAATGTCAAAGTGAACCTAGTTATTACTAGCAGTTAGAAATAGACTAAAACTTGAACCCAAATTCGAATCGGATTTTATGAGTTCGAACATACTCAGACTTTTCAAACTTTTCGGATTTTGAACTCTTCAAACTTTCGATGATTTTCTGTTTTTTGCTGGTTTTGCTGACCCCTAATAAAGACTGTTATCGTCCAGCCCAGCGCCTGGGTTGATTCAGTTGCTCAGTAGAGATCTGAGTATTTTGACCCACCCAACAGCCAATCAGTAGAAATAAAAGTGGCCATACACATTAACGATAATTAACGATTACAGTGTCAGCAGTGTGTGGGGACACACCACTGGAGAAGAGATGCATTTGCAGGGATATGATCACTTTCCTTTATACAAATATATTAATGGGCCATATAATAAACTCTTTGGTGCATTGTACACTAATAAGTAATTTCAGACGACTTGTAGACATCTTTTAATATTAGAAGAAAAAAGCTGACAGGGATATTTTGTCTCTTGAAATGTCTTCTTAATTTTTCTTGCACCCCTGCTACATATGGGATGATTATGTCAGAGAAATAAAGAATAATTTTGCATCCAAAAGACCAAATACTGAAACATAAGAAGAGCAACATCTTCTTCACAGAGCAGTGAAGAGTACTCTGATTTGTATGAGGGAGGAGATAAAACAACAGTTGCATCAGTGTATGTTCCAGCAGAGAAGAGTAAACCCCTCAGAACAGGACTCAGCCGTGTACCTGCATCTTAAGGGCTAGGCCCCACTATGACATTTTGTATGCGATTTTCTGTGCAATTTGCAAGTGTAGCAGTTTTAAAATGTAAAACGCGGGAACTATGCCCCACTTCATCCACAATAATGTGTTACGTTGGAGTGCTTTTTTGTCACGCGTGCGATCACCATTTTTCCCAACGTTTTTTAACGCATTGCAAAGAAGCGCATGTAATGAAATTCAATAGGAGCGCTAAAACATTGCATACAAACATAATACATATACGATGTTGTGCGTTTTTTTCCGGAAACTCAACAACTTCCTGTGATGTCACTTCCTCATCACAAGTAAGCTATTTGAGGATACATTGCCTACATTAACTGACAAACAGAAGGACAAAAATACATTTTATTTTGAAGTATTTTACTGTATCCTTTTCATATTATATCATTCAGTAGTCGTTCAAGAATGTATTTTTGGTCAATGTAGTACATTGGAGAGGTTACATGGGCGTCTTCAAGAGATTGACATGAAATTGTATGGTTCCACCATTTTAATGAATACAGATATTTCTATATTTTTATCAATTTTATCTATAATATCATGTACTAGGTGTATTGATGTCTGAGAAATGAATACAATTAAGTAATTTTTTTAAGGGTTCCCACCTTGCAGTGAATTTGAGTGAATTTTTTAATGATAATATATCATCTTAATTTTATGTAGGGGTAAAAAAAAGGTTGAGAAACACTGATTTGAAAAAAATGCATGCTTTTTGTTGTTCTGAACAAAATATTTATTTTCACACAGTTTAAGATACAAAGAAAAGATGGAGATCTGTAAAAGATAATTTTATGAGGGATATTAATGCTGGGTGCCACTGTTTGACAAAGTCGAAGATGACAATTGGTTTTCCCTAACCTTTAATGTAATGCAAGCCATTCGCTCTCATGCCCCTTCCATTTCACCTTCACACGTATCAGTGGAGCAAGGAACACCACAAAAACAACAAAAAATGTATTCAGTTCATCCATCAATGGAACCATCAAGACCATACCAACCACCGACAAAACCTCTACATCACAAACCCCCAATGCAACCATATGGTCAACCAATGCACAACAGAGAACCAATGTCATTTCAACAGTCAACGATGCTGAGACCACATCAACAATCTTTGCAAATACAACAACAACCAAGTATCGATCCTCCCAGGCAGGTACAATCCCTCCATAGTGAAAGTGCTCACTATGTTCCACAGTATTCACAAACATCGCATCCATAACCAAATCAACAATTCATCCATCAGTTATCCTTCCATACTATGCATCAGCAGTGGCAACATCCAAACCATTCACCACTCTCCAACCCTGGCTCCTCTAATCATTCCCCAATATCTTCAAGTCCAGTTTCCTACGTCAAACTGTTATTACCACATCACAAGTCCAACAATCTCTCCAACTATGTCAGACTCCATGTTTCATGAGGACCATAGGGACTATGAGAAGTCCACTATTAAGTAATGTTGTTTATGTTATATTTATTCATATATGTGTATTTCTGAGTTAAGGCTTCAATTGACCTCTCTTGTAGCATTATTTTCTAATTATATAATGTTTAGATTTATATATTTTTATATGTGTGCCTTGCCGATGTTATGGTGTAATCTACCTCACTTGTGCCACTACCATTTGATAATTTACAATACTGTTTCATATAGTTTACACAGGGAAAGGTGGTGTACCGTGTTAGCCAGTCAAAATGTTTATAGGGTTGCCCTTTTGAAATAAAAAATAACAAAAGTGGTATAAAGGTAATTAAGATAATCATATTGTATTCAGCTTGAAAAAGTACCCTATAAATATGTAGTTTTCATATATGTGCCTTAAACACATGCTAATGTGATGGTGTAATCTAACTCATTTCTGCCATTACCATAGGTAGTTTGCACTAATGTTGTTTTATTATATAGTTCATATATGTGCCTTGAACACATGCTGAGGTGATGGTATAATCTACCTCATTAGTACCACTACCATATAATAATCTGCACTTATGTTTTATATATTTCTTATATATGTACCTTGAACATAAGCTGAGGTGATGGTGTAATCTACCTCATTTCTGCCACAACCATAGGTAATTTTCACTTATGTTGTTTTATTATATAGTTCATATATGTGCCTTGAACACATGCTGAGGTGATGGTGTAATCTACCTCACTTGTGAGTGACATAAAAAAGCACAAATATGTTTATTTTGTAGTTAATAAAAGAATTTTATTGAAATATTTCTCTTTATTTCAAACAACACAACCAAATAAAAAATGTAAACAAAAGGGAAATGGTAAGAAATTGTACAGGGAGAAAAATTTCACACTGAACCCTCATCTGACATTAAATAATCACAAAGTTTATTACGTAGTGTGATGCCACTCAGTGCTCCACGTGGCACACTACTTTCCATAGAAGGTAGTGACTGCTCGATGGTTTCTGGAACAGCCACCCCTTCTTTTTCCCTCAGATAATTGTGCATAACACAAGCAGCTTTTACCACTGCAACTGCATGGGATGGGCTCATCTGTATGGAGGTATGCAGTACTCTCCATTTATCGACCAATGATACTAAAGGAGCACTCAACCACCCTCTGTGCTCTACTTAGTTGGTAATTGAATACCCTCCTTTCATTATTTAAAGAACTTTGAGCGAAAGGTCTCATGATGTGTTCTGACAGTCCAAACCCCTCATCTGCAACAAACACATAGGGGTAGTGTGGGCGTTCAGTTTCAGGCCATGGTTTAGGGGGAGGTAGATTCAGTTGTCCCTATCTCAGTTTAATCCCAAGACGGCTGTTCTAAAAATACTGGAGTCACAGCAACTTCCATAGGACCCCACATCTATGTAGGTGAACCGATAGTCTGCCTCCACAACAGCTAAAAGGACAATCGAAAAGTACTTTTTATAATTAAAATACCTGCGCCACTGAAGGGTGGCATCACCATGCTGGTGTGCTTACCAATTGCACCTACACAGTGAGGGAAGTTGTGCTTCTCCCAGAATTGATGACTGATCTCCTCCCATTTTGAACAATGGAATCAATTCTGGCTGGAGCTTTGCCACAACAGTATGCATGTCTCTGGCACTATTCGCTGAATGGATACTCTCCCCATATGGAATTCCAAGTGAAGAGATCAAAACGAGTGGCCGGTTTCCAGAAATCTAGAGGGAGAAAAATTGTGGTGAAGTATTTAGTGATACCTTGTTTCTACATACAGGGAAACACAATCCATGTTTACTTTATTTGTCACAATAGCTTCTTAAATATAGTATGGGCCTTGGGTGTTTACTGGGAGCCACTCAGACCTCCACACACAAACTTCACCACACACACACTATCATAACACACACTATCACCCCCCCCACACACACACACATAACATAAAAAAACAAACAAATAGTGCATTACCATGCTTACTTCAATGTGACCATAAGCTTTTACATTGATAGGTATCCATGTGTAAGTAGTTGTATCTTCTTTTTTCTGTACATCTTTCATAATGTCCAGCAGATCATAAAAACTGTAGGAGAGGGGCACAGTAGATTAGAGTGTGAATAAACACATAAAATATAAAGTAAAACCATTGGAGGAATGAATAGACACCTACCTTTCTATAGACATTCTTGTATAGGACTGAAACTTATCTGGATACTGTCGAAGATCAGAATAAAGGGTCCAAAAACCCCCTTTCTCCTCTCTCTCCTGCAACAAAGGATGGACCCAGTATCTTCTGCTTTGTCTTCTGCGGCGGACAGCAAAGATTACAGCACCATTTCGAGCAGAGTTCAACAAACACATGCCTATACTCTCCCGAGGACACCAGCAGGAAATGACATCAGCTGGAACACAGGAAATTACATCAAAATGCATTGCAACGGAATAAAAACTGAAAAACGCTTAACACACAAAAACATTGAACAATGCATTACATCGCAATCGCATAATAACGTATAAAAACGTTTAACGAACGATGCTCAATAAAGCAGAAAAATTTACTGTGTTTTAAAGTGCATCATAGTGGGGCCTAGCTCTAAGGAAAAAGGAACACACACAACACCTTGCATTCAGGCGGTCCCTTAAAAATTTATATTATATGGGAAACATTCCAGGATATTTATTGCCAAAATTTCTTGTACAATTTATTCTGAATTGAGGAAGCCAATCAGATCATTTGCAAAACTCAAGAACTAAACTTCAAGCCCCGTTGAGCTAACTGAATGCCCCAGATAAACTATGTCCTTTACTTTTAGTAATGCAGTTTGTTTGTCATTAAAACAAAACTAACATATACTGTATGCCGTTGTCATGATATGAAACACATTAAATCACAATCCTTTTAACACTTGTGTTTTAATAATTTCGATTGAACAGCCCAATTACTGTACTTTCTATTTCTTCTTCTTCCTTTTTATTCTTCCACTGTATCTCCTCCCGTATTTTACAAACTAGAGACACCAAATCTGGTTGAGACGTGAAGGACACATAGGAGAAGTGTGCTACTACCTTCATGCAAATATAAACCCTCTCACACACCTACTGACCTACCCTTCCATTTCGATGGAAGACATACTTAAAGGGTAGCTATAGTCAAAAAAAAGTTAGTTTTATGGTCATACATGCAAATATAAAACCTCTTGCGCACCTACTGACCTACCCTTCCATTTCGGTGGCAGACATATATGGTTCCAGGATGGCAAGACCATTCCATACCACCCAAATATTTTTTAATATTTTAATAAGCTGTAAGTTTCCTAAATATCATTATATCAATATAATTTCATGAAAATAACAATTTAGTGATTTCCAGTTGGTAACAAATTGGACCACTGGCACTGCGCGTGTGTCTTCAAAAGATAATCAAATATCTGTCATACCCTACAACATTTGGTTCGTTTAGAGGTTGGGGGGAAATAGAAAGAGCACATTCACAAAGAAAGAAAAAGATAATAATTCACCTTAACGCAGTACACTTCACAGGAAACTGCAGCCTTGCTCCCTGGAAGTTGACAGCCAATGATGTTACAGCTTTAAGATCATCCTTCCCTTTGACACAGAACACAAATTTCAGTGCAGTTTTTGTGTAAACACATTGCATATGCTCCTGTCCCTAACAATGATAAATTCCTTTGCTTTTCATACAAAAAACAAAAAGTAATTTGCAGTTTTTTTTTCTTTGCTAGCATGGATGTAGCATGGAGTATTAACGTTTTAGAAAAAATAAAAGTAAGTATGGGAAATTAAACCTGCAATCTTCTATACTGTCTTGCTAAAAAGAAATATTTCTATCTCTATAATAACAGAAACAAAAAAAGTAAGCTTGGGGAATTGAACCAGTGTTCCAATGGTCTTTGTTTCCAAAACCAGCACTATAGCAGAGCATCACCAATGCAGATGCAGACAAAGCAGGTACATTTCAGTAAATGCCAATTAAATCAGTTGACTGTTTAGTATTGCTCCAGGAAGGCTGTCAGCAATGCACACTGGTTGGTAAATAAAAAACAAAGTTGCTATATATAAGGTTTGTACATATGTAGAAACGGAAGCTGCGCATGGGATGTATTTGGAAATTCGAATATGAAAATGGTCCAAAACATAAGGCAAAGTCAACCTGTCATTGGCTACAGCAACATAATGTGAAGGTTCTGGAGTGACGTTTCAGTAGTTAAGAGCATTCTTTTACTACAGCATTTGTAAAACATCAGGTAAAAAATACCACAATGGTCAGTAAAGACCACAACAGTCATCTAAAGATGATAGCATAATACTTGCGGTGTCTGTATTTTGTACCATGGGTGTTAGTCTAAAATGGAACCTCCCCAGACTGAGGTCCACGATCAGCTGTTTTTAAACAGCTGATCATGCTTATGAAGGAAACATAAGCGTGATCAGCTGTTTAAAAGACGGCACCCGAACTTCCGTTTCGGTTCCGGGAAGTTAGGGTCTGGTCTTTTAAACAGCTGATCATGCATTTGTTTCCTTCATATACGCAATCAACTGTTTAAAAACATCTGATCACTGAGGTTGTGGTGGGCCCTCTTACTGTCCGGGCCCCCCCGTGGTCACGGGGGGGATAGTTACACCACTGAAGGGAACTTAAATGCATGATCAACATTTCATACTTGCATATTTATTGTTGATGTATCTTGTAAACCTGGTCTTCACAAACAACAAGGCCAAGCCTGTCAGCAATTTCCTGCTGAGCTTGCTAACTCTACATACCCAAATACATTAGCGCTCTAGCTAATGTGCTACCCCTTTCAATCATCTTAAAAGGATTATGGTAGAATAGATTCTTCCACTGATACATTGTTCCATCTTGAACAAGTCAATTGATCTCTAAGGAAATATTGAAGACATTTCTTTATTACATTATTCATGTGTACATTGCAAACCAAGGACAAATGTTCTACAATTCTAGATGCTTTCACAAAAGTTACAGATATGAACCTTGATGCATTTGTTAAATTTGTACAAAATGCTTCGTGCTTTTCTTAAGGGGTACTGCCTGAGTATTAGTTCCACCACAAATGCATTTAGGGTGCTCTTTATGGTTTAGAAAGGATAATTCTTTCTAATACAAATTGAAATGTTATGAAAGTTGGTGCATTGCCTTAGCTGAAATGTATTGCTCTATAAAAGGAAAATGGGGTTTCTATTTAAGTGAGAATTAAAGAGATTAAAGAGAGAACACTCCAGGGGAGGACTGGCCCATTAGGCTGAGGGACAAATGCCCCCCCGCGCTGGTCTCCAATAAAAAATTTTGGCTGCCACAGAAGCTATTAGTAAGTTGCATGCTTGAAAGGCACAGCTCACACCTCTAGCTCTAACATGGAGGAAACTCATCCTCCTTTACAAGTCAGCCCTCAAGTTCATTAGCAGTGTTAGTTAGCCCTCCAGTTCAGTATCCAGTGTCAGCAGCCCCCCACTTCAATAGCCAGTGTTGTCATCCCTCCAGTTCATTAGATAGTGTTGTCAACCATCAAGATCATTAGCCAGTGTTGTCAGTCCTTCAGATCTTTAGCCAGTGTTGTCAGCCCCCCAGTTTATTATTCAATGTTTATCAGCCCTCCAGTTCATTAGCTGGTGTTAGTCAACCCTCCAGCTCATTAGTAATGTTTTCAGCCCTCCAGTTCATTAGCCAGTGTTAGTCAACCCCCCCGTTTATTATTCAGTGTTTGTGAACCCTCCAGTTCATCAGCTTGTGTTAGTCAGCCCTCCAGTTCATTAGTAACAAAGGAAACTTTGGGCAAGTATAACTATAACTTGGGGTGAGGACTACCAGGTCCTCACCCCAAGTACTTGTAAGGGGAAAGTAATTGGTTGTCCTATAACCACATCATACACTGGAAAATGCTGCAGGCAACAATGTAAAATGGGAACAATGGTCTTAAAAATGGGCATAACTTAAACAGTGTGTGACCTTAGCAAAGTGAGCGTTCTTACAAATGTTGCAATCTACCGTGAAAGGGCCAGTTGGTTGCATTTGCCCCCATGCCAAAAGGTCCCAGTCCTCCCCTTGAACACTCCTACCTTTAAAATGAATACGGGATCATGCTTCTAGCTGCAATTTATCCAGGCATTATAAAGGGTGGTGGTTCCTGTTCATTGTGTGAGCTGTAACATCACCACAATATTGCTCCACCCCCTTGCTGATGGCTTGACTATGCCCCCTTGTATCCTACTGACAGTCAAATTAGGACCATATGGGATCTTAAGCAAAGTATAAAATTTGCCCCCATCCTTTATATTACACATTGTTGCTTTCATGATTTTTATAAACTTAAGTGCCTACTACAATGGTAAAATGGACTTTAAAACATCAACAGCACTTTGGTACCACCTACCATTCTAGGTGGCTGCATGCAATGGTGAGTTGGTAAACTACTACTTGTGTTGCATTTGACAGCTCACTGCTTGCTGAAATGTGCACAGTATGGGACTCTCTTGAATCTCTAACATTAGGGGAGATAGTTACATCTGTGCACTGGAGAGAGCAGTACGTTTTCAACCATTGCATGAGCAGTACATTTTAAAATCCATTTTTCCATTAAGGGTTTTGGGAGTAAGGAGGGGCGCATCCCACAAATGTCACCCCCATGGGGGCTTGCACTGGTAGGGGGTCCTCCTCCACAAGCAGTGACCCTGCGTCCCACCAGGGGCCCTTAAAAGAGCCTTTTGGGGCTTAAGGGGGTCCCAGAACTCAAAATGTGGCCCCCCCTCACCAGCACTTATAAGTGCCCTTGGAGCTCTGAGAAGTGTCTTTGGGGCTTAAGGGGTGCCACAGCTCAAAACGGGAACCCCCTCCCTGGCACTTATAAATGAAAATGAAAATGTGACCATAGGCAGAGGAGAGGACAAGGAAAGACTGAAGCCCTTTAACTAGGTTTATGACAGATTGATCTTTTTTGGGAGTGAGGGGTTTGAGACAGCTGTCACAGAAGAGGAAAGACACAATGCAAACTGGGAAGTGAAACAACAGCTAGAGACACCAGTCTCTGGTACAGATGCCCTATGCACACCCACAAGCAGGGATCCTTCCAACCCATACCCCAAAAGGGTTAATCAATCCAATAAGGTAAAAAAAACTCATGGAAGAGCACACACTAACAGAGGTAACGTTGGTGTACAGAGAACACTTGATAAAAGCCTAGCAGCCGAAACGTCGTGTGTTGGTGTAACTGCAATAAAGAGGGATTACCCCATGTAAATTATTAAACGACTGAACAGCCCTACTCTCTTTATTTCTTAGTATTGTCTATCTGGCAGTGAGGTGGCCAGAAGGGATTGGATGCCTGGGAGGTACCTCGAGAATTTCTTCTAGAGGTAACCTGATAATAAGGTTTTATTGAACCATCAACACATCAAGCACACAATGTTTTGGGGCTCTTTCCCCTTCATCAAAGCTCTTTTGGCCCCTGTATTGAGGGCACCAATTCAGACCTTGGCATATGAATCATCCTATGCCTTTTTGTGACTACTTTCATCAACAAAAATCTTCCAAAGGCCCAGTCAAGAAACCTTTATGAAGGGACATGAGCCAAAAAGGATTTAATAGGCTTTCTTTTTTCTACTCAGTTTGGGCTCAAAGGATTCAAGAGAGATGGCTGAAAGAGATTATTCATTGATGGCATTATTCAATATGGCATATATATTTCATCCATTTCCCTTGATAGGGAATGTATTCCAGAAGATCTGGGAGAAGAGAGAAGAATAAGACCACCTAGAAGGATAAAGCCTCCTCCTTGGGTTTTGCTGCTTGTGCTCAAAGCTTTGTCTGGGCCTCCCATTACCAACATTTTTTTGCCTAAACTTACAGTACCTGGCAGTTGTTTTTTCTTTTAGCCATTGCTTCAGCAAGATGAGTATCTGAGATCTCAGAAATATTATCCTAAGAAGAATCTTTGCTACACACATTCATGCGCGGGCGTGCTCACCGCGAGCAGGCCGAGTGTCCCTCTGTGCGTGCGTCCCCCGTGACACAGGGACGCAGGTGTCGGGGTTCCCGGTCTTGCATTCCTGACTCAGGGCAGGTTCCTTCTGGCATGTGCGCACCCTGGCGTGCACAGGGGGGCGCACACGTCGCATCCAGATGACGCTCCTCTCCCTTCTTAAGCTCCTCCTCAGGGCCTGTTTCTTGCTGCCGGTTCAGAGTTACTTCCTCTGAACCTTAGCTCCTGTGAGCTGTGTCTTGATCTGTTCCTGACTTGTGCGTTCAGATATTATTGGTCTCATTCCCATCTGCCTGCTCCTGCTTTCAGGTGTTATTGGTCTCCATTCCCATCTGCCTGCTCTGCTTTCAGTGTATTATTGTTCCATTCCCATCTGCGCTCCTGCTTTCAGTGTACTATTTGGTTCCATTACCACCAGCCACTCCTGCTTCCAGTGTATTATTGTTCTCCATTCCCATCTGCCTGCTCCTGCTTTCAGTGTACTATTTGGTCTCCATTACCACCCCAGCCTGCCCCAGCCACATGCCCCACAGAGCCACAAATCCCACACCACAGCCTGCCCTGCTTCCCATGCTCACAGCCATGCTCCTGCTTTCAGTGTATTATTGGTGTCCATTACCACCAGCCTGCTCCTGCTTTCAGTGTATGATTGGTCTCCATTACCACCAGCCTGCTCCTGCTTTCAGTGTATGATTGGTCTCCATTACCACCAGCCTGCTCCTGCTTTCAGTGTATGATTGGTCTCCATTACCACCTGCCTGCTCCTGCTCTCAGTGTACTATTGGTCTCCATTACCACCAGCCTGCTCCTGTTTTCAGTGTATTATTGGTCTCCATTACCACCTGCCTGCTCCTGCTTTCAGTGTACTATTGGTCTCCATTACCACCTGCCTGCTCCTGCTCTCAGAGTATTATTGGTCTCCATTACCACCTTCCTGCTCCTGCTTTCATTGTACTATTGGTCTCCATTACCACCTGCCTGCTTCTGCTTTCAGTACATCATTGATCTCCATTACCACCGGCCTGCTTCTACTTCCAGTTACATCCTTGATTGACAATACCCCATCTCCTGCCTACTTGTGTTTATTTGCCTGAGGCTTTCCTGCTTCCTCCACATTGTGGGATAGGCTTCTGTGGTTCTTTTCTTGGTGTCATGACCTGGTGTCTGTTTCGCCGCGTAACACCCTCACCATTAGAGGCTCTGGTGAAGACCGGCAGGCACTTAGACTCCGCAGCCTAAGGGAGTTCCACAGGGGCCGTCGCCTGAAGATCCATAACAGTTGTAAGGTGAAATCAGAATTTTACCTTAACGAAGATACAGTTTTTTCATATTTTTTCTAAGTCCTCAAAATGAAGAGGAAGAGAAACTTCATAATGTAGATGTTGCTAGATGTATTAGAATTTACCTGGAGAGAAAAAGCAATATGAGGAAGTCAACCAATCTTCTAGTTCTTTATGCTGGTAAAAAAGCTGGAATGAAACCTTCAAAATCTTCAGTGGCAAGATGGATCTCTTCCTGTATTATAGAGGACTATTTGGTATCTAATCAAGCCGTACCCCCTGGTATCAAAGCTCATTTCACCAGAGCGGTGTCCTTGAGATGGGTATGTCAGGTAGGAGTGTCTCTCTTAGAAAGTTCTTGAGATTGTACTACTTTTTTTGCACCCTCCCTATGTTTACAATGCTTTACTATGTCCCATTAAAGACCACTGACATTCCAGGATCAGGAATGTTGAAAATGTCTTCATTCTTGCAGTAATTTTCTTTCACTGGACTGGAATTGCAGTGGTCACTAAGCTTCCTCATTTTATACATGCTGGGCCCTATTTTTAAGGACTGGGGAGTGGGGAGGGGGCATTTACAGAGCTTGTATGTTCCTGTCCATGCCTGAGGGCAAGAGGGTGTTAACCTATTAGTGACCACTTTCCAGCCCAGGAAAAGAAAATTACCCCAAGAATGAAGAAATTATCAACACAGTTTGTGCAGTTTCACAATCTCATTACAATGTGAGCAGCGAATGCCAATGGCAGGCAACGTAGAAGGCTCCACTGCTTTTGCAACACATGTGATCACCATTATTGGTGCAGATTGCATATGTTTTGATTTAGGATTATTAATTAAATCGCAAAAAGCACGGTATAATAAGGAGCAGCAATATTCTAATAATATTTCAGTAGATGATTGGTAATTAATAGCAAGGACCACTGAACGGCCATTTTATTTTATAATGTTTTAGGGCCTCATTTACCCAGAGCCGAAATCAGTGTAGTAGGAAGGGAGGTTGCAATGCGAGTGAAGCCTGTGTTCCTGGTGGGCCTACCAAACACAGGGAAGTTTTCCCTGTGTTCAATTCAGCTTGGAAATTTTCAATTCAGCTTGAAACTTTGTTGAGGCAAAAGCATCTAAAAAGCCCCCACAACCCTTTCTTTCCCAAATTTGACAGTAATAGCCACATTGTATCCTCTGCACCAGGTGCTGATTATCACATTACAGTGTTGCTATTACCCTCAGATCTGGGAGAGGAGAATGCGAATACTTTGAGCTGCTTCAGTAGGGTTTCAAGCTGGATGGATCATGACAGAAGAGACGAAAGTGAATTTTTTCCATGTTAAAATAAAACATCCTGCAAAATATTACAGGTTTTGTGTGAGGGAGCACAGCCAGTCAGGTTGGTGACAGACACTTGAGACACTTGTCTGTCTGTGTATGTACTGTATATCTGTCTTTGTCTGTTGGTCTGTCTGTGTCTATCTGTCTATTAAATTAGGTGGTTTGCAGCCCACTCAGCTTCTAAATAATTTTCTTAAAGGTGAATAGCATTGTGGTAGCAGTGGGGGTGGTCGGGCAGGGATGGATATGGGGGCCCAGGTCCAAATTCTGCATTTGGCCCATAGATCCATAGCTATGCCACTGGCTAAAATTGCTCTGGGTGAATGTGGCTTCCAACGTGAATTTAACGCCAACCAAACGACCACATGTCGTTTTATAATTTTTATAATTTTAGGTGCTAAAATTAGTGCAAACACCAGTATTAAATACGGTACCTTGCTCCAGTTGGGTGGGTGTGTTTGTGCAGCCGGTCTATTAATTAGCACAGGTTTTAACCCCTATTTTACTGCATCGCCCAGTAGAGTCTGATAGAGGGAGATGCAATAAATTTCAGTATCGTAACTGACCTGCACTTGTTTCTGCGATGTAATAAACACTTTGCGACTGTTTTTGCATTGTGTGAATTCGGTAAGTTGCAACCTTTTACACGGCTTTAAAGCCACAATTGAAAAGGCTTTAATTTTGGTGCAAAAAATGTGTGCAATTATCATCTCTAAATTTATTGCACTGAGCTATTTCCAAAAGTCTTTGGAAAGGGTGCAAGCAATGCTAAATGAGTAAAAAACCCTCGCTTAGGGCCCGGCCACACTGCAATGCAAACGCAATCGCAAACAGAATCGCATGCGATTTCGTTGCATTTGCACATGCGTTTTTTAGTTACATATAGAAAAACGAATGCGATTGCGATTAAAGATGCAGAACAGAAATAGCAACCGCAACGCACCCGAAAATTCGCTTTCGGTGCATTGCCGCGTTTTCAATAATCTGAAAAAAACGCAAGTGCAAACGCATAAGCAGTGTGACCTAACCCTATATTACATCAGTGAGCATGTGTTTTGCACTTATTTTTCCCCTTATTATATTGCATCTCCCTTTTATTGTCATAGTACTAAAACTTCTACAACTAACTGGATCATGTTTTCTTTACCTGATATGCATTAATCATTGACTGTAAAAGCAGCTGGGCATGAGTGCTTTAATATTCTAGAGGAATAATGATGTGCCAAGAGAAATAGCACTAATAAAATCTGCAAGGAATTTGTATGTTCTTCCTGTGCTTACGTGGGCACTCTATACTCCGGGTTACTCCACAATCATAAAGACATACTGTACTGATGTAAAGTGATTAGATTGCAAGCTCTTCAGAGTACGGCCTGATGTGAATGTATTAAATAATTGCTGTGGAATATGTAGCAATAAAGTAAAGAAATAAAATACATGCATACAAAATATTATGGGAAAATACTATAAATTATGTCGGCTTTTCTTACCTGGCCACCATCCTACTATGCAGCGCTTTGCAGCATTTACTGCATATTGGGAGCACAGTCAAGTAAGAAGAGCTTCTTTCAAGGCTATAATACCCCCTGATACAATCCTTATTCAATTTTGCACTACAAGGTAGGACAAAACATAACTTTTTGCAATTTTTTATTGCATCTGGTACACTGCGCAATGTCCAGAATTTTTTTTAAAAAAATGACCGTTAAATTGTGGATTTTACTCAAATTTTTACAATTACGAAACTTGTTGCATTTCTCATTAAATTAAATATTAAAAAAAGATTTAGCACAAATTATTTGTAAAAGTAACTTATTAAAAACATACAAAAATAAAACTTGGTAGTTTAACATTTCTTGGTTTTTACTCTGTAGAGGGAAAATATGGGGGAGAGATGCAATAAATTTCAGTATCACAACTGATCTGCACTTGTCCCTACGATGTAGTAACCACTTTGCGACTGTTATTGCATCGTGTATATGCGAGAGGTAAGTTGCAGCCTTTTGCACAGCTTTTAAGGGCTTTGAAAAGGCTTTAATTTTGGTGCAAAAAACATGTGCAATTATCATCTCTAAATTTATTGCATCACTTGCACTCCAAAAGTCTTTGGAAAGGGTGCAAGCGATGCAAAATGAGTAAAAAAACCCTCACTAACCCTATATTACATCAGTTAGTATGGGTTTTGCAATTATTTTTCCCCTTACCAAGGGATATTGCTTCTCTCTGTAATTGCCAAAATGCTCATGTTCCTGAACTCAGCAGGGCTAATGCAATAAAAGGTGCAAAAGTTTGCCCATACTATTAATTTGTAGCAATGAATAAGATTAGCTTTTTACTGAATTGCTACAGTTAAACTAGCCATATACAGGCTATACAGGCAGATGTTCTTGTGATGGAGTGAAAACGATTGGTAATCCCGATTGGAAGAACAGCTTGCAGTTTGAGACTCCGGTCTTTCCTCTGATTTCCCCTTGGATGGGGACTGAAGATGGAGTTGGCCTGGCTCAATCTTTGCTTTTCCAATAAATCGCTCGATGTTGTTGAGCATTCAGTTTGAAAAACTGAAAATGGTTTTCGATATTTTGAGAGATCTGGTCGAATTTATTGGATCGCTCTGAATGACGTTCCCATCTATGGGGGGCTATAGATAACATCTGGCGGCCTGCTGCAAATGAATAACAAAAGCAAATGTTTGCACCTATTTTTGCATCAGGCCCATGTGGGTTTATAATGCAATGCAAATAAGGGCTTATTTAAAGGAATTGTACACTGAAAATTTACTTTGCCTCATTTCAATCTATAAATGTTTCAGACTGGATATCTAAAGAAATAGGGGGCAGATCAACAAAAAAATGGTACAGTGATAATTGGGAAGAATATTAGTTTCCAGCAATGGGCAATTTAAAAAACAAATTTCCCAGTGTACATATCCTTTAATATTGAAAAGCTCAAGAATAAAGCAGACTAGGCACACCACTTTAGCTAGTGAATAAAGATCCCTTTATTAACTCACATCTGGGAATAATGTGCCTATGCTGCTTATTTGTAGAAACCAATCAGATGTTATCTAACTTGTCTACTGCAAAAACTGTTAGGCTAAGGTCCCACTACAACGCACTAAATCGCACGTGCAAACGTGAGCGTTATCGTACGCAATTTTAATTTAATATTATGAAAATGCATGCGTTTGCGTTAAAAAATTCATACAATACATGATATTGTATGGGGCCTAGGAATGTGCATTGATTATCTTTTCTATGTTTGCGTTAAAAAATGGTGCACGCAAAACGCAAGTGCATGCGTAAACACATGCGCATCAGAGATCGTGGGAATATTTGCTTTCCTGCGTTTTCCATGTTAGCGGAAATTGCGGCCACAATCATGAAAAACACTCTAGTGTGGCATAGCCCTTAAAGGGTATGTCCACCCCCTAGAAAAACTTTTAATATTATAAGCAGGACCCCTTAAAACATAAGTTCCAAATTGGTTAATGTTATTAAATATGCTCCCAGACAGAGATATCATAGTTACAAGTTCACAATCTACCGCCGCTTCCTCTCTCTCCACTGCTGCTGCTTTTTTTCCGTTTTCTTTTTCCGTTCCCAAGCAGGAGCAGTGGAGGCTCGTCCTGGAATGGCAGTCAGCCGTGACTGACTGCCTTACCCAGAACAGCCAGAGAGCTGCAGAGGTGGATTGAGGAGCTGGTAAGTATGAGATCTCTGGCTGGGAGCATATCTAACAACATTAACCAATTTGGAAATTATGTTTTAAAGGACAATTATACTCACCATTTCCCAGATCCCAGGGTGAGGACCTAAAACGCAAAGTTCTCACCCCTGGGTCATTTACAAAAGTCCTGCAATACTTACTTGTAATCTCCCTCGTCGCTCCGTTGGGATCCTCCCCACTGGCACTGTCAGTGAAAGTCCGGGAGGCAACCAATGGGAAGACACTCCTCCTTGCAGAGTGCTTCTTCCCATTGGCTACCTCACGATCTGTCACTCAAAGTGCCAGTGGGGAGGATTGGACCGCAGCACTGAGGGAGTGCAGGACTTTTGTAAAGTACCCAGAGGTGAGGACTTTGCATTTAAGAAGAATGAAGGAAAGGAACGAGGGGGAGGTGTATAATTTTCCTTTAAGGGGTCTTGTTATCTTTGTGAAGGTTTTCATTCATCCAGGTCATGATATATCTGTTCTATTCAGTTAGATCAACTGGATCTTGAAGACGTTTTGCTAGTCATACGACTGGATTTCTCAATTCAGAATGACTTGAACAAGAATCTGTTGGTCCTGCTTATCATATTAAAAGATTTTCTAATGGGTGGACATGTGATTGGTGGCTGCAGATTAAAAGAATGGACCAACTTTTGAGCCTTCTATTAAATAAGCCCCACAGTATGTGATAACACAGGGACAGTAAAAAAGACAGTTGTACTGTTCCCACAAATGCATTATATTGCATGAATGAACAGCTGCATGCTGTTTTATGTATTGCGTAAATTAACAGCCAGCATCAACACCAGCAGACACCAACAGAAGTCAATGGGATTGTGCATAAAAATGCATAGCCACAGTGAAGACATGTTTTGTGTTCAATTTTCCTACAATCACCAATGAAAAAACAAACCACAAAAAAATACAGCTAAAAATATAGTAAAACACACTGAAATGATTTTAAAAACACGTTAAGAGGCATTATGACAGCTATGCATTTTCATACAGATCACATCAATATAAAAGTGTGAACTAGCCCCAATAGTTTTATGTAGAAATGAAGAGTAGGCTTGATGCCAAGGAAAGGACTAAGAGTAATAATGTTACTGCTGGTTCTACATCATAAAAAAGCTTCATATAAAATATAAATGGCCATAGACCAAAATGTGTTGTAAGTCTTAAACCATAGTGAAGCAAAAAACATTTTTCAAGTAAATTTCAGAATCAGTCCACTTCCAGAAATCACTAATAACTAGATTCTAAGCTCTACGGGGCGGAGACTTCCTTTCCTATTGTGGCAAAGTTCTAGCACTTCTATTTATATCATTTATATATTCATGTACTGAACTATTTATGTATTTGTTCCCTTTGTATGACTTAATTGTATTTTGTTACTGTACAGCGCTGTGTCCCCTAGTGGCACTTTATAAAAAAAACTATACATACATACTAAAGGTAAACTAAAGTTGGCATTAAAGAGTCAGTATACTCACTCAAACAACTTGAAACTACAATTTGAGAGAAGTAAAATAGTACTCACATAATTATCTGTGTTTTCTTTGTTATTAAATTATTAATGTTTAGTGAGTACTCCTAATTGCCCTCACCCTCCCTTACTCACTGCCTTCTTGTGGTGTCTGCGACACTTATACTGTAGGTTCTGCACAGCCTCATTATACACACTGCTCTGCATACACATCTCCCCCTCCCTCCACCTACTTTCTTTTCTCTGCCGATTTAATTGTTGCAGAAAGTGTGCTGGTAGGCAGCCAAAGATCCTTTTAAGAGGTCAGGAATGGCACACATATTATAATTTCTGCTTCAGTAGTGACAGGTCTTTCCCTGTAAGTGATGTGATTTCAAATGATTTCTCAGAATCTACAGCTCAGATTTAAAATCTGAAAAAATAGAAGTGGGCTCTGGCTCTATATAGAGTAAAGATATGTAGTGTAAGGTTAACTGTGGTATTCTTACAAGTGTTTTACTTTATTTAAAACAACTATACCATGCCTATGATGATGTTTGTAGTTTTTCTGGATGTTAAGTTATTGGCTTGTAAAGCTTCACTTTCCAGGCTGCCCTATCTCTATGCCTCTGCGACAGTCATGTATTAGCTGTCTTAAGCCCCATCGCAAAAATCTATCTTTTCTCCACAGTCCATTCCTCTACCTATGGAAACCTTAAAGAGAGGGGTAGCTAGCTTTAAAAAGGATTAAAACATTGGGGGTAGGACTTAGGATGATGCTCTGTCCCAGCAGTGGGCATGGTTCAACCTTAAACTTGGAGGCAGACCCCAAGTCCTGGTTATGTTACAGCTCACAGTGCTAGCAGGAAAAAACACCCTTTATACTGCTGTAACTTTGGATGGACTGCACCTAGAAGCATAATCTTGGAGTCATTTTAAAGGTTCCCCTTTAATCACCAGAGTTAAAAGTGCTTAATACGGGGCGTGGCCGGGATGCTGAACTGAGTGGACGCACGCTGCAGAGCTCCTCCACAGAAACTTTACTATCCTGAGAATTATCCTGGAAAAAACATATATCCCAACTGCCGATATGGGGAAAAACAAAGATAAGGATAGGAGAGGTAAACCCGAATCCACCCCAGCCGATAAACTTAGTAGGTTTGCCAGGCAAACCGAGGACGAACCAGGCCGACACGTGGGAACGCGAACTATACCTACCTCGGCGGCCGGAGACCAATGTGCACAAGACCCCACAGACGATTCTGAATCTGAAAACGAACTCACCCTCCCGCAGCTCCAATCCAGTTTACTACATGCTATTAAGGAATCGAAAACCACCCTCACGGTGCTGATTGAAGAGGTCCGAGTTGATGTGGGGTTGCTGCGTCAGGACCTCCATAAGGTACGACAGAGGGTGTCCGAGACCGAGACTAGAATAAGTATGGTGGAGGATACGGTCCAACCCATACCAGAGGAAATAAGCAGAATGAAACAAGAGCTGCAATTATATAAAGATAAAGCAGAAGATTTAGAAAATCGCTCGAGGCGCCAAAATCTGCGCTTCGTGGGATTTCCGGAGAGGGCGGAAGGGCAAAATGCTGAGGAGTTCATTGAAAAATGGCTGATAACTGTGCTCGGCGGAGATCAACTTAGCCCAGTATTTGCAGTGGAACGTGCACATAGAGTCCCGACTAGGCCACCACCACCAGGAGGAAGGCCTAGACCCATAATAGCGAGACTTCTTAATTCGAGGGACAGAGATGCGGTACTGAGAAAGGCACGTACTACACCTACCCTACAATACGAAAATGTTAAGATCGCTATCTTCCCAGACTACTCACCAGACCTGCAAAAGAAAAGGGCCACGTTCATGGAGATTAAGCAGAAACTGCGCAGAGCAGGAGTTGAGTATGCAATGCTGTATCCAGCCAGGCTCCGGATTATCCACAACGAAAGGTCGGTGTTCTTCCAGACCCCAGCGGAGGCCATGGAGTGGATGGAGACAAACAAATTATAAAATACGGCGACTGATACCGAAGCGACACGTGAGTGAAAAAAGATGTGTATAACTGGAGACTATTTGCACAGATAGGGGGGGAGTTGAACATTTGGGGGGGCGATGGGCCTGGGGCCTACTGGGTTAACCTGACGTCATGCAGAGACCAGCCGGAACCGGGCACTTTGATACCTGGAACGGGTACACGGCAAGACACTGTGAGTAAAACATACAGAAAACTTAGGAGAAGTGCCGGTGAAAACAATAAAACTGTGAAAGGAACGTATATATACACCATAACTGTGACATCCCCTATATTAATATATCGGCAGATGGGACACATCCTACTTACATATGATAGCTGGATCGTAATAACTGAAAATGAATGTCTGGGGGGGGGAGACGGGAGGGAACGGCACGGATGGTGACGTACTGAACACCACCAGATGTTATTGTGACATGCAGCGAAACATGTGTACAAACCTTTGAGAGGAAAATATAACAATAAATGTGATAAGATTAAGAACTAAAATAAGCAAGACCCTGGAAGGTACCACGGTCAATTGATATAACAGGGATATATATGTGGTTCTTGACTAATATGGGGGCTATGTGAAGGGCAACATGACCCCCCTCCGCAAGGTTGTAGAATATAAGCGTATATAAATAAAGATATCTAAGGAGCAACAAGATAACTAACACAGAATATTTAAGAGTTAAAATATGCTGAAACCCAGAATATGCCATTATATGGATAGATAGGTCAGGGATAGATGTCTGTATGTACCTGTGTATATACATATACATGTCTCATGATAGAATACCTGTTAAACGTGTAATTTTTTTTTTTTTTTTTTTTTTTCTTGTGTCTTCCCCCCCTGAAGAGAGAAATATGGCCAACAAAGCAAACTAAGAACTAAAAGGATATTCCCAATGTGAAATGTGATAGATGTGGAGGAGCTCTGACATGCACCCCCACAAATTTCCCATCAGGTATAATAGTTGCTAAGGCAACTCCTGAAATAAACAGACGTGCCTCACCGACAAACGAGGCAATGTATATATGTTGTTACTGTTCTTACTGTTTGTACTACCTCAGATATGTAGAAAGAATGACTAAACTCCGAAATAGAAATTGTTGTTTCTTCCACTGTTATAACCATAAAGCCATAATGATACAGAATTATCAGTATATAGATGTCAAGATATGTGGTCGGGTGGGCGGCGCGGTCGGCCAGCCTGGGGGAATGAGATATAATATAATGTTATAGTGCTTCCACAAACAATATGACTACCATGATGAAAATACTATCATGGAATGTAAGGGGACTGGGAAATACCCAAAAAAAACATATAGTCTGGGACATAATACACAGACATAAACCGGACATACTGTGCCTACAGGAGACTCACTTCCTAAAAAGTGACTCCAACCAGATACATAAACCCTGGATAGGACATCAATTCCACAGCTGTCATTCCTCGTATGCTAGGGGAGTCTCTATATTCTTACGAAACACACTAAGAAGTGAAATCCTGTCAACTAAAATAGACCCCACAGGAAAATTTGTCTTCATAGCAACAAAAATAAACAGCGCACCGTTTCTGTTTCTTGGATTCTACAACCCCCCACCAGCCAATATTGCGGTGCTTGGTCAAGCCATAGAATTCATGGCCAAATTTCCAAACTTCCCAATTGTGATACTTGGAGACTTTAACATGGTCATGGACGAGGCGTGGGACAGACTTCCAACGAGACTCTCACCACATATACCACTGTTGAGAACTAAGCTGAATAAATTCACAACTGAACACGAATGGATAGACACCTGGAAGTTCCTGTTCCCAACCACACAAGGATTCACATGTCATTCAGCCACACACGCTACACTCTCAAGAGTGGACTATATATTCGTAACCCCGACATTAACAAATAGACTGAACAGCATGAAAATACTACCAAGAGGCCCATCAGACCATGCACCCCTATACTTGGAGATGAAGCCACCAAAACAGACAACCAGAATACGCAGATGGAAACTAAACCCCTTCTGGATCTCCCTGTTTCCCGAACCCGACCTTATACAACAAAAACTGGAAAACTATCTGGAAATGGATCAAGGCACTGTGTCACAAGCAATACAATGGGAAACACTGAAAGCCTATCTACGAGGAACCCTAATATCAACAATCACATATATCAAAAAACAGACTAGGGAAAGAGAGGCTGCTGAAGAAAAGGCAGTACTACAATCTGAAGCGGCATATGTTTTAAATCCACTACCTGGAAATTACCAAACCTGGCAAATACGTCAAAGATCCTATAACACAATGCTTAAAGAGAAAGAACAACGCAAAGCATTTTTCATCAATCAAAATCGATTTGAATTGGGAAACCAGTCTGCCAAAATATTAGCATATTTAGCAAAAAAGAAACAAACTGCAACATCAATTATAAAAATACATGACCCAGCTAGGGGAGTGCAGACGGAACTAGCAGATATAGCAAATAGCTTTAAAGAATACTATCGAACGCTATACCAAACACAATTAAAATACAACTCAACTGAGATCCAAGCATATCTAGCAGGTATCCAGTCCCCAAGCCTGAAGCCAGAACACCGTGAACTACTGGATAGACAAATCACGGAAGAAGAAATCCTGACAACAATTCAACAAATAAACTCGGGAAAGGCACCAGGTATGGATGGCATTCCCATAGAAATCTACAAAAGGTACCCCAAATTATTATGCAAACCACTACTTAAAACTTACCTGGAAGCCTTCCAACGAGGAGAACTGCCAAAATCCATGAACGAAGCAAGTATAATTGTACTGCCAAAACCGGATAAGGATCCTACTCGCCACGAAGCATATCGACCCATCTCGCTATTAAATTGCGACTACAAGATACTGGCAAAACTGCTGGCAAATAGACTACAAACGATTATAACAACACTAATAGCACCAGATCAAACCGGGTTCATGCCCCAAAAATCGACGTCAATCAATTTAAGAAGGGTTCTCATACAAACACAGATCGACCATGATAACACTGGCAACAGAATACTCCTCTCGTTGGACGCCTGTAGAGCCTTCGACTCAGTAGAGTGGGAATTCCTGTGGGTGGTCCTGGAGAAATATGGATTTGGTACACAATATATATCCTGGCTCAAACTACTGTACAGTAATCCGAAAGCATGTATCACTCTACAAGGTGAAACCTCTGAACTCTTCAACCTTCAGAGAGGGACAAGACAAGGGTGCCCCCTGTCCCCCTATTTATTTGCGCTGGTAATAGAAATACTGGCCCTGAAAATTAGAGGAAACCCTGATATACAGGGATTAAAACTAGGCCAATATGAAGAGAAGCTAGGGCTCTATGCGGATGATGTGATCCTATTCCTTGATGCGTCGAACGGATCTCTACAGGCAACAATTCAAGAAATAACTAGATATGGTCCATACACCGGGCTATATATAAACTGGAACAAATCATATATACTCCCACTGGACAAGAACGCAATACAACAAGAAGATCAACCAACGCACATACCAATAGTGAGCAGTTTTAGGTACCTTGGTGTCACAATCACAAAGTCCAGAACTGAATTCTTTAAATATAATTTACTACCATTAATTAAATTTGTAGCTGAAAAAACCACAAGGTGGAAAACATTGCCAATAAACCTTATAGGACGTATAAATCTAGTAAAAATATTCCTTCTTCCCAAGATTCTATATATAATACAACACACTCTGGCTTATATACCCGAAAAGTTCTTCACTAATATAAACAGTTTAATTACAACCTTCCTATGGGGAAATGGCAGAGCAAGAGTGCGCCTCAAACAATTGCAGGTGCCCAAGGCAGATGGTGGACTGGCACTTCCGAATTTCCGCCTGTACTACCTGGCGGGTCAGCTGAAATACCTCGGGTGCTGGATGCCTAACGGGGACGAACCTACACAATCGGACTGGATGCTGGCCAAATACCTCAAGGGACCGTACATAACATACATAAATGAACCAAATAAGCACTCCATAGGACCAAATACCACACTACACGCCCAGGACGCCAAAATATGGGCAATAACCAACAAAATACTCAATTTCAAAGATATACCGGAAGATTTACCAATCTGGAGAAACTATAGATACCCAAATCTATGCACCTTTCACTCTGGAGAATACTGGGAGAGACAGGGGCTCACACAGTTCGGGCAGATCATCGAAAAGGGACACATAATATCCTTTGAGGATCTTTCGGAAAAGCTCAAGCTGGACAAAAAGCTCCATTTTCGGTATCTCCAATTGAGACACTGTATTAAAACAGAGTTCCCAGAGGGTATACCAAACATCCAACCTCACCCTATTTTAAATCTGCTGAAAAAAACATCAAAAAAAGGTCTGGTATCTAAAATATATCAGGCACTCCTACACAACCACACAACTAAAGAAATAAGGACTCTTATAGATAAATGGAAAGGGAAAATACAGATACCAGACGCTGAAACAGCAGGAGAGGTCACGAACTGCCATAATCTAGCATCCCCAGCAGCACAAAATAAACTTATCCAGTTCTACATCCTAAACCAAGCGTACCTAACCCCGATAAGACTACACCGAGCGAAAAGACGGCAGAACTCGGACTGCCCGAGATGTGGGAAACCTGAGGCAGACAGTTGGCATTTGCTATGGACATGCCCATCTATTCAAACATATTGGAAGGAAATCAACGAATTTCTAAAAACACAGCTAAAACTATTAACACCCCTTGAGCCAGAACCGTATATACTAGGGATTGTAGACTCAGAACTGTGGGATAGGCACCAACTACAATTATGCAGGGAGCTGCTGTTCTACGCTAGGAAAGCTATAGTGTTGAAATGGCTAGCACCCGACTTACCGACAATCCAAGAATGGATCCGCCTAGTCAATAAAGATCTACCATACCAACAAATTTTATATAAACACAGGAAGTGTCCACAAAAGTATCAAAAAATATGGAGTCTGTGGTATAGCCTGGGCTCCACCACTAATTAACTCAAATAACCAAAACAAAATAGTTGGGTACCTAGGGGCTGGGTAACATCCCTCGGGTCTGGCGGGCCGCGCGGGGCCATTCATGGCCACAATGAGTAAAAACAAAATAAATGGTCAATGTAAAAGGAGAAAGAGGATAAAAGAGAGAAACAGTGTGACGATATGAAAATGAAACACAACAAATCATGAGGTAAAAGTTTAAGGTTTTATTGTTATAAAGTTAAAAGTTTAAAAGGCATTGTTATAAATGGTTTCAGAACAATATATGCTGAGTATAAATATCATTGCAAAAAAGGAGATAAATGTAACAGACACACTGTATGGAAACCTTTGTTGAAATAAAAACGAATTTAAAAAAAAAGTGCTTAATACATTTAAAGAAATATAAACCCTATAAAATACAACAGAGTTCCCATACCCTGGATTTGCTGCCTTTTAAGACTTGCAGTCTACAAACACAAACAGGGAGATTCAATAAAAGTTCTTATTGTTAAAAATGGTGCTAATTTTGCCCCAATCAATCAGATGTTAGCTTTCAAATGTTATAAAAGATCTGATTGGTTGGGGCAAAATTAGCATCATTTTTAAAGAAAAGAACTTTTATTGAATCTCCCTAAAGGTTCGCAACTTAACGAGATGTGTCCCTAAGGTCGGGGCCCCGTGTCCATAAAGCAGAGTGAAAATCCTACTCATGGCTAGAGATGTCCGAACTTCCGAAATCCATTCTGCTCAAAAAAAATCAGAAAAATTTTCCATGAAAGTCAATGGGGGAAAAAGTTTGGAAATTACCGCCTAAAATATCGGTTTTAATAGCAGTGGTAACTTCCTGCAAATGGCTCTGGGACCTGGGAAATGGTTGGGGGAACATGTCCCCATGCGAAGAACAGCTGGCGACACCAACTCCGCTGATGTCGCCAACACTGGGCGATGTCACTGTGGCCGCCAGTGACACCGCCAGTGCCATCAACGTCGCCAGTGTCTTCTTTCTTCTGCCATCACTGTGATGACTTCTGAGCTCTGCAGGGTTTGCACCTCGTTATATAGGTTTGCTGAAGGACTTAATCCAATTGTGATTGGTTAATATTTCATCATATGATCACACATTAACCAATCATATTTGAATTTTATTATTCAAATATGATTAGTTACTGTGTGATCATATGATTGCAAGCATTGAAATATTAACCAATCACAATTGGATTTGGTCCTTCAGCAAACCTATATAAAGAGGTGCAAACCCCCCAAAGCTCAGAAGTCATCACAGTGATGGTAGAGGGAAGAAGACGCAGGCAACACTGGCGACGTTGATGTCGCCAGCGTGGTCGCATGGACATTACCCAGTGTTGGCGACATCAACGGAGTTGGTGTCACTGTCTGAAAGGAAAGAAAACTTTGGATCAAGATGACGGCAACACCAGCGATGTTGATGTCACCATCACTGGGTAATGTCCATGCGACCGCGCTGGCGACATCAACGTCGCCAGTGTTGCCTGCGTCTTCTTTCTTCTGCCATCACTGTGATGACTTCTGAGCTTTGCAGGGTTTGCACCTGTTTATATAGGTTTGCTGAAGGACCAAATCCAATTGTGATTGGTTAATATTTCAATGCTTGAAATGGCGGCCACAGTGACATCGCCTGGTGTCAGCGACATCAGCGGAGTTGGTGACGTCAAACAACTTTGATCATTTGTGAACATTTCTGAGTGAAAATGATCGGTCTGGGCCATTATCGGCCTCTTTCATGCCTCTCCTGACTGCCTTACCGATTAATAAAACAGATTCGAGGACAACCGCAGGTTTTATAAGGGGGGATTCCTGAAAGGCATTTTTAAGGCAGTAGCTCAATCAACAAGCTGCTAAAATGTTTTCATAAGTTCAAAGGAGATTGCATTAAGTTTTTAAAAGCCCCCATTGAGGTGTGTGTGTCGGGGGGTGGGGGTATATAATATTTCATATAGGAAAGGTGTATGTATTATGTCATCTCTCACTATTACTTTATATAAATAAATGTATATAAAGTATAGTACTGACTTAATTAGGTACAACACAGACATCCCACTCTGCCGTTTTAGGCTTTCGGGTAGGGTAGAAAAGGGAGGGTGTGGTGAGGGGGCATGACGTCACGTTGGGGTGGGGCGTGACATTGTGAGGAGGTGTGGCTAGTGCCCTAGGAGTGGAGGGAGGCGGGGTTTGGGGAGTTCCTGGGGCGTTCTGGGGTCGTGGTTGGACAAAAGGGGTATAACTGAGGAGGAGACTAAAGCCTCCTCACATTTGCAGGAGTCTGGGATGGCCTTGTGGGAGTGCAGGAGACCACCCCAGAATGAGGGAGACTCCCAGACAATCCGGTAGAGGTGGGACACCTGACCAAACAAAATATAAAAAGTTATAAAAGTACTTACAGAGCTGGTACCCCTGTTTTTAATGGAAAATGGAAGGATTAGCCACAACTCTGTCACTGGCAAAATTATAGAAACTTTAGTTTTCAGTATTAAACCCAATTATATATGTGCTGTTTGTAAATCATCTGGCAGTAAGTTTAGACAGGAAGCATCAGTGAAACAGCAGCTTAACTCGCTCCCCCTCCCCTTTCCATAGGCAAAAGGAAGATTTCCTAACAGGGGCAGTAGCCAGCCCCAGCCCTGAGGAAAAGAGAAGGGGGAGAAGCTGGAACAGGGGAACTTTGCTAAAGAAGTGAGTGTGTGTCCCTGTCTATTTATTTCTATTTCTGTATGTCCCGATCTACCCACACAAACATAAAAATAAAGTTCACTAGTCATTTATATAGGGTTTCCAGGTTTTAAATACAAGATAGAGGACAAATGTAAAGTGTGCAAGCGTGCTTTTCCAAAACCACACCCACTTTTTGAGGTAATGCCCACTTTGAGGAAGACCGCTATTGCCATTTTACATTGTTGAACCGACTACACTGGCTAATGAACTGGAGGGCTGGCTAACACTGGCTATTGAACTGGAGGGCTGACTTCACTTAACACTGACTGGTGAACTCAAGGGCTAACTTTACACAAATAAGATGCCCTGCCCACACAGACTTATAAATATAAAATACCCTCCTGTTCAGCTCACACAGGCTGGTACATATAAGATGCCCTCATTTCCAGCCCACACAGACTGGTACATATAAAATGCCCTAATGCCAACCCCAAACAAACTGGTACATAAAAGATGCCCTCATAATTAACACACAGAGACTGATACATATAAGATGCCCTCATTCCCAGTCCACACAGAGACTGATACATATATGATGTCCTAGTGCCCAGCCCACACAGACTTGTAAATAAGATGTGCCCAGCACTGCCCACACAGACACAGAGGCACTTACCATGAGCAGAGCTTGAGTGGCCACATGAAAGGACTCCTCCGGCAGGTTTTTATAGAGGAGACTGATGGCTTTATAGAGGACCACAGGGGCATACCATGAGCAAACTTTCCAGTTTGCTCCATTGAAGGCATACCCCAGCTCATACAGGCACTCCCACACAGACAGGCAAACAGAAATACAGACACTCACACAGACAGGCAAACAGACAGACACTCACACAAACATTCAGACACTCACACAGACAGGCAAACAGACAGACACTCACACAAACATTCAGACACTCACACAGACAGCCAAACAGTCAGACAAATACAAAGACTGGGCCCCAATGGACCCACTACTGCAATCGGAGTAAGGGCTTAACAGGGACAAGAAGTGCCCCCTCCTGTTCTTAGTTGAGGCAGTGTGAGAGGGGAAGCGGTGGGGTTGGGCCAGGCAGATTAGGAACAGAGAGGGCAGTCTCACCAGGAGCGCAAGTAGAAGTTTTTAAAGGAGGCGGGACATCACAAAGGGGTGGTACCATCTGCAGTAACGGGGACAGCACAGACCTCCTCCATCCCTTAACACCAGGAACAGACACTGACTGCAGCTGGGCACTTATTCCAAACAAGCCACAAGTCTAGAGGCAGAAGAGACAACCAGGTTCACATGCGTAAATATACACCCCTCAAAAAGAGGACGAATCCGGGAAAAGGAGGATGTCTTAAATACCTTTGGTAATGGTGTCCGTACACATACACACATAATGCACACACACACAAATACAAATGTCTTTGTCCATATAATGGCCCATATATTACAAAGGGGGCTAGAAAATTTTGATGTTGTATAACTATAACAAGATTCCAGCTCAGTGATACAAAACAAGTTTAAATAGCTAGCTCCAGGGTTCCAATCAGCTATACAGGTAACCAAGTGCTTTCATAATAAATACAGCACATACACAATGATATTAATAAACACTGTCCACATATCCACGTATCCTCCCTCACACATACACTTGCAAAGTTCAAATATGTCCAAATATGTTAAAATGTGTCCAAATATGCAGTCTCAGTTCCCTCTGTGCGAGCGCGCGCCACCCGCGCGTGTGACGTTGTTACTCGTGGAGGGCTGAATTCACTTAACACTGACTGGTGAACTCGCTCGCACGGGGGGAACTGACACTGCATATTTGGACACAGGCAGAAACGAGGTCCAGCAAGTCTCGAGGGGCGGAGCTTAAATAAATTTAAATCATAATGCCGATTCAGGCTATAAAGTGGTCTGCATAGGACACGTTATCGGCGTGTGTTAAAAGGCATGTCCACCCTCAAAACTAAAATTTAACCCACTACTGTTCCCATTTTGACACCATTTTGGTGCACGCTGTGCGTTGTGTTAGCGTAGCGCTCTGCGCACACCACTAGAAGAGGATGGGGATGGCCCCACTATCTCTCCTGTCCTGCAGACCCTTTTCACAGCCCACAAGTGATCACAATTTTTGGTGCTCATCAAATGCGCCACAATACGTTAGCATCAAAGGATTTGCAGCGCTGGGTAGCGCACATGAATTGCGCAACATTGTGATCTTGCTGTGTTTGCTCGATTCTTGTGCGATGCCTAGTGGCACATTGCTCTTATGGTTCTCCTGCAGTGCCTGCCCACTCTCAGTCGCCAGGTTTGTTTGTTAAAAAAAGCAGCAGAACTGCTTACATTACTTCGTTCCCTTTGGCACTCTGCTTTGCCAGCAGCCGTGTCTGTGATTGGCTGCCTCTCCCATTTTGGGTACATTCCCGCTGGCTGTTTGCTTACCAGGGCTCTAAGTGTATATACTAGAAGTATTGTATTGGGGATGGCAATATGTATATAATGTAATTAATTGTGATTATGTCATTTCCAATTGTGGTTTATGTTATTTCCTGGTTGAACGGTTAAATACCATGTGTTATGAGTAAGCTTTTGGTACTATTTTGCACATTTCAGAGTCCTCCAGGGGGACAGTGAAATAGCAGGGACCGGATGACACACAGACAGCTTCTACTTTTTTCTGATCTTTGGACAGGCTCTGCAGGAGAACCATAAGGAGCTGAGGTTTAAGGTATTTTTGAACACTACACAGTGGGGCCAGTTGTGGATTAAATTTTAGTTTTGGGGGTGGACATGCCCTTTAATCAAATTGCTCAAATTATAACATTTTCCCCATCGAACGTTCCACAATATTGAGTGGTTTATCAGAAAAAAAATTCCAACAACCCTATCTTCAAGTACCCTTCTCAGCGGCACAAAGTGGGGAAATCTGATTGCTTTTTCCAATCAGATTTCCATCTGCCTGTGTATTAATTACTTTTCATGTATGAACCTTGGCACCTATTAGATATAATCCATTAACTGACTGACACCCCTTGCACTTTCTGATGACCTTAGCAAGAGGCCCCAGGATCAGCAAGCTGCTAGATTGGAGTATTAGGTTATAATGGGACAAAAATTAGCATATCACAATAAGAAGTACCAAAACAGCAGTAAACTGTGCCAACAAAATGGGTGGATTTTGGGCACCCATAACCCCCTGGACAGTAAATTCTTTTCACAAAGGAAAATATATGCCCAATTTGTTATAATTCTAAAACAGAATATAACATCCATTATTTTACATTGGTGTCTGAAGTCAAAATGTTTGTGAATCATATATAATAATTATTATTTTCAGCAAAAAACAATCTGCTACATTTACTGAAAGCCTCAATCATTACCCTGTGTGTGTGGTTTTAACACCAGACAGATATTAAATTGCTTTCCTTGTCTGGATGCATTTTTGAAAATGCATGCAACAGCCAAACTACTTTTTAAAATAATATTTTAAAGCCATGCTAAATGATTTTATTATGCTGCAAGTGCAAGTTATTTACTGTGTCTTTAAGACTAAAATATAGTTGCAGTTCTCTGTAAATCCAGCCCTATGCTCCTAAGAGCATTAAAAGTAGAAAGCATTTAAACATTACACTGTACATAAAACTTGCTGGTGAGTTGCACAGCTAAATAAAGCAATTAGAATAAAAAAAAAAATAATAGAAAAGAAATTGATTTTTCAAAGAGCATTTTTTGACCACTCAAGTTGTCCCACTGTTTCACTCATGGATTGATTGATGGAAAATCGAATTGCTAGCTGTACGTAAAAAGAAAACGACTTACAGCAACTTTCTGCCGTGATGAAAAGCAATGACTCTCTCCAATCATAGTTTTCAGCATCATACTTATAGTATCAGATAGTGTATGGGGAATTCTGTCTTCAAAGGAATTCCCAAGTTTTGTGTTATTCATGCATTTTGGAAGCTAGGATGGAAGATAACTTGTTCTGGTCATTCCTAAAACAGAAGTTAAGGCCAATACAATATTTTGTTTAAACGATCCACTCTGATGCAAATTGCCCATAATCTGTGTATTTCCTAGCACGATGGAGCACCATGCACTTTGTGCTCTATCATGCTGGGAAATAAAAAGATAATGACCAATTTTCACCTGGATTGTTGGAAGAAGTTGCTCTTAAAAGACCTTTTGATACTATTCTTTATAGAAAAAAAATCTTTGCTGTCCAAACCCTTTATGTTTTTTTGGAAAGAAGAAGCATTTTTGTTGCCAATCTTGACACCCACCTGCTGCCAATACTAAGCTAGCTGTGCACTGTTGGCAACATAAACCAGTAACTGACTCCTCAGTAGGAGACTTCATAGCATTTTCTGGACACTGCTGGATGTCCTTCACTGAAGTTAAAGTTAATGATGATCAAGTAAATGGTTCTTGTAATACACATAACTTAAAGGGTATTTCCACTCATAAATGGCACTTAGCTTTTTCCAAAATCATTGAAAGAGTGCTGTCTTACCTCCCGTTCTTCAATCAAACAGTCAAGAGCAAGCAGGGAACACAGAGAACATTCCTAGGCCCCATACCATATCATATTATCTGCACACTCGGCATACATTATAAACAAAGGGGTTTTAGTATACATTACTGTGATCACATGAATGAAAAGCCTTCCAACCACGTCAAGGTAACCCCAGTCTGGAAGGTCCTAACGATTAGCAAACTTTTGCATTTCTCATACTTGCACACTGGATCAATATAACAGGCTCTCACTTCCCCCCGGCCCTTTGGCTTTTTAAAATGAGGGAAGAGGCTGTCCATCCAGTGCTTTATATTAAAGGAATAGGACCTCCCATTAAAGGGGCGTGTTGGGGGTGCTATTACCATATTGTATGGGGCCTAGGAATGTGCATTGATTATCCTTTCTATGTGTGTATAAATTTTTGACCAGATCAGTAGCACTTCTGCAAAATGTAGTTGTAAATTAGCCTAATTGGAGTGCTTCCACAATCCTTGTATTGTATGTATTTATTATAAAGCATGGTCAAGCTCCTATGTGGTAATTGCACCCCCCTATGCCTTTAATATAAAGCATTGGATGGATGGCCTCTTCCCCCATTTAAAAAAACCAAAGGGCTGGGGGAAGTGAGAGCCTTTTGTTTTGATCCAGTGTACAAGTATGAGAAATGCAAAAGTTTGCTAATTATAATTGAAGTAAAAAAGGTTAGTACCTTCCAGACTGGGGTTACCTTGACGTGGTTGGAAGGCATTTTTTTAATGTATACTAAAACCCTTTGTTTATAAAGAATGCCAGTGAGCAGATAATATGATATTGTATGGGTCCTAGGAATGTGCATTGTTTATCCTTTCTATGTTTGTATAAATGTTTGACCAGATCAGTAGCACTTCTGCAAAATGTAGTTGTAAATTAGCCTAATTGGAGTGCTTCCAAAATCCTTGTAACACAGAGAACATACCCACTATTGCACTCCAGTGCTGGGTTCTATGACAGGTCCCGACGCTCCCTTGCACTGTATGTGCATGAGCGAACATTGTAAGAGAGTGCCACACAAGCTTTCTTTCTTTAACCATTGCTAACATCATTTACATCTGCCCCTCATTTATAGCATTTAAAATTCAATAGGAATGAGAAAGTGATTTTAGCTGTACTCATTCACATGTTCAGCTGTGCTGGTTATATGACTATACTGGAATGAAGTATGAAGTATTGCAGCACTATATCAGCTATGAGGTTTCACATACTTCTCAACAGTACAGCCAGGACCACCTTGATTAGGGGGGCCTAACCACCCTTCCTGTATCTCTCTTATGGAGTCAAAACCGCACTTCCTGGCTATAACAAAATGTTGAGACATATAGTAAAGGTTATATTCTTAAAAGTAATAATGAAAATTGTTATTACATATATTGTACAATAAACATTATGTAAACAATTGGTTTTCAGTTGTCAAAGCCACAAAATAAATTGTTTGATAATAATTCCCTGATTTTTCTGTTTTTCAGACTCAAAGGAAGATAAGTTTTATTAAAACTAGAAGCTGTAAAGTGTAAACTTAGGGCACATTTATAAAGGAGAGCGATTATCGATATTTCTTTAACTGCAACAGTGATACTAGCACTTTTTAGTTTGTTTATCATATTGAGTAAGTGGTGATATTTTGTCATTTCAATGCTATTGCATTTTAAATCGCAATAGCAGGCGTTTTCCAATACTTAATGAAAAAAATGCATGTGCAAACACAACAAAATTGCATGCGATTCCGTGTGCGATTGCATTTGCATTGCAGTGTGTCCGTGCCCTAAACAATCATTTTCTTGCTGAATGAACCACACTGAGCATGACAGGGCTTAATGAGCAGGTGCAACTTGCTTTCCAAACTGAAATTTTTTTGTGTATCATTAGTTAGGATCTATATAGTACACTTTTTTATGGAGGAGTTTGCCTTTAATAAAAAAAGAAAACCCAACTATTTATATTTAATGTTTAAATCAATAAACTCTCTTCCAAAGCCTGTTATGCCTTTTGTAATCTTCTATAGATTTTTCTTTGTGACAATGGCATTTCAACAGTAATTCTTTCCTTCTGGATGGTTTGAAAACAGCCACTGTATTTGTGAAACATTTCTTTACTAAAATAGAAAACTGAGAGTGAGGGAGAGAGGATAGAGGGAGCTTGGTTGCCACCATCTGTGTGAAAAAGTATTTGAGCTGAAGAATACATACTCAGCAAATTTAGATGCGTAGGTAAAAATATCAAGCACACAGGGTTATTGTTAAAACAGTGCTTAGATGGGTATGCTGTACCCAGGAGAATAGGTCTATACACAGAGAATGGCTGGGGAAATATAAAGGACATATGAAAGGGGAAAACACATTTGTGCTAATCTTTTCATTGTCTGTTTTTTATGAAGTTCTGTAAGAGGAGAGCGGCTGAAATTAAAGTATTTATAAAAGACTGAATGCACATACAAGATTATACACAAGAATGGGTTAAATGAAACAGCAATATAAACACATTAATACAAGAGAAATGTGAGACAGGCAAAGGGAAACAGAAGTGCATATTATAGGTATCTTGGGAATCACAATACTATTTGTTAGTAAATGCCCCGTTAGCATTACTAAACTCATTTAAAGAGCAGAGGTAACAGCAGGAGATAAGGAGGGGGATTTTGGCCCAGAACACAAGCAGATATTTAGAGCTGGCAGCACTGTAGTCACTGAGCAAGCAAACTGACAGATCATTCATTGGGGATCTCCTTATTATACCCAAATGTCACCGTGTTCCCTAATAGTGTTCTTCTCAGCAGTTCCACTTTCCACTTTTCAAAAAGTCTGCTTTGTTTGTACTAAACATGGTATGCTAATCCCTTATAATCACTTAGCATTAAACTGTAGAACTGCTGAAAAATGTCTGGCTAATACTAATTTGGATTTAATAGCAATGTTTATTGTAAAAATGGATTAGGCATCACCCACAATTCCTATTTGCCTCTGAGATAATTAAAGATTAAATCTTGGTTTAGAAACTGAAAATATTAATGTCATTTTTATATATTGTCAGGGTTATTCAATATAAGTTCTTATTGTTTAAAATGGTGCTAATTTTGCCCCAACCAATTAGATGTTAGCTTTCAAATGTTAAATAAGATCTGATTGGTTGGGGCAAAATTAGCACCATTTTAAATTTTTATGAAGTTCTGTAAGAGGAGAGCGGCTGAAATTAAAGTATTTATAAAAGACTGAATGCACATAACAGATTATCACAAGAATGGGGTTAAATGAAACAGCAATATAAACACATTAATACAAGAGAAATGTGAGACAGGCAAAGGGAAACAGAAGTGCATATTATAGGATCTTGGGAATCACAATACTATTTGTTAGTAAATGCCCCGTTAGCATTACTAAACTCATTTAAAGACAAGTAACAGCAGGAGATAAGGAGGGGATTTTGGCCCAGAACACAGCATATAGAGCTGGCAGCACTGTAGTCACTGAGCAAGCAAACTGACAGATCATTCATTGGGGATCTCCTTATTATACCCAAATGTCACCGTGTTCCCTAATATGTTCTTCTCAGCAGTTCCACTTTCCACTTTTCAAAAAGTCGGCTTTGTTTGTACTAAACATGGTATGCTAATCCCTTATAATCACTTAGCATTAAACTGTAGAACTGCTGAAAAATGTCTGGCTAATACTAATTTGGATTTAATAGCAATGTTTATTGTAAAAATGGATTAGGCATCACCCACAATTCCTATTTGCCTCTGAGATAATTAAAGATTAAATCTTGGTTTAGAAACTGAAAATATTAATGTCATTTTTATATATTGTCAGGGTTATTCAATATAAGTTCTTATTGTTTAAAATGGTGCTAATTTTGCCCCAACCAATTAGATGTTAGCTTTCAAATGTTAAATAAGATCTGATTGGTTGGGGCAAAATTAGCACCATTTTAAATGATAAGAACTTTTATTGAATCTCCCTGATTATATATTAAAATATTAATGTCACTTAGATTGTAAGCTCTTCAGGGCAGGGATCTCATTCCTAATGTATCAATTTATACATAATTTATATATATGCTTTCTTAACCGATGTATGAAATTGTATTTAATTACATTTTTATCTATCTGTATAATGGCTTGCTCTAATCCCCTTGTTTGTATACTCTGTATTTTTAATGTACAGCGCTGCGTACCCAAGTGGCACTTTATAAATAAAACTAGAAAGGGAAAGTTTAAGTATAAACTTTGAATTTGGCTTGAAGGGCTGCATTTTAGAAGGGAATATGTGTGTTTGCTGCAGATTTTAAAACTCAATAATGGGAATGATGAGTCTGTAGTGAACGCTTGTTTGGGACAAAAGTGGTGCTAATTTTGATCCAATCAATCAGAAAGCTAACATCTGATTGGTTAGGGCAAAATTAGTGGCATTTTCAATGATAATGATTTTTGATCAAAATGTATTTTTTTACTTTAGTTACCCTTTAAGTATGTCTGCCACAGTAATGGATAAGTAGATCAGTAGGTGTGTGTACCTGGATCAGGTTGGGGGTTAAAAAAACAAACTTTTTGATGATTGGTCAAAAAAATTTTTTGACTTTAGTTACCCTTTAGGTATGGCTGCAACAGTAATGGAGGGGTAGGTCAGTAGGTGTATGTACCTGTGCCACGTGGGGGTTAAAAGAAACAAACTTTTTTGATGATTGATCAAAATTAGTTTTTTTGACTTGTTACCCTTTAAGTATGACTGCAACAGTAATGGAGAGCTAGGTCAGTAGGTGTACCTGTGCCACGTGGGGGTTAAAAAAACTAACTTTTTAGATTATTGATCAAAATTATTTTTTTTACTTTAGTTACCCTTTAAGTATGGCTGCCACAGCAATGGATAAGTAGATCAGTAGGTGTGTGTACCTGTGTCGGGTTGGGGGTTAAAAAAACAAACTTTGTTCATGATTAGTCAAATTTGTATTTTGACTATAGTTACCCTTTAAATATGGTTGCCATGAAAATGGAAGGGTAGGTCAGTAGGTGTATGTACCTGTGCCATGTGGGGGTTAAAAAAACAAACTTTTTTGATGATTGGACAAAATGTATTTTTTTTACTTTAGTTACCCTTTAAGTATGGCTGCTACAGTAATGGATAAGTAGATCAGTAGGTGTGTGTGTACATGTGTCGGGTTGGGGGTTAAAAAAACCAACTTTTTTGATGATTGGTCAAAATTAGTTTTTTTGACTTTAGTTACCCTTTAAGTATGGCTGCCACAGTAATGGATAAGTAGATCAGTAGGTGTATGTACCTGTGCCACATGGGGGTTAAAAAAACAAACTTTTTTGATGATTGATCAAAAAAATTTTTTTGACTTTAGTTAACCTTTAAGTATGGCTGCAACAGTAATGGAGAGGTAGGTCAGTAGGTGTATGTTCCTGTGCCACGTGGGGGGTTAAAAAAACTAACTATTTTGATTATTGATCAAAACATTTTTTTTACTTTAGTTACCCTTTAAGCATGGCTGCCACAATAATGGATATGTAGATCAGTAGGTGTATGTACCTGTTACATGGGGGTTAAAAAAACAAACTTTTTTGATGATTGATCAAAAAAAAATTTTTGACTTTAGTTAACCTTTAAGTATGACTGCAACAGTAATGGAGAGGTAGGTCAGTAGGTGTATGTACCTGTGCCACATGGGGGTTAAAAAAACGAACTATTTTGATTATTGATCAAAACATTTTTTTTACTTTAGTTACCCTTTAAGTATGGCTGCCACAGTAATGGATATGTAGATCAGTAGGTGTATGTACCTGTGCAACCTGGGGGTTAAAAAAACAAACTTTTTTGATTGGTCAAAATTAGTTTTTTTGACTTTTGTTACCCTTTAAGTATGGCTGCCACAGTAATGGATAAGTAGATCAGTAGGTGTGTGTACCTGTGTCAGAATGGGGGTTAAAAAAAAACTTTTTTGATGATTGGTCAAAAATTTTTTTGACTTTAGATACCCTTTAGGTATGGCTGCAACAGTAATGGAGGGGTAGGTCAGCAGGTGTATGTACCTGTGCCATGTGGGGGTTAACAAAAACAAACTTTTTTGATGATTGGTCAAAAACATTTTTTTTAATTTAGTTAGACTTTAGGTATGGCTGCAACAGTAATGGAGGGGTAGGTCAGTAGGTGGATGTACCTGTGCCATGTGGGGGTTAAAAAAAAAAAAACTTTTTTGATGATTGGTCAAAAAAATTTTTTTTTACTTTAGTTACCCTTAAAGTATGGCTGCCACAGTAATGGATAAGTAGATCAGTAGGTGTGTGTATCTGGGTCGGCTTGGGGGGTTAAAAAAACAAACTTTTTAGGTGATTGGTCAAAATTTTTTTTTTTTAACTTTAGTTACCCTTTAAATATGGCTGCCACAGTAATGGAGGGATAGGTCAGTAGTTGTATGTACCTGTACCACGTGGGGGTTAAAAAAACTAACTTTTTTGATTATTGATCAAAATAATTTTTTTTACTTTAGTTACCCTTTAAGTATGGCTGCCACAGTAGTGGATAAGTAGATCAGTAGGTGTGTGTACCTGTGTCGGGTTGGGGGTTAAAAAAACAAACTTTGTTCATGATAAGTCAAATTTGTATTTTGATTATAGTTACCCTTTAAATATGTTTGCCATGAAAATGGAAGGGTAGGTCAGTAGGCATGTGTAGCTGGATCAGGTTGGGGGTTAAAAAAACAAACTTTTTGACGATTGGTCAAAAAAAAATTGACTTTAGTTACCCTTTAAGTATGGCTGCAACAGTAATGGAGGGGTAGGTCAGTAGGTGTATGTAACTGTGCCACATGGGGGTTAAAAAAACAAACCTTTTTTATTATTAATCAAAATTAATTTTTTTGACTTTAGTTTCCCTTTAAGTATGGCTGCCACAGTAAAGTAAATCAGTAGGTGTGTGTTCCTGGGTCTGGTTGAGGGGGTATGTCTTTTTTGTGTTTACAACCATAAAACTATATTTTATTGAAGATAAATCTAAATTAGTTTTTTTGACTTTAGTTACCCTTTAAATATTGCTTCCATGGGAATGGAAAGGTAGGTCAGTAGGTGAGTACCTGGTGGTACTGGAGGTGTACCTGGGTCTGTGTGGGGGGTTGGGGGTATCACCATTTGTATTTATGACCATGAAAAAAACTGTTTTGAAATATCCACATTTGAGGATTGTTACCATTATAGTCTATGAGAAAAAATGTCCGTAAATTCGCAGATAACGCCGTAACGCTTCTGCGGATTCCTTAGCTAGAAGATAGCACACTTCTCCTATATGCCCCGCACGTCTGTACCGAATTTCATGTCTCTAGCTCAAAAACTGTGGGAGGAGATCCAAAAAAGCGGAAGAATAAAATGGAAAAAGAAAAAGAAATAGAAAGAACAGTAATTTGGCTTTTTCAAGCCAAATTAATTATACATACATACATACATTTTTGACCTTATCTTTATGTCGATGAACTTCTGCTGAACACCCGCTTCGGCCAACAATCTTCTGCCATGGTTGTTCTAGGACCCTCCCTACGGGATCACTTAAAGGGCATGTCCACCCCCAAAACTATAATCCCCCCCACTACTGGCCCCATCATGTAGTAGTAATAATCCTTACCCCTGGGATGTGAGGTTTAATCCTTACCTCACATCCCAGCTCCATCTGGTTCTCCTGTAGTCCCCCCCCAAGTCCCAAAAACTGCCCACCAGGAGGATAGCAGAGTCCATATAGGACTCTGCCTCCTACCTGGCCTCTGGGAGAAGTTTGGCATGCGTACTACAGCCCTTCTCCCCCTCCCTCCCTCCCCCTCCCTCTCCCTCCCGATTAGGATTTCCTCCCCCTAGTGTAAATCCCTTTACATATGTCATTCCCCCTGTCCCCCCAGCCCCAACCGCTCTATTTATTTTATTAGAAAGTGCCCCAAACTTTACTTACCTCCCCTCTTTCCTCCGCCGCAATGAGCTCCCGGCAGCCGCGTCCGTGATTGGCTGCCGCTCAGCACCCCTCATTTTCTTGCAAGCAGAGGGCCTGGCAGCGTGGCGGAGGAAAGAGGGGAGGTAAGTAAAGTTTGGGGCACTTTCTAATAAAATAAATAGAGCGGTTGGGGCTGGGGGGACAGGGGGAATGACATATAAAAAATAATTTCAAGGGTGGACATACCCTTTAACCATGTTGTGGAACCACACGGTGTGTGGTGGTTGCTTCCCCTCCCCTCAAACAGAAGCCTAACAGCTGTTTGTACTGACAGAATGTTAAAGCTCATGTCCACCCCCCAACTAAAATTTGCCCCACTGTTATCTCACTGTGCAGTGTTAAAAGATCCTGCAGGACTTGATGATAGTCCAAAAAAATTAGGAGTAGGAGCCTCTGTGTGTTATCTTTGCCTGCCACTTCCTCTTAGAGGACTCTGGCAGGCACAGTGGAGCTCTCCCCCCCTCCTTCTGGATCCGAACTTACCCAACCTCATTCCCTTGTCTCCCTTTGCTAGCCAGCAGCCGCATTAGTGGCCAATTACAGATGCAGATGCCAGTCCGGCCCCTTTTGCTCTTCCATGCACGAAAGTAGCAGACAGGCCTGTGACCGAGGGAATGATGTCCGGTAAGTATATTTAGGAGATGTTTTATATGTTTTTAACCTAGCTTTTAGGGTTAGGGGGGTTGCCTTACATTATATGAAATTTATTGTTTAGGGTTGGAGATACTCTAAGATCGCTCTAACAATCGCTCTCAACAATCCAATCATGCCCTCATCTAATGTGTGTTCATGGCCTAAACAAATAAACGATATATGTAATTTATCAGATGTAATCTTTTGTATTTGACATGTAATTGTTTAATGAGGGAGTGTGTGGCTAAAGTATTGTATGCGATTTAACCATATGTACTTATTGCTCTATTTCTCTATACTACTGAGGTGTGTGTGACCACCAAAACAACCATTCTCTATAGAATTCTCTTTACTACTGAGGTGTGTGTGACCACTAAAAAAACACATCTGTTTTTAATAGGGTCACCTATAAGTACTAGTTGTCAGTACCATGTAGTGTGATTATTGTCATGGCAAACTGAAATCAATAAATAAGATCTACAAACTGAAGTGTCAGGATCAGGACAAGAAATAATAAAGGACACTAAGGAAGAGGTATATCCATGAAACATGTCAGGCAGGTGACCCCTGCCTGACGTGTGTATACCTATCAATGCTTTTATACTTTTTTAAATAAAGACATGCATTTTATCCCTATACACCGGGCTGTGGGAAGTGTTTTATTGGATATAGATATATTTTGTTTGAATTCTGGGGTGCCACCATATTCAGGACCGAACATATTATACAAGACGCATTCTCTAAAGTTTTTATGGAAGAATGAAATTAGAACTACTCATAATGAATACAGCTGATTTGTGGCTATATCAAGAGAGGTTCAACTTAAAGAGGAACTGTGGTCTCTATACAAGTGACCTTTATTAAAATGACCCCATTTTCTTCTAGCTGCAGCATATCAAAAGTTACAGCAGTTACTGTGAGTAGTGACATCACTAGAACCACTGCTCTGCCCCCAAGTCTCAGGTTTTGAGCTCTGCCTACTTGTATCATCAGCTGCATCATAAGCCCCACTCCCAAACTTCTGCAATATTTTTAAAGCTAGCCACATGGCTGTTTTCTTTTCTCCCTAATGTGTCTAGAGGAAAGGACAGAGCATGGTTTCAGGTCTGTAAATAGCTTCAGAAAAGAATACCTTTTTTGTTGGTGGAGAATTTTACAGTACACAGCTGAAGTAGTTCATCAGTGATGAACCCAAAGTAGTGAGATTGTAGAGGGGTAATGGCGATACATATGCAGCTGGATTATCACTCATTGAAATGGATGGTCAGGAAGAACGGGATTAGCATGTGGATTGTGTAAACAGCACGCCCAAAATAGGTTGATATGAATGTTATTAGAATATGACCACAAGAGTGGTAATGTATGAATCTGTTGGCATATATATGGTGAGTGGTCTATATAAACTCCCAAGGGAGGCACCTACATTCTTCTGGGTGGCTTAAAACATTACTTTAATATGTACCTGTACATTAATGACACCACCCTTATTGCTTAGGGTGAGTTATCACCGCTAAACTTTTACCATTTATGGTTGTGTGATACCACCTATTATTATTAAACAGCTCATCACATGCCTGCCACAGACTCATACAGACAAGGAAGTGTAACTTCACGAGCCCATCCCCCTATGGATCTATTTTTGCTGCCTGGTGCAGGTGCCTACCTATTAAACCCTTTTCTGTAGTGTAGGGCACCCTATTCCACCCCCAACTGCCGAGTCCATTTGTTAAAAAATCATCAGAACTCTAATTACAGTCCTTTATTTCCCCGGCGTTCTGCATTGCCGGCATCCGCATCTGTGATTGGCTGCCTCTCAGCCAATCACAGATGTGGCTGCCAGTCTGGCCCCCTGCTTGCAATTCTGGGGGAATGAAGGGATGTTAGTGCCATTCTGATGCTTTTTTTAACAAGCAAACAAACCTGGGGGTGGGCTAGGGTCCCCTACAGCATATCAAAAGGTTTTTTTAGGGTAGAGATTCCCTTTTACGTTTTATTTTGAGAAATGCAAAGTTATGCATTTGGATTAAGACAACATAGACGTTAGATATACCCTAAGTTTTAGGCACCAGTCCTGAGAAATTAAATCATCAAATTAGGAGTACAGAGAGGAGCAACTAGATGGAAATTGGGGGAATTTGTGTTATGAAGATAGTTTATTAAAGGTGTATCTGTTGTATTCAATTAGATCAACTGGACTTGAAGTTTAGTTCTTGAAGACGTTTCGCTAGTCATCCGACTGGCTTTATCAATTCAGAATGACTTGTACAAGAATATGTGGCAATTATGTACCCTGGAAAATCCCAATTAGCATATCACAGCCAGGTGTGGTATTAAGGGCGTGATTAGATAGTGGCTAAGAGGTGTTATAGGAACGCCCAGAGTAAGGTGTCAAAACAGCATTGTACATGGCAGACAGATGGTGTTGAACCCCCCCACCTCTATTTAGGCTTGGTTTCTTTATTTTCACATAAATGGCCTCCTTAACACCTCTCTTGAACCAGTCACGTTCCTTTGCCAATATGTTAACATTACAATCTTCAAAGGTATGTCCTTTATCCTTAAGATGCAGGTACACGGCTGAGTCCTGACCCGAGGAATTGGCTCTTCTGTGCTGGGCCATACGTTGATGCAGTTGTTGTTTGGTCTCCCCCACATACAAATCAGAGCATAGTCTCAGAAAAAGTTCCTTTGTTCCACCCTGTGTTTATTATATGTGTAGTATTAATTAGATGTAGATTTAGTAGGTGTAAAATAAAATGTTGGAAAGAATGAGAGTATTGCATTTCAACAATAAAAAAAATTAGAGGAATAAAAACAAGTGTGCATGCACTGCATATTAATTAGCGTACCCCATTACTCAATTAATGAATAGCTTATTGTGTACTGCATGCCCATTACAAGGGTCTAAATTGTGTTTGAAGGAGGCACCACTGATTAATTCAATAGCAATTTCAGTACATACAATGTCACTCCTTTCCAGCAATGGGAACAACATTATCACGATTGATTAGTTGGTATTAGAATATTGTTCAAATAATTAAAGGACTCTTTTAGTAGAGGCGCAACCAACTAAATACTAAATCTTTTTACATAAATAGTACAATAGTTTGCCACAAGAGGAAAAGAACTCCCTGCCCCGTAGAGCCAGGGCTACTTCTACCATGAGACAGAGTGAGACATTTGTCTCAGGCGGCACCCCTGCACTGAAGAAGAAAGGCAGCAGACAGGCTGTGGGGGGGGGTTGTTTTTTCCTTGACCGGTCAAGAAAAAAAATAATTTGCCCTTGTAACAGATAAGATGTTGTTATATGGTTAGATTAGCTTTAGTTAGTTCCTTAGGCTAGGTTAGACTAGTTGGGTTAGTTAGGGCCCTGATGAAAGAGTCTACCTTGTGGTGGCAGGCTTATATTTTTAAATATACGGTATATAAATATTTTGGCTAAAATCTTTTATACTACAGAAAGCACAGCATTTCTAATGTATTGTAACAGTTAAACCAACATGTATAGCACAGGATATAAAATAAGTTAAAACCTGAAAGGAGCAATATGGTAATGGCAACACAAGCTGTTTGAGAAAGGCATGTAATATCTGTTTCTAGTCATTTACATTATTTCTAATTGACTGAGGATTTTTTCAAATACCTATGTGATAGGAAGTTCAAAATCGTAACATTTTAGCCACGTCTATCAACAAAACCATGCCCACTGACAAAGCCACACACACTTTAACAAGGCAGTGGCGCACTTAACGCCGCACCTGGAGATAAACAAGGGCAGAATTCAAAAGTTTGGCTCAGGCAGCAAAAACTCTAGAAGTGCCCCTGCGTAGAGCTTACAATCTAGTTAGGTTATATTTTGGTATAATTTATCATCTGACTTGAAATTTTGGTTGAATCTGCCAGGTGATCGTCTGACATTTTTATCACCTGAAGAAGGGGGCATCCCCCCGAAACGTTGTGAGATGGAAATGTGTGGTTCACAATAAAGTTTCTTACGATTTGGAGTGCGACCCTCAGTTTTCTTTTTTTCCTGTGATGGTCTGACATTGACATGAACAGTTTTTCCTGACTGGCTTTCCTGCAAAATGAATCCGTTCAAATAATCAGACATGATGGGAAATCATGGTTGACTGTGCAGAATTAAGTATGCTGCATTTACGGCAGGCTGAAATATTAACAATACTTTAATTCCAACAGACTATCAATCATAAGTATCCTAACCTGAGCTCCAGATCTTCTTAACCCTTAAAATAAGAACAGTCATTGATAGATCAATTTGAAGGTAGGGAAGACAGGCAGCTTTCACAGTTGCCCTTTAAAGAGGAACTGTGGTTGCCCTACAAGTGTATTATAAAGAGCACACTCCTACCTTTAAAATGACTCATACACAGGCTGACTTTCTCATTACAAGTTTATGCTACAATGCTTTAACACTACCCTTTTGATAGCAAAACAAAAATACTATAAGACACTTATGAATAATAACAAATGAAACCCACGCTGCCTGTTCTTTATCTTTAACTTCCTTCTCCGTCCCTAGTCCACTGATTCTTTTCTCTCTCCACACTCTCCCAAGACTTTGCTGACTACTTCATAAGTAGTCATAAAAGTCCATCCATACGCAGATTCCTACTCCTCAGGATAGCTCTCAGGATCTTTTACCCACACCTCCTTCTACTACTAGAAATTGACTTGAGTATAAACCGAGGGTAGAAATTATGGCCACTACTGCCTTCTGATTCTGTATTGTTTTGAGGCTTTAGTTGCCCTTTAAATGGACAGCAAAATTCCAATAAAGTAGTCCCATACAGTAATAGCCAAATCCAGTATAGCTATTACTATATGGGACTACACACAGAATCAGAAGGCAAGAATAGATAACATTCTCCTTCTGATTCCGTATTGTTTTTTAGTTGCCCTTTAAACGGAGAGCAGATTTTTAAATTCTGATGTCCATTTAAAAGACTACTAAAGCCTTGGCACTGCAGATGTTTTGGAAACTACAACTCCCAGCATGCTTTAGAAGCTGGGACTTGTAGTTTCCAAACATCTGAAACCTCACCCTTCCCCCAGTTCAGTGTGTACCTTTTGTGGGCATTGTTTTGTGGCATCCTTCTCTGGATCCTTTCCTGGCAGCTTCCTCAGTACCGGTAACTTACAGGAGAAATCAGGCAGACGCTCACTTGCACCCTATACTGAAGCGCCGGCTGCCATCACAACTTGGTGCCAGGCCGTGCCGTTAGACGGCGCGCCAGTATAGGGAGCGTGGGAGCGAGCGAGCGGCTTCTGGATTTCTCCTGTAAGGTAAGTGATTCGAGTGTAAACCGTGTTTGGTTTTTCAGGTTCATTTTACATCAAGAAACTGTTTCCAGAGATGAAGTTGATTTTTAAAGGGATCATTAAAGATGTCCTTCACTTCCCATTCGGCCAAAAAGAGGTTGGTGTAACTTGGGCAAATTTGGTGCTCATGGCTGTACTTTGGGTTTGAAGGTAGAATTTACCATCAAAAATGAAATAATTATGGGTTAGAATGAATTGAATAATATTAGTAATGAATTAGATTTGTTTTGGTAGAATCTCTCTTTTTTTGTGATTTGGGGTAATATACCCTGTATTGTATATTTCAAATACTCAACAAGAAAGAAAGAAAACTAAGGCACTCAGATACTGATGGTATATTTATTCAAAAGTGTTATATATATGCATCCCTTTAATCTACCTGGGGATATAAGTGGTTAAAGGAGAACGAAACCCAAAATATGAAGTCAGCTCCACAGACTCTATAACTGTCACTTAGTTAAACCATTTGTCTCTCACCTCTGATTTCAGCATCTAAGTGTAGAAATAATTTATAGAACATTTCAGAGTACTGGCAATTTATGATGTCAATGCTAGTTTCTAGTGTTGCCTTTTCTTTGTGGTCCTGGACTCAAAACTCTTTCTGCACATGCTCACTAGGTACCTGTTGTTTGTTTCCCACTCTCATTATGCTAAGCTGGATGTAACAGTTGACCTCAGAGTCCCCACCTGCCAGTGTCTCCCAGCTAATCATCAGAGATAGCAGTGAATATTATTAGCTGATTTTCCTGCTCAGAGTGAGGGAAGGTGTAACCCTTTTCATATGTATTTATGAAGCAACCTGTAAACCCTTTAGATTTGTGAGCATAAGACTTTCTTTTTATGTGTTTATTTCTGCACTGTGCCATTTATATTAGTGTGTGTATTGCTGCAATGTACCTTTAGAAGTGTGATTCAAGCTGCATTCATTTCAGTGTAGCCATACAACAAGTATTTAATGCAATGGCACTTAGCACTGCAGCAGGTCAATTTCTTGAGGCTGAGGCCCTACTTTAGTAAATGGGAGAATGCAAAATCTCAATGATGTGCGATTGTGTGCACTTCTGTGCACAGGCATTGCGATTCCACAATTGGACCTTTCATAGTACATGTGATATGGCCCAAAAATGGTGATCGCATATGCTCCGAAGTGCAGTGCAAGTAGTACTGCCAGTCCCACAGGCTATTACATGTCTGCTCTCTCACTTGCGCAATTGAATTGCAAATCGTAATCCAAAACGTGCTGGTGGGGTCTAGCTCTAAGTCTTTGAGCCTTAAAGGGAAAGGTCGCAACCCCAGGAAAATTGTACTGATAACTTTACAAGGTACACATAGAAAAACAAAACAACGCAGAGCTGCAGGTGTAGCATATTGAAGTGAACATGATCTAAACACAGCTCTGTGCAATGCATTTTAAAGGGGAATTTTTGAGGCAGGGTTGCGAGATCAGTGAAACATGCAAGGACACCTATTACACATGAAGCATGGCTGAGTTGGAATTACTATTGTTTAATTGCAGTCAGTGCAGCCCTGCTAATTACATGTATTTAGTGTGTCCGTGCTAGACCAAATAATCTGGCAACTCAGGTTAAAAGTAGTGTAAAGGCAAAGACCACCTTTGCCTTCAAGACCCAAACACGTATTAAATCTTCCTGCTGCAGCAAGTACCAACTTTTTCACCCCTTATGTCTACGAGTAGCAGTCGTATACAGACCCCCTTCTGCCTCAGCCCCAGACACTTTTCTTACAGAGTTTGAAACCTGGCTCTCTATCTTTCTTTCCTCCGACTGTCCGGCTATAATTCTAGGTGACTTCAATTGTCACATTGACAATGCTAAGCAACCCTGGCCCTCTCGCTTTCTCCTCCAACCTTCCTCCTTCTCCCATCAGCAGTGGACCAACACTAGCACCCATAAGGATGGCCACTTCCTGGACTAAAAATCTTTGTCTCACAGTAACTCCTTCACACTCTCTGATCACAATCTAATTACTCTCTCCTCTCCTCTAACACTCCATCTATTGCCCTTGCAATAGACCTTCCGGCTCTATCCTACTCTCTCAGTTCTAGCCTCGCTGCCATCATGTCTGACTCTAACCCTGATTCCCTAATACATTCGTATAACTATCTTATCCACTACTATTTACTTCTTTGCCCCCCTACAAACTCGCAAAAGTCGCCCTGCTAATCCCAGTCCTTGGCTCAATTCAGATACCAAAATCCTACTCCGCTGTGCTCATGCAGCTGAGCGGCTGTGGAAAAAGGCACACAATCAGGTGGACTTTAACCATTTCAAGCTCATGTTGTCGTGTCTTAATTCGGCTCTTTCAGCAGCTAAAAACTCCTACTTTAGCATGCTTATAAACAATAATAAAAATAACCCACGTAGTCTATTTTCGCTTTTTAACACTCTCTTGCAGCCCTCCTCTAAGGACACTCTTCATTCCATTAACGCTCCTCAGGATTTTGCAGACTACTTTAGAAATCAAATAGTTGATATCCGTACTCTAATCCCCTCACCCCAGGACAACTCTCGCCTTCTTTTGCCTGCCCCACCGCCTGCAGTTCTGGAATCTTTCACCCGCCACCCATTCTGAAGTCTTCAACCTCCTGTTGTCCTTGACGCTTACAATGTGTTCCCTTGATCCCATGCCCTCCTTCCTACTCAGACACTGCGCTAAAATCCTTTCCCCCGCTCTCTCATTTTTAATTCCTCCGACCTCTGGGATTTTTCCTGCTGCCTTTAAACATGCGTGTGTCAAACCTCTTCTTAAAAAACCCTCTCTGGACCCTACCTGTCCCTCAAACTACCGCCCTGTCTCCCTTTTACCGTTTGCATCAAAACTCCTTGAACGTCTAGTCTCTACACGCATTACTAAATACCTCCATGCTAATAACTTATTAGACCCGTTACAATCAGGATTCCAACCAGGCGATTCAACTGAAACGTACCTCTGCAAAGTCTCAAATGACCTACAAGCTGCCAAAGCCAAAGGACAGTTCTCAGTCCTCATTCTCCTTGACCTATCGGCTGCCTTTGATACTGTGGACCACTTTCCAATGCAGATTCTATATTCTCTGGGCATCCAAAATCAAGCTGCAGCGTGGTTGTCTTATCTCTCTAACAGATCTTTCTCTGTCTCTTTTGCTAGCAAGACTTCCTCTCCTGTTCTGCTTAGTGTGGGGGTCCCTCAGGGCTCAGTTTTAGGACCAGCCATACCCTGGTCTATATCTACCTATTTATAGGAGGATGGATCTGGATCCAACTATATGAACAAATATAGATCGTAATCCTTATTTAGACCCGATGGGGCAATGTATTTAACTTCTTGACCCACCAGACTTCCCGTTGTTTTCATTTAAGTTCCCTATCTACCCCTCTCACTGGGATGGGTACCATCTCCAGTACCATGAACCGTAGTTCCTGATCACTATGGCCTGCTTCCACAAAGTGCTTTGACACTGGCAGCTTCTTATCCTTAAGTCTAATACTGGAACGGTGCTGGGATATACGTGACTTGACCATCTGAGTGGTCTCCCCCACGTATAACAAATTGCATGGACACCACAACACATATACAACAAATTTTTGTGTCACATGTGTGGAAGCCCCTAATTTCAAATACACGAGAAGAGTGTGGGTCTCTAAACTGTGTCCCCTTGTGTACACACATACATTGAGTACAATGCAGACAAGGGTGCACACCCTGCCTTTTGGATCCTAGAAATGTCTCCTTACATGGTTTCTCAGAACGGAACATCGACCGCACCATGTTCCAGGGAGATAGGGAACTTAAATTAAACTTAAATTAAAACAACGGGAAGTCTGGTGGGTCAAGAAGTTAAATACATTGGCCCCATCGGGTCTAAATAAGGATTACGATCTATATTTGTTCTTATAGTTGGATCCAGATCCATCCTCCTATAAATAGGTAGATATAGACCAGGTTATGGCTGAAATGGGTATATGGAGTGAACTCTAACTCCAACTGTGTTTGGTATATGATATTATATGTTAATATGTGTGACATGATTTACATGTCATTAACTTCTTAAGCCTTTTTTGGGATATATGAAGGGTTAAAAATGGATTGAGACATTGTATGCTAAGATTGGTCAGTTTGGAATATGTCACTTCCTGTTTGTGCATTTAAATATGAATGATGACATTGTATATATTATACTCTTTTTCTTGAGCCTGAAGAAGGGAGCATGTGGCCCCCGAAACGTCGCTTAATCTAGTGATGTTGAACTAATAAAACCCAAGTTATTGGATTAAAGTGTCCTGCGTGCTGCCTTTCAGATAAATATGTGTTTAGGGAACAGTACAGCCATATTCCCTTGGGCATAGCACCGGACCATTGGACTGATTGGTGGAGTGCTGTAAGTACATAAATTGTATTCTGCTGCATATACAAGCACCCCCGTCTGGACTGTGCAATATGGAATGTGATATGTTTGCTTATTCGGAACAAGAGAGGAACCAGATCCTGGGTAAACTATAGGGATCATGTGAGTTTCTGACTACTCCTATATCCATTTCTGGACATAAGCAATTAGAAGCCATGCAAAAAAGGAGGACGGATCTGGAGCTACATGGACTTACTCTGAGTGAGTACTGTAGACAGAACCGGATTCCGCGTGGACTTAGAGTGAATCTTTGACCGACCTTATTTTTTGAAAATGATGCCTTTAAGAATAAATATATTAAAATACTCAACAAATCTTCATATTGTATAATGATGTTAAATATAGAATATATTACATCCGAACTAACTGTGCTTACTTCTAAGATTGATGAGCTGGAAACGGAACTAAAAAACGCCATGCCTATGGCTGAGTTGGATGCCATGAAAAGTGAATTGGAGCACAGGATGATGTCATACACGAAGAAGGGAGAGGAATTCAAACAGACCAAGTTCGCGCGGGATATGGTGGACTATCAGCATGGTAACGTGTACAATTGGTCCGCCCCCTTAACATCACGTGAACGGAGTGGACGGGAGCAGCTACGACTCCGTACCTGGAAATCTAATCCGGAGTTGAGCAAAATGGAGGGTAAGAGGCAAGAAGCGCTTTTATTAGGCGCCGGAAACATCCGGGCAGAAGGGGTGGATGGAGGTGCCGGAGAAGCCACAACTCTGGATCCCCGATCACAGCGAGCCCTGAAGCGGCACGGCAAGATATAGTTATGAACTTGTCCAAGGTAACGCTGACTGATGTTGAAAAGTCCCTTCTTAATCGGGGGCTGGGATTTTGTCCTACTGTGAAAATTGAACCTCTGCAATTGGATATTGATTTGTACTCTTTTTTCAGAAAAGTAAGACTTAAGGCCCACTTTTTCCAGAGGCCTGTGTTTTTGGAAAATGCTGTGGAAGATAATGGATTTATATTGAAGGACTTGGGACTATATGTTAAGAGTAAATACGTTCCGTCTACCCATTATCCTGCAATTGAAATGTTTGTGAATAAAGGAATATGTTTGTGAATGAGGAATATGTTGCACTTGATATGTTGGAAAAATGGTCGAACATCACGATCAAGCCCTCAGATAAAAGGGGCTCGATCGTGGTGCTTGACACTCAATATTATGTTAATGAGATAAAAACACAGTTGGCAGATGGGGATGTATATAAGGAGGTACCTAGGGATCCCGTTAGGGACGTGAGGGTATGCATAGATAATGTGTTACAAGAAGCTGTAAATAAAGGCATTATTACTAAGGAGGTTAGAAGTTACCTGAATGTGATGCATCCCATTACTCCGGTGCTGTACACCCTGCCGAAGGTGCACAAGAATCCTGTCTAGCCTCCTGGGAGGCCTATTGTTGCTGGGGTAGGTTCTATCTTTTGCCCCCTTGCCACCATGCTAGCCAGGATTCTGGCGCCCCTGATACAGGGTATACAGTCATATCTGAGAGATACAGGAGATTTTCTTCATAAATTAAGGTAATTGAAAATAGATAATTGGGAAGATGTATGGTTGGTCACCCTGGACGTGTCATCACTATACACCCTTCATTCCACATATAGAGGGAATAAGGGCAGTAGAACAGAAGTTGAGGCAATATGTATAATGTCATGCAAATTGAATTCTTTAAATGTTGTTTGGAAATTATACTTTATGAGAATTATTTCTCTTTTGATGGCAAGTTCTACAAACAATTGAGAGGGACTGCCACGGGATCCAATGTGGCCCCGGCGTATGCCAATGCCTTTATGGCTTGGCTTGAGGAAGACGTCATCTATACTTTACCATCTTTCACCAGACATTGTTTGTCTTGGTGGCGTTATGTAGATGACGTCTTCCTACTGTGGCGGGGCCACATTGGATCCTTGTTGAGCTTCCATAAAGGAGCTTAACAATGTACATGACAGTATTAAGTATACACTACATTATGATAAAAATAAGATCTGCTTTTTAGATGTACCGGGGATGGAAATCTTACAACTAAATTGTATACAAAGAAAACTGATAGAAACCAATTACTGTCTTATCAAAGTTTTCACCCTCCATCTGTACGGAGGGCTATTCCGGTGGGACAATTTTCAAGAGTATATAATATAAGTGATCCTGAAACCCAATGTACCCAGTTGGAAGATATGTCAAAGAAATTTCAATATAGGGGTTATCCCAAGCATGTTTTAGAAGGGGCATTACATAAAGTTCAGAATAGACCTCCAGCTAAAAAGAAATTATCTGGTTCTAACCATATTCCATTGATAATGGAATATGGGATGGGAAGTGAACGAATAGGGCAAATAGTAAGGAAAAATTGGCACATACTAAGTAAAGCATATCCGGATGTGCAAGAATTTCTGGAACCTCCAGTGATATCATATAGAAAAGGAAAGACATTGGGAAATAAGTTGGTGCGGTCAATGTTCCGTTCTAAGAAACCACGTAAGGAGACATTTCTAGGATCCAAAAGGCAGGGTATGCACCCTTGTCTGCATTGTACTCAATGTATGTGTGTACACGAGGGACACAGTTTAGAGACCTACACTTTTCTCGTGTATTTGAAATTAGGGGCTTCCACACATGTGACACAAAATCAGCCTCCTTTGGGCCGTCGTCAGGACTAAATTAGCAATACACAAAACCCCCTATAATTATGATAAACCCCTACATTATGATAAAAATAAGATCTGCTTTTTAGATGTACTGGTAGTGTTGGATGGAAATCTTACAACTAAATTGTATACAAAGGAAACTGATAGAAACCAATTACTGTCTTATCAAAGTTTTCACCCTCCATCTGTACGGAGGGCTATTCCGGTGGGGCAATTTTCAAGAGTATATAATATAGTAAGTGATCCTGAAACCCAATGTACCCAGTTGGAAGATATGTCAAAGAAATTTCAATATAGGGGTTATCCCAAGCATGTTTTAGAAGGAGCATTACATAAAGTTCAGAATAGACCTCCAGCTAAAAAGAAATTATCTGGCTCTAACCGTATTCCATTGATAATGGAATATGGGATGGGAAGTGAACGAATAGGGCAAATAGTAAGGAAAAATTGGCACATACTAAGTAAAGCATATTTAGATGTGCAAGAATTTCTGGAACCTCCACTGATATCATATAGAAAAGGAAAGACATTGGGAAATAAGTTGGTGCGGTCGATGTTCCACTCTAAGAAACCACGTAAGGAGACATTTCTAGGATCCAAAAGGCAGGGTAAGTACCCTTGTCTGCATTTTACACAAGGGGACACAGTTTAGAGACCCACACTCTTCTCATATATTTGAAATTAGGGGCTACCACACATGTGACACAAAATTTGTTGTATACCTGTTGTGGTGTCCATGCAATTTGTTATACTTTGCGGAGACCACTCAGATGGTCAAGTCACGTATATCCCAGCACCGTTCCAGTATTAGACTTAAGGATAAGAAGCTGCCAGTGTCAAAGCACTTTGTGGAAGCAGGCCATAGTGATCAGGAACTACGGTTCATGGTACTGGAGATGGTACCCATCCCAGTGAGAGGGGGAGATAGGGAACTTAAATTAAAACAACGGGAAGTCTGGTGGGTCAAGAAGTTAAATACATTGGCCCCATTGGGTCTAAATAAGGATTACGATCTATATTTGTTCTTATAGTTGGATCCAGATCCATCCTCCTATAAATAGGTAAATATAGACCAGGTTATGGCTGAAATTTGTATATGGAGTGAACTCTAACTCCAACTCTGTTTGGTATATGATATTATATGTTAATATGTGTGACATGATTTACATGTCATTAACTTCTTAAGCCTTTTTTGGGATATATGAAGGGTTAAAAATGGATTGAGACATTGTGTGCTGAGATTGGTCAGTTTCGAATATGTCACTTCCTGTTTGTGCATTTAAATATGAATGATGTCATTGTATATACTATACTCTTTTTCTTGAGCCTGAAGAAGGGAGCATGTAGCCCCCGAAACGTCACTCAATCTAGTGATGTTGAACTAATATAACCCAAGTTATTGGATTAAAGTGTCCTGCGTGCTGCCTTTCAAATATATATATGTTTAGGGAACAGTACAGCCATATTCCCTTGGGCATAGCACCGAACCATTGGACTGATTGGTGGAGTGCTGTAAGTACATAAATTATATATATTTAAACAGTTTGAAAGCACTCAACAGGTCTTCTTATCAACTCATCCAGCTTTTTTTTGAAACTGACCAATGAACCTGCCATAACAACGCCCACTGGAAGACAGTTCCATAGCTTTACCGTTCTCACAGTGAAAAACCCTTTCCGAGCTTGAAGCCTAAACCTTTTTTCTTCAAGTCTTAAGGGATGTCCTCGTGTCCTTTGACATGTTCTATTGGTGAACAATGCCCCAGATAGTTTATTGTATGGCCCGTTAATGTATTTATACACAGTAATCATATCCCCACGCAAGCGCCTTTTCTCCAGCGTACATAATTGTAACTTTTCCAGTCTCTCTTCATATTCAAGCTCCCCCAATCCCCTTATTAATTTAGTTGCCCTTCTCTGAACCCTTTCCATTTCAAAGATGTCCTTTTGTACACAGGATTCCAAAATTGCACTGCATATTCCAAATGAGGCCTTACCAATGCTTTGTAAAGAGGGAGAATTACATTTTCCTCCCTTGAATCCATACCTCTCTTTATACAAGACAATACCATGCTGGCTCTGGCTGTTGCCGCCTGGCACTGCTTGCTACCTTTAAGTTTGTTATCCACCAAAACTCCAAGATCCCTTTCCAACAGGGACTCACTTAACACAGAGCCATTTATAGTATAAGTAGCACAAGTATTTTTAAGTCCAAAATGCATCACCTTACATTTATCAACATTGAATTTCATCTGCCACTTAGCAGCCCAATGTGATAATCTATCTAGATCCCCTTGCAACGATTGCACATCCTCTGAAGTTTTTAATGGTCGACAAAGTTTTGTGTCGTCAGCAAACACAGAAACCTTGCTGACAATACCCACTTCCAAATCATTAATAAATAGATTAAATAGAAGCGGCCCCAACACAGAACCCTGTGGCACCCCACTTAGCACTTTAGTCCATAATGATGAAGCCCCATTAACAACTACTCTCTGCATCCTATTCATTAACCAATTTTCTATCCATGTACAAATGTGACTCCCCAGACCAACAGACCTTAGCTTATACATTAGTCGCCTATGGGGGACTGTATCAAAAGCCTTTGCAAAATCCAAGTAAACTACATCTACTGCTATACCAGAGTCTAATTTATATTTACATTCCTATAAAAGCCAAGCAAGTTAGTTGACAAGATCTATCCTCCTAAATCCATGCGGTGGTTACTACTTAGAATGTCGTCCTGGAAACATTACTCAAGAACATTTCCCTTAATAAACTTTCCAGGATCTTCCCACCATGAAGTAAACGTACAGGCTCGTAATTACCCGGCTGTGAACGACTACTTTTGACTATTGGAAAACATCAGCCTTTTTCCAATCCAGAGGCCACACCACCGGACATAGGGAGATCAGCAAAAATAAGAAAACAATGGGCCTTGATAAAACTGAACTTAGCTTCTAAGTACCCGAGATGTATTTTATCGGGTAGGAGATTATTAATTTAACCTTATTTAGTTCTTTCTGTACCATACCTCGGTTAACCAACAGTGAACTTGAATCTTGTATACTTTATTGCTACTATACTCTATGTATCTGTACTGGATTTCTATATTGTATACTGAGGAAAAAAATTATTCAAGACATTTGCGTTATTGCATCCTCCGTAACTAATTATCCCCAGAATTAATGGTGCCACATTCTCAGTCCTATCTATTTTTACTAATAATATTACTTAAAAAAGTTTAGGCTAGTGATGCTTTCTCAGCTATCCTAACTTATTAATTTTAGCTAGTTGATTGCTTCTTACATCCTTGTACAGTTTTTATACCCCTAAAGGCCCTTTCCGTTCCTCAGCCTTAAAGATTTTAAGCCTTTCTTCCTTACCATTGCCTCTTTACATCCAGATTCAGCCATATGGGCGCGGATTTATTTTTTACATTTATTTCCAAGGGTATAAATTTAGATGTGAACTGGCTTAAAATCCTTGAACACAGTCCACTTCTGTCAGTACCTTACCTGAATACATGTTATCCCAGTTGACATTCTGAAGAGCTGCTTTTAACCTGGGAAAATTTGCTTTCCTGAAATTAAATGTCTTGTTAACCCAGCGCACCTTTTCCTTTCGATAAACAAGTCCAATGACACTATTTCGTGGTCACTATACCCTAAGCCTCCAGTTACCTTTAAATCTATAATGTGCTCACAAATGTTAGATATTACCAGATCCAACAGGCTCCTTTTCTAGTAGGAACACTCAAAACCAGAAAATTATCCTGCAGCAAATTCAGGAACTCCTCGCTTTTCTGTGAGGGCATTTCCACCACACCAATCAATGTCAGGGTAATTGAAGTCCCCCATAATGAGCACACTCCCCAAACTTGCAGCCCTTGCCAATTGCATATGAAGTTGAATCACTCCTCTCTGCAGCATTTGGCGGCTTATAAGCAGACACCAACAATGACATTACCCCCTTTCTGTGCCTAATTCCACCCTATTGCCTCCACTTTATCATCCATATCACCAGTTATCTCTTCTTTTAAATTTGGCCCTTCATTCTTTTAACATAAACCCATACTCCTCCCCCTTTCCTTTTTTTCTGTCCTGTCTAAAAAAGGCATATCCTTCTATATTTACAGCCCAGTCGAGAGACTGTTTCAACCACGTTTCTGCTATACCATACATCATACTTTTCATTCAATGCCATCATTTCCAATTCACCCATTTTGTCAGCCAGGCTTCTCGCTTCGCCAACACCATTTTAGATATGACTGTAATTTATTCGACACTTTGATACACATTCCTCCATCCTATGCTAGCCCCACCCCCTTTCCGCCCAACACTGTCCTATCACACCCTGCTTTCCTCCTGGACAATCTATCCCAGTGAGATATGCTAATACCCTCCCCCCAAACTAGTTTAAAAATCTCCTCCACCCTCTAGCCATCTTCTCCCCTAGAACAGCTGCACCACATCAGTGAGGTGCAACCCATCCCTACTAAAGAGCCTGTAGCCGACAGCAAAGTTGCCAGTTCTCAATAAACCCAAACCCTTCTTCCTTACACCACTCTCTTAGCCATGCATTAATGCTCCTAAGCTCCCGCTGTCTCCCTGGCTTAGCACGTGGCTGCGGTAGTATTTCTCAAAACACTACCCTGGAGGTCCTTGCTTTTATCTTGGCCCCTAGTTCTCGAAAATCATGTTTAAGGACCTCACCTCCACCTCTAACTTTGTCATTGGCACCAATGTGAACCAAGACCGCCGGGTCACACCCGGCCCCACCCAATAATCTGTCTACACGATCCACCACATGCCGAACCCTAGCACCAGGCAGGCAACACACAGTTCGGCATGTAGGGTCTTGGCGGCAGATTACCCTATCTACCTTCCTTATAATGGAGTCCCCTACCACTACCACCTGCCTTGCATTCCTGACCCTCCGTTCCTCCTCCCTTGTATTAGAGATGGCAGTCCCCTGGGTGCTCAAGGGACTAGCCCCCTCCATACACGCCAATTCCGAGGTGTCCTCCTCCACTTCATTACCTAAGGCGGCAAATCTGTTGGGATGGACAATCTGGGAAGAAGCCCCCCTACTCTTCCGTCCCCCACTTCCCCTAGTAACCCTAACAAAACTACCTCCTTCCTCATCCTTTCTTGTCCCTCTTCCACCCACCTCTATACTGGCCCCAGCCAGTGCCTGCTGACCCCCCAGTTCTGCCAATCCCTGCAACGCTGCAAGCTGCCCCCTTAGACTCTCCACCTCAGCTTCCAAACGGGCAACCCACTCACACCTGACACAGACATAGGTTCCCCGGAACGTCTGCTACAGGTTCCTATACATGTGGCACGATGCACATTGCATGGTACTGACAAAACTGTCCCTAATACACCACACCAACACAGTGACGCACAAACCTTGTTTAATTGCCCTTCTTGTTTCAATGTCCTTCTTTTTATATGTCCTTGAGAGCAAGGTCCTTGAGAGAAAAGCCACTCACAAGTTCGTTACACTCAAAGGAAACTTCCTTTTGTTAGGTCCAAACCACAGGCCCAACAACTGTGAATCCCCTATTTACTCATAGGCCCCCACCCCCACACCCCCACATCCACTTATGCAGAGCCAGAAAGAGAGGGAAAAAAAACCAAACACTTATTAACCCTTTCACAGCCTGTTTGTGATTACAACAGGTACAATACTAGAATATAGAAGTCCAGCACACCCCTTTAACTGGAAGAAGAAAGATTAGTCTGCTTACTGCACACTCAGTTCTGCACACATAGTTCTTAACAGTACAAACAATCCTTATTTTCAAACTGTCAAACAATCCTTATTTTCAAACTTTCTCACACACCATACAACCATCAAATGATTAAGTGTCCTTCTTTTTATATGTCCTTGAGAGCAAGGTCCTTAAGAGAAAGGGCCACTCACAAGTTCGTTACACTCACAGGAAACTTCCTTTTGTTAGGTCCAAACCACAGGCCCAACAACTGTGAATCCTATTTAACTGTATCTATGCAATCTCACAGATATTCCAGGTATTGGGTTGGATTCAGACATGATTTTTTCAAGTTTATTATCCACCCGTGCTGTTTGAAACAGGAAAGGGCCTCTGAGAGATGTCTTTGAAGTACCTGTTTTGATTGAGCCTTTATCATGACATCGTCTAAATAGACGAAACATTGAATTCCTTGGTTCCAGAGTAAAGCGGTTAAAACTACTATGATTTTCATGAACACCCTTGGGGAAGTGGAAAGTCCAAACGGAAGAGCTTTGTATTGATAATGTTGGTTTAATATGGAAAACCTTAGATATTTTCTGTGCGTTGGATGGATTGGTATATGAAGATATGCATCTGCCAGATCCACTTTGCACATCCAATCTTCCAGAAATGTTTGTTGAGAAATGACTTTTAATGTCACCATTTTGAATGTTTTTGTTATTATAAAGGAGTTTAGGTACCTCAAATCCAGCACAGCCTGAAACTCCCTCGATGCTTTTCTTACTAAAAAGAGAGGGGAATATATTCCTGTTTTGATGAATTTAATTGGAACTTTTTCTACAACATCTTTGCCAAGAAGTTCCTGAATAATCTCCTTCATTGTGTGTCGCTATCTTCTGGATTTGAGTATCTTTGATTCCATAAAACGATGTTTGGTTGGGGAGGAATTGAACTCTATTTTGTACCCGTTTTTGATGGAATCCAAGACCCAATGATCTGTAGTAGTCATCGCCCAAACGCCCCAGAACCTTTGTAGCCTTCCCCCTACTGTCAGACGCTGGGCTAAGACACCTTCAGAAGGGTCGTCCTCTGGATCTATTCCCTCTGCCGCGAAAGGAAGACTGATCTCTCCAATTCCTAGTCACAAAGGGTTTCCCTGGTCTGTATTGCTTGGCTTCCTGAAATGAAGCCCTGTCTTGGGATGGCACAAACAAGTATCCACATTATCCGATTATGCACATTTTGTGAAATGATGTCTTTAAGGGCAGATCCAAATAAATATTCTCCTTCATACGGTAAACTGGCTAGGTTTTGCTTATATGCAGCCTCGGCTTGCCATTGACAAAGCCATACCGCTCTTCTGGCAGCTACGGAAAGGCTTATGTTCTTCGCTATAAGTTTAATTATATCGAACGATGATTGCACCAAAAACTCATTGGCACAGACGATATTTTGTAACATATCTCTAATTTCCTTCCTTGATGTGCCATCTGCTAGGGCTTGATCAACATCTTGGATCCACTATTTATTTGCTCTAGCCAGACCTGTTATGGCTACTGCTGGTCTCATATAAGCACCTGCTACGGAATAAGAACTTCTTACTAAAGAATCTTGACGCCTCTCCATCGGGTCTCTTAAAGTTGCTCCATCATCTACTGCCAGCGAGGTCCTTCTCGCTACTCCTGCCAAAGCGGCATCAGTGTTCCAGTACTTTGAATAATCCTCTGCAAAAGGATAAATTCTTAAAGGGTATCTCCACTGATGGAAAAACGTTTTTTTCCCCCCCCCTATATAAAAGTTCCCCTTCCCCCAACCCGCCTCCTACCTTTTTTTCCCCACAAATCAGCTCTGTTCCTTTGCAGCAGCCTCTGGAAGCTGTGTAGCTCCCGGGGTGGTTCTGCTACTGTGCTGGGCAGGCTGTCAGTCAATGTGCATCATCACATGCATATTCATGATTTCTGCCACGCCCAGTGATGCCTGATGTAAACAAAGCATTGTCTCCCTGTCTCTGCATGATCTATTCACAGCTGATAGTGCAGGGAGAGACAGAGGGGGGAAGTTATAAGGTTCAGCCACACAGCTTTATGTAAGGAGACTTTTTTTTAACAATTACAAAAGTAATAGAATTTATAGGAATCAAATGGGGGGAGGTGTGTGTGACGAACAGATATTCAATGTAAAACGCCATAGACGATATCTGAAATTGCACCCCCAATTTTCAATTATTTCCCACTATGGCATGATCAAGCGCATGTAGCTTCCACATTGTTTCACTGTTCTGGTACTCGCAGAGTTAATTCATGTTTTCCCAAAGCCAGGGCCATTTGGTGTTAAATTAGCTGACTTAGCAGGAGGTCTAACTTCAATAGGTGCAAGGTGTGAATATATAAACAAAGTCCCAGACAAATAGACACCAGAACTAGCAGGGAATCTCCTAGTAGAGAATTGAACAGAAACCAACTGGCAGATGAAAGGTCATTCATATTCTTTAATAATTCCGGATGTAGAATTATTTCAGGTTTTCATAAATAACCCCAGTTTATCCAGTAATTAATTCTACATTTATAGAGACCTGACACAATATCATAGCCCAAGCCAAACTTGGGATATTATCCTTCTTAGGTCTAGGATACCCCAGATATGTCGTATTTGGTCTTGTTCTGTTGGGAAAAATTAGTTATAAACCATCATGATATTATTTTGAATGTGACATGTGTGGTTCATGGATTATGGCCGGGGGTTGGAATTCGATATTTGAAATTCCCTCCAAAACTTGGAACCAACCTTCTGGGGCAGAACCAAGTCCACCCCTCTAGGGACCAGACCACTCCCATTTTCTGAAGAAAGGATAAAAATGGAACTGGGTCTCATCCCAAGGAGTCTGTCATAACATCTACAAGAACATCTGGAATAACATCTAGCCAACTGGACAGACCGTATTGGCTTAACGCAGGACTTATCATTTGGACCATTATTGTCCCATAAATTGGATTATCAAGTTCTGGACTCTTCTCATGGACTATTCAGATGCCAATTATCTCTAAGTATTTCTTCTTTTACCCAATTCTATCCTCACTTGTGTTACTGCTTTATGTTCAGTGATTTATTTTATTTTTCTTTATATTTTTATGCACTATTTTTAACAACTTTTAATAAATGATATAAAATCATTTATAGGCTATTGTCCTATTCTGAGTATATCCCAAAACAAACCTGTGTCTTCGAAGTACGCTACTATAGAGAAGTATTGTGTAGGTATATAGAGATACTGTATAACTGTGTATAGAATATTAGGTGTGAATAACCAATTTCCTTACAGGTTGTTAGAAGTAGGGGAGCGGATATCCCCATAGATATAGGTAACAGGTCATTCCGCTGTTTAATCGGGATGTGGTGGCAGTGAGTATATTGATATTTAGTAATATTAATTGTGTAATATATAGTTTGTTCACCAAACCCACCGGGTCTGATCTGTTCCGTCCGCCTGTCGGTCGCTTGGAGTGTGTTTTCCGGTAACGGATAGGTGGTTGGGGCGTTTTGGGACCGGGGGGGTTTGTGACAATTGGTTGGCAGCGTTTGGGATATTTGGTGTTTATACTCAGAATCTCTAATAATACAGTGTTAACTAAGTAACTCTGTAGAGCAGAACCCAAGTTCTGTGGTTAATAGCCGGTGCATTAGAATATATACTGAACAGGTAAACACACAGTGCCCTTCCCCAAAATCTTTTTCTCTACTTTTTCTACTTGGCAAAATGTCTGAATCCGTGAATTATAGAAACATGAGTCTGGATGACTTAATCGTTGTTTGCCAAAGCAGACACATTGATCCCTATCGGAAAAGGAGGGAGGAGCTGATTCGTGAATTAATGGAGGCAGATTTCCAAGCACAGGAAATGCTGGATGAGCCTACAGCAGGAATCACTCACTATGACCTGGATTCAAATGATATTGTCCAGCCTGGAATACCATCAAGGACTGTATCACCATTACCAATGTGTGTGTCTGCAGCTACAGAGTCTCCTCAGCTCCAGGCAGTGTTGCAAAAGTTAAGCGACACTAACCCAACGGAGTACCTGCAATTTCTGGAACGCCAGCGTCAGCAGCAAGCCGAAATGGAGGAGCGACGGGCTGAGCGTGAGAGTGCAGAGAGACGGGCTGAGGCTGCAGAGCGACAAGCTGCACGACAATATGAACTGGAAATGGCTAAACTACGCCAGTCCGCCCACAGTTCATCACCAAGTTCTCCTGGAGCAGGAGGAACAAGTTTGCCAGTGAGTCACAAGTTTAAATTTGCAGCAATGGAGAAGGATACAGACATTGATTTGTTCTTACGCTCTTTTGAGAGAGCCTGCCGTCAGTATCGTCTGCCTCAGGAGGATTGGGCCAGACATCTGATTCCACACCTGCGCTACAAAGCCCTGGATGCTTTTATAGAGTTACCGGAGGAAAGTGATAACGATTATGGAGCTATCAAGGCTGCTATCATAGCCAAGTACCAGTTGACCCCAGAGGTTTATCGTACAAGGTTCCGGTCCGTACAAAAGGAAATCCAACGCCACACTCCAAATCACCAGATGGTTAAAGTGAACGACCGGATTGTTACTGGCTTCAGGGATACCGGAGCAGACATCACTTTGGTTCACTCTAACCGGGTTGCAAAAGAAAACATCCTCCCGGATAAGCACCTGACCCTCACGGGAATAGGGGGCACTCTTCCTAACATTGCCCAGGCCCGAGTGGAAATCGACTGGGGGGTTGGAAAGCAGGAGAAAGTAGTGGGTATCTCGGATGATATCCCTGTCCCAGTGTTGTTGGGGACAGATTTAGGCACATTAGTGGCCCAGTATCAAACCGCCGAAAGCATCCCGGAGTCCGAAGCTAAAGGTTCAACTCACACAAAGGTATTGTGCTACCGTGCGTTAGAACAGCTGGAGCAGGGAAGGGGTTTGACAGGACCTAGTTCAGAGGTACCTGGGGTAAATGTGCAATTTGGTAATTATTGTGTATCTAACATTAAGCCTGTATCTGTGGATAGGAATGCATGTATTAGTAATGTTAAGGATTCCAATAATTGTACTTGTGATAATGTTGTACCGGAAGTAGCAGTTACTGGTAGTCCTGCTCAGGTCTGGGGTTCAGTGTTGAAAGAGGAAGTCCAAGATATCCATTTCAGCTCTGACCCCCGACATGTAGATTGTCAGCAGTTGACCCCCTGTGTCACAGGGCAACTGGCTGAAACTGGTAGTAGCGCATGGATTGACGCACTACACAGTAACCCCAGTCTGGAGTCACCCAGGAGAAAGGCTTCTGAGTCACTACCAGAGGGGGCAGCCTCCATGTTATGTGTGGAAGGTGATAAAGTGTCTAATATATGTATGTTACATGTTAAAAATGTGAATGTTATAAATGAAAATGTGTTACCTGTGTTAACGGTCACTCACAGTGTTGGAAGGACTGCTAGGGGACGGTCATTGGAATCAGAGCAGGGAGATGTTATTTACAAGTTCGTTCCATGTTCTGATCCAGTTGACTCAACCCCTGCCAAGCTTCACCAACTACCCACAGGACAGTTGGCTGGAACTTGTGATGCAGACTCTGAGATAACACTGCAGACTGACAGCACACTGAATGAGTTGGGACCTTCAGAGAGAGCAGTAGGGAATGTTAGGTTTCCCCTGGATATCACCCTGGTTCAGTCAGGTTACATAGGGCAGAGTGACTGGGAAGGAGGGCTGGGAGACCAGAGTAGGAGTCCGATAGTGCCAGAACCAGTAAGGCCCGAGTGTATGACTAGAGAGGGAGGAGAGGAGGATAGCATTTTCCCAGAGATCTCCCTGGTTCGATCTAGTGACTTAGTGCAGAGTAACTGGGAAGGAGGGCTGGGAGACCAGAGCAGGAGTCCGACAGTGCCAGAACCAGTTAAGCCCAAGTCAGTGATTGTAGAGGGGGTGGATGTTGTTGTCCAGCCTGAAGGAGACAAGGGCAGCTTTGGGCCGGTAGAACTAACCAAAGAACCTGTTATATCGGATAAAGGATTGTGTAGGGAAACAGGGATTGTTTTCCAGGTAACACACAGAGATCTGACTGTACTGGAAGAGTCCAGGTATTGGTCTCTGTCTCAAGAGAAACCAGAAAGTATTGTGCAGGAGGGTGGTGAAGAGTGTAAAAATTGTAAAAATGTTGGTACAAACAGTGTTAACCTGGGATTTGGCCAACAGGGCATCCTGGGAAATAGAGTCCAGATGCTTAGTGAACGCAGCAGCCACTATTTCCAGCCCTTTGTTTACCCAAGCACACCAGGGGGTGATGTTAATGACAAAGCCCTCAGTGCTGACATGGTTTATCCAGCAGGTAATGAGAATGAAGTTGTGGTACCAGGTCAGGAAGATGGTTGTGTTGGAGATGATCCATTGTTAATACAGTGTATAGGGGGTGACCAGTCTGCCATGGGTAACAAAATGGATCCCAACTCCAGCACAGCTCGTGCCTATAGCATTGTGACTGGAGGAAGTGTAAAACCACAAAAAAGAAAATATGTTTCCCAGCAATGTAATGTAACATGTCAAAAAAGGAGAAAGCCACCATGGCGCCAAGGGAAGTTGGTCGCAACGGTCTAGGTTGTGTAAAACCAATCCCTATGCAACAGCTATGAGGGGAGGTGTGACGAACAGATATTCAATGTAAAACGCCATAGACGATATCTGAAATTGCACCCCCAATTTTCAATTATTTCACCCTAATGGCATGATCAAGCAGCATGGTAGCTTCCACATTGTTTCACTGTTCTGGTACTCGCAGAGTTAATTCATGTTTTCCCAAAGCCAGGGCCATTTGGTGTTAAATTAGCTGACTTAGCAGGAGGTCTAACTTCAATAGGTGCAAGGTGTGAATATATAAACAAAGTCCCAGACAAATAGACACCAGAACTAGCAGGGAATCTCCTAGTAGAGAATTGAACAGAAACCAACTGGCAGATGAAAGGTCATTCATATTCTTTAATAATTCCGGATGTAGAATTATTTCAGGTTTTCATAAATAACCCCAGTTTATCCAGTAATTAATTCTACATTTATAGAGACCTGACACAATATCATAGCCCAAGCCAAACTTGGGATATTATCCTTCTTAGGTCTAGGATACCCCAGATATGTCGTATTTGGTCTTGTTCTGTTGGGAAAAATTAGTTATAAACCATCATGATATTATTTTGAATGTGACATGTGTGGTTCATGGATTATGGCCGGGGGTTGGAATTCGATATTTGAAATTCCCTCCAAAACTTGGAACCAACCTTCTGGGGCAGAACCAAGTCCACCCCTCTAGGGACCAGACCACTCCCATTTTCTGAAGAAAGGATAAAAATGGAACTGGGTCTCATCCCAGGGAGTCCTGTCCATAACATCTACAAGAACATCTGGAATAACATCTAGCCACTGGACAGACCGTATGGCTTAACGCAGGACTTTATCATTTGGACCATTATTTTCCCATAATGGATTATCAAGTTTGGACTCTTCTCATGGCCTATTCAGATGCCAATTATCTCTAAGTATTTCTTCTTTTACCCATTCTATCCTCACTTGTGTTACTGCTTTATGTTCAGTGATTTATTTTATTTTTCTTTATATTTTTATGCACTATTTTAAAACTTTTAACTTTTAATAATGATATAAAACATTTATAGGTATTGTCCTATTCTGAGTATATCCCAAAACAAACCTGTGTCTTTCGAAGTACGCTACTATAGAGAAGTATTGTGTAGGTATATAGAGATACTGTATATGTGTATAGAATATTAGGTGTGAATAACCAATTTCCTTCTACAGGTTTGTTAGAAGTAGGGGAGCGGATATCCCCAAATAGGTACAGGTCATTCCGCTGTTTATCGGGATGTGGTGGCAGTGAGTATATTGATTTTGTAATATTTGTGGTATATAATAGTTTGGTTCACCAAACCCACCGGCTGATCTGTTCCGTCCGCCTGTCGGTCGCTTGGAGTGTGTTTTCCGGTAACGGATAGGTGGTTGGGGCGTTTTGGGACCGGGGGGGTTTGTGACAGTGTGTGTGTTTGTAAGGGAGACAGAAGGTGTATTTCAGAGGGGATGCTGGGATTGTCACTAGCTGTATTGCAGGGGGGCCTGGGAGACAGAAGGTGTATTCTAGGGGATGCTGGGACTGTCATTAGCTGTATTGCGGGGGGCCTGGGAGACAGAAGTGTATTTCAGAGGGGATCCTGGGATTGTCACTAGCTGTATTGCAGGGGGGCCTGGGAGACAGAAGTGTGTATTTCAGAGGGGATGCTGGGAGTGTCACAAGTTGTATTGCAGAGGGGCATGGGAGACAGAGGTGTATTTCAGAGGGAGATGCTGGGAGTGTCACAAGTTGTATTGCAGGGGGGCATGGGAGACAGAGGTGTTTTTTCAGAGGGGATGCTGGGAGTTTCATTAGCTGTTTGCAGGGGGGCCTGGGAGACAGAAGGTGTATTTCAGAGGGTGCGGGGATTGTTATTAGCTGTATTGCAGGGGGGCCGGGAGACAAAGGGTATTTCGAGGGGGGATGCTGGGATGTCACGTTGTATGCAGGGGGGAATCTGGAACAGAAGGTGTATTTCAGAGGGGATGCTGGGAGTGTCATTAGCTGTATGCAGAGGATCTGGGAGATGCTATTCATTGGAGCAAGAAACATAGCCAATACCATCTATATCTACTATCTATCTATCATCTACATCTATCTATCTATCTATCTATCTATCTATCTATCTATCTATCTATCTATCTATCATCTATCTATCTATCCATATCTGTCTGTCTGTCTATCTATCTATCTATCCATATCTGTCTATCTATCTATCTCTCCATCCATATCTGTCTATGTATCTATCTATCTATCTATCTATCTATCTATCCATATCTGTCTATCTATCTATCCATCCATATCTGTCTATGTATCTATCTATCTATCTATCTATCTATCTATCTATCTATCTATCTATCTATCTATCTATCTATCCATATCTGTCTGTCTGTCTATCTATCTATCCATATCTGTCTGTCTGTCTATCAATCTATCTATCTCTCTATCCATATCTGTCTGTCTATCTATCTATATATCTATCCATATCTGTCTGTCTAGTATCTATCTATCTAGCCATATCTGTCTGTCTGTCTATGCATCTATCTATCCATATCTGTCTGTCTATGTATCTATCTATCTATCTATCCATCCATACTTCTGTCTATCTATCTTCTATCCATATCTGTCTGTCGTCTATCTATCTATCCTATCTGTCTGTCTGTCTATCAATCTATCTATCTCTCTATCCATATCTGTCCTCTTCTATCTAATATACTATCCATACTGTCTGTCTATGTATCTATCTATCTAGCCATATCTGTCTGTCTGTCTATGCATCTATCTATCCATATCTTTCTGTCTATGTATCTATCTATCTATCTATCCATCCATATCTGTCTGTCTATCTATCTATCTATCCAGTATCTGTCTGTCTGTCTATCTATCTTCCATATCTGTCTGTCTATCTATCTGTCTCTCTATCCTGTGTACTAGGCGTGAGCAGCAGCTGATGTCCCTGGGTTATCGGCCAACAAAACAAGTCCAGAAATATGTCAGGGTCAGTGGTGCCACTCTGGTCCCTCTTCCCCTCCCCACATCCCCGTTCCCATTCACACACCTATTGGTCTGTCTGTCTATCTCTTGCACAACTTTTGGACTCTTCTAGTAAGAGAGTGAAGTGTGCACGGGGCTCTACTCGCCTCAGCACTCACTGACATCACTGCACCATGAAACATCGTCCACTAGCACATGCAAGCAAGGAATTCCTCCTGTGTGTACCTGCACACAATACAAGGAGAACAGTAATAGCCCGACCATAGATGGTTTCTATTCGGAGATGCCTGGGTACTGTACTGTCCATTTTAGGATATGCCATATCCCCTTTCCCCTCGCCCTATCATTTCCTAGGATGTCCCTTTGCCATCCATTCTCATCACTTATGGGAATGGTCATGTTCATTGTCACCCCAAACCTGCTATTATTCCCCTTTACTTTCTGCCCAGTTGCTGTTGCTGTGTCTCTCTCTCTCTTCCAATAGACCGGACCGATCCCCTTTATTGTGGGGACTGTATTCCGGTCCCTTTTAATCTCTTTCCTCCAATAAACCGGACCGCTCCCCTTATTGTGGGGGACTGTATTCACTTTCCCTTTTATCTCCAATACTGCAATACCGTATCCACTGCCCCCCGTCCTACTTTCTATATACGGAACCACTGTATCACTGCCCACCGACCCTGTACCTTCGATACACTGCAACATGTTTCCACTGCCCTCTTTTACTGCATACATTGCCTAGAACCAGTAACGTGGATTGTCAAAACACCTGCTAGATAAGTCCCAGCTCTTGTACGTAGGAACCAGGAGAGCAAATTACTTGGCACTGGTGTACTTGGTCACGGCAATACAGTTCAGAAACACTCTACCACACCGCTGTTGCTTGCTGCCCAACTAGATAGGTGCTATCCTCAGCTCTCTACTCCACGAGCTTTAAGTAATACCAAAACAAAGATCCAAACAGGGAGCACACTATACGTGTAGAATCATCCTTTATTTGAACAACACACGACGTTTCGGGACTGCAATGTCCCTTCCTCAGGTAATCCCTGAGGAAGGGACATTGCAGTCCCGAAACGTCGTGTTTGTTCACAATAAGTATTGATTCTACACGTATATGTGTTCTCCCTCGTTTGGATCTTTGTTCGTACTTGTCACGGCCAGCTCTCCGGGCAGCAGCAGCCGGACCGCGGTTTCAAATCTCCCGGGATGATTAGTGGACCGCTTGTTGTAATGACTAAGCGGGAGGCTTCCCCGCGATGCGTTTAAAGATATCGTTGACAAGGAGTTCTGATTCCCATAGCCTTGGAGGGATGCCAGTATCGTGGTGGACCTGCTTCACCACCTTGTACCCGTAGATAGCATAACTTTCCTTCCTGCTCTTCTTTCGCTTCTTTTCCCGTCCTTCTTTAGAGCCTTGGTCACCGCACAACAAGTGCCGATATCTCTTGTTGCCATGGGAACGTGATGCTACGTTCCCATTGGCTGTCGGCAGTAGACGCGGGGTCAGCTTGTCCCACTACGAGGGACTTTGCGCATGTCCATCGGGACGTGCGCGTCGGCACAATCGGCAGCATATACGGCCCACATAGGAACAGAGTAACCTAAGATTCCGGTATACTTATATAGCCAATGTCATTTTTACAGCGGAGATACCCTTTAAAAATGAGGGGAGGGAAAACCTCCTGTCAGGGACTTGCCACTCTTCTAATAATGTTTGACATATTTTATCAAGAACCGAAAAAACGAAATGAGGATCTTGGTATTCCATCTCTGGATCCAATTGGATGACGTCGGTTGATATAAAGTCCCTCAATTTCTCTTCGGACAATTGCTGTGAAGGACCAGCACAGCAGCCGAGATTTTAAAGGCCTCATTTTAAGTGGTAGGACCTGAATCAGTTGAGTTCTGCTTGACTCTTGATTGGGGGCATACAACAAATTGGAATACAATCATGGCACATTTTTTCCCCGGCAATGCGATGTTGGAACACAAGTTGCACTCAGTAGGTGGATTTTCTGTCTAGTGCGGTATATACATCCTGATGAAAATGAACAGAAATCATCCTAAACAACCACCACCGGGAGATGTAAAACTCTCCAACAAGCTCACCCCCTGGACCCCGATCTGGACCTCTTAGAAGACATCAGACTCTAAAGAAAAGGAGTGGAGGCACAGGAAATAAAGTTTACCATTTAACTTACCGCAGGTTTGTCACACACAGCACCACAGTATGTTCCCAGATCATAAGAGAGAGAGACTGATTACACCGTCTGTTAAAAGAAGACTAAACCCATTTCTATACTCCCGAAACTGAAAACAACCCCCCTAAAAACTCAATAAGCTATAAATACCACTTTCAGTAAATGTATTAAAGTAAATGTAAGCCGTTAAGAGCTGAATGAAGTATCTGTGTGAATGTGCAGTGTCAGACCACACCTCCTCGGACCTCAGTCCATCTTCCTTGCTCATCTGTCCTGTAAAAGGATTGGCTAGTAGAGTATTAATGGGTGTGACCAACTGTAACAATTTTCTTTGCCATAGCTAGGACTGAGCATGTGCAGAACATAATGGTTGTTGACCAAATTGTGTTGATATAGAATGTTGTGAAGTAAAGCACAAACCATAGCTATTTAGGGTACATTCCCAGCGCCCGTATGAAAATAGAGGTAAGACACAGATTACTGGTTATATATCAAGGTGTTCGCATTCTGGTTCATGTGTTTCTTGGCTTTAGTTGTCCTGTAAAGACCTCATCCTTCCCTTATCGATTCTGCCTAATTAGGCAATTGGAAAGGTAGGTGAATGGAGGACCCACCCTGCACTTCCTCCATTCGCTCCAGGACCCCAAACTAGCTTTTATTAAACCCTTTCCTTCCCTGCCACGATCGTATATTCACGATCTGTGGCAGTGTATACTCAAACTGCCACAGATCGTGAATATACGATCTTGGGGCTTCCCCCCTCCAAAATTTTTTTTCCCCCTGCTAGGGCGATCGGGGCGGCACATTCACTGCCCCCTAGCCCCCTCGATCCCCCCTCGGTTTGGTCTAAATCCGAGGGGGGGACGGAGATATCCCACCTTTGAGATCATCAGCCGGTCCCCACGTGGAGAAGTAGGGAGATCCGTTTTTTCGTTCCGGAAAGGGAGACCCCAGTGAAGCAGGAAGCTGATGATGTCACCGGGGTTCTCTAAGAGAGGTAAGATGCTGCCCCCGGTGGCTAGTGAGGTACTGCAGCTAATCTACATTGATCATGCTGCATTACTCGTATAGAAAAAAGCTGTCTATACATTTTGTGAATGGAACTCAAGTTCCATTCACAAATAGGATTTTTTCTAAGTCTTTGCTACTTAGCGAAGACTTAGAAAAAATGGGACATCAAAATGTGTGATCCATTTCTGATCACCAAATTATTGATCTTTGCCAATGAAGAAAAATCACTTCCTGGAAAATGATTTCCGGAAGTGATTTTCCGATCGGTTTTCGGTATCATTCCCTAAGATGATTTGATGATCATCTTTGGGAATGATTCCCCCCAAAAAGGGGAAATGCACACAAAAAAATCTTAAAGTGATACACCACCTTTTTTTTTTTTTTTTACCCTAAACTATAAATTAGCAAAAAACTTTGTCTTCTCCAAGCTTCCCAATGTCCCCGGTGATATCGGTAAAGTAAACGCGGATCATTTATTTGTTGGATTTCAAGGGAAACTAAGCCTATTTTAGTAGGAAATTTTGCAGAGGTACCAAAAAAAAAGCCGTATTGATTTTATTTTAGATCAATAAAGTGTGCAAAAAACTTGTGTGACTCTCCGTACTTACTGGTTTCCACTAAAAGGGGGAGTGGGGATAGGGGTGGGGGAGTGGTTGTGGGTTTTTTAATTTTTCTTGTAATTGCAATTGCGCATGGATCCCATTTGAGCTGTTGGTGGCCCCGTCTCTGTTTGCACCACCCTTATGGCATAACCGTTTGTTCAGAACATGTGGGAGATTTGCCGTTTAGTGGTTTTTTACTGCCGGTGGGTTTAGGTAGGATTTCAAACCATTGAGTCCTCTATTTTTATTTTTCAACAAAATCTCCTAAAAGCACGGAGTTCTATGGATAACAGCGCCTGGAATTCTTCATGTATATACGAAAGCATGATACTACCACATAGCTGAAGGTGTGTAGCTTTCCAAAAATAAGTTTGTGGGGGGTATTTCCAAGTTGATTAGGCTGTTCAAATTACAGAACACTTTGATTTTTTTCTTGTAATGGACTTGTGCATGCGTCCAATTTGAGCTAGTTGGTGGCCCCGTTTTCTGTTTGCACCCCCCTTATCGCATACCATTTGATTCAGGACATGTGAGAGATTGCCGTTTATTGGGGTTTTTTACTTGCCGAGTGGGTTTAGGTAGGATTTCAACCATTGGTCTCTTCTTTTTTTTATTTTTTCACAAAATCTCCTAACAGCACGGAGTTCTATGGATAACAGCGCCTGGAATTCTCATGTATATACGAAAGCATTATCCATCCGTAGCTGAAGGGGTGTAGCTCTCCAAAAATATAAGTTTGTGGGGGGTATTTCCAAGTTGATTAGGCTGTTCAAATTACAGAACACTTTGATTTTTTTCTTTAATTGACTTGTGCATGCGTCCATTTGAGCTAGTTTGGTGGCCACGTCTCTCGTGTGCACCCACACATATGGCATACCATTTGATGCAGGATTTGGTGGGAGATTGACATTTAGTGGGTTTTTTTGCTTGTCAAAGGGTTAGGTCGGATTTCACCCTTGAATACTCTTATTTTATTTTCACAACCTCGTAAAACAGGGAATTCTTTGGATCAGTGGGTCTAATTCTTCATGTAGTATGAAAGCATGGCATCGTAACGTAGCTGAGGTGTGTAGATTCCAAAATATATAGTTTGTGGGAGAATTTCCATGTTTTGGGACTGTTTTCTTCAGAAAAATTGTAGGCTGTTCAAATACAGAGCATTTGATTCTTTCTTGTAATTGCATTTGTGCATGCGTCCCATTTGAGCTAGTTGGTGGCCACGTCTCTGTGTGCATCCACCATATGCATAACGTTTTGATTCAGAACATGTGGGGAGATTGATATTGTGTGGGGGGTTTTATTTGTGGGGGCATTTCCAGTTTTGGGGCTGTTTTGAAATTACAGACAACTTTGAATTTCTTGTAATTACACTTGTGCATGTTCCCATTTGAGCTAGTTGGTGGCCACGTCTCTGTGGTGCACCCACACATATGGCATACCGTTTTGATGTAGGATATTGGGGAATTGACATTAGTGGGTTTTTTTGCTTTTCAAGTTGGTTTAGGTAGGATTTCAATCCTTGATTCATCTTTTTTTTTTCCCAAAACCTCCTAAAACACAAGAGTTCTTTGGATCACTGGGTCTGGAATTCTTCATGTATGTATGAAAGCATTGGCATCGTAACGTAGCTGAAGGTGTATAGATTCAAAAATATATAGCTAGTGGGGGGAATTTCCATGTTTCTGACTGTTTCCTTAGAAAAAGGGTTAGGCTGTTCAAATTACAGAGCACTTTGATTTTTTCTTGTAATGGCAATTTGTGCATGCATCCATTGAGCTAGTTGGTGGCCACGTCTCTGTGCATCCACACTAGGGCATAACCGTTTGATTTCAGGGCATTTGGAAGATTGATAATTGACAAGTTTTTTTTACATGACATGGAATTTGCCAGATTTTTTACTTTGAATTGTATTTTTATAAATTTTTCCTGAAAATCTGGTAAAAAAGGCAAAATTTTACATGAAACTGCGCTCATACCATTGGTGGTATGCATAACAAATCACACATTGTGTAGCTGAAGATGTGGTATAGTCAAAAATATATAGTTTGGGGGGTTTATTTCTAATATAGAGGGGTGTTTAGTCTGACAAATTCGAAAAGTTGCTGTAATTGGGCCATTGTTCATGGCTCACTTTGTGGACTTTGATTCCACTTTTGCGTGTGTAACCATACATAGGGCTACCGTTTGATTCAGGACATTTGGGAGATGAATTGTGGGTAACTTTTTTTTACATTACTTGGGATTTTGGCATGATTTCTACCTTTGAGAGTTTTTTTTTCCAAATTTTTAGAAAATCTGCTAAACTGTGAAACTTCTACGAAGAACTGGCTCGCCCACACCATTGATGGTACGAAATGACAAACTACAGATTTTTGTATAAAAGGTGTGTGGTTTGTGGGGTTTGTTTTGTGGGAAAAATTGCAGACTGTTCAAATTCAGATTTGACTTGAATATTTTTGCTGTTTCTGAGCCATTTGCATGTTCACTTTGGTGTCTTTTGGCTTCCACGTCCCCAGTGTGTAACCACACATCTGGCATACCCGTTTGATCAGGACATTTGGGAGATTGTATATTTAGTAACGTTTTTTTACATTCCATGAGGTTTTGGCTGATTTCTACCTTTGAAGTTGTTTTTTTGTTCATTTTTTCAGACAAATGCGAACTTCTACGAAGAATTGCGCCACACACACATTGATGGTATGAATGAAAAAGCTGAAGGTGTGTAGATTCAGGAATATATGTTTGTGGGGTTATTTCTAAGTTACGGGGGTGTTTTGTGGGAAAAAACACTGCAGACTGTCTGAATTCGGAATTGCTACATATTTTGTCCGTTTCTGAGCCATCGTGCATTGTCTCACTTTGTGGCTTTTCCCTTCCACGTCCACGTGTGGTAACCACACATATGGCATTACCGTTTGATTCAGAGACATTTGGGAGATTGATATTTAGTAACTTATTTTTACATTCCATAGGTTTTGAGCATGAATTCTACCTTTTGAAGTTGTTTTTTGTTCATTTTTCAGACAAATGCAACTTCTCTACACGAAGAATTTGCGCCCGCACATTGATGGTATAATGAACAAACTACAGTGTACATAGCTGAAGGGTGAGATTCAGGAATAATATATGTTTGTGGGGGTTATTTCTAAGTTACGGGGGTGTTTTTTGAAAAAACTGCAGACTGTCCAAATTCGGAGTTGGCTAAATATTTTTTGCCGTTTTCTGAGCCATCGTGCATTGTCTCACTTTGTGGCTTTTCGCTTCCACGTCGCCGTGTGTAACCACCCATATGGCATAACCGTTTGATTCAGGATTTGGGAGATTGATATTTGGTAACGTTTTTTTTTTTTTACATTTCATAGGGGTTTTTGCATGATTTCTACCTTTTTGAATGTTGTTTGATGTTCATTTTTTTTGAAAAATCTGGTAAAAGTGCAAACTTCTACGTCAGAGACTGCCCCACACCATTGTATGGTATGAATGAACGAAACTACAGCGTTACATAGATAGTGTGTAGATTTCAGGAATATATAGTTTGTGGGGGTATTCTGAGTTGGGGGGGGTGTTTTGTGGAAAAAATGCAGACTGTTCAAATACAAAACTGGCTAATTTTTTTTGCTGCTACTGACCATTTGGCACTGGTCACGCTCTGGTTAGTGGTAGCCATGTCCTCGGGGTATACCCATGAATTGGGGCATACCGTTTTATTCGGGAGGGGTTAGTCTTATATTTGAGATGTGTTTGAACTTTCCTGCACAGTTTTTTCTGAAATTATTGCATTTGATTGTCTCTGATTTTACCAGTTGAGGAAAAAAAGGAAAATGTAGAAAACAACTTACAATTGGACAAAGAGCTGTGTCCGGGTACCTTGCATTTGATCGAAAACTACCCTCACTCATAAAATCCTGCGGGTGTGTAGTTTCTAAAAATATCTCACTGTGGGGGATATTAGATAATTGGTAGATTTTCATGTTAACTGTCAGTATGTTATACATTTTAATTTGGTGTAATATTCTTTAAGGTGGCGTTTTAGTTTGGGGGGGTTCTCCTGTACAGGAAGAATGTGGGGTACCTACATATATCTGGTATCGTTGTACTCGTAGTAACTGTAGCTTTTAGAAACATTAAGATTTTTGGCGTAACCTTAAGACAACTATAAGTAAAAATGGGAAAATCATGAAATTTTCAAATTTTTCATTTTTTTTTACATATTTTACCCATAATTCAGTAAAATTTCCAGAAAAGTTACAAAATTCGGTTACCATGTTAAAGAAGTAGACTTTGTGCTGAAAAAAACAATGTATAATATTCCTGATTTACTGCAAGGTTTCCTACTGTAAAATTAGTCTAAAGCGATTAAGGACAAAATCCTGAAATTCTTCTGGCTAACGCAAAAAAAAAATGAAAATCTCCTGGCAGTGAAAGGGTTAACACCTGCATAGAAAACAGCCCATCCACAAGCTATTCCACAAGCCATTCCCTGAGCTTAAACAAACGACAGGAAATCTAGGGGAAAACACACCCCATTGATAACCTGTCCTGCCTGTGCTTCTCTTACAAAATGGTGGATGGTAAGAAGTGGAAGAAAATGTGATATCTGTTCAATAGTGAGATGCAGGCTACATTGTTTCAGTTTAGACATACAGCATGCTTTATAAAGCAATGGCACGTAGACAGCAGCATGTAAATTTCATACGTGTGTTGGGTCTCTAAAGGCAAAGGTGGCAAACCTTCGTCTTGCGATGTATCATATGAGTGTACGAGGCTTAACTAAGCCACACTTTCAAATGTATTTAATAGGTTGTCCCTACATGTTTCACACTGATCAGGCAACCCTGACCCTTTAAATAGGTCCACCAATAGAATGCATTGCACAGAACTGTGCTAAAATATCAAGTCCCTTCATTTCCTCCCCCTACAGCTCTGTTTCTAAGTTGTTTTTATATTACTGCATGAATAAAATATACTCTTCTAACCTTTCAACATTACCTTTAATAAGGTACACTGTGCTAAGATCAGGTTCACTTCACTTTCCTCCCCCCTACGTTAATTATTATTATTGAGGATTTATTAGGGCCAACATATCCTAGCGCTTTACAATTATATAGTTAATACATCACATCAGGCATTGTCCCGAAGAGCTTACAATCTAAGATGTTCTGTACCATGTGGTTTCTATAAATACAGCATTAACAAAAACACACCCTCCCTACCCCTAATATTTCCCCTTTAAAGGCATGTCCACCCCCAAAAACTATCATTTAAACCCCTAGTGGGCCCCACTGTGTAGTGTAATAAAATCCTAACCTACACCCCACTCCAATAGTTCTCCTGTAATTCCCTATAAGTCCCAAAACTGCCACCAGGAGCCTGGCAGGGAGGGAAATTTGTTTCTCTGCCTCTGAGGCTTGCTCAGAGCAGCTTCCGCTATCCAGAACACCGAGGATATAGGTAATGTAAGTAGAGTTGGGGGAGTTTCTGCGGTTGGGGCTGGGGGAGGAAGCCCTACAGTCCCCCAAAGTTACAAAAAGGGGTGGGGCATGCCCTTTAAGAAGGTAACTTATTCCACTATATTGCGCAGCTGACAGGGAGTAGCTAGAGACCTTCACACTAACAATGCTGCTAATATGAAAGTTTTAATCAGTGATCTCTGCACCACCCAGACACTTTGCAATTTGAATATTGACTGATTTAATATATTCCAACATCATAGGGTTAAGTGGTGGGAGTTGGAAATCACACAGTGCAAGAAAATGTAATGAAGGCAAAAGTACTGTCAGGCAAAGGAAATACACTTCAGATTTGGGGAACAGAACTGAAAATGAGCTAAAACGGAAGGGAAGGCACCTGAATGGAATCTTCCATCCTGACAAGTTTGTTGAAGGCAAGTACATTCTAACTCAAGCTTTGATTTTTTTGGGTTTCATTATTCGCTTTAAGCAAACCAATTTCTGTGGTCAGACTTGGGCTAATCTTTGTGTAAGGTGGCTTGTCTTTTATACCTCTTTTCATACATCATGCGGTTTCTATAGAATGGAGTGTTTTAAACTGTTTTTAGATTTTGCATAGACATTGGTTGCTTAACCACTTATATGCCCAGAGTATTAATTATGGTATATATACTAAGAGCACCCTCCTTTTTACTCCAGGGTAGGGTCTAATATCCTAAATAACTTATATTTAGATATTAGACTGCCTGCTATTATTTCATATAACAATACACTAACTGTCTAGTGCCCCTACATCTGTGTTTATTACTGTATTGTATATTTTAGCTAATGTTATTAACAGTCCTATCTAAAAACCACATACCTAAATTCGAAGAATTCCAACTAACCTATGTCGGGCTGGCCCACATGGTTACAGGGGAAATCCCCCGGTGGGCCTACAGCCCATTACATATCCCAAGAAAAAACTGCTAAAATCTAAATACAGAAGCCAAAGGGAACAGTAAATAAATGCATTTTAATAAACAATAAGGTCAGTAGGAGTAAGATAGATAAATAGTATAGTAATAGTAAACTGCAATCTTACGCATTTTTACCATTCCCCACTTGTATCTGGTATGTTGTCACACTGGGCGGGATCTCATTCAGTGTCTCAAAGCACGCCACACTCATACAATTATTTATATTAATTATTTTCTTAACCTGTATAAAGCGTTATTAATTTTTTTATTTATCTTTTATACTCCAAACTTGTCCGGTGGGGCCGATGGAATCCGATTTACTGTTGGCCCTGACACTGCCAAAACTTTTCTCATAGTGACTATTTTAGTATTTGAGAAATACATTTTTTTGATCTTTTTGGAGCATAAAAAAGCTGTTCAAGGACTAGTTAAAATGCATTTTTCTTGACTTTGCCTGGAACCTGATGATTAAAACAATGTATCATTTGCCATTTATAGGAGAAATATGTCATCCCAAAACCCACAGTTTTAATGTATGTATGTCCTGAAAATGTACAGTAGGTCCTTTTGCCTACAAGGGCACATGAGATTGCCTAACAATACTAAAATTAGCTCCCAGCTCTACTCTCAACATAGAGCTCTTTATACATACAATAAAATACAATTACGTTTCTCCTTTAGGACTCAAAGCGCTTAACATGTCACAGAGTTTAGTCATTGGGTGGTTTTGTCACAGAGGATGCAATTTACAGGTTATCCAAAGACTGGTGGGTTGTTTAGTTTGAATTTAAACACACACCAAGGGATGAGGTAGTTTGACTGAATGGGTTAATAGGGCCCATTACACGCTCCAATCCTGGGCGTACAATATCAGGAAACCCTGATATCGTACATCGTTGGCCCGTGTATGGATTTCTTAACATCATAGTTGGGAAATTTTAGTACGATTGTAAGTGTCATTGTACGACCAGGATTTGTTAGTGTATAGCCATTTGGGAGTTTCGTGAGTTGGATGAAGAAAAGGCAAGCACCAGAAAACATACTGAAAACGTCCATTTCACAAAAGTATGCTTACTCCCTCTCTCTATTAAAGTAAGGTGCAAGTATCTCGCTGTACAATTACACTTTCACTTAATTGTGGGGAAGTTCACTGAAGTATGTCTAAAGCAGTGGCGTAACAAAGAAGAATTAAAAGACACTTGTAGGGAAAGGACCAATGTGGGTCCTCTTTTGTGGACCTGCACCCTCACAACCACTACCTGCTCATAAGTTTAGAGGACACCAGAACCCACCCAGTAAATTGGCTAACTACAAATACACAACCCCCTAAAGCTGCTATGTAAATTAAGCAGAAAATGGACACCAGCCAGCATTGTGCATAATCATCTATTTATCTGGAAGTTTTGTCATTTCATATAATTTCTAAAGGCCTCCTTTTAGTAAGTAACAACTTTGATTCTCATTACTCTTGATAAGAGAGTCATGGACACATTCCCAATAGTTTGACAATCTGGGCAAGGGCAAGGGTGGGGAGGGGCATAAATGAAAAGTATTTTTGCACTTATGTATCTGAATCTTGTAACCACACTGTAAACCTATATTGAAACAGATGTTATCCCCAAATCCTTTGGTTTCAGAAGTGTGAATCTATTTATAGTAATATTTATGTTTGCTCAATGATAGAATTCATACAGGAACATTGTATTTTGGGCTTATTTCTTTTTTAAATGACGTTGTATAATCCTATGACAATACTGCTTTAAAAAAACTGCTAATATCAAATATTTTATAAAGAAAGATGTTAAACTTCTTTTTGTCTAAAACAGGAAAGATCCAAAATGTAGACTACATTCCCAAAATGTGCAGACTACATTCCGATCCCTGTATAAAACCAACACATTCCCGATCCAGATTCAAATCCAATTCCCTATCCCAATGTCAACATTCCGATCCTTAATTCGACAAACATTCCCGATCCATGGTGAAGACATACCAACACAGGTCACCACATTCACGGTCAACCACATGTTGACATCATTGCATAATTCAACCCAATTGTAGCAGAACATTCCAACCCCTGTGCAGATAGACATTCCCGATCCAATTCGACTTATTTCGCATCCCAATCTCAACAAACATTCCTGCATCCTGTGTAGACATTGCACATTTCCCGATTCCCAAAGTCAACAAACATCCCCATCCCCGTGGAACATACATTCGATCCCTGTGTAGACTACATTCCCAAACCTCAAACATTCCCATTCCCACTATATCCACAACATTCCCGAGATCCCAATGTCAACAAAACATTCCCTATCCACCTGGTATAGACATTGCATTTCCTAATACCAATGTCAACAAACATCCCGATCCCGTTTAGACATACATTCCCGAATCCCCTAGACAAACATCCAGATCCCCAGTGTAGAAATACATTTTTCTCTATTTTCATTATTTATGTCTCCTGTTCGTTCATTTTTTGTTATTTTTTTTTATTGTTTATTCATTTTATCATTTTTTTCTCTCTTTTTATATCATTTATTCAGTTTTACTCTCAAATCCATTTAGAACTCATTCAGATCCCCGTGTATACCATACATTCCCCCATCCCAATGTCAACACCATACCCAACCCCTGTGGCAATGTACATTCCCGATCCCAATGTCAACAAACATCCGATCCCTGTGTAGAAATACATTCGATCCTTGCGTAGACATACATCCCAACCCTTGTGCCAGCATACAGTCCCGATCCAAGTGTTGACATCATCATTCTCGATCCCTGGTGTAGGACTACACCGATCCCAACTGTCAACATACATTCTCTTAACCCACTGTGTCCAGACATACATTCCCAATCCCAATGGACATACCATTCCCAATCCCAATGTCAATATTACATTCCCAATCCTGGATAGACGTAACATTCCGATCCCCGTGTTGACATACATTCCCTGTTAGTTAAATGTTACAGTTATGTGAAGGCTGGTGAAAGGCCGTTGCTCAGTGAGCTGTGGGAACTCATCAAACACTGTGAATAGCCTATGTAGGCGTGGGTGGATGGTGGGGGAGGCTGTAGTTTTTAGAACATCTTTCTCTTTTACTGATTGGATCTATCTATCTATCTATTTAATTGTCATCTATCTATCTATCTATCTATCATCTGTCTCTCGCTCTCTCTCTATTTATCTAATTATCATCTATCTATCTATCTATCTATCATCTGTCTCTCGCTCTCTCTCTATTTATCTAATTATCATCTATCTATCTATCTATCTATCTATCTATCTATCTATCTATCTATCTATCTATCTGTCTGTCTGTCTATCTATCTATCTATCTATCTATCTATCTATCTATCTATCTATCTATCTATCTATGGATTGTCAACACCTGCCTAGATAAGTCCCAGCTCTTGTACGTAAGGAAACAGGAGGAGCAAATTACTTGGCACTGGTGTACTTGGTCACAGCCAGCTCTCCGGGCAGCAGCAGCCGGACCGCGGTTTCAATCTCCCGGGAGGTGATAGTGGACCGCTTGTTGTAATGAGCTAAGCGGGAGGCTTCCCCTGCGATGCGTTTAAAGATATCGTTGACAAAGGAGTTCATGATTCCCATAGCCTTGGAGGAGATGCCAGTATCGTGGTGGACCTGCTTCAGCACCTTGTACACGTAGATAGCATAACTTTCCTTCCTGCTCTTCTTTCGCTTCTTCCCGTCCTTCTTTAGAGCCTTGGTCACCGCACAACAGAAAGTGCCGATATCTCTTGTTGCCATGGGAACGTGATGCCTACGTTCCCATTGGCTGTCGGCAGTAGACGCGGGGTCAGCTTGTCCCGACTACGGAAGGGACTTAGTGCGCATGTCCATCGGGAGCGTGCGCGTCGGCAGCAGATCGGCAGCAGATCGGCCCACATATGGAACAGAGTAACCTAAGATTCCGGGTATGACTTATAATAGCCAATGTCATTTTTTACAGCGGAGATACCCTTTAAAAATGAAGGGGACAGGGAAAACCTCCTGTCAGGGACTTGCCACTCTTCTAATAATGTTTGACATATTTTATCAAGAACCGGAAAAACGAAATGAGGATCTTGGTATTCCATCTCTGGATCCAAATTGGATGACGTCGGTTGATATAAAGTCTCCTCAATTTCTCCTTCGGACAATTGCTGTGAAGGACCAGCAGCAGCCGAGATTTTAAAGGCCTCATTTTAAGTGGTAGGACCTGAATCAGTTGAGTTCTGCTTGACTCTTGATTTGGGGCATACACAAATTGGATACAATCATGGCACAATTTTTTCCCAGGCAATGCGATGTTGGAACACAAGTTGCACTCAGTAGGTGGATTTTTCTGTCTATGCGGTATATCATCCTGATGAGAAATGAACAGAAATCATCCTAAACCAACCGGGAGGATGAATAAAACTCTCCAACAAGCTCACCCCCTGGACCCGGATCTGGACCTCTTAGAAGACATCAGACTCTTAAAGAAAAGGAGTGGAGGCACAGGAAATAAAGTTTACCATTTAACTTACCGCAGGTTTGTCACACACAGCACCACAGTACTGTTCCCAGACTCAGAGAGAGAGAGAGACTGATTACACCCGTCTGTTTAAAGAAGAACTAAACCCAATTTTCTATACTCCAGAATCTGAAAACAACCCCCCTAAAAACATCAATAAGCTATAAAATACCACTTCAGTAAATTGTATTAAAGTAAATGTAAGCCTGTTAAGAGCTGAATGAAGTATCTGTGTGAATGTGCAGTGTCAGACCACACCTCCTGACCTCAGTCACATGCTTCCTTGCTCTATCTGTCCTGTAAAAGGATTGGCTAGAGAGTATTAATGGGTGTGACCAACTGTAACAAGTTTCTGCCATAGCTAAGGACTGAGCATGTGCAGAACATAATGGTTGTTGACCAAATTGTGTGATAGTAGAATGTTGTGAAGTAAAGCACAAACCATAAGCTATTTAGGTACATTTCCCAGCGCCCGTATGAAAATGAGAGGTAAGACACAGATTACTGGTTATATATCAAGGTGTTCTGCATTCTGGTTCAGTGTTGTTCTGTGGCTTTAGTTGTCCTTTAAAGACCTCAGCCTTCCCTTATCAGATTCTGCCTAATTAGGCAATTGGAAAGGTAGGTGAATGGAGGACCCACCCTGCACTTCCTCCATTCGCTCCAGGGACCCACAAACTAGCTTTTATTAACCCTTTCCCTGCCACAGATCGTATATTCACGATCTGTGCAGTGTATACTCAAACTGCCACAGATCGTGAATATACGATCTGTGGCTTCCCCCCTCCCAAAATTTTTTTTCCCCCTGCTAGGGGCGATCGGGGGGCAGCATTCAACTGCCCCCCTAGCCCCCTCGATCCCCCCTCGGTTTGGTCTAAATCCGAGGGGGGGATCGGGAGATATCCCTACCTTTGAGATGCATCAGCCGGTCCCACGTGGAGAAGTAGAGGAGATCCGTTTTCGTTCCGGAAAGGGAGACCCCAGTGAAGCAGGAAGCTGAGTGATGTCACCGGGGTCTCTCTAAGAGAGGTAAGATGCTGCCCCCGGTGGTCTAGTGGAGGTACTGCAGCTAGATCTACATTTAGATCATGCTGCAGTACCTAGTATAGAAAAAGCTGTCTATACATTTTGTGAATGGAACTCAAAGTTCCATTCACAAATAGGATTTTTTCTAAGTCTTTGCTACTTAGCGAAGACTTAGAAAAAAAATGGGGACAGAGATCAAAATTTGGTGATCACTTCTGATCACCAAATTATTGATCTTTGCCAATGAATGAAAAATCACTTCCTGGAAAATGATTTCCGGGAAGTGATTTTTCCGATCGGATTTTCGGTATCATTCCCTAAGATGATTTGATGATCATCTTTGGGAATGATTCCCCCCAAAAAAGGGGAAATGCACACAAAAAAAATCTTAAAGTGATACACACACCTTTTTTTTTTTTTTACCCTAAAACTATAAATTAGCAAAAAACTTTGTCTTCTCCAAGCTTCCCAATGTCCCCGGTGATATCGGTAAAGTAAACGCGGATCATTTATTTGTTGGATTTCAAGGGAAACTAAGCCTATTTTAGTAGGAAATTTTGCAGAGGTACCAAAAAAAGACCGTATTGATTTTTTAGGATCAATAAAGTGTGCAAAAACTTGTGTGACTCTCCGTACTTACTGGTTTTCCACTAAAAGGGGGAGTGGGGATAGGGGTGGGGGAGTGGGTTGTGGCGTTTTTTAATTTTTTCTTGTAATTGCAATTGCGCATGGATCCCATTTGAGCTAGTTGGTGGCCCCGTCTCTGTTTGCACCCACCCTTATGGCATACCGTTTGATTCAGGACATGTGGGAGATTGCCGTTTAGTGGGTTTTTTACTTGCCGAGTGGGTTTTAGGTAGGATTTCAACCATTGAGTCCTCTATTTTTATTTTTCACAAAATCTCCTAAAAGCACGGAGTTCTATGGATAACAGCGCCTGGAATTCTTCATGTATATACGAAAGCATGATACTACCACATAGCTGAAAGGTGTGTAGCTTCCAAAAATATATTTTGGGGGGGTTTTCCAAGTTGATTAGGCTGTTCAAATTACAGAACACTTTGATTTTTTCTTGTAATTGGAACTTGTGCATGCGTCCAATTTGAGCTAGTTGGTGGCCCCGTTTCTGTTTGCACCCACCCTTATCGCATACCATTTGATTCAGGACATGTGAGAGATTGCCGTTTAGTGGGTTTTTTACTTGCCGAGTGGGTTTAGGTAGGATTTCAACCATTGAGTCCTCTTATTTTATTTTTTCACAAAATCTCCTAAAAGCACGGAGTTCTATGGATAACAGCGCCTGGAATCTTCATGTATATACGAAAGCATGATACATCACAGTAGCTGAAGGTGTGTAGCTTCCAAAAATATATAGTTTGTGGGGGTATTTCCAAGTTGATTAGGCTGTTCAAATTACAGAACACTTTGATTTTTTTCTTTTGTAGTAATTGGACTTGTGCATGCGTCCAATTTGAGCTAGTTGGTGGCCACGTCTCTGTGTGCACCCACACATATGGCATACCATTTGATGCAGGATGTGTGGGAGATTGACATTTAGTGGGTTTTTTTGCTTGTCAAAAGGGTTTAGGTAGGATTTCAACCCTTGAATCATCTTATTTTATTTTTCACAAAACCTCGTAAAAACAGGGAATTCTTTGGATCAGTGGGTCTGGAATTCTTCATGTATGTATGAAAGCATGGCATCGTAACGTAGCTGAAGGTGTGTAGATTCCAAAAATATATAGTTTGTGGGGAGAATTTCCATGTTTTGGGACTGTTTTCTTAGAAAAATTGTAGGCTGTTCAAATTACAGAGCACTTTGATTCTTTCTTGTAATTGCATTTGTGCATGCGTCCCATTTGAGCTAGTTGGTGGCCACGTCTCTGTGTGCATCCACGCATATGGCATAACGTTTGATTCAGAACATGTGGGAGATTGATATTTAGTGGGGGGTTTTATTTGTGGGGGGCATTTCCAAGTTTTGGGGCTGTTTGAAATTACAGACAACTTTGAATTTTTTCTTGTAATTACACTTGTGCATGTGTCCCATTTGAGCTAGTTGGTGGCCACGTCTCTGTGTGCACCCACACATATGGCATACCGTTTGATGTAGGATATGTGGGAGATTGACATTTAGTGGGTTTTTTTGCTTGTCAAGTTGGTTTAGGTAGGATTTCAATCCTTGAATCATCTTATTTTATTTTTCACAAAACCTCCTAAAACACAAGAGTTCTTTGGATCACTGGGTCTGGAATTCTTCATGTATGTATGAAAGCATGGCATCGTAACGTAGCTGAAGGTGTATAGATTCCAAAAATATATAGCTTGTGGGGGGAATTTCCATGTTTCTGGACTGTTTCCTTAGAAAAAGGGTAGGCTGTTCAAATTACAGAGCACTTTGATTTTTTCTTGTAATTGCATTTGTGCATGCATCCCATTTGAGCTAGTTGGTGGCCACGTCTCTGTGTGCATCCACACATAGGGCATACCGTTTGATTCAGGGCATTTGGAAGATTGATAATTGACAAGTTTTTTTTACATGACATGGAAATTTGCCATGATTTTTAACTTTGAATTGTATTTTTATAAATTTTTCCTGAAAATCTGGTAAAAAAGCAAAATTTTACATGCATAAAAGAATCACACCATTGTGTAGCTGAAGATGTGTAGATTCCAAAAATATATAGTTTGGGGGGTTATTTCTAATATAGAGGGGTGTTTAGTCTGACAAATCTGAAAAGTTGCTGTAATTGGGCCATTGTTCATTGGCTCACTTTGTGGCTAGTTGATTCCACGTTTGCGTGTGTAACCATACATAGGGCATACCGTTTGATTCAGGACATTTGGGAGATTGATATTTGGTAACTTTTTTTTACATTACTTGGGATTTTGGCATGATTTCTACCTTTGAGAGTTTTTTTTTCCAAATTTTTTAGAAAATCTGCTAAAACTGTGAACTTCTACGAAGAACTGCGCCCACACCATTGATGGTACGAATGAACAAACTACAGAATTTTGTAGATAAAGGTGTGTGGTTTGTGGGGGTTGTTTTGTGGGGAAAAATTGCAGACTGTTCAAATTCAGATTTGACTGAATATTTTTGCTGTTTCTGAGCCATTGTGCATTGTTTCACTTTGTGGCTTTTGGCTTCCACGTCCACGTGTGTAACCACACATATGGCATACCGTTTGATTCAGGACATTTGGGAGATTGATATTTAGTAACTTTTTTTTACATTCCATGAGGTTTTGGCATGATTTCTACCTTTTGAAGTTGTTTTTTGTTCATTTTTTCAGACAAATGCGAACTTCTACGAAGAATTGCGCCCACACCATTGATGGTATGAATGAAAAAGCTGAAGGTGTGTAGATTTCAGGAATATATAGTTTGTGGGGGTTATTTCTAAGTTACGGGGGTGTTTTGTGGAAAAAACTGCAGACTGTCTGAATTCGGAATTGGCTAAATATTTTCGCCGTTTCTGAGCCATCGTGCATTGTCTCACTTTGTGGCTTTTCCCTTCCACGTCCACGTGTGTAACCACACATATGGCATACCGTTTGATTCAGGACATTTGGGAGATTGATATTTAGTAACTTATTTTTACATTCCATGAGGTTTTGGCATGAATTCTACCTTTTGAAGTTGTTTTTTGTTCATTTTTCAGACAAATGCGAACTTCTACGAAGAATTGCGCCCGCAACATTGATGGTATGAATGAACAAACTACAGTGTTACATAGCTGAAGGTGTGTAGATTTCAGGAATATATAGTTTGTGGGGGTTATTTCTAAGTTACGGGGGTGTTTTGTTGAAAAAACTGCAGACTGTCCAAATTCGGAGTTGGCTAAATATTTTTGCCGTTTCTGAGCCATCGTGCATTGTCTCACTTTGTGGCTTTTCGCTTCCACGTCCGCGTGTGTAACCACACATATGGCATACCGTTTGATTCAGGACATTTGGGAGATTGATATTTGGTAACTTTTTTTTACATTTCATGGGGTTTTGGCATGATTTCTACCTTTTTGAATGTTGTTTGATGTTCATTTTTTTTGAAAATCTGGTAAAAGTGCAAACTTCTACGAAGAACTGCGCCCACACCATTGATGGTATGAATGAACGAACTACAGCGTTACATAGATAGTGTGTAGATTTCAGGAATATATAGTTTGTGGGGGGTATTTCTGAGTTGGGGGGGGTGTTTTGTGGAAAAACTGCAGACTGTTCAAATACAAAACTGGCTAATTTTTTTTTGCTGCTACTGACATTTGGCACTGGTCACGCTCTGGGTTAGTTGGTAGCCATGTCTCTGGGTATACCCATGAATGTGGCATACCGTTTTATTCGGGAGGGGTTAGGCTTTCATATTTGAGATGTGTTTGAACTTTCCTGCACAGTTTTTAGCTGAAATTCGCATTTGATTTTGTCTCTGATTTTACAGTTGAGGAAAAAAAGGAAAATGTGAGAAAACAACTTACAATTGGACAAAGAGCTGTGTCCGGGTATCTGCATTTTGATCGAAACTAACCTCACTCATAAAATCCTGCGGGTGTGTAGTTTCTAAAAATATCTCACTTGTGGGGATATTTTAGATAATTTGGTAGATATTCTATGTTAACTGTCAGTAGTGGTTATACATTTTAATTTGGTGTAATATTCTTTAAGGTGCAGTTTTAGTTTGGGGGGGTCTCCTGTACAGGAAAAGTGGGGTACCTACATATATCTGGTATCGTTGTACTCGGGAGTAACTGAGCTTTTAGAAACAGTAAGATTTTTGTGCGTAACCTTAAGACAACTATAAGTAAAAATGGGAAAAATCCATGAAAATTTGCAAATTTTTCATTTTTTTTACATATTTTACCCATAATTCCAGTAAAATTTCCAGAAAAGTTACAAAATTCTGTTACCATGTTAAAGTAGACTTTGTGCTGAAAAAAACAATGTATAATATTCCTGATTTACTGCAAGGTTTCCTACTGTAAAATTAGTCTAAAGCGATTAAGGACAAAATCCTGAAAATTCTTCTGGCAGTTAACGCAAAAAAAAAATGAAAATCTCCTGGCAGTGAAAGGGTTAAACCTGCATAGAAAACAGCCCAATTCCACAAGCTATTCCACAAGCCATTCCCTGAAGCTTAAACAAACGACAGGAATCTAGGGGAAACATACACCCCATTGATAACCTGTCCTGTGCTTCTCTTACAAAATGGTGGATGGTAAGAAGTGGAAGAAAATGTGATATCTGTCAACTAGGATGATGCAGGCTACATTGATTTCAGTTTAGCCATACAGCATGCTTTTAAAGCAATGGCACGTAGCACAGCAGCATGTAAATTTCATACGTGTTTGGGTCTTAAAGGCAAAGGTGGCAACCTTAGTCTTGCGATGTATCATATGAGTGTACGAGGCTTAACTAAGCCACACTTCAAATGTATTTAATAGGTGTCCCTACATGTTTCACTGATCAGGCAACCCTGACCCTTTAAATAGGTACACCAATAAGAAATGCATTGCACAGAACTGTGCTAATATCAAGTTCCCTTCATTATCCTCCCCCTACAGCTCTGTTCTAAGTTGTTTTTATATATACTGCATGAATAAAAATATACTCTTCTTACCTTTCAACATTACCTTTAATAAGGTACACTGTGCTAAGATCAGGTTCACTTCACTTTCCTCCCCCTACAGTTATTATTATTATTGAGGATTTATATAGGGCCAACATATTCCGTAGCGCTTTACAATTATATGTATACATTCACATCAGGCATTGTCCCGAAGAGCTTACAATCTAAGATGTTCTGTACCATGTGGTTTCTATAAATACAGCATTAACAAAAACACACCCTCCCTACCCTCTAATATTTCCCCTTTAAAGGACATGTCCACCCCCAAAACTATCATTTAACCCACTAGTGGCCCCACTGTGTAGTGTAATAAAATCCTAACCTTACACCCCAGCTCCAAATAGTTCTCCTGTAATGTCCCTGTAAAGTCCCAAAAACTGGCCACCAGGAGCCTGGCAGGGAGGGAAATTGTTTCTGCCTCTGAGGCTTGCTCAGAGCAGCTTCCGGCTATCCAGAACACCGGAGGATAGAGGTAATGTAAGTAATGATTGGGGGAGTTTCTGCGGTTGGGGCTGGGGGAGGAAGCCCTACAGTACCCCAAAAGTTACAAAAAGGGGTGGGCATGCCCTTTAAGAAGGTACATTTTCCACTAATATTGCCGCAGCTGACAAGGGAGAGCTAGAGACCTTCACACTACAATGCTGCTAATATGAAAGTTTTAATCAGTGATCTCTGCACCACCCAGACACTTCTGCAATTTGAATATTGATGATTTAATATATTCCAACATCATAGGGGTTAAGTGGTGGGAGTGGAAATCACACAGGTGCAGAAAATGTAATGAAGGCAAAAGTACTGTCAGGCAAAGGAAAATATCACCTTCAGATTTGGGGAACAGAACTGAAAATGAGCTAAAACAGGAAAGGGAAAGGCACCTGAATGGAATCTTCCATCCTGACAAGTTTGTTGAGGCAAGTACATTCTAACTCAAGCTTTGATTTTTTTGGGTTTCATTATTCTTTAAGCAAACCAATTTCTGTGGTCAGACTTGGCTAATCTTTGTGTAAGGTGCTTGTGTCTTATACCTCTTTTCATACATCATGCGGTTTCTATAGAATTGAGTGTTTTTAACTGTTTTTAGATTTGTGCATAGACATTGGTTTGCTTAACCACTTATATGCCCAGAGTATTAATTATGGTTATATACTAAGAGCACCCTCCTTTTTACTCAGGGTAGGGTCTAATATCCTAAATAACTTATATTTAGGATATTAGACTGCCTGCTATATTTCATATAACAATACACTAACTGTCTAGTGCCCCTACATCTGTGTTTATTACTGTATTGTATATTTTAAGCTAATGTTATTATACAAGTCCTATCTAAAACCACATACCTAAATTCTAGAATATCCAATAACTAGTGTCGGGCTGGCCCACATGGTTACAGGGGAATCCCCCGGTGGGCCTACAGCCCATTAACCCAAGAAAACTGCTAAAATCTAAATACAGAGCCAAAGGGACAGTAATAAATGCATTTTAATAAACAATAAGAGTCAGTAGGAGTAAGATAGATAAATAGTATAGTAATAGTAAATGCAATCTTAAGCACTTTTTACCCATTCCCCCACTTGTATCTGTATGTTGTCACACTGGGCAGGGATCTCATTCAGTGTCTCAAAGCACGCCACACTCATAGCAATTTATTTATAATTTAATTATGTTTTCTTAACCTATGTATAAAGCTTTATTTAATTTTTTTATTTATCTTTATATACTCCAAACTTGTCCTGGTGGGCCGATGGAATCCGATTTACTGTTGGGCCCTGACACTGCCAAAAACTTTTCTCATAGTGACTATTTTAGTATTTGAGAAATACATTTTTTTGATCTTTTTGGAGCATAAAAAAGCTGTTCAAGGACTAGTTAAAATGCATTTTTCTTGACTTTGCCTGGAACCTGATGATTAAAACAATGTATCATTTGCCATTTTATAGGAGAAATATGTCATGCCCAAACCCACAGTTTTAATGTATGTATGTCCTAAAATGCTACAGTAGGTCCTTTTGCCTACAAGGGCACATGAGATTGCCTAAAATACTAAAATTAGCTCCCAGCTCTACTCTCAACATAGAGCTCTTTTATACAATACAATAAAATACAATTACGTTTCTCCTTTAGGACTCAAAGCGCTTAACATGTCACAGAGTTTAGTCATTGGTGGTTTTGTCACAGAGGATGCAATTTACAGGTTTCCAAAAGCTGGTGGGTTTTTAGTTTGAATTTAAACACCTCCAGGGATGAGGTAGTTTGACTGAATGGGGTAATAGGGCCCATACACGCTCCAATCCTGGGCGTACAATATCAGGAAACCCTGATATCGTACAATCGTTGGCCCGTGTATGGATTTTCTTACGATCATGTATGGGAAATTTTTAGGTACGATTGTAAGTCGATTGTACGACCAGGATTTGTTAGTGTATATCCATTTGGAGTTTCATGGAGTTGGATGAAGAAAAGGCAAGCACACAGAAAACATACTGAAAACGTCCATTTCACAAAAGTATGCTTACTCCCTCCTCCTTCTATTAAAGTAAGGTGCAAGTATCTCGCTGTACAATTACACTTTCACTTAATTTGTGGGAAGTTCACTGAGTATGTCTAAAGCAGTGGCGTAACAAAGAGGAGGAATTAAAAGACACTGTAGGGAAAGGACCAATGTGGGTCCTCTTTTGTGGACCTGCACCCTCACAACCACTACCTGCTCATAAGTTTAGAGGACACCAGAACCCACCCAGTAAATTGGCTAACTACAAATACACAACCCCCTAAAGCTGCTATGTAAATTAGCAGAAAATGACAGCCAGCATTGTGCATAAATCATCTATTTATCTGGAAGTTTATGTCATTTCATAATTTCTAAAGGCCTCCTTTTTAGTAAGTAACAATTTGATTTCTCATTACTCTTGATAAGAGAGTTCATGGACACATATCCCAATAGTTTGACAATCTGGCAGGGCAAGGGTGGGGGAGGGGCATAAATGAAAAGTATTTTTGCACTTATGTATCTGAATCTGTAAACCACACTGTAAACCTGCATATTGAAACAGATGATTCCCCCAAAATCCTGTTGGTTTCAGAAGTGTGATATATTATAGTAATCATTTAGTTTTCAATGATAGAATTCATACAGGAACATTTTGATTTTGGCTTTAGTTCTTTTTTAAATGAACTGTGTATCCTATGACAATACTGCTTTAAAAAAACTAGCTAATATCAAATATTTTATAAAGAAAGATGTTAACACTTCTTTTGTACTAAACAGGAAAGGATCCAAATGTAGACATACATTCCCAAACCCTGTGCAGACATACATTCCCGATCCCTGTATAAACAAACATTCCCGATCCAGATGTCAACAAACATTCCCGATCCCAATGTCAACATTCCCGATCCTTAAGTCGACAAACATTCCCGATCCCTGTGAAGACATACATTCCCAATCACAAAGTCAACAAACATTCCTGATCCCCATGTAGACATACATTCCTGATCCCCATGTAGACATACATTCCCAACCCCTGTGCAGATATACATTCCCGATCCCAATTCCGACTTACATTTCCAATCCCAATCTCAACAAACATTCCTGATCCCTGTGTAGACATACATTCCCGATCCCAAAGTCAACAAACATCCCCAATCCCCGTGTAGACATACATTCCAGATCCCTGTGTAGACCTACATTCCCAACCTCAACATTCCCAATCCCAATATCAACAAACATTCCCGATCCCAATGTCAACAAACATTCCCTATCCCTGTATAGACATGCATTCCTAATACCAATGTCAACAAACATTCCCGATCCCCGTGTAGACATACATTCCCGATCCCCGTGTAGACATACATTCCAGATCCCAGTGTAGACATACATTCCCAATCCCCATGTAGACGTACATTCCAGATCCCCGTGTATACATACATTCCCCATCCCAATGTCAACACACATTCCCAACCCCTGTGCAGATGTACATTCCCGATCCCAATGTCAACAAACATTACCGATCCCTGTGTAGAAATACATTCCAGATCCTTGCGTAGACATACATTCCCAACCCCTGTGCAGCCATACATTCCCGAATCCAATGTTGACATATATTCTCGATCCCTGTGTAGACATACATTCCCGATCCCAATGTCAACATACATTCTTAACCCCTGTGCAGACATACATTCCCAATCCCAATGACATACATTCCCAATCCCAATGTCAATATACATTCCCAATCCCTGTATAGACGTACATTCCCGATCCCCGTGTTGACATACATTCCCTGTTAGTTAAATGTACAGTTCATGTGAAGGCTGGTGAAGCCGTTGCTCAGTGCAGCTGTGCTGGAACTCCTCAAACACTGTGAATGCCTCAGTAGGCGTGGGGGATGGTGGGAGCTGTAGTTTTAGAACATCTGGGTCTCTTACTGAAGTGGAAGTCTCTCTACAGAGAGACATGGCGGTGAGGAGGAAGAAAAGAGACGCGTAGAGGTCATAATAAAGATCCATAGAAAACTGGGAGTGAGGGAAAAAGATGGGGAGAGGAGGGAGAAAAGATTCAGGGTGGGGAGCAGCTGTGTCTCGGACTTACTGTAATTTGCAGGGGGAGGACCAAGGCTGGAGAAGTGGGAGGGCTCAATGATGTGAGAGGGGAGATCCAAAGCGCACGGGATAGCGGGGCACAGAGCGAGAGCTGGGTTAGTGCGCACAGGGTTCCCCTCGGTACAGGTTCGTTCGTTCCCGCGCTCTAACCCCATTGGGCTGAATGACTGCGTTTCTGACTAACTTCCTCCTGTCATAAAGATGGAGCGGTGCCTCAGACTTGTCAGCGCGACAAAGTTAGTCCCCAGCTCTCTACTAAACTTTTACTTTAGCCCCAGTCCATAAGAACGAAGTGGTTCCCTCTACTCTGCCAGCTTCCTACTGGACTCTCTTAACAGTTACCCCTGTAATGAGCTGAGGGAGAATGGCAGTAGGGGCACAGCCGCAGGCAGACAATGGGCGGGTGCCCTCACTGTCCTTGGCACCTATCACCGGGCACGAGAGTTGCATGGAGTTTGTGGCTCTCACTGCTGTACAGACTGACAGGGGGAACCCCAGGCGTTTGGGTTTGTTGGGGACCCCCCTCCCTGGACCCCCCAGGAGCACAGCATCGCACAAAAGGTACCGGCGCCTGCAGAACTATCTGTACAATGTACTGGAGAGACCAAGAGGATGGGCCTTTATATACCATGCCTTCATGTAAGTACCCCAGCCTTTATATACCATGCCTTCATGTAAGTACCCCAGCCTTTATATACCATGCCTTCATGTAAGTACCCCTGCCTTTATATACCATGCCTTCATGTAAGTACCCCAGCCTTTATATGCCATGTCTTCATGTAAGTACCCCAGCCTTTATATACCATGCCTTCATGTAAGTACCCAGCCTTTATATACCATGCCTTCATGTAAGTACCCCTGCCTTTATTACCATGCCTTCATGTAAGTACCCCCAGCCTTTATATCCATCTTCATGTAAGTACCCCAGCCTTTATATACCATGCCTTCATGTAAGTACCCAGCCTTTATATACCATGCCTTCATGTAAAGGCAAATATAATGCATAGGACCCTGCACACCTAAACCAAGGGTATAAATCAAATTCCAAAACGCTGGGTGCTCCAAGCACTGTAGCCAACAGCAGACAAATATATGGATGAAGTAAGCTGGCACACCAGTCCTAGTGAATCAATCTATTAGTAATGTTTCGGAACCAGTGTGGTTCCTTCCTCAGACCAAACAGAAAGGAACCACACTGGTTCCGAAACATTACTAATAAAATTTGATTCACTAGGACTGGTGTGCCCAGCTTACTTCATCCATATATATGCCTTCATGTAAGTACCCCAGCCTTTATATACCATGATTTCATGTAAGAACCCCAGCCTTTATATACCATGCCTTCATGTAAGTACACCAGCTGAAACCTAGCATCCCTATAGTAGAGAAGAATGCTGCCCAAACTTAATTCTCCTCGAAAAGATACATGACCTATATAAAAGCTTTTAACCTTGTACTTTTTAGATGGTAACTTTTACTGACATATTTACAGTAGGCTGTACTGATTATTCACTGTATATACCAGTGGTGGTGAACTTATGGCACGTGTTCACCAGAGTTTGTCACCAGAAAGCCAGAGAGAAAGTGTAGCAGCTGTCTGTAGCAGAGAGATGTCACTTGCTCTGATTGAGTCTCTGTTTTGGATCTCAAACTCCTGTCTAATAATGTAGGGGTTAAAGGTCACTTTTAGATCTTAGTCACGTTTTAGATCTCAAACTCCTGTGTGGTAATGTAGAGGTTAATAGGTAATCTATAATCGATTCTATCTTCTGTATTAGTCTGTGTTTATTTGAGTTGTTTCTTCTAAAGTAAAAACCCAGTATTCAGGTTAAATGATCATTTTGGCACTATGCAATAAAAAGTGGTATTTAAGGTTGCAGTTTGGGCACCCATCCTCTAAAAGGTTCGCCATCACTGGAATATACCCTACCCCTGCTTGGCACCTTTATGTATACCCTGCATTCTGACACCTTTATATATACTATGACTTCCTACACAAGGGATGTTGAAAATTGGCACTCCAGATGTTTGGAAACGACAACTCCTAGCGTGCCTTGGTTGGCAAACAAGGCATGCTGGGAGTTGTAGTTTTTAAACCCCTATGGTGTCACAGTGTCACATTACTGTCCTACACCATTATATTTAGGTTTTACGCCTTTGTAAGAGAATACGCATGTATACAGTATGTATCCTGAAAAGAGTACATAACATCAGTGGTACTTGCCCAAAACCATTGTATACCCTAAACATTAATGTGTTTTTGTACTCCCTCGTTCTTCTACTATTGCACCATTAAAATACTATGCTTAAATATATTTCTATTAAACATAATTCAAATCCTTATCTTGTATATCACGTGACTTGCCTAGCACTTTTTTGTATACTAAGCATTTGCACAAATACCCTTCTTGTTCCTTCATACATTGCATGTTTGTGTTTTCTTCAGTTTAGAAACTTAGGCCTTATTCAAAAAGAGGTGTAAAATTTTGCCCATGTTCCTAATCTGCAGTAGCCAATGCGATGCTTTCAAATATTTTCTAACTGTAGCAGAACAGTATAAAGCAAACATCTAATTACTTATGGCAAATCAACAGCTCATGCAACATTTTGCAGCTCTTATTAAATACCGTAAGTCCTTAGTTTAATATGCTTTCATTTTAGTAACCTGCCTTAGTAGCATGTCCAATTTAATGACAATCTTAATTTTATTCTTTAACTTTATTCTTCAATAGTGAACAAAAACAAAAAATATGAGCTATCAGTGTTACATGACACACTAAAACAGTATTATAGATTAAAAAAAAAAATTATATATTAGTTTTATAAGCCACTTTTGGGTTTTATAACTGGGATAAAAGATGTGACCCTGCATATTTATATGGTCATATAATTGTTTGACTTCTAAAGTTCTTAAATTTTACATTAAGGGTGCATTATTCACTCTTTATTACATCTGTATTTATAAATTAATTTATCTTACGTTCCAACATGCCACTATAGCAAAGAAGTGGAACTTAGAAAGTGCTGTGTACTGTTCTGTAATACAGTGATGTTTATTTTCCAGGTTGATATTACCATTACTTTATTTTACTTTTGATCTCAATTTGATAATACATCTTGTTCTCATAATCAATTAATCTTGTTATATTGCTGCTATATTAAATGTTATTTTTACACTTAATCTGCCTTTCTGTCTGTCTGTCATTCTTTCTATCCACCAATCTTTGATTTTGTTCTATAACTACTCAAGTGACAGCTTTACTTCTGTTTACATTGTAAAAGTGTAATCATATTAGCAATGAGTTTAACTCGATCAGCCATTAGATGGTTACACCAACATTTACAATGCAAGCGAAGGTCATTTAATAATTTGTTTAAACTGTAACACTCAGTACCTGAAGTAAATAGGTTTGTAAATGGTAAATACCGGTACATTGAAAACATTAACCTTATATTCCCCTACTTAAATGAGTTTCATGGTACACATCATTTTTCTCTTTTAGTACATAAAAATGAAATATTACATAATCTCTAAGCTATATATTTGATTATACAGGATTTTTTAACTGTGAGCGAAATTGTGTGAATGACTGGTGCTGTTTTATTTTTAGAAGCACCCGTGTTTTAGAATTAACAGGGAGACTCAATAAAAGTTTTTTAAACATCTCAAAAAGAAACACATTGGATCGAAAGTGTTCAAGAATAATTCTGTAAGAACTTTAATAAACTTTCTGTATGCAAAGACACTTCTGCTTCCTGTTTTTCAATTTTTGCATTAAGAGCAGACTGTAATATGCTGAAAGGACAGAAGTCTTTTGTTTTTTTTTCTTTCAGATGATTTCCTGCTTTTTTTCTAATTCGAACAATATAAGATGTTCACTTCATAACCTTTTAATGATCGGTTGACCTTTCTGGTATTTAGTATTATATGCTTATGCACGGAGAGATGCAAAAGTTTGCCTGTGCTCTTTTAAGAAACTAATCAGATGTTTACTGGTATGTAGCATTTAGAAAACATTTAGTAACATCTGATTGGTTACTGCTTATTAAGTTGATTGGGAAACTTGTGCATCTCTCGGTATATAACCCCTTTGTATTTAAAATTTACAGGCTCTCAATAAAGCCAAAGTTTAGTGTCTGGAAAAGCTTTGTCTTTGGTGGACCTTTGTTTTTGGATGAAAAAAACCCTGATTTTTAATTGAATTTTAATTGGGAAAAACACAATCATGATGAAAGTGGATAGAAAATAATATGTTCCAATACATAAATGTACTTTTCTGTTCATATATCACAATGCTACATGCGCAATTTTCATTCAGTCCGTTGTAGGGGATCCACACTATATGATCCAATTCTCATTTTAAGATCAACATATCTAATCTACTTTAATAATTATATTTGTATTATATATAAAATAGGTTTTGAATGCTATTAAAAAATTCTAACTCCAAAAAACATTCTTTTGAAAGTATAATGCTTTTACAGATGTGACTTCAGTATTGTACTGCATAACTTTGAAAGTGAGAACAAGTTAGCAGTAATCTTCCTTATGGTGGAACGTTTGTAGAACTGCCTGTGTAGTGTCAGTTAAAATGAGCATGACTGGCATTGCTTTTCATACATCCATCTAAGGGAGAAGTTCCATTGCACTAAAATAGTGTTTTGACCAGGAAGGACATTGAAAACTGTTCTGTCACTCATGTACATGGCAATGTATAATGAACACAAACAAATTGATTTAAATTAGCTACTCAGGACTGTAGTGGAAGGGTTAAAGTTTACTTGTTTTCCCTTATGGGTGATCTTAAAACATCTTGTTATACCACAGACCATACCTACTGTCCTTTTGTAGTACCGTATATACTCAAGTATAAACCGAGTTTTTCAGGCTGTAAAATCAGCCTGAAAACTTGAACTCGGTTTATACTCGAGTCACTACTTCCTTTACCTCTCCGGCAGCCGCACGATCATTCTCTGTACTGGCGCGCCGGCTGACCGGCACCGATTAGTGACGTCAGCCGGTGCGCCAGTACAGGGAATGAGCTCGCGGCTGCCGGATTGTTTACCTGATCGCGGCTGCCGGAATTCTGACTTCAATGCTGTGGCTGTCAATTCAATGCTAACTCTTCAATGCTGGCACATTACTGGATGCACAGGTACAAACCAGGTACAAAATGAACTGGGTGGGAGGGTGAGGGTGGCATTCAAGGTGTTTGGAAACTACAACTCCCAGCATGCTTTATTAGCTGGGAGTTGTAGTTTCCAAACATCTTGAATGCCAAGTTTCTACCCTCGGTTTATACATGAGCCAACCACTTTTATTAGATTTTTTAGGTGAAATTGGTTTATACTCGGGTCAGTTTATACTCGAGTATATACGGTATATAGATTACCATTTGTCCTCATGCCACTAACCTTTTCTATAACTAGTATATCTACCGTTATTTGTGATAATGGTATACCTAAATCAATAAAATAAAATGTATTGAAGTAAACTTTAATCCTTCCATCTAACAGTTCTTTTAGGTTAAGTCCTGAGGATTAAAGTTAACTGAAATCATTTTAACAAGCTTATTATTAAAAGTACAGGCTCTTTTTAAATAAACCCTAGAGTATTTTGTATGACTGTCACTGGATGGTTGAAAAGAGGTGGTAGGTGCAACTAATGTATATTAACAACAGATAAAGGGTCAAAGCATTGTTAAGGCTTCATTTGGAATATGCAGTGCAGTTTTGAAATCCTGTGTACAAAAAGTACATCTTGGAAATGGGAAGGATTGAGAGAAGGGCAACTAAAATAATAGGAATTGCTTGAATATGAAGACAGATTGCACAAATTGCAATTATGAAAAATGTATATAAAAATCAAGTTACTGGGGGCAAATTTCAAGATGCATTGACTTTGGCTCCTGGGATTTGTCCAGCCCGTCCTATAGTGATTATCTCCTTGTTTCTAAAAAAATTCTATTGCTTTAGCATTGCACAGTCATCTGTGGTTTAGGATTGCATATAGGGATTGTGGCCAGATCATTTTTACTTTACAGTAAACAGAGATTGCTTTAGCATTTACTGAGGCTTAGGAAAACATCAGCAGTTTGCTTTTTCAAGGAGTATCTCACTTTATATTTTGCATGTTTGTGTGCCTGTGTGTTTAAACATTTCAGCTTTGTACACACTAGCAGATTCATAGAGAAATTTTAATTTTATTTGGCATAGTTATACTTTGTAACTTTTTGAGGGGTACCCGCAAATCCTACAGCAGTGGTTCTTAAAATTTTTCAGACCGTGGCACACTTGGCAATGCAATTTTTCTTATCTTGGATATTGTAAATAATCTCATTTAATGCACTTTACTTTTGTGCATGTTAAATTGAGTTTATGTAGTGTAAAGTTACACTGCATTCACTGAATTTAACTTTGGACATATATATTTTTTTAGAATACAACATATTAGAAATGATATAAAAAGTTATAGTGGTAAAAATATAACCACTACCAAAATTCTAAGGCACACCTCTAGCTCTCTGGCATCAGCCCCGGCACACCCTTTGAGATACACCTGATGAAGGGGACAAAGTGATCCACGAAATGTTGGAGTATGTGATTCACAATAAATGTTAAAATCTGGATAAGTAGTGTGCGCCTCTACTACATTTGTGCTTGTGCTACACCCTTTGAGAAACCCTGTCCAATTGCATGTAATAAATAGATTTTTTGAACTGAATATAAAAGCTATGCCTTGGGAAGCGTGTTTAATTTTCCTTTTACAGGCAGCTCAAATCCTTGACAAACTATAGTTATATGCATTTCTATTTAAAAACAGTATCACTGCAAACAACTCATTTTTGGAGTCCCACAAATATCTTACATTGTTGGAACGTCTCTGGTCCTTAAATGTAATTTTAGGGGATTCTGTGTAATGTCTGCTGTTCCAGACGGTTATTTAATGACCCACTTTCGATTTGCCATTTAAAGCCAGAGGGAGTAACTCAATAGTACTGAAATACTACAAATCTTCCTGGGTCTTTACTTAAACTAGAAGTTTGAGTTATAAATCACTCAGTGTGAGAGTAAAGACGTGTGATTTTATTCATTGTTTATTCAGTGTTTCAGTGACAAGGGAGCCAAAAAGATACTCATCCCTCAGTTTTAATAAAATAATAGTAACAGTATACTTACTTACGGGTATAAGTTGATCCGGGTATAAGTCGAGGCTTTTACCTGAAAAATTTGTAAAAACTGATTGACTCGAGTATAAGCCGAGGGTAGAAATTAGTTGCCCTTTAAATGGACAGCAGAATTCCCATACATGAATCCCATACAGTAATAGCCAAATCCAGTACCAGTAACCCCCAATTTCTTGGCATTCTAGATGTTTGGAAACTACAACTCCCAGCATGCTTTGTTGCTGGGAGTTTCAGTTTCTAAACACGTGGAGTGGCAAGGTTCAGTAAACTTTTAATTAAGCTTACCATCATTTACAATTCTACTGATGCCCATAATGTAAAGAGCCCTCTGACACCCGTATAGTAAAGGACTCTCTGATCCCAATAGTTAAAAATGTCACCTTAGAGTTGTAGTTGCTTGCAAGCTGTCATTTGCACTGTACTAGCAACAGTTTTTTGCCCCAAACTGAGAAGACCCATCAGATTTACAACATCCAGATGAGCATTGACAGTGCTGAGTGAGTCCAGCAGCCAGACTACAGGAAGCAGGAAGGATTGTAAAGGCAGAACAGCTCCTGTAACTTTCTATGCAGGTTAACACAGCGCCACCTACTGGTTACTATCCGCAATTGCAGAATTTGGATCTAAATTAGGACTTGACCCGAGTATAAGTCGAGGTTAGGTTTTCAGGCCTTTAAACTAACTTTAAAGCCCAAAAAATTTGACTTATACTCCAATATATACGGTATACAATACTTTACAAATGTGTTTTTATAAGACATTTAACATCATAAACTCAAGATTAATGTTAGCAAATTAAGTAGTCCTTGGAAATGTGTGCTGGAGGGCTGGAAGCTTGGCATCTGCTTGACATATATGGTTTAGGCCTGGTGTATGAAATATTCGCTGAGCTATTTTGCAATGCAGCTATTAGGTATGCGGTGAACCCAGTTGGTGGATAACATCTTTAAAATGCTGTATCTGCTCTAGCTTATTTCTGTAGATTTGTTAACATGCCATAGTTAACATTGTAAAGATAAATAAATACAGGTAATATGTAATTCTCTTAAGGGAGAACTAAAGTCTATTTCTAAATAGAATGGTTATTTGAAAGGTTTGCCTACTGAGATGGATCCTCTGCTCCTATGCAGTCAAATCAGAAAGCTGCATTGTCTAATCCTGATTCAAAAAAAATCTTTGTTAGATAAGAATAAGCATATGTTTTCTTAAAAGGGAAGTTCAGTTCAAATACATGTACTTTTCAGAAAAAAGAGCAGTATTTTTTCATCCCAATGACCTTAATCTGCCAATTCAGCATTTTGTCAGTGTATAAATAAATGCAACCAAAATACTGACTTCCTGTATGCAGGACCACTAATAGAGACAGTTATGGTTTTGCCCTTGACCCAGTGCCTGGGTTGATTCAGTTGCTCAGTAGAGATCTGAGCATCTTTTGACCCATCCAACAGCTAATCAGTAGAAATAACTGTTGGGAACATTCCAAGATGTAGTGCATCCTGGGAAGAAGAAGGACCATTAGAACCTGAAATGTCGGCTCACTAATGTCAACAGCAGGTAACAGCAAAGGGTATGAAATCAACTGATTTTTCAAAATGGAAGAGAATATGTAGAATAACTACCGTGTATACTCGAGTATAAACTGAGTTTTTCAGGCTGTAAAATCAGCCTGAAAAACCAAACTCGGTTTATACTCGAGTCAGTTACCTTACAGGAGCAATCCGGAAGCCGCTCGCTCCCACACTCCCTATACTGGCGTGCCAGCTGATGTCACTGCCGGGGCTTCAGTATAGGGAGCGAGCGAGCGATTGGCTGCCAGGAAAGGTTCCAGGGAAGGATGTCACAAATGGTACACACTGAACAGGGGGGAAGGGTGAGGGTTCAGATATTTGAAAACTACAACTCCCAGCTTCTAAAGCATGCTGGGAGTTGTAGTTTCCAAAACATCTGGAGTGCCAAGGCTTTAGTAGTCTTTTAAATGGACATCAGAATTCTCATACAGTAAAAGCCATATCCAGTATGGCTATTACTGTATGGGAAATCTGCTGTCCATTTCAAGGGCAACTAAAAAACAACACAGAATCAGAAGGAGAATGTTATCTATTGATGCATTTTTGATTCTGTATGTAGTCCCATATAGTAATAGCCATACTGGATTTGGCTATTACTGTATGGGACTACTATATTGGGATTTTGCTGTCCATTTAAAGGGCAACTAAAGCCTCAAAACAATACAGAATCAGGAGGCAGTAGTGTTCATAATTTCTACCCTCTGTTTATACTCGAGTCAATCACTCTAATTTGTTTTTCTGGTAAAAATAGGTACCTCGGTTTATACTCTGGACAGTTTATACTCGAGTATATACGCTAAGTATGCACAAACTAACAATATTGATCATTTCTACCGAACTGTCCCTTTAAAGGAAAACTAAACCTTTTTTTTTAATTGGGCACTTTAGTATCAACTTTTAGGTCTTAAAACTATGGGCCTCGCATGCAACATACCTTGCAGTTCATGGGGGAATACAGAACCCCAATGACGTCATGATGCGCCAATGTTTCAGCTGCTCTGTGCCAGCTCCAGAGGGGGAAGAATAGAATAACATCCCAGAGGTAACTAGTTTAGGGGGCCTTGTGTGTAGATGTAGGAGATGTACCATCTGTCCCACTGGTGATTTCTTATTTTTACGAGAGCGTATTGCTAATAATATTGGATAACTTTTTGTCTACTAACATTGCCTTTAACAAACAGGATTACTACCTGATGTGCCGTTTGGATTTAATAGGACTACTTATTATTCTATTTTAGTTCTATTTTAGTTTATACATGTATGTGTTGTTTGATGTCATGTCTGTGGTTACATGGTATATGTTTTTAATGTGTGTATTGATATTTTAATTGTGTTAAATAAAGTGTTATTTACCTCACCATTGGTTATTATTGACCGGTAAGGTCCTCATTTACCGTTATTGTTGGGTCTATAAAGTGGGAGTACATGCATCTTTTGGGGATATGGTAGTATTGTTACACTTTGGTATCCTGGCTTCAGGTGTGGGATACTTTTGTGGTTATTTTGGTTGTTTTTTTTTATCACGATTAGCACCAGTACTTCTGTACTTTAGCAGTACCCTAGAATTTTATTGTGAACACTTGTTGTTATATATATAGTTAGCGCTTCGAACTCCATATTAGTGCCGGATGCAGAGGTTGCGCAAAAGACACCCGAGTATCCGGCGCTCGTGATTTAATATAGCGCTTGCGCTACTTTTAGTGCAATATTTTTACACACCGGCTAATAGCTGCCACTAAAATCATGCAAGGGAATAGCCCACGGAAGCAAACTCGATATTGGATAGCAGAAGAGAGAGTTACCTGGAGCGATAGCGGCTCTGGGTAAAACTCCCCCTTTATATTTTTCTAAAAACATGATGACAAACAAACAAACAAAAAAAAGCAATAAAAGCAGTAGAGTATGTTGTATTGTTTCATAAGTATTTGAGGGATTTAAGGGGTTTGAAATTGTGACTTCTAGGGCTGTGTGTTCCTAAAAACATGGCAAATACATAGTGCGCAAGCAGCAACTCAAAAATGAATACAGGAACATTTAGAAACTTTAGCTGTGAGACAGTGAATCCTGGAGTCAGGGGTTGTGGCTCTTTGAAGCCAACATGGGCTATGAGTTGTAGTGGCAACAACATTGATGCCTTCTTTGTTACAGAATCTATTACTAACATGTACTTAAAGGGGAACTGTGGTCTCCAAATAAGTTAACGTAAAATGAAAGGCCAGTTTCCTACCTTTAAAACGAGCCATCAACCACCTCTCTATGTGCTCCACAGCCCTAGATATACAGAAATGACTGACCAGAAAGTTAATGGGTGGGAGGCTGACTTGTGGCATTCCTGAGGCTTCTCCTGCACAGTGCCGCCGGCGAGCACAGCCTCAGACTCCCTCAGTGTATGAGGGAGACAGGAACTCCTTCCTCCTCTCTGCTGTGTGAAGTCCTAACATAGAAGGTAAGGGAATCTGCAGCCCGTCTCTTTCACTGTGTGAAAACAGCCTTTTCAGGCAGAGTTCTCACTGTAAGGGGGTGGGGGGGTCTGAGTAACCTGCGAGTGGGTGGGGCTTTGACAACGGCGAGTGGGCGGGGTCACAGCATATGTGAGGGGGCGGAGCCACAGCACCTGCAAGTGGGTGGGGCCACATGGGGCTGTAAGATAATGAATGGACCATGGGGGGCCTGCAGCTGGAGAGACCATAGGGTCCATGAATGGGAGGGACCAGGGGGGCTGCAAAGGGGAGGAGGAGACACAGGACAGATTGACAGTTTCAGAGCAGGAAGTGCAGGGGACCTGGTGATGCTGCTGCCATATAACACACAAAAATGTAAATTTCTTCAAAACTATGCAAAATAAACAATGGAAATGCAAAAATTCTCAGGGGAGCAATTCCTATCAATTTACCTCAATTTACCTAAAGTCATTTTTGGACCACAGTTCCCCTTTAATGCAATTTACTAGAGAAGAATCATACAATGTATTGGTGTTCTAGGGTGAAAACAGGATTGAAAAAATGTAAGTTTAGTTCCCCTTTAAGGTTAACTATAGTCACCTCTGCCCCTATCCTCTTCTTTATTCATTTAAAAGTATCCAGGTTGAGGACCTTAACTGCTAGGTCCTCACTCCTGGGTTAAGCATCTAACCCTTTAACTTCCTAAAGGGCATGTTCACCCTTAAAACAAAAAACTAGTGACTTGTCTTTTATCTGCCCACAACCCCCAACTGCTATTTGTACCAGTTTATTATATGCATTTGTAAACAGATATGTAATAAGTTCTATTACTTTCTTGAAAAGGTATCTGTCTTCTCTCTCTGCTCAATGAGCTTTTTATGCACGTGCAGAGGAGGCAGCAGGTGACACAGCAGTCAATCATGGACTGTGACCTCAGTCGTCACCAGTGTCCCCCCTAAACTGTGTGCTCATGAGCAAGCACACAGTTCTGCAGGCCTGCGCACGCGAAAATCTGCTGGAATATAAATGCTGTGGTATGTAGTGCACAAAATGTTATTTTATATTCACACAGAAAATAATTTTTGTGCACACAGCTGATTTAAAATTAGAGATTGTCACAGCATTCACTGACTGCATGGAGAAAGGGCCATCTAACTCTGCCAGAATGGGGACAATAATTATCCTTAAATATCTGGTTAGAAATGCAGGTAATACAGTGCAAAATATATCATTTGGGTTTAGGGGCAGGTAACTGACCAGTAAGGGTGGACATGCCCTTTAAACTTGCGATTGCTGGTGAGCTCTTCTTCATTTCCTACTTCCGTGATTAAAGCTTACCAATAGGAAGCTTAAAGGGCTTGCCCGCCCTAAAACAAAAAATGGTCAATTGTAAGTTACCTGCCCCCATCACCAACTGATATATTTTGCACTTTATTACCTGACATAACAGCCAATGTTTAACTACAGTTTCACTTGCTGCCTCCCCTGCACATGCTCAAAAAGCTCATTGAGCAGAGGGAGTAGGCAGATACATTTGCCAGAAAGAATTAGAACATATCAATAAATATCTGCTTGCAAATGAATGTAATAGACTGGTAAAAATATAAATTGGGATTGCAGGCACATAACTGACGAGTCACCAGTTTTTCGTTTTAAGTGTAGACATACCCTTTAAGAAGTATAGGACATTGTTGGTCACGGTTAATATAATATTGTTGGACTGATCTTTTTAACGTGTGTACACATTTTGTTTAGAAATTCCTTAACACTGACAATGGAAAATAAAACATAGATGACATAGAATACTTTTTACCTGAGTTCACTCAACTTTTTTCCTTTTTCTATAATCTCTTTTTCCCCCCCGTTACTTGTCTTTTGGTGGCCATATACTTAGCAATATTATTGGGCGATACATGGTTTTGGCCGATAATCACTTCGTGTGGGGTTTCCGCCGATTAAATTTGACCAAACCTATACCTACAACACACATATTGCAATGAAATGTACAGACAGCACAGTGCTTTTTCTTTTTGGCATGTCAATGTCTCGGCTGAATATTTATGATTACTCACATGGGAGGTAATATTTGCATGAAATATTTATTACATAGAAATGGAGATTCCAGAAACTCCCTTCAATAATTCATACCAATTATTCTTATTCTTTCTCCTACAACTCTTGGGCTAGGGCTGTCCACCTTAAAACAAGATACGTTATATAACCTTTTTGTTTGTAATTATGATTACAACAGTGTAAAAAAAATCTCCAATATAGCTGTGACTGCTGTGTCTTAAAAACTGATGTTTAAAATCCTTAGGGCTAGGCCCCACTAGGAAGCATGCAGGAATTGTGCAACCCAGATCACAATCGCTGCAATTGCTTTGATGTACCCCTATCGCAGTTCATGCGATGCGCACCAAAAATGGTGATCGCATGTGCTGCGAAAAGGGTTGGCAGTGCAGGGCAGCGGAGGTAATGGGGCCATCCCCATCCTCTTTTATTGGCAGCTATAAGGTATCTCCCCCCTGCCCAGAACCAAACACTGTATTAGTTCTTTAAAAAACAAATACAAATCATACTTACAGACCTTCACTCCCGCTGCACTCTCCTCGCAGCTCCCTGTTGCAGGAAGTTGCAAACAGGGTCTGGACGGGCAGCCGCGTCTGTGATTTTCTGAGAGGCAATCACATATGCGGCTGCTGGCAATGGAGATGCCACAGGAGAGAAGGGCTGTAAGTAGATTCAAATTTGTTTTTTAAAGAACTAATGCAGCGGTTGGGGTTAGGAATGGCGAAGCTACCTTACAGTTGTGTTCAAAATTTTTCAACACTGAAATTGAGTGTTTTGGCCAGTTTGACATTGATTTTGATCATTTCAGTCATCTTGTTTACAATTCAATCAAAGAGACACTTGTAAGTCAGACAAATATAACATAACATTTATAATGAAATAACCACAAATGTCTTTTCTGTGCTCACATCATTATCAGTTTTATTCAACCCCCAAGTGACATTCATTCTTAGTACAATATCCTTTTCCAATTATAACAGCTTTTAAACGTGAAGCATAGCTTGACACAAGTGTCTTGCAGCGATCTATGGGTATCTTAGCCCATTCTTCATGGGCAAAAGCCTCCAGTTTAGTTACATTCTTAGACTTGCGCGCTGCAACTTCTTTCTTTAAGTCCCACCAGAGGTTCTCAATCAGATTTAAGTATGGTGACTGCGATGGCCATTCCAAAATGTTCCAGCCTTTAATCTGCAACCATGCTCTAGTGGACTTGGAGTTATGCTTGGGGTCATTGTCCTGTTGAAAGGTCCAGCGTCTCCCAAGCCTCAGGTTTGTGACGGACTGCATCACATTTTTTTTTCAATATCTCCTGGTACTGAAGAGAATTCATGGTACCTTGCACACGCTGAAGCTTCCCTGTACCTGCAGAAGCAAAACAGCCCCAAAGTATGATTGACCCCCCGCCATGCTTCACAGTAGGCAAGGTGTTCTTTTCTTCATAGGCCTTGTTCTTCCTCCTCTAAACATAGCGTTGATCCATGGGCCCAAACAGTTCTAATTTTGTTTCATCAGTCCACATGACTTTTGGCATACTGCAGTCGACTCTTCTTATTCTTTGGAGACAGCAAGGGGGCGCGCCTGGGAGTTCTGGCATGGAGGCCTTCATTACGCAGTGTGCGCCTTATTGTCTGAGCTGAAACGTCAGTACCAGCATCTGACAAATCTTTTTTCAGTTCCTCAGAGATTATCTTCCTGGGCTTCCACTCTGACTATGTACTGAACTATTTTTTTCAAGGCCAAAAAATACTATCTTATACACTACAGTAATTGTCAGTGTACTAAAGTATTGAAAGCCTTAAAATGAGTACACACATGGACGATGATGGACAAATCATGCCAGATTTGCAGATTATCAGGCATGTGTATAGTAAAAAAATGTCAGGCTGTGCTACTAATAAGCTGGTTTCTCTTTCTTCAACATCATTTAGTGATCCGGTAGGATGGCTCACTAAACATTGTTGGGAGAAGCCTGTAAACAGTCGGCTGAAGTGATTGTGCATCAGCTGACAATTATCTAGTGCATGCAAAAGTCTGTAGAGAATCAGAAAAGTAATGATCTAAAACTATGCCAAATGCTAAATTATATTAGGGAATCTAAATAAAACAAGATAGCTATAACAGAGGACTACTGGGGCTTAATTTATCAGATAAAGAGCTTTATCAATATTAATTTATCTAATTGTTTATAAACAATTTCTATCCTTAACCAAACTGTATTTTGACTTTGTACTGTCACTATCTAAATTTTCAGTAACAGGTTGAGTTAGTAAATACCGTATATACTCGAGTATAAGTCGATCCGAGTATAAGTCGAGGTACCTATTTTTACATGAAAAACTTGTAAAAACTGATTGACCCGAGTATAAGTCGAGGGTAGAAATTATCACCACTACTGCCTTCTGATTCTGTGTTGTTTTTAGGCTTTAGTTGCCCTTTAAATGGACAGCTGAATTCCCATACAAGAATCCCATACAGTAATAGCCAAATCCAGTACCAGTAACCTCCAATTCTTTGGCACTTCACATGTTTGGAAACTACAACTCCCAGCATGCTTTGTTGTTGCGAGTTTCAGTTTCTAAACATGTGGAGTGGCAAGGTTCAGTAAACTTTCAATTAAGCTTACCATCATCTACAATTCTCCTGAACCCCATATAGTAAAGGGCCCTCTGACCCCTATATAGTAAAGGGAACTCTGACCCCCATATAGTAAAGGGAACTCTGACCCCCATATCGTAAAGGACTCTCTGAGCCCAATAGTTAAAAATGTCACCTGAGAGTTGTACTTTCAAGCTGTCCTTTGCACTGTACTAGCAGCTGTTTTTTGCCCCAAACTGAGGAGACCCTTCAGATTTACAGATTCCAGTGACAGTGCTGAGTGAGTCCAGCAGCCAGAATACAGGAAGCAGGAAGTATAAAGGCAGATCAGCTCCTGTAACTTTCTATGCAGGTTAACACAGCGCCACCTACTGGTTACTATCTGTAATTGCAGAATTTGCATCTAAATTAGGACTTGACTCGAGTATAAGTCAAGGTTAGGTTTTCAGGCTAATTTTAAAGCCTGAAAAATTCGACTTATACTCGAGTATATACGGTACTGTAATTAATAAAGGATCATTATATTATTGAAAAGAAAAACTGCACACCCAGGGCACTAGCATGTGCCAAAATGTCTTCCTTGTGGTGCTGGTGACCAGACGTTCTGCCACGTCTTCAATGTTGTAAGTATACAAATAGCTACCGCACACACGAGTTGTGAAAGGGTCCTTAACCCATTTATTAAGTGTAACAAAATAACGTTTCGGGAGTCCCCCAAAACGTTTTTTTTGTTGTACTTAATAAATGGGTTAAGGACCCTTTCACAATTTTTGTGTGTGCGGTAACTATTTGTATACTTACTTCATTTATTATTGGCATTCTCATTTTTCAGGATGCAGTCAAGGCATTTTGGGACTGGGTAGGTGTTTCAGGGTTTCTAGGTGGGCTTCAGTAGGCTCTGCCCTGTACAACATCCTGCGGACATGGACACCACTAGTCACAAAATGAGCCAATGCACAGTGGCACAAGAACAGCAACTTTACAGATCTAACCACCCCTCTAACTCAAAAATACCCTCCAAAGCTATATATTCTCAGAATCTACACACCATTAGCTAAGCAACGATGCCTTTTTATCATTTATACCATCAATGGTGTGGGCGCAGATGTTTGCACTTTTAGCAGATTTTTTGAAAAAATAAAGGAAAAACAAGTTTAAAGTTAATCATGCCAAAACCCCAAGTAATGAGAAAAAAACCCAAACAAACAAAAAACCCAAAACTTACCAAATGTCCATCTCCCAAATGTCCTAAATCAAACAGAAAAAAAAAATCAAAGTGCTCTGTATTTTGAACAGCCTTTACTTGTTCAAAGAAAACAGCCACGAAACATGGATATAACCCCACAAACTATATATTTTTGGAATCTACACACCTTCAGCTACAAAACGATGCCATGCTTTCAAACTTACATGAAGAATTCCAGATGCAGTAATCCATAGAACTCTGTGGTTTTAAAAGATTATTAAAAAAAAATAAAATGATTCAGTGGTTGAAATCCTACCTAAACCCACTTGACAAGTAGACGTGGTCACCAACTAACTCAAAGGGATGCATGCACATATGCAATTACAAGAAAAAGTTAAACAAACCACACCCTACCCCCCACACACACATACTCCTCCTTTTAGTTGTATTTTAGTGAAATTCTGTTGGTACTGAGAGACACACACTGATCCTAAAAATGTAATGTAATCTTTTTGGTACCTCTGCAAAATTTTCTAGTATAGGCTTAGTTTCCTTTGAAATTGGTGGAATAATAATCTGCGTTTACGATGATATGCAACATGTTTCGGAGCTAGTGTGCTCCTTTATCAAGCATAACAAAGTGAATAAAAGAAATCATTTTTAACAGATATCAAAATCCCGCCCCTCAACATTGATAGGTGGTAAACATTCCCTTTAATTAAAAACTAAATAAAAGCTGGTGAACCACAGTGTAAAATAATAAAACATACAGCTGGATTAAACATCATGTAACCGTGGAACTGCACTTGCGTGCCTACCTGAAGCTAGAAAAAGGGGTCCACTTCCCCCAAATTTAGAACATGATAATGCATTTTTATGAACCTCTGTGGCTAGAAAATAAGCAGACTATGAACTATGTTTAGTAGCTGCATACAAAACATCTAAATGCTCTAGACATACTTTCAAGTCTTATTACTAATGCAGTGAATTGCTGTCATGTATTTTATCACTCTTTAGTGGTTTAATATCCATGTTAAGAGAAAGAAACAATTCGAGTTTATATGTAACAAGTACATCTATTGAAATAGTAACATTGTAAATACTGCATGGTTATAGACAAAATTACAGTCTTATGTTCTTCTTTATATACACACACAAAATATTCTGTTTACATGTATTACAGTAGTTGAGTTATAGAACAGATGAAAATGAACAGCTTATGATGATAAGTACTCAGTAGCCATTGCTTTAAATGAGGCGATATCTGTGGTTTGCACCACATACCCAGTCCTCAAAATCTGCAATGTAAAAATATATTTTTTTTATATACATTAGATACGAAGAAAAGGCTTCACTGACAAACTCTCATTAAGACCACTAGGGGCTAGAGTATCTAGGATCTTTATCCAGCGAGCTTCTTGTCTTAACAGGAGATTGATTAGTCATATTCCCCCCCCCTTTTGAGTTTTTTAACTATATCCAGGACACACCATTTAAGTTGAGACACTGGATGTTTTTTTAAATGGAAGTGCCTGGATACAGAGGTGTCATTTATACCATTAGGAGTGAAGTTTCTTATATCATTTTTATGTTCCTGCACTCTGGTTTTCAGTTGGCGGCTGGTTTGTCCGATATACCCCATGCCACAAGGGCACTTTAAAAGGTATACAGCATTAGTAGAAAGGTATGTGGCATAGTTTTTAATTTTGATACGGTGTCCCATGGTGGGGTGATAGATGAAACGACAAGCACGGAAACGTGCCGGTTTGTTTAGGCCGACCTTGCGATAGCGAGGCATTCATTGTTGCCCTGAATGATGCAGTTTATGTATCGATTCGTTTGATAATGGATGATGGGAGGTGTAGTTTAACCACCAACCAGGACAATTTTAAATTAGTTACTTAAGTGATATAATATCCAAATATATATAAAAAGAGACAATAACACTTACTGGGGGGAGCTGTAACCACTGGAAACTCTACTAAACTCCATAAGGCCCCGGCGAGCACTCCATCCTATAAGACCAGTCCGAACTCCTGAACCATAATAGTAATGTAGTTGATATAGGGAATGCTCCAGCCTCTAAAATCACAGGATGAGATGGAGATGCGTAAAACTTAACATTTAATGGAATCTAAGTAAAATCAAATGGCGACTAGGACGCTCAGAGACTAGGACACATGGGATGAGGGGGTGTGGCCTGACACGTTTCGCGGAACTTCTGCTTCCTCAGAGACCACACTGGTTAAGGTAAGTCACAATTAAATAGGGGAAGGGGGGTCATCAATTACATGTATGCCCCCCCCAGTCTGGACCTGATGGCAAAATAACAGCACAAGAACATCTGAGAACCACAGTTTTCCACAATAATTATACATGACTAATGTGCATAATGCTTTGCATATATAAATCTGCATGGATATATAGAAAACAGTTGTGCATAAAAAATTATAAAACTTTTACCCCAACTTATCATAGAATTAAAACCTGATACAATATCTAAAAATTATTAATATTACACTAAATTTTCTAATACTACAAGAGCAGGGCATCCCCTAAAGCTCCCTAGTATAGAAGAGGGTAAGTTCCTTATAAACAGTCAGTGAAATACCATACATCAGTGCTGTTAATAGAACTTCTCCTCGGGTAAATCCCAATGTTTATGTCCAAACTTATTGTGGAGATCAATCTGTATATAAGTATTTGCCACTGTAAACAGAATGTCGGAAGGTAAGCACGTAATACTTGCTGGGACTTCATGGAGCACAGTCTCCCCTCCACAAACTAAAGTCATCCTGCCAATCTACCTCACCAGTCTTCACCCGGTATCCTTCGCTCCTGACCTCATAAGTGCTCTCTTCCTTCAATAAAGGAAATCCACTGCTCTGCATTTCTGCAGCTCAAATGCACGTTTCATCCCCAGTCCTAGGACTTGTCAGGGCTCATGGGCCTAGCACCAACATTTAAGGGCACAAAATAAAGGACTCCCGTTACTCTAGGAAACATGAGAAGCAAAATTCATCATTTAGTTGAAAAATCAACTTGGAAAAATTTCTTTTCCACATCCTCTGATGTCCGTAAATCCCTCAAGGTCTAAATGAGGAAATTTGCCTGAGCTGTTAATTTGCCTCAGCTAATAAATTGATAGATAGTTACAGGTAGCCGGTTACATAGAGAAGTACCGGTAAGCAGCAGCAGGTTGTGAAAATTTGCCATGACCCGAGTATAAGCCGAGGTCGGGTTTTGAGACTATTTTTAAAGCCTGAAAACCTCGGCTAATACTCGAGTATATACGGTAATTCATACCTCTTTTATCTAGGATGCTAATAGTAAAATATTTTTGTCAGACCAGTGGCTGCCTCTGTGTGTTGCTGGGTTTAAAGGGCATGCCCATCCCCAGATAAAAAACCTATACCTCCTTCTGAATTTTGGTAATGGCTGATGTCATTCTGGCGTGCCTCCACAGTCCTGGGCGCCTCCTGTGAGGCGAAGACCAGGGAGGAGAAGCAGGGCAGAGAAAAGTAAGTATTATAGTCTTCATGGACTGGAGGAGAGGTAAGTTGTTTTCAAAATTATTCAACCCCCAATGCTGTAAAGGGTTTTAGGGAATTCAGTGTACATTTGTAATTGTGTTCAGAATAAAATCTTACAAGGACTTTTTAAAGAACCAAATGCAACTAAAATGACATTAATTGTTTTTGTAATACAGTATTAAATTTTTTTTGTGATTTCTTCATTGACACAATTATTCAACCCCTTAAAGACTACCACTCTTAAGAACAGAGGTTCATTCAAGTGTTTTCGATCAGGTATTGAAAACACTTGTGGATGTCAACAAGCAGCAGTCAAGCATAATAAGCACCAATTAGGCAGATTTAAAATGACTGTGATACTTAGCTCCTTCTAGATATTTACTGGTGTGTTTACAAACATGGTGAAGTCAACAGAATGGACCAGGAAGACAAGAGAAGTGGTGATTTCTCTTCACAGGAAGGGCAATGGCTATAAGAAGATTGCAAATATGTTACACATACCAAGAGACACCATAGGAAGCATCATTCGCAAATTCAAGGCAAAGGGCACTGTTGAAACGCTACCTGGCAGAAAGAAGATGCTGACTTCGACTGCTGTGGGCTACCTGAAGCGCAAAGTGGAGAAAAATCCCTGTGTGACTGCTGAGGAACTGAAAAAAGATTTGTCAAATGTGGGTACTGAAGTTTCAGCTCAGACAATAGGGTGCACACTGCGTAATGAAGGCCTCCATGCCAGAACTCCCAGGCGCACCCCCTTGCTGTCTCCAAAGAATAAGAAGAGTCGACTGCAGTATGTCAAAAGTCATGTGGACAAACCACAAAAGTTTTGGGATAGTGTTCTGTGGACTGATGAAACAAAATTAGAACTGTTTGGGTCCATGGATCAACGCTATGTTTGGAGGAGGAAGAACAAGGTCTATGAAGAAAAGAACACCTTGCCTACTGTGAAGCATGGCGGGGGGTCAATCATGCTTTGGGGCTGTTTTGCTTCTGCAGGTACAGGGAAGCTTCAGCATGTGAAAAAAAATGTGTGCAGTCCGTCACAAACCTGAGGCTTGGGAGACGTTGGACCTTTCCACAGGACAATAATCCCATGCATACCTCCAAGTCCACTAGAGCATGGTTGCAAATTAAAGGCTGGAGCATTTTGGAGTGGCCATCGCAGTCACCAGACTTAAATCCGATTTAAAACCTCTGGTGGGACTTAAAGAAAGCAGTTGCAGCACACAAGCCTAAGAATATGACTGAACTGGAGGCTTTTGCCCATGAAGAATGGGCTAAGATACCTGTAGATCGCTGCAAGACACTTGTGTCAAGCAATGCTTCACGTTTAAAAGCTGTTATAACTGGAAAAGGATGTTGTACTAAGAATGAATGTCACTTGGGGGTTGAATAAAACTTATAATGATGTGAGCACAGAAAAGACATTTGTGGTTATTTCATTATAAATGTTAGGTTATATTTGTCTGACTTACAAGTGTCTCTTTGATTTAATTGTAAACAAGATGACTGAAATGATCAAAATCAATGTCAAACTGGCCAAAACACTCAATTTCATTGGGGGATAATTTTAGATAACTGTATCTATAACGATCTAGGGTAGTTATGTCAAACTTGTGACACTACATATGCCAGCATGCCTTGGTTGCAGAATGCCCAAGATGGCCATAAATGGCAATTCTTTAAAGAGACACTCTAATGAAAAATAACTTTGCCTTAACTTTTAAGCTGAAATCTGCTTCAGAGAATCTCTTGTTTTATCTCTCATGGCACAGATCAAGAAATGATCAGCACTAATTACTGATCTTTACTGATATTTTTTTAGTTACTAGCAAAGAATTAGAATAACCCGTATTTGTCTCTCATAGTTAATATATGGCTGTGATAATATTATGGGGTTCCTAATTATTTAGTTCCTAACTAAATTATTTGAAGGGCTAACGTATTGTTGTACTCACTAGTCTTCCTGCACTTGGTCCCCTTCTTCTCTTATAGAACTGCAATTTCCCTAGGTACTTAGAAAGTCAGCCTGCTCAATACATCATGATTCTGAGCTGTCCTCATTAACCATTTTATCTCAGAAGAAAGTCAGAAGAAACTATCCTTTCTTTTCTTTTTTTGTTCATTAGATTTTTATTGAATTTTTACAATAAAGAATACATATATTACTTTTAAAAAATAAACATCGCATGTAGTGTCCTTAATTTTTAAATTGAAAATAGCAATACTTTTCGAAGTTCACAATGTATTCTGTTATAGTAATATAATGCAATATAATTTTATATGTAGCTTTATAAATCAACACAACTAAATAACATTTCAATAAGCTAATACCTTATTTTAACATTACCAACAAAAGATTATCCTTGAGGCCCGCAACCGTTACCCCAGCCTCAAAACTTTTAGTAGATTTTAAAAGGCACGCCACCAGAGAAGACCAATTGGGCCATAGTGTCTAATTATTTCTTAGATTGTAAGTATTCATTGTCATATATCCACCAAATACGCTTAATTAGCATATCTTCATTAGGCCTAGGTTGCTACCAGAAGTTCCAGGTGCCTGCAAGTAGACTTCGTGTAGCAGTGCATATATGGAAAATCAACTTTTTGCTGTCTGCTATAGGTAAATTAAATAAGGCTGTAAAGGGCGATAGCTCGTTTTTTTTTAGAAAATACATACCAACAGTATGGCATCACACATTTTCCAAAGCTTTTTGACCTCGGGGCATGTCCACCAACAATGATACTGTTCTGCAACTATTGCATCTCCTAAAACAGATATGAGGAAACTGTAGGTTGATGCGTGAGATGGATAGCTGGGTTTTGTACCAGTCATAGAGAATCTTATTTGATTTTTCTTTGGTAATCACATTTGCCAAACATTTACCAGAGTTTTAGGAAATGCTTGTCCATTTAGGTTCATCTAGTGTTTGTTGGCTTCCCATTTGAGTACAGGCTTTATTTTTATAGGCTGTTTATCATGCCAAACAAATTTGTACAGAGCCGATATGCTCTTTCCTCTATGGGGATTCAGTAACTTTATTTCCCACTTTGTGGGGACAGTCTCATCTGTCAGGCAGAGTAATGAAAGGGCATATGGTCTAATTTGTATATATTGAAACCAGTCATTAGGATGTAATTTGTATTTAATTTTTGCTGCCTCCCATCATATAATGTTTAATCCCTGATAACTTTAACCTTATTGATTCCTTTTTCCTGCCATTTGTTTACAAATGTATTGTCCATACCTGGTGGGAAATTTTGAAGGTAGAAAAGAGGTGTTAATGGAGATGCAAGATAGGTTAATTTTGTTCCTGGTCCTAAATTCCCAAAAGGGGTGCTTTTATCTCTAAGGGTAAATCTTGTAAATATTTGGACTGGATTTTTGGAGGGATCCAAAGTACTGATGATGAATATAAAGGGGCTAGGAATTTTTTTTCTAATTTACCCCAGCCGGTTGTGTCTGCTCCAATTCTGGGTGCTCTATAATATTGATACAGAATAGGTAGGGCAAATCCTCCCTTATCTTTATGTCTGGTTAAGTAAGTAGCTTTTATTCTAGGGCATTTATTTTGCCATATAAATTTGTTCACTGCTTTTTTTTTATATATGCAGTGATGGGAAGGGCTCTAAAAAGATACAGGTTATGGCTGAAATGGGTATATGGAGTGAACTCTAACTCCAACTCTGTTTGGTATATGATATTATATGTTAATATGTGTGACATGATTTACATGTCATTAACTTCTTAAGCCTTTTTTGGGATACATGTAGGGTTAAAAATGGATTGAGACATTGTGTGCTAAGATTGGTCAGTTTGGAATATGTCACTTCCTGTTTGTGCATTTAAATATGAATGATGTCATTGTATATATTATACTCTTTTTCTTGAGCCTGAAGAAGGGAGCATGTGGCCCCTGAAACGTCGCTTAATCTAGTGATGTTGAACTAATAAAACCCAAGTTATTGGATTAAAGTGTCCTGCGTGCTGCCTTTCAGATATATATGTGTTTAGGGAACAGTACATATTCCCTTGGGCATAGCACCGGACCATTGGACTGATTGGTGGAGTGCTGTAAGTACATACATTATATATATATATATATATATATATATATATATATATATATATACTTTCTTAATGATGTATGAAATTGTATTCAATTTAATTTTTATCTGTCAATGGCTTGCACTTATCCCCTTGCTTGTATACTCTGTATTTTTTAATGTACAGCACTGCGTACCCAAGTGGCGCTTTATAAATAAAATCATACATACATACAAGTACCATTGCATTAAATACATACTGCTTAGATAGACTATAGATTTTTATATACATTTTTGTATATTTTTTATGTGTTTGGGTCTGAAAGGCAAAGGTGGGAGTGTGTTTTTGTTTAAGCACAACTTCCCACAGGCAGCCCTCCTGCTGCATCAATTTTATAGAACATGGATAAAGCCTCACCTTTTAGAAACAACATGTTGAAGAGCTGCAAGTTGCATACCCTACAACATTCCCTTTTAATATGTAGACTTATAGAAAAAGCATGGTGCAGTGCTACAGGTGGAGGATAATATAATGACCCTGATCTTAGCACAGCTCTGTGAAATGCATTTCTCAGTTTTACCTATTGTAGGGATTAATGTAGTGGGAACTAGGCTTCCTGGGTTGGGACCAAGGCACAGAGTTACCACAGACATCCAAAAAACACAGGAAAACAGTCCAAGGTTTAAACTGGCAGCAACCAGTTTTATTCAGCACACACAAAATAGGAAAAACAAAACAATAAACCTAGGCCAGTTTGTCCCTAACTGATACAAAAGGTAAAAACATCTCACTAACAGGAGTAGGGCCGAGTGCCCAGCCCCAACAAAACAAACACAGTAAAATAGAAAATTGTCATTATACCATACCCAACATTTCAAAGACAGAAAAAGGTACACTTAGACACTCCCCTTGCACCACCCAAACTCCTCCCACGGTACCACCCCCAATTTATATATTGCTCCGCCCCAAATCAAGCAATTATTATCGGCAATTATTTTTAAAAGTAAATAAATGGGTTAAATAGTTGGAGAGTTGCTGGCAGTCATGTATATTTTAGGTAAAAAAAAATAGCAAAGTTACTGGCCCCCTGTACATTTAGATACAGGCAGAGATAAATAGACAGATACAGACAGAAATTGTATCTCAGTATCCATCTATCTCTGTATTTGTCTGTCTATCTGTATCTGACAGAGAGATTAGATGATAGACAAAAACTGGCAACTGAACTGTTTCTATTCATTAATAAACCCATAATTATGTTATCAATAACTGAATCCTCCCATTATAATAAACCCCCTTCAGATTTTCTTTAGTCCTAAACTAACCACCCCCTTTGTTTTCAAACAATAATAAATCCATTAAGAAAGATCCCTCACATCACTTTAATTACAAACCAACTAACCAGCACTCAGGACCCAACACCAGTACTATTTCTCATGTGTCACATTTGGACTCAGACAGTGCTGTACCTGTTCCAGACCGTATCATCTCTGTAATACTGCAGTGTGCACAACACTGAGTGTCACACTCTCTGCATAGCCCAGCTGCTGCAGCTCTGTCAAACTGAGTACATAAATTAACACTCACTGTAGTGTCAGTGGGAAGAGATCAGATTCGTACCTCGCGCGGCTTGCTCTCTCTCCATAGCTACCAGGTCAGTCCCAGAGTTGCTCCGCCCACCATTCAAACACCCGGGAACTGGGTGAGTAGAGGGAAATCTCTAGTGAGAGGGGAGGGGCAAGGAAATGGAGGAGTCACAGTCCTGAAGCTGCATAAAGTAACGTAATCTCACTGCTTAGAACATTCAATGCGGTACACTGAATGGAAATCCGGTATAAACCGGTATGAGCTTCTTGGGCGGTACAGTACTTTAAAAAACGGTACAATTCCGGCCAAATCGGTACTGTTGGAGGGTATGTTACCCTCCAACAGTATTTTTTCAGGGTAACGTAATTTTCTTTTCCTGTGCTGTAGCACGCCAGGGGGTAACGATGGGTTAACTCCCCCTGCAGTGTGATGGTCAGGAAATAATAAAAGGCTCCTCCTCCCCCCTCTACCTGTCTTTGAAATTACTGCTTGCTCTAAAAAGGGAGGGAAGCTTACCCACTGGCGTGCTACAGCACAGGAAAAGAAAATTACGGTAAGTATGATGACAATTTTTTATTTTCCTGTGCCTCCACACGGCAGTGGGTAAGCATGGGATATACCCAAGAACAGAAATAAGGGAGGGAGACAAAATATATTCAACTCAATTTATTTATAAGATGTTTCGAGTGCCTTAGAAGCAAAATACGTTTTTGAAACATCCAATTTATAATGTTTAACAAAAGTAAGAAATGAGGACCAAGTGGCGGCTTTGCACAAGTCCTCTGCAGAAGCTCCTCCTGCAAATGCCCATGATGTGGCTACAGCCCGCGTAGAATGAGCACTTATGGTTTGGGGCTCCTCACAGGAATTCAACCTGTAGCATAGTCTGATGCTTTCTTTGATCCAGGTTGCCAGGGTAGACTTTGATGCTCTTTCACCTTTTTTAGCACCTTTAAAGTGGACAAAAAGAAAATCTGATTTCCTGAAATCTGCTGTTTTTTGTAAGTAGTTCTTCAAACATCTTACTGGATCCACTTTAAAAAAATTAGAATCTGAATGCAGTGTTTCATCTGGAAGAGAAGGGAGAAAAATGTTTTCATTTATATGAAATTTTGTAACAACTTTTGGTAAGTAGGTAACATCCGGTCTCAAAATTATCTTATCTGGAAATATATTGAGATAAGGTCTGACCATTTTAAGTGCATGAATGTCCGAAACCCTTCTAGCTGTAGCTATAGCAACCAGAAGAACAGATATGAAAGTTAGCTCCTCTATCAGAACTTCCTCAATTGGTTCAAATGGATGGTCTGACATGCAATGCAAAACTAAAGACAGATCCCGGGGGGAACAGATGTTTTAATTTGTGGCTTTATACGCTTCATTTCTTGAAAAAAGCGTCTGACTAAGGGATCTAAGGCCCACTGATTTTGAGTCAAGGCAGAAATGGCCAACACCTGATTTTTCAGCATATACATACTTAAGTTTTTTTCCAAGCCAGACTGGAGGAATTCAACTAATACTTTTGCTGAAAGGTTTTATATGTTATTCTCATTTGATGTACACCACTCTACAAAAACTTTCCAAGTTCTATAGTAGTTCTTGGACTTTGAAGGCTTCCTTGCCGTCAAAAGAGTGGATATAGCTGCCTCAGAGAGTCCTAGTCATTCGAGGTTCCCCCTCTCACAAGCCATGCCGTCAGATGTAATGTTTGCCTCTGAGGGTGATAGAGAGGTCCCTAGGTTAACAAATGAGGAAGTAGAGGAAGCTTGAACGCTGGTGCCAAAAACATGCTCTTCACTATGGGAAACCAAGGCCTCCTGGGCCAGAATGGGAGAATTAAGATTGCTTTGACTTTCTCTAACCAAATCTTTGCTAGTACTCTGGGAATTAGTGGAAATGGAGGGAATATGTATACCAACTCGAAATCTCAGGGAATGGAGAAAGCGTCCATTGCTACTGCCTGAGTTACCGGTTAATGGGAGCTTTGCACTCTTCTCTGTTGCCATCAAGTCGATTTGTGGTGTACCCCATTTTGCGCATATCTTTAGAAATGTTTGTTGATCCAGCTCCCATTCCCATGGAAGTATCTGTTTTCGGCTTAAAAAATCTGCATGAATGTTCCTTTTTCCCGCAATGTATACTGCCGAGAGATTGGCCAGATTTCTCTCTGCCCAAAGGAGAATTTCCTGCGTTAGAAGCCAAAGATTCTTGTTCCTGGTCCCACCTTGCTTGTTCAGATAGGCTACTGTCGAGGCATTGTCTGAAAATATTCGCATCGACTGTCCTTTGATTGAACGACGAAAATGATATAATGTTCTCTGGACAGCTGTCAGCTCTCTGATGTTGGATGACATAGACTTCATTCTTTCTTCCCAGACACCCTGTGCTAGCTGATCTCCATAGGTCCCCAACCTCTTAAACTGACATCTGTCATTATATTCTCCCAGTTGATTATATTCAGTGACCTGGCCTTGACATTCTTCTTGTTGGTCCACCAACGCAACTATTGTGTTTTAACGATGTTTTCAAATGTATCAACTTTCTTGGATTTTGATATGCCCTCCATTGAGATAAAAGTGTCATTTGTAATGGGCGAAGATGGAGCATCGCCCATGGTACTAGGTCCTTTGTAGAGACCAGCTTCCCTATTACATGCATGTTCCACGACTTTTGCTGTGGTGATTGGAACTTTCAATAGTTCCCTGATTTTGCAAATGATGTTGTCCCTTTTTGACTGGGGAATGGACACTTGAAAGTTATATATTATACCATACTGATATAGTATAGTATTTGAGGTTGAATAAAGACATATGTCCATCCAGTCCAACCCATCTAGCAATATCCTCATTTCCTGCCTAACTGTTGATCCAGAGGAAGGCAAAAAAAACCCACCAAATTTATGAAGGGGGAAAAAATTCCTTCCTGACTCCAAGTGGCAATCGGAAATTTCCCTGGATCAACTCTACTTTATGTATCAATACCAGTAACATGCAACATTCCTTGTCTGCAGAAACTCATCCAGCTTTTTTTTTAAACTGACCAATGAACCTGCCATTACAACGTCCACTGGAAGACAGTTCCATAGCTTTACCGTTCTCACAGTGAAAAACCCTTTCCGAGCTTGAAGCCTAAACCTTTTTACTTCAAGTCTTAAGGGATGTCCTCGTGTCCTTTGACATGTTCTATTGGTGAACAATGCCCCAGATAGTTTATTGTATGGCCCGTTAATGTATTTATACACAGTAATCATATCCCCACGCAAGCGCCTTTTCTCCAGCATACATAATTGTAACTTTTCCAGTCTCTCTTCATATTCAAGCTCCCCCAATCCCCTTATTAATTTAGTTGCCCTTCTCTGAACCCTTTCCATTTCAAAGATGTCCTTTTTGTACACAGGATTCCAAAATTGCACTGCATATTCCAAATGAGGCCTTACCAATGCTTTGTAAAGAGGGAGAATTACATTTTCCTCCCTTGAATCCATACCTCTCTTTATACAAGACAATACCATGCTGGCTCTGGCTGTTGCCGCCTGGCACTGCTTGCTACCTTTAAGTTTGTTATCCACCAAAACTCCAAGATCCCTTTCCAACAGGGATTCACTTAACACAGAGCCATTTATAGTATAAGTAGCACAAGTATTTTTAAGTCCAAAATGCATCACCTTACATTTATCAACATTGAATTTCATCTGCCACTTAGCAGCCCAATGTGATAATCTATCTAGATCCCCTTGCAACGATTGCACATCCTCTGAAGTATTTAATGGTCGACAAAGTTTTGTGTCGTCAGCAAACACAGAAACCTTGCTGACAATACCCACTTCCAAATCATTAATAAATAGATTAAATAGAAGCGGCCCCAACACAGAACCCTGTGGCACCCCACTTAGCACTTTAGTCCATAATGATGAAGCCCCATTAACAACTACTCTCTGCATCCTATTCATTAACCAATTTTCTATCCATGTACAAATGTGACTCCCCAGACCAACAGACCTTAGCTTATACATTAGTCGCCTATGGGGGACTGTATCAAAAGCCTTTGCAAAATCCAAGTAAACTACATCTACTGCTATACCAGAGTCTAAATTTCTACTTACTTCCTCATAAAAGCCAAGCAAGTTAGTTTGACAAGATCTATTCCTCCTAAATCCATGCTGGTTACTACTTATAATGTCAGTCCTTGAAACATACTCTAGAACATGTTCCCTTATTAAACTTTCCAGGATCTTCCCCACCACTGAAGTTAAACTTACAGGCCTGTAATTACCCGGCTGTGAACGACTACCCTTTTTGAATATTGGAATAACATCAGCCTTTTTCCAATCCAGAGGCACACCACCGGACATGAGGGAATCAGCAAAAATAAGAAACAATGGCCTAGATAAAACTGAACTTAGCTCCTTAAGTACCCGAGGATGTATTTTATCCGGTCCAGGAGATTTATTAATATTAACCTTATTTAGTTCTTTCTGTACCATATCCTCGGTTAACCAAAGTGAACTTGAATCTTGTATACCTTTATTGCTACTATACTCTATGATATCTGTACTTGGATCTTCTATAGTGTATACTGAGGAAAAAAAATTATTCAAGACATTTGCTTTATTGCCATCCTCCGTAACTAACTTATCCCCATGAATTAATGGTGCCACATTCTCAGTCCTCATCTTATTTTACTACTATTAATATACTTAAAAAAATGTTTAGGCTTAGTGATGCTTTCTTCAGCTATCCTAACTTCATTATTAATTTTAGCTAGTTTGATTGCTTTCTTACACTCCTTGTTACAGTTTTTATACTCCCTAAAGGCCCTTTCCGTTCCCTCGGCCTTAAAGGTTTTAAATGCCTTTTTCTTCCTTACCATTTGCCTCTTTACATCAGAATTCAGCCACATGGGTGCGGATTTATTTTTTTTACATTTATTTCCCAAGGGTATAAATTTAGATGTGAACTGGCTTAAAATCCCCTTGAACACAGTCCACTTCTGTTCAGTACCTTTACCTGATAATACATTATCCCAGTTGACATTCTGAAGAGCTGCTTTTAACCTGGGAAAATTTGCTTTCCTGAAATTAAATGTCTTTGTTAACCCAGCGCACTTTTCCTTTCGATAACAAAGTCCAAATGCCACTATTTCATGGTCACTATTCCCTAAGCCTCCAGTTACCTTTATATCTATAATGCGCTCCACAATGTTAGATATTACCAGATCCAACAGAGCTCCTTTTCTAGTAGGAACCTCAACCACCTGTGAGAGAAAATTATCCTGCAGCAAATTCAGGAACTCATCGCCTTTTTCTGTGATGGCAGTTCCACCACACCAATCAATGTCAGGGTAATTGAAGTCCCCCATAATGAGCACACTCCCCAAACTTGCAGCCCTTGCCAACTGCATATGAAGTTGACTCACCTCCTCTCTGCTAGCATTTGGCAGCTTATAGCAGACAGCAACAATGACATTACCCCCTTTCCTGTTGCCTAATTCCACCCATATTGCCTCCACTTTATCATCCATATCACCAGTTATCTCTTCTTTTAAATTTGGCTTCAATTCTTTTTTAACATAAACACATACTCCTCCCCCTTTCCTTTTTTTTCTGTCCTGCCTAAACAAGGCATATCCTTCTATATTTACAGCCCAGTCGTGAGAACTGTTCAGCCACGTTTCTGCTATACCTATTACATCATACTTTTCATTCAATGCCAACATTTCCAATTCACCCATTTTGTCAGCCAGGCTTCTCGCATTTGCAAACATACATTTTAGATTATGATCCTGTAATTTATTCGTACACTTTGATACACATTCCTCCCTATCCCCTATGCTAGCCCCACCTCCCTTTCCACCCACCACTGGCCTATCTACACCCTGCTTTCCTCCTGGACAATCTATCCCAGTGAGACTGCTAATACCCTCCCCCCCCCAAACCTAGTTTAAAATCTCCTCCAACCCTCTAGCCATCTTCTCCCCTAAAACAGCTGCACCACCATCAGTGAGGTGCAACCCATCCCTACTAAAGAGCCTGTAGCCGACAGCAAAGTCTGCCCAGTTCTCAATAAACCCAAACCCTTCTTCCTTACACCACTCTCTTAGCCACGCACCCAATTTGGTTGAATATTCATCATGTAGGCTATCGATTTTGAATTGGTTCACTGATATCTTACCAAATTCATCTAAGATTTTGTATAATGATGGGAGTGTAATAAGTGGTTGGGTTAGACCTAGTAGGGTATCATGCACAAAAAGTTTTATTTTATGTCCTGTTTTATATCTGGTGATGCTCGTATTGTAGCTGCTAGAGGCTCTATACATAGTGTAAAGAGCAAAGATGATATGGCGTAACCCTGTCTCATTCGGTTTCGGATTTGTATGATTTCTGATGGGTAGCTCATGTTGCGCACTTGTGCAATGGCATTGTTGTACATGCTAAGGATTGCTTGGACAAACTGGGTGGGAAAACATATATGTATAACGCTTTTTTACAGGAAGACCCAATTCACTTTATCGAATGCTTTTTTGATATCTAATGATAGAAAAAGCGTTTGTGATTTTTGGGTTTGTGCTATGTGCATTAAGTTAATGGTTTTCCTTACATTGTCAGTGGTGTCACGGCCTGTTATGAAACCTGTTTGATCACAGTGTATTAGTTGTGGAAGTATATTATATAATCTGGTCGCAAGTATTTTAGCGTATATCTTTATATCGGTGTTTATGAGGTATATGGGTCTGTAGTTTGTTGGTTGTGTCTTTCAGGTTTGGGAATTAGAATTTTACGTGCTTCCAGCATATCTCTCTGGAATTCCTCCTCTCTCTTCATTATTCCATTGGATAAGATAATGAAGTGTGGGGCCAGATTTTCAAAAAATTTGTTATAATAGAGAGTTGTTAATCTATCTGGACCTGGGAATTTTCTGGTAGGAAAACTTTTTATTGCTTTGTTGAATTTCTCGGTTGTGATTGGGGATTGTAAAATTAATTTTTGATTATCTGATATTGTGGGAAGACTTGCTTGTGATAAAATGTATCTATAGTATGAGGTAAATGTGCTGCTGAGGGTGTGCTGTTGTATAGTTTTTATTAGAATTGTGCGAATTGAGATGTATTTTTACGGGGGTCATATTGAAGGATGCCTGTGTGAGTGCGTAAAGGGAGGAATTTGTTTTGGGTTAACTTTTGTTTTAGTTTTTTGGCCAGCATGGTAACCTGTTTATTTTTCTTAAAGGGAATGTCCACCCAAAACTATAATTTAACCCACTACTGGTCCCACTCTGTAGTGTAATCCTTACCTTACATCCCAGCTCCAAATGGTTCTCCTGTAATGTCCCTGTAAAGTCCAAAAAAAGTGACCACCAGGAGCCTGGCAGAGTCCATATAGGACTTTTGCCATGCGCACTGCAGCCCTCCCCCTCTCATTTTGCTCTCCCTCCCCCTAGCACAAAACCCCTTTTCTTACAAAAAATAGAATTCTAGTGCACAAACAATTCTTATTGCATATTGGCTACCTCCATAAGGTTGCTACTACAAAGAGTCTGCTAAACCCTGGATAAATAAAAGCAATTAGTTCAATAAGTTGGCCAAATTATTTTAAGCCCAGTCACCACGTCAAGGTTGCTTTCTTTAACTGGGTCCTAACCTACTGGTACTTGCCTTTTTGGCTACATGAGCTGACAGCTTCTCCTGTGTGGCCTGGATGCTTGAAGCTGACTCTCTCTAGTTTAAAGTACTTTACTCAAACGAGCACATGACCTAACTCTGTGGAGTACAATTTCCCAGAAGGCTTGGTCAAACCTTCAATGTAACACACAATATATAGAAAATTGGGCTGTTGTACATCCATATTAAAGTGCAACTAGAGACCAAAAATATAATACATACAAAAAATAGAATTCTAGTGCACAAATAATTCTTATTGCATATTGGCTACCTCCTGCTCATGTAGCCAAAAAGGCAACTACCAGTAGGTTATAACCCAGTTAAAGAAAGCAACCTTGACGTGGTGACTGGGCCTAAAATAATTTGGCCAACTTATTAAACTAATTGCTTTTATTTATCCAGGTTTTAGAAGACTGTTTGTAGTAGCAACCTTATGGAGGTAGCCAATATGCAATAAAAAAACCTTTTCTGTAGTGTAGGGCTCCCTCCCCCAACCGCTATAGTATTATTTGCAGAAACTCCCCCGATCATTACTTACCTTGCCTCTCTCCTCCGGTGTCCTGGATAGCCGGAAGCTGCGTCCGTGATTGGCTGCCTCTCAGCCAATTACAGACACGGCTGCCGTTCCAGCCCCCTGCTTGCAGTTTCATATCAGCTTTTTATAATACTGTAAAGCCATTGTATGTTTGTTGGGAGAGTTTAGTCCCTTCACATTATGTGAAATAATATGTAATTTAGAAGCCATACTGTATGTCTTTAAATATAGCTCTTACCTGTAAGCCTGTTTTGGGTTTTAGGATTGTGTTTCTATTGGGTATAAATTGGAGGGTGGTCATCGGGGGCCTGCATTCTGTGTATCCCCATAAGTTTGTTGACCTCCGGTGGCGCGCCATATAAAATTTTGTTTTGCTTGTAAGTTGGGACTTTGCAATAAGGTGGTACCACTACCACCCCACGTCTCCCCATGGTTTGGCATTCACTGAGCTCTGATTTAGTTATAGTTGTAATTTGATATTGAAAGAAATACGTGAGGGCAGGAGTGGAGTGAGGTGAATCATGTTTCGAGGAGTGCATTCACCTTTTAGATTTTACATCTTAGACAATATTATTACTGAGAGTTGAGGTGTATTATACATAGCTTTTAAATAGAAGCTTATAACAATTCATCTTCTATCCTTCCGTAACCCCTTATATTATATAAATAAATGTATACATTTATGGGGACTACATTGGGTTTTTCGGAGGTACTATGTTGGTGGGGGTAGGTAAAAGTAATATACATAGGGACTGTGTTTATGTGTTGTTAAAGCACTAAATTAATAGTTATATCAATATTAACAAATATGTAGTAATGACATTAAAGTATATAGAAATGTAAATAAGGCAAAATATATAAATAAATAAAGGTACTTGCATAGTCCCCACTCCTGTTTTGTAATGGAATATTCAAAATGGAGTGTTTAGCCACACCTCAGGAAGTTTTACATGGAGGCAATGTAAGCTTAAAAAGGAACATATTTATCACTTCCCTTTTAGTGTTGTATCCAATGGTGTGCTTAATATTAGATTGATAGCAGTGTTAGCAAATAAAAAAAAAGTGTTAGCAGGAAGTTACAAGACATGTCACTTCCTTTGTAAAATATGTGACAAAGTAAAACATTCTTCTCACTCTCACCCCACCCCTCTCCTCTCAATAGAAAGAAAGGAGAGCTGCTGTTTGCTGGACAGGAAGTGATATCTCTATATGATAGGGTGACTGAAAGGAAAACATTTTCATGCCCATTTCTCTAATACAATGAAGTGAGTTTGTTAATCGTTTATTACATTATTTAAGCAATAGACCCCATAGAACCCATTAACCTGTCTCCTGAACTGATAAAATCTAATAAGATTGAACATGACAGGATAGTCTAGGTTCTTAATAGGACCTCAGATTTACCAATAGTGATCCCTCTCTTACATACTCCCTGGTGACAGCTGTGAGTTAATGGGGAGGGTGAGTATTGAAAGACAGATTGATAACTTTAATTATAGAATGATCCAATGGATCTCCTATTGATCTATTATTGGTTGGAAATTTAAGGGGGAATATTGATTCAAGCTCTGCACAACAGTTGTATTTCACTGTGGTGTTTCTACTGAACTATAATACTCTATACAATGTTACAAATAGATCAAAAAAATCTTACTTTTTCACTGTACAAATCCCTGAAATTTTATAGTAGTGTGTATAAAGATTTTATATCATCTGTATCCACATATAGCTAAACATACACCCACATATTTCCCACTGTGCACCAACTATACTGTGTGGAACTATTGCAATTATATTATGGTTAAATCTGATAAACATTTATGATTATATATAGCAATTATCAATATTAATTATGTACAATTTGTCAAACAGTTAGGTTGATCCCCAGTGTAATTATTAAGAAGGTATGGCAAGAGCTGTGTATGTCCTTTTCTTTTTGACTGGATACCTCCAACAATCCGTATGTGAGTAAGTGAAGGGCGGACCACAACCCACCACCCCACAACAGGACTCCTCACCATGTATACCCTCCCACCCCACAGCCCTTTGGTAGGTTTAAGATGAGCATTTATTGGGTATGTTTGGCAAAAACCTATATAGAGTTAATATGGCTTTGAATAAAGTTCTTTCATTAAGTGGTAGCGTCACTTAGGGCATGTTCACCCCCAAAATTATAATCCCCCCCACTATTAGCCCACTGTGTAGTGTAGAAAAATCCTTACCTTACATCCCAGATCCAAATGGTTCTCCTGTAATCCCCCCCAAAGTCCCAAAAAATGCCCACCAGGAGGATAGCAAAGTCTATATAGGACTCTGCCTCCTGTCTCCCCTCCGGGAGAATTTTGCCATGCGCAGAAAAGCCCCCTCCCTCTCCCCCCTTCTCCCTCCCCCTAGCGTTAAACCCCTTTCCCATATCATAGTTCTTGCTCCCCCAGCATTAGTATTATTTCAAGAAAGTGCCCCGATATTTACTTACCATACCTCTCTCCTTCGCCATTCTATATTACCGGCCATTACATTTTTAAATTTAATTTATTGAAGTTACCCTTTAAAAGATCCATAAAAGGCAAAATTGCAGTTTTTCGTTTATTTAAAGCTGCTGATTAGGCTCCCAGGCCATTGAGGTATTGATTTCTTTTGTCCCTAACATTTGGTTTGTAAGAAAGCTGTCTTGGTATAAAATAACATCATCCCCTAAAGCTTCTTGCTCACTCTTCAGATGATTGTTCTCTTTACAAGGTTTTTGCTCAGTTGCATTAAACTAGCTATATTTGCACTTTCAGAAGAAGGGGGAGTAAGGGGGTTTGGTAATGCAAGTTGCGGCTTACAGGAAATATACACATACAATATGGTACAGTTTACATGGTTTCTTAACTTTTTCATTAAGAACTACAATATTTAGATATATTAAGGCCTGGACTAAAGCATATCTAGTCAAAAATTAAAAATACAGTTTTAAGCAAAAGTATGATGGGTAAGTCAAATTGGTAGGTAGAGATTAGTTTACTAAAAAAATTCTACTCTGTCTGCACTAACAATACGATAAGAGATCCTCTCAAGCAAAAGGATCTCTCTTCATGATTACTAGTCAAAAATCATTGGGTAGTGTGTTTGCTTTGAATACATTGTAAAGGTAAATAAAAAGTGGGTTCAAACATTTTTTGCATTAATATAGCAACAGTTAAAAGGCATGCAGAGGATGTAAAATGGGGGTGTGGTTAAGGAGAAAATATACAATCTTCTGATTGCTTTTCAAGACCGCTGAAGGCTAAAATACAATATTTTTATCATTTTGGATTTATAGCGCCAACATCTTCAGAAGTGCTTAATAATTACATGTATGCATTCACATCAGGCCTTGCCCAGAAGAGCTTACAAGCTAAGCACATTTATTTGACATATACAACATATCAGTATGTCTTTATGATTGTTGGGGAGCTCTGTGAGGCATCAGTGCTAACCACTGACCCACCATGCTGCCCATGGTGTATAGCTCAGAAATTGTGATTTCTTATTGAAGTGAATAACTACAGCAAGTCCTTTACTTGTATATTTCTCCTACCTTCAACACTGTTTTGCCTCCCCCCCCCCCGTCATTTGTCTTAATTTCTAATAGAGGAAGGAGTCTCAAACACTGGATTTAAGCCAGCTCTAAGGGCCATATTCATAAACGTAAAAATAAACCGTGCGTTAGCACTAACGTACAACCACGTTTTCGTTGAACGTTGGTTAATTAACTAACATTAGGACTTAGAATACCTTGCGGTAGTAAATTACTGCAATGGAATTCTATGGGGATTGTAAATCTTCTATCACATTACTGTAGATTTACGATAATAATCGTAAATTAATGAATGCTAAACCGATCGGAAATTAACTAAAAAGCAATACCGCTCCTTTATGAATATGCCCTAAGTCCAGAGTGTCAGCTTTACAGGTGTTTTGATTACAAAAAATGTGAAGCTGTATTGATGTATGTGCCAGTCAATACATGTAAAACAAATGCTTGTCCTCCATAATTTACTTTCTGATAGGCACACTATTGAGAAACGAATTGCACAGAGCTGTGCAAAGATCAGGTGTCACTGCTGCTAAAGCTAGGTACCTGCTAAAGCTAGGTACACACACTGTCAATAAAGCCCCGATACCATCGGATCCGACGGTATTGGGGCTTTATCGGCAGTGTGTGCAGCATCTTTCCCAAAGGAGCATGCGGCCGCCGAACGTTCCCAACGGCATTGCGGTCTTTCAGGAATGACCTAAAATTTCCCTCTGCCGCAGCAGTCTCCATATAGGGGAGTCGGCCACGGTCGTGGAAAACACAGAGTCCTGCAATAAGAGAGCCCACCACAGCAGTTGACCGCTTGTATATGTTTCCAAACTTTCGGCATCAAGCTAGAAGTTTGGGTCCAGTCTTTTAAACATGAAAGAAACACGAAAGCAAATGTTTCTTTCATACGCCCGATCATCTGTTCAAAAACAGCTGATTGTGGACCTGAGTCAGGGATGGGGAGGTGGTGTTGGGTGAGGGGCCTGGCCTCCAATCCTGAGGGGGGGGGGGGCGGACGGGCCCCTGCAGTTACCCCCCTGCTGATTCATTAAAATATTTGGGGATTAGGGGGTAGTTATGCCACTGTGAATCAGTCCTTATTAGCTGCTGTGCCACAGGTTGCATTGTGAAGAAAGATCTAACATGAGCAGCATGAGTTCGAAGCCACCCTTGGACACATCTGCAAGGAGTTTTTATGTTCTCCCCATGCTTGCATGGGTTTCCCCTGGGTACTCCGGTTTCCCCAATAAAGACATACTTATAGGTTGTATTGTCAAATAAATTTGCTTAGATTGTAAAGTCTTCGGGGCCTGATGGTAATGTATACATGTAATTGTCAAGCGCTATGGAAGATGTTGGCGCTATATAAATCCACAATAATTATAACAATACATAGTACTGACTTTTCCAGTTCATTGGTAACCCAGAGTACTGCCCAAATAACTTAACTGCCACCAGCGCTGACTGCAAAGACCCATCATTGTCTATGTATAGAATAGCATTGTCAGTGTACAGGCCTCTCTTTTCTCTTTATGTGACCCTAGTTTGAATCCAGCTATACCCATTTTGGATCTTATTTGTATGGCTAGGGGTTCTAGAAATGGGGGTATGGGACATCCCAGTTTCGTTCCCCCTAAATAATTAGAATTCCTTAGGCTTCTGTTAATCATCAATCAGGCTTTAGGTGAGCGGTACAATAGTTTGATCCATTTAATGTATTTCTCCACAAAACCAAATTTGACCAGGCAAGACCACAAGTATGGCCACTCTTCTGTATCAAAAGCCTTTTGTGCATCTAGTGATACCATTATTTGTCTTACTGTGTTGTGATGGTCTATCACCATTTGTGGTTGACAGTTTGACCAATATGTATAATAGCCAGTTTGATCAATATGTATAATAGGGGAGATAACCTTTTGTAATCTATTTGCTAAGAGTGCCAGTATCCTGTAGTCGGTTTTGAGCAATGATATGGGCCTATATTAGCCACATTCAAAAGTTAACTATTTGAGGAGCACTCGTTGTGCTTGTAGTGTGACAGTAGGTGGGTACTTTGCACAGACCTATTGTGAGCTTCAAAAAGACATATTAAGGGAAAATCATTTACAATAGAACCACACACTTATATTAATTCAAATGTCTCAAAGTCCCTGAGCATCCTATAGTGATAACTGCCCCTCTGTACACAGTTGGCAGTGAGAGACCTGTTTTGTTCCGGTATAGGCATATATTATGTTGAACATGATAAGCCTAGGCCCTGTACAGTTCATATAGGTAAGCCAGATAGATCAAGGTAGCGTATTATCTCATACCTGTAAGCAAAAAAGTTAAAATATAATGGCTGTATACACCCCCCAGGCACAGTTTATCATGGTTAGGATAATTGTTATGCTTGACAATATGGACTGAGGTCCATAGTGGTACTTGTAAATCAGATTTTATGTCTACATAAGTATATTATCTCATAGTAGATATTAAAATAAAATAGAGATTGGAACATTTTACTGTCAAACCAGTTGTTGTGTACCTTTGGTATAGCGTGTGCTCCAGGAGTGGAAACGCCATTGGGAATGATAAATTCTAAGCCTACATTTAGCATCCTGAAAAGTAGCATGTCTCTTTTGCAAATCAATGGAGAAATCCGTGAATTATTTTAGGCATTGTAGATCCTGGCGCATTAGCCCTATGTCGACTTTCACCTCCTCTATCAGGACTGAAATGCGCCCTTTGTGATGTAGATTTGTCAGGGAGACTTCCGTTTCGCTGATGGTCCCCACATCTACCTCGGCTTGCCCAGATTGTATTGGTGCCAGGGTGCTTTGGGATACCTTGGAAGAGGCTTTGGCCTTCTGTCCTCGTGGTCTGGCGATGAGTGCTATGGAAATTAGCAAGCCTCTTAGCCATGTCGGAGCTTGCACCTTTCCAGGTAGTTAAAGCTTTGGTGTGCATTAGTTCCTCACCAGAGGGGTGAATTTTTAAGCCCTTAATAAATTTTGCACTTCACAGGGGCACACTAAGGGCATGCTAGTGATATAGTTGTTTAAATCGGCAGTTAATCAATTGGACTTTAAGGCTGCAGCCACATTATCAACATATGGTAATACTCCATACCCCCCACTACCTCTCCCCGTGGTTTGCTCATTTCTCCAAGCCCTCTCCTGGCACTGTAATTCTGCTCACCTCTTTTGCGCGATTTCCTCCTCTTCCCATACCATGCTACCAGCAAAGGCAATGTAAGTAAACTTTAAAACTCACTTCCACTCCTTACAATGCCTTTGCTGGTAGCGTGATAAGAGAAAGTAATCATGCGTGAGCGGTGAGCTGGATTTCCATGCCGGAGGGAGAGGAAGAATGAGCGAACCATGGGGTTGGATGCAGAGGTGAGTAACACTTCCGTAATGTTATAATTGGCACACTAGTATGTAGTATTATGTTCCAGGTGGCCCCATAGAAAAAGGGGGTAGATTATAGTGTATATAAACCACATTTTGATGAATCGGCTAGTTTTGTATTGCCTATTGCAGAAGTATTGAGCCATACTTGTAAAACTTAATATCTGCATATTTTTGGGAATATGAAATTAATGAATGGTGAGTGAAAATTTGCATGCAAAAACAGTCATTTTTTTCAAATGTCACAGATTTGTAATGATTACACAGCTCTCTTCATTTCTGCTAGCTTGTAGAAACCTACTTTAGTTAATCATAGTCATTTCATTAAACTTTCCCCTGAGAGTCTAACTGACCCTTATTGTCAGGATTCTAGGTATGTGAAATGAAAGAAAAAAGCCATTTTAATTAATTTTTTGCATTGTTATATATAATTGCAACATTAAGTAAGCAAGAATTTGATATAGCAATGTACAGTTAAATGGAAACTAATACATTTATAAAACAGGAATCTAAGTTGAAGAAAAGTAAATAAAAACATGGAAATCTTGTATGTATGAATATGTTTATTTATATAGCGTCACTAGGGGATGCAGCACTGTATAATACAAAAAGCCATACAAGGGGGGCAAAAATATAAATAAATCTTTAAGTATGTGTATGTACAAGTGCTTGAACTATATAACACGAGAAAAGAGGTCCCTGCCCTTAGAGCTTACATTCTAGATAGGTGGGTAACATACAGATACATTTTGGAGGATAGAGGTTGGGAAAAAGATTGGAAACATTTGGGAGAAAGATGGAAAGTAGGAAGACCAGTAAGCAGAAGGGTACAATAGCCCAGGCGTGATAGGATAAGAGCGCGAAGTTTTGCAATACTACTAAGTAAAAAAAAATTCTTAGTTTGTATTATGCATACCTAGTTATTCTAGCTATTCTCTTCCATTTTGAAAAATAAGTTGATTTCATACCCTTTGCTATTCCCTGCTGTTGACATTAGAGAACTGCCAATTCAGGTTCAGTAATTTCTACTGATTGACTGTTGGGTGGGCCAAACAAGCTCAGATCTTTACTGAAAAACTGAATTAACATACAGGGTTATGTTCTTATTGTTAAAAATGGTGCTAATTTTGCCCCAACCAATCAGATGTTAGCTTTCAAATGTTAAATAAGATCTGATTGGTTGGGGCAAAATTTGCACCATTTTAAACGATAAGAACTTTTATTGAATAACCCTGATAGTGTTTGGTATGGTTTTGTCCTTGAACCAGCACCTATTAGAGGTACTGAAAACAGGAAGTCAGTATTGAGGACGCATTTATTTATACACAGACAAAATGCTGAATGGGCAGTTTAAGGTTATTGGGTTAGAAAAATACTGCTCTTTTTATTTATTTTTTTAAATAAACATTTTTGTGTTTATTGTAATGATTAGTACAAATTTTACAGAATATTTTATAACAGATTTAAAGTTATAGTACAACAGTGGTATGCATTATAGATATATTCGCATTTCCTTTTGAGATCTGTATCAGAATGTTTCCATAACCTGTAGTTTCTTGAATTTTCATTTAGGTTCATGTTAATTACAATAAAATTACAGTATAAAGAAAAACAATAAAACAGTAATGTCAATAACATTATACGATTCTTTGTGTTATAGTAGATATTCTACATAATAAGGAGTTATGTTCCAGTTGCATTTGTATATTTGTCTTATCTATTAATAGATTTTATTGTACAAGCAAGATATTACAATGCAAATTTACTTTTTAAACTTTAAGTCTCCCCAGGGTGTGGCGTAGGTCCACGTTACAATACCATTGTTTGAATTTGAACTTAGACATTATTAATTCAATTTCGGGTTTTGAACATGTTTCTTCTGTGAAATGTTTCCAAGTTTCGTAGAAGGTTTCTATATTTTTCTTTCTCTAGGTTGATTTCAGAGTCTAGTTTTTCTATATATAAAATTTGGGTAAAGTCTTGTATTACCTCTGATATTACTGGAGGTGTTGATCTGAGCCAATTTCTAAGGATTACCCTTTTAGAGGCCAGAATTATTACGTTGCTGCTCTTTTGTTTTAATACGTTTCAACTGTTTTCACATCTATACGATTGTTCGGACTCAAAATTTGCCGGGTTTTCCTGTGCCCCCCAGGATTTGCCCTTGGTTACTAGCCTGCTCATGTTTTTTTTTCACATACGATTTAGGGTGAGTTATAAAGCCAAAATTGTGTTTAGGGTAAAGTTTCCCTTTAAGGTTATTTTATAAGGGACAGTTTGTCCCGAAATGTCATGTATGTTGTTTTAAATAAACACAATTTTGGAGTCACCTGATTAGTGTGCTCCCCCATCATCATTTTTCTTGTGCTATAGAACTACTTGGCCCTTGGAGTGGAGGGCTAGAGGGTTAGCACCTACTTATTTGTCTGGCATACAGCCAACATCGGAGTGTACTCTGAACAGTGCTATTTTATAGGAAGGCCTTGCTGTTAAGACCAGCAGTTTTTCTTATACAAACATCTTTATCCATCTAACCGAAATTAATCAAAAAAGTTATACATTAGAGTAAATCTTTCAAAGCCATGAAGCTTTATTGCTATGAAATGAAGTAAATAATCCACTTGGAGTTGCTTCCCTGCACGTTTTATTCAGTGTCTTGCTTCTAAGTGCAGTTCTCAGATAAGCTTGATGCAAGAGAGTTTGTGGTAAAACTAGGGAAAATATGACATATGTTTTAGTTGTTACTCTATTTATCTGTTCAAATATCAGTCTTCCATGTATGCTATATTGTCTCTTGTCAAAGCTAAAAATATTCTAAAATATCTCTACCTAAGGTCATTATAAAAGAGAGCAATTGGCTGTGAGATGCAACTTTCTTAAAACTTTTTTTTCGAAAATTTAAAGGTGCAGTTCAGTGGAAATTATCAATATTTGTTAAATTGTTAGTTTGTGTAATGCATACTTAGTTATTCTACATATTCTCCTCCATTTTGAAAAATCGGTTGATTACATACCCTTTGCTGTTCCCTGCTGTTGATATTAGTGAGCTGACATTTCAGGTTATAATGGTCCTTCTTCCCAGGATGCACCACATCCTTGGAATGTTCCTAACAGTGATTTCTACTGATTGGCTGTTGGATCAAACATGCTCATATCTCTACTGAGCAACTAAATCAACCCAGGCGCTGGGTCAAGGGCAAGACCATAACGGTCTCTACTAGGGGTCCTGCAAACAGGAAGTCAGTATTTTGGTTGCATTTATTTATACACAGGCTAAATGCTGAATTGGCAGATTAAGGATATTGGGATGAAAAAATACAGCTCTTTTTTCTGAAAATCATATGTATTTGCACTAAACTTCCTGTTTAACTGCACAAATTTTAGAATGCTAGGTTAAAAATGGCAAAGTAAACAGCTAAATCCAGAACTTATCCAAATACCATATGATATCAGGGCATGGTAATGTTATTTTCAGTAAATGTAATATTGATCTCTGCCCCCTCTATTTGTGAATGGAACTACTGAGCTCCATTCACAAATACTATAGTAAGCTGTCATTTACTGACAGCTTACAATAGCTTGTACTGCACTGCGATCTCAATAGATATCACAGTACATTACCTCTACTAGACCACTAGGGGCAGCATGGGTGAAGGGTAAGGGAAGACCCCAGTGAAGAAGGAAGTGTCATCACCGCGGTCTCCCTTATCTCAGAACTGCTTTTGGTGGGACTGGCTTACATTATGCGGTCACGGCTTCTAGCTCCCGTTCCCCATATCGGATTTGGACCAAACTGATGGGGGATTGAGGGGGCTAGGGGGGCACTTGAATGCTTCTCCCCAACTGCCCCTAGCTGCCTTAAAGGGGCAGTATGCAGCAAAAGTGCCTTGGGCTGCTAGCAACCAATCCCCATGGATTTGGACCAAACCGATCAGGAATCAAGGGGCTAGGGGGGGCACTTTAATGCTTCCCCCTGATTGCCCATAGCTGCCTTAAAAGGGCAGTATGCAGCAAAAGTGCTGTGAGTTAGATTTTCAGGTTCATTTAAAAAAATAAAAACCTCTGCTTATACTTAAACTTGTGTTTTGTTTTGGAACTGCTAGATTCAAAAATACAATGGAATTTTCGAAACTAGGAACTAATCAGAACCTATGATTCTAATATTAGAATATATAAAAAAAGTTTCTAGTGCTATCCAGAGCAAGAATGTCTAGATTATTGGGCTTTTTTAAATGCAGCAGTGTATGAAACCAGTTTAATCCCATATGTTTGACATTTACTTGATTAATATGTTATGTATTAGAAAAATATTAAACATGGAGTTAGCATTAGTATAATTGTCACAGGTATTTGTGATACATAAATATAAAAAAATAATTTCTTCTTGTGTGAACACTGTTGTCTGAAATATTGCAATTATATACAGAATATATCCTTTACTACCTTTATCTGTTTTTGTAAAAATAGTGGGAACATCACAAATCTTGTAAATATTGATGTATTCTCGCAGCTGTGCTTTGTCTCTGCAGTCACTCCTTAGGAATTTCTCAGAATTCAGCAGAGATTAACATACCACTTCTTCTAAATTGGAGTCACCACTTTACCGCTTAAAAGTATACCAAAGAGAACAGTAAAGAATGATATTCATCCCATGCCTACATTACAGTATGTTCCTCTTTTTGCCCTATGTACATAACAGAAACTCATATTAAATAATATAAAAAAGCAAGACATGGCTAATAGAATAAGTTATTTTCTTAAAGGCAGTTTTAATGATCTAATTTCATTGGTTTGACACACTGTCAAAGTTTTCATTTTTTTTTTAAATGATTTGCTGTTTTCCCTATTAGTACACAATTAGAGGAGTTTACCAAGAGCTGCAAATATTCCTCCCTTTGCAATGTAAAATCACATTTGCAGCTAAGGGTGAATTTAATTTTGGTTTCCTCCTGTGTGACTTAAGCTAGGTACACACAGCACAGATTTCTGAAAGATGACAGACAGGATCTGCAAGATCCTGTCTGCCATCTTTCAAAGATCTGCATACACACAGTCCCGAGCGTTCTCCCTATGAACTTCATAAGGAGAACGCTCGGGACTGTGTGTTTCCATCGGCCGCGCTAGACTCCTCTATAGGGAAACGAGCGTACACACATAACGATAAAGCCCCGATACCGTCGGATCCGACGGTATCGGGGCTTTATCGTTAGTGTGTGTACCCAGCTTTAAACTAGCTGTAAGGGCACGGCCACACTGCATCACACCAGAAGCGCTCAACCAATCGCACCCAATTGCATATGCGAATTGCATGCGATTTCTGTGCGTTTGCGCATTCTCCTTTTTAGATAGTAAATCGCATGTAATAGTGTCTAAAAATTTTGATCGCATGCAATAACGTATCACAAAAGGATGCACAATCACAACACACCCGAAACCGTGTGATTTCGGTGCGCTGCCGCAATCCCAATGTTATAAAAAATGCATGCACAAACGCACAGAAATCACGCTAGTGTGGCCTAGCCTTAAGATGGCATTAAAAAGTCACCAAATGTGAAATTAAATTGATTGTAGTGTCTGGAATTCCCATCTTAAAGAAAGGCTGACCCTTTAGAAATGGGACTTTAAAACTGTGGTCTCCATAAAAGTACTCTCAATAAAACAATAATAAAAGTTAGCTACTTGTCCTGAAAACATTAAATTCTCTCTCCCCAAAGTGTCCATAGACAGAAAAGCCCAGAGAATGGTTGCAAGCCTGTATTTAAGATTGTTTTTGTTTTTTTTTTAATATCTATCTCCCATTCTGTGATAGATAGAGTATGGAAAAGACACAGTGCAGACTAGAAAACATATATATACCTATATATATAGTCGAATACATAGGTGAGTATAAACATTATACTATAATTCAGAAAGCATTATTTCAGACTAAAAAGTGAAACTTTGGAAATCTTTGGATTCACAGCAGCTAGAGATATAATCCTATGTGTGTTTGACACGTGATTGGATGTCAGGAGTTAGCGTAGGGGTGGACAAGTAGATTTGTGTATCGTCTGCATATAAATGATATTTGAAGCCAAAAGAGGTAATAACATCTCCCAAGGAAATAGTGTAGAGGGAGAACAATAAGGGTCCAAGTACGGACCCCTGCGAGACCCCCACACCAAGAGGAACCGGAGAAAAGTTCTGTCAGAGAGATAGGATATAAACCAGGATGCCACTTCATTCCAAATGCCCAAAGAGTGAAGTATACGCATTAGGAGGGAATGATTGACTGTGTCGAAAGCAGAGGAGAGGTCAAGGTGGAGAAGAATAGAAAAGTGACCATTGGCCTTTGCAACCTGCAGATCATTTAATACCTTACACGGAGCCGTCTCGGTGGAATGCGCAGGACGGAATCCAGATTGCAAAGGATCCAATAGGTTATGAGCATGATGGTAGTTAGCGATACGGGAGAATACTAATCGTTCTAGCAGTTTAGAGGCTATTGGTAAGAGAGAGACCGGGCGGTAATTGGCTAAACGAGGGGTCCAGTGAGGGCTTTTTTAGTATGGGCTTAACATGGGCATGCTTAAAAACGGAAGGGAAAATTTCAGATGTAAGGGAGGCGTTGAATATGTGGGTGAGTATAGGGGTAAGCACATAATTACAGTGCTTCAGTAATACAGAGGGCATGGGATCAAGAGGACAGGTCGTGAGCGGACATGATAGAAGCAGGCAAGAGACTTCTGAATGGGTCACAGGAGCAAAAGATCCAAGAATAGCTGAGAGAGAAAAGGGCATAATAATCTGAGAGTCATCCCTAGGACCAGATATCTGCACACGGATGGGCTCCACTTTATGCTGAAAGTAATGCGCAGAGTCCTGGGGAGAGTGTGGAGAAAGGAGATGGTCAGTGGGAGAGGGGCGCAGAAGGGAGTTGAAGATGGAGAACAGGCAACGTGGGTTCGATTTGTTGTTATTTTTAAGTTTCCGGTAATAGTTCTGTTTTGCCAGCAGGAGCCCAGAGCCGAGACATTGCAGCATGAACTTGTAATTGATAAAATTCAGCCTTTGTACGGGACTTTCTCCACTAACGTTCAGCAACACGCGCGCACCTGTGTAAAAAACGGGAAGTGGGGTTGAGCCACGGACGAGGATTAGATGATCCTCGACTGCGGGAATGCAAGGGGGCAAAAGAGTGTATCGTGTAATCCAGGATTTATTTTAAAGGTAAGACTGCAGGCTTATATTTAAGCCCTTTTTTGGAAATACAGTTTCCCTTTTTGTAGGAGCCAATTCACATTTGCGAAAGGTAGACAAACACCATTGTTGAAAAGAAGGAAAAATATTCTGGGTATACATGTAATTATTGTAGGTAAAACCAAAGTTAACACAAGAACATGTAAGGCACAGGGCTACAATAAAAAGAAAGCTACATAAGATTGATGTAGCTAAGCATGTTATTGAAGTGGCCCCCGGGGTCTGTACAGCATCCAAGGCTTACTACACTGCTATCCATTTGTGCAGTTCCAAGCAAAGGGGAAACAATTGATCTGCCTGCTAGATAACGTGATCAGTTGTTTTTAAACAGCTGATCGTGCACAATTTTACTAAAAACATCTGATTGTGGTATCTAGCAGGCATATACTTACGCTGCTGCTTGGGTCTGAATTAGCGGGACTTTCACAAATCGATATAAGCGTAGTTAAGGGTGCCGACATTAAAAATTACCCATATTTAGGGGAACTTTTCACACAGTAGGTCATATTTAGAAAGTTTGCCATACTGCGGGTTATTGTAAAAGTACGATCGCAAAGGTACATTTATGGCATTGGTAGGTTTAGCCACACTGCTAAAACCTCTACATGTGTTTAAAAAAAGGAAGTGCAACTAAGTTCCTCTATTTTACCAAATTATGTGCTGTTTGTAAAACATGTGACTGTCTTAGCAAATGAAAACATTTTTCTAAATTTCAGACACAATTTGCAGCCCCCCACCACCCCCCAAGGAAAAAAAGGAGAGCTGCTGTTTTACAGAAAGTAAATTCTATGTATGATAGGGGAACAGGAATGAAAAAAAATTGCAAGCCCATTTCTCTGAGAATTCTGGGAGTGAGTTTATTAATCGTTTAGTAAATTATGCTTTATTAATATACAGTTGTGTTCAAAATTATTCAACCCCCACTGAAATTGAGTGTTTTGGCCAGTTTGACATTGATTTTGATCATTTCAGTCATCTTGTTTACAATTAAATCAAAGAGACACTTGTAAGTCAGACAAATATAACATAACATTTATAATGAAATAACCACAAATGTCTTTTCTGTGCTCACATCATTATCAGTTTTATTCAACCCCCAAGTGACATTCATTCTTAGTACTTAGTACAACACCCTTTTCAAGTTATAACAGCTTTTAAACGTGAAGCCTAGCTTGACACAAGTGTCTTGCAGCAATCTACGGGTATCTTAGCCCATTCTTCATAGGCAAAAGCCTTCAGTTCAGTCACATTCTTAGGCTTTCGCGCTGCAACTGCTTTCTTTAAGTCCCACCAGAGGTTCTCAATTGGATTTAAGTCTGGTGACTGCGATGGCCACTCCAAAATGTTCCAGCCTTTAATCTGCAACCATGCTCTAGTGGATTGGAGGTATGCTTGGGATCATTGTCCTGTTGAAAGGTCCAACGTCTCCCAAGCCTCGGGTTTGTGACGGACTGCATCACATTTTTTTCAATATCTCCTGGTACTGAAGAGAATTCAAGGTACCTTGCACACGCTGAAGCTTCCCTGTACCTGCAGAAGCAAAACAGCCCCAAAGCATGATTGACCCCCTGCCATGCTTCACAGTAGACACGGTGTTCTTTTCTTCATAGGCCTTATTCTTCCTCCTCCAAACATAGCTTTGATCCATGGGCCCAAACAGTTCTAATTTTGTTTCATCAGTCCACAGAACACTTTTGTGGTTTGTCCACATGACTTTTGGCATACTTCAGTCGACTCTTCTTATTCTTTGGAGACAGCAAGGGGGTGCGCCAGGGAGTTCTGGCATGGAGGCCTTCATTACGCAGTGTGCACCTTATTGTCTGAGCTGAAACATCAGTACCTGCATCTGACAAATCTTTTTTCAGTTCCTCAGCAGTCACACGGGGACTTTTCTCCACTTTGCGCTTCAGGTAGTGCACAGCAGTCAAAGTCAGCATCTTCTTTCTGCCACGACCAGGTTGCGTTTCAACAGTGCCCTTTGCCTTGAATTTGCGAATGATGCTTCCTATGGTGTATTTTGGTATGTTTAACATATTTGCAATCTTATAGCCATTGCCCTTCCTGTGAAGAGAAATCACCACTTCTCTTGTCTTCCTGGACCATTCTCTTGACTTCACCATGTTTGTAAACACACCAGTAAATGTCTAGAAGGAGCTAAGTATCACAGTCATTTTAAATCTGCCTAATTGGTGCTTATTATGCTTGATTGCTGCTCGTTGACATCCACAAGTGTTTTCAATACCTGATCGAAAATACTTGAATGAACCTCTGTTCTTAAGAGTGGTAGTCTTTAAGGGGTTGAATAATTGTGTCAATGAAGAAATCACAAAAAAAATTTAATACTGTATTACAAAAACAATTAATGTCATTTTAGTTGCATTTGGTTCTTTAAAAAGTCCTTGTAAGATTTTATTCTGAACACAATTACAAATTTACACATGAAATTTCCCTAAAACCCTTTACAGCATTGGGGTTGAATAATTTTAAACACAACTGTAATGAGGCTGTGAAGTATCTGCACATTGGCATACATTATAAACAAAGGGGTTTTAGCGTACATTACTGTCATCACATGAATTAAAAGCCTTCCAACCACGTCAAGTTGGAAGGCTTTTCATTATGTGATCACGGTAATGTACACTAACACCCCTTTGTTTAAAATATATGCCAGTGTGCAGATAGTGATATTGTTTGGGGCCCAGGAATGTGCATTGATTGTCGCATAGGTACTTACCGGTGTTGGCAACATCAGTGGAGCTGGTGTCACCGGATGGAAGAAAGAAGACACGCCCAAAGGCTCTTGTTAGAGCCAATAGGGCACTTGTAAGTTCCCGGGGAGAGGGGTCCCGTTACAAGCTGCGTGACCCCTTATGCCCCAAAGGGACCTTGTCAGGGCTGCAAGGGCACTTGTAAGTGCCACAAGGGCCCTTATAAGGCCAGGGAGGGGGGTCCCGGTTCGAGCTGCGGAACCCCTTCAGCCCCAAAAGGCCCTTCCAAGGGCCGCAAGGGCACTTCTAAGTGCCACAAAGGCCCTTCCAAGGGGCGGGGAAGGGGGGTCCCGGTTCGAGCTGCAGGACCCGTTAAGCCCCAAAAGGCACTTTTCAGTGCCCCTGCTGGAGGGTCCCTCCGCCCCCCAGCGAGCCCCTCCCTTTCCCTCTCCATGTGCGTACGGGGCAGGGCTTCTGGGAAGTTGATGTGCAGCCGGTGGTCTCCGCCGCAGAGGGCGGGGTGGATGTATACCCCCACTCACCCCCTCTGGCGGCAGATGCGACCACCCATGGCGCAATCCTTTCCCAGCAGCCCCTCCCAGTCCCCTTCTCCGTACGTCTGCATTTTAGTCCTTCACAACGATACTGTACTTAGCACATTGCGCTAAGTTTATTATCGCAGCAAAGAGAGTACCGCCGCACATCGCCGCGGTATTGATTTTCGCTGCGATATTGTTAGCCTTTATAAATATGGCGATAACGCAGCGGTAATATGCCCCTTAGCTTTATTGGCATTGGAACACTGAGTACAGGACCTACAGGGAAACATGCCTGTGACATTCATTTTATTACCGTTTACTAGAAAAATTGGAATGGCTCGTTAGAGTTTTTTTTTTCATGTATGAGGAAAGGGGTGGTATGGAAAACTCCTTTACCATAGGATAACCTTCCTTCAAAATATACCAATGTCGTCTTAATATATAATTAATCTCAGTGCTCTGCAGACTATAACTATTCTAGACAACTTGTCAATAGTCTCATTTTGTTCCTTCTTGCAAGTATGCATAGATTTACTTTGGCTTTCCAACAGATAGGGGCGATACCCCCTTTTTTGAAACTTTATTTGCATATTAGACATTTAGGTTTCTCTACGAGTGGAATCAGTCACTATACGTTCAACCCTCTTGAACTAATTGGTATAGATTTCTTGACATTTGAAGGATGGAAGGACCGATACATGAGTAATTGGTTACGATCAGTTGGTTTGGAATACAGGTTCATATGGAACCATTGTCCTGTAGCACTAACACATCCAAGACTTTGGAAGACTTTTTTTCATATGCCATGGTATATTTAATGTATTGATGTAAACCATTAAGTTGCTTGTGGAATTCGGCCAGGGAGTCTACTTGTCCCCGCCATAGCATAAAAACATCAACTATGTACCTCAACCAAGCACAACAGTGTTTCAAAAACAATGGAAGTACATAGATGAGGGAAGTGCATATGACAGGGCCACAGTGAACCCCATGGCCCTCCTTCAAATCTGTCTATAGAAACTGGTGTCAAACCTAAAGTATGACTGTGTCAGAATTAGTTCCAACCATACCCTTAAAAATTCAATCTGTTCCCCATCATGTAGGGTACTATCCCTCAATATTTTTTACAAACATCTATACCCTCCACATGGGGGATTGAGGTAAATAAACTGCCCAGATCAAGGATAGCCATAATGATCTCTTCCCCGGCAGTAACCCTTTAATTTAGATAATTCAGTAAGAAAATATTGGTATGCTGTGTATAGGATCCTCTGTACAAGTGGAACCCTGTCCAGGAGAACAGCCATAGGGCATAAAATGGAATCCATCCCTGCAACTATAGGCCACCCAGGAGGCTAGACAGGTTTCTTGTGGAACTTGGGCAGAGTGTAAAAGACGGGAGTAACTGGATGTAGGACCATCAAGGCCTCCTTCATAGACACATGAATAACACCTTTCTTGAGACACTAACACGGGCATACCAGCCATTCACCTGCCATCGTTTTGGTAGCTACGTTTTCTTCCCTAGAGGACCTTGTGTTACAGTAGGACTTTTGGGTGACTTTATGAGATGAACACTGGCTGAAAATCTGGCTGCACACTTCAGTAGGACTTTCTTAGTGAGCAGTCCTTTGACATTTTGGTTGGGGTGTTTCTTTTTCTACCCTGGACTATATATATGTTAAATGGATATTGTGGCAATCATCACTATCTGTCCTGAGGTGCACCGATATTTGATCGATCCGAAGAACGGATAACACAACCAGTGTTCTGCCTTAGTTTCGCTGGACATATATATATATAAGGTCTTTGGAATTATTTTGTATATATTTTGTATATGACTTGAGGATTGTGACTATCCTGGATCATTCTGGAATATTTATGTTTGCTACTATTCTCTTATATACACATGTGTCTGCCCTGGATAGTAACTGGTATACCTATATCTTTATTCGTACGGTCCATATCATCCCAATAGCGACTGAAACAATTGGTTTCAGACGTCAGTGTGGGTGATTGGATGATAGCTCTGGAGTCTCAATTGAATCTCTGTACTTGTATATTTGAACTAGACATGCTCTACCCTCCTTCCATCCATATATATGATGGATACTAGATCTGTACTGTTGATATGCTGCATTTCTTGATGTTTTTCACTTGCAGTGTGTGTTTTGTTTACATTTCCTTGATTCGGGTTTCATATGATGTGTATCATTTGTGATTGGTTATACCGATACTGATGATCTGATCGCGAGACTTGATGACGTGACGGAATCTGACACGTGATGTTAGTCGGCATTTTGATTGGTGGTCTGACACTTAAATAGCCGACTTCACACTGACTTTCTCAGCGCCATTGAAAAAGCTATGATGCGAAACGCCTTTGGGTGCTAGACACCCTTCTCTCTCTGCTCCCATATACTTATGTGATACCCTGTGATGTGAGGCCTCGATACGCAGTCCCCTTGATGCTGAACCGTGCACGGACTCTTACCGTGACTGATAAGTATCGCTGACTACCATTACACTATTTTGACTTATGACTCAGATAGGATGTGGTCAGAGGGGGTGCATTCAGAGATATACATAATTATAATCACTTTTTGTTACTACTTGATATAGTGACAATGCACTATTGTTATCTATGCGATCATTTGTCGATCTTTTTACTCTTTTGATAATAAATTTATATGTTTTAGCCATTTATATCCTCTACACGTCTCTGTGTTTGCTTCTAACACCTTTCTTAACATAGTTATATAAAAAGTTATCAACCATACGTTTAAGCTCCCAAATAGGATCCCCAGTTAATTTCAAATACACCATAGAATCAGACAATTGCATTTGGATTTCATGTACATAATATTCAGTGTCAAGCACTACCACAGCACCACCCTTGTCAGAGGGTTGAATGGTTAGATGTGTACATTTTGAGCTGTTGCAGGGCTGTCATTTAGCCCCATGAAAGATTTGACCCAATTTCCTGTGAGTCCCATTGTCCATACAAATGAGAAATGTCCCTTCTTACCCTGTCCACATAAGTTTCAACGACAGGATAAGTTGTAGAAGGTACAAATATAGATTTAAATCTTATAACAAAAAGTTTCAGTTTCATACCACATTTAGACGTCCCAGATGGCCTCACATCAGGCCTGGATACAAAATGAGCCTTAAGATGGGACACAGTAAATCAGAACTCAGATTTATTGTGTTGGAGGAGGGTCCCCACTTGAGACGTGGAGGGAACAAATGATATATATATATATATATATATATATATATATATATATATAAAATAAAAAAAAAAAATATATATATATATAAAAATGTACAGGAAGGAGCAGCACTCAATTCCCCCCCAAAAATTTATATTTTATATAATCAAACATTTTCATTGTTGCAACGTTTCGGGTCCTTATTACCCTTCATCAGGCATGAGAAAAAGAAAGTGGATGGCCCCTAGGGCCCATCCCATTTATACATCATAAACAGGAAATGACATCATATGTAAATTAAAGACACCATTTTGGTATCTTTAAACAACACTAACTGTTTATACACTCTAGTAAATACATTCTGTGTGGAACCCCCAGGACCAGGGACCTAAGAAGTCTATAAAAATAAATATAGGTTATAATCCCTATTTAGTCCATTGGGATATAGAGAACCCAACCTTTTTATCCACCACACTTCCCTACATTTTAGTCGATGCTCCCTATCCCCAACATAGTTCAAGGGTATGGATTCCAGTATCCTAAATCTCATTTCAGTGGCTAAATGACCCCTGTCCACATAATGTTTAGGCAGAGGTAATTGTACTTGTCTGGTATTCACAGAGGACCTATGTTGGGTCATTCTCATCTTTATCTTTTGTGTTGTTTCGCCTACATAAAGTAGGCCACATGGGCACACAATTACATATATAACAAATTTAGTGTCACACGTATGACTACCTTTCACATTAATAATCTCTCCTGTTTGGGGTATAGTGAACGTATTCCCCTGCAATGCCAAGGGGCAATAGATACAATTATGACATGGCTGCATTCCACCTCGACTCCTGGTTAACCAAGTAGTACCCTTCGTAGTCCCTGAATGTGTGACTCTTGGAGCCAGAATTGACCACCCTCGAACCTATGGTCCTATTCCTTTTATATGACATCATGGGGGGAGCTTGAAACTCACTAATCTCCGGACAAGCATTCCTCAAAATATTCCAATGTTTCCTCAATATATTTGAAATCCCACCACTCATCTCACTGAAATTGGTGATGAAAGTTAATCTAGGTTTTATTTCTCGTTTTTCTTGTTTATCCCTTTTATTCCGTACCTTATTCCTAGCTTCCTTAATAATGTCCATGGGATAACCCCTCCTGAATTTATTTTCCATGGTGTGTATTTGATTAGTTTTAACTTGTTCTTTACTTACTAACCTGTCAATCCTTGTGAACTGGCTTATCGGTATAGCCCTCTTTGTGTGTATAGGGTGTTGACTATCAAAATGTAGCAATTGATTCCTATCCGTCGGTTTGGTGTACAATTTCGTCTGGAGTCACTGGTCCTTGTATACAGTTATATCCAAGAAGTTAATACATTCCTTATTACATTCCATAGTATATTTTATTGCTGGATGCATTCCATTGAGCTCCAGGTGGAACCGCGACAGGGTATCAACGTCACCCCTCCAGAGGACGAACACATCATCAATGAATCTCCACCAGGCTACACAATGTGTCCGGTAGAGATCACTATGATAGATGTGCCCGTCCTCAAGCCAGGCCATAAAGGCATTGGCATAGGAGGGAGCGACGTTGGACCCCATCGCTGTTCCCCTGAGCTGCAAATAGTATGCATCCTTAAAGGAGAAGTAGTTCCTTTAAGGGGGTCAACCGAGGAGGACTTTATCTGCCCCTGATTTATCAAGTAAACCTAAAAATAGGAAACCCGAGAAACGTGATTTTTTAAACAGGGAAGCGTCCGCAGCAGAAGGATGAGGGGCGGTAAACATCATTGGAAACGGAGGAAAGAAGGGAGTAGACAATCAGAATCAGATGGTGACGAGACGGAACAAATAGTAATGAATTTATTTAATAGACCTCTGTCTGATTTGGAAGTAAAAGTCCTAGCAAAGGGACTGGGATTTTGTCCCACAACAGCACCTAATCTATTCCAACTAGATATTGACTGCTACCGTTTTTTCAGGACATTGAGACTCAAAGCATTTTTTTCCACAGGAAAAGAGAACTCTGCCACTGAGTTTACAGAAACTGGTTTGACTCCGATGGATTTTGGTTTAAAGGTTAAAAGTATGTTTGTTCCACCCACCACCTGTCCTCCGGTTGAGACATATATTAAGAATGTCCAGAGAGACATAAAAGGGTTGGCTGACACCCTTAGCGATAATAAAATTAAAAATAGAAAACAAAATATTAGTGATGAAATTACTATATTGTTGAGTAAATATTTGGAGATGGGTGTGATTACTAATGATTTAAAAAAAGCTCTTACTGTCAGAAATCCAAGAACCCCTACATTATATACCTTACCCAAGGTGCATAAAAACGCCAGGACACCTCCGGGGCGTCCGATTGTGGCGGGGATTGAGTCAGTGTTCAATCCTTTAGCGGTCATGTTGGATAGGGTACTGGGACCTCTGACACGAAAACAACCCTCATATATTAGGGACAGTCTTGACTTTTTGGAAAAATTAAATAAGGCTAATGTTGGGAATTTGGAGGATGTGATATTGGTAACCTTTGATGTGGCCAGCCTATATACCTCCATCCCACATATGGATGGTATGATTGCGGTTTAATGGTTATTACGTATGGAGGCCTTACATGATGAAAAAACTTCGGACTTCTTTTTAGAGGTATTGAAGATTATTCTGACAAGGAACTACTTCTCCTTTAAGGATGCATACTATTTGCAGCTCAGGGGAACCGCGATGGGTCCAACGTCACTCCCTCCTATGCCAATGCCTTTATGGCCTGGCTTGAGGACGGGCACATCTATCATAGTGATCTCTACCGGACACATTGTGTAGCCTGGTGGAGATTCATTGATGATGTGTTCGTCCTCTGGAGGGGTGACCTTGATACCCTGTTGCGGTTCCATCTGGAGCTCAATGCAATGCATCCAGCAATAAAATATACTATGGAATGTAATAAGGAATGTATTAACTTCTTGGATATAACTGTATACAAGGACCAGGGACTCCAGACGAAATTGTACACCAAACCGACGGATAGGAATCAATTGCTACATTTTGATAGTCAACACCCTATACACACAAAGAGGGTTATACCGATAAGCCAGTTCACAAGGATTGACAGGTTAGTAAGTAAAGAACAAGTTAAAACTAATCAAATACACACCATGGAAAATAAATTCAGAAGGAGGGGTTATCCCATGGACATTATTAAGGAAGCTAGGAATAAGGTACGGAATAAAAGGGATAAACAAGAAAAACGAGAAATAAAACCTAGATTAACTTTCATCACCAATTTCAGTGAGATGAGTGGTGGGATTTCAAATATATTGATGAAACATTGGAATATTTTGAGGAATGCTTGTCCGGAGATTAGTGAGTTTCAAGCTCCCCCATGATGTCATATAAAAGGAATAGGACCATAGGTTCGAGGGTGGTCAATTCTGGCTCCAAGAGTCACACATTCAGGGACTACGAAGGGTACTGCTTGGTTAACCAGGAGTCGAAGTGGAATGCAACCATGTCATAATTGTATCTATTGCCCCTTGGCATTGCAGGGGAATACGTTCACTATACCCCAAACAGGAGAGATTATTAATGTGAAAGGTAGTCATACGTGTGACACTAAATTTGTTATATATGTAATTGTGTGCCCATGTGGCCTACTTTATGTAGGCGAAACAACACAAAAGATAAAGATGAGAATGACCCAACATAGGTCCTCTGTGAATACTAGACAAGTACAATTACCTCTGCCTAAACATTATGTGGACAGGGGTCATTTAGCCACTGAAATGAGATTTATGATACTGGAATCCATACCCTTGAACTATGTTGGGGATAGGGAGCATCGACTAAAATGTAGGGAAGTGTGGTGGATAAAAAGGTTGGGTTCTCTATATCCCAATGGACTAAATAGGGATTATAACCTATATTTATTTTTATAGACTTCTTAGGTCCCTGGTCCTGGGGGTTCTACACAGAATGTATTTACTAGAGTGTATAAACAGTTAATGTTGTTTAAAGATACCAAAATGGTGTCTTTAATTTACATATGATGTCATTTCCTGTTTATGATGTATAAATGGGATGGGCCCTAGGGGCCATCCACTTTCTTGTTCTCATGCCTGATGAAGGGTAATATGGACTCGAAACGTTGCAACAATGAGAATGTTTGATTATATAAAATATAACTATTTTTTGGGGAATTGAGTGCTGCTCCTTCCTGTACATTTTTTGGATAAAATTTGGGATACAGCTTCCTATATTGGAGATTTGCACCAACATGAATACATATGGAATATGATTTGGGTGTGCTGCTACATTTTTTATATATACTCCTGGGTCTTGTGAAAAAACTTTTAATCCGTGACAAGCAGGTCAACTCCGTTTCCTGAGTTACGTATATATATACATGTGGGAAGCACCCGGGCATTTGTTGCTGTAAGATGTCCTTTGCATTGCCCAGGTGAAGCTCAAACTCACAAAATAGAATATATAGAGCAACTGCAAGCGCACTCTCAGGACTTTATCAAATAAACAACACAGAAATGTTTATTTGATAAAGTCCTGAAAGTGTGCCTGCGGTTGGTATGTATTCAATTTTATTGGAATTCCACGTCAAAGACCAATACATGTGAAAGACCTGAAAGAATCTGATTGTAACCAATTCTGATTAGAAAAGAATCTGATTGGTTAGTATAGTTTGAACATGCAAGTGATCCATTTGCCTTTCCCTTACATCCATAGCTATTCCACTATTGGATTAGGGAGGGATTATATAGGTCACTTAAAGCAGTACAAATTAGAAACCTTACCAAACTTGCCCTCACTTCTATATTCCACCTACCTTACAGATATAACCCTTGGAGTCTAAGTGAAATAAACCTGCAGATCTGAGAACAGACCCAGGAAATCCTGCTATAATGTGCAGTTCAATGTAAACAGCACCATTGGGCAACCCTATACAGAATCCAGATTAACATGCTAGGATCATACTTATTAGTATTTACCAGTGCAAGTTCCAAATTTACAGTTGCTATGGGGTTAGGACTTGGGAGCAAAGGACACTGATTAGCTTAAAAGATTAAGGTGAGGTACCCCCACTGCTCCCCTAAAGGCGCTAAAAGCTCCCCACAGAGTATAAAATGAATAACAGCCTTCTTGTAACAGAAGGTACCTCATAGCCTCATGTTATTAATATATATTAATATTGTGATAAAGGTTGTGAAGGTTCTCATTCATCCAGGTCATGGTATATTTGTTGTATTCAATTAGATCAACTGGATTTGAAGTTTAGTTCTTGAAGACGTTTCTCTAGTCATCCAACTGGCTTTCTCAATTCAGAATGAATTTAGAGTGTAAAAATGAGAATCTCATTTGATATTTGTAAAATTCCACCTACTTTTAGTTTCTACTTGGAGACCCTTTAGCACTTTTAGAGGTGTGGCTAAACATACCATTTTGAATTTTCCATTTAAACTTAGGGGTGTCAAGTAAAGTAAGTATACTTAATTAATTGTATATCATTTGTTTTGTTATTCAGTAGTAAGTAGTAGTACCGTATATATATTTGAATATAAGTTGATCCGAGTATAAGCCGAGGTACCTATTTTTACCTGAAAAATGAGTAAAACCTGATCAACTTGAGTGGTAGAAAATATGACCACTTCTGCCTTCTGATTCTGTATTTATTACTGTATGGGACTACTCTATAGGAATTACCATCCTCCTGAGTATTGTTTTAAAGCATTAGTTGCAATTTAAATACCGTAATCCCCATTCCTTGGCACTCCAGATGTTTGGAAACTACAATTCCCAGCATGCTTTAGTTGAGTTGTAGTTTCCAGACATCTGCAGTGGTAAGGAATTGGGGGTTAATGTATGGGATTACTGTCCCCACTCATGTGACATAATCTGATAAAACTTGGAGTGGGTGGCTCATTGGGCCTATAAATTCACATATGGATTTGTTTGCTTGTCTTACAGTGGCTTGATAAGGCTCTAGACAGGGCCAAAACATTGACTGTATGTATTGAACAAAAAGTTTTTTTCCTTGAAAAAATCCCTGTCTGCTATTTAAAATTTACCCAAAAGCACCAGGGTCCAACAACTATTTGTACTTATTTGTTTTTCTTTCGAGGTGTGTGCTTACCATTTTGTTTATAATGCATGCCAGTGTGCAAAAAATATTAAATTGTATGGGGCCTAGGAATGTGCATTGATTATCTTTTCTATGTTTGTATAAATGTTTGACCAGATCAGTAGCACTTCCGCAAAATGTAATTGTAATTTAGCCTAAGAAGTGCTTCCACAGTCCCTATATATAAACGCCACGTCGTGAAACAAATGGTATGCCGTATGAACAGGGGTACAGAGGGGTGCACAAAGAAGGCCACCATCTAGCCTCAAAAGGGCTAAAAGATTAACTTTTGCTCTAAAGTCACCTATGCAATTTTGTCAGGCTAAACACCCCTTTACCTTGGTTACAACCCCACAAACAATATATTTTTGGATCCTGTGCACCAAATAGCTACATAATCGATATGGTGCAATTTTTTTTATATATACATACATTATAATTCCTGACAGTTCTTTGCATAAGTTCACACCCTAATAGAAGTAAAAAAATATCCCACCAAATATAAATCATGCATGAGTGCACACTGAGTCGTGGCCAGCAAATAGCTCCAGATAGACCCAGAGCATAACTATTTGCATTTATTATGTATCAGATAGATCAGCTGGACTTGAGCTTTAGTACTTGAGGACATTTCGCTAGTCAATTTAGAATAAAAAGTTTTGCACCAACTGTCTGCCATGTACAATGCTGTTTTGAAACCTTACCCTGGGCGTTCCTATAACACCTCTTAGCCACTATGCAATCCCGCCCTTAACACCTGGCTGTGATGTGCTAATTGGGATTTTCCAGGGTACGTAATTGCCACAGATTCTTGTACAAGTCCTTCTGAATTGAGAAAGCCAGATAACTAGCGAAACGTCTTCAAGAACTAAACTTCAAGTCCAGTTCATCTTATTGAATACAACAGATAATAGAGGACATTCTTTCATTTATGTTCTTTGTAGAAGTTTAAATTAAAAATGAAAAAAAAATCCACAGAACAAGTAAACCCAGTAAGGATGCACACAGAGACTGGCAAACTGGCAAACAAACTCTTAAGGAGCAAATGGAAATCTTTAGAGCTCTACCTTTGAAAAGTATAAACAAACTACGTTAGGATCATAAAAACGTTAAGCTATTTAGTGCTCCAATTCTAATGCAAAATTCCTTTTATAGGACAATCAGTTATATCAAGAAAAATTATCTTAATTACAGCACCGGGGTCTAAAATAGTCAGATTGCAGTGTTGTATACCCAGATAATAAAAATTATTGATATAAAACAAAAAAAAAAAATTATTACAACATCGACCAAGTAGTTTTATACCCTGTATGTGTAGTTTTACCTAAATATATGACTTGAAGGAGCCATCCAGTACAAAACAGTACTAAGAAATGTAACTTTGTCAAATTTTTTAAGCCGGTGACCTATGGGGGATCTAGGGGCACAGGAGGGCACTGCAATGCCTCCTTGGCCCTTTAATTTTTCAAACATTTTTTTTATTGCCAAAACTGTATGGCATAGGATGTGTGGCATTTGTTACTTTTATATGCAGATGATACCCCATACAATCTATGGCACTGAAAGAGTTAAAGAGCTATTGTCCCGAAAAGTAACTTTTTTTACTGTTGTTAAATAGTTAAGTGCTTTAGGTTTTTAACTGACTGTGCTCTACATCAACTCTGCCTGCCTTACTCTAAAGAAAAATTATTTTTCATATGTAGCCCTCTAGTTAAACAGTTTGTTATTTATAGTCTGGATTAGCGCTACAGGAGCCCTGTGTCTGCTATATGAGAAAGCAGGAATAACATATTGGTGTGCCTCCACCCAGGATTGAGACAGGCTCCCTGGGAAACTTAAGTAATTACTCTGTATTCACGTTATTCCACTGGTCAGGATGGAAAAGTTTATTTAAGGCAGATCAACCTTGTACTAGTACTTACAATCTTCCATCCTGGAGTGAGTGTTGCAGAACCAGAAGCTGATTGGAGGGTATTACTTCAGAGAAAACAGTTTCCTGACAAGGGGTTCCTTCTTTATCTTTGTCACTTTTTATAATACCAGTTCTCTCTTTACTTCCTCCCTCACTTCTTTCACTTCCTAGTCTAGGCATCTTAAAATCTCTATGATACAGGATGAGTAGCAGGGAATCTTCCCTACATATAGGTTAACACAGGGGTGCCAAACCTAAGCCACGTGTGGCCCCCTAGTGTAGAATTGATAGGATCTTCTCTATTAATGTCTTCCATTACAGTGATTTCTGCTAGATCTGGTGAAAAGCTTCAGATGATTACACAGTCTGCACATCACTGCATGTGAAGTTGCCTTTTGTATTAGGTTTTCTTGGACCCAATAAGCTGCATCAGATTAAGTCTTCCCCCCCCCCAAAAAATTTTTTTTATAGAACAGATTTAGTGAAATGATAATCATGTTGCTCAAACATCCAAGCCACGCCCCCTTGTCCTGCCCACCTGTGGGTCTGTGAGGGTTGTGGGTTGAGCATCACTGGGGTAGGAAAACTATTCAAGGTATAGACCTCCTTGACATGTAACATTATATATGAAAAATTGACATTCAAAGGGTATGTCCACCCCCCCAAAAAGAAAAAGATTACCATTTAAATCATTCCTTACATTTACAATTTGCTTATGTATGGTGACTTCCCTATTTTCATATCTGGCCGGTAATTAAGTCTAGAGCATCTTGCTGAGTATACTGTAAAGCAACTGTTTAAGAATGACTAATTACCACCAAGTAATTATGAACATGCATGATTAGGTCTAAAGGAAGGAAACCAGGGGCACTGTAGTGTTCCTGCAGATTTTTATAGTTTATTAACCCTCTATTGCCATATAGATAAAAAGCACATTTTGAATGTGTTCTAATTGAAACCTGTGTTTGCAGACTTGCTTATTGTCCATGAGTTCTAAAGATACATTAATAAGCTAATAAAAGATAAAAAGAAACAAAGAAAAGACCCAAGCTTGCAAAAATTACAGCAGAAATATAACCAAGGATACAGAGCTAAATGTTCTCTCACGCATCACATTGACTTGTTCAACTTGTCTTTGTGTTCTGCTATTCCTTTGCCCTTGTGAGCATTTGTACTGCACTGTTTATGTGTGACAAGCCTCTGCAATTCAGGTAAGTCCCCTGAATCCAGCTGCTTTGCTTTAGATTCTACATTCTGTACTGTTGTCTATTTTTTTTTTTGTTCTACCCAATGTCAAGTGTGAGGTTGACAAAAAATTAGAATAATTATTACCCTGAAAACAGGTCTAAATTAACCATATATGTGTGGGTATACTCACACTAACCTATTTATTAGCAGTTAGTTTTTAACCCTTATTTTAGTGCAACTATTTAACACCAGCTTTAAGCTGGCATTAAAGGGTATGTCAACCCTAAAATTATGATATATATTAAGATATACACTACAGATACACCACAGCATATATTAAGATATGCTGTGGTGTAGCTTTCCCACTCCTAGCCCTACAACAGTCTGTTTGTAAAAAAAAAAAAAAAGTCTGCACAAACTTACTTACCAGGTTCCCTCGGCTTCAGCCTCCAATGCAACTTCCAGGAATGGAGTTGCACTGGGAGCTTGGCAATCAGCTGTGTCTGATTGGCTGAGACTTTTTATTACAACAGATAATGCGGTTAGGGTTGGTAGTGGGGAAGCTATTCCATGAAAACCTAAAGCTTCAAGATGATAGATCTGGATGGAGGGAAGGAGGGTGGGAATCGACACTACACAGTAGGGCCAGCAGGGGGTTAAATTTTAGTTTTGGGGGTGGACATGCCCTTTAAAGTCATGCTGGGGTTTAATCCCTTATGGGATTTACCCACAGACGTAAATCCAATATTGAATACCGGGGAATTTTACCTAGAGCAATTGCGTCTCTGGTAAAATCTCCTCCATAGAGTATCACACAGAAAGCTATACAAAACAGGTTTTTTTTTCTTAGAGATTTAGCACCAATACGATCTTGGTTTTAAAAGAACAACTGTTGATCATTATCAAAAAAAGTGAGAAGTTCATTTTCCTTTTCACCTGACATTTTCTGTGAGGCCAAGCACTGCAGCAGTTATATATTTGTAGATGTAATGCCTTTTCAGTTTATTAAAGGAGAATATAGTGGGTTTAGCTCCCACATACCGCCTCCCTCCCACAATAGTGCCCAGGTGGAACTGCTTGTTCATCACTCCTTGGTTGGCATACTAGGCTGTCAAACCTTTTCATAATGCCTTTCTCTCAATAGCTCTGGTATTGGTCTGATAGATAGTTGTGCTTCTAAAGCTGGACATACAATGGCAGATGTTCCTCTGATCTTTTTTCTAATAAACTGCTGTGAAGCGGTTGATCGTAAAAAGGGAAAACGGTTTTGAATATTTTGATTAATCCGATTGAATAGGCTTTAAGAAAAATCTCACCATTAAAATTGTATAAGATTTTTTTCTACAAATAACATAATAGGAAGTAAGTTTATATGTATAAACTATACCATCTGAAGATTGCTTGCCATAAAAGCAAAATTCTCAGAAACACCACCAAAAATTCTTGTGTAAAGGAGAATACTAGTGCATGCAAATTAAAGCAAGCAATAAAATGTTGAAATTAAAATAACCTGGGGCAAGCAGCAAGTAGAAAAGGTAATTTATTTACCAGTGTGTGGGACAATTATATTTAAAGGGCATGTCCACCCCCAAAACTATAATCCCCCCCCCCCCAGTAATGGCCCCACCATGTAGTGTAGTGTAATTCTTACCTACATCCCAGCTCCATAGGGTTCTCCTGTAGACCCCCCCTAAAGTCCCAAAAACTGTCCACCAGGAGGCTAGCAGGGCTCTGCCTGCTAACTTGCCTCCGGTAGATATTTGCCATGCGTACTGCAGCCCTTCTCCCCCCTCCCTCTCCTCCCTCCCTCTCCTCCCTTCTACTATCCCTCCCCCTAGCATAAAATCCCCTTAATATGAGTTCCCCCATGTCTGGCAGCCCCAACCGCATATTTTTTATTTCCAAAAGCTCCCCAAACTCTTACTTACCTCTCCTCTTTCCTCCGCTGCATGAATGATCGGCAGCCGCGTCCGTGATTGGCGCCGCTCAGCCAATCACAGATGCGACTGCCGGTCCCCCCCTCTGCTTCATTCTCGCAAGCAGAGGGCCGGCAGTGCGGCGGAGGAACGAGGGGAGGTAGTAAAGTTTGGGGAGCTTTTGGAAATAAAATATATGCGGTTGGGCTCCAGACATGGGGGAACATCATATTAAAAACAATTTTAAGGGTGGACATGCCCTTTAATTCACCAGTCTGTGGGGGCAATTCTATTTACAAGATTGTGGTGGCAATTATATTTATTTACCAGTCTTTGGGGGCAATTATATTTATTTATCAGTCTGTGGGGGCATTATATATAATTTACAGTACCAGTCTGTAGGGGGTAATTTTATTTATTTACCATTCTGTGGAGCAATTATATTTAGTGTACCAGTCTGTGGGGGAAATTATATCTGTTTCTACAGTATATCTACCTCTGCCTGTCTATCTATAGTGCTGTATGTCTGTCTGTATCTCTGTATATTTCCTATCTGTGTATCTGCCTCAGCCTGTCAATCTCTCTTTTTCTAACTCTCTCTTAATGTATCTGCCTGTCTGCATCTCTCTGTATCTTTCTATGTCCACCTAATGGAGTGCAATTTTTTTAATCTTTTCAAATCTTAGCTGCACCCCTGCCTGGCAGAATTTCTAAAATATGGTCTTGTTTAGAAATATTTGTGATCATTTAAAGCACCATTCTTTAAAAAGTTACATCCACTATTTAAACTTTGTATATAGCTTACCCCACCCAACATAGCTTTTGTTATACTTACTGTCACGAACACCAGTTTGCTGGGCACGTGATCTGACCTATCAATCGGTACAAGCTGCCACCACTTTAAGTTATGGCCTTAAAGACGCCCCAAAAACATTATTGACTCTCACTGACTATGCACACCCCTGTCCTAGCAGCTAAATGGTTAACACTACACCATTCACTCCAGCAACTAACTGGTTAATTAGTTCAGTCCTTCACAAGCAGTCACAGAGTTAATTAGCATTTACACTGCAAAACATTCCATTCAACCACATATAAACTTATCAGAGGCTAATTTTATCAAACTTATCAGAGGGTAATTTTAGAGCATCAAAGACAAAACTTATTAAATTTTAGATTTAATATTCCAAAAGGTGGCCAGTGCATATAATACAAGAATAAAAGAAAATGGTGTTATAATAAAATGACATACAATAGGTACAACAGTTATATAAAATAAAAAGTATAAAAATAGTCACAGACCCTACTAACTAGAAAAGTCCTGTGTCCCAGGGCGGGAAAGGGAATATGTCCATACACATTTAGCATGTCCACTCAGTATGAACAAAGTTATAGGGGCTACAAGGATTGTTAAACCCCTTGTTGAACCACCCCCCTCCTGGGCTATGCATGAGGTGGGATTGTCTAGTAATGTCCAGATTTACAACTAGCCAAAAGCATTCATTCCCCCTCAGTTAGGCAGATTCTATATAAATGTAGGTATGTACCTTGTGCTGGGATATTGACTACATATTCCTCTCCTGTATTAATTATCAATTCCTTCAATACCAAACATGACCTGTGTGTAATACATATTTCCCCAGATATTAATAACTCCCCTAGGCAAGGGAATAAGGTCTCCATGTTGGGTATCATTTTAATGTGCCTACCTTACCATTCAAAAATATAATATTGGTTTCTGTCTCACATATTACAATACCAAAACACATTTATTTTACATGTATGGCTGTCCATATAATGACCTCTTAAGGTACCCACCAGACCCCTAGATAAAGAGAATTCACGGTTCGGCCCCACATTGTCTGGAAAAGACATGCTTCACTAATCGTAATATAAACAATAGGACTGTTCCAGGGTGGAATGGTATTTTTATTGGTTCTTTGCAAAAACTAATACCAATAGTTAACCCATTCTTGTCACGTCACTACACACTTTCTTGACACTTACCTTTTGCAAAGATGGTTTTAAACTTACTTGCAGAACCTGATCCCTCGCAGTCTGCTACTTGCATTTTACGTGCACACATAGCCGCAGAGGAGGCAGCTTTGGTAATGACTTTGACTGAAGACAGTTACTGCATGCTGCATGTGTGGGCGTATACAGAGACGTGGCCAACAACTACCCCCAAATTGGAAATTACAGCAAAAAAATTCAGCTAGCCCTTTATTTAAATTCTTTAGACTCAACATCCATGAATCCATCCCTGAAAAACCCACTACAAATTATATCTGTTGTATTCAATTAGATCAACTGGACTTGAAATGTAGTTCTTGAAGACGTTTCGCTAGTCATCCGACTGGCTTTCTCAATTCAGAATGACTTGTACAAGAATCTGTGGCAATTATGTACCCTGGAAAATCCCAATTAGCATATCACAGCCAGGTGTTAAGGGTGTGATTGGATAGTGGCTAAGAGGTGTTATAGGAACGCCCAGAGTAAGGGTTAAAACAGCATTGTACATGGCAGACAGTTGGTGTCGAACCCCCCCACTCTATTTAGGCTTGGTTTCTTTATTTCACATAGCCTCCTTAACACCTCTCTTGAACCAGTCACGTTCCTTCGCCAGTATATTAACATTATTAACAAATTATACATTTTTAAAACCTACATATTTTTTGTAACTTCAAACAGTTATTTATAGAATTTTAATTACGCAAAAAAGATATTAAAAAAAGGTATAGTGAAAAACCATAACCATATATGACCCCTACCCCAGAGTGACATAACCAGAACACTAATGAATCATACAGTACTACCCCATCATACAGTACTACCTCGTATTACCTGTGGGGCAGCACGGTGGATCTGTGGTTAGCACTGATGCCTTGCAGCTCTGAGGTCCTGAGTTCGATTCCACCTTTGAACACACCTGCAAGGAGTTTGTATGTTCTCCCCGTGCTTGCGTGGGTTTCCTCCGGGCAGTCCGGTTTCCCCCACAATCATAAAGACATACTGATAGGTTATATATGTACATAAAATGATTAGATTGTAATCTCTTCGGGACAGGGCCTGATGTGGATTGAGAATAATTGTAAAGCACTATGGAATATGTAGCGCTATATAAGAAATAAAATACATACATACATACTCACAAAGTCATCTTATACTTATCAGTCCAAACTGTGCACGGAACAAGAAGAGTATCTGGAGGTTCTGGCTGCTGTATGGAGCGGTATGAAAAGTGCTGGTAGAGTGGGGGGCCTAGCACCCAAACGCGTTTCGCCTCTAGGTTCGGGTTTTCTTAATGGTGCTGTGGCCATGTGTGTCACTTCCCTATTAATTATTGGTCTATCAACCAATCAACAGCCAGGAATACCTCACGACCCATGTGATCACATGTATGGACATTCCCCTGTCAGAAACACTGCGTATTAAACAGTAATAAACCAAATTGTTTCCAAAAAGTTTTAACAATATAGCAGCGCCCTATATAAATAGACACTATAGTGGTCGCTTCAATGCTAATGGCTGGGGACTCAAGGGGACTTTACCCCCCCCTTTTTTCTGTATGTTTGTGTTACCCCAAAGCACAATCCTATTAAACATAACATGTCTTCAAGTAGTTGCTAGGGGTTTTCTTGATAAATTTGGTAGGTATAATTGAATAATTTACCACTCACTAATGGCACAGATTTAAAAGACCACCATACATTAGAAAAAAACTCAATATTTACAAAAATAATTAAAAAACGATACCTGGTCCTTGGCTGCAAAAAAATGAATGAACAAACACATAAAATACCACAAATTGAGTTAAGTAGCATCTAGTATTTGTAACGCTTTTTTATTGTGTAGATCCCCTGAAGATGCACACTCATCATTTGAGGAGGTTAAACGGGAAAATGAAACTGAAAGTGCTTTGATTTTTCTACTTTCCACTTTTGGATTCCTGTGTAACAATCATGTGTGTTTTTTTTCTATTTTCAAAGGATATTTAAAATATTGTTAAGCTGAATATCCGAATGCTCTAATTAGAACTAAGGAACTTTGGCTCTGTGAGATGAAACGTTTAACAGAATATTGGATTTTTCAGTATTCTGTTATATACTTTCCTGTATGTGGTAGTAAATTAACAGATATTACTTCAATAGTTTAGTTGTTCAGCTGTGCATGCTGGGTTTGTGCAACTGCTGTAACACACATGGTGGCAGTTATCCTTGGTTTAAAGGGCCCTTTACTAAAAAAATCACATTCCTACCTTTAACTGCCACAGAACGTCGATCCCCCATCGGTTTGGTCTGAAACCGATGGGGGGATTGCAAGATATTTACCCCCAAATGCAGTGACCGTATAGGGATTCCCTCCCGGTACTTCCTTTTCAGTAGAGGTGCAGCGGAAAGGGAAAATGTCCAGGGCTTCCTTTTAGTGTTCTCCACTTCCTCCCTGGTGGTCCAGTGAAGTAGAAATCTGTGATTGGTTCCGAGTTATAGCAGCAGGCATTGTGTGCAAGCAAAAAAATCTGGAGTCCTAGGGGCGATTTTTGGGGCAGCATTCAAGTTCCCCCCTAGGCCCCTCGATCCCCCCTCAGTTTCATAACAATCCGATGGGGGGATCGGGAGAATGCAGTCCCTAAAGTAATTGCCGGTCCCTCGCTGAGTCTATTGAGATCGGCCATGAGGGAGACCCCGGTGATGTCAAAGGGCTTCCCCTTCACCAGGGTCTTCCCTTACAAGTGCTCTTCTGCCCCTGGTGGGGGTACTGCACTGCAATCTCCATTCAGATCGCAGTGCAGTATAAGCTATAGTAATATTGGTAATGTAAACGCAGATAATTATTTGTCTGATTTCAATGGAAACTAAGCCTATTTTATAAGGAAATTTTGCAGAGATGCCAAAAAAAGCCGAGATTAAATTTTTAGAATCAGTGAAGTGTGCAAAAATTTGTGAGACTATCAGTACCAACCGGTTTTCAATAAAATACCACTAAAAGAGGGAAAGTGTGTGCATGGGTTTTGGCGTTTTTTTTTCTTGTAACTGCACTTCTACATGCGTTTGAGCTAGTTGATGGCCTTGTCTCTGTTTGCATCTGCGCATATGGCATACCGTTTGATTCAAGGTAATGTATTATCTTGAATATGTATGATGTATATTATGTGGGAGATTACAATTTAGTGGGGTAAACTTACTTGTCAAGTGGGTTTAGGTAGTATTTCAACCTTTTGAGTCATGTTATTTTATTTTTTCACAAAATCTTCTAAAAGTACGGAGTTCTATGGATGACAGCGTCTGGGAATTCTTTATGAATGTATGAAATCATGGCACTGGTATGTAGCTGAAGGTGTGTAGATTCCAAAGATATAAAGTTTGTGGGGGTATTCATCCAGTTTTAGGGCTGTTTCATTTGAAAAAGGGTACTGTTCAAATTACAGCTCTTTTGATTTTTTTCTTGTAATTGCACTTGTGCATGGGTCCCACTTGAGCTATATGGTTACCAATTCCTGTGTGCCCCCACGCTATGGCATGCCTTTTGATTCAGACATGTGGGAGATTGACATTAAGTGGGGTTTTTTCTTGTAAAGTAGGTTAGGGTAGGATTTCAACTTTTGAATCATCTTATTTTATATTTCACAAAATCTTCTAAAAACAGAGTTCTTTGGATTACTGCGTCTGGAATTCTTCATGTATGTATGAAAGCTTGGCACTTAATATAGCTGAATGTGTGTAGAGTCCAAAAATATATAGATTGTGGGGGGTATTTCCAAGTTTCGGAGCGGTTTCCTTTGAAAAAGATTTGGCTGTTTAAAGGGTATGTCCACCTGTAAAACTAATTTTTAATATGCTGCTCCCCCATGTCCCCCAGCCCCAACCGCATAAATATTTTTTGCAGAAAGCCCCCAAACTCTTACTTACCTCCCTCGTTCCTCCGCCGCACTGCCGGCCCTCTGCTTGCGAGAATGCAAGCAGAGGGGCGGGACGGCAGTGTGCGTCTGTGATTGGCTGAGCGGCAGCCAATCACGGGCGCGGCTGCCGGTCATTCAGTGCAGCGGAGGAAAGCGGAGAGGTAAGTAAGAGTTTGGGGAGCTTTTTGAAAAAAAAAATATGCGGGTGGGGCTGGGGGACATGGGGGAGCAGCATATTAAGGGGGTTTTACTCTAGGGGGAGGGATATTAGAACGGGAGGGAGAGGGAGGGGAGGGAGGGGGGAGAAGGGCTGCAGTGCGCATGGCAAATATCTACCGGAGGCAAGATAGCAGGCAGAGCCCTGCTATCCTCCTGGTGGTTAGTTTTGGGACTTTGGGGGGGGGTTTACAGGAGAACCCTATGGAGCTGGGATGTGAGGTAAGGATTAAACTACACTACATGGTGGGGCCAGTAGTTGGGGGGATTATAGTTTTGGGGGTGGACATGCCCTTTAAATTACAGAGCACTTTGATTTTTTTTCTTGTAATTGCACTTGTGCATGCGTCCCATTTGAGCTAGTTGGTTGCCACATCTCTGTGTGCACCCATTTGATGCATATGGCATACCGTTTGATGCAGTACATGTGGGAGATTGACATTTAGTAGGTTTTTTTCTTGTCAAGTGGGTTTAGGTAGGATTTCAACCTTTAAACCATCTTATTTTATTTTTCCCAAAATCTCCAAAAAACACAGAGTTCTTTGGATTACTGCGTCTGGAATTCTTCATGTATGTATAAAAGCTTGGCACCGTAACTTAGCTGAAGGTGTGTAGATTCTAAAAAATATATAGTTTGTTGGTGGTATTTCCAAGTTTAATAGGCTGTTTACTATGAAAAAAGGTAAGCTGTTAAAATTACAGAACACTTTGATTTTTCTCTTGTGCATACGTCCAATTTGTAATACTTGGTGGCATTGGCTCACTTTGTGGCTAGTCGATTCCACGTCTGCGTGTGTAACCATACATATGGCATACTGTTTGATTCAGGACATTTGGGAGATTGATATTTGGTAACTTTTTTCTTACACTACTTAGGATTTTGGCATGATTTCTACCTTTGAAAGTGTTTTTTTCCCTAATATTGTTTAGAAAATCTGCTAAAACTGCGAACTTCTACAAAGAACTGCACCCACACCATTGATGGTATGAATGAACAAACTATAGTGTTACATCTGATGGTGTGTAGATTTCAGGAATATAAGTTTGGGGGGGGGGGGGGGGTATTTCTGAGTTAAGGAGTGTTTTGTGGAAAAAAACTGCAGACTGTTCAAATTTGGAGTTGGCTAAATATTTTCGCTGTTTCTGAGCCATCGTGCATTGTCTGACTTCTTGGCTATTTGCTTCCATGTCTGCGTTGGTAACCACACATATGGCATACTGTTTGATTCAGTACATTTGGGAGATTGAAATGTATTAATTTTTTTTACATTCCATGAGGCTTTGGCATTATTTCTACCTTTTGAATTTGTTTATTTTTTCAGAAAAGTGCGAACTTCTACGAATAACCGCGCCTACACCATGATGGTATGTATGAACAAACTACAGCGTTACATAGCTGAAGGTGTGTAGATTTCAACAATATATAGTTTGTGTGGGGTATTTCTAAGTTACGGGGGTGTTTTGTGGGAAAAACTTCAGACTGTACAAATTCGGAGTTGGCTAAATATATTTGCTGTTTCTGAGCCATCATGCATTGTCTCACTTTGTGGCTATTTGCTTCCACGTCCGCGTGTGTAACCACGCATATGGCATACCATTTGATTCAGAACATTTTTACATTCCATGAGGTTTTGGCATGATTTGTACCTTTTGAATGTTGTTTGATGTTTATTTTTTTTTAGAAAATCTGCGAAAAGGGCGAATTTCTACGAAGAACTGCGCCCACACTATTGGTGGTATGTATGAATGAACAAACTACAGCGTTACATAGCTGAAGGTGTGTAGGTTTGTTTTGTGGGGGGTAATTCTATGTTACGGGGGTGTTTTGTGGAAAAAACTGCATACTGGTCAAATTTGGAGTTGGCTAAATATTTTCGCTGTTTCTGAGCCATGAATGAACAATATGAATGAATGAACAATAGTGTTACATAGCTGAAGGTGTGTAGTTTTCAGGAACATATAATTTTTTGGGGGGTATTTCTGAGTTTGGGGGTTTTGTGGGAAAAACTGCAGACTGTTCAAATACAGAATTGGCAAATTTTTTTGTTGCAGTTACTGAGATTTGGCATTGGTCACGCTCTGGGTTAGTTGGTAGCCATGTCTCTGGGTACACCCATGAATGTGGCATACCATTTTATTTGGGAGGGGTTAGGCTTTCATATTTGAGATGCTTTTGAACATTCCTCCGCAGTTTTTAGCTGAAATTTGCATTTGATTTTGTCTCTGATTTTACATTTGAGGAAAAAAAAGAAAATTAAACTTACCTCACTCATAATATCCTACGGGTATGTGGTTTCTAAAAATATCTCCGATGTGGGGATATTTTGGTTAATTTGGTAGATATTTAATGTTAACCGTCAGAAGTGGTTATACATTTCAATTTGGTGTAATATTCTTGAAGGTGCAGTTTTAGTTTGGGGGGGGTCTCCTTTACAGGAAAAGTGGGATACATACATATATCTGGTATTGTTGTACTTGGGAGTATAAGAGCTTTTAGAAACAATAATTTATGTGCGTAACCTTAAGATAGCTGTAATTAAAAATCGGAAAAATCCATGCAAATTTGCAAATTTTACATTTTTTTGACATATTTACCCATAATTCCAGTAAAATTTCCAGAAAAGTTACAACATTTTATTAGCATGTTAAAGTACACTTTGTGCTGAAAAAAACAATGTATTATATTCCTGATTTACTGGGGGGTTTCCCACTGTAAACTTTGACTGAACCAAATGTGTCTAAAATTCTGAAAATTCTTCTGGCATTTAATGCACGCAAAGTGGGGAATTCTGCTGGCAGTGAAAGGGTTAAATTGACATGTTTCTAGCTGCAATCTATAGGAACTGGTTTTGTAAAACAAACAGATTGTCGAAAAGCTTTTTTCCTACAGCTGTTAATGCTATTAATGCAAGCATGTGTATATTTTATACATTTTCTGTACAGTATAGTAAAAGTTATTATTGTATTAATTTCATTGGCTAATATGTTCAATTATCTATCTATCTATCTATCTATCTATCTATCTATCTATCTATCTATCTATCTATCTATCCTACAGCAGGGTGCTGTTTCTAGCTGGCACTGCCCACTTGTATTCTACTGCCAGGGCAAAACTTTATCTACGGCATCTTAAGCCTTGCCCCAAAATGTATTAATAATTTTAATAGATACCTGCAAGCCTGAAAAGAAAACCTTTTCCCTCCCTAAGGTGCCCATGGGTAGGGAAAAGGATAGAGAATGGTTGCGGGTCTGTAAGAGATAGACAGGACAGAACAGGAACTGTAACTTTACAAGACTATAACTTAAGATCCAAACAACCTAGGCTGGTTTGAAAGGTATATGAGAGCTATTTTAATAGAGACACCCTTTAATATAAATAAATATGTGATGGCAACTGCATTTTGAGGTTCCTTGCTGGTGTACTAAGGAGAGCTCTGTGTTCCCCTAAGTTGAGAGTTGTAGTGCTGCTGTCACACTGTGCAAGTAACTGAAAATAGCAAATTATATTTTATTTTTATTAGAAGTTTCAGGTTAAAAGTCAGTAAAAATATCTTTAGTTGTAGCTTTTATCTAGCTAGGTCTTGCTAAATTACACCAAAAATAGTTATTTGATTTTTGGAGTGGTGGAAATACATTATTATGTGCTTTTGTTTCCATTTACCCATTTGTATTAAGAAAATAAAAAAACAATGCAATAGACACTAAAATTGTGTTGGTAATATGAGTACAACACAGATTTTCAAGTTATTGTGATATCCATACAATCTGCAAATTGGATGCATTCTCTCACAGGTGTTTTTAGTATAGCAGTACCTAGTCATTAAGGTGAGATTCCCTGTGCTGCTAAATTTAGTATCACTTTTACCGTGACTAAAATTAACTGCCCTCTGGTGTTTTTTTTCTTGTATAACAGTAAAAGAATGGCAAGACCCCTGGACAGACATCTGAGGAACAGAATTAGTGTGTGATACTGAGATCTGCACTTGGCAAGGAATCTTGCATTTCTTGCAGAGGCTCAGTTTAATCTTAACAGGTGATGCCAGATTAAAAATCTTTTCACCCTTCAGAGCATTGAGGAAAAACTTCTTAATAATCCTGTTACCCTCTGAATTGACAGGCTGTGGGAATGAACTCTTTCAACCCCATGTTTATTTTATTAACTTAATGTGATGCTTTTACTTTAGCAACCAAAGTAACACAGGAATTAGGGTGCTTAGTACCGTATATACTCGAGTATAAGCCGAGGTACCTTTTTTACCTAAAAAAAAGGAACAATTGATTAACTCGAGTATAAGCCAAGGTTAGGAAATATGACCACTACTGCCTTTTGATTCAATATTGTTTAGGCTAAAGGTGCCTTTAAATGGACAGCAGAATTCCCATACAGATGTTTGAAAACTACAACTCCCAGCAACTAAAACATGCTGGAGTTGTAGTTTCCAAACATCTGTATGGGAATTCTGCCTTCCATTTAAAGGGCAACTTAAGTCTCAAAACAATACAGAATAGAAGGCAATCTACTACAAAGATACATTCTGATTCTTTATTGTTTTGAGACTTAAGTTGCCCTTTAAATGGACAGCAGAATTCCCATACAGATGTTTTGAAACTACAACACCCAGCATGCTTTAGTTGCTGGGAGTTGTAGTTTCCAAACATCTGTATGGGAATTCTGCAGTTAAAAGGCAACTTAAACCTGCAGAGTAGAGCCCCCTTCCCTCCCTCCCCGGAGAGTCCCCCCAGTAAGTTGGTCCTTACTGCGATCAATGTTGCTCACACCCTGAATCTGGCAGCCGCACGCTGTGTAAGTCCTGTGGATTTGCCGGCTGATGTCACTACTCGGCGCCTCTTACAGCCCGGTGCCGAGTAGTGACGTCAGCCGGCAAACCCACAGGACTTACCCAGCATGCGGCAGCTGGATTTGGAGTTGAGCAACATCGATCGGGGTAAGGAAGGACCTTGACTCGAGTATAAGCCGAGGTAAGGTTTTTAGGTTTAACCTCGGCTTATACTTGAGTATATACCAAAAATGACTTTAGGTAAATTGATAGGAATCGCTCTCCTAAATATTTGAGCAATTTATTTTCATTGTTTATTTTGCATAGTTTTGAAGATATTTACATTTGTGTGTGTGTGCTTGCGGGTGCTGTGGGCCACTCAGAAAACTGTGTGAAAACAGCCTTTTCAGGCAGAGTGAGAACTCTGCCTGAAAAGGCTGTTTTCAAATAGTAGGAGTGTAGGGGATCTTCACACAGCCAGGAGAGGGAGGGACATCCTGTCTCCTGTCCTGTCACTGAAGTCTGAGGCTGTGATCGACGGCGGCGAGGTGGAGGAGCTGTCACATGTCAGCCTCCCACCCATTAACTTTCTGTCAGAGCGCGTAGAGCACGTAGAGAGGTGGTTGATGGCTCGTTTTAAACTGGCCTTTCACGTAAACTCAACTTGTTTGGAGAACACAGTTCCCCTTTTAACAAAATCTATTACATTGGAACTTTTATGATTTCTTATTTCTTCTTCGTATTATTTGTTATACAGTATTTATCCATAGTTCATACTTATTAACCTTTAGAGAAAAATGTGGGGCTTTCCTAAATGGGACATAATCATTTTGATTGTGTGTCTAATATACAGTAGAATGCTTTACATGTGGGTGCTTGATTGAAATATGGTATGCATATGATACACTAAAGAAAGAAACCAAATTTCCATATATAGTGAGGATGTAGTGCTTTCACAGATGTGACATTCTCAGCTTGATTGTGTGGCTAACAGAATGGTTTACATGTGGTGGCTGTATTGCAACATGGTATGGATATGATACACTAAAAAATGGTCTCAGATTTCCACACATATTGAGTAGATGGTGTTTTCTTATATATAGAATATAGAATGGTTGACATGTGGCTGAATTAAAAACACTGTATACATATATGCACTCTATATAAAGAAATGTTAACATTTAACAAGGAGTGAGATTAAAGCTAAGTACATACTAAGGTGTTTTTTTTTTTTTTTTTTGGTTTTGTTTCAAAGGGTAGAGTTTGTAGTCTAGTATTTACATGAATGAAATACGCTGGTCTCAGATAAATGAAAAGCTGTATTTTCCCCTACAATAATCTTTATTTCCAGACCAGACATACTTAAGAGTTTGCAATCAGCCTGATTTAAATAGGCAACGGGGAGTTGAAGGCATTAGGGGCTATAAAAACAAACATGGTATAAAATATTTGGGCCTTCTGTGATAGAGACTGCTTGTGCCTACAAGTACAGTATGTATACAAATAGCCTCTGAAAACAAATAATAAAAGGATAAGTATAAATAGGTGATATTATTTGTTGAAATATTAAAGCTCTGCAAAAATGTATCATTAACCCTTTCCCTGCCACAGATCGTATATTCACGATCTGTGCAGAGAATGCTTTAACTGCCACAGATCGTGAATATACGATCTGTGGCTTCCCTGCACCTAAAAAAAAATTGGCCCCCGCTAGGGGCGATCAGGGGGCAGCATTCAACTGCCCCCCTAGCCCTCTCGATCCCCCCCTCGGTCTGATCCAAATCCGAGGGGGGGATCGGAAGATACGCTTACCTTTAGCCGGGTCCCGCGATGTGCAGCCAGTCCCACGTGGAGTCTGTGCAGGAAGCGGAAAGGGAGACCCCGGTGACGTCACGGAGCTTCCTCCTTCACCGGGGTCTTCCCTTGAATGTCTAAGATGCTGCCCCTGGTGGTTAAATTGAGGTACTGCAGCCTGATCTCAATTTGATCATGCTGCAGTACCTAGTATAGAAAAGCTGTCAAGCTGCCAGCTTTTCTATACATTTTGTGAATGGAACTCAAAGTTCCATTCACAAATAGGATTTTTTCTAAGTCTTTGCTACTTAGCGAAGACTTAGAAAAAAAATGGGGACAGAGATCAATATTTGGTGATCACTTCTGATCACCAAATTATTGATCTTTGCCAATGAATGAAAAATCACTTCCTGGAAAATGATTTCCGGGAAGTGATTTTTCCGATCGGATTTCGAATTGGAAAACGGGCATTTATGCCCGTATTCCAAGTTCGGTATCATTCCCTAAGATGATCTGATGATTATCTTTGGGAATGATCGGGGAAAAAAAGGGGAAATACACACAAAAAAATTCTTAAAGTGATACACACACCCTTTTTTTTTTTTTTACCCTAAAACTATAAATTAGAAAAAAAAGTTGTCTTCTCCAAGCTCCCCAATGTCCCCAGTGATATCGGTAAAGTAAACGCGGATACTTATTTGTTCGATTTCAAGGGAAACTAAGCCTATATTTTATAAGGAAATTTTGCAGAGGTACCAAATAAAGACCGTATTGAATTTTTAGGATCAGTAAAGTGTGCAAAAACGTGTGTGACTCTCCATACTAACCGACTTCACTAAAATACCACTAAAAGGGGGAGAGTGTGTGTGTGGGGGGTGGGTTGTGGCGTTTTTAAACATTTTTCTTGTAACTGCACTTCTAAATGCGTCCCATTTGAGCTAGTTGGTGGCCTCGTCTCTGTTTGCACCCACGCAAATGGCACACCGTTTGATTCAGGACATGTGGGAGATTGCTATTTAGTGGGTTTTTTTGCTGGTCAAGTGGGTTTAGGTAGGATTTCAACCCTTGAATCATCTCATTTTATTTTTCACAAAATCTCGTAAAAACACCGAGTTCTTTGGATCGCTGGGTCTGGAATTCTTCATGCATGTATGAAAGCATGGCACCGTAACGTAGCTGAAGGCGTGTAGATTCCAAAAATATATAGTTTGTGGAGGGAATTTCCATGTTTCGGGACTGTTTCCTTAGAAAAAGTGTAGGCTGTTCAAATTACAGAGCACTTTGATTTTTTCTTGTAATTGCATTTGTGCATGCGTCCCATTTGAGCTAGTTGGTGGCCACGTCTCTGTGTGCATCCACGCATATGGCATACCGTTTGATTCAGAAAATGTGGGAGATTGATATTTAGTGGGGGGGTTTATTTGCGGGGGGCATTTCAAAGTTTTGGGGCTGTTTGAAATTACAGAGCACTTTGATATTTTTCTTGTAATTACACTGGTGCATGCGTCCCATTTGAGCTAGTTGGTGGCCACGTCCCTGTGTGAATCCACGCATATGGCATACCGTTTGATTCAGGGCATTTGGAAGATTGATAATTGACAAGTTTTTTTTACATGACATGGAAATTTGCCATGATTTTTAACTTTGAATTGTATTTTTATAAATTTTTCCTGAAAATCTGGTAAGAAAGCGAAATTGTACACAAAACTGCACCCACACCATTGGTGGTATGCATAAAAGAATCACACCATTGTGTAGCTGAAGGTGTGTAGAGTCCAAGAATATATAGTTTTGGGGGGTATTTCTAATATAGAGGGGTGTTTAGTCTGACAAATCTGAAAAGTTGCTGTAATTGGGCCACTGTTCATTGGCTCACTTTGTGGCTAGTTGATTCCACGTCTGCGTGTGTAACCATACATAGGGCATACCGTTTGATTCAGAACATTTGGGAGATTGATATTTGGTAACTTTTTTTTACATTCCTTGGGGTTTTGGCATGATTTCTACCTTTTGAAGTTGTTTTTGTTCATTTTTTCAGACAAATGCGAACTTCTACGAAGAACTGCGCCCACACCATTGATTGTATGAATGAACAAACTACAGCGTTACATAGCTGAAGGTATGTAGATTCTGAGAATATATAGTTTTGCGGGGGTATTTCCAAGTTAGAGGGGTGTTCAGTTTGGAAAATCTGGGAAAATGCTGTTATTGGCTCACTGCGCATTGTTTTACATTTTGACTAGTCGCTTCCACGTCAGTGTGTGTAACCACACATATGGCACACTGTTTGATTCAGGACATTTAGGAGATTGATATTTGGTAAGTTTTTTTTACATTACATGGGGTTTTGGTGTGATTTTGTAACTTTGAAATGTATTTTTCTCTATTTTTCCAGAAAATTGTGTAGAAATGCGAAATTCTACGAAGAACTGCGCCCACACCATTGATGGTATGAATGAACGAACTACAGTGCTACATAGCTGAAGGTGTTTAGATTTCAGGAATATATAGTTTGTGGGGGGTATTTCTGAGTTATCAGGGTGTTTTGTGGAAAAAACTGCAGACTGTCCAAATTCGGAGTTGGCTAAATATTTTCGCTGTTTCTGAGCCATCGTGCATTGTCTCACTTTGTGGCTTTTCGCTTCCACGTCCGCATGTGTAACCACACATATGGCATACCGTTTGATTCAGGACATTTGGGAGATTGATATTTAGTAACTTTTTTTTAGATTCCATCAGGTTTTGGCATGATTTCTACCTTTTGAAGTTGTTTTTTGTTCATTTTTTCAGAAAAGTGCGAACGTTCTACAAAGAACTGCGCCCACACCATTATGGTATGAATGAACAAACTACAGCTTTACATAGCTGAAGGTGTAGATTTCAGGAATATATAGTTTGTGGGGGTTATTTCTAAGTTACGGGGGTGTTTTGTGGAAAAAACGGCAGACTGTCCAAATTCAGAGTTGGCTAAATATTTTCGCTGTTTCTGAGCCATCGTGCATTGTCTCACTTTGTGCTTTTCGCTTCCACGTCCGCATGTGTAACCACACATATGGCATACCGTTTGATTCAGGACATTTGGGAGATGGATATTTAGTAACTTTTTTTTAGATTCCATCAGGTTTTGGCATGATTTCTACCTTTTGAAGTTGTTTTTTGTTCATTTTTTCAGAAAAGTGCGAACTTCTACGAAGAACTGCGCCCACACCATTGATGGTATGAATGAACAAACTACAGCGTTACATAGCTAAGGTGTTAGATTTCAGGAATATATAGTTTGTGGGGGTTATTTCTAAGTTACGGGGGGTTTTGTGGAAAAAACTGCAGACTGTCCAAATTCGGAGTTGGCTAATATTTTTCGCTGTTTCTGAGCCAATCGTGCATTGTCTCACTTTGTGGCTTTTCGCTTCCACGTCCGCGTGTGTAACCACACATATGGCATACCGTTTGATTCAGGACATTTGGAGAGATTGATATTTGTACCTTTTTTTTACATTCCATGGGGTTTTGACAGATTTCGACCTTTTTGAACGTTTGTTTGATGTTCATTTTTTTTTAAAATCTGGTAAAAGTGCAAACTTCTACGAAGAACTGCGCCCACACCATTGATGGTATGAATGAACGAACTACAGCGTTACATAGCTGAAGGTGTGTAGATTTCAGGAATATATAGTTTGTGGGGGGTATTTTTGGTTGGGGGGGTGTTTTGTGGAAAAACTGCAGACTGTTCAAATACAAACTGGCTAATTTTTTTTTGCTGCTACTGACATTTGGCACTGGTCACGCTCTGGGTTAGTTGGTAGCCATGTCTCTGGGTACACCCATGAATGTGGCATACCGTTTTATTCGGGAGGGTTAGGCTTTCATATTTGAGATGCGTTTGAACTTTCCTCCACAGTTTTTAGCTGAAATTCGCATTGATTTGTCTCTGATTTTACAGTGAGGAAAAAAGGAAAATGTGAAAAGTAACTTACAATTTGACGAAGAGCTGCGTCCGGGTATCTCATTTTGATCGAAACTAACCTCACGTAAAATCCTGCGAGTGTGTAGTTTCTAAAAATATCTCACTTGGGGGATAGTTTAGATAATTTGGTAGATATTCTATGTTAACTGTCGTAGTGTGTTACACATTTTAATTTGGTGTAATATTCTAGGAGGTGCAGTTTTAGTTTGGGGGGTCTCCTGTACAGGAAACGTCGGGTACCTACATATATCTGGTATCGTTGTACTCGGGAGTATCTGAGCTTTTAGAAACAGTAAGATTTTTGTGTGTACCTTAAAGATAACTATAGTAAAAATGGGAAAATCCATGAAAATTTGCAAATTTTTCATTTTTTTTACATATTTTACCCATAATTCCAGTAAAATTAATTCAGAAAAGTTACAAAATTTTGTTACCATATTAAAGTACACTTTGTGCTGAAAAAAACAATGTATAATATTCCTGATTTACTGCAAAGTTTCCTACTGTAAAATTAGTCTAAAGCGATTAAGGACAAAATCCTGAAAATTCTTCTGGCAGTTAACGCAAAAAAAAATGAAAATCTCCTGGCAGTGAAAGGGTTAAACTTTGTTCATACGTGCCTTTAAAGCCAACACCTTGCATTTAAAGTAAGAAATGTAATTGCTTAAAAATTTGCTTGTACATTGGTAAAGTGCAGAAACTATAATTATCCTACAGCATTTTAACCTTTTCTGTGCCATGCATGTAGATGTGTGTGTTTTCACACATAGAATTTCTGATGACCTATTTATTGATCAGTGCTAAATGAAGGAAATATCACTGGGAGGACCCACACTCGCTGCTTAATAAATCACGCCATGATCCATAAAGCAATGAAAATATATAAATATATACATTTATATATACTTCCATGAAATTAGTCCACCAATTTCAAGGTGGAAAATAAGCTTCAATTACAAATGCAGAACATTTTTCACGGGTACCAAAAAGGGACGGAATAAAAAAAGGTTCAGTAAATGTAAAAAAAAAAAAAGAAATACTACTAAAAAGGTGGGCTTGTGGCATTTTCATTGCCAGAATTTACCCACCTTAATTACAGTAAGAAAAATTGTCTAGCAATGGATGACACATCTATACAATTTTTTTGCTTTGGATAAGTTTTTATAAAAAACTATATGGTGCTCAGATATTTCATAACTAATCAGAGCTTTAATAATTAAAAAAGATTGTTCGAGTCCGAATAGTGCCCTTAAGCTTCGTACACACATGTGATTGCAGGGGCCAGACCGGCGACGCATTATGTGAATGAAAGGCCGTTTCGGGTGACTATCTGTAAGTGTATGGACGATTGGTCTGCTTTGCTGATGTTCCGACCCAGCCGAGCCCCCATACACTTACCGATAGACGGCACTCATACACATCATGCAACACAGGTTGTGCCACCCGTGATCAAGCATGTGTATAGGCCTTTAGAGTTGCTCCTTTTGAGTTTGTTTGCTGGGAGTGTTTGGCGAGCATTGATGCAGGTGGGTTAATGTTTTATTGAGGACATGTGTTAAAACAAAATTTATAGGGCTTTTTTATTTCTACTGGGGTTTTGGTCAAGATTTTGAGTTTAAACCTACTTTTCCACTTTTCCCTCCCGAAAATCTGCAAAAAGTGCATATTTCTAAAAAAAAAAGAATGGTGAGCAAAATTCTGAAAGTATGTACAAAAGAATTGCACTGCAGAAGGTGTGAAGATTCCAAAAATCTGGATGGGGATTTTAAAATTTGGGTTTTTTTTATCCCCAAAGTTATGCATTGTCTCCCTTGGAGGCTATTTGCTGATTGTGTCTCTGTGTGCACAGAGGTAAGTAGGGTACTATTTAATTAAGGACAAGTAGTAGATCAATATTTAGTGGGAATTTTTGTTTGTTCTGGAGGTTTGGGCAAGATTCCAACTTTCTGCTTTTTTTTTTTTCAGGAAATCTGCTAAAATTAACATTTCTCCAAAGAACTTTATCTGGAATTCTGCATATATGATTAAAAAAATTGCACCGTTGCACAACTGAAGGTGTGTAGGTTCTAAAAATATAATGGTTTGTGGGGGGTATTTCCAAGTTTGAGGGGTGTATACTTTAAAAAAAACTAAAATATATTCAAACTACAAATCTGGTTATTTTCTGTAATTGCACGTATGAATTGGTTCCTTTTGTGTTAGTTGGTAGCCATGTCTCTGTGTACACCCATGAATATGGCATACCGTTTGATTAAGGTCAAGTGGGAGATTGTTATTTAGTGGGTGTTTTAACTTGATATGTAAGATTGGGCATTATTTTTAACTTTGAATCATCTTTTCCCCCCATTTTTTTCAGAAAATCTTGAAAAGCGTGACATGCGCAACTCTGTCCTTAATACAATTCTGAAGGTATGAAGATCACTGGCATGCTTTATAAACAAAGGGGTTTTAGTATACATTACTGTGATCACATGAATAAAAATCCTTCCAACCACGTCAAGGTAACCCCAGTCTGGAAGGTCCTAACTTTAAACCTTTTTTACTTCAATTACCATTAGCAAACTTTTGCATTTCTCATAGTTGTGTACTGGTTCCATATAACAGGCTTTCTCACTTCCCCCCAGCCCTTTGGCTTTTTTAAAATGAGGGAAGGGGCCATCCATCCAGTGCTTTATATAAAAGGCATAGGAGCTCCCATAAAAGGGGCGTGTTGAGGGTGCTGTAACCACATGGAAGCTTGACTAGGCTTCACAATAAATACATACAATACATGGATTGTGGAAGCACTTCAATTAGGCTAATTTACAACTACATTTAGCGGAAGTGCTACTCATCTGGTCAAACATTTATACAAACATAGAAAAGATAATCAATGCACATTCCTTTGCCTCATACAATATCATATTATCTGCACACTGGCATACTTTATAAACAAAGTGATTTTAGTATACATTACTGTGATCACATGAATGAAAAGCCTTCCAACCACGTCAAGGTAACTTCCAACCACATCAAGGTAACTCCAGTCTGGAAGGTCCTAACATCTAACCTTTTTTACTTCAATTACCATTAGCAAACTTTTGTATTTCTCATAGTTGGTTAGAAGTTAGGACCTTCCAGACTGGGGTTACCTTGACGTGATTTGTTGTTACCCAGGTAAGGGGGTGTTAAGTAAAAAAAAAAATTGTATGCACTTAGAGTACAACTATTTGCTGGCCACAACACTTTATTCACTCATGTATATTGCATACCATTTGATTCAGGACACTTGGGAGAATGATATTTAGCGGGGCTTTTTACTTGCCATTTGGGTTTAAGTAAGATTTCTGATTTTTATAGATAACAGCTCAAGACTCCGTTTAATACTCAAAAGATTTCTTAGAATCACCTTTTTCTTTTTTTCCACAAAATCTCTGTGGAGAACTGAGTCCAGAAATTGCATGTATGTATGAAGGAATGGCACCGTTATGTAGCTGAAGTTTTGTGGGGGGGGATTTGTTGGAAAAGGTGGAAGCTGTTCAAAATACAGAGAGCTTTTTCTTGCAGCACAGCTAGATCACAGTAAGGAATCCAAATAGTTTGTGACGTCATTAGCGGGGCCCAGCTAGTGGAGTGCGGCAGGAAGGAGAGATAGCGTGTGAGCTGAACAAGGTGTCCAATCCTCAATTGCTGGAAGTTATCTATACAGAGGGAGTAAAAAAAGGAAAGAGGTGGTGATTATTCCCTACCAGATAGTTGACCTGCTGACTCTGCTCAAGTTGCTACACATTGATACGCGTGGCTAGTGAGTGCCTGCTGTGGATTTGTGGAAGGATAAGTATTGTTTTCATCTATATTTAATGCTTACACCAAAAACACATCTCTTCATCGGGAGCACTCTAGTGATTGACTATTGTTGTTTGGTGATATGTAGTCTTTTGAACAAAGGGTTCTAGGCTATACAAGAACTGTCGATAAGCATAAAGAGATCTAAATAGATTTAAGCACATTTCAGTATTGATAAATTGAGAGATTCTATTTTGAATGTAAGTGATTATTTTAGATATGTATTAATCCGAATTAGCTGGCCAGCTTTTATTAACAATATGTATTATCGATTGGTATTATGTGTTTGTTTTTATGATAAATTGGTGAATCAGTATATATATATATATATATATATATATATATATATATATAAATACAATGCAATTTAGAGCAAATGAAACATTAAGGCTATATTTACACTACAAAATACAAAAACGCAAAGAAAAACTGCATTACTATGTGACACGTTTGAATTCGGTTTCGCAATGTGTCTGCATCCGTTTTTGCACGTTTCTTTAAGTTACATTTTATATACATTACTAATTGATTTTTTTTAAATAAAACTCAACATAAAATTGTGATGTCATTTCCTGGGAGTGTGAAAGTTTCAGGAGCTTTTGAAGAGAGGTTGCAGATTGTGTTGTGAGAGAAATCTTGTGATTTTCTGGTAATTTTAGTTGCAATCTTTGTGGCTATTATTTCATCAATGTATGCAGAGCGTTGCTTTGCTCTCATACTGATAGCAGCGATGATGCGCCTCTGGCGTAACAACCGGAGGCACTGGGTGAATCCCCTGCTGGAGGAGCGCCAGGAGTAAGGGCAATTTGGAGTGCTGTATGAGGACAATGGCACCATCCAGAGAAGATTCTTAACTTTACTAGGATGTCTGTTCAGACATATAAATAAATAACAAATATATGTAATATACATATATTTGTAATTTAACTGGTTTATATGCACACTAAATTTGGCACTGCAGGCTTTTCTTCTCTTTGTAATATTCCCTATGTTGCAACTGCAAAAAGCAACATAATGATGTATACGGTTATACTTTTTGCATATGTTGTAGCTCAATGATGAAAATCCAGCTTTCTCTATCGAAAAATCAATGCTAAAAGAATACACCAAACATGAAAATAAATTACCGTATTTTGTTTATGATAAAATCAATTTAAAACTTTCCATATTGTAAACACAATATGTTACTTCATATATCAACATAATGCTTAGAAGCAACATTATATTTTTTTGGTAGTGCAGACAACTTGACCTAAGTACAGCAATGTATAAGTGCTGGAACATACTGATATACACCTTCATATATCAAAATAATGCTTAGAAGCAACATTATATTTTTTGTTAGTGCAGACAACTTGATCTGGAACATACAGATATATTACTTTATGTATCAAAATACTATAAAGGCAACCATGACATATTATATAAGTATGTACTGTATATATCATATGTATTGTTATATATGCCTTTTATGCATTTGTCTACTGGGTTAAGTTTGTGTTTATAAGTAACATGTTTTCAAAAACATACCTTTTGTTCTTCGATGTTTTTCAGGTAAATCTTCCCATTCTAATCAACAAAGCTCTTTGGCTATTACTATCTATAAACAGTTGTTTGCTTTGGTGTTCTTGTAGAGTTTGTGTCCCTTATCATAAAGTTGGGGCTGTCCCTGAACTGTAGTGATCAAATCATCAGTGGAAAAAAACTTTTCTGCCAGTTTTTTGCTGGCAGTCAAATGACCTTCTCTTCTCTCCATGTGTTGACTCTGTTCTGCAGCAGCCATGACACCGGAACCCCAATACACTCTTTGGAAAAATGGACACCAACGCTCAATGTGTGTTTCTATACGTTTTGCTTGCGTTTGTATCCATTTCATTCCGTTTTCAGAAAAAAATGCATGCAGCAGTACCTTTTTATCGGGTTGAAACAGAATGGTACGAACACATATTAAACCTTATGAGAAAAACATTTTTTCAGAAACGTCAACAACTCAAAAACGGACAGAAATGGACATAGTGGGAATAAACCCTAAAGAATTAAAAATAAAATGCATCCATAATGTAGGGGACTGCTTTGTGGACAGGCTAAAGTTTGTCTTCAGTGCCAAAGTTTGTCTTCAGTGCCTCGTAAATCTTAAATATAGAGAGAAAGCAGCATTTGCTTCCTAAGCAAGTAAGAATAACACATTATTGCAATGTTTGTAAAGAGACTACAAACATCCTTTTGTAACAGTCTTACTGACTGACAAATCACTGAAAATGCCAACTGATTAATGAACCTACCGTCAAATCAAAAAAGGCTGTCAAGTCAACAAGACTGCATTTAGTTGTACTTTCCTAGTGTACCAGCTTAGACATGCAAAATTGGTAGTGCTGTAATCCAAAAATCACATGACTTCACTAAGCTCTTTCTAGATTTAGAAATGCTGGTTAAGGAAAAATGTATGTAACACCCTTTAAACGCACACATAAATTTGAAGCATGCTTCTGAAAATCCGATTTACATTGTGTAAGGATTAACTGCTTGTTAAATGAGTGGTATTTTCTGTGCATGCTTAAGGCCTGGTTTATAAATGACAGCAATAACATTAACACTTTTCAGTACATAAATTTCTTCACGTTAGTTTCATAAATACTTTTTTGTTAAACAAGTTATTAATTTAGGGTTTAGAAAAGATATATGTATGTGCACAAAAAGCTTCAACTAAACATTATGTGTCTGATCAGAAGAAAATAAAAAGCATTTTTGTAATTCCTGATACCTTGTTAACCCTCCTGTTGTAAGCTTTGAGTAAAATGCACAGTGCTATCAATAAATACATAATATAAGAGGTATATGCTCAATTGTTTGCTTCAGAGGGATGCATTCCCTAAAAAGGGGCAGTAAGTGTGTGAGTTCCAGTACACTGCATGAGAGTGTAGCTCTGCCAACTAAGCAGGATAGAAGGTTATAAGAAGGGTCCCTAGGGGGTAAGTGATACTGCCACAGAAGGGAGGCATGATTTAATTAACCTTTCTCCCCCCTTGCACTGTTAAAGTAGAATGAAACAATTACCCCTCGAAGTTAGTGCTGGAAATAAGGTGTTTCATATTTATTTGCATAGACATAAAAGGATGTTCCACGTGGTCATTTTTGTTTTTTTCATCCTATCATTTACTAAAGCTATTCTTGCACTATTATGTGCTGCTTAATCCCATTTAAAAAAAATAAATATGATACAGTCTGCTTTGCAAAGTAGACTAAGGGCTAGGCCACACTAACCCATTTTTTGTGCGTTTGTGCACGCAATTTTGTTTAAAATGGAAATCACTTGATTTCCCATGCACATGCCATTGCATTTCCGTTTAGTTTTAAGTGCAGGACTTTTTTTCCGCAAACGCATGTGTTTTTATGATGGTAAAGTTCAAAAACGCAAATGCGGGAAAATGCGCAACAACACACTGAAATCGTGATCGCTTTGGTGTGCTGTAGTGTGGCCTCTACAAAACACATTTTGTATGAACATTATGATTGTTTAGAAGCTTTTTAGTTTCCTTGGAAAAGCAAATCGAAAACTGTTTTGTTTGATGTTATGGGTTAAAACAAAATAAGGCTTTGCCTGTGTGCTTGCAAGAAATCTCTACTTTTGATTGTGATAGATTATGCAAGGTATGACCCTGGACTGCATTTGCTACTTTAATTTTAAAGACTGCATTTTATAGTACACTCCCAAAGTTACATCATTATTTGTATCAATATTTGCATACATTAATGATTTGAAATTACACTACCCTTAAAAGTCTGGGAATCATTTCACCTTGTACTTTTCTAAGCAGCTACTTATTTTTATTTTAAAGGTACCTTGAAAGTAAATTTATCAGGGGACCCATGTCAGGTAATTTTATTCATAGAAATATTAATGACGTCATTGATCAATAGTTTTCTAATACTAGCACCACCATGGGTATAGATTTGTACACATATAGTGAGTTGCCTTTAGGATGTGTTTATGATTAAAACTAAGCTTAGCGATGCACATTCCCCTAAAACACTACCCCCTTCTGCAGCAGTCTCATTCATTATTAAATATTTAAAATTGCAGATGAAACACTTAAAGTGCCAGAAAATGAATGCTCACTTTAATTTCTTTGAATGCTCAGCAGTTGTGAGGTCAAGGAGAACAACTATGCATAGCTTATATTCTCCCTCACACCTATTTTGATGTGCCATTCAAGGATTTATTTATAGCATATATTTACAATTGCACAGCAGATACTACAACAAAGGGTTTACTGATTTGTAACAGCTACACAAACTAATGCCAATTTAGTCAATATTTCAATTAACCTTTAAAGCTGAGATGTTACCCTTCGCCTTGTGCTGGCAATTTATTAGTTGACTTCTAGTTGAAAAAGTTGAAATAATGATTTACATTCATTATATAAAACCTTTCTCAGGGTTAAAATGTTAAGAAAATCTAGACCTAACATTTCTGTTGGGATATGGACCTCATTTCTATTACGTATGCTAAAGTAAGGCTACTTCGCAACAACAAGTGGAGGTGTGTTCCCTTTGTGTGCCCCCATACAATATCATATTATCTGCACACTGGCATACATTATAAACCAAGGGGTTTTAGTATACATTAATGTGATCACATGAATGAAAAACCTTTCAACCACGTCAAGGTAATCCCAGTCTGGAAGGTCCTAACTTCTAACCTTTTTTACTTCAATTACGATTAGCAAACTTTTGCATTTCTCATACTTGCGACTGGATCAATATAGCAGGATTTCTCATTTTCCCCCAGCCCTTTGGCTTTTTAAAAATGAGGGAAGGGGCCGTCCATCCAGTGCTTTATGTTAAAGGCATAGGACCTCTCATTAAAGGGCCTTGTTGGGGGTGCTATTACCACGTGGAAGCTTGACCATGCTTCCTAATAAATACTTACATACAACAGAAAGATTGTGGAAGCACCCCTTAGGCTATAATATCTATATATATATAGTGATGTACTTTTTTTTACTAAATCACAGGGATAACATTCATAAAATGGTAAATAGGTAAAAACTTTACACCCTTTATTGCTGCCTTATTGTTCTCCAATGGGGCATGGGGGAGCTAACATTAGTGTTAGTAATTCCCATATACAGAAATGTATTATTCCCTCTGGAAACAGTGGGTACAAGTTGAGTGTCAGACAACAACCCTACATGGCCAGGCATCCTACTTTAGATATGAGCAGGGTATGATGTTTCTACACCTGCAAAAAAATCTGATGCATTTGTCAATTGAAATGATTAGTGCTGTTGTGTGGAGGCCTTTTGCTGTCCTTAATGGAGAACTAACCTTAAAGTGTATCTCCACTGTTAAAAACAATATTGCCTTAAATAGTAGATCTGTTGTATTCAATTAGATCAACTGGACTTGAAATGTAGTTCTTGAAGACGTTTCGCTAGTCATCCGACTGGCTTTCTCAATTCAGAATGACTTGTACAAGAATCTGTGGCAATTATGTACCCTGGAAAATCCCAATTAGCATATCACAGCCAGTGTTAAGGGTGTGATTAGATAGTGGCTAAAGGTGTTATAGGACGCCCAGAGTAGGTGTTAAAACAGCATTGTACATGGCAGACAGTTGGTGTCGAACCCCCCCACCTCTATTTAGGCTTGGTTTCTTATTTTTCAACATCAAATGGCCTCCTTAACACCTCTCTTGAACCAGTCACGTTCCTTCGCCAGTATGTTAACATTACAATCTTCAAAGGTATGTCCTTTATCCTTAAGATGCAGATACACGGCTGAGTCCTGACCCGAGGAATTGGCTCTTCTGTGCTGGGCCATACGTTGATGCAGTTGCTGTTTGGTCTCCCCCACATACAAATCAGAGCATTCTTCACTGCACTGCACCGCATATATGATGTCGCTTTTCTTGTGTTTTGGTATTGGGTCTTTTGGATGTACCAATTGCTGCCTCAGTGTGTTGTTCGGTTTAAAGCAGACAGGGATACGATGTTTTTTGAAAATTCTTCTTAATTTCTCGGAGACCCCTGCTACATATGGGATGACCATGTTCTTCCTCCTGTCTTGCTTTTCCCCTTCACTGTTGGTATTTGTGTTCTTTTCTTCCCTTCTACTTCTTTTGACAAAAACCAAGCCTAAATAGAGGTGGGGGGGTTCGACACCAACTGTCTGCCATGTACAATGCTGTTTTAACACCTTACTCTGGGCGTTCCTATAACACCTCTTAGCCACTATCTAATCACACCCTTAACCCTGGTGGGATATGCTAATTGGGATTCCAGGGTACATAATTGCCACAGATTCTTGTACAAGTCATTCTGAATTGAGAAAGCCAGTCGGATGACTAGCGAAACGTCTTCAAGAACTACATTTCAAGTCCAGTTGATCTAATTGAATACAACAGATATACCATGACCTGGATGAATGAGAACCTTCACAAGCTTAAATAGTAGAGTTAATAGAGTTAGCCACCTACCCTGAATTGCAGCCTCCTCAGAGCAATACAGCCGCCAATATTTACCTTCAGATGCCTGTACGCATTACAGGCATCCGATCCGCATCACTCTTGTTCACGCCAGCCAGGGAAACTGCCGACGTGCGTGCACAATTTTGCGCATGTGCAGAAAGTTATTTCCGTAGTCGGGAGAAAATGGGTTCCGCCAGCCAATGGGAACATTATCGTTACGCGCTCAAGCTGCCAATTTCTCCTGCACAGTGACTTGAACCGGACCACGAGGGGGGAGATAGAGAGATCTTCCAGATGCGCTTGCCAGTGCAGGAGTGTAATTCACAGAGGGGGGGCTGTCACAGAGGGGGGAATGTCACAGAGGGGAGCTGTCACAGAGGGGGGCTGTCACATGAAATTGTTAAAAGCAAGTTCTCCCAGCCTTCTTATATAAAGCTGTGTGGCTGAACCTTATAACTTCCCTCCTGTGTCTCTCCCTGCACAATCAGCTGTGAATAGATCGTGCAGAGACAGGTAGAAAGGCTTTGTGTACATCAGGCATCACTGGGGTCAAGTGGGTGTGGCAGAAATCATGAATATGCATGTGATGATGCACATTGACTGACAGCCTGCCCAGCACAGTAGCAGACACCCCCAGAAACTAGCAGAACTTACCCTGGCTACTGCAAAGGAACAGAGGGGATTTTTTTGGGAAAAAGGTAGGGGGAGGGTTGGGGGAAGATGTACTTTCATATAAAAAAAACAAACAAAATACGTTTTTCCATCAGTGGAGATACCCTTTAATATTATATATTTTAATATATGATAGATACCCCCTGCCCACCCCCAACTGCCATGTTATTTCTTTGAAAAAAACTAATAGAACTGCTCCTGCGGCGCAGTGATCCAGCTCCCTGCTTGCTGGAACTTGCAAGCAGGGGGCCGGACCAGCAGCCCCATCTGTGATTGGCTGAGACACAGCCAATCACAGACGTGGCTGACGTCAGTGGAGAGCAGGGCGGGAAAGACGCACTGTAAGTACAGTTGTAATTACTCAGCGGTTATGTCTGGGCAGGGGGTTATTTATCATATATTTAAAGGATTTTATGCTAGGAGCAAGAATGGATCTGGATGGTGGGGGGGTTACGTCACAGATATGGAGTTCCTGTTTGGGTGCTCTGAGGAAGGATGAAGGCAGCATAGGAATGGATAAGTCATGGACATGAGGTGACGTAAGAGAGCTTGGATTTACACTGAGATGCTCCTGGTTCCGCTAAAAGAAGATAGCAAAAACGTATGTATCTTAAAATTGGCTGAATGGATTTTAATGCGGTTTGGCTGGTTTAAAGCTAGAATAATGGCCAATAACATATCAAATTATAGTTTTGGGGGTGGACATTCCCTTATTAATTGTAATTTATGCTTGTAACCCTGCAGTTTATTTTCTAGTTTTCATACATTGCTGACAGCTTTCCAAATAATAGGCTGATTTTTACTGCCGTTTTTGTTTTTTTTTAAATTCCCTTGACCCTCCTTGCTTAGCTAACTACCATCTCTCATTTACCGATAGCCTATAACATCCAGGGGCACTTCTAGGGTTTCTGCTGCCTGAGACAAACTTTTGAATGCCGCCCTTGATTATTTCCAGGCGTACTGCAAAGTCGCTGTTTTAAAGTTGTGACTCTTTCAGCAGGGCCCTAACTAACCCAACTAGTCTAACCTTTCCCTAACAAACTAACTAAAGCTAACCTAATTATATTAAATGATTTTAACAACATCATATCTGTTTCTAAGGAAAATTTCTTTTTACCCTCCCCCCCCCCCCCCCCCACCACTGCCTGCCTGCCGCCTTTCTTCTTAAGTGCAGGGGTGCCGCCTGAGACAAATGTCTCACTCTACCTAATGGTAGAAGTGGCCCTGAGAACATCTTGTCTTCTTTGATATCACTAATTACCTTCATGCCCTGTGCACCCCACAGAGATGGCTCTGTGCCTGCAGGCTGCCAAAGCCAAGGGTCAGTTTTCTATTCTTATTATTCTCGACCTCTCCTTTGCTTTTAACATAGTTGCTCATTTCCTCTTAAGGCAAATTCTTCACTCCTTGTGTATCTGGAATAAAGCAGTATCCTGGCTCTTATCCTATCTCTCTACCTCTCTTTTAGAACCTACTCGTTGTCTTCACTGGTTCCTTTTAATGTGGGGGTGCTTCAGCACTCTGCTTTTGGACCCTTGTTCTCCATTTATACTGTTTCCTTGGGGGAATTCATTAGATTATTTGGTTTTAAATCATCTGGATGCTGATAATACAAATCTACCTTTTCAAGATTATGTATCTCAAGACTGTTTGCTTCCATCTACTCCTTGGATGCACCAACGCTGTAAATTTAACCTTATTAAAACTAAACTAATCATTTTTCCACCTAAACCTGGTCCTCATCTATAATTTAACTATTTTTGTTGAAAATACCCCAATATACCCTATTCAGTTGGCACATTGCTTATTATAATTATTGATTGCTCACTCTACTTTTCCAGCCACATTAACAATGTTGCTAAAACCTGTGGCTTTTTTCTTTGTAATATTGCAAAAAAAATCCATAGGTTCCTCTCTCTTCAGACTACAGCAATGTTTATCCATGCTCGCATCCTATTACATCTGGTCTATTGTAACCCTTTTGACTCCCCTCATTAAATTCTGAATGCGTTGTTTTGGAACCGAAAAATATATTTCCCTTGTGCCAACTACCTTGCTCTCCAAGCAAGCAGAAATTCTCACTTCACATACCCTCTGTGACAGAAGAATTTTCAGGATTTTGCACTAAATTGGTTTAAAGAAAGGCATTAGGGGCTATAAAGATGAACATGGTATAAAATATTTGGGCCTTCTGTGATAGAGACTGCTTGTGCCTCTACATGTACCGTATATATACAAATAGTCTCTGAAAACAGATTCATGAAAGGATAAGTATAAATAGGTGATATTATTTGTTAAAATAATAAAGCTTCCCAGTAAATATTTGTGATTGTTTTTTTCAGTACAAAGTGTATTTTAACAAGATACCATAATTGTTTTACTTTTCCGGTGATTTCACTAGATGTTTGGGTAAAATATGTAAAAATAATTATTTTTAATCTTATTGTTTCTAAAAGCTCTGGTTGTTCGGAGTAAAACGATACCAGACATATGTAGGTAGGGGATTTGATTGACAGCTCAAGCAGGAGTGGTGTATTGAAATCTTCACTTCTTTTAACTTGTATATCTCAGAACAGAGGTGGAATCTGAAGAAAATAAAGGCACTCTGGGGGTTGGGGGGAATTATAGAACATAGAAAGAAGAAATGTAATTTTCCCACTATAGATGCCCTTTAAAATATGTTGATATTTTTGTTGTTTGCCTGCTATGCTTCTGGATGCTTCATGGAAACTGAACAATTTATTTAAAAACCTGTACTGAGCCTGGGCATGCTCAGAAGAGGCAGATAGGGGATTAACATTAAGTCATTGGCTGTAACGCAACTGTCAAATCTATAACTGACAGTTGCTAACTGGAAGAACTAGGAAGCAGAAAAAGGGGCAACAGGACATTGTGCAGGATTTCAGGTTAGACATATATATTTCATATTTTAAACTACCGTTTTGGGTTTTGGGGGTGATTAACCTGTATGTAAGTTTTCATTTTAGGGCTGGACTTGCCCTTTAAGTTATGTAACGTTCATTCATACATACATGCAGAATTCCATACACAGTTCTCTAGAAATTCATGCTTTAGGAGTTTGTGAAAATGAAAGAAAAAGATGATTCAAAGTTAGAAATCTATCCAAAAGCCACTTGACAAGTAAAAAATCAAATTACTAAATATCATTCTCCCACATGAGAGACATGGCCACCAACTAATGCCAAATACGATGTGTGCATAAGTGTAATTACAAGAAGAAAAACAAAAGTGTATTTTGAATAGTTTAAATTTCTTCAAAGGAAACACCCCTCAAAACTTGAAAACACCCCCACAAACTATATAATTTTGGAATCTACATACCTTTAGCTATTGAATGTAATGTTTCCAAATATTTGATATATACATGCAGAATTCCAGATGCAGTTCTCCATAGGACTCCATGATTTTAGGAGAGTTTGGGAAAAAATAAAATAAAAAGATGATTCAAAGTTATACATCTTACCCACTTGACAAGTAAAAACCCTCACCAATTATTAATTTCCTGCATGTCCTGCATCAAATATGCCATATGCATGGGTGTACACAGAGACATAGCCACCAACTAATTCCAAATGGGATGTAATTACAAGAAAAAAATTGCCACTCTGTACAGCTTTCACTTTTTCAAACGAATGAAACACTCCTCAAACTTGGAAATACCTCCTACAAAATATATTTTTGGAATCTACTCACCTTTAGCTTAGTAATGGTGCCATATTTTCATACATACATGCATAATTTCAGACACAGTTCAGTATAGAAATTCATGCTTTTAGGAGAGTTTGTGAAAATTTAAAAGAAAAAGTAAAAATTCCCAGCTTAAAGTAAAAAAAACCCCACTAAATATTATTCTCCCACATGAGAGATATGGCCACCAACTAACTCCAAATAGGACATGTGCATAATAGCAATTACAAAAAAAAAATCAAAGTGCTCGATTTTTCCATTTGAAACACCCCTGAAAACTTGAATATACCCCCACAAACTATATCATTTTGGAATTAAAACACCTTAAGCTATGTAACGTTTCTGTCCTTGCATATATACATGCAGAATTATGGATGCAGTTCTCCATAGTATTCCATTAATTTTAGGAGAGTGTGAAAAAAAGATGATTCAATTTTAGAAATCTTATCTAAACCCACTTAATGAGTAAAAATACTCATCAGATATTAGATATCAACCCACATGTCCTGAATCAAACGGTATGGAATCTACACTCCTTCAGCTATGTAACAGCAGCCCTCTTTCATATATACATGCAGAATTTGAGGCACAGATCTCAATAGAACTTGACTCTTTTTGAAGATTTTTTGAAAACAAAGAAAAAAGATTATTCAAATTTACAAATATTATGTAAACACACTAGAAAAATATATCTACTTCCTAATATCAATCTCCCACATGTCCTGAATGAAATGGTATTCCACTTGGTTGCAGAAAGAGTAGTAGCCATCAAATAGCCTCAAATTGACCCAGAGTATAACTTTGGGGCTTTGCTCCAAGGGCAACTATTTATTTTTTGAGACTAAACACCCCCTTACATTGGAAATAACCCCAAATAAATATATATATTTTGGAAATACTTCAGTTACCTAGTGTTATTCTTTCAAAGAAAATTTCACATTGTCGATCTTCTACATGTACTGAATAAAACTACCCTAGAAGTGTAAAAGTGCGGACAGTTCCTCAAAGAATTTCACACTTTTAGGAGATTTACTGAAACAACGAAGGAAAAGACGATTCAAAGTTTAAAAACCTTATTGGAAACCACTTAAAAATATTAAAAAAACCAACAACTAAATATCAAGAACACAGACATTCACTCTCCCCCTCCCTTCTCCATAGAATGAAATAAGACTTAATTTAAGACAGACAATCCAGTTTCTGTTTGCTAGACAGGAAGTAATGTCTGTTTATGATAAAATAGACTTTGCATGTCTCTAAAACTACCCATTGTGTATGTTTAGCTATTGGCCAACTGGAGAGACTAATTGGACGTACACCACAAAATAATGTATATAGCATACATGGGGAGGGGCATTTGGAGTGGGACAAGGTAGGCCTGACGGGGGGAAACAACTAAAATAATAAATATCAATTACTATATGTCCTAAATCAAACTATGCCATATAAATGGATATACCAAACGACATGCCTACAAACTAGCCAAAAATGGAACCAATGCACAAGTGCTGTATATAGTCTGTGTGCAGGCTTAACAGTTGGATTGTGGGAAAAAGTCAGGTCAGATGGAAGTGGGAGTGGTTAAAAGGGAGGATACTGCACCAAAACAAAATGTGTGCTGGATTGAAGGCACGCAGCAACACATGCTACTTACATGTATTCAATTATAGATTAAGATGAGGTAAAGTCATTTTTTCAGTATAGTGTCCCTTTAATCCACAATATATAAATAAAAGGGCATATCCTTGTATGTATGAATGAATAAATATATATAAATACAATAGATGAAATAATTCTATTTAATAATGTCTATAAATCAAATATAATAAAACTTATTATACAATACATATCTCTCCTATACTCTCCCTGCCCTGCTAGAAATATATAAACACCAAAAGGGATAGATTATAGTCTTATCTAAGTAACGAATGATAAAAGTAGCAGTAAAATCTGTAATAGTAAAAGTACCAATAATGATTAAAGAATGATTAAAATAAGTTACTCTGAAAAAGTAACAATGTTTTAATCTGCATTAGGGTAGACACAAAATCAGATATCTCCCCTAAAGTAAACCAACCTTAATCAGAGGATTGGTAGAGATCCGGTGAAGGTTCAGTTCCTAATCCTGTATTTATATGGTACTTGGTGATCGTTCTGACTGAAAGTAGAACAGAATGGTGTCTCCAGTATTCACTTTTAACTGAGCTATATACTGTTGATATTATTCCTTCTCTGTTTGAGGGTCAGCAAATTTCCATAATGGTGTCCTCTTGTGGCCCTGGAGCACAATGTACTTACGTTGAGGTAATCCCTTTTCATTTCAGATGCTCCCCTAATGAAGGAGTTTCTGAACTAACTTGTATTCTATACAGCTTCCATATTTTAAAATAAAACACTCCTGGAAATTCCCGACATATTTTTGAAATCTACACACGTTACGTTACAGTTTCTTTCACACATAAATGCAGGGTAAATGAGGCTTAGTTCCCCTTGAAATTAGAGGTCCACCAATCGGTGTTTTAATTAACTGAATCTCCCGGGACAGAAAACACTTGAAGAACACCAATTATGTCGCTGGGCTTTTATTGAAAAAAATTTGTGTGTCACTTTAAGAATTTAATATATGCGCGTTTCACTTTTTTTTATCATTTCCAAAGATGATCATCAGATTACCTTACTTAAAGGAAGGTTCTCTCAAAACTCCAGTCCTTTTCCTTATTCTTAGATTGTAAGCTCTTCGGGGCAGGGATCTCATTCCTAATGTGTCAGGACATTCTAAACTTATATTAATTTATCCATAATTTATATACATGTGTTCTCAACCTATGTATGAAATAGTTTTTAATTTTTATTAGTATAATTGCTTGCACTTATTCCTTTGTTTGAATACTCTGTATTTTATAATGTGCAGAGCTGCGTATAAAGTGCCACTTTATAAATAAAATTATACAAACATACACTCTGTCTGCAGTCTGCTATATAACCAATTGGTAAGATTGGGGACTGTCACTGACAGTAACAGAAGGGCAGAGCATTAAAGGAAACTTTATGTAAGTATAATAGCTGATCTGAAAAATGTCCAGTAGTGAGGACTTATAGGTTTAGGTATGGGGAATCAAATCTGCAAAGCTATCCCACAAGAGCTGCTAGGTGTAAGGTAAGTACATGCAGAATGTTTATTTTTTGCTAGGAACATAATGGAAACAAAAAAAGTGTAAGCCTGGGGATTTGAACCTGTGGGCCAATGGTCTATGTGTTTCTAAAACAGCAAGCCACCACTGTACATGCAGATAACGTAGGTACATTTAGAAATTTTTATCTTTTGCTAAGAAAAAATTTATTAAAATCAGTTGACTATTTTTATTGCTCCAGGAGGGCTGTAAGCAAATTCACGCTGTTTGGTAAATAAAACAGAGCTGCTATATATAAAATTTGTACATATGAACAAACTTTATATGATGGAAACAAAAAAAAAAAAAAAGAAATAAACTCTCTTTTGTATTGTTTCTAAGTTAGCCAGAGAATATGAACCTGTGATTTCTTTGGCTGTGTGTTTCTAAAAACACGGCATTTACATGTTGCGCTTCCAGAGATACAACATGAGTTGTAATGGCAACAACATGGAAGCGTTTTTAGTTACAGAATCTATTATTGACAAGTACTAAATGCTACTTACTGGAGAAGAATGTATAGGTGTTCTGGGGAGGAAAAAAAATATAAGTTTAGTTCTCCTTTAATGTGTAGAGCTGAAAAAATGGTGTGAATAATTGCCGTTTAACAGTCCTAAGTTATACACATAATGAAAGGTGTATATTATTGGATCCAGTGTTTCTTACAGTTATCAAAGGCCCTAGTACTGGTCATATCCCAGTCTGTTTTTCCAGGCTCACCTACTTTGCAATCTTTAGTGACATTTCAATTATTGCAAATAAGTTGTGCCCCACTATATGCATTGTGATTCAGTCCACCATTTTACCATTTTTGGTTGATTCCTGTATGGATTCTATGCATACATAAAGACAGTAATAAGAGTTCACTGAATAGAATTAATAGGAGACCACATAAAAATGGCAACTGCAAAGAAGTTGGAGGAGCACACTACTACGTTTTCAGTGTTTATTTCAGCAAAAATGCAAACATACAACGTTTCGGGGGATACAAATTCCCCTTCCTCAGGGGAGGAAGGGGAATTTGTATCCCCCGAAACGTTGTATGTTTGCATTTTTGCTGAAATAAACACTGAAAACGTAGTAGTGTGCTCCTCCAACTTCTTTGCAGTTGCCATATTGCTGTGGCCCTTGAGGTGGAGGGCTGGGAGGGTTGCACCTACCAACCAAAGGCCGTGCCATTTGAGGTGTGCTGGAGTGTACTTTACTGAAGATTTTGGACCACATAAAAATGCATGGAAACACAATAAGTGTGCACTTTTATTTTATCATTTTGATCACTGCAGTGATCAAGCATAAGACCAAAAATATATCCATCAATACCAAAACATTCTTTGAATGTGCATGGGAATCATTTCTATTTCCTTTTCAAAGAGACAAATATTTTTAAGTTATGCTCAAGATATAGTATATATTCCATGAATGTATTGTATTGTGATGTGATAGTAATACAGATCCCAGAAGCTGTAATACGTTTAGGGTTTTTTGAGGTGAGGAGATCAGTAGTAATTTGTAAAATGGTAAAAACAATAAGAATATGCCTTTCTTAAAGCCCTGAATATATTACTTTGAATGATAAGGCCAGTTTTAAAGCAGTGTTGGTAGGAAATGTGAATGGATTTATTATGTTTGGAAAAACTACCGCTTGTGGTGGTAGTTTTATGAAGGACTTTATAGTAGTTTTTTTCTATCACTTTTATATTGTGTTACCTAGTATTAACAGCAATCTAATATATCCCCAGGGGTAAGGACCTAACACTTTAGGTCCTCATCCTAGGTGCTTCAAATGGGAAGGGTTTTTTTGGAGAGTTTAATTCTCCTTTAAGGGCATTGCATAAAGGCCTGTATATTATCAGTCGTGCACAATCACACCTGCAGGGAGTTTCACTCAGAGCCGCAAATGCTTTGGGCAAATCTCCCATACAGGATTTACCAGAGGGTGCCCGCCTCTGGGTGAATCTCACCCGTGTGTAAGTATTTAACGCCAGACCGCGCAGCCTCTGGTAAATCACTTTGCGGCGAGTGCCTCCGGGACTCGCGCAGCCGCCGCTAAGCAACGCCGTAAATCGGCTAGCGCAACGTTAAGGGGAGAATGGAGCGATGCGTGGCTGCAGCGCTCCTCGATGAAATCCCCTGCTGATTTCTTAATAATTGGGACATTGTGCATGCTACTATCTTACATGATATGCTTGCCATTGGAGGTACAAAATTAGTTTCTTGGTCCTATCTGCCTAATATTGATAAGTAATTTGGTTATTTGGTATCTTTTATGAACACCACTGATTCCATGAAAACAAAAATAAAACATAGTGTTAGGCTAAGGCCACACTGAGCATACGCACTTTGTGCACGTCGGATCCCTGTCCATTTTCGGGGATCAGAGCGATTGGGAATGGCACCAAAAATGGTGGTCGCATGTGCTCTGATCAATGGATCACGTATTAAAATGGCCTGGTGGGGCCTAGCCCTTTGTATATAGTGTTAAAATTGTCTATAATGTTAAAATTGTTCCTTTTTTTGACATTAAGCACAACCAGAGAAATTTATCCAGAGCTGCTAATCGTGTGAATTCTTACAATATTGTATAAGTACTGGTACACACACATCTTCCACCTGACCCCCCCGGTGCGCATCTTCCAATCCCCCCCCCCTCATCTTCCTCACCAACCTCTTCCCTGCAGCTGTGTCTGTGGTGCATCTGTAACTGGGGGTTAGTATATAAGTTTGTACTAGCAGCCTATTGTATTGTGCAGCCTATTGAAGACATCCTTTACTTGGACAAATAGTGCAATTGTATTTTATCAATTTACTTTAGTTCTTAGAGATTGAGATTATTAAATTGAAAACACCATAACATTTTTAACATTGCAACATTTATTGCACTCTTCTTCTCTTCTTGTTTCAGATTTTTCCTGGTATTCAGCTGCCTGGTGCTCTCAGTTTTCTCCACTATTCCAGATTATCATAATCTGGCTAACAAAGGCCTTTTCATACTGGTAAGAAACCTTTGTTATGTAAAAAAAAGTTTAATGTATGAATTTTCAGTACACAAGGTCATATATTTATTGAAGAGTGAATAAATTAAATAGATTAGAGTTCATGGCAGATTGTCCCTGAACATTTATGAAATATACAAGGCTATGTAACAGTTCATTTAATACATAATATATGACCACATTGAAAGCAATGCAGCCTGCATCATTCTTCAAATGTAAATACCAACCATCATTTCTGCATGTAAATTTTAAATGTTCGTGCCTTATAGGGAAAGGTGACATCTTCGTTGCCAGATCATTTGGTCTAGTACACATACAAGGTTATTCAATAAAAGTTCTTATCGTTTAAAATGGTGCTAATTTTGCCCCAACCAATCAGATGTTAGCTTTCAAATGTTAAACGATAAGACCTTATATTGAATCTCCTTGTTAATGTAATAATCAGGGCTGCACTGATTGCAAAGTGATTGCAATTTAACAACAATTCTAATTCATAAATGCTGCATGTATTTTTAATAGGTATCCTTGACTCCATACATGTTTCAGTGATGTGGCAACCCTGGTGACAACCCTACAGCAGTATGTGTAGTCACCTGGTTATAGGGTAACCCTTTTGAAATAAAAAAAAAATAACAAAAGTGGTACAAAGGTGATACCTTTATTGGCTAACTAAGATGGATGATCGTTCTCTATACATAGAGTAGGGTAACCGATAGTGTATGTTTATTTCTGAAATAGTAACATAAAATGAGGGTTGCTTGTTTATGGCCAGCTTCAGATAATGGGCATATAACATCTTTCTATTTTTCTATCCCACAAAGTCTTGCCAAATCTAGCAAGAATCCTGCCACAAAGAGAGAGATAATTTACCGCAATTAAGTAGTAAAGAAAGAAAAAGATTACTCACTTTTATAAATATGGCCCTTTTTCACTTACAACCTCCCTCTCCACTGCTGCTGTTATGTGCCTTTTCCATTTACGAGCAGCAGCAGTGGAGGATCTTTCTGTAATGGCAGTCAACCACACGGCCATGACTGACTGCCTTATGAGGAAGTAGCAGGAAGCCACGGAGGTGGATCGTGGTTGTAAGTATAATTTTTTGCTCTGGGAAGCAAAATGGAACTGGGGTTTTGGGGGGCCCTGAATAACATATTAAAATATTATTAGGGATGGACATACCATTTAAGAAATAGAGATATAGAATATGTGCAAAATAAGTTACAGGAACAAAATGAAATTTAATTTATTTTATGTTAATTCAGTGTATGTTCACTGATTATTTTAACTTTATTTTATCTGTTTAACTGAAGAAAGGAAGGTAAATAAGCTGCATCTTACCTCCCGTTATTTAGTAAAATTTGCAGGAGAGGTGGCTCAATCCAGCTGACAGTCTCCGATGCCACTGACATTCTCTGATGCATCCCCAGTCCTTTGCACTGTGTAATGCGTAGGAGACAGTCAGAGAAGCTGGCGCTGGAGCGATCCGCAGTAAGTTCTTCCCCTCTTGCAAGTTTTACTGAAGAACAGGAGGTAAGACATAGCTTTTAAAAAAAAAAAATCACTGGACATGCAATGACATTTGGGGTAAGATTCCAATAAAAATGAGACTTATTCAGTAAATTAGTTTAATTCACTCAGTAAATCTTTCCTGCTAAGATTAACACCATTTTGTTTGTTCAGTTATGCTCCCTTTCCCTCCCACCATTCTGCCCATTTTGCCTGTGTCACAAATAGCTGACGTCAGGACTTCTTGCTCCATAGACAAATTCTAAATTAAGAAGCCCTTGTGTCTCTCCTGTGATTAAGTACAGTTGCCTTTCCTTTTGGAAAGGTGCAGGAAATAGCAGAGAAATCTTTGCTGATGTTTGAGAAACCAGACCTTTCCATTTGGGTTAGATCAATGTGATGGAAAGGTGAATCACTGTCAACCAAGCACCCCTTACACACATCCACCTGCATTATTATCCAACATGTGTTAGTGGTGAAGTTAGGTTTTGTGCTGGTAACTGAAATTATTTGTTTTTTTCTGCTTAATTTTCAGTTTCCATAGTTTTTTAATGGTTCTCAATTTTCTTTAGAACAAACAAGGTTACTCAGGGTCACACAGTCAGACAATAAAGAATTAGATGAAACACATAGTCTGGGTTATATTCTTTGGTAAATATTTTTGACCATTGAATGGTTCTCTAATATTAATGTTTAATGTTATTCTAGGAATTATTTTAAAGGGTAACTCATACCTTTCAAACAATCCTAGGTTAATGTCTCTAGCTTCTCTGGATCTTAAGTCTGTCTTAAGTCTGTGTATGTTACAGGAACATGATAAATTGTGTAAAAAGTCCCACCAACCAAAATCTATGTTTTTTTAAGCTAGTTAACGACCTGCAACTATTCTCTGTCCTTTCCTCTACTTAAAGCACACCTTAGGGCAAGAAGGCTTGTGGTTAGCTTTAAAAATAATTTAGAAGTTGGGGGTTGATGCTTATAATGGAGCTGATGATTCATTGTCCTAGCGTTAGGTATGCTCAATCCTGTGACTTGGGGCAGAGCAGTGGTGCTGATGATGTCACAGCTCACAGTACTAGCAAAAAAAACCACAGAATATCCTACCTTTTTGAAAACGTTCCTTTGTTTTTCATATATGAAACAAAAATAATCTTTGCAGTTTATTTCCTATCAACCACTGAGAAAAAAATAAAAACCTGTAACTTTTGTGTGGCTTTGTGTTTTTCAAAGAGCAATAGTCTGCTGAGATACAAGAGCTTATACACAGAAAAAAAATTATATTTAGAAACATTTATCCTTTGCTAGCAATAGAATGAAAGCCAAAAAAAATGCATTAAAATCAGCTATTTCTTGTTCCTGGTATGCTTTCTGCAATTCATACTGGGTAGAAAATCAACTGCAAGAAACAGCTTTCACATCTTATTAGGGACTTCCATATTGGTGTGGAGACATCTGAATAAAAAAATATGTGAATATATATAGTGAACAGAGGAGGTGGGGTGTGTGGCCAACAGGTGCACATGCTCACAGAGCTCTTTGAAGACTTTATTGGCTTTGAGTTGTACTGGCAACAACATAGAAGTTTTTTTAGTTTTAGAGTCTACTTTTTTACATGTACGTAAATGCAACTTAGAGATGTATCTTACTCCTTTAATGCGTGCCATTCAGTATCCGACCTTCCCACATTCCTCAAATGCCATTTAAAGGGGCTAGAAAAAAATTTATTTTATAGGCTCAAGAGTCAAGTGGGAAATGAGGAGCACTGGGTGATATTTATAACACTGCAAATTATCACACCCCACCCCCCCATACATACACACACACACATATACATTTTTAAGTACTGTTGCCATTTAACATTTTAAAAAAAATCTACTCAACAGTTTTTGCTGTTTAATTTAAGAGAAAAAAATGTGCTCAAATACATAGAAAAAAGTTAGTCAAGCAAGAAGTGTCCTGTTGTGTGTCAGAGGTTGATCAGAGTATGTTCATGCTCACCAGTGATCCTGGGTTGGTTACTAGAAAAGCATATATATTTAATAGATAATTATTTTTTTAAAATGTGCTCACTGGATAATATAATGCTTACTATATGGATGGATAATGTTGAGTTCAGTGGGCTAATATAAAAAGGTGCAAACCTTTGCTGTTAATTTGTAGGTCAGATGTGACCATTTTACTGGTCTACAACAGTTAGAATACATTTGATAACATCTGATTTGTTGCGGCAGATTAAAAGCATAGACAACATTTTGCATTCCTTAATAAACAATCTTAATTTTTCTCACTGGGTGAGGTTTGTAGTTGCTTGTTTGGTCAGACATGGAATCATCAGTGGTGTATTTATCCTAACCTCTTTACCCTTCCATTTAAGCCACAGGTGTCAAATGTGCGGCACTCCTGATGTTTTGAAAGCTACAACTCCCAGCATTACCCAGCTTCATACTGCTAACAGAGAATGCTGGGATTTGTAGTTTTGTGATGTTTTGAAAACTACAACTCCCAGCATTACCCGGCTTCATACTGCTAACAGAGAATGCTGGGATTTGTAGTTTTCAAACAAGAGCTGCACGTTTGACATCCCTGATCTAAACTACTGAAATACTTTTCTCACCACTCCTGATTTCATTTTCCCTATGACTTTAGAATTTACTGATGTACACAAACAATTCAGTATTACAAAATTATGTAATGGCAGAGGCAACTGTTCAACAATGGCATATTTTAAATGTATCACCAACCTTATGCCCGAACCAAAACACTGTTTGTTGCTTTTGATAGTTCAATAGAATGTATTTTTGAAAAACGTTTTTCGTTGGGAGTGGATTGGTTTTCCATTTTTTTGTATGCAAGGCTTGTTAAAATGAAAAGTTTGTTTCATAAATTTTAAAATTAAACATAAACATGAATCTCGGGTTGGTGTACGCTAAAAAAGTAACAGAATAAAATGCAAAATTTCGAAAACAAGTGTGAACAATATACATTGAATGCTAAAAGCAATTGCATAACTAAAAAAACACAGTAGTAACAAATTATGCCAGTATTACCAGTTTTAACCTCTGAATGTCAGTTACAAGAAATAAATTATAGTATAATTTAATTGATATATTGGTAGGTTGACATAGCTAGCCTTTTTAAAGCATCTCACTAGCATTAAAGGGCATCTATACTGAAAAAATTGTCTGTTAGTAAAACTATAGTTCTTCCCAACTATCAAGGTACCATGTTTTTATTTGATCAGATGGAGGCATGGTGCACACCGGGGAAAGACACACATTCCTATGAGTAAGAGCACAATAAGCGCTTGAAACGCGCCAGGCAAATGTTTTGTTGATTTGGTGATGTGTGAATAAAGTTTGCAGTGACGTTACTGCATGTGTGTCATTTCCGGTGTGCACAATGTCTCCATTTGTACTGGTTACACTGTGAGCAACGACGAGTGGGCAAAGTGACATAGCCTGGGACATATTGGTGAGCATATACCCTATATACACATTATATTTTGGATGTCTATTTGATGTATCAGCAGCAGCTTGGAAAGCACTAAAGTGGAGGGTCTGGGGCATTTTCACGAGCACCCAGACAATTATCTAAGCATTAAAAAAATTTTGACAGTGTATGGGTATTGGGAGAAGAGCACCCTTTTGTATATATTTTATATATATATCTTATTACTATTTTTTTTATCAGACCCCTATATCTTTAGATATGCAATCTAAACTAGCTTACATTTCAGCTGTCAATCAAGTGCCTTATTATCATAAACTCTTCCAGTTATTGCAGTTTTGCTGTAACTGGAATGTTGACAGTTGGTATGTGTGAATTGCAGTGCTGCCTCATAGTGATTACTGAGCATATTTGCCCTCATAGAAAGTCTGGTCAAAAGGAAGGAGGTGACGGGTTATGGAGAATCAGGGGGAGACTGAGCATGAGCAAATTAAGCACCGGATTGAAGGCATGCAACAACACACGCATCTCAGAGTGAGGTCTACTTGCATGTAGTAATTTATTTTTTCATTATAGTAACCAACATTTTTAAAGTGTCTTTTAACCAGATCAGGTTTTATGGTGCTTAATTTATAATGACTGTTCACATTCTTTGATAGTTAAGACAAATCAAATAAAACAAACTAAAATAAAAAGGGAAAATTTCAGATATTTAGTAAAAAAAAGAATTTGCAATTTAAGGGTTTCCATTATTATTATTCCCCTATGGGAAATAATAGATTATTAGTGTTTTAGGTACTGCATTTCTGTAAACAAGTTACTTAAGGATGCTACCCACAATGAACTAGTTTCAGCTTCTTATTACACATGGAATCACCTGAACTTTTTTATCTTTTAATTTAAATTTATAATGTCTGGTAACATGATATATATTTTTTTTTCTTCAATAATGATTAGGAATTTGTCATGATTGTGGTGTTTGGGATGGAGTATATTATCCGGATCTGGTCAGCTGGATGCTGCTGTCGTTATCGTGGTTGGAAGGGAAGATTGAGGTTTGCTAGAAAGCCCTTTTGTGTGATTGGTAAGGAACAATGCATTCCTTATTTAAAGTATATTGTTCTCTTTCATTGAAATAACATAATCTTATGAAAGTTCATATATATCAAATGCCTTAGCTAAGGGTTATCATTAGGAGTAAGTTAAAAAGGGTAACAATAGGTGCTATCGCTATTTTTCTTTGACCAAAAACTAACTGAAATAATTTGTGTCCCATATTATATTACACGTATCTTATCTATGTGTTTTTTTAAGTGGACCTGTGGTCTCCTTGAAAGTGGCCTTTATTAAAAAGGGCACACTTCTGCCTCCATGACTGCAGAATCATGCTTCTAGCTGCAGTTTAACCAAAGTTACAGCAATATTTCCTGCTGGCACTGTGAGCTGTGACATCACCAGCACTTTGGGTCTGCCTCCAAGTTTAAGGTTGGAGCATGCTCACTGCTGGGATAGAGCATCATCAGCTTCATCCATAGGCAGAGGAATGGATAGAGAATGGTTTCATGTCTGTAGCTTCAAAAAATATTGATATTTGGGTGTGGTGCTTTTGACACAACTTTTGACACATGCCTACTACAGAAACTTTTCTCTAAAATGTAGATTCCCCAGCCCATGCTTGTGAAGGTTCTCATTCATTGTGTCAAAAGCACCACACCCAAATATCAATATTTTTTGAAGCTACAGACATGAAACCATTCTCTATCCATTCCTCTGCCTATGGATCAGGAAGTGGAGCAGCGAGAGACTGGGTCAGGTAAGGAAGTTCATGAGCGTCTTTTCAAACTGAATATCGCAAAAGTGGGGTTGGGGGGGTATTCTACCATTCAGAGCAAAGGGTTTTTTTAGTGGACATGCCCTTAATAGTTATTTGCAAAGCATAGGAACATTGCTGCAAAAGACACAAGTTCATTTACCTTTTGGTACATTCCTCTAAGTAGTTAAACCAGTGATACATTGTAATATGTATAGACTTGCTAAGGATGTTTTTTTTTTTTTACCTTCAGAATCATTGTTTGTAAATACAGTAAGTGTGTGTGGTGGTGGGTGGTTCACACTTTGCTCCTTTTATGCCTTTCCCCTCTTAATCCTCACTATCCTCATTGCGCATTCCTCTCTTTCGTGGTCTGTCTCCAGATGTTAAAAAGTCTTCTGAGATAAAGCTTTTCACCTTACTGTCAGCATAACAGCTGCAGAATGGATTTCTGTCTTCCATTGTAGTGGCGGATAAAAATGGGTGGATAGTGGGTGAAAATGTAAAGCCAGCAGTGTCACCGGTAATAGATGGATTGTGTAAAAAGAAAAAAAATGGTCAGCAATTTTTAAATAATTTACAGTAGTAAAACAAAGTGGGGAGGGGTTACACTTTTCATTGGTGTTCCTATCCTCTGCTCATAGTGCAACGATACAACACAGATCTATTACTTGGAGATTTAACGTTTAGCATAACAGGAAAAGTTTTTTTTTAATAAGGCTAAATCAAAAATTAAGGTCTCTATAATTACAGTATATAGAGAGTTTAGAGAAAAGGTATTTGAGGACTTTCTGATAATTAGTTTCTATGAATAAAATCAAGAACATCTACGCAAAACATTAACTCACAGTCACACTGAAGCTGAGCATTTGCTCAGCTTCATTTGCACACTGGGCACTTCATTTTGCTAGAACTGCTCCTTTTCTGCTCCACCGCTCAATTTCTAAAAAGAGATACAGATTTATGGATAAAATTAGGGAATTGTTTATAAAAACAACCAAATTATTTATGATTACATATAAGTGATTATTAATTTATAAATGTATCAATTATTAGTACAAATTTAAATACTGGTTAAGCAACACAGCTGCAGAATATTATATAAGGAGTCATTTTTAAATAATTTTTTGGGGGGAGCCTAGCTGTTGGGTATGACTTCTAGTTTGGAAGATCGCTGCCAGTGCGATAATATTTTATGGGCCTTAGGTCCAGTGACTGTATGGTCACACACCTTACGCTCTGATTGTACAGTTTAACGTTTATACGCGAGTATAAACCAAGGTTTTCGGGCTTTAAAAATAGCCTAAAAACCGAACTTCGGTTTATTCTCGGGTTAACCTTATCTTCACAGTAATCTGGTGGCTGGTCGCTCCGCATCCTCTGCTCTGCCGGCTCATGTCACTTCCTCGGCGCCGAGTAGTGACATCATGTGGCAAAGCAGAGGATGCAGAGGGAGCGGCTGTCGTATGCTGGGTGTTGTAGTTTCCTAACATCTGGAATGCCAAGGAATGGGGGTTACTGTATGGGATTATTGTCCATTTAAAGGGCAACTAATGCCTCAAAACAATACAGAATCAGGAGGATGGTATTGTTTAAAAGATTGCCTTCTGATTCTGTATTGTTTTGAAGCTTTAGTTGCCCTTTAAATGGACAGCAGAATTCCCATACAGTAGTCCCATACAGTAATAGTCATACTGGATTTGGCTATTACAGTATGGGACTACTGTATGGGAATTCTGCTTTCTATTTAAAGGGTAACTAAAGCCTCAAAACAATACAGAATCTGAAGGCAGTAGTGGTCATATTTTCTACCCTCAGTTTTTACTTGAGTCAATCATTTTTACACCGTTTTCTGGTATTTACTGATGGGATATAGTTTAAATAGATACCTTGTGCTATTTTTTGTAGCACAACACACTGTGTTACCTAGGAGTAGGGGGGATATAGGATATTACATATAGGAGGAAAGGTGTATATGTATGTGTGTACTATTTCAATATTACCATTTAAATGGCCATCAATAAATGTATATGAAGTATAACACTGATTTATATTAAGTACAAGACAAAATATACAACTTATACAAAATATATAAACTTTCTTACAGAGCTGAGATTCCTATTTTAATGTGGGGCAAGTCAAATGGGAGGTTAAACCACACCCCTGTGACTGCTAAGGGCTCTCCGTGTGGATACTGAAAGGAAGTGGTAATGTTAGTATAACATAGAATGATGTGCTGTATGTAAAACATCAGTCTTAGCCAATCAAAAAAAAACTTTCTGTATGCTACACAGGAAGTGATGTGTATGTGGGAAAGAGGATATAAAGGATGATACTTTGCTTGTTTCTCTAGGTAACCTTGGAGGGAGAAATATGTGTTTATATGTTAGACTATTAGGGCAATGCTATTATAATAGCATGAGGCTGTGAGGAACCCTCTGTTATAAGAAGGTTCTATTTCATTTTCAATGAGCTTTTAGCAACTTTAACCCCCACCTCTTCTTAAATTATAAAGCTTATCAGTATCCTGTGCTCCCTACCTACTTCCGAATCATTAATAAATAGTCCTATTTATTATTTAATAAATAGTCCTTAATAATAGTCCTAACCCCATAGCAACTGTAAATCTGGAACTTGCTGTAGTGAATACTAATAAGTACAAACTAGCTTGTTGATCAGGATCCTGCATAGGGGCTCAGGTTGCCCAATTGTGCTGTTTAGTTTGAACTGCACATTGTGGCAGGATCTTAGAGTTTTGATGGATAACAAACTTAAAGGTAGCAAGCAGTGCCAGGCAGCAACAGCTAGAGCCACCATGGTATTGTCTTGTATAAAGAGAGGTATGGATTCAAGGGAGGAAAATGTTATTCTCCCTCTTTACAAAGCATTGGTAAGGCCTCATTTGGAATATGCAGTCCAATTTTGGAATCCTCTGTACAAAAAGAACATCTTTGAAATAGAAAGGGTTTAGAGAATGGCAACTAAACTATTAAGGGGATTGGGGGAGCTTGAATATGAAGAGAGACTGGATAAGTTACAATTATGTTAATAGAGAAAAGGTGCTTGCGTGGGGATATGATTACTGTGTATAAATACATTAATGGGCCATACAGTAAACTATCTGGGGCATTGTTCACCAATAGAGCATGTCAGAGGACACATGGACATCCCTTAAGACTTGAAGAAAAAAGGTTTAGGCTTCAAGTTCGGAAAGGGTTTTTCACTGTAAGAATGGTAAAGCTATGGAACTGTCTTCCAGTGGATGTTGTGATGACAGGTTCATTGGTCAGTTTAAAAAAAAGCTGGATGAGTTTCTGCAAACAAGGAATGTTGCATGTTACTGGTATTGATACATACTGTAAAGAGTTTATCCAGGGAAATTTCCGAATGTCACTTGGAGTCAGGTAGGAATTTTTTTTCCCCTTCATAAATTTGGTGGGTTTTTTTTTGCCTTCCTCTGGATCAACAGTTAGGCAGGAAATGAGGATATTGCTAGATGGGTTGGACTGGATAGACGTATATCTTTATTCAACCTCAAATACTATACTATACCAATTATTCTTAGACCTGCAGGTTTAATCGACTTAGACTTAGCTGGCAGGTAGGTGGAATAGGAAAGGGAGAGCAAGTTTAGCTCCTTTAACCTCCACCTCTCCTTAAATTATAAAGCTAATCAGTGTCCTGTGCTCCCAAGTCCTAACCTCATAGCAACTTTAAATCTGGAACTTTATTGTGGTAAATAGTAATAATTTTGAACCTAGCAGGTTAATCTGGATCCTGTATAGGGTCTGAGGTTGCCCAATGGTGCTATTTAGGTTGAATTGCATATTGTGGCAGGATTGTTTGGGTCTATTCCCAGACAGGTTTGTGCTATTTCGTTTCCCTGGATGCAGATAACAGTTTGACTAGGCCACTCTAGCGCAATTTCCGTGCATTTGCGCATGTTTTTTTTCTAATGGGCATACTTTTGCTAGTATTTATAACATCTGGAAAGGAGCACTCCTTGTTCTTTTTAAATCTTCATGTCTTTTTATTAACAAGTTGTACTTCAATGGTTAGACCGAAACAGGTTGAAGTATATAACGTGTTAATAAAATACTTGAAGATTTAAAAGACCTAGCAGTGCTCCTTGGGATTGCACCCGGGTATTGGATATTGGCTAGTGGTGAGCAACCTTCCTTTATAACTATATATATAACGCAGGGCACTCAAGGTACTTGGCTAACCAGCGCTAGGTATATTCGAACACTCAGTCTGATCATAAGTGCCCTGGGTTCTGCTTCTATATTTTGATTTTCCGGTTTTGGCACACGGGCTACTGGTATGTGAAATGGAGGAGTGTGCATGGAGCTTGATAAAGGCCAATAGAACAAGGCCGAAACGTTGCTGATTTTTGCACTATGCACTTTTGTAATACATTTGTGAATAAGACCTGTGGAGCGTTGGCTACTACTCATTTTCTGTTGTGTATTGGAACCCAAACCAGCAGCTTCAGGCATACTAACATTAATGGGAATGCTGTGTGCACACTACTACTGACTGTGTGTGTGTGTATATATGTGTATATATATATATATATATATATATATATATATATATATATATATATCCCTTATATATTATATAAAATTATATAAATAAATAAAAATAAATTTATAATTTTATGGGGAATACATTTGTTTTTTCGGAGGTACTATGTTGGTGGGGGTGGGTAAAAGTAATATACATAGGGACAGTGTTTATGTGTTGTTTAAGCACTAAATAAATAGTTATATCAATATTAAGAAGTATGTAGTAATGACATTAAAGTATATAGAAATGTAAATAAGGCAAAATATATAAATAAATAAAAGTACTTAGTAGTCCCCACTCCTTTTTTGTAATGGTATCTTCAAAATGGACTGTTAAGACACACCCCAGGAAGTTTTACAGGGAGGCAATGGAAGCTTACATAGGAACATATTTCTCACTTCCCTTTTAGTGTTGTATCCAATGGTGTGCTTATTATTAGATTGACAGCAGGGTTAGCGAATCAAAACATTTTCTGAGTGTTAGTAGGGAAGTAGGAAGTGTTAGTAGGAAGTTGCAAGACTTATATGTCACTTCCTTTGTAAAACATGTGACAGTCTTAGTAAAAACATTCTTCTCACTCTCACCTAACTCCACCCCACCAATCCCCTCTCAATAGACAAAAAGGAGAGCTGCTGATTGCTGGACAGGGAGGGATAGCTATATGATAGGGGGACTAAAAGGAAAACATCTCCATGCCCATTTCTCTGAGACAATGAAGTGAGTTTGTTAATGGTTTATTACATTATTTAAGCAATAGACCCCATAGAAGCCATGCACCTGTGTCCTGAACTGATAAATGTAATAAGACTGAAACATGACAGGATAGTCTGGGTTCTTTATAGGACCTCAGATTTACCAATAGTGATCCATCTGTAACACATTTACCAATAGTGATCCCTCTCTAACACATTTACCAATAGTGATCCCTCTCTAACACATTTACCAATAGTGATCCCTCTCTAACACATTTACCAATAGTGATCCCTCTGTAACACATTTACTAATAGTTATTCCTCTCTAACACATTGACCAATAGTGAACCCTCTGTAACATATTGACCAATAGTGATCCCTCTGTAACACATTGACCAATAGTGATCCCTCTCTAACTCATTGACCAATAGTGATCCCTCTCTAACACATTGACCAATAGTGATCCCTCTGTAACACATTGACCAATAGTGATCCCTCTGTAACACATTGACCAATAGTGATCCCTCTCTAACACATTGACCAATAATGATCCCTCTCTAACACATTTACCAATAGTGATCCCTCTCTAACACATTGACCAATAGTGATCCCACTCTAACACATTGACCAATAGTGATCCCTCTCAAACACATTGACCAATAGTGATCCCTCTCTAACAGAATCCCTGGTACCAGCTGTGAGTTAATGGGGAGGGTGAGTATTGAAAGACAGTTTGATAACTTTAAAGGAACTGTAAACTCAGTGTCCCGATCGTGCACCCTATCTCTTGTATTGGCGCGCATGCACCTAAGAGAGCGCGCATGGTCAGGACAGCGGTTGTTAGAGCAAAAGCGGGGCGGAGCGAAAGAAATTTCCAGTGTCCCCTGAGCAAAATATTATTCACAGGGAGGTGAGAATAAGCGTTCTCACCTCCCTGTGAATAATACAAACGGAGGGCAAATACTTCAAATGTTATGTATATGGGTTTACAGTTCCTTTAATTATGTGATTCAATGGATCTCCAATTGATCTATTATTGGTTGGAAATTTAAGGGGGAAGAATGATTCAAGCTCTGCACAACAATTGTATTTCACTGTGGTGTTTCCACCGAACTATAACACTATACAATGTTACAATAAATAGATCAAAATATTCATTTAGGGGATGTGAGACTAATAGAACCAAGATTTCATAGGATTTCTTTATTTTTAACATCTTGCCTTTATTTTTTTTTGGACAAATCCCTAAATTTTATAGTAGTGTGTATAAAGATTTTATATCATCTGTATCCACATATAGCTAAACATACAAGCTAAACATACACCCATATATTTCCCACTGTGCACCAACGGGCACGCTTTTGCTAGTATGTATATATATATATATATATATATATATATATATATATATATATATATATATGCAACAAAAAGGGGGGTTCCGAGCACTCCTTCTTAACACAATTTTTTTTTCGGTGCCTCGCAAACCCCCTTATCAAAATGATCAGGCAGATATATATATACGTTTGTCTCGCACTCACACTGTGAAGGTTCCAAGCCCCGGTGCTTTGCAAAGAAACGCGTTGATGCACATAATAAATATTTATTGAGGATAAAGAACCATGAGTGCTCCATTTACCGATTGTAGTAATATATATATACCAGGCACTCTTCCGAGGACTTAAAGCATTTTATTAAAACAAGGTAGGTCTGATGCCTACGCGTTTCAGCCCAACGTTGCTGGGCCGTCTTCAGGGTTTTTGTGTGTATATATATATATATATATATATATATATATATATATATATATATATAAAACAGCTCTTTTTTCAAGAATATTACGCCAAATTGAAATGTATAACCACTTCTAATGGTTAACATTGAATGTCTATCAAATTAACTAAAAAATCCCCAAATAAGAGATTTTTAGAAACTGCATACCCGCAGGATTTTATGAGTGAGATAATTTTCGATCAAAATGCAGATACCGGTGCGCAGCTCTTCATCCAATTGTAAATTATTTTCTCACATTTTCCTGTAAAATTGGAGATAACATCAAATGTGAATTTCATATGAAAGACTAACCCCTCCTGAATAAAACGGTATGAGACATTGCCACCAACTAACCCAAAGGGGGACCAATGTCAAATGGCAGTATAATAAATAAAAAACATAGCCAGCTTTGTATTTGAAAAGTCTGTAGTTTTTCCCACAAAACACTCCCTTAACTCAGAAATACCTCCAATAAACTATTTATTCTACACACCTTTAGCTACGTAACACTGTAGTTTGTATATTCATACCATCAATGATGTGGGCATAGTTCACAATTTTCTCAGATTTTTTTGAAAAAATTAACATAAAACAATAGTCAAAAAAAGGTAGAAATCATGCCAAAACCTCATTGAATGTAAAAAAAAGTTACCAAATGTCCTGAATCAAACATTATGCCATATGCATGGTTACAAAGTGAGACAATGCACGATGGCTCAAAAACAGCGAAAATATTCAGTCAACTCTGACTTTGAACAGTCTGCAGTTTTTCCTACAAAATGCCCACCTAACTCAGAAATACCCCCACAAACTATATATAACTGGAATCTACGCACCTTCAGCTAAGTAACGCAGTAGTTCATTCATTCATACCATCAATGACGTGGGCACAGTTCTTCGTAGAAGTATGCACTTTTCGCAGATTTTCTAAAAAAATTAACGAAAAAATACTTTCAAAGTTAGAAATCATGCCAACACCCCATGGAATGTACAAAAAAAGGTTACAAAATATCTGTCTCCCAAATGTCCTGAATAAAACTATTCCATATGCATGGTTACACACGCGGACGTGGAAGCGACTAGCCACAAAGTGAGACAATGCATGATGACTCAAAAACAGCAAAAATATTCAGCCAATTATTATTAGATTTAAAACACTCCCCTAACTCAGAAGTACCCCCACAAACAGGGGGGATATTCCTGGAATTGACACTGATTTAGCTACATAACAATGTAGTTTGTTCAGTCATACCATCAATGATGTGGGCGCAGTTCTTCGTAGAAGTTCGCACTTTTCACAGCTTTTCTGAAAAAATAAACAACTTCAAAAGGTAGAAATCATGCCAAAACACCATGGAATATAAAAAAAAATTACCAAATAACAATCTCCCAAATGTCCTGAATCAAACGGTATGCATTATGCATGGTTGCACATGCAGATGTGGAATCGACTAGCCACAAAGTGAGCCAATGCACAGTTGCCCAATTACAGCAACTTTATAGGTTTATCACACTAAACAAGCCTCTATATTAGAAATACCCGACCCCCCAAAACTATATAGTTTTGCAATCAACACACCTTCAGCTACGCAATGGTGCCATTCTTTATGCACACCACCAATGGTGTGGGCGCAGTTTTTCTTAGAATTTTGCACTTTTACCAGATTTTCTGGAAAAATGTACAAAAAAAAATTTAAATTTAAAATCATGGCAAATTCCCATGTAATGTAAAAAAAACTTTACAAACATCAATCTTCCAAATACTTTGAATCAAACAGGATGCCATATACATGGTTACACACAGAGATGTGGAAGCCAGTAGTCACAAAGTGAGCCAATGCGCAGTGGCCCAATAACATCAACTTTCCAGATTTTATAAACACCCCTCTAACTCAAAAATATCCCCGAAATGATATATTCTCAGAATCTACACACCTTCAGTTAAGCAACGGTGCCATTTTTTCATTCATGCCATCAATGGTGTTGGTGCCGATCTTCGTAGAATTTCAAACTTTTAGCAGATTTTCTAAAAAAATAAAGGAAAAACGAGATTGCATTGCGTTTTTAGGAGCTACCAATGAGGTGGGGGTATAGAATATTACATATAGGAAAGGTGTGTATGTGTGTACTACTGTATCTCACTATTACCATTTGAATGCACTCCCAGCATTCTCTGAATGCACAGAATGCTGGAAAATTTTGTTTTCATACATCCTAGAATAAAGCCATTTTTCGTGCTTTAGTGATTCCTTGAATATGCAAGTGATCCATCTGCCCTTTCCTTAAATCCATAGCTGGCCTAGGGAAGGATTATTTAGGTCACTTCAGGCAGTTGGAGTCATAAACCTTACCAAACTTTCCCTCCCTTTCCTATTGCATCTACCATCCAGCTAGAATCCAGGGGGTCTAAGTGTAATAAACCTGCAGGTCTGAGAAAGGACCCAGACAATCTCACCACAATGTGCCGTTCAAACCGCACATTGGGTGACCTGTGACTCTAAACGGGATCCAGATTAATGTACTATGTTCACGCATATTAGTAATTACCACAGCAAGTTCCAGATTTACAGTTGCTATGGGGTTAGGACTGGGAGTACAGGATACTGATTACCTTTATAGCTTAGGGTGAATGGGGTTTAAGAAGCTAAATGCTCCCCACAGAGTATAAAATGAAAAAGAGCCGCCTTGTAACAGAAGATACCTCACAGCCTCATGTTATTTATAATAGCATTCCCTAATAATCTAACATATAAACAGTTGGACATCTTGTACACAGGATTGTATGTTGCATTCAATCAGGACATCACCAGTTGCACGGGATCACACCAAACAGATTAGTCCCATCAAGAGCACACACCACACACTTCTATCTACTTTCACTTTCTCTCCTTCTAGCCATAGAGAGCAGGGATATCTTGTCTTTTATTACTCATTGATACCACATACAGGCTGGATGTGGTATATAAGGAGCCACATCATGTCCTGTGTAGCATACAGAAACTTTTTTTGGATTGGCTATGACTGCCACATGTTTTAAAAACAGCACATTGGATGTTATACTGACATCACCACTTTCTTTCAGTATTAATATGGAGACCCCTTAGCAGTCACAGGTGTGTGGTTTAACCTCCCATTTTGACTATCCCATATTAAAATAGGAATCCCAGCTTTGTAAGTAAGTTTAGGTGTTTTTTTTAGTTGTTTATATTGTCTTGTACCTAATATAAATGTACTTTATATACATTTATTGATGGTTATTTAAATGGTAATAGTACACACATACATATACACCTTTCCTATATGTAATATCCTATACCCCCCACCTCATTGGTAGCTCCTAAAAACTAAATGCAATCTCGTATGAAGATATAAATTGTTAAAAAAAAAAAAAGGTATCACTTTAAGAATTTTAAGTGTACCTGCATCTTTTCCTTAAGATGCAGATACATGGCTAAGTCCTGACCCAAGTAATTGTGTACTGAGCGATACGATGGTGCAGCTGCTGTTTGGTCTCCCCCACATACAGATCAGAGCACTCTTCACTGCACTGCGTATATGATGTCTCTCTCTTCTTATTTTTCGGTATTGGGGTTTTCAGATGTACCAATTGCTGCCTCAGTGTGTTATTTGGTTTAAAGGGCATGTCCACCCCCAAAACTATAATCCCCCCACTACTGGCCCCATTGTGTAGTGTAGTTTAATCCTTACCTCACATCCCAGCTCCATAATGTTCTCCTGTAGTCCCCCCCAAAGTCCCAAAAACTGCCCACCAGGAGGATAGCAGAGTCCATATAGGACTCTGCCTCCTACCTGGCCTCCGGGAGAAGTTTGGCATGCGTACTGCAGCCCTTCTCCCCCTCCCTCTCCCTCCCTCTCCGGATTCCCTCCCCCTAGTGTAAAACCCTTAATATATAAGATTCCCCCTGTCCCGCAGCCCCAACCGCTCCATTTTTATTCTTAGAAAGCTCCCCAAACTTTACTTACCTTCCCTCTTTCCCGGCAGCCGCGTCCGTGATTGGCTGCCGCTCAGCCAATCACAGACGCGACTGCCGGTCCCGCTCCTCTGCTTGCATTTTCTCGCAAGCAGAGGGCCGGCAGCGCGGCGGAGGAAAGAGGGGAGGTAAGTAAAGTTTGGGGAACTTTCTAAGAGTAAAAATATAGCGGTTGGGGCTGGAGGGACAGGAGGAATCATATATTAAAAAATTATTTTAAGGGTGGACATACCCTTTAAAGCAGACATGGTTATTTTTGAAAATTCTTCTTAATTTCTCAGAGACCCCTGCTACATATGGGATGACCATGTTCTTTCTCTTGTCTTGTTTTCCCCCTTCACTGTTGGTATTTGTGTTCTTTTCTTTCCTCCTACCCCTTTTAACAAACTCCCAGTCTGGATGTCCACAACTTTTAAAGGCTCTTCAGGACTCAACCGTGTACTTGCATCTTAAGGAAAAAGGACATATCTTTGAAGATGGTAATGTCAACATCTTGGCAAAGAAACAGGACTGGTTCAAGAGAGTTTCAAAAGAGGCCATTTATGCGAAAATAAAGAAACCAAGCCTGAATAGGGGTGGGGGGGGGGGTCGACACCAACTGTCTGCCTTGTACAATGCTGTTTTGACACCTTATCCTGGGCAGTTTCAATAACACCTCTTAGCCACAATACAATCACACCCTGCATGAGAAGGTCCCGAACACTTAGGTGTCAAATGCTAATTGGGATTTTCCAGGGTTCCTAAGTCATTCTGAATTGAGAAAGTCAGTCGGATAACTATCGAAATGTCTTCAACAACTAATCTTTTAGTGCAGTTGTTCTAACTGAATACAACAGATATTAATATTTGTATTGTTTATTTAGTAACAGGACACAAAAGTGATTTTTACAAATACAGTTAAATTGCCTTTGGAACATTGAACTAAACCTGTTAAATTCATATTTAGCATCTATTAAAATGTATTAACTTCACTGCTTTTTAGAAATTCTTCAAAATGTGTTGACAAACCAGTTTTTTTATTAAATGTTTAGAAAAAAAATCACAAAGTTTTTACTCTTTTTCTAATATATATTTTCAGATTTCATTGTCTTGGTGGCTTCACTGGCTGTAATTGCAGCAGGGACTCAGGGTAACATTTTTGCCACATCTGCTCTGCGTAGTATGCGTTTTTTACAAATCTTACGTATGGTGCGCATGGATCGTCGGGGAGGAACATGGAAACTGCTTGGGTCAGTGGTGTATGCTCACAGCAAGGTGAGTAGTTATGTATGCCTAATGATGTGCAAATAATAAAAGTTGTTTTTATGATGTCTATTCAAAGTGGAAAGCATGTAAAATTTTAATTCTTACCCAACACTGTCCGTGATACACACACATCATAAACCATACCCCAGCTGTTATAAGCCACACACCCCAAAAAATATCTTTCATAAAGCTAGGTACAGGCCTGCAACCATTCTCTGTGCTTTCCCCTGCCTCAAGAGTTTTGTTTTCTTAAGTTTCTGGCTTTAAAATCTATAAAGAATTTATAGACGGCACTTGTATGGAGACCACAGTTCCCCTTTAAGCCAAATTACTGAAGTGGCCCAGAGCTTCTGTTTACCATTATCCACTTATTAGAATGCCTGTTGATCAGAAAGAATAGGCTTTTCTTAGTTCCCCATCCATATATTTACCATCTGTTACAGTATTCTAGATCCAGGTAAAACTAAGATAGTTATTAGGTAACCATTAGTATGATGTATGAATATTGTAAGCATTTGTATAAAGAGTCAAAAGAGTTTTGAAAGAGAAATAAGGCCACAATGTAAATTAGCTTGATTTTGTGGATTCTATAATAAATACCTGGAACCTTTATGTTTGAGATCAACAGCATTGTGAAGAGATCATGTATAATTTTGAAGGTTTCTAGATATCCCTAAGTTCTGTATTGCTCCTACCTAGTAAATGATAACTAGTCTTGTTATAGAAGGGTCCCAGATAGGAAGCAAGTTGCTTGAGAGCTGTGTCAAGACAGAGAAGGAAACTAACAGGACAATGTACAGAGGACCACTATCACACTCTTTTGTGTGAGTTATCTGATGTACCAAGTCAATTGCAGATCTCTGTACATTATAAATGTGTTAAAGGGCATGTAAAGTCACCCTCACAGTTTCCCAACTGACTATAATATACAACTCTATAATTTACCCTTACCTAATCTGCATTGTTTTTTCTATCAAATCTGGCCCGTGTCTGCATTCTCCTACTAAAGTCATCGGTTATTACAGTGGGTGGGGCTGTCAATCAAGCCTTTTGTAATTCTATGCAGAACCCCACCTCCTGACTTGATGTGAGTTGCATATCCAATGTAAATAAACATAACCTTCAGGACAGCAGAAAGGTACATTCACATCCATCCATAATACCATATGTAGCCATTATATATCCATAATCCCATATGCAGCCTTCCCCTCCCCCCCCATAATCCCATATGCAGCATTTTTTTTCCCATAATAACCATTTCCATTTATATTCAATTCCAATTTATTGTGTTGTCATTCCCACCAAAAAAAACCCTAAATAACCCCTCAGCCATTTCATTAGAATCATTTCTCATCCATAAATCCCACCTTCCCCCTTGTCCCCCTAAAGGTTTCCTCCACCAACTCTTTCACACACAGTCCCCCCAGACCCCAGTTTGAACCATTTCATTTACAATAGATTAGTCATCCATAAATCTGCCCTCCCCCCTAATGATTTCCTCTGCCAACTACTTCTTCCACACACAACTCCCCAACCCCTCCACCCCCTTCCCCTTGGTCCCCTTTTTCTCATGTACTCAAATAGCCAAAGATTACCTTTTACAGGAATTATAGCAACGTGAAGCATTCCTGTGATTGGCTGCTGGCGCCGCACCTCCAGAGGGGTTTCTTGCAGTCCAAAATGCATCACCTTACATTTGTCAACATTGAATCTCATCTGCCACTTAGCTGCCCAATGGGACAATCGCTGCAACAATTGCACATCTTGTGAAGTTTTTAATGGTCGACAAAATTTTGTGTCGTCAGCAAACACAGAAACCTTGCTGACAATACCCATTTCCAAATCATTAATAAATAGATTAAATAGAAGCGGCCCCAACACAGAACCCTGTGGCACCCCACTTAGCACTTTAGTCCATAATGATGAAGCCCCATTTACAACTACAGTACCCTCTGCATCCTATTCATTAACTCATTTTCTATCCATGTACAATTGTGACTCCCCAGACCAACAGACCTCAGCTTATACATTAGTCGCCTATTGGGGACTGTATCAAAAGCTTTTGCAAAATCCAAGTAAACTACATCTACTGCTATGCCAGTCTAAATTTCTACTAACTTCCTCATAAAAGCCAAGCACGTTAGTTTGACGAGATCTATTCCTCCTAAATCCATGTTGGTTACTACTTATAATGTCAGTCCTTGAAACATACTCTAGAACATGTTCCCTTATTAAACAATGGCCTAGATAAAACTGAACTTAGCTCCCTAAGTACCCGAGGATGTATTTTATCCGGTCCAGGAGATTTATTAATATTAACCTTATTTAGTTCTTTCTGTACCAAGTGCACTTAAATCTTTTATAGAATTATTGCTACTATACTCTATGATATCTGTACTTGGATCTTCTATAGTGTAATACAGAGGGAAAAAAAGTATTCAAGACATTTGCTTTATCGCCCTCCTCCGTAACTAACTTATCCCCATTAATTAATGGTGCCACATTCTCAGTCCTCATCTTATTAATATACTTAAAAAAAAATTTAGGCATAGTGATGCTTTGTTCAGCTATCCGAACTTCATTATTAATTTTAGCTAGTTTGATTGCATTCTTACACTCTTACACAGTTTTTATAATCCCTAAAGGCCCTTTCCGTTCCCTCGTCCTTAAAGGAATGCCTTTTTCTTCCTTTCCATTTGCCTCTTTACATCAGAATTCAGCCACATGGGCGCGGATTTATTATTTTTTTTCGCCACCTCAGACCTGGCGATTTTGAACGGCTGAACTTAGCACAATAAAACACTTTTCAACATTTTATAAATATTTTCGAGCGGTTACCACAGCAAAATGGTTGCAGTAATGACTTTTCCACAGCTTCAAGGTGAGGAGCCAAGTGAGTATTGGGATTCTAGGTTTTTGATTTGGGGGAAAAAAAATTAGGCTGGGGAATGGACATGTATTTCAAATGAGACAAAATTTGTGTTTCATTATATGGCCTAAATCCATATAAATGTATTTCTTTGGGTTCTTTTGTAATGGAAGTAGGATGTTCTGTATTCTTTGCAGATTTTGATATTATTATATTTGTTTTTTACTGTTTTTTAAGGAGCTGATCACTGCTTGGTACATTGGCTTCTTGGTGCTTATTTTTGCTTCTTTCCTCGTATACCTGGCAGAAAAAGATGCCAATAAAGAGTTTTCTACATATGCAGACTCACTTTGGTGGGGCACGGTATGAACTTATTCTTATTCCTGTTCTAGGGGAATTGTGTCTATATTCCAGGTGCAGAAAATCATTTTTAAAAAAACAACACATACAGTAACAGCATGTAACATTAAGGGGCATGTAACATTAAGGGGACTAAATAGACTTTACAGCAATATAAATATGTATGTAAATCTGCAAATGTTCTAAATTATGTCTAAACTCAAGCAAAAACATTTAACCAAAAGGCCGGGTATCCCTATATGCCCTCAGTCCCCTAGTAAACTTAGGGGCTTATTTTTAAAAGAAAGTCTCCAGTTGATGTAACTGAATACAACAGATATACCATGACCTGGATGAATTAGAACCTTCACAATTATATTACCCATTGTTTTATTAGTATACAAGTAATTCCCGGGCACACTGCTTTAATCAAACCAAATTTCTTATATTTCAACTCTGAAGATGCCCTGTGAGTCGCCAAAATGTTGAAATAAAAATTGGGTTTGAATAAAACAGAATTACTTGTATACTATTGGAACAAATTAGTGCAACAGATGAAGTTGTACAGTTTGGGGGCACCTGTATAATAAGGAAACTAAAGGATGAGTGCAGTCTATTCATATATTCCATTGTTTTATTATATTTTTGCCTCACAGATTATTTTGCTCTGTAGCCAGACAGTTTTAATCTGACTAATGCTGGCTTGACATTAGATTGGTATAAGCTCAGTCCAGCATAAATGTTGAATCAATCACAATGCGTTTTGCCTGCTGATGATCCTATGAGGCTTCCTGACTGGATTATGGTTTGCAATTTATATTCATCTAACATCACCAACTTTTTTTATGTCATCCACAATTTCACATAGCATCTTAGTCGCTGCAAATGTATACTGTGTATATCTGTTGTATTCAGTTAGATCGATTGGACTTAAAGTTTTGTTTTTGAAGATGTTTCGCTAGTCATCCGACTGGCTTTCTCAATTCAGAATGACTTGTACAAGAATCTGTTGGCCATTATGTACCCTGGAAAGTCACAATTAGCATATCACAGCCAGGGGTTAGTGACCTTCTGAATGCAAGGCGTGATTGCATTGTGGCTAAGAGGTGTTGTAGGAACTGCCCAGGGTAAGGTTTCAAAGCAGCATTGTACATGGCAGACAGTTGGTGTTGAAACGTCTTCAAGAACTAAACTAAACTACAGTCCAGTTGATCTAACTGAATACAACAGATATAACATGACTTGGAGGAATGAGAACCTTCACAAGTATACTGTGTATATTTTTCCAGTGATATTTATGTCCCTCCAGATATTTTGCTCATTAGAGAGCATAATTGCCTCTGCAAACTTGATTTGCTTTTGTAATATAACTTAAAATATAATATGTATTTCCACCGTGCATATGAAATAATGTTATGACTTGTACTGATGAGTTGAAGTTTGTAATACAACCCAATTTTTTTGTTTAAGTTATATCCCTGTCCATCTCTTCTCTGTCACAGATCACCTTGACAACCATTGGATATGGCGATAAGACTCCTCACACATGGCTTGGGCGGGTTTTGGCTGCTGGCTTTGCACTTCTGGGCATATCATTTTTTGCCCTTCCTGCGGTGAGTCCTCACTTGCAAAATCACTGCTCTGTGCGGGAAATCATCTATTAGAGCTGTATTCCATTTCCACTAACATAGGCAAACTGAAATTATAAAGAAAAGAACTGTTTACCTCCATATATGAACCTAGCACTGTTGTCTTTACTAGGGGATTTTGGGTTCTGGGTTCGCCCTGAAAGTTCAAGAACAGCATCGACAGAAACACTTTGAGAAGCGGCGGACACCAGCAGCCAATCTTATTCAGGTATAATGTACTTAATGAGCAAACTGCACATACATAGAAATATCTCAGGTCTTTAAAGGATAACTGTATTGCCTCAATGCATTTTTTATTTTAATTGCTTTAAAAAGAGTAAAGATATGCAGCCCTCCCCTTACATTTTTTTTTCCTGATTTCGAGCCTCTCTCTGCCTTCAATTAGCCTTCCGTTAGCCATGCTGTGAAGGGGGAGTAATGATTCTGTCTGCCTTAAACGGTCACTCAAAGCTAGCATGCGACAAGACACTCCTCCACCCACCCTTGATCAGCTTGATTATGTAGGCTGTATCCTAGCAACAGGACATTTGAAGTTTGTTTGACTGGCAGAAGAGGAGGAGAGAGGTTGTAACAGACATCCCCTCCAGAGAAGGGCTTTTAGGACTCATTATTGCTGTGTGAAATCTAAGGGAGGGCAGCACGGCTGTAAATTTGAGTAAGCAATTTCAGCAACTGGAAGTGTAGACATGTAATGGGGGTGATGTTATTTTATATATATATATATATATATATATATATATATATTGTCCTTTAACTTTAGATCACTAATGAATCTTTCAAAATTATTAATCCTGATAATAGTAATTTTTTGGACATTACAGTCTATTGAACAAATGCTTATCAGACCAGTTTGAGAATGTTCCGTTGATTCTATAAGTGACCACTTTAAAGATGGCACAAGGTGGTTTAGTTCAATTGGTACAGACCCAGAGGGGGAAAAACAGACTTACAGGACCCAGTCAGCCATACACCTTACCCTTCTTATACCTTAACACTATAATCAAGACACAGACCACTTTCCTTTTTGGGTAACAAAATAGGCCACGGCTTTTATTAATAAATTAACATGTGATTTAAATCAATTTAAATAAATATGCCTTTTATTAATTTGCATATTATTTCCACCACTGTACACCCTTGCGTACCATAACCATGTTTGTTGTTAACCAACCTAGCCGTAGATCTCAGCTTGAATGCCAACCTCTGTCTTGCCAGAGGGCATGTAACGGCTCCATAAACCTCTCCAACAAGGTTGTACCCGCCAGCCGTGACTCCAACTTCCACCAACATAAAACTTTTTTATCATCAATTTCTTTTTTTTTTTTTTTTTTAAAAAAAAACTTTTTACATAACAAACAAAAATAACTTAAAATAACAGGGTGGGAGGGAGGGGAGATCCTTCTCCGGTCACCAGCGCTGCTAAAATGGCGCCGGTGACTGCATGGCTCCACCCTTTTATAGCGAAACGTGGCGCGGCGTAATGACGTCACGCTGGCACCGCGTCTCGCGAGACTTCGGCTCCTCTGTACCAGGAAGAAAGTAGCCGCATCACATGCGCGGCCGCTGCCTGCTTGGAAGGAGGGGAAGGGGATGCCTTCCCCCTCTGGGTCAATCGCCCCATCACCTAGAACGGCGCGGGGCTCCCAGTACTTCCTGAATTAATTTAGACTGGAATATATCATAATTGTCAACCCAAGGACAAAAAATGTACATTATGCAAACTTTTCCTTTGCTTACAAACAACATTATTAAAAAAAACACAATAGATTATGACAAACAGGGCAATGTGTTTTTTTTTTAATTCATATTTTTTTAATATGTTTGAGTGATATTATTATATTAATTATATTACATTTAAATCATGACAGTCACACAACACAAATGTAAATTATGCATAAAGAGTTTTTGGAGCTTCTATTACATGATATTAAACAAAATTGACATACTAGCAAACACGATTAAATTGCATTTCCATTTCTAACTTAGAAAGTAGTAGTTCCTATTTTCTCCTGAATTGTGGTTTATGATTCTACAATACTTTTGAATTAATTTTGGAGAAATTTTGTAGTATTTACTAATTACTACTTATTAGCTATTTATTAATAAGCCCCACAACTACTTACATTATTTGCTTTTTTCTGCTGGTTCTTAACATCCTGCCCTTTAGGCTTCTGCCATCATCATCATAGACACTGGAAATTAGTTCCATATGCAGTAATTCAGAACATTAAAATCAAGCTGAAGTTCCTAAGCATAGTAATTAACAGTATTTGTTTACAATACTTACGTACTGTATATGTATTTTTTTATTTTATTTTTTTACTCATATTCTGTCTCTGTGATTAGATTTTATGACATAATTTATAAAAATAATTTGTTGTGTATTATTCTGAATTCAGTGTATTTTTAATAATGGTCCCCGCAAGTAAGACTCCTTTTCTCTGCTGTAATATTTATGATAGCAAACTGTAATATTTACGATAGCAGAGTGTTGCTAAGCAAGGTATTTATTTTGCTATCAAAATAAAAAGGTCTCACTTTTACTCCTCCTTCTCAACTTCTAGCAGTAGCTGATTTATAAATGTGTTTTTAAGGAGTGGGTTTACACCTAAGGTGAGCACCATGGATACTGGAAACTGTCAAATCCCAGAAGGGAAGGGGGAAAGGGGGCTCAGTATATTGACACTGAGACAAAGCAGATTCCCATCCTCACCTTTAGTGAGAATCTGCAGGATTATTCATCAGTAACATTACCCCTTGGCAAGTCTGATATAAATCTTTTAATTCTCTTGGGAAAACACAGAGTTGCACTAAAGCGTTCTGAACTAAAAGAAGCTTTTATCCTGGGCTGACCATAAGGATAAACACAAGAATGAAGGATTTCACATACAAAGGTGCTGCTTTGAACCAAAGCTTGTTAATTTGCTTAAGATTTGGACACTCACGCACATAAGAATTTTTGCATGTTAGCAAAAACTGTTACTATATGAGCAGCTCTTCCTAAGGCCTATTTGTCGCTAAAGAATAAACACCAAGTGCCCCTCATATTTTTTTTTACAAAGCTCGTTCATGAAAACCAAAATTTTAAATAGTTGTAACTCTGACTCTATTAGTATTGTGTATTCTGGCGAGTGAACACATAATTGAAAAAACTAATCCTGCTTTTCAGGCTTCATGAATGTGTACTACCTAAAAAATGTGAATACTTTACCTGTTTATTTGTTATATATATATGCACTGAAGGGTTAAGCACACAGCTTGCTATGTATCAAGTAAATGCAGAAAATGCAAACATTTAATGAAAATGGTAGATGTGGGTTTTCTAGGTGGATCAGGACCTAATAAACAAAGTAGTAGTTTTAAAGTTGATCACCCTACAATCATCACTGTAGCAAGTTTAAAATTTAGGGCCCTGTTGGCCTCATAGTTGTCACATGCATGTAATTTGTAATATTAGATTTCAACAACGAATGGCTGCTTTTAAACCATTTGCTGGTCAATAGTTTTACAGCATTTACAGAAATAGATAATTTATGGGACCTCCAGTGCCTGACATGAACAACATTAGAAGCTACTGGATGTACAGAGAGAAAATTATAATTAAGTCAAAAAATATACATAACCTTCTCTGAGTTTATTTATGCATGCATAATCAAGAATACATTGTGTGCCTATCCTTTTATAGAAACTAAACAGAGGTTTGTTTATTTCTTGTGTGTATATTCTCCAAGGCTGCCTGGCGACTCTACTCTACAGATGTCAGCCATTCCTACCTCACAGCCACATGGTATTACTATGACAGCATCCTGCCCTCATACAAGTAAGTGATGTCTTACTATAAAGTGTAGTAGCAGGGAAACATTAGTAGTCTTCATAAAACCCTGGAAGTAAAGGTTTTGATAGAAGATAATCATTTATTTTATTGTTTAAAATAAACCTTAAAACTGCCAATTTAGAAAGCTGAGAGATATAATGTAGTCTTACATCTATCAGCTTTCTAACTATTATAGTTTTTAAGTTTGGGGGGTGATTGAACTATATACAAATTTTAATTTATAGGGTGGATTCATTTGCAATGAAATATGAATTGTTAATTTAGTACTGTTGGTGATTTAACAGTGATCCACCCCCCTAATCAGGAAAGATTGTATTCATCTTGTTGTGTAACGCCTGACTGCAAAGTTACAGCACTGGCCACAGTAAGGACTGGTACACACAGGGTAATTTTGACTTTATCTGCCTGACCAACAGACTACAGTAAACTGGCCGTAATTGGTCAGTCAATAACATTAAAAAAATCTTGTTTGTTGACATTTTTACTAGTTTAAAATTTTCATATTTTTGGTGCTGGTTGCGCAATTGACTCAGGACGATAAGATATATAGAAAAGGGGAAAAAGGGGGGGGAAATATATAGAAGCTTTGGTCAGACTCAAGTAATAGTAACCATAAAAATCAGTCAGAATACCCAATAAGTATATTAAAAACACTTACTCTTTTTGATGGTAGAGTCTAGTGTAGCAGATTCCTCCGTGTGTTCCTATTATTCCCAATATGTGCATCAATAATATGGGCTGGTCCACACTTAGTATTTTTCAATAAGATTTATTCAATAAGCAGGAAAATATCAATAAAAACTCCAATGATACTACTAACAGATGTTTAAGAATGCAGTAAATATCACTTAAAATCAATAAAAACAACTCATAAAATAACACAAAATTAAACATTTTTTTTAAAAATGGTGATATCTTGTGTAGCAGATTCCTCCGTGTGTTCCTATTATTCCCAATATGTGCATCAATAATATGGGCAGGTCCACACTTGATATTTTCCTGCTTATTGAATAAATTTTATTGAAAAATACTAATAAAAACTCCAATGATACTACTAATAGATGTTTAAGAATGTAGTAAATATCACTTAAAATCAATAAAAACAACTCATAAAATAAAATAAAACAAAATAAAAAAATTTAAAAAATGGTGATATTACTTTAAAAGGGCAGTAGGTATCATATATATTGCTATAATAGCTGATAGATCAACGCGTTTCGCCTATATGGCTTCCTCAGGATCAAAAAATAGAGATCTCTATTAATTATTATCTATTAATCATGAGGAAGCCATATAGGCAAACACGTTGATCTATCAGTCTATAGCAAATATATGATACCTACTGCCCTTTAAAGTATATCACCATTTTTAAATTTTTTTATTTTGTTTTATTATTTTATGAGTTGTTTTTATTGATTTTAAGTGATATTTACTGCATTCTTAAACATCTATTAGTAGTATCATTGGAGTTTTTATTAGTATTTTTCAATAAAATTTATTCAATAAGCAGGAAAATATCAAGTGTGGACCCGCCCATTGATGCACATATTGGGAATAATAGGAACACACGGAGGAATCTGCTACACAAGACTCTACCATCACAAAGAGTGTTTTTAATATACTTATTGGGTATTCTGACTGATTTTTATGGTTACTATTACTTGAGTCTGACCAAAGCTTCTATATATATTTTTCCCCCCTTTTCTATATATCTTATCGGCCTGAGTCAATTGCGCAACCAGCACCAAAAATATAGACTTTTTACCATAGTAGTGGACCCACCTGGTTTGCTGCCAATCACAGCCACTAAGAATAACTACATCCCATTGTGACGCTGAGAAAGCTTATAAACTATTTTAAAATGTTCATGTTTTAACATGTTTTTCTCTGCAAGGATGTAGGTGGTGCATCTGTGGTGTTTTTCTATACAGGGTTTGTGCCTTGCTTTATTGGTGCAAATCTGTAACTTCCTTTTGTATTTTTACTACACATGTGGACACATATGGTCCAGTATTGTTAGAAATAAAAGGTTTTTCTGATCAAAGATATCATTATATGAAATAAGTATAACCTTTCACTATAGCAGTTTTGCTGTTACATTTACTTTTACTAATTAACAACCTTAGCACATGAAGTTACAAAAAAACGTAGCTCATTGGACAGCTCCCCTTTTTTGGAAGGCAAATTATCTGGAATTTATATGTCTAGTTTTTTGGGTTTTTTTTTAGTACCGTATATACTCGAGTATAAACCGCCCAGAGTATAAACCGAGGTACCTATTTTTACCAGAAAAAGTGATTGACTCGAGTATAATCCGAGGGTAGAAATTATGACCACTACTGCCTTCTGATTCTGTATTGTTTTGAGGCTTTAGTTGCCCTTTAACTGGACAGCAAAATTCCAATATAGTAGTCCCATACAGAAATAGCCAAATCTAGTATGGCTATTACTATATGTGACTACATACAGAATCAGAAGGCAACAATATATAACGTTCTGCTTTTGATTCTGTATTGTTTTTTAGTTGCCCTTTAAATGGACAGCAGATTTCCCGTACAATAATGGCCATACTGGATATGGCTATTACTGTATGAGAATTCTGATGTCCATTTAAAAGACTATTAAAGCCTTGGCACTCCAGATGTTTGGTAACTACAACTCCCAGCATGCTTTAGAAGCTGGGAGTTGTAGTTTCCAAACATCTGAACCCTCACCCTTCCCCCCAGTTTAGTGTGTACCTTTTGTAGGCGTTCTTTTGTGGCATCCTTTTCTGGCAGCTTCTGCAGTACCTGTAACTTACAAGAGAGATCAGGCAGCGTTCGGCTTCCGGATTTCTCCTGTAAGGTAACTTACTCGAGTATAAACCGAGTTCGCTTTTTCAGGCTGATTTTACAGCCTGAAAAACTTGGTTTATACTTGAGTATATACGGTAAATGTTTATTTCTGTTTTCATGGGAATATACATGTTCACAACTATGATTGTAAGATTGTAAGCTCTACAGGGCAGGGACCTCTTTCCTCATGTTACATATTTCAAGCACTTGAAAACTTTAAAAGCACATACTTATTTATATATTTATATATTTATTTTAAAAATTTTGTCACCTTGTACAACTTTTTGTATTAAAATATTGTACAGCACTGTTAGTGGTGCTATGTAAACGTATACATACATACATACACGTAGCGAAAAACATACACCTTTGTTAACCTTTTTGTTATTTGTGCCCAGCCAATTTCACAGTATAACATTTCAGGTAGATCACACTGGAACAAAGAAACAACATGAGTTGTTCTGGAGATTCAGAGAGCTGTAAAGAAATATAGCTTGATTTTCACTTCCCAGTTTCTCAATTCACCAGTTCCAAAGTTTAATTTTTCATTGTATATTTGACCCCATTCAGAGAGCTGCTCCTTTTGTTTGATACCTGGCATCGAACCCGCAATCGAAATGGAGGGGTTAGGCTCTGTCTGGGGTCTCCTCGGTATCACCCAGTCCCCTACGCTCTGAAACCTGCAGCACCCCCTTTTTGTACTGGGGAAAGGTAGGGGTCCCCTTCCACATCACAAATCCCCCTGTGATCTCAGTGTCCAAAGAGTCAGAGGGGCCTGCAATAGAAAGATACATAGAACATTTGTGTCTAGTGCTGAAAGAGCATGTATGCTTTGTTTTTCTGTGACAGTGCTATAGATGTTTCATTTAGAAATATTTTAGCTGCAATAGATTATTTTTAGTGATCAGAGAAAAGACCTCCCTACTTTCTTAGATTAAATTGTTTTTGCCATTTAAGTTAATCAGTTCCAAGTGGGTAAAAATCTTAAGAACACCTAGGGGTAAAATTACCAAGAGCTATATGATATTGTTCTCCTGTGTTGTTGCAGCAAGGATTTAATATCCCAGTTGCTGTTCTTAGTAACTGCGATCTCGGAGTTAAGCTTTACGCATAGTTGCTATTAAAATTGTCACCGAAAACTACTGCAATTGTGATATAATAATTGCTTGCTGTGACTGTGTCTCAAAATAAAATCAGTAGTGCAGGTGCTGCAAATTACTTGTAAAAACCAAGCCATCTCCTTGGAAAATTGGAGGTATGGGGGGGATTTAGTGAAATCAGCTCTAGGTAAATCTTTCTCTAATAGGGTTTGATCTCATACAGACTATTGTTAGCCCCTCTGGCTCTCAGGTATCCATTGTTTGTTTTGTCTTTTTGTGAGCACAAACCTCTTGGACTCCACACCTACTCTGTACCAGCCGTTTTCCACTATGCAATGCCTGCTTTCTTACCCAGATACCCTCTTCTGTGTGTACTTAATCTACCGCTAAATCTGTCCCAAATGAAACAGTTTGGATTTGGCTGAAATGTGTTTTTATCAGTATTAGTAATTCTTTCAGTAGGCCTTTTACATTTGCTTAAATATTGTACATTGTTGCATTGTTATTGATTTTAAAACAAGCCTTGTCTATGATTTATGTTCGCCTTATCAAACTCTTAGCTGGGATGTTTAAGATGTGTTGGAATTTTAGTTGAGAATTTGGACAGTTGTTGCCTGAACCTTTCAACTAGTTTTACAGAATAAAAAATAAACGTGTTCTTCTTTTACTAAACTGTTCTGTTTATTTCAATGAAATCAAGGTTTTAATTTATGTATGGACTGGATTAAATGATTGTCAGCTTTTGTAAAAATGGGGTGATATCAGTAGCATATATTTTGTGGTGCCTAATAATACTAAAGTCTTATTTAATAAGACTGGCCTATTTTTTAAAGTAACATTTGACATCTACCCTTAGCTAACCCATGACCTCTTTACAGTAATAAACGGAGTATCTTTCGGCTGTACGGTGGTTGGAAGCCAAGGTATCCTTCTAGAGTTGGATTATATGCATGTTTTCCATTCATTTGTACAAATGGGAAGATGAAAGATTAGCCTGCTCTCCCATAAAGTACAAATTTGATAGATCTTCAGAGGGTAGGATGAGACCGTTGTCCTTATTGAACATGACAATGTTGAGGGGCTCAATGTATTAAAGGAAAGAAATTGTATTCTTGACTTTCAAGTACTGCAGATAAGGGTATAGACACCCTACACCTTAAGCATAACAGTGCACCCCATTAAAGGGGAAATGTGGTCACCAAACAAATGAAAGGCCTGGTTCCTAACTTTAAAATGAGCCATCAACCACCATTCTACGTGCTGCACAGCCCAAGATATGAAGAAATCACTGATCAGAAAGTTAAGGGGTGGGGGGTTCTGAATCAGCAATCACAAATACTAGTTCCTCCTAATCTGCGGTTGGCACATGCTCACTGCAGGAGAAAGCAGAAGAAACAAGGAAGAAATCGAGTAACAGTAACTGAAGGGTTGGGGGAGGCAGCACAGCCCACAGCAGGGAGTGTGTAGGGTGTGTACATTTTTCTAATGGAGAATAAGGAGACACTGTGCAGAGGGACTGTCACATAGTTTCGAAAGCAGGAAGTGCAGGAGATCTGGGAATGCTGCTACCAATGTCATACATAAAATAAAAATATCTTTAAAATTATGTAAAAAAAAAAATAATTAAAGGAAAAGCAATTCCTGTCAATTTACCCAAAGTCATTTTTGGACCACAGTTACCCTTTAATACCCATAACCAAATGGAGGTATAAAAATACAGTCTTTACTTGTAGGCAGTTGAACGCTCTGGGTGCAAATACCCTTTTTGTGATAAAATTGAAAATAACCAAAGCCAGTTAAGTACTTGAACATGTTAGACTAAAGTAGTCTAGTAGTAAAGTAAATATTTGTCTGTGAGCAGGAGAACCTTCACTTTGGCGATAGAATCACCTTCAATAAGGCAAACCCAGTCCACACACACTGAAACACCAGCAGAAGAGGAATTATACTTTACGTCTGCGCTGTTCTACTCAGTGTCCGTGACAGCAGCTGGTTAATCAGGCCGGTGCTCACACACTGCATGAAATTACTGTGTCTCTTCAGTAGATGAACCTGATCCCCTGAGGCCAATGATGGAATCCTTGTCTTGTTAGCAAACATTAACAGCGGTTGCCATTACACCTCCACCTGCCTGCCTCCTACACCTATGTTCGTTTCAGCACAAACATGTGACTTTTTCAGTACGCTATTATTAACTTCTTCAGGACATATTAACTTTGTCTAGCTTGGATAACATGTTCAAGTACTTAACAGGCTCTGGTTATTTTCAATTTTTCGCACAAAAAGGATATTTACACCCAGAGCGTTCGACTGCCTACAAGTAGAGAATGTCGGGGAGAGTAGGTAATAATCTTTGCCCCAACCAATTAGATGGTAGTTACATCTGATTGTTTTGGGCAAAATAGCACTTTTATTACATCTCCCTGTGTATTTTTATACCTTCTCCTGGTTTGTGTATTAATGGAATATATATAAAAAATGTATTTGCACTATTTACCGTATATACTCGAGTATAAGTCGACTCGAGTATAAGTCGAGGTACCAATTTTTACCTCAAAAATGAGTAAAACCAATTGACTCGAGTATAAGTCGAGGGTAGAGTCTCCCCTCCCGCCCAGGTCCAGCTCCAGAATAAAACCTATTTCCTGCACCCATCTTCTCACCCTGCCACTACTACTACTACTACGTACACTACTCCCTGCACCCATCTTCTCACCCCGCCACTACACTACACTACTACAGTACACTACACTACTCCCTGCACCCATCTTCTCACCCTGCCACTACACTACACTACTACTAATGCCTTACCTTTGCAGGAGAGTCCGGCCCCCGACATCTTGATGGAGGAATCCGGCTGCCGCGTCCACTGATGGTCGCATCCACTGACGTCACGACTCGGCGCCGGTCTAATTTCCCGGCGCCGAGTCGTGACGTCAGTGGATGCGACCATCAGTGGACGCGGCAGCCGATTCCTTCCCCAGTAAGTGACTGACTCGATATAAGTCGAGGTTCAGTTTTCAGGCTACTCGATATATACGGTATACACTATTTGTGGCAAATGTGGATATATAAATTTAGGAATTGCTCAAACTATTGCCTCAGGTTGTTATTTGTGAGAAATAATGGCTATAAGCTACAACAGACAAGATGCAGTGACAATTGGGTGTAAGTTATGCCTAAGGTGGGTAGGGTGTCTATACCCTCATCTGCAGCTTTCTGTGTAGTATTTGATTTGTAATACACTTTGTGCACCACCCTATACAGTGGAGAGTTTGTTATCACCGCAATCATTCATATTAGAGGTACTGCGATACTATATCTTAAAAATCTCAATATCAATCCTCAAAACTGTGCAGCTGTGAGAAGTATAGGATCAGATACAATAAAAATAAATGGGTAATATGCAACATGGTGCTTTTTGTACTTTTTCCAAAAGAATACAGCAGAAAAGTACTTTATACATAGACCCCCAGTGGACTCATGTCCAAAAGTATGGTATTTTTGTGTTTTGACTGCAATGAAACTTTCCCAAAAAAGCTACGGATTTTTTTTTTTTTTTTAATCTGGGGATGCTATGTAAACTTTATTTAAACTTTTCTATGTTGATTTTTTTTTCTTTACTTTTGTGTTCTTGCATGTGCTTTTTATTGGCTGTTTTAAATGCATGATAACTATAGCTAGTTTATATTGCATCATTTCCCAATTGCTGGTTTTGATTGGTTAAAATTACAGATGCTAGCTAATATTTAACTCTTTCATTATCATGGTATCTAGCTCAAGGACCGTTTGATGCCATTGGAATGGTTAAGAGTGTGGAGTTGTCTGACAGTAGAAAAACTGCTGTCTTTGGCTTTTACTGAACTACAACTTTTCCTTCAGATGCTCCAAATTGTATTTCTTAACTTGTGGAAACTCAAAGAATGATGCATATATGAAAGCATGTGTAAGTTGGTCTATGGCACACCCCCAGTGGATTTCACTTTTAGTATTATGTCCTCCAATTTCAGCGGTTTTATAAAAGCCTTGCGTGTTGTTGATTTATAGCAGTCTTAGGGTGCAGGCAAGAATTCTCTTTCTTAGATTACAGTTAAAATTAACAAGCACTCATTTCAGCGATGGCATAAAATTATTCTTTTTAATGAGGGCAAGGACAGAAGCAAATTATTTGTCATCTTTACATGTGTTTTGTAAAATATTCTCTTTGGTGGTGTGCTTTTGACAAGCACCTCCTGCATTCCTTCTTTCTTGGGTAGTGAACCCCTGCAAAGAGTCTGTTATCATTTTTAAATGCATTGTATGACGGTAGTGTGTTGTATACCCTAGGAATCTACAGACCAAGGTGGCCAAGTTACATCAAAGCGGTCATACAATCCGGGGATCGTATGACCAGATGGGCCAAAAAAAATAGGAAAACATTTTATACGGTCATTGGCTGATCACCCATACATGGGCTTACAGTCGTTCAATACCCGGATCATAAAACCGAGATCGTAGCATATATGGCCACCATAAGGCAAAATATGCCCTTTTTATACTGTTTGTTATTCTTTTATTTTCCCTTTAATCAGCAGCAAAGCATTAATAAAGTTTGTGTTTACAGGAAACCTCCATATTATATTTCTAAATATAGGTGTGTTGTAACTACTAAATTTCTTTAGAGCTTAAGCTACCGACACACCCATTGCTATTTTAAGCAGATGTTGCTAGAAATTTTGTGAAATCCATTTATTTGTTTTTTTGTGAAAAAATAAATGAATACCCTTCAGGTAGGGAGGAGAAGCCTGTGAACGTACACCGTCAGCCTTGTGATCATTTGGAACTGCCCAAAAATTTCAATTGCCCGTGGTTGTCTCCCCATGCTAAAGTATAGGGGAGTTAGCCTCAGTCCCAAATATTGTCCCTATACTTTAAATATCAGGACTGTGTGTGGAAGTATCTTTTAAAAATTACAGATATATTAAAGATGTATGAAGTGTGTGTATCCTACTTTAGTAAGGAGATTGGCATTTTAAAAGATTGCTGTGGAAGGGCAGCTGATAGCTCTGTGCTCCTCCCCCCCCATCTGACACAACCACAAACCCCTTATTTCTGATATGAGCTATCAGGCACCCTGCCACTACCATCTTTAATGGAGTTGCATGATTGGAGAAGCAAATCTCATCCCTATAGGGGTGTGTCTCCTACCTCTATATAGAGTGGTCCTTTAATTTTCATGTGCATTTTAGTGGTTTAGTTTCTCTTTACTGTTTAACTGCATCTATGACATCAGTCCTTTTAAATAATTTTTGGGCCCCATAGGTAGACTTTCATTGACAGCCATTACTAATACTGAATGTTAATACTCATTATTGGTATTTTTCACAAAACGGACATAAATACCATTGCGGTCATTAAAGACTGCTGTGGTATTCTATGGCCAAGCCATTTGGGCCCCATAGGTAGACTTTCATTGTCAGCCATTACTAATACTGAATGTTAATACTCATTATTGGTATTTTTCACAAAACGGACATAAATACCATTGCGGTCATTAAAGACTGCTGTGGTATTCTATGGCCAAGCCATTTGTATTTTATATTAGTGCAGTAGCAAAATACCACACAGTATCAGTATTTTACAACCAATGTTCTAGACAACAAAATACCTATTGTTATAGGTATCATACAATGTTGGTAAAGACAATACCGTGCCTTTATAATTATTTTGTAGTTTAAAAATATCTGTTGAACTCTGTGTAAAGAGTTTTTGTAAGTTGCAGTCATGACTAAAGGGAAATGTGAATAAACAAAAAAGGGTATACTTTCTCTTGCATGTGAAAAGACAAGGGCAATTTTGCAAATTTTAATTTTACACTGAAATAACCAGAGATGCCTTTAGTGGCATTGTCTTCAACTCCACACTAAGAAAATCTAAGTAAATGTGGAAACCCAAGAAGGAAGAAACAATTGATAACTGCCTCTGCTGCTGCTACTTCCTATAGTCTTTCTTTCTGCCTGGTCCCTCACCAGTGACTTATTTTTCCCTCTCATTTACAACTTTTCTGTAAACATCCATCTCCCTTTTTTCTTTACTTTGCCCCCTACTCCACTTTTATATTTCTTCTTTTTCTCACTGTTGTTTTCTACTCTTGCTGTCTTTACCACATCTCAGTAGTAAAATTGGTTTGAAAGATCGGATGAGAGGGAGCAGCGCCCAGAAGCAAATCACACGAGGCAAACAGTTCCTGGCACCACCAGAGCGAACCTCACCAGGTATGGAGCCTGCAGCAGAGACTCCTAGTCCTACCAAAGTGCAGAAAAGCTGGAGCTTTAATGATCGCACAAGGTTTCGTGCATCACTAAGACTAAAACCAAGACCTCAGGCAGATGGTGAGTGCAGCCATTGCCATACCCTCTTATAGTGACTGCAAAAAGAATAGCAAGGTTTTTATTGACATATTCAGTATATTTTTTTTTTCTTTTATTGGTTTTAAATGAAGTAATACGAACGTGTCTTTTTGGTGTTTGTTTTTATTTTATTTATTATGATGTTACAGTAGTTTATCTTAATGTTAGAATAATGTTAAAATCTTTCTGTGGATATACCGTATATACTTGAGTATAAGCCGAGGTTTTTATTTTTAAAGAGTATCTTTACTCTTGAATCAAAAATAGTACCTTTAGATACAGCAAGATCCCACTCCTACAAAACCTTTTTCAGATTTTAAATCTGAGCTATAGATTCAGAGAAATAATCATTTGAATCACAGCATTTACATGTAAAGACCTGTCACTCCCAAAAAGCAGAAATTGAATATGTGACCCGTGCTTGACCTCTTTGCCTGCCTGCCAACACACTTTCTGCAACATTCAAGAGGATCAGCAGAGAAAAGAAGGCAGGGGGAGGGAGGGGGAGATGTGTAAGCAGAGCTGGGTCTGTGATGAGGCTGTGCAGAACTTAACTAAAAACACTAAAACACTGAAACACTAAAAGAAGGCAAGTGAGTAAGGGAGGGAATTATGAGTATATTCAATCATGTAAAGTTCATAAGTAGGCACACTCACTTAAGTCTTCAAGAAATATTCATTTATTCTAGTGCTGAAAAACAAAAACGCCAAATATACACACAAAGTTTCGGGGGGTTTAGCCCCCTTCCTCAGGTAACCCCCGAAAACGTGTGGTAATTGGCGTTTTTTTGTTTTTCAGCACTAGAATAAATGAATATTTCTTGAAGACTTAAGTGAGTGTGCCTACTTATGAACTTTACATGATTGAATATACTCACCTGCAGTGGCACAGGTAATTAGTAGTGCACCTCAGAGTTCTGCCTGTCAGGATCATTGCACATGTTTGGAAAGAGGGAATTATGAGTACTCGCTAAACGTTAATAATTTAACGACAAAGCAAGCACAAATATGTGATTACCACCATTTTACTTCTCTCAAATTGTAGTTTCAAAAAATGTAAAGTTGTTTCAGTGAGTATAGTGACCCTTTAAAATGAACCTGAAAAGCTAGCCTTGGCTTATACTCGAGTCACAGCACTTTTGCTGCATACTGCTCCTTTAAGGCAGTTAGGGGCAATCGGGGGGAAGTATTCAAGTGCCCCCCTTGCCCTCTTGATCCCCATCGGTTTGGTCCGATGGGGGGGATCTGTAGCTAGCAGCCTTAGAAGCCATGACAGCATAATGGAATCTGGTCACATGAAGAGGAGTTCTGCAATAAGGGAAACCCCAGTGACGTCACAGGATTAGTTCTTCACCGGGGTCTTCCCTTAGGCTTAGGCCCGTGTTACCAGACCCCTGGTGGTCTAGTAGAGGTACTGCACTGCAATCTCAATCAGAGCGAAGTGCAGAACAAGCTGTCAGTAAATGTACGCTTATTATAATATTTGTGAATGGAGCTCAGGAGTTCGATTCACAAATAGGATTTTATCTAAGTCTTTACTACTTAGCAAATACTTGGGAAAAATTGGGGGCAGAGCTCAATATTAGGTGATGAGTTCTAATCACCTAATTATTGATCTTTGCCAATGAATGAAAAATACCTTCCTTGAAAATTTGTTCCAGGAAGTGATCGGATTTGGACTTGGAAAATGTAATTTATACCTGTATTCCAACCTGATGGTTATCTCTGGGAATTATGAAAAAAATGAAGTGAAAAATTTAAGCTATAACGTATGTGGTCATCGGGTCATAATTTCTACCTTCCACTAATAATCGATTCAATCAGTTTTACTTGTTTTTTTAGGTAAAAATTAGTAACTCGGCTTATACTCAGGTCCACTTATACTCGAGTATATATGGTATACAATACTGTTAAAGAGAATGGCAAAACAAATTCTGTATCTGAATTTCTATTGCCAGTTACTACTTAGAATATTTTCTTAAATAATATACTGATCAGTTTAATGCACATTTTTTCCATCATAAACTAATGTTTGTCTTTTATTCTTGCTTCTCTTTAGTACATAACCAAGCAAGGTCCACCCTGTGACTCTTCTGCAGTTTATGAAATTATTATTATTATTATTAAGGATTTATATAGCGCCAACATTTTCTGTGGTGCTTTACATTTACTTAGCCATACATAGCCATTACATTTGAAGGTATTAAGGGATGGTGAGTGACGGACAGATGGAGGAAGGGAGTTCCAGAGAAGAGGGGCATCACAAGTCCTAAATACAGGCATGGGAAGAGGTGACAAGTGTGGATGAGAGGAGGATGTAATTTGCGGAGCAGAGGTTTGCGTCTGGGATGGTGATATATGGAGGGGCTGTATTGGATAGTGCTTTATAGGATAGGGTAAGCAGCTTGAACTGGATCCTTTGCTTGATAGACAACCAGTGGAGGGACTGACAGAGAGGAGAGGCATTCAAGAAGCGAAAAATGAATGATCCGGGCAGCAGAGTTGAGGATGGATTGAAATGGTGCCAGATGGTTGTTTGGTAAACCACACAGGAGTGTGTTGCAGTAGTCCAGCCGGGATATAATTAGGACATGGATGAGGATTTTTTTAGCTTCATTCGCGAGGAAGGGTCGAATTGACATGGGGTTTGAAGGAACGATCGGAATCTAGCATTATTCCCAAGCAGAAAGTACAGCGCCAAGAAAGTGCATAGCCAAGAAAGTGCAGTGTCCTGGATACCCAAGGAGGCAAAACATATAGAGGCTGATGCAATAAGATGTGCAAAAGTTTGCTGATGCTTATAATCCTGAGCAACAAATCAGATGTTAGTTTTTAACTGTATCACTGCAGTAAGATAACACCTGATTGGTTCTGCAGATTATTAGAACAGGCTAACTTTTGCACCTCTTTGCCCTTCAAAAATTTGGATATAATTAGCCTTGACAGATTTGGACAAAACAACACACTGGCTTGCTTGGACTGCTTTGTAAAAGTCAGGGAGAATGGTAAACTGGAAGTAGAGGTTTACAGAAAAACAATCCACAGAGATCAGTATTTGATGTTTGACTCCCACCACCTTTTAGATTACAAGCTAGGTGTCATCAGAAGCCTGCAACACAGAGCAGAGAACATCCCCACTAGCACATAGGCGAAGGCTAAAGAAATAAAACATCTCAGAGGAGCCCTTAAAACTTGTCGATATCCAGACTGGGTTAAAAGAAGTAGAAGGAAATAAAAGATCACGAATACCAACAGTGAAGGGGAAAAACAAAACAGGAGGAAGAACATGGTCATCCCATATGTAGCAGGGGTCCCTCGAGAAATTAAGAAGAATTTTCAAAAAACACAGTATCCCTGTCTGCTTTAAACCAAATAACACACTGAGGCAGCAATTGGTGCATCCAAAAGACCCAATAGCAAAACACAAGAAATGCGACATCATATACGCAGTGCAAAGTGCTCTGATTTGTATGTGGGGGAGACCAAACAGCTGCTGCACCAACGTATGGCCCAGCACAGAAAATCCAATTCCTCAGGTCAAGACTCATGTACCTGCATCTTAAGGAAAAAGGATATACCTTTGAAGATTGTAATGTCAACATCCTTTCAAAGGAACAGGACTGGTTCAAGAGAGCTGTCAAGCAGGCCATTTATGTGAAAATAAAGAAACCAAGCCTGAATAGAGGTGGGGGGGTTCGACACCAACTCTCTGCCATGTACAATGCTGTTTTGACACCTTACCCTGGGCGTTCCCATAACACCTCTTAGCCACAATGCAATTACACCTTGCATTTCAGAAGGTCCTTAACACTTGGCTGTGATATGCTAATTGGGACTTTCCAGGGTGCATAATTGGTACATTAAGTCATTCTTAATTGAGAATGCGAGTCGGATGACTAGCAAACCGTCTTCAAGAACTAAACTTTAAGTCCAGTTGATCTAAAATATTTGATGTAAAATATTAAACTTTTTTTTAAAAAAGCAAATTTTATGGAGAACTTTTTTTAAACATACATGCAAAATTTCAGAAGCAGAAATGGAAGGAAAAAGATGATTCATAAATCCTTCCCAAACCCACAGTAAAAAAAACCCAAAATATCTCCCACTTAAAACAGTTTACCTCATGCATGGTTATACATAGAGACAAAGCGATCAACTAACCTCAAATGGAAGAAATGTGGAAGTGCAATAACATCACAAATTTGGATGCAGTTCTTAAAATTTCACATATTAGTATACAGTATTTTCTTTAACAAAATTAAGGAAAAATACAATTTAATGTTACAAATCTTACAAAGACACTTATACTTCTTGAATTTAACCCCCTTAAAGGGTAACTTTGGTCTTGAATTCTTCCAAATTAGTAAGAATAATATAAAACGCCTTCCATTGCACCTTCAAAATAAAACCTAGATCACATCTTTGTGAGAAGTTATAGCTGGAAAGGTTCAGCAATATTACTTCCTGCTTGAACACTGTTTTCAGCAATGTGACCAGCTTGTAGTCATGTGAGCAGCCTCTGCCTGCATTATTAAGCTCCCCTTCTCAACTGTCCTTCTTTCCCCCCAGGTACTTCCTGATTTCCCCAGCATTAAGTCTTAACTGAGCATGCTTTTCCCCCCTGGGGTGGACGGGCGGGAAGAGGTCAGGTGATCCCACTCAACCTACTGGAAGCAGGAAGCTTGAACATTCACCCAATGTAATTTCTCACAGGCTCTAGCCAGAGATGTGATTGTCAGCTCATTTTAAAAGAAATGCTGCAGGCTTTCATTCAACCCTAACTTGTTTTGAGACCACAGTTGCCCTTTAAAAATACCCAGGGTAAGGACCTGAACTACTAATTTCTCACTCCTGGGTACAGTCTCTATTGCCAGATATATTTACCTATATTTTTCCTTGTTGTTCTGGTTTAACTTCACTCCGTGGACTCTCATGTCTTCCAATTGGCCAGATCAGTCAGCTGTGAGGTGAAAAGCTATACCGGAGCAGCAAGGGAAAGTGGATTGTGATTAAATGCAGAGCAGGATTTAAAGGCTCCTACCTTTTGCAGCCTAATATGATAAAACAGCTTTTGAATTATTAAAGTTATCTAAAACTTAAAATACAGCAATGATACAAGGCCATGTAAACACAAATATGATGATGCACAAGAAAACAAATTAGCCAACATTGACAAAGGGGATGTTGACTTTTCAACTGAAAACCTACCACTGTCAGCCTACTAGAAAACTAGAAGGGCCTTAATAAGACTACAGTAAGATGCTTGAAGAGCTTTTTAATGTTTGTGGTTAATCAGATTTCTTTCTTAAAACAACAAAAAAAATAAAGGTGGGATTTTCAAGTGACAAACATTTCTAAATACAAAAAGAGACACTTTAATTGTCGCACATTTGCATAATAAAGGAAACAGATACTTTATCAATGGAATAACTTGTAAAAGACAATGAAAATGAATGCTGCATATATAAAAAAACTATTTATAATAATCCTTTTTTCCTTCCCAGAATTTTTTCATAAAGTTTAAGTTAGGGTCAAGATTTTCAGTGTCTTTAAATATAATGTTAGACTCTCTCTCTGTGGTATAATTCAAAATATTTAGGCTTGTTGAAATAGAAAACCCTAGATTCATGTGTCAGTATAAAATGTATAAATAAGTTCTTTCTGATTATAACAAATCTTAAAGGAGAACTGTGGTCTCCATACAAGTGGCCTTTATTAAAAAGGACCTTTAAAATGACTCCAGGATCATGCTTCTAGCTTCAATCTATCCAAAGTTACAGCAGTATAAAGGGTGTTTTTTCTTGCTACTTCTGTGATCTGTGACATTACCAGAATTTTAGGGTCTGTCTCCAAGTTTAAGGTTGGAGCACTGCTGGGACAGAACATCATCAGCTGCATTATACCCCCCCTTCCCTGAACTTCTAAACTTCTAAATCATTTTTAAAGCTAGCCGCAAGCCTGAAAATATTTTTTTCCTTTCCCTAAGGTTTCAATGGGTAGAGGAAAGGATGGAAAATGGTTGGTCTGTTACTAGCTTTAGAAAAGATTAAGGATGGGGCTTCTTACACAGAACATCATGTGACTGTCACAGAGACTCGAACAGGACAAGGACTGTAGCTTTATAAGCCTATAACTTTAGATCCGGAGAAGCTAGAGACATCACCCTAGGCTTGTTTGAATGGTAAGAAAGTTCTGTTAAATAGAGTACACTTGAATGGAGACCACAGTTACCTTTTAAATGTCTATAATTGTTGATAGCTTTGTTTTTTTAAGATCACATTTTAAAATACAAATTAGATTTCAGTTTAAGATTCATTTGAGAAAAACAAATATCAGATTAATAGGCGATGTACTTGCTTCTGGAATACAGAAGCCACTGCGTCAGTTTTGCCCCAATTCAATTGGAATTAAATTTTGTGCTATGTAGTAGTGTAAATCTTTTCTTAAATTTATTAAATCAGATGTAAGTTTATTGAAAAATGACACAGACCGCATAAAATAGTGAAAAGTCAATGATGTGATATTTAGTGGAGCAGCATGGGTTTTTCACTCATAACGAATATTTTAATTTAAATACAGTACTTTTTTTTTCCAAGTAGAGGGTGCAGGCGATGACAGTAATGATGAAAAGAGAATACCAAATGATTTGACCATGGAAGATGTAATGCCAATTGTGAAAACTCTGATCAGAGCATTTAGGTGAGCGGGGCACACAGTGATGGATGAAATAGAAATGTTATATAAGAAAATGTGATATAAACAGACACACAACCAGTAAAAAAAAAACATTTGCACACCTATATTGCTACCAAGACAAAATTAAACAATGACAGGAAATTACATTTATCCGCAAGAACTAAAATGATTCAAATGTTATTCAAACATGCAATAAATAAGCAAATTAAAATAGTTTTCATACTTTAAAATCATAATAATTTGCTGATTCCTAAATTTTCTGCTGACAGAATACTCAAATTCCTTGTGGCAAAGAGAAAGTTTAAAGAAACGTTGCGTCCATATGATGTAAAAGATGTAATTGAGCAGTACTCTGCTGGCCATCTGGACATGCTTGGACGAATAAAGAGCCTGCAGAGCAGGTTAGTAATACACAAAACCGATTAAATAACAACAATTTTTAAAGAGTTTTAAAAAATATATTTTTCCTTGTATTTTTTTGTGTACATAGATACGTAGAAAATAAAAAAGAAGAATGGCATAGTAAATCAATTCTACATACTTGTATTTATACATGCGATGTTGCATGCCTCAGTTAATATGAAAAATAGATACGTGGTTGTCATGTTTTTAATATGAAGTTAATGTATTCTGCATTGCTAAATCCCTGGGATAGAAGTACCTTTACCTATACAACAGACACATGCATATCTCAGAACACCCTATAGGATAAAGAAAGCCTTCTAGCATTTTGCGATTGTGTTTTGTGTGCGTTGCACATGCATTTGTGATTGTTTCGCGCAAATTTTCATATTTGTCACTTCCCTTGATGTCACTTACTGCCATTTCGTAGTGCAGTTGGTTGGCGTTGTGTGGGAAGTTTGTACCTTGTGTAGTTTTATGTAAAATTATGTTCCCTTTTTCCCCCCGATTACTCCTGGGAGTTTGATACCTTGCTGCTTCTCTGTGCTGTTGCACTACAAAAGACACAACAACAGAAGGTTCTGGGTTTACCCTTGTTGTTGTTGGAGAGGGAGGAGAAGGGCCAGTTCTGGACCCTTTACGAAGGACTCCCTGTGCATACAGACAAGTTCATGTCCTATACCAGAATTAGCATCCAGAGGTATGTATTATATCTATCTATCCTTATATGGAATTTGTTTATATATTTATATGCATGTATTTTTTTTTAGGTGTGTATGTATATATGTATGAATATCTCTTTATTTTTTTATGATGTGTGTGTATACATGACTTGCATGGAGGGAAAGCAAGTAAAAATGCAATCCTATTCATATGCATTCTTTACACATATTTGTTTCCTTTACAGCTTTGATGAACTTCTTGAAGCTATGAAAGATGTCTTGGCTGTTAAACAAACAAGGTTCAGAGGGAGCTTCTCATCTGTTTAAAGGTTGTTTATAAACCTTAAGGTTACCAAACATTTGTAAGATTTTACTTACCTGACCGAGCGATCCCACAAAACATTAGACCGATCCTGCCATAACGGCCTTTCCCATTCTTTTTTGTGATCGCAAAATGAATGGGATTTGCGGTTACACATCGGTTGCAAAGAACAGGAAAGGAGGTTCCGGCAGAATTGGTCTAATGTTGTAGGATCACTTGGATCAGGTGGGAGAATTTTGCTCATATATTTAATAATGTTCTATTTTTTTTTTTTTTAGGTTCCTAGCGTCTGCTCATTCATTACGGTCCCTACACTTCAAGTTCCAGATGGGGAGAGCCGCAATTCAGAGGATCGTGTACCACACATGTACATTACTTTGTTAGAAGCTGCAGTCTCACTATATGCCATTTCCCAACAAGGAGAAGTGGGTGGAGATCATCCAGCAATTTTGGGAGAAATATCCCTTTCCAAATGGATTTTTGGTGTTGGCACCATTGATGGGAAACACATATGGATGGTAATGCCCGACCACAGCAGTAGCAAGTATTTCAATTCTAAGAAGTATTTCTTCATTATACTGCTTGCTGTGGTGGATGAAGATTACAGGTTCACGTATATAGATGTAGGGTCATATGGAAGCTGCAATGATGCCAGCATTTTTCAACGCATTAAAATTGGACTAAAGCTGTGAAACAGAGAATTGGATCTATGACTACCAGAGCCCTGGACTGGAAGAGAGTAACCTGCCTACCCCTTTGTGTTTGTAGCTGATGATGGTTTTGAACTCTCTGATCATTTAATGAGGCACTTTGCCCAAAGATCCTTGGATAATGTGAGTTTTTAAAGTGCATGTCCACCCCCAAAACTAAAATTTAACCAACTACTGGCCTCACAGTGTACTGTTAACAATCCTAACCTTATATCTCTTCTTAAGGTTCTCGGCAGTGACTGTCCTAAGTTGCAAAAAGTTAAGAGTAGGTGTCTGTGAGTCATGCGTATGCCTGCTGCTCCCTTAACCTCAGTAAGGACAGAGACATGCGCAGGGGAGCCCTTCCCCTTCCCACCATCCTTATCCATCCTTTGCTGCTGTTGCACCTTGCATGCAACCCTTTGGGCATATTGTAAATGCCCCTTGCCCACCCCTAACTGCTGAGTTATTTCTTTAAAAAAAACAGATCATAACGTTACTTACAGATCTTCGTTCCCGCGGCGCTCTCCATTGACGGCAGCCACATCTGTGATTGGCTGCCTCTCAGCTAATTAAAGATGCGGCTGCCGGTTCTACCCCCTGCTTGCAGTTCCAGCAAGCAGAGGACCGAGATCAGAGTGCCTGGGGAATGAAGGCATGTAAGTACCGTTCTGAACCTTTTTTTTTTTATAAAAAAAACAAACCTGTGGTTGGGGGTGGGATATACCACATATAAAAAGTTGTTTTTTAGGGTAGATATAACCTTCCGTCGAGCACAGAAGGTGGTAGAATTTTCATTAAGTATTATTGCAAATAAGTGGAGGATCCTACACACAGCCATGAAAATGAGTCCTACTCATGGTGTGACTGTTGTGAAGGCGGTCTGTCTCTTTCACAACTTTGTGCATGAGAAAGAATGGGTTCTGTTGCCTGTGGAATACTCACATACCATGGAACATCTGCACCAGCCAGTTATTCGTGGCTCAACAAATGGACTTACCATCAGACAAAAATTGTCTGACTATTTTCTGACTCCAGAAGGATCCGTGCCATGGAAGGAGTCCAATATTTGTGGGTTTTTTTGGTAAATTACATTATTTGTTAATAAAATGAGTTAAAAGTTCACCTGTGTATCATTACATATATTGGGTATAATGAAAAATCATCAAGTATATTTTAATATAACACAGTAAATGATACCCATGGTCTCTCATTGTGACCATATATAACTTGTATCCAAAGAGCAGCAAAATCAATATAGTGAGGGTATTCCAAAAAATTTTTTGTGGCAAAAATTTTGAGAATACTCACACTTTATGACCGTTTTTTTTTTAGATTCTTTTGAACCTGCTTGTTATGTAGTTAACATGTAATGATCACAATTTTGTGAGTCAAAACGTAACTTTCTGTTCTGTTCTCTGTGAAGTATTTGTATCATAATAAAAAAAGTAGTGTGTAAAAATAGTGTAGCTGTGTTGATTCTTTTCCATATATAGCTATCATAGCCATTTTGTACCTGAAGAAAGGAAACCCGACGTGCTCCAGGAAGGACCACCCAGTGCACACAGCCTGCGAGAAAATATGGACACAGACCCAGACCTTGTGCGCCTATTTCAGCAGGCCCTGCAGGCTAACAGTGCACAAGCTTTACGGCAGCTTCTGCAATCAATGCCTGCTGTCCCACCAGTATCAGCTAGAGCCACTCGTTTTCGGGGGTCCCAGCCTCCAGAGCGCTTGAGCCCAAGTCCGGTGCGCACATGAGGTGGAAGAGCTGCAAACGCAAGAAGCATATCTCCACCAGTACCTAACACAGGTACTGTGCAACTGCCTGTGGTGCAGGGCTCTGTTCAACTCCACTGCAGCCTGCAGCAGCTCCAGTACAATTAGCAGCTCCAGTACTGCAACAACTTCAATTCAGTTTCCACCACAAGTACAGCCTTCAGCGGCATCATTACAGTTTTCAGCTCCAGTACAGCCATCAACAGTCCAAGTGCAATATTTAGCTCCGGTACAGCTTTCAGCAGATTTTCCTGTGCAAGTTACATCCACATCACAGCCTTCAGCAGCTATATGTGAGTATGATCCTGTAAGAGTATGGGGGGCTGCGATTCATGAAGGTTCGGGTGATTTAGCTACTTCAATTAAATTTATTTTAAACCAATTAGGTCAGGGTCCTTCCAGCGCCACTGCTACTTCTACTAATGTGTTGACAGCTACACTTGCTCCTACAACTAATTCCTTTCAAAACAGGGTCAGTCTGAATTATTCCTCGGGACATCAATTACCACCGGTTGCGCTTTAATTTATTAACTGCTAATGTTACACCTGTTAATACGATAGGGCAAATACTTCAATCTCCTGTAATACCCATTGTCTAACAGCAGCCTAGTACTAGCTTTACAACCACTCAATGGGAATGGGCAGCAGGCTGGCTCAGTGGTTATCACTGATGCTGAGGTCCTGAGTTCGATTCTACCCTTGGACACATCTGCAAGGAGTTTGTATGTTCTCCCTGTGCCTGCATGGGTTTCCTCTGAGCACTCCGGTTTCCCCCACAATCATAAAGACATACTGATAGGTTGTATGTGTTAAATAAATTTGCTTAGATTGTAAGCTCTTCAGGGCAGGGCATGATGTGAATTGATTAAATAATTGTAAAGCGCTGCGGAATATGTAGCGCTATAAAAGAAATCAAATACATACATGGGGCAACTTTGTGAATCTGCTCCACTGGGTCTTCATCAAACAAGAAAAAATTAGGTCGGGCCAATTTATAGACCTCTACCATTCTGGATAATGACCGGGAATATGTAGATAAGCCTTACTGCCGACCTGGAGACTTGGCAGATAAACCAAAAATTATTCCTAAAACAATTAACAATTGGCTACATGCATTTACCACTTATGCCAGTGTATTTGAGCAGTTTCCCAAAAAAGGACCATCTCTTCTCTGTTACTGAGAGTTGATCTGGGGTGCTTATCGTATGTATGGCGGTCAATGTTGGCCAGATTAGATGGGATTGCCAAGACATGAGTCTTTGGCTATTAGTCATGACTCCTAGTTGCCCTTTATACTCAGTGCAACAGAACTTTCCATCAGCTGCCGCCCTCTCAACGCCTGTGGGGGGTCGGCCACAGGAAATTGTAGGGGCATCTGCTGGCTCTTTAACGAGAGCCACTGTATGTGGTACACTAACTGTAGATTCCGACATGAATGGGCATTCTGCAGCGGTGCCCACCCCGCAATCCGTTGCTTCCGCCAGACTAGAACAAATAAATTTCCAACCCGTCAGGGAAAGAGTGATGAGAGATCAGGGAAAGAGATGGCCCCTTGGCTAGAAATTTATCCTAAGCGCAGAGAAGCAGAATTAATCAGATCAGGCTTTAGATTTGGATTTAGGATTCCTTTCAACATATAGTGCAAACCACAGGACAGCACATAACTTACCTTCAGCCAGAGCTAATCCTGAGATAGTTTTCCAAAAATTGTCAAAGGAAATAGCACTTGGGCGTATGGCAGGTCCTTTTGATGCTCCACCATTTCACAACTTAAGAGTATCTCCATTAGGCAGAGTTCCAAAAAAGGAAGAGGGACAGTTTTGCCTCATTTATCACCTGTCATACCCCAAGGGTTATTCAGTCAATGATGGAATTGCCAAACAATACACACAGGTCCATTATACATCATTTGATTGAGCTCTGGCCTTGGTAAGGGGTGCATGTCAAGGAGACCTAATATCCAAATCAGACATTCAGTCTGCTTTTAGGTTGCTTCCAGTTCATAAGGACTGCTTCCATCTCTTAGGTTGTTACTTTGAAGGAAAATACTTGGTAGACATGAGTCTCCCAATGGGATGCTCTAATTCTTGTTTTTATTTTGAGGTTTTTAATTCCTTTCTTTACTGGGTGGTTAGCCAAGAAACCAATTCTTTGTCCCTATTACATTATTTGGGTTACTTTCTTTCTGTTGGCTCTCCCCTTTGAACCAATGAGCCTATCTTTTAGAAATATTCCGTTCTCGCATGTCATCCTTTGGGGTACCCATTGCGGAGGATAAAACGGTGGCACCTTGTACATCCCTTACCTTCTTAGGGATAGCGATTGATTCTATGGCCATGGTCTTCAAACTCCCCCTAGACAAACTCCAGGCATTGTCTGTACTCATTGACAGATATAAAGGGGCCAAAAAGATCACTCTTAGGCAATTACCATTCCTTATTGGTCACTTAGTTTTCTCCTGCCGTCATTCCGAGGGGCAGAGCGTTTTGCTGCAGACTATCCCTAGCCCCTAAGGGCGCCACCTCTCCTCACCATTTTATCTGTCTGTTCAGAGGCATTAAAGGACAATTCCACCCTCATAAGAACATCTTTAGAAAGAATGGCCTCTTTAAAATATGTTGATATATCATACTTTGTCCTATGAATTCATTACTGTATGCCTGCTATGCTTTTGGATGCCTTATGGAAACTGAGCAATTTAGAAACCTGTACTGAGCCTGGGCATGCTCAGAAGAGGCAGACAGGGGATTAACATTCAGTCATTGGCTGTGATGTCAACTGTCAAATCCATAACTGACAGTTACTAACTGGAAGAACAAGGAAGCAGAAACAGGGGAAACAGGACATTGTGCGGGATTTCAGGTTAGACTTGTATGTTTCAGATTTCAAAACTATTACAGTTTAGGGTTTTGTGGGGTGATTTACCAGTATGTAAGTTTTCATTTTGGGGCTGGACTTGCCCTTTAAAGATGACCTGAATATATGGCAGACCTTCTTAGGATCATATAATGGACAGTACCAGGTAAATCCAACGTGGTTGCTGTCTCTCTCATTTTCAGCTCCAGGAGTTCCGGTGATTAGTTCCTTGGGCGGAGGCGGATGGTCACTCAGTGCCGAGCCACCTCTGGACTACTGTTTTTGGAGATTGATTCAGCTGCTATCATTGTCCCTGTCCCCAGCTACTCATAAAGCCTATATGTCAATATGGTGGAAATGGTTGTCATTCACGAACAACGTAGGGGGGCCTAGCAAGCATCAGAATAGGTTCTCAGTGACAGTGTTGTACCTAGATTATCTTTGCAGCTCTGGTTCCTTGGGAGCAACAGCTGAAAAACATTTGGCAGCATTGTCTTTTCTTTTCCAGCTGTTTAACTGGCCCAATATTATCCAGAATTTTATCGTCAAGAAGATACTAAAAGGTTGAAAGAAGGGTACCACTCATAGCTATAAAAGACACCCTATTTCCTTCTCCCGCCTGGCAGAGCTGTTGTCTGTACTCCCTTCTATTTGTCACTCCCACTATGAGACCTTGCTATTTCGTTCGGCCTTTTCTTTAGCATTTTATAGAGCCTTCAGATTAAGAGAATTGGCTTCCCCTACAACCTGTTTACAAGATGGTATTCAATTTTCTCATGTTCAGTTGGCCGATACCTTAGTGCTAGTTCACATTCCGTTCTCAAAGACAGACAGAACAGGAAGAGGGAAGTTTGTTACATTAAATGAGGTGGGAGGCCTGAACTGCCTTGTAGGGGCTCTTTGATCCTTTCTGAATGTAAGGGGTTCCACCCAAGCACCATTATTTATTCATGAGAATGGTACTTATTTGTCCCGCTTTCAGTTTAATGCCATTTTAAAATCCTGCCTATCGGCCTTGTATTTCCCTCTGCCTCTTTCAGGACTCACTGTTACGGCCGTGACACAAATATGAGTGTGTGTGTACAAAAAAATTGTTAAAAGGCTCCCAAGTGTGCATTGACCATTACAGGAGATATATATATACACAGTATATATATACAGTATATAGCACTACTATACTATATATTGCACTTTGATTGGTGCCTTTAACCCTTTCACTGCCAGGAGATTTTCATTTTTTTTTGCGTTAACTGCCAGAAGAATTTTCAGGATTTTGTCCTTAATCGCTTTAGACTAATTTTACAGTAGGAAACCTTGCAGTAAATCAGGAATATTATACATTGTTTTTTTCAGCACAAAGTCTACTTTAATATCGGTACCACAACAAACTTTGTACTTTCTGGAAATTTACTGGAATTATGGGTAAAATATGTAAAAAAAATGAAAATTTGCAAATTTCATGGATTTTCCCATTTTACTTATAGTTATCTTAAGGTTACACACAAAAATTTACTGTTCTAAAAGCTCAGATACTCCGAGTACAACGATACCAGATATATGTAGGTACCCGACGTTTCCTGTACAGGAGACCCCCCCAAACTAAAACTGCACCTCCTAGAATATTACACAAAATTAAAATGTGTAACCACTACTGACAGTTAACATAGAATATCTACCAAATTATCTAAAATATCCCCCCAAGTGAGATATTTTTAGAAACTACACACTCGCAGGATTTTACGAGTGAGGTTAGTTTCGATCAAAATGCAGATACCCGGACGCAGCTCTTCGTCAAAATGTAAGTTTACTCTCACAATTTCCTTTTTTCCTCAACTGTAAAATCAGAGACAAAATCAAATGCGAATTTCAGCTAAAAACTGTGGAGGAAAGTTCAAACGCATCTAAATATGAAAGCCTAACCCCTCCGAATAAAACGGTATGCCACATTCATGGGTGGTACCAGAGACATGGCTGCCAACTAACCCAGAGCGTGACCAGTGCCAAATGTCAGTAGCAGCAAAAAAAAATTAGCCAGTTTTGTATTTGAACAGTCTGCAGTTTTCCACCAAACACCCCCCCCAACTCAAAAATACCCCCCCACAAACTATATATTCCTGAAATCTACACACCTTCAGCTATTGTAACGCTGTAGTTCGTCATTCATACCATCAGTGGTGTGGGCGCAGGTTCTTCGTTAGAATTGCACTTTTACCAGATTTTAAAAAAATGAACATCAAACAACGTTCAAAAAGGTCGAAATCATGCCAAAACCCCATGGAATGTTAAAAAAAGGTACCAAATATCAATCTCCCAAAAGTCCTGAATCAAACGGTATGCCATATGTGTGGTTACACACCGGACGTGGAAGCGAAAAAAGCCACAAAGTGAGACAATGCACGATGGCTCAGAAACAGCGAAAATATTTAGCCAAATCCGAATTTGGACAGTCTGCAGTTTTTTCCACAAACACACCCCCGTAACTTAGAAATAACCCCCACAAACTATATATTCCTGAAACTACACCCCTTCAGCTATGTAACGCTGTAGTTTGTTCATTCATACCATCAATGGTGTGGGCGCAGTTCTTCGTAGAAGGTCGCACTTTTCTGAAAAAATGAACAAAAAACAACTTCAAAAGGTAGAAATCATGCCAAAACCTGATGGAATCTAAAAAAAAGTTACTAAAATATCAATCTCCCAAATGTCCTGAATCAAACGGTTATGCCATATGTGTGGTTACACACGCGGACGTGGAAGCGAGAAAAGCCACAAAAGTGGACAATGCACGATGGCTCAGAAAACAGCGAAAATATTTTGCCAACTCCGAATTTGGACAGTCTGCAGTTTTTTCCACAAAACACCCCGTAACTTAGAAATAACCCCCACAAACTATATATTCCTGAAATCTACACACCTTCAGCTATGTAACGCTGTAGTTTGTTATTCATACCATCATGGTGTGGGCGCCCAGTTCTTTGTAGAAGTTCGCACTTTTCTGAAAAAAATTAACAAAAAACAACTTCAAAAGGTAGAAATCATGCCAAAACCTGATGGAATCTAAAAAAAAGTTATAAATACAATCTCCCAAATGTCCTGAATCAAACGGTATGCCATATGTGTGGTTACACACGGGACGTGGAAGCGAAAAGCCACAAAGTGAGACAATGCACGAGGCTCAGAAACAGCGAAAATATTAGCCAATCCGAATTTGGACAGTCTGCAGTTTTTTCCACCAAAACACCTGATAACTCAGAAATACCCCCCACAAACATATATATTCCTGAAATCTAAACACCTTCAGCTATTGTAGCACTGTAGTTCGTTCATTCATACCATCAATGGTGTGGGCGCAGTTCTTCGTAGAATTTCGCATTCTTACACAATTTTCTGGAAAAAATAGAGAAAAATACATTTCAAAGTTACAAAATCACACCAAAACCCATGTAATGTAAAAAAAACTTACCAAATATCCATCTCCTAAATGCTGAATCAAACAGGTGCCATATGTGTGGGTACCACACTGGTGGAGGAGCGACAGTCAAAATGTAAAACAATGCGCAGTGAGCCCAATAACAGCATTTTCCCAGATTTTCCAAACTGAACACCCTCAAACTTGGAAATACCCCCGCAAAACTATATATTCTCAGAATATACATACCTTCAGCTACGTAACGCGTAGTTTGTTCATTCATACAATCAATGGTGTGGGCGCAGTTCTTCGTAGAAATTCGCATTTGTCTGAAAAAAATGAACAAAAACAACTTCAAAAGGTATAAATCATGCCAAAAACCCAAGGAATGTAAAAAAAAAGCTACTAAATATCAATCTCCAAATGTCCTGAATCAAAACGGTATATGCCATATGTGTGGTTACACAGTGGACGTGGAAGCCAAAAGACACAAAGTGAAACAATGCACAATGGCTCAAAAGAAACAGCAAAAATATTCAGTCAAATCTGAATTTGAACAGTCTGCAATTTTCCCCACAAAAACAACCCCCACAAACCATATATCTCGAAATCCACACACCTTTATCTACGAAATTCTGTAGTTTGTTCATTCGTACCATCAATGGGGTGGGCGCAGTTCTTCGTAGAAGTTCACAGCGTTTAGCAGATTTTCTAAAAAATTTAAAAAAAAAAACACTCTCAAAGGTAGAAATCATGCCCAAAATCCCAAGTGTAAAAAAAGTTACCAAATATCAATCTCCCAAAGTTCTGAATCCAAACGGTATGCCATGTATGGTTACACACGCAGATGTGGAATCAACTAGCCACAAATGAGCCAATGAAACAGTGGCCCAATTACAGCAACTTTCAGATTTGTCAGACTAAACACCCTCTATATTAGAAATACCCCCCAAAAATATATATTCTGGACTCTACACACCTTCAGCTACACAATGATGTGATTCTTATGCATACCACCAATGGTTGGGTGCAGTTTTGTGTACAATTTCGCTTTCTTACCAGATTTTCAGGAAAAATTTATAAAAATACAATTCAAAGTTAAAAATCATGGCAAATTCCATGTCATGTAAAAAAAACTTGGAATTATCATCTTCCAAATGCCCTGAATCAAACGGTATGCCAAATGCGTGGATGCACACAGGGACATGGCCACCAACTAGCTCAAATGGGACGCATGCACCAGTTGTAATTACAAGAAAAATTCAAAGTGCTCTGTAATTTCAAACAGCCCCAAAACTTTGAAATGCCCCCACGCAAATATCCCCCCCACTAAATATCAATCTCCCCACATTTCTGAATCAAACGGGATGCCATATGCGTGGATGCACCACAGAGACGTGGCCACCAACTCAGCCAAATGGGACGCATGCACAAATGCAATTACAAGAAAAAATCAAAGTGCTCTGTAATTTGAACAGCCTACCCTTTTTATAAGGAAAACAGTCCCAAAACATGGAGATTCCCCCCACACAACTATATATTTTTGGAATCTACACACCTTCGCTACGTTACGGTGCCATGCTTTCATACATGCATGAAGAATTCCAGACCCAGCGATCCAAAGAACTCGGTGTTGTGTTTTTAGAGATTTTGTGAAAAATAAAATGAGATGATTCAAGGGTGTTGAAATCCTACCTAAACCCACTTGACAAGCAAAAAAACCCATAAATAGCAATCTCCACATGTCTGAATCAAACGGGTGTGCCATTTGCGTGGGTGCAAACAGAGACGAGGCCACCAACTAGCTCAAATGGGACGCATTTAGAAGTGCAGTTACAAGAAATTTTTTTAAAAACGCCACAACCCACCCCCCACACACACACTCTCCCCCTTTTAGTGGTATTTTAGTGAAGTGGTTAGTATGGAGAGTCACACACGTTTTTGCAACTTTACTGATCCTAAAAATTCAATACGGTCTTTATTTGGTACCTCTGCAAAATTTCCTTATAAAATATAGGCTTAGTTTCCCTTGAAATCGAACAAATAAGTATCCGCGTTTACTTTACCGATATCACTGGGGACATTGGGGAGCTTGGAGAAGACAACTTTTTTTCTAATTTATAGTTTTAGGTTAAAAAAAAAAAAAAGGGTGTGTGTATCACTTTAAGAATATTTTTGTGTGTATTTCCCCTTTTTTCCCGATCATTCCCAAAGATAATCATCAGATCATCTTAGGGAATGATACCGAACTTGGAATACTGCCCGTTTTCCAATTCGAAATCCGATCGGAAAAATCACTTCCCGGAAATCATTTTCCAGGAAGTGATTTTCATTCATTGGCAAAGATCAATAATTTGGTGATCAGAAGTGATCACCAAATATTGATCTCTGTCCCCATTTTTTTTCTAAGTCTTCGCTAAGTAGCAAAGACTTAGAAAAAATCCTATTGTGAATGGAACTTGAGTTCCATTCACAAAATGTATAGAAAAGCTGGCAGCTTGACAGCTTGTTCTATACTAGGTACTGCAGCATGATCAAATTGAGATCAAGCTGCAGTACCTCAACTAGACCACCAGGGGCCGTCTCCTACCACTTCAAGGGAGACCCCGGTGAAGGAGGAAGCTCCGTGACGTCAAGGGGTCTCCCTTTCGCTTCAGTTCCTCTTAATCAGTGGGAACGGCCTGAAACTATACGATCACTGCATCTGAAAGGTACTGTAACTCCCGATCCCCCCCTCGGATTTGGACACAACCGAGGGGGGGTCGAGGGGGATAGGGGGGCAGCTGAATGCTGCCCCCGGGTCGGCCCTAGCGCGCGGTGTTTTTGAAAATTTAAAGGGGAAGCCACAGATCGTATATTCACGATCTGTGGCAGTTAAAGCATTCTCTGCACAGATCGTGAATATACGATCTGTGGCAGGGAAAGGGTTAAACAGAAATTGTGTATTTCATAAGGGATACACAATTCTATGCATGCTTTTGTAGATATTACTTGTTTTTTTAGGTGTGCCTGCATATTCAATCCCCTCTACCCCCTTATTAATTTATTTGTCCTTCATAAATTGCAGAGACCTTTCTTTTATAAATGTGTCTCAAAAACTGCACTGCATATTCCAAATGAAGCCTTACCAGTGCAGTAAAGAGGAAGAATGACATTTTTCTCTCTTGAATATCTTGTTAGTTTGGCAATAAAAGTGGTCTCATTACAGAACCCTGAAGCACTCCATTTAGATGAAGCTCCATTGACAACTATTGAGACAACGTCCAAAATATGATCTAGTAACAGTGTTTCAAGTATCTTCACCACCGCTGATGTTAAAACTGAACTGAGCTCTCTTAAGATCCGAGGATGTATTTACTCAGGTTCTGGGGCTCGATATTGATATTAATTTTTGGTTAATTTTTTTCTGTACCATACCCTGTCAGCCAATTGAATATTCTTCTTTTATACAAGTCTTTTTATTACAGTCACTATAATAGGTTCCTCTGTAGTATACAGAGAGTGGGAGGAGATTAGCACATTTTCCTTCTCTGCATCCACTGTAACCATTTTAACTATTTCAGTGCCAGCAGAATTTCACTTTTTCTTTTTTTATGTTCAGTGCCAGCTGAATTTTCAAGATTTTGCTCTCAAATCGGTTTAGACAAAATTACATTAGACGGACCCTCCTTAGTAAAAGGGAATATCATACTTTTTTTTTTTCAGTATAAAGTGTACTTTAACAAGATAAGAAAATCTCACTGGGTAATATATGCAAAAATAAATTCACTCTTAACTGTATTTTTATTTATAGAAAGAATCTTGTTGTTTTTAAAAGCTTTGGTTTTTCTAAGTACACATATGTAGATACCCTGCTTTCTCTGTCCAGGAAGCCCATCCAAACTAAAATTTAAATTTGTAAACACTTCTGACAGTAAAAATAGAATAATTGCCAAATTAACTAAAATACCCATGTAAGTGAGAGATGTTTAGAAACTACATACCCCCAGGTTGTTGTAAGTTTTGATCAAAATGTAGATACGTCCAAATAAAATTATGCATAAGTGCAATTACAAGTGCTCTCTAATTTGAAAAACTTCCACTTTTTCAAATAAAAAAACCCTCAAACCTATAAAAAATAACCCCTGCAAACCATCGGGCTCTGTAATTTGAACAGCTTTTATATTTCTGGTAATCCTTTAAGTGCTGCAGAATGTATGATCTGCAGCACTTAGGTCCTTTGATATGGTGATCATACACCGTGCGATCCGAGGCATTTAAAGTGTTAATGGTCCCACATTTTCTGTCCTTATCTGTTTACTATTGATTCAGTATACTAAAACATTTTGAGGTTTGTCTTGCTTTGTTCAGCTATTCATATTTAATTTTTAATTGTAGCTTGCTTAATTGCTTTCTTGATCTAGGGATATTTTCAATTGCCACTCAGAAAGAAATATTTCCCCCCTTCATACTGGTTTTTTTTTTTGCCTTCTTTTTTTGCCTTCTTCTGGATCAACTTTAAAGCAGGACATGGGTAATGCTGAGTAGGGGAACTGGACGGACATTTGTCTTTTTTGAGTCTCAAATAATATACTAATCCTTATTACAGCTTTTATAATTCATGAAGAATTGTTCTGTTCCCTCTGATTTAAAAATTCTAAATTCTTTCTTTCAATTTCTCTTTTTAGCTGAGCATTAGGCCAAGCATGTATGGACCTAATTTTTAATTAAGAAGAGTAATAGTTTAATACCCCTTTATAAGCAGTGCACTTCAGTTCAGTTTCTTCACATTAATTAAAACATATCACCTATGAGCTATTAAAAGGGATCCTTTTAATAGCATAAAGCTTTCTTAACGTTAAATGTCTTTATTAACCCAGAGCACTTTCATTTTTTGCAACATATATTTAAAGGGGAATTGTGGTCCCCAAACAAGTTGATTTTATATGAAAATGAGCCATTAACCACCTCTCTACGTGCTGCATAGCCCAAGATATGAAGAAATCACTATTTAGAAAGTTAGGGGTTGGGAGGTTCTTAATCTGCAGTCAAAAATACTAATTTCACTCTTTAATCTGCGGTTGGTACATGCTCAGTGCAGGAGAAATACTACAGAGGAAGGAGATCAAAAGCCCTAAGGGAATCACAATAAATGTTTAGCTTTTAACTCTGTGATGTGCTTGTGCACTTTATAGGGGTCCTTTGGATGATCTTTTGATCTCCTTCTTCTGTAGTATTTATTGGCCCCTGTGCACCGCTGAATTAGGCATAGTACACTGTTTAGATTGTGACGGTGCACTCTACCTGCAATATTATTCAGTGCGGGAGAAGGCACAAGAAACAAAAAGAGATCAAGTTACAGTGACTGAAGGAGTGGGAGGGGCCACAGGGGGGTTTCAAGGGAAGGCGACAAGGGGACCCATGAGGAGGAGGTGACACAGGGAAGTGGGACTGTCACATGGTTTTAGAGCAGGAAGATTTGTAAAAAAAATTTAAATTGCAAAAATACTCAGGAAGGCAATTCCTGTCAATTTACCTAAAGTCATTTTTGGACCAGAGTTACCTTTTAATGAAAATATATCATGATCACTATTCCCTAAGAGGCATATTCATAAAGGTTTGGTAAACTTTTCGTATCCTTTATCGCTGCCTTTTCGCAAAATTTGGACTTTTCGCTATTTACAAAGCAGTGATATCCAGTGGCGAAAAGTCATTACCGCTACTTTTCACCATACATCAGAGCGGTTACCGCTCATGCATATTTATAAAATGGTGAAAAGTGTTTTATTGTGTTAAGTTCAGTGATCAAATTCGCCAAGTGTGAGGTGGTGAAAACACATTAAGTGGCCATTTATTTAGCCTGCCAATGGGTCCATGGAAGGTGTCAGTACATTGTGAAGTGTTTCTCAATACTAATAAGTGCCAAGGGGGGTGTTAGACTATTTTCCAGCATTTACTGTAATACGATCTGAGATTTCGTTTTAAGGTTAAAGATAGCTTTTTTAAGATCGTTTTTTTTTTTTTTTTTTTTTAAGGTTCCGATTTTCTTTATTTATCAATATATTCAAATTGGAGTCTAAGGGACATTTTTATTAAAAAAAAAATATATTTTTGCTTTTTTTTGCCACCAGACTTCACCACAATTTATTAAACTTTCATCTTTTCTTATAAAGTTATTAAAAAGGTGAAAATTGTGAAGCAAAAAGTAGCACTAATAATGCTGAAAAAGTTCAGCACATATGATGGTAAATAGGTTATACTCCCTAATGGATTTTCAAAGTAGTATTAAATTGATTAATACACACTGAACACCCATATTTGTTATTTAAAAAAGCATATGAAAAATAGTGCAATCACCCAGAATTTTATTTTATTTTTAGGACATGAGTGTAAAACCCACCCAGGCGAATTTTCTCTTTTTTATTAATAGGATAAATAGTGTAAAACTCACACAGATGAATGTTCTCTTTTTAAAACAGAAAGAGGAAAGAGCACTATTTAAACACAGGACAACTGTGGCACTCAACCACCATTTAGCCCAATACAAATAATTAAAGGTGGTGGAGACAAGTCCCCTAAACCCACCAAGACAGTAGATTTATCAAGAAAGGTCCAGTGGTGCACATTATTTATTACAAAAAACCTGATAATACATCTATAAAACCACATAGCTAAAAAGTATATACACATATACGGTAATAAGGGGCATCTGGGAGAAAATTGGACACCTGAGGATAAAAAGTAAATGTCTATTGTTGGAGTCCAAACAATCCCTATAGTTCCAACAGATAAGTGTTTTTTTATTACATAGTAATTAAGGTTGAATAAAACATCCGCATCCAAGTCCAACCTATTCCCTTTTTTTTTTTTTTTTTTTTTTTAACCCTACCTAACAGTTGATCCAGAGGAAGGCAAAAAACCCCAGCTAAAAAAGGGGGGAAAAATTCCTTCCTGACTCCAAACGGCAATCGGAAAGTATCCCTGGATCACCAGATCTATATGCATTAATACCAGTAATTCTCAATATTTTTTAGTTTTAGAAACTTATCAGAGCCTTTTTTAAAGTTATTCAATGAACTTGCCATTACCACCTCTGCTGGAAGACAGTCCACAGTTTCAACCGTTCTCACTGTAAAGAAACCTCTCCTAACTTAAAGATGAAACTTCTTTTCTTCCCACCTTAAAGATGTCCACGAGTCTCTCGATATGACCTATTGTGAACAATGCTCCAGAGAGTTCACTGTATGGGCCATTATATTATTTGTATAATGGTATCATGTCCCCACCGCACACGCCGCTTCTCCAATGTAACAGCCCTAACTTGTCTAATCTGCCTGCATATTCAAGCCCCTCCATTCCCCTTATTAATTTAGTTGCCCTTCTCTGAACTGCCTCAATTTCCAAGATGTCCCTTTTGTATATGGGATTCCAAAACTGCACCGCATATTCCAAATGTGGCCTTACCAGTTGCCTTGTAAAGAGGGAGAATAATATTTTTCTCTCTTGATTCCATTCCCCTCTTTATACAAGACAATATCTTGCTAGCTCTAGCTGTTGCTACCTGGCATTGTTTGCTACAGCTAAGTCTGTTATCTACCAGAACCCCCAAATCTTTTTCCATTTCAGATGCACTTAACACAGAGTTATTTATGGTGTAGGTGGCACAGGGATATTAAATCCCAAATGCATCACCTTACATTTATCAACATTGAATCTCATCTGCCATTCTGCTGCCCATTTTGATAATCTATCTAGGTCTGCTTGCAGCACTTGCACATCATTGGAAGTTTCCAAAGCTCTGCATAATTTAGTGTCATCAGCAACACCAGAGACCTTGCTCTCAATGCCCCCTTCTAAGTCATTTATAAACAATTAAACAGAAGCGGCCCCATACAGAACCCTGAGGAACTCCGCTTAGAACTTTACCCCCATAGATGTAGCTCCATTAACCACCCACTCTCTGTTTGCGGTCCAATAACCATCTCTATCCATGAACAAATGTTTTCTTCAAGGCCAACAGTCCTCAGTTTATACATTAGTCGCCTATGTGGCACAGTATCAAAGGCTTTTCCAAAATCCAAATATACAACCTCCACAGCTGTGCCTGAATCTACCTTCTTACTCACTTCTTCATAAAAACCAATTAAATTTGTCGGGATATCTATTTCTCATAAATCCATGCTGACTACTACTAATAAAGATGATCTCTGGAGACAAAGTCAAGGATATGATCCCTTAACAAAGTTTCCATCACCTTCCCACCACTGATGTTAGGCTTACAGGTCTTAGTTACCAGGCTGTGAACGCCTACCTTTTTTGAATATTGGTATTACATTGGCTTTTTTCCAATCCAGTGGCACATCCCCAGACCAAAGCGAATCTGAAAAGATGAGACACAGTGGTCTTGCTAGAACTGAACTAAGCTCTTTTAAAATCCTAGGATGCAATCCATCTGGTCCTGGCGCTTTATTGATATTAACTTTGGTCTAATTGATTCCGTACCATATCCTCTGTTATCCAATGTGAAGACCTCATTTCCTCCCTGCACATTGTTACATCCCTACTGTAAGGATTCTCAACAGTAAAAACCGATGTAAAAAACGGTTTAGCATATAGCCTTTTCGGCATCCTCTACAACACCACCTCAGCTCCATTATTTAATGGTCCCACATATCTCAGTCCTCATTTTTTTACCATTTATATACTTAAAAAACATCTTGGGTTTGGACTTGCTTTGTTCGGCAATCCGTGTTTCATTTTCTATTTTAGCTAGTTTAATTGCTTTCTTGCACTCTTTATTACAACTTTTGAAGTCCCTGTAAGCCTGTTCTGTGCCTTCTGCTTCAAAATTTAAAAGCCCTTTTCTTTTTTCCATTTCCCCTTTTTACCTGAGCATTAAGCCATGCAGGAGTGGACCTAATTTTTTTTACACTTGTTTCCTAAAGGTACCGATTTGGAAATGTTATAGTTTAATATCCCTTTAAAAGTGGTCCACATCTGCTCAGATCTTTACCTAGAAACAGTTCCCCCCAGTCTATGAGCAGGAGCGATTCCTTTAAAAGCTAAAATTAGCTTTCCTAAGTTAAAAGTTTTTGTTAAGCCAGTGCACTTTAGTTTTCTGCAACCTATTTAAATGACACTATATCATGGTCACTATTCCCTAAGCTTCCCATCACCTTCATCTCCAAAATGAGCTCTGGGTTATTAGATATCACCAGTCCACAACGCATTCTTTCTAGTAGGAACTTCTACCATCTGTGAAAGAAAATACTCATATAGGAAATTTAAGAACTTTATACCTTTTGAGTGCTGGCAGTTCCATTACTCCAATCTATTTCAGGGTAGTTAAATCCCCCATAACCAGAACATGCCCCATACCAGCAGCCTTCGCCAACTGCATATGGAGATTCATTTCCACCTCTTCCCGGCATTTGGCGGCTATATAACCACTCCACACATTAATTTACCTACCTTCTTGCTTCCTGTACACAGTTCCACCCATAATGTTTCTGCCGCATCGTTTGCTCCCCCATCTATTCCATCTTTTAAATTTGGCTTCAATTCCTGTTTAACATACATACTACTCCTCCTCCTTTCTTATTAACTCGGTCATGTCTAAATAAGGAGTACCCTTCAATATTTCTGTCCAGTTGTGTGAATCATTAAGCCATGATTCTGCTATAACCAATTACATCATACCTTTCCTTTAACGCTATTATTTCAAGTTCCCGGTTTTTCCAGCCAGACTCCTTGCATTTGTAAACAAACATTTTAGATTATCAATTGATTTACTTCCATACATGGTCGTACATGCCTCCTTATCCTCTATCTCCCCCTCCTCCTTCTCCTCCCTCCGTTGTGTTACTAGCCCCCAGATCCCTAACTTCTCTATCTACCCCTGTGTAGTTAAACGTTCCCTCCCCCCCCTACCTAGTTTAAAATCTCCTCCAACCCCCTAGCCATCTTCTCCCCCAAAACAGTTGCACCACCACCATTGAGGTGCAGTCCGTCACTACTAAAGAGCCTGTAGCCAACAGAAAAGTCAGCCCAGTTCTCTAAAAACCCAAACCCCATCTCCTTACACACACTCTCTTAGCCACGCATTTATACTCCTGAGCTCCCGTTGCCTCCCTAGCGTGCACGTGGCTGCGGTAGTATTTCTGAAATCAACCCTGGAGGTCCTTGCTTTTAACTTGGCCCCTAATTCTCGGAAATCATTTTTAAGGACCTCACCTCCACCTCTAACTTTGTCATTGATAAGATAATAAATAGTGTAAAACTCACCCAGGCGAATTTTCTCTTTTTTATTAATAGGACTATTTTTTTAGTATTGCTTATTTTCAGAAAACTGCAGCTAATTATCAAACCAGTTACATTAATATGGGAAGTTGCTGTGTAAGACATAACCATGTTAAAGGAACATTCCAGTAAGTAATGATGTTTTCTGGTAAAACTTAAAAAAATACATAAAAGGTGGCAAATTTTCACCTATTTCTAAATAGCTTTAAATAAAAAATTACAAAAATAGCTCTGAAATTTCACCTTCTCTGGTCTGGTAATGGCCGACACTAGAGAGCAATTTCTATTTTCGCTGTGATACCAGACTTAAACATCACACTTTGCTACAGCGTTATTTTTACGCAAAAATAAGACAAAAATAGCGCTCTTTGCCATTGCGATGTTCTGCGATAGCAAAATAGCGATGGTTTATAAATATGCCCCTAAAGCTGGGTACACGCGATTAGATATTTCGGTCCGATCAACCGATAGTTCAGTGTATCGGTCGATCGGACCGAAATTATCGAATCCGAATGTGCCCATGTCCGATCGACCGTTCGTCCGAATCGGACGAAAGGACGATCGGACAGGGTGGAAAACCTCGTCTGATCGTGCGGTCCTCTATGGACTGCACGATCGGTCGCGGTGACTATCGGAACGCGGCTGCTTTTGCCGCGACCGACAGTCCTTCCTCCTGGCCGACCGTTCGAAAGTATCGAACGGTCGGTCAGGAGGAAAAATCGCTAGGTGTGTACCTAGCTTAAGCTTCCTATTTCCTTCATCTTCATAATGAGCTTAGGGTTATTAGATATTACCAGATGAAACAAAGCATCCTTTCTAGCATGAACTGCTACAATGTGACAGAAACCGCACATATCAATGTAACAAATTTGACCTTTTGTGGTGTTCCCCTACTCCAATCAATATGGGGGGGGAATCAGCCATGACCAGAACAAGCCCAAATCTGCAGCCTTTGCCAACTGCATATGGAGGTGAATTTCCTCCTCCTCACTAATATTTGGTGGATGGCAACAGACACTAAGGGGCATATTTATAAAGGTTCATTAACTTTTCGCTGCCATTTTCCGCGATTTCTAAATGGGCAGAAAATGGACGCGAAAAGTTAACGAATCGTTAACTTTTTGCGCCTATATCAACAGTTACCACCGCTTCTATTTAAAAAGCTAATCTCGGCCGTATTACTTCGCCACCTTGAAGGTGGCGAAAACATCCGAGCTACTCCCCTGGATCACGGCAGGTGGTCGCACCCGCCACCCACCGCCACCCCTTCCCAGTAGCCCCTCCCAACTCCATCCCCGCTCGCGGCGAACATATGGAACAGGAGGCTAGGAGGGGCTCCTGGTAAGGGGCCGCAGCAGGCCGCACACCCCCTCCCCAGCAAGCCACCTCCGCTGACGGGGAGGGGATGGGAAGGGCCCACTGGGAGGGGTGGAGGCACTTTGGGGCTTAGGGGGTCCCGCAGCTCGAACCGGGACCCCCCTCCCCGGCCCTATCAGGGCCTTTGCGGCACTTACAAGTGCCCTTGCGGCTCTAGCAAGAGTCCTTTGGGGCTTAGGGGTCCCGCAGCTCGAGCCGGGACCCCCCTCCCCAGCTTTTGTAAGGGCCCTTGCGGCACTGAGAAGTGCCTTTGGCGGGGGTCCCGCAGCCCGAACCGGAACCCCCATTGAGCGGCTCTTAAAAGAGCCCTTGGGCGGTGTCTTCTTTCTTCCAGCCCTAGCGAAACCAGCTCCGCTGAGGCCGCCAACCCCCAAGAGGTACCCCTGCGGACGATGTTGCTGGCATCTTGACCTGTTGCGACGTTTTCGGGCTGGCGACACCAACCCCACTGAGGTCGCCAATGCCAGGCAGGCTCACCGTGACCGCCAGTTAGCCCACTGGCACCGCCAGCCTCAGCGGAGCCGATGTTGCCAGCCACTTCTTTCTTCAGCCATCTACTGCGATGGCATCTGAGGTCCGTGGCAGAGTGCACCTCTTTATATAGGTTTGCAGAAAACCCTAATCCGTTTCTGATTGGTCAATTTTTTTAATGCTTGGTTTACATGCTTTACATTAACCAATCAGATTTCGGAACATCTGATTGGTTAATGTAAAGCATGTAAACCAAGCATTAAAAAATTGACCACCTGTTGCGGCCCCTTCCCAGCAGCTCCTCCTAGCCTCCTGTTCCATATGTTCGCCGCAAGCGGGGTTGGGGGTTAGGAGGGGCTGCTGGGAAGCGGCGGGTGGTCGCCGCATGGCTCGAGGGCGGGGTGGGCTTATGCCCCTCCCCTGTAGTGGAGGCACCAGGAAGGGATTTTAAGTCCCTCTGCGGCGATATTGTACTTAGCGCATTGCGCTAGTGCATTATCGACGGGAAGGGACTTAAAGGGCATGTCCACCCCCAAAACTATAATACCCCCCAGTAATGGCCCCATCATGTAGTGTAATAGAATCCTTACCTCACATCCCAGCTCCATATGGTTCTCCTGTAGTCCCAAAAACTGCCCACCAGGAGGATAGCAGAGTCCATATAGGACTCTGCCTCCTATCTGGCCCCCGGGAGAAGTTTGGCATGCGTACTGCAGCCCTTCTCCCCCTCCCTCCCATTTTGCGATCCCTCCCCCTAGTGTAAAATCCTTTCCATATAATATTCCCCCTGTCCCCCCCGCCCCAGCCGCTGTATTTTTATTATAAGAAAGTGCCCCAAACATTACTTACCTTCCCTCTTTCTTCCGCCGCACTGAACTCCCGGCAGCCGCGTCCGTGATTGGCTGCCGCTCAGCCAATCACAGACGTGACTGCTGGTCCCGCCCCTCTGCTTGCATTTTCTCGCAAGCAGAGGGCTTGGCAGTGCGGCGGAGGAAAGAGGGAAGGTAAGTAAAGTTTGGAGCACTTTCTAATAATAAAAATATAGCGGTTGGGGCTGGGGGGACGGGGAATATTATATAAAAAATTCTTTGGAAGGGTGGACATGCCCTTTAAAATTACCGCCGGACATTGTGGCCGCGATACATATCGCGGCAATGGCACTGGCAGTTATAAATATGGCGATATGGCTATTTCTGCAGCCGCAATGTGCGACGGTAATTTTTGGGTGCTATTTTCGGCCCTTTATAAAAATGCCCCTAAACCTTCTTGCTTTCCTTGCACAGCTCCATCCATATTGCTTCAGCCTTAACATTTATACCAGCAGCTGTTTCTTTTATATTGGTGTCAACTCTTGATTAACATGGACACATATCCCCTCTTTCTTATTTACTGTATTATGTCTAAACCAGGAGTACCGTATCCTTCTAATTTTACCGCCCAGTCATTTGAATCATTGAAGCTCTAGCACTTCTATTTATATAATTTTTATATTTATGTACTAAACTATCTATATATAGCCAAGTGGCTCTTTATAAATAACCTATACCCACATACATATATTTAGCCATGTTTCTGCTATACTAATTAAATCACAGTTTTCTTTTAAAGCTATTCGGTATAATTCTCCAATTTTTCCAGCTAGGCTTCTTGCATTTGTAAACATACATTTTAGATTATTATTATGAAATTTATTTACAAACTTGCACATTAATTTACATACATGCCTCCCTCTCATCTATGCCACCACTTCTCTCCACCCATAATCTTATTAACACCCTGATTCCTTACTCCTATCTACCCCAGTAATGTACAGTAAAGTACCCTCCCCCATACCTGACTTAAAACCTCATCTAGCCATCTTCTATTCCAAAACAGTTGCACCTTCATCAGCCAAATGCAACCCATCCCATACAAAAGAGCCTGTAGCTGACAAAAAACCTAAATGAGTACACAATTTTTTTTTTGTTTAAATACCTATCCTTTCTGCCCTTAATCTTTTTTACCGCTTTACTCTGTGCCATATAAAGCTGCACTGACCAGCTGCACGATTTCAGCTATTAAAAGTTGTGAATTTACATGGATTTTGGGTATCGCTGTAAGCAAACATAATCTAGCCACTGTGTTTCCAACCTGGGAATTTTGCCTTTTCATGGTGATACCTGGAATGACTGGGAAACTGTGCCTCACACTTTAGTCCCTAAAGCTTGATGCCAGATATATACGGCACAAATAGATTATTTGAGGGAAAGGCAAGTATTTTGATATCCAAAAAAATATAAAGTTGGCTACCGTACTTTGGTTTTCCTTTAAAGCAATTTCTCTTTCTTAAATTTCTCTTGATATAAATTCTGCCATTATATAGATGCAAATATATGAACTACTATTTTGTGACAAATTCTATATTTTAGGGTGGATCAGATTATTGGCCGTGGGCCTGTTCCTGTGGAGAAAAAGCCTAAGGAAAAAGGAGAAAAGCCTTCCACCACAGGGCTTGAAGTTGAGACTGCTGATGAGCTGAGCATGATGGGAAGGGTAGTGAAAGTTGAAAGGCAGGTAAGAAAAAGTGAAATTGCCCTGATCTCATTGGTGATAGTCTTTCTTTAACATTTAGTGAAGCTATAAAATATAGTAGAAAGAAAAAAATAAATATGGACTTCCCATTTTTAATGGAATAAATAATTTTATAGTTTTTAAAAGTGTGCAGTTCAGAGAGATATAAATGTTAGACTTGGGAAATGTATAAGGTACCAAATCACCCAGTTAAATCCAGAAAAAACTCTTTTTTTTATTAGTAAGATTAGTGTACATTATTTTACAATGCGGTTATAAGAAACAATTGTTTATTTATGGCAATGGAGTTACAAAAATCAGTGTCAACTGTAAACTACAGACAACGATTGGTACTTTAAAGCTGTGTGGTTAATGGCTGTTACAAACCCAGGCGGGGCGCAACTGCAAGGGGGCCCAATATTCTTGTTTTTTCCTATGACAGATATAGCCTCCTCCGAGAAAATCACAGTGGATTAAGCACGGACGGGGCCCCATCATAGTTTTGCTGGGGGGCCCACGGTATCGGAATATTCCCATTATACAGGTTTATAAAGATGCCCAATAGAAATGGATCAAGGACTACATTGCAAATAGCACCACACAAGCAAAACCTCTGTCTGCTGGTGATTGCTTTCCCTCACATCTGTTTAAAAGAGTACAATAGAATTCTAGTGCACAAAAAAATTGCATGTTGTCAATATTTCCATAAAGTTGCTGCTTCAAAGAGTCTGCCATGAACCATGGATAAATTAAAGCAATTAGTTCAATAAGTTGGACAAATTATTTTAATCCGAGCCACTATGCCAAAGTTGCTTTCAATTGCTGGTTCCTAACCAACTGGTACTTGCCATATTGGCTGTATGAGCTGATAGTTCAGAACGCCGGAGGAGAGAGGGAAGGTAAGTAAATATCAGGGGAGTTTCAGAAAAATATATTAAAGCGGTTGGGGCTGAGGGAACTAGTTCTAAGATTCTAATATTTGGCTAAATGGTTTTACACTAGGGGGAGGGAGAGCTAAACGGGGGGGGGGGGGGTGAAGGGCTGCTCTGAGCAAGCCAAAAACCTGGCCACCCCTGGTGGTCAGTTATCTGGACTTTGGGGGGACTTTGCAGGAGAACCATTTGGAGCTGGGATGTAAGGTAAGGATTTTTAAACACTACACAGTGGGGCCAGTTGTGGGTTAAATTATAGTTTTGGGGGTGGACATGCCCCTTAAGGAGATATAGCCAATATGCAATTAGAATTGTTTGTGCACTAGAATTCTATTGTTTGTATGTATTCTATTTTTGATCTCCAGTCGCACTTTAGTATGGATGTACAAAAACCCTATTTTATCATTTTATATGAAACTTGAGACATGTTCTAGATCCCACTCTTTCAAGATGTATAGAATATGGGGGAATATAGAAAACAAAATTAATTTCAAAGGTCCTGCCAAAATCCATTCATATATCACATAGTATAGTAGTTAAAACATATTTACACTGGCACATAGAATAAAGTTGATTTAGTTTAATTTGAATTTAAGCAGAAATGCAGCAAAACAATATAAATAATACATGTACAGCATATGTCACTATTTCTAAACAATAATGTCAGCTAGATATACTAAAAGGATATATATATATATATATATATATATATATATATATATATAAATGGGATAGTATACATCCACGCAGAGTGCAACTAGAGACCAAATTAATTCAATACATACAAAAAATAGAAGCCTAGTTCACATCCAATTAATTTGCTTATATTTTACTTTACCATTGTATTGCGACTTAAAAAAGCCTGCCCTTCTCTCTGGATAAATTAAAGCAATTAGTTCAATAACTTGGCCAAATTATTTTAAGCCCAGCAACCACTTCACGGTTTGCTTTATTCTTGCTTTATTCAAAAAAAATTTGGAAAGTAGAATTCGGAAAAATCTGCAAGATCCGCTATCTCTTATTACCACAAGGTAAAGGCACAAATCATATAGTGGACACCAAGAGCCCCTGTGGATTAATGTTCAGGACTGTAGCCCTGGGCCATGCCTGAAAGACTCATCAATAAGCTGTGACCATTTAAAAAACAAAAACAATAATTAACAACCAAACAAAACTACAAGCATGGGTGCAATTAAGGTGGATGATTATTTTTCGTATCTTATTTTTTTGTTTAGGGGTTGATACTAGACTTAGAAGTAAAGCCTTGTACACACGTTGGATAATTTTCGTACGATGCAGCAGACGAACGTTTAACAACACATACAAAAAATAGAAGCCTAGTGCACATCCAATTAATTTTCTTCTATTTTACGTTACCATTGTATTGTGACTAAAAAAAGCCCGCCCTTCTCTCTGGATAAATTAAAGCAATTAGTTCAATAACTTGGCCAAATTATTTTAAGCCCAGCAACCACTTCACGGTTTGCTTTATTCTGCTGGGTCCTAACGTTTATTATAACTAAGTGTATGGCACCACACATAAGTTTCTTAATCTGCGTCAGTTCAGATCTCTCACCCTGATGATATATATATATATCTTTAGGGTGGTGCCTACACAACGTGCTCTACTTGTGTAAAACGGCACCGTATCATCATTTTACTGACTTTATTTTTGCACCTAAAGTTGGGTGACTTATAAGTTACAAACGTGCCTTGTAGCAAACCCTTGGACGCCCTTCCAACCTATATTCACATGCACATGCCGAGATGTGCCACAACATACAGATCAAACACATAAAAACATATATACACATAAACTGGGATGGAGTCTTACGAGTCAGGCTTACTGTGAGGGACCTTTTTCTTATAACCCCATAGTTTTATTTACAATAAGGGGCTATATATATATATAAATGTAGACTTCATATGTAGTTCTAATACACAGACATACCCATGAAAACGGCCTATACCACTTAGGATTTAACACGTATTTAAACATTCACAGTATATAATAATCATAATCACACAATATTAACCACCACGGAGAGCATGCATTTCTATCCTTATCAGGCATTAATACGACTCGTAAGACTCCATCCCAGTTTATGTGTATATATGTTTTTATGTAGATTAAGAAACTTATGTGTGGTGCCATATACTTAGTTATAATAAGTTTGTTGTATTAGTGTTTTTTTTTTGGCACTATTACACATTTTTTATTTTTTTGTTTTTTTGGTTGTCCATCACGATCCCCTAGGAGGTGTAACGATCTGCTGTAGTAAGACACTGACTTTCCCCTTTCACAGCTGCCGGTAATAGCAACATTGTTTCATCTATTACAAGTGCTGATTAGCAAGGTGAATAGATGAAACAATGTTGCTATTACCGGCAGCTCTGAAAGGGGAAAGTCAGTGTCTTACTACAGCAGATCGTTTAACCTCCTAGGGGATCGTGATGGACAGAAAAACCCATAAAAATGGCCCCCTGCATTGCTGCCAGGTCGGAGACCAAGAGTGGGCAGCAGACCGAAAGCATAGAAGTGTTCAGTGAACTAGGCAGCTAACACACTGTGTATGGAATCGATGCACATGCACACAGAGAGCAGCAGCTGGTGCAGCCAGGAGAGACTCTGCTAGGTACAATAACATGGCATATTTGTTACCGAACAATGTAAGGAATTACCGGTAACCTCTCCCTACAGCTGTGGGTAAGAAGCCACGACAGGGCTCGGTTAGGCAGCGGGGGCTCTGCAATGTCACTTTTTGATAGACTGGTTATACATTGCTAGCTGAGAAATTACAGGAGGACGTGCCCCTAGTTTGCCCACCTGCCCATGCCACTAGACCCAGGCTTCCTTAATGGCAGAGTCATAAATTGTTTGACTTTCTTCTGCTGTCCATTTAAAGGGCAACTTAAGCCTCAAAACAATACAGAATCCGAAGGCAGTAATGGTCATAATTTCTACCCTCGGCTTATACTCGAGGCAATCAGTTTTAATTAAACTAAATTAATTCAATACATACAAAAAATAGAAGCCTAGTGCACATCCAATTAATTTGCTTATTTTACTTTACCATTGTATTGCGACTTAAAAAAGCCTGCCCTTCTCTCTGGATAAATTAAAGCAATTTATACTAAAAGGATAACTGAACATATTTCTTTAATCCTAATGTGAAAGCTTTTCTCTCCAGAATACCTGTACATGTCTTGTAAGTATGCCCTGACTCCAGTATTTACATATTTTCTATACGGATGTCTCCATACCACTATGGAAATTCCTTATAAGACTTTGAAAGATGATTATTACCTGCAGTTTATTTTCCAGCCAGAATGAATTGCATTCAACCTTACAGGAACAATACAAATTAGATGATTTTTTAATTATTTTTTTTGCTTCCATTCTGTTCTTAGCAAAAAATAAAGGCCCTTATTCACCTCATGTCCCATGCACAATTCAATATTGCGTTTGTGCTTTTGTATTTGCTGGCATTAAAAAGTGACACAAAAAACAATATTGAATCAATTGTGCAGGCTTCGTGGGTGTCTTTTACGAAGCCTGCGCAGAGATGGAGCTTAAGTCGCGCAAACTGCTATTGAATTAGTTTGCACAGTTTTAACTCTGAAAATTGCCCAGCGGATCAGGGTAAATGAGGCCAAATGTTTTTAAATGTGTTAGCTCTAGTGGGTTAGTGGACTAAGGTTCTCTCTACTTAAAAACACAGTCCATGAGGTTACTGGTTCAAATCGTCCCACATTTCACGTTTTTGTTTTCTAAGTTCCTCAATGTTTTTAGGAAATAAACTGCAAAGTTTACTTTTGTATTTTGTTTGAAACGCAAAGGAATGTGTGGGGGGACAGAAATTATTTTCAAAAACAATTGTACAATGTTAAATTTTTGTTGTGTTTCTGAGAGGCAGGACTTTTTCTGACTTTGCCTCAACTGTCGCGCTCTCGTATGGTGGCCTACACTTCAGCTACACTACTAGGCCTGATAACAAACATGGTGGGGGAGTTAGTATTCTTCTGTCTAAACGTTGTTCTTTTAAACCTATCACACCTGTACCAGATCTCTCCTGACTATCTTTTGAGTACCACTCAAAAGATAGTCAGTCCCTGTTTACTCTCCCACACCCCTACAGATTGCGGTTATTTATCGACCACCCGGGCCCTACAACCTCTTTCTTTAATCACTTCTCTGCTTGGTTATCCCACTTTCTATCCACTGACATCCCCTCAATTATTAAATTAAAAATTGGGGATTTCAATATCCCTTTATCAGATCAGAAGTGTTTTATCCATAGCCAAACAAAACTACTCCTCTTCTCTCATATCCACACAATTCCATAACCCCAAACAGCTCTTTAAAGTATTCAACTCCCTGCTCTGTTCCCCACCTTCTCCGCCTACTCCCTGTTTATCGGCTGATGAAATAGCATCATATTTCAAAGAAAAAATTGAAAACATCCAAAATGTTTTCCTGTGCATCCTAGCTCCTTCCTACAGCTTCCAACCACTACCATTGCACTGCCTAACCTCCCATCGTTGGTCATCCCCTCCATCTATACCCCTACCACTGCAGTGTCTAGCCTCCCTACATTGGTTAATCCCTTTACTTGCCCCCTAACGAGCTTTACCACTATAACAGAACAGAGACTTTTATCTGTACTATCCAGCACACATCTCACTACCTGCTCCCTCAACCCCATTTCCTCTCATCTCATTCCCCATTTCTCCTCTTCCTTCACACCAGTCCTTATCTCTCTCTTTAACTTGTCCCTATCCACTGGTATTTTTAACTTCCTCATTTAAACATGTCATGGTATCCCCTATACTTAAAAAAACCCTCCCTGGACCCATCCACTCATTCCAGCTACCAGCCTATCTTTCTTTTGCTTCCAAACTACTGACATGTCTATGCTGACCTGGCTCGTCAACTGTCTGCTAACTATCTCTTTGACTACCTCCAGTCAGGCTTCCGCCTAACCACAGAAACCGCCCTCACTAAAGTGACAAATGATCTACTTAGTGCTAAATTTAAGGGTCACTACTCTTTGCTTATTCTTCTTGATCTGTCCTCTGCTTTTGATACTGTTGATCACCCTCTACTTCTCTTCAGACCCTGGCCTCCTTAGGTATCCAGGATACTGCACTTTCTTGGCTATCCTCCTATCTCTCTGGTAGGACCTTGAGTGTTTTCCACTCTGGAATTAACTTGACCCCTCGCCCCCTCCCTGTGGAGGTCCCGCAAGGCTCAGTACTTGCCCCTCTTCTTTTCTACACCTATGGCCTTGGACAACTCATTAGTTCATTTGGATTTCAGTATCACCTGTATGCGTATGATACCCAAATTTACATCTTTGCCCCAGATCTCAGACTACACTAACATCCCAGGTCCCAATCTCGGCCTTCATGTCCTACCGCTTTCTCAAACTAAACATGGACAGGACTGAACTTGTTCTTTTCTCACCCTCACGATCTGTTCCCCTCCCTAGTCTTACTATTAATATTAACAACACACCTATATCCCCATTTCCTCGTGTCCTCTGCCTGGGAATAACGCTAGATTCAGATCTTTCCAAACCCCATGTCAATTTGATTGCCAACTCCTGTTGGCTCCAACTTAAAAACATCTCCTGCATTCGTCCCTTCCTCTCAAAAGAAGCTACAAAAATCCTAGTCCGCGCCCTAATCATATCCCGGCCAGACTGATGCAACACATTCCTGTGTGCTTTACCAATAACCGCCTGGCACCACTTGAATCCATCCTCAACTCTGCTGCCCGGCTCATACATTTCTCACTTCTCTAATGCCTCTCCTCTCTGTCAGTCACTCCACTGGCTGCCCATCCCAAAAAGGATCCAGTTCAAGCTGCTTACCCTATCCTATATAGCACTATCCACCACAGGCCCTCCATATATCTCAGAGCTTATCCACCGACACTGTCCCAGACGCACCCTCCTCTTTTAATATCCTCCTCTCATCCACCCTTGTAACCTCTTCCCATGTCCGCATTCAGCACTGCTGCCCCTCTGCTCTGGAACTCTCTTCCTCCCTCTGTCCTTCATTTACTATCCCTTAGTACCTTAAAACGTAACCTTAAAACCCACCTCTTCAGGCAAGCATTTTACTAAAAGGATATTTTCTATAATCGTTAAGCTGATTCTCCTAGTGCTCTAACGGCACTAAGTAAGAATCCTGTCCTCTGAGACGCTACGTATTATAGTCATTGTACCGTATATGCCGGCGTATAAGACGACTGGGCGTATAAGACGACCCCCCAACTTTTCTGGTTAAAATATAGAGTTTGGGATGTACTCACCGTATAAGACTACCCACCCCTCTTTCTACGCATCCCAACACCTCCTTCTCTGACATTGGTAAACACAGACATCATGCCTCCTCCATCCATCTGGCCCACCCCTGTATCCAGCCGCTCACATGAGTAGCAGCCAAACGCAGCCTCCTGGTTCCTGACATAATCCGGCAATCCACCTCCAGCCCGTCCCACAGTTTCCTCCAGCAAACGTCACTACACTCCCCGTGCGTCATCAGTCAGCTGACCGCCGAACCAGGAACCTGCCCCGCCGCACCATTCGTTTTCTCCACTGAAGGTAATTGTGGCTTAAGGCAGTGACACCCGGCGTATAAGATGACCCCCGACTTTTCAGAACATTATAAGGGGCTAAAAGGTAGTCTTATACGCAGGAATATACAGTATTTAGTATTTGTTATATTGCTGGTATTTTTCCTGCCTGAGTGTGGCAGTTAGTGATACAGGTATTTAGAATTATTTTAAAGGATAAGTGCACTGTAAAACCACATTACGTTTAAATGTAAATCTCCCCCCCCCCCTTTTTTTTTCCCCCTAGGTCCCTCCTGAGCCTACCTGTGCTGCTTTAAAGTTGCTGACATCTTGGACGCAGATTGAAGACTGTTGAGCTCCTCCCATCTGAGACTTACTGACTTCCCCTTGTTCTCTAGACTCCAAATGCTGCACTCGTGTGGTCCATGTGCATGTGACATCATGGCGCACGCAACATCAGCGCATGCATGGACGCGCTGACGTCACGTTGCGTGCGCCGGGAGGTCACACGCGCGTAAACCACACGAGCGCAGCATTTGGAAGCTAGAGAACAAGGGGAAGCCAGCAAGTCTCAGAGGGGAGGAGCTCAACAGTCTTCAATCACATCCAAGATGTCAGCAACTTTAAAGCAGCACAGGTAGGCTCAGGAGGGACCCGGGGGGGGGGGGGGGGGGGAGATTTACAATTAAACATAACTTGTTTCAGTGCACTTATCCTTTAAAATAATTCTAAATACCTGTATCACTTACTGCCACAATCAGGCAGAAAAAATACCAGCAATATAACAAATACTAAATACAATGACTATAATACGTAGCGTCTCAGAGGACAGGATTCTTACTTAGTTCCGTTAGAGCACTAGGAGAATCAGCTGAACGATTCTAGAAAATAGTCTTTTAGTAAAGGAAAAACAAAAGTGGTGCAATGGTATTTACAAAAATATTTAACAAACCTAATGATTAGCAACAGTAAAATAAAAGGTGAAAATACTTCTATGATGGTGTAAAACGTCCAGGTCCATTTGAAAAGAAAAGTTCCTTGGCTCCAAAAAGGTAACTATGATAATCCACTTATTTGATGTTTAGTGTGATGTAAATTAGGAGCCTCTCTATTGTCCTGCAGCTACTTTTCTACCCCTGACACACAGTATTAGCCAGGCCAATACCTTATTACCCTCAGTATGGGACATTCAAAAAACAAGGCTGTCAATACCCATATCTTGGAAAATAAATGTCTTACATCTTTTATATCCCAATATTAATGACCTTTATGAATTTATAAAACTAAGGAGACCAAACATGACACATCTACCATATGTACATTTTTGTAATGGTATAAAGTGGTTTTCTGGTATACCCTAAAGCCTACTAGGTGTTTGAGCCCCACTGGATTCTCCCTTCTACCAGAATACATTTTGGATGATATTATTAAAGGAATATTTCACTCAAAAAGTAAACTATACCTTTATTGTACTGATTGAAGACCGGGAGGTTAAGGAACTATGCCTTACCCCACGTTCTTCAATCAATTCACCAGGAACGATGGAGGAAGAAAGAAGAAACTTACCTTACACGCAATCCTCCACGGCTTTCTGTTCAGAGTAACTATAGCGTGCATTATCGTGCATGTGCAATATAGTTACTCTGAACCAGGAATTGGTCGGGACCTGTCACTGCTGCAGGGGATAATCGCGTGTAAGGTAATTTTCTTCTTTCTTCATCCGTTGCTCCAACATGCCCTTTAAAGCTGGGTACACACATTCCCGATAAAGGGCTCTTTATCCGCACCAGTGTCGCGAACGATCGTATTGGACCAACTATTTCACCTGTTCACAGGTGGCTCCCTGTACTAAGGTATAGGGAGTCGGCCGCGATCATAGGTAGTATGGAAGTCATAAACGTTCTCCCTATACTTTATATAGGGAGTACAATCGTGACTGATTGTTACAATGTGTAGCCACCATAAGTCTTTAGAGATGCTACAGAACTCTCTGTCCCCTGCTGGGTTTATGGTACCTGAACCATTTGCTAGAGCAAAGCACAAAATGAAAGCGATAAAACAAATGTACAAATATAATAAAACTATGGGAAACCTACTATTACAAATACTGTATAATAAATAAATTCACTAAATCTGCTTGTAGCAGGTTCCATATCATGACAGAGATCATGTGAGGTGTACTGCATAAACTAAGAGTTCCTCCAAAGCAAAGTAGTGGATTATGGGGACCAATCCCTAGTACCCAAAGGGTTAATTTCATTAATTATCCAGCTGCCACAGTCCACAGAAAAGGGAGAGGTTAGGCACAGCTTGTGGATTTGTATCCTGTCTATTGGGACAATGTTTTGGGTGATGTTTTGGGTGACTCAGTTTCTCCTTAAAAAAAAAATTTGTGTCATAAGAAATTAACATAATCTGTTAAAAAAGAATTCTGTTTTTGTAGATAAGGCGTGCTATATGGTCTTTTGTCTTTTGCTGCTGCCAGCACTACCATTCTCTCAGAATATGTGTGTTCCATCTTGTGAGCAAGAACAAAAACTGTAGTCAGACACTTTAATTCAGAAAAATTAACTTAACTTACTGGTGAAATGTGAAAAGGCGGTTTGATGACAGTGAAACGCGTTGAGTTCTTAAAGAAGCAAGGTCAGGAATAGAAACCAGATTTTATACTGCATTTTTATCTACTTTTAACGACTCCATAAGGTTTGGATGTTTTATTGAGGTTTTATCTTGCTGTTAACCACATGCTCTATGCAAGTAGCTAGAATAGAAAAGGATCCCAGATATTTTACTGCAGTACATTATCCCTTTTTGAACAAATCCACAAGCTTTGGATGTTTATATGGGAATTTTTTGTTGGTGTTTTAACTGACTTGCTGAGACCTGTGAAACTTTTAAAGGAATAAAGCTGTTTGGAAACTACTGGACTATGTAAGTGTCCTTTTATGGATTGTTTATATGATTGATGTATTGTGGTTTTAAACTGATTTTTATGGTATACTGCAACTGACCACATATTTATTTATTAATTACATGTTATGGTGTGAGGAAGTTTGTGCAGCCTACTCTTAAAGCAATTGACATTAAGATATATAAGTGGAACCCAGGTTCTGCAAAAGACCCCCCATACCTCATCAACATGTCCTACCCATTCACTCCTGAATCGCAAAGGACACGCACCTATTTAAAAAGAATGTATTTCCACCTTCCTGGGAATAATAGAACGGCAAGGTCACAGTGATACTTTCCTACCAGCGCTCAACTTACAGCTCCTCCCCACCTAACAGGCACGCTGTCCTGATCGCGCTTCTATCTTTTGTATTGGTGCGTATGCGCAGAAAATAGGAGCTCAGTCGGGACACAGCGCCATCTGCTAGGGAGAAGCCGCAAGTGGATCGCTGGTCGGTAAGTGTATTTCTGTTACCCAGGCATTCTATTATTCACAGAAAGGTTGGAATAAGTGTTCTCACCTCCATGTGAATAATAGCAACAGATTTCATGTACTTAATGAAGTACATAAAATGGGTTTAGTGTACCTTTAATCTAATTTCCATTCCTTTGAAGTACCCAGGGTGAGAACCTAAAATCCTATGTGAAAAGACAAAATTAACACACATAATAACTGAATTTATATATTGCTGGTCTGCTCCTGCCCTGATTTTTCACTTGGAATGTAGCCCATAATGCTTCTTGCAAGCACGTCTTTTAAAAGGCCTGGCACCAAACTGAGGTGGGGGGGCTGTACTAGTAAGCTATAGTCTCAAATTCAATATTTCCAGCTGTCTTTCTCCAAAGAGTAAGCATATTGTATTTTAGGATATTCCTGTTGAAAGGGAAGGGGTTAATTAAACCCCATATTTCTTGTTTTCTCATTAATGTGCAGTTTTCTCATTATAGGTCCAGAGCATTGAAGATAAACTTGATATTCTCCTCGGTTTCTACTCCCAGTTCCTACAAAAAGGTCCTTCTAGCTCTTTCACACTGACTTCTCTTCAGATGCCATTGATTGACCAAGAAATGACATCTGATTACCAGAGCCCAGTGGATCCAGTGGACATTTCAGTGTCAGCACAGACACTTAATATTTCTCATTCTGCTAGTACAAACATGGAATAAAAGACAAAAAGCATCACATTGGAAATGCCCCAAGATTACCAGCTGCTCTCTTAAGAGAAAAGAGGGTGAGTGTGCCTTACCCCAATGGGCTGCAGAAACAGACAATATTTGAGTGACTTTTTTTTTTTTGCTGCTCCTACTGAAGATTAAAAGACTAAAGAATTTATGCAATTAATAAAATAAACCGCTGGAGACGGATTTTTTTTAATTTGTGCCACAGAGGTTTGGACAGTCCTGAGAAGCCATACTTTCTTCAACATGAAGTGAACAGGCTTGATGCCAACAGACCCATCTTTCATTGTGAAGTTAGGATGTTGTCTGTCAGGTTTCAGAGTCCCCAAAATGTATTGTTTCTGCTTTCATAAATATGTGATTTGACTTCTCCATCAATCCCTTGTAGCTTTCACATCCCTCTACCCTTTTGGACACTTTGCCTCTAGAAAGTGCCTCAGAGACTTTTGCAAGTGCTGCTCCCATTTATCCTTAATTTCTGGTCAGCAGATGGAGGCTTGGTTCACATACAAGTTGTAGGTACTTGAACATATTTTTTTAAACAGGAAAACCTGCCATACCACGGCAGTGGTGAAAATGGGGGTATAGGTGAATGGAGAAAAAATGTAAGGGAGTAAATTAATGCTTCACAACTGAGTGGAGTCCTAGGTGTTTATGCTGAATGGATGCCTACTGAATGCAGAGTATGAATGTGTCATATCTACGCATGTGTACAGGAGAATATTTTGCAAATAAAAACATGCTTACACGAATCTGAAAAATACAGGATACTTTTTTAGATATGCAGCAGTGATCTGTATTTTATATTAAAGACACGTGTAATAAATAATAGGATACCAGCGTAGCAGATACATGTAACTGTACATTATTTGCCTTTCTCTCTCCTTGCACAGGCTTTGAGTACGGTATACTAATGTCTTTAGGTACAATGTTATGGCCAGTTTAAAAAAGTAACACTGCAGTGAAAGACATATGTCTTTACTTATTACCTTATCATTCAAAAAAGACAATACAATGTCCGTACATTTGCATTCCTTTCTCACATAATAGTACATTTTATTTATAAATTAAATTTTCTACACATATTTACTTTTAGGTCTGGTCCCAGTTTTAATTTTCCTCACTGAATTTGGCATACTTTTGAGATTAAATATAACTAGTGTTATGTAGAGTTGATGCCTTTGTTTAACCTCTGAAGATATTTCAATTCATTTTAAAGATAACTATTTGTATTTATGCCCCCCTTTATAAGAAATCAGCTTGTTTTGCTATGAAACATCATCAGGGAAATTCATCCAGAGCCACACTTGCTCTGGGCAAATCTTTCAGAAGAGATTAACCAGAGGCTGTGCGGCTCTTTGTGCATCTCACACACGCAAGTATTGTCCCTTCCGATGCTCGCACAGCTGCCACAGACGCGCCATAAATCGATGCAGCTCCTGTGTGCTTGTCCATAAATGTCCCTGCATTTATTTCTTTACATTCACAAACCTGTATATTTCATGAGTATTATGGGTACTCTAATAAAAGCAAAAAAAATGAGATACTATACAAATACTATGTTACACTTTGTTATATCTTTGCTTGTTGGTAGCTCTAGATGTTGTATTATTGCATAATTCTAAGTAGATTATTGCTACATACCACTGGTGGTCTATATGGACTGCTGTGTCATTAAATGAACTATACCAAGCCTTATCGGTAGCTTGCAATGTCATTAAAGGTGCAGTAACTCAAATCTGTAACACTACGCTTTTACACCCCATAATATCGGCAGTATATCTGCAGTCATACCTTTCAAACTCATGAAAACAGCTGTTCTACATTCATCTTGTAGTTAATAAAGCTGCTTAATTTGTGTTTTACAAATGCATCCCAGATGCAGCCCATTAATAAACATCTGTGACAGAAATAATTAATGTGAGTATTTACTGTTCATATTGGTAAAGAACCTGCCAGGTGCTCCCCAATATATATCATCTTTTTAACATTCAAAAATATATAAAAAATCCTCAGAGCCTTTGATTTTAATATTTTGCAAAGAGAGAGAAACAGTGTGCTTGGTTGTTGAGATTCCACATGATATGCAACAATGTACAACGCTAGAATTGTCCTAATTTTTTTTTAAATATTTGCACTGCTGACTCTATTTAGGAGTATTGGCAAACAAGGCCAAAGCATGATTATCTACCCATCTTACTAAACAAGCATGCTAGGAAGGGTCTAATGCACGGATCTCACTTAAACTATGCATTTCTAATTTTAGCTATGCTTGTTGCCTAAAACTGTTACCATATTTCTCCATCAGTAGAAACCTTTCTTCGTCAAATTACTTCATATATCCTCAGTGTAATGCAACACTGGAAGTCTGAAATAGTATCCTACAGCAACCAAACGGCAACATATTCGACTTAGACTTTCTCCTAAGGAAAGGTGACAATACAGGTATACATTGTTTTAATCAGACAATTTGTTATTTTTAATTGGTTAACTACTTGTGGAACTATTCTCTTAGTTTAAGTTCTGCTGGTTCCAAGAGGTTTTTAGATAAAATAGATATATATTACTACTGTTTGTTACTCTTCAGAATGTGGAGTAATCGAATGAACTGCATGGTAAATGCAATACATTTAGAAATTTAATGTTTTTAAATAGTTTGACCCTATAACAATGATTATAGGAATATACTGTATATGTGTAATCTGTAGTACCTCTGCACGTCTGTTAGTAGACCACAGCAACAGTTTAAAGGGTTATGGCTAAATTGGTATGTAAAACCTTTATGAAATGTGAAATGTTTAAGGGGTCTATTTATGTGATTATACGCATTGAACTATGCATCTAATTTGCCATTTTGACTTCTATTTATAGAATTCTAATGCTCTATAAAACAGTGAATTTGTGCTGGAAATTGTTTTACCAACATTTTTGTTGTATTTATTGTATTTGTTTGAATGAGCAAAATTCTTTAAAAAAATTGTAGATTGTGATAAATATATTACTAGGTTCTTTTTTTTTGTTTTGTTTTTGTAGCTCAGAGAATCTTTTGTTCCATTTTAGGACATTTCATTAATATATTTTGATCACATAAGTATCTATAGCTTTTTAAATAGGAAAATTTATTTTTGATAGAACTTTTGGAAATCTCATAAATTGACACATTTTAAACAATTAATCTGGTATATTCTTTAGAGTTTACAGATGCCTTTTTATCCTCACATAAATTATGACTATGCTTTTTTTTTTATTCATGTACACTATGGCAATAGCATGCCTCTCAACCGTCCTGATTCTGAAGACCTGTCTTGCTATCCAAGGTTTGCTTCACTTCCCTAAATTTTGGGGCTTGGGTGAATCTTGGGGTAGGGGAGTTAAAATGTATTGATAAAAGGAGAATAAAACACCATGCTACCCAATGTAAAATTGTCTATGCTTGTATTTTACACTCAATATGCAACATCCAAAACTTTTTGGAAATTGCATTGTGCATCTGTTACAATACTCTTTTAAGGGTAACTGTGGTCTTCATACAAGTGACCTTTATTAAAAAGAGCACATTTTTTTTTGTGAGCTGTGACATCACCAGCACCGTTGCTCTGACCTCCTTGACCAGGCACTGAGCTTGACCTGTTGTATCCTTCTGCTGTGACTGTCTTTAAATATTTTCAGAAAAGGTAGTTTTTTGGGGGGAGTGGGGCTTCTTATATAGCACATCATGTGACTCACAAATTCTGGTTTATCCTAACTGTCTGAGCATATAACTTAAGAGACGCTATAGACATCATCCTAGGCTTGTTTGAAGGGTATAAGAGAGCTCTTTTAAAAAGACGACACTTGTACAGAGACCACAGTTACCATTTTATTAAAGTTTTTTGCTACCTTGTAGCATGAGACTTAAAGGGTAACTGTGGTCCAAAAATGACTTTAGGTAAATTAAGGTAAATTGAATTGTTCCCCTGAGAATTTTTCCATTGTTTATTTTGCATTGTTTTGAAGATATTTACATTTTTGTGTGTGATATGGCAACAGCATCACCAGGTCCCCCACACTTCCTGCTCTGAATCTGTCAGTCAATCTGTCCTGTGTCTCCTCCTCCCCTTTGCAGCCCCCCTGGTCCCTCCCATTCATGGACCCCATGGTACCTCCAGTTGCAGGCCCCCCCATGGCCCATTATCTTACAACCCCATGTGACCCCGCCCACTCGCGGACGTCGTGGCCCCGCGCCTAAGCCCCGTCCACTCACGGTTTACTAAGCCCCGCCCACTTGCGGGTGCCGTGGGTTACCCAGAACCCACCCCTCTGTGGAGTCAGCCTTTTTAGGCAGAGTGAGAAAAGGCTATTTTCACACATTGAAAGAGAAGGGCTGTCAGGACTTCACACAGCAGAGAGGAGGAGGGACTTCCTGTCTCCCTCACACACTGAGGGAGTCTGAGGCTGTGTTCGCCGGCGGCATTGTGCAGGAGAAGCCTTAGGAATGTCACATGTCAGCCTCCCATCCATTAACTTTCTGGTCAGTCATTTCTGTATATCTTGGGCTGTGGAGCAGGTAGAGAGGTGGTTGATGGCTTGTTTTAAAGGTAGGAAACTCATTTAAACCTAACTTGTTTGGAGACCACAGTTCCCCTTTAATGAATATTCCATTGGATTGTAACTTGCAAGCCATACCAAGCAGTACATGCAGTGAGTTTTGTAAACTGCTTACTACCTCACCAGAACATGGTTTGTAGAGTTTACTGGTCCTGAGATAAGCATTATGCTTATACAAATCAAACTGGTAAATGTATTAATAGTCAACAATAATAGAATATATTTAGACATCAAAGTATCTATGCACATAGACACCTTTTATTTCTGGCAACCCTTGCTCTACTAATAATAATAATAAAAAAAAAAAATTAAATTCCACATACAAAAATCCTACATTAATGCATCTACATGCTGCTTGGATGCATTGCCTCAACTTGTCCTTTCCTAACAGTAAGGGGTCAGCTTTGTTTAGCCCACTTTTTGGGTACTAGAAAGTACTGCACATCTCATTGAGTGTTATGCATGCACTAGCATGAAGCTAGAATCCGCATCCTATATAGGGGCCTCTTTTAACACTCCGGCTGCAAGATAACAGGTAATCCAGGCAATATTTTTTAGGGGGTGGGAGAAATGTTACTCATTAGACAGGGTTAAGAGAATGCTACTGAAACTTGACTGAATAGAAGCATTTGCAATAAAAAAATTCTGTACCTCACTGGATTAAATTATTGACTAAACTGGTTTAAATAAAGTTTTGCCTAGAAATATGTGTATCTGTGTGGTTTGTTTTATACCTGATATACTGAGCTTCCCCCAAATGGTTTCTTCCGAACACTAGTTATACTGTATATATTAAGTTTGGCATAAATGAGGTTAACAAGACAAAATTATTTTCAAAGGAAGGTGCAACAGAAAATGGGCCAGTTATAAAGAAACTGAATAAAGGTTATCTATAGTTTGACGAACAAATTCCTCCTGTGAAAGGGATACTTTTCCCCATCTACAATTAAAATAATGAAGTGGCATGCAGTATGTCAGAAAAAAGCTGATCAAAATAAAATATTGATCATTAGCAATTGCAGACTGGCAGACAAAAATAAAGTAACATTTTACTACACAGATAGATAGATAGATAGATAGATAGATAGATAGATCTAATTACAATTTACATTGCTGCAATGCCACAGGTCCTACAGGTATATCATAAGATGTACAAGTGGCTGCACATAAATACTTTTCAGTAATTTTGAGCATACTGTATAATAGAAAAGATCAAATAAAATAAAAGGTAAGTTTGAAATACTAATACATGCCATACAATAAACTATCTGGGGCATTTTTCACTAATAGAGCATGTCAGAGGACACGAGGACATCCCTTAAGACTTGAAGAAAAAAGGTTTAGGCTTAAAGTTCGGTAAGGGTTTCTCACTGTGAGAACGGTAAAGTTATGGAACTGTCTTCCAGTGGACCTTGTTATGGCAGGTTCATTTTTCAGTTTAAAATAAAAATAAAAAATAATAAAATAAAAGTCAGGAAGGAATTTTTTTCCCTTCATAAATTTGGTGGGTTTCTTTTGCCTTCCTCTGGATCAACAGGCAGAAAATGAGGATATTACTGGATGGGTTGGACTGGATGGACATATGTCTATTCAACCTCAAATACTATACTATGAAAACTGACCAGACTTCTCAAGACTGTGGATAGGTATACTTTGGTCCAACAGGTCTGCTGAACATGCAAGCTTAACATGTCTTTCATCTGCCACTGCCATGATGTTGGCCATAGATCAGACAAAATTTTCTCTGTCATTATAAATAAAATAATTTTAGTGACCCAATTTCAATTGTGTACACCACACACAGAGCTATAATTGGCCAATACCGGGTATAGCTGGTAATATCACTACAACCATTGCCTGTTTCTTTGTGCTTTAGTTCAGTTTCTTGGCTATCACCTTTTAGTTAAAGGGCTACAAAAAATAAAGGGACTGGGAGGACTGTTCTTGCACAAGGCCCTTATGCAAGCTTGACCTACTTTTCTGATAAATTACATACAAAAGAGGTATTGTGGGAAGTGCTTCTCATGCTAAATTTTAGTTAATTTTAGGAAAGTAAGGATTTGTTAAAAAAAATATATATATATATATATATATCATGCAAAGAGAGAAATAAAGAATAATTAACATACAAGGCGCTATATAATATCTATATTAAAAGAACAAATACAGTACAGGAGTGCAAGGGGAACTTCAAGGTAACATGTCTCTGAAAAGGTTTGAAAGTGATGTCAACAAAAAACCTCCAATCACATAAACCCCCGTTTAAGTCCAACCCCCAAAACATTAGAAAATGTTCAGCATATGGTCCAATCCAGCAATGGGTTGGAGAATCCTGGTGCTACCCTGGAGTGGATCTACCAGATAAAGTCCAAACTAGTAACGTGAACCTGTCAATGGGGAGTAGAACAATAGCCATACACAAGCATTAGGAATTCTGAACCCGGTACACACTGTCTCCAGGCACTTTAATGCAGCCACACATCCCGTACACATAATCTACTAAAGTGGTTTGTATTGGAAACCATCTTGTTACCCTTAAGAGGAGAAAATCTTAACAAAATATTACTGCCAGGTGAAATATATGGATAAGAAAGTTAGATACCTTACTGCCTAAAGGACTCAATGATTCATGGTCCTTGACAGTGGCATTGCTTCCTAAAGGACTCAATGATTCATGGTCCTTGACAGTGGCATTGCTATGATCTTTTTTTAGCAATTTGACAGTTGTGGTACTCCGAACCCTTTAAACCCCCATTTATCCCAGTTCATTATCAGATCTGGTCTGTCTGTGTGTGAGGGTCTTACTGTCTGACCTCCTGCCAGGGATTGTGGATGAGGAGCCAGTGAGAGCCAGGGAGGGAAACAAGGCGGGGGAGAGAAGACACAGTACTGAATAACAGAACAGGGGAAGGGGAAGCACTTGCAGAGAAGGAGGGGGCTCCTCTGGAGAGAAGTGTGAAGGATTTGGAGGGGGCTCTATGTATAAGGTACAGAAAACAGTAAGGTTAACATTGCCAGTTTTCTACCAGTGTATAATGTAATTGGCAGTTTACTGTGCCTTTGTGTCAAAACTTGTGTATCTCTGTCTACCTCTTATCTCTGTCTATTTCTCTTGTTTTTCTGTCGCTATCTGGCTGGGCATCTTTCTTTGTGTTTGTCTTTGTCTCTCTGGCTATTAGTCTCTATTAAGTACCTATTAGGTGTGGCTTAATTGGGGCGGGGAAGGAGGCATGGCCTGAAGAATTTAAAGCGAGATTCAATGAAAGTTCTTATCTTTAAAAATCGTGCTAATTTTGCCCCAACCAATTAGATCTTATTTAACATTTGAAAGCTAACATCTGATTGGTTGAGGCAAAATTAGTACCATTTTTAAGGATAAGAACTTTTATTGAATCTCCCTGTTAGAGTGCCCAATAATGCCTTTGGTCTTTGAAATGTTTCTTGTAACAATGTTTGTTGTAACATAATGTTTTTTGAAACATAATGGTTTTTCTTGTAACAACGTAATGTTTACTTGTAACATATGTACTGTGTGTGGTACAGTAGTGATATATGTAAGCTTTTCAGTGCAACAATAATAATGTGTCTCTTAATTTCTTGTTTTATTTTTTCCTGCAGCTCCTAATCTTCCACCTTTTCCGAAAAGTCATCTGACAGGAATAGCCCTACACACACATACACACACATATCACTTCCTTGCACATAAAGTAGGTGAATCACCTAGGACACACCCCTGCACACATACCCGTCCCTCCCTTGGAGAACCGTCCGGCAGGTACAGATTTAAGACATGCTGGCTGTACATAATAGATCCCAAACACACTAAACTAAAATTAATATATACCCAGTAAAAACTAGCAATAAAGGAATGTAAACATCTATAGTACACTTTATAGTGTAACCCTTGGACCTCCACCATAGTTACATTAAAAACTTTCAGGGAGATTCAATAAAAGTTCTTATCGTTAAAAATGGTGATAATTTTGCCCTAACCAATAAGATCTTATTTTACATTTGAAAGCTAACATCTGATTGGTAGGGACAAAATTAGCACCATTTTTAAACGATAAGAACTTTTATTGAATAACCCTTTGTTGCTTATTATCAAAAAACAGCATTACCAACATATTGATATGTCATAAAACTAACACCCATCTGGTTACGTACAACTCAATGTATAGTTTTGTAAAACCCTGATTTTTATCCCAAATATTAGGAACCACTATATAATATGGGAGAAATATTAATCCTAGCTATTAAGCAAGAGGTAGACATGGAGCAATCACAATCCATTTTATCTACAGTATATGTCTGTAGAAGATAAGAGGAGTCCTAATTACAGTCTTTTAGAGGAAGCAAGCCAGAGACAGTTGCTCATTGAGCCCATGCAGGAATAATGTATCTAGATATCTTATCCAGTGTGCTTTCTTCTGGAGTAATAATTTATTGAGATCTATACCCAATTTATTTTGTACTGACTAAATCACCACCCGTCGCATATTATTTAGTTATTATTTTGTTTATAAGGTCTGGCCACCAACATTGGTACCCATCGCAGTCCCTGATAATTGTTGGTAATGGCTGACTACTGTCACCTCATTGGTAGCTCCAAAAACTCAATGCATTCTCCTATGAACATATACATAGTCTTATACAATAGGAGGGATATTTGCTCTTATTACTGCTTATGTCCGGTTTATGATTACTGCTAATGTTAGCTACATATTGCAGATCTTATTTCTATAGACATACAGAAATCTTTAATTTCTGTATGTCTATTGTTGTACTCCCTATTTACAGGTTCACGCTACTGGTTTGGATGTAAGGATTGCAGACCCACTCCAGGATTGTACCAGAATTCTCCCACCCATTGGTGGATTGGACCACATGCTGAACTCTTTCCAATGTTCTGGGGGTTGGACTTACATGGATTAGGTTTATGATTGGACGTTGGTGACATCACTTTTTATTCCCTGTACTCTGTGCACTGTTTTACTCTTGAAGAAGCACTGTGGTCTGAAGCATGTAGTGTGTTATACTTGCTAATATATAGCTTTTTGAAGACACTTGTTATCTTGCCTTGAAATACACCTTGCACTCCTGTACAATTTCTTTATTCCTTAAATGCTTCTGGTTGATTACACAGGTATATGGCAGCCGACACCTTTGAGTGTGAAGATGTTCTAATAATATTAATCTTATTATACTATGGGCATTCTCATACATTGCAAAGAAAGGGGTCTCAGTATATTATGTTTAAGATAATAAAAATGAAAAGCCTTGTGACTGTCAAGGTAGCCCTATTATGGAAGATCCTAACTAAAGTAATCATCTTGTAATTATCATTTTTTGGGGAGAGATTTCTCCCTAGCCTTTGCATTAGCATAGTATTACATGCTTTTACTTGCCACACACATCCCTTGAATTCAATGCCCTATCATTCCTATAAAAGTCAGGGAGGGGACACATTTCAGTTTTGCAGGTGATGGTTGATTTCTTGTTACACCACTTTCAGGGCAGTAAACTTCAAAAAATGTTCTTTTACATGCTGTACACCTTGTCAAAGCTATGGTATGTATTGATTAACAAATCAAGTTCATGCAATTGTTCTTCCCATTAGGTACATACATCTTCTTCTATGTGTAGTTCTGAAGAATAACCACAAGATGGCAAAAAGAAGCCATCAGATTGTACATAGCAGGAGCTGTTTAAAAATAAATTAATTATTGAACATAAATGTAACATTAATAAACTGGTATAATACATATATAATGTCAATTCTAATTGGAGCAACAGTTTAATATATACTTACATGCTGATGGAACTCCACAGTGTTGTAAATCCTTATATTACACTGTGTAGTGAATTATTCCTTATATTATAGGTAACTGCTCTGAATTATAACAAGAACAGCAGTGGAATAGTTCCTTATAAAAATGCAGAGGCTTTTAATTGGTTAGCACTGATGCCTTGCAATGCTGAAGTCCTGAGTTTGATTCCACCCTTGGACACTGCAAGGAGTTTGTATGTTGTGTGTAATGTTATGGGTTTCCTCTGGGCACAGTTTCCCTATAATCATAAAGACATACTGATAGGTTGTATGTATCAAATGTAAGCTCTTTGGGGCAGGGCCTGATGTGAATGTATACATGTAATTGTAAATCTCTACAGAAGATGTTGGCGCCATACAAATCCATAATAAAAATTATAACACCAATGCTAAACTTAGAGAAAAATCTCTCCCCAAAAATGCAATCAAGGTAATTACTGTAGTCAGTGGTGTCACTATGTTAGAACATTCAGGGCAGGTGCCCTGGATCTTTAGAAAAGTGTCCTGAATGTTTTAACAGACCCTACCTCCTTGAAGTGCCCCAAATCTCCATTTTTGACCTTTTCCCACTAGTACGCGGCAATGCGTACAGTCGCGAAATTATGTCATCATGCAGCCACATTGTACTGGGAAAATGTTTCCTCATCAACAGTTTAGCCTGTGGGAACAGTTGTGTTAAAGGGTATGTCCACCCTTAAAAAATTTTTTTGATATGTTATTCCCTCTGTCCCCCCAGCCCCAACCGCTCTATTTATTTTATTAGAAAGTTCCCCAAACTTTACTTTCCTGCCCTCTTTCCTCCGCCGCGCTGCCAGACCCTCTGCTTGCGAGATAATGCAAGCAGAGGTTTGGGACCGGCAGTCTGGCTGGCTGCCGCTCAGCCAATCACAGACGCGGCTGCCGGGAGTTCAGTGCGGCGGAGGAAAGAGGGCAGGTAAGTAAAGTTTGGGGAACTTTCTAATAAAATAAATAGAGCGGTTGGGGCAGGGGGGACAGGGGGAAGGATTTACCTAAATGTTTTTATGGTAGGGGGAGGGAATGCTAATTGGGAGGGAGAGGGAGGAAGAGGGAGGGGGAGAAGGGCTGCAGTACGCATGCCAAACTTCTCCCGGAGGCCAGGTAGGAGGCAGAGTCCTATATGGACTCTGCTATCTTCCTAGTGGGCAGTTTTTGGGACTTTGGGGGGGGGACTACAGGAGAACCTTATGGAGCTGGGATGTGAGGTAAGGATTAAACTACACTACATGATGGGGCCAGCAGTGGGGGGATTATAGTTTTGGGGGTGGACATGCCCTTTAATAGTTTCTAGTTGTTAACAGTCACGGGTCTGTGACTTAAAAATACAATTACATCAGACAGTGCATGTGCCAAAGCAGGAATTTGTTTTACTTCAAGCAATATACCTCAAAAAGTGAAATAGCATTGCCTGAACAATTGATATGCAATACTATATACAGTAAACATGTCATTTGCCACTTTGCCTCCTACTATGTTGGTCATGACATAACTGTTTCTTGCTGTTTTTGTTTCGTTAGAACATGATCATTTCACCTGGTGACTGTATTCTGGGTATACATAACTGTTATCATTCTTTGAATACCTGGGACATTCCATAGGACTATAATTTTCTTGAACAAATAATTCAAGGTTGGTTCTATCCTTGATTACCAAACACATTAGGTAACTGTACAAATGTATATTACAGAGTATTAGCACAGGTTTAATTAAAGAAAGTATCTTCTTTACTATATACATTTATAGGGACGTAATATGTGACTCTGAGGTAGCCTGCAGGATGGAGTCACAGGTTAAATACCTATCCCCTCCATTGCCTGTCATCATATTAGCTTCTCAGGAATGCAAGGTCCTTTCCTTACTCTTAGGTCTGTCACTACCTGCCCTGAACAATGTCCAGCCCTAGGGGGGACTCCATACTCCTTTCAAATCTTTCTTTCCAAAAGACTTTGTAATTAGAAATGCAGCTTCTCTGAAATATTGTATAAACCTTGCTAAATGTTAGACTGGGTGCACACCATACAAATAGCCATGGGCAACGGTTTGCCGTTCGCGATTGTGTGGTCTATAGTGGATTTACCAGCATGCCAGGGCTATCAAAGATTTGATTCCTGTTTTATTGTTTAGCTGACACTACATTTAATTTGGATTGAAAGAGACAAATTCCCTCTTCACAGGGCAAATGCGCTATTACCGGTACCTTGCAGGCTCATTCACACTAGGAACACTGCGATTGCGTGTGTTGTTCTGCTGTGTGACGTCTCAACACATGTCATTATTTTCAATAGCAACGATGTGCATTAATGCACCAAAATGCTTGCAAGGCACTACATAGCAGTGCTTTAATATAAACGGTGCCGTTCATTTCTATGTGCACTGCATTTTGGTTCAATGTAAAATGCACCAAAACTCTCTCTAGAGTGAATGAGCCCTCTGGAATTCACACAATAAACACCTGCTCTTTATTGCATCACCCATGAGCAGTCCTGATCAGTGCTAATTAGCTGTCTTGATTGTGTCACATGCAGGTCTTAAAACACACAGTACACACAAACACTCACATTAATAGAGGTTCTGCAGCCTTTAATAACAAATTCAAAGTTTATACTTAAACTTTCAATTTCTTGTCTGACATTTTCAGTCAATTAAGTTGTGCAGTAGGCGTTTATTTTCTAGAGTTTTATTCATAATAATTACAAAACAAACTGCCACAAGAACACAACTTGCTATCACTGGGATAATAATAGGACAATTTTGCTGACAATCCTGGATATTTTGGTAATGTCTGATGTCAGCATTTCTTCTTCTACTTTTGTTTTTACATATGATTTTCTCTTGTTCCTTATCCTGGAGATGTAAAGAGAAATGTGTTGTAGATTAATGTCCTCATCTTTCCTAAATGTCAGGGCAATTATTAAACTAGAAAGGGAAAGTTTAAGTATAAACTTTGAATTTGGCTTGAAAGACTGCATTTTGGAAGAGAATATGTGTGTTTGTGCTGCAGATTTTAAAACTCAATAATGCTAATAAAGAGGACATTGTTGTTTTTTTACTTAACCTTTAAATATGTCACATACATTAAAGGTAGTTCAGTTGGTGTGTGTGTGTAATTGTTGGGGAATAAAATACTAACTTTTTTGATGGTTGGTCAAAATGTGTTTTTTTTACTATAGTTATTCTTTAAATATGGCTGCCATGGAAATGGAAGGGTGGGTCAGTAGGTGTGTATAACTGGATCAGGTTGGAAGTTAAAAAAAACAACTTTTGATTATTGATCAAAATTAGTTTTTTAGACTTTAGTTACCCTTTACGTATGGCTACCATAGTAATGGATAAGTAGATCAGTAGGTGTGTGTACCTGTGTCGGGTTGGGGGTTAAAAAAAAACAAACTTTTTTGATGATTGGTCAAAATTAGTTTTTTTTACTTTAGTTACCCTTTAAGTATGGCTGCAACAGTAATGGAGGGGTAGGTCAGTAGGTGTGTATACCTGTATCATGTTGGGGGTTAAAAAAACAAACTTTTTTGATTATTGATCAAAATTTGCTTTTTTTGACTTTAGTTACCTTTTAGGTATGGCTGCCACAGTAATGGATAAGTAGATCAGTAGGTGTGTGTACCTGGATCTGTTTGAGGGGATATGCCTTTTTTGTGTTTACAACCATAAAACTATCTTTTATTGAGGATAAATCTAAATTCGTTTTTTTGACTTTAGTTACCCTTTAAGTATGGCTGCCACTGTAATGGATATGTAGATCAGTAGGTGTGTGTACTTGGGTCTGGTTGAGGGTGTGTGTCTTTTTTTGTGTTTACAACCATAAAACTATCTTTTATTGAGGCTATATCAAAATTAGTTTTTTGTACTTTAGTTACCCTTTAAGTATGACTGCCACTGTAATGGATAACTAGATCAGTAGGTGTGTGTACCTGGGTCTGGTTGAGGGGGTGTGTCTTTTTTGTGTTTACAACTATAAAACTCTCTTTTATTGAGTATATATCAAAAACTTTTTTTTACTTTAGTTACCCTTTAAGAATGGCTGCCACAGTAATGGATAAGTAGATTAGTAGGTGTGTGTACCTGGGTCTGGTTGACAGGGTACGTCTTTTTTGTGTTTACAACCATAAAACTATGTTTCATTGAGGATAAATCTAAATGAGTTTTTTTTTATTTTAGTAACCCTTTAAATATGGCTTCCATGGGAATGGAAAGGTAGGTCAGTGAGTGTACCGTACCTGTGTCTGTGTGGTGGGTTGAGGGTATCACCATTTGTATTTATGACCATGAAACAAACTGTTTCAAAATATCCACATTTGAGGATTGTTACCAATATACAGGGTTATTCAATAAAAGTTCTTATCGTTTAAAATGGTACTAATTTTGCCCCAACCAATCAGATGTTCGCTTTCAAATGTTAAATAAGATCTGATTGGTTGGGGCTAAATTAGCACCATTTTAAATGATAAGACCTTTTATTGAATCTCCCTGATAGTCTGTGGGAAAAAATGTCCAGAAATCCTCTGATAACGCCGTAGGAGTAGCACACTCCTATATGCCCCGCATGTCTGTACCGAATTTCATGTCTCTAGCTCAAAAACTGTGGGAGGAGATACAGTCCAAAAAAGTGAAAGAATAATACGGAAGAAGAAAAAGAACAAGAAGAAATAGAAAGAACAGTAATTTGGCTTTTTCAAACCAAATTAATTATTATAAAAATACAAATTTAATACAAATAGAGCAAGAGTGGACAATTCACACATTTAGGGCATGTCCAGTCAAAAATAAAGTTTTGCTATAATTGGTAATCACCCCTCCAAACCTACTGTAGCTTTCATATTACTAAGATGCCTCTGAAGTCTCTTACCTGACCTGGCCTCTCGCTGCTCCTCCTCGGCTCTGTGGCTGACAGCTGCTCTACTTCCTGGTTATGGCTGTCTGTAAAAGCACTACGTGACATCACGCCCAATTGCCTGACACCCGCTCCTAAGAAGTAGAGCATCTGTCAGCACAGAAGTCCTCTGCTCCTGTTTTTGCTCGAAACAGGAGCAGTGGGCAGCGCTTAGGCAGCGAGGGACCGGGTCAGGAAAGAGACTTAAGGGGCATCTTTGGAACACATTAGTAATGCGAAAGCTAGATTTAGTAGGGTGACTAACATGTATAGTTAAACTTTATTTTTGATTGGACTTGCACTTTAAAGACAACTAAAGCCAGAGCAACACTGAATCAGAAGGCAGAGCACAATCTTAACTCTTAAATCTTTTGATGTGTTTGCCGGGGAATACAGTACCTTATGAACATTGGGTTTGCCCTTTATTTCCCAGCATTCCAGTAGCATACAGTTTGGTCAATGACAATTTTTATACAACTTATAACAAGTTGTGTGGCTGCACGTATATTTACCAGTCTATGTGGGCATTTTATTTTTTACCAGTCTGTGTTCCTAAGCTTATATTTACCACTCTGTGTGGCCTCTTATATTTACTAGTCTGTATGACTACACTTATATTTACCAGTCTATGTGGCATCTAATATTTACCAGTTTGTTTGGGCATCTCATATTTACCAGTCTGTGTGGTATATTTTATTTTTTAGGCTGTGTGGCTGCACTTATATTTGATAGCCTGTATGGGCATCTTATATTTACAAGTCTGTGTTGTGGGCACTTATATTTACCAGTCTGTGTGGGCTTGTTATATTTACTAGTCTGTGTGGGCTTGTTATATTTAACAGTCTGTGTGGCTATATTATATTTATCAGTCTGTGTGGCTGCACTTATATTTGACAGTCTGTATGGGCATCTTATGTTTAATAGTCTGTGTTGTGGGCACTAATATTTACCAATATAAGTGGGCATCTTATATTTACCAGTCTGTTTTGTGGGCACGAAAATTTACCAGTCTGAGTGGGCATCTTATATTTACAAGTCTGTGTTGTGGGCACTAATATTTACTACTCTGTGTGGCACCTTATATTTACCAATCTGCATGGACAACATATATTTATATCTGTGTTGCTGCACTTATTTTTAACAGTCTCTGTGGGTTTCTTATAGTTTCCACTCTGTGTGCACGTCTTATCTTTACCAGTCTGTGAAGGCATCTTATATTTACCGGTCTTTGCAGGAATCTTATATTAATCAGTATGCATAGCTGTACTTATATTTACCAGTCTGTGTGTGCATTTTATATTTACCACTCTGCATTGTGGGCTCTAATATTTACCACTCTGTGTGGCACCTTATATTTACCAGTCTGTGTGGACAATTTATATTTAACAGTCTCTGTGGGTATCTTATATTTACCAGTCTGTGGGGCATCTTATATTAGCCAGTCTGTGTTGCTGCACTTATATTTAACTGTCTCTATGGGCATCTTATATTTACCAGTCTGCGTGGGCATTTTATATTTTCGACTCTGTGTGGACATCTTATATTTACCAGTCTGTTTTGTGGGCACGAAAATTTACCAGTCTGAGTGGCACCTTATATTTACCAATCTGCATGGACAACATATATTTATATCTGTGTTGCTGCACTTATTTTTAACAGTCTCTGTGGGTTTCTTATAGTTTCCACTCTGTGTGCACATCTTATCTTTACCAGTCTGTGAAGGCATCTTATATTTACCGGTCTTTGCAGGAATCTTATATTAATCAGTATGCATAGCTGTACTTATATTTACCAGTCTGTGTGTGTATTTTATATTTACCACTCTGTGTTGTGGGCTCTAATATTTACCACTCTGTGTGGCACCTTATATTTACCAGTCTGTGTGGACAATTTATATTTAAAAGTCTCTATGGGTATCTTATATTTACCAGTCTGTGTGGCGTCTTATATTAACCAGTCTGAGTTGCTGCACTTATATTTAACTGTCTGTATGGGCATCTTATATTTACCAGTCTGCGTGGGCATTTTATATTTTCGACTCTGTGTGGACATCTTATATATACCAGTCTGTGTGGGTATCTTAAATTTACAGTTTTTTGCGGGAATCTTATATTTACCAGCATGTATGGCTGTACTTAAATTTACCATATTTACCAGTGTGTGGGTGCATTTTATATTTACCAATCTGCGTAGGCATTTTATATTCACTAGTCTATGTGGCATCTTATATTTACCAGTATTTGTTGCTGCACTTATATTTAACAGTCTGTGTGGCTTTACTTATGTTTAACAGTCTGTATGGCATCCTATTTTGATCAGTCTGCTTTGTGGGCACTTATATTTACCAATCTGTGTGGGCATCTTATATTTACTGGTCTTCACAGGCATCTTATATTTGCCAGTATGTGTGGCTGTACTTATATTTATCAGTCTGTGTGGAATCTTATATTTACCAGTCTGTGTGTCTACACTTAATTTACCAGCCTGTGTTGGCATCTTATAGTTAACAGTCTGTGTGGGCAACTTATATTTACCAGTCTGTGGGGGCAAGTTATATTTTCAGTCTGTGTGATCATCTTATATTTACCAAGCTTTGTAGGCTTATATTTAGCATTTTGTGTTGTGGGCACTTATATTTACCAGTCTGTGTTGTGGAAACTTATATTTACCAGTCTTTGTTTAGGGTTAAGTCTGGAGGGCTGGTAAACTAGAGAGCTGGAGGACAAGGCAGCCACTATTAAGTCAGTTCTCCACAAGCAGAAGTTCTTTGATCATGCTAGCAGCCCCCCAGAGATGTAGAAGTCAGTTTTCTACATCAATGGAACTTGTAATTTCATATTGTTAAACTGTTTGGTCATAGTTGCCCTTGACCAAACATCAGCCAATCATAGTTGTACAATATTCTATGCTGGCATCAAAGTAAACTTTTGTTGATCCAGGGAGGCAGAGGTAAATTTATATATATATTTATATTTTTTTTTTCCTTAAAGGGCATGTCCACCCTTATTATCAACTTTTGTCCTATAATAGAACAACTTCCCCCAGCCCCAACCACTATAAAATAAATTTAAGAAAGTGCCCCGATGTTTACTTACCTTCCCTTTCTCCTCTGACGCCCGGCCTGGCCTTCTGCTTGCAAGACACTGCAAGCAGGGGGCGGGACTGGCAGCCGCATCCATGATTGGCTGAGAGGCAGCCAATCACGGATGCGTATGCCGGCTTCTCAGAATGACGGGGGAGAGAGGGAAGGTAAGTAGAGTTCGGGGGTCTTTCTTAAAATTATTTTTTAGCGGTTGGGGCTGGGGGAAGTTATTCTAATATATGGGCAAGTGGTTTTATGGTAGGGGGAGGGATCGCAAAACGGGAGGGAGGGGGAGGGAGGGGGAGAAGGGCTGCAGTACGCATGCCAAACTTCTCCCGGAGGCCAGATAGGAGGCAAAGTCCTATATGGACTCTGCTATCCTCCTGGTGGGGAGTTTTTGGGACTTTGGGGGGGGGACTACAGGAGGTAAGGTAAGGATTTTATTACACTACATGGTGGGGCCATTAGTGAGGGGGATTATAGTTTTGGGGGTGGACATGCCCATTAAAGGCACATTTTATTTCTCCTTCATGTTCTCATTCCTACCCAGACAGTATTCCAGCAGTATGTGTAGTTGTTAGACACACACACACACACCCCCCCGATTGGAGGACAATTGGATCATTTATGGTGGTTCATATGACAGTTGATCTGATATTTCACTTATCATTCATGCGGGATATTTCATACAACTGATATCTTTGCATGTATGCCCATCTTAATCAACTGCCAATTTTGAAATTGAAAGTGTATTGAATGCTACACGGATCTTTAAAAATAGAGCTGTATAAATACAGGACCATCCATTACATTTATTGCTCATTAAACAGTAAAAATACCCACAAACATATATTGTATAAGGGTGATTAGTCATTAAAGTGGCACAGTCTTAACATTGTGCATGATGGGTTTTTTCCTGCTAATCACTGCTGTATGGACACAGGCAAGCCCTTTGTTAGTTAAGAGTTGTTTAGCAGCTGTGATTTTTCCAGTTTGGGGATTACGGGAAAGAATGATGGTTAAAGAGCAAAGTGCATCTTACAATGGCATCAACTTTCTAGTTACAATGTACAGAAAATCTTAAACTCAAAGCAGCTGATGTGTGAAGAATTTAAAAAAAAGAGCTACTAAAGGGGCCCATACACACAACACTCCTGATCATTCGATCTCGGCATTGTCTGGTGAAAAATTTCTAGTGCAGCCCATAATAATTTTATGACAACAATGGGGCAATACTTGGTGGTATAGAAACACCGGAAAACATCGGTATTTTCATCTACGCAGGAAATTTTCACTGGGCTCTTAAAAATACTTTTTTGTACCGTGGTACAAAATCAGTTTTTGCCAGTATTGGTCCTTTATAAATACCATCCCTATGGCCTGTAATTGGGACTCCCCTTAACAATAATTTACGCCAGGATAAGTTTATAAAAAACAAAGTTAAGCGTGGATTTTAATTCCGTACACTAATTGTGTCATCAGCAAACATACAAACCCTACCCAAAGTTATATATGACTATGTTTAGATTATGTTATAGCTATGTATAGATAGTTATAAATAGCTATGTATAGATTAAACCAGAACAAAATGGAAATGCCGGTAAGCTACAATTATATTTCCAATATTCAAAGAGAGATGCATGGATCTTAATTTATATAAGGGATAATGCACCCCTTACGGCCGAGTGCTTTTATACAGGGCAGGGAACTCCGAGGTGGCGTAATGTCCTTATATTATAATGTGAAGGGGCGCATTATTTCTTAAAATACATAAGTTTTAGATTACTTCACCCCATTCACATTTTAAATTCTAGCCGTGTCCCTATTCCCACCTTAATTTAAACCCCCCAGGCTACCTTCTGTAACTTAAACCCAGTAGAAAGGAACATCCCAGCCCAGCATCTATGTGGTTAAACAAATCTTTGTGGAGGAGAGAGACATTGGTTATGAAGTGACAGGAAGCAGCTCCAGCAGGTTCCGTTAGTGAAGTTAAACACTGGAAAAAACGTTGAGACATTGTCTAGACATGAACACTGGAATAGGCGGAGTAGTGGGATATAAGAAATATAAGAAATTAGTCACTTAGTGACATAGCTGAGTGATTTTTATAAGGCTATATACCACTGCAGCTCCCATTATAAAATATCACACTTATGCATTATATAAGGGATAGTGTATACCTTTATATAATGTAAAGTGTAAAAATATAAAAAAATGTTGCAAAATATAAAGATATTTGATACCACCATGGAATGCCCCAACACCTACAGCTAGCGGGCTTTTCTTATTGGTTTATTTATAATATACAACTGAAAGGTGACTTTTAATATCCTTATATATTAAAGTAAGGGTTACATTAAATTCTGTTATAAACAGGTATTAGGTGACTAATGACAGTGATGATAAGTAATGATGTAGTTTAAGCTTGTGTGTGTTATATAGACATATGACAACAAGGAATATTTGGGTGTTGATGAGTATTGGGTATTTATAAAGATCACAGGCCTGGATTGGTACATGTTACATTGTAACAGGCGATGTCCCTGCAACAAAACAATAAGTCATGTTAAGCAAGCAAAAGCAATATACAAAAATGTAAATCTCCAATGAGATTAGGTTGCCTTAGTTTAATAAAATCACTAAACCAAGGAATTTATAATCCAGGCATGTAACAAAAATCCCTTCATATGAGCTTAAAGCAAAGACTAAAAACATTCTATATTCCTCTGTGTATAGTTGAATCAGTGTCTCACTTGCCTTTGTATTTTATCTGCTTGATGCATGATACACCAGTAGAGATGGCCAAACTTCCTTAATTTCCGAACTATAGAAGTTTAGTAAAAGTTCTAAAGTTCTATAGTTCAGAAACAAAGCCATTAAAGTCAGTGGGAGAAAACAGATTTCAATAAAATAGCAATAGTAACTTACTGTAAATTGCTTTCCCTACGATCAGGCTATTGTCGGGTTTCCGCATGCTACATTTGAGGGTTGTCACCAATTCGAAGGTTACCGAACGATACCTTCGAGGGTTATCAAAAATCTAATGATACATTTGATGGTTACTGAATGATACATTTGAGAGTTATCGCTGAAACTGAACATTTGAGGGTTATCGCTGTAACTGAACCTTCGAGGGTTATCGTTGAAACGTTGGATTGACAGGTTATCACCGAAACGCAACTTTCAATGGTTATCACCAAAAAGGAACATTCATAAGGATATCACCGTAACGCCGCATTTGAGGATTTTCGCCAAAACGGTACATTCGAGCGTTATGGCTGAAATTGAGGGTTAACGAACGGTACGCAATAACGATAATTATCGAATTTAGCACGTGGTTTGTGAAGTTCTAAAAGTTCAAGTTGTCCAAACTATGAAAGTTCAGGTTCAAGTATAATCCATCTCTATACTCTAGAGGGTTAATACAGTATAAACATTCAGACTTGCCCTTTGTTTTGTCACCAATCATCTGTGGCAGAGAACATATAGAATAAAACTGTTACAGAAAATATATTAAATGAACCGACTGGTATATAGTGTAGTTAAATTATGCTGCTATTAGGTAAACTGAGCCTGGGACTGCTTAATTATGTTTTAGTAAGAGTCTAAAGTCTTCTTAAAACATTAATACATTTCTGTGTCTGTGAGTGGTAGTTACATGAATTAAAACTACCAATTCACAGCCTTATCTGTGCATTGTTATAGCTTTACCCATGTCTGCTTGGCCTGGATGTTTGTTTGGGTCTCCACGCACAGTCAGCTAAATCTGTGGGAATCAGTCACATGCATGAGTATAAATGTGTCCCCTCATCTTACACCTGTGGGAGTTCTCTTTACTCTAGCTTCAAACAGCCAAGCTATTTTGTACAATAAGCTGTGTTATCCAGGCAAATTAATCATGATGTGTGAGATAATCTTATGAAATGGTGTTTGGATGTTGTCACTGTCCCTCTAGCGTAAAATAATTTAGGGGAATTCACAACAGGAAAGAATTTGCAAAAGATACAGCCTGAAGCTCTCATTCACATGCTTTTGTTCTAGTCTTTTTCTCATCATTGAATGATTTTAGCTGCCAAACAGTCTTAAAGCTAGGTATACACTATACAACATTTTTGTACGATCAACCGATACTGCAGTATTTGTTAGTCTGTCGGCCAGCCAGAAATATTGCATGGTGTGGGCAGTGACTACCGAGCTTGGTCATTCCTGACCGCAAGGCGAACAGGCAATTGGGCCTGTTGCTAAATTACAGCAGATTGTGAGGTTCCCTATGGTACCGCACAAACGTCCGCTTTTCGTGACTGACAGTGATTTGCTCCAGCCAAGCGCTTTCTAGTTGCCTTAAAGGGCATGTCCACCCAAAAATATATATAGAATTTTTTTCCCTTTAAAAGTCTTTAAAATCCAGTCTTAGATAAGTTCCTTTTGGGGTACCAATGCGTTTTTGCTGCTTCTTTGCAGCATTTTCAAGGGTTGTATAGTTTTTCTGAGTGCTTGTCTGCTTTTTATACTACATTACTAGGTTATCTAAGCCTGATGATATATACAGTGTTTACATTGCCAACAGTTTACCAGATTATATGTAATAGCTGGGTACCTCAAGCTGCAGCTTTTCAAGTTTGCTATAAACAGCCATGTACAATAAAGGAATGGTGACAAAATTGAAAGTCATGTTTAAGATACTTTCAGGGTTATTCAATAAAAGTTTCTGATCGTTTAAAATGGTGCTAATTTTGCGCCAACCAATCAGATCTTAGCTTTCAAATGTTAAATAACATCTGATTGGTTGGGGCAAAATTAGCACCATTTTAAACGATAAGAACTTTTATTGAATAACCCTGTTTGTTTGCCACTCCCCTACCAGGTACATCCACAGCCAGTGTGCTGGAAATGAGACTGAGAAGCTAATAAAAGATATATGAACTATCAGGGCAACTCTGACCTAAACTTTGCTTTAAAGCCTTTCTGCAGTGTGTCTGCTTTGAGTAAGTGCCTGGTCCAGATGTCCATAACTTTTTTATACCCACCATTTTCTTTCTGATACTACTGGGTAGCCAAGACGTATGTTCTACATTTAAAGGAGAATGAAACATAAGAAGGTAAACCCCTCCCCCCTGTAATTTATAATTAGTCCAGAGTCTATCGTAAGACTATTTACTATTTATACTGTATATGTATAGTTATTGTGTTCCCATGAATGCACTCTCCTTCATTTCTTGTTTGAATTTAGTTATGATTACTTGATTGACAGCTGAAATGCAAGATGCCTCAGATTGGATATCTAAAGAAATAGGGGGCAGATCAACAAAGAAATGGTACAATGGTGGTTGAGAAAAATGATAGTTTCCAGTAATGGACCATTTAAATTATTTTTTTTTTCAGTATAGATGCCCTTTAAGCATGCTCAGTAATCACTATAAGTCAGCCCAGGGAGGGGGAATTTCTCACCATGCAATTCACACATTCCAACTATTTCAGTTACAGCAAAACTGCACACAGCAGAAAAGTAAGGCACTTGATTGACAGCTGAAATGTAAAATGTTTATAAAGATATCTAAAGAAATAGAAGAAAGTATCTGCAAAACAAAATGGTACAGTGATAGCTGGGAAGAATAATGGGCAATTGGAAAAAAATCAACTTTTTTTCAGTATAGATGCCCTTTAAGTTATTGTTAATAATCATTGAATGATTGCATGTTTATTTATAATGAATTATTAGTCATTTGTTATTTTTCCATTAAGTGGCTGGCCTAGGGGACAAAAAAGTATAAATGCAAGGCTAAGGGGGCAATGCAGAAAAAAAGGGGTGTCTAACCTTACCGGTATCCCGCAATGCTCATGGGAGATTTACTGGCGCAACCACCGCAAAAGTAGTTCAAAGCCCATACTAAACCAATAGCTACTGTTTGGGTAGCGTGGGTTTTGGAATACTTTCAGGCAAAAACTGACTATATGGAATTGGCCCCTAAGTGTGCTAAAATGTAGCAAACTTAAGGTGGCCAATGGGATTTACCCTGTATCGACAGTGTGTAGGGGCAAAAACTGACCCACTGACGAACAACCGTAGTCATCCTTACGATCGGTTGGAAAGACAGAAAAATTCCTGTCGGATGGTATAAGGATTGGTCAGCCGTGCATGCAGTCCTCACAGCATGCATGCCACGCATTAATGTTTGCTTACCCGAAAATAAATAAGAATATTCATAGTCAAAGTATATATTTTTTAATAAATTGCAAGCACATTTTAGAAGCTTTATGGTAAGATAGCAGCACAATATCCTGACACAATTTTAAAATAACAAACAATATTTTCACAGTACAAAATCAATTCACTATGAAACAATATACCATTGTATAAAAGGAACACCAAATCTATTTTAAATTAAATTATTCCCATGGGTACATGCTGATCAAAATAAACCCTGATAGGGCACATTTCATGGTATTTGTAATTTAAGAAGTGACAATAAAAAAGTAAAACTACAATCCCCCATTTATTTTTCTTTACACTTAAAGGGCAAGTCCAGCCCCAAAATGAAAACTTACATACAGGTAAATTACCCCCCAAAACCCTAAATGTTAATAGTTTGAAATCTGAAATATATAAGTCTAACCTGAAATCCTGCACAATGTCCTGTTTCTGCTTCCTGGTTCTTCCAGTTAGTAACTGTCAGTTATGGATTTGACAGTTGACATCACAGCCAATGACTGAATGTTAATCCCCTGTCTGCCTCTTCTGAGCATGCCCAGGCTCAGTACAGGTTTCTAAATTGCTCAGTTTCCATGAGACATAAAGAAGCATAGCAGGCATACAGGAATGAATTCATAGGACAAACTATGATATATCAACATATTTTAAAGAGGCCATTCTTTCTAAAAGATTTTCTTATAGTAACATAGTAACATAGTAATTAAGGTTGAATAAAGACATACGTCCATCAAGTCCAACCTATTCACCCCCCCTTTTTTTTTTTTTTTTAACCCTACCTAACTGTTGATCCAGAGGCAAAAAACCCCAGCTAAAAAGGGGGAAAAATTCCTTCCTGACTCCAAACAGCAATCGGGAAGTATCCCTGGATCAAACAGATCTATATGCATTAATACCAGTAATTCTCAATATTTTTTAGTTTTAGAAACTTATCCAGGCCTTTTTTAAAGCTATTCAATGAACTTGCCATTACCACATCTGCTGGAAGACAGTTCCACAGTTTCACCGTTCTCATTGTAAAGAAACCTCTCCTAACCTGAAGATGAAACTTCTTTTCTTCCAACCTTAAAGGATGTCCATGAGTCCTCTGATATGACCTGTTAGTAAACAATGCACCAGAGAGTTCATTGTATGGCCCTTTAATATATTTGTATAAGGTTATCATATCCCCACGCAAAAGTCGCTTCTATAATGTAAACAGCCCTAACTTGTCTAATCTGCCTGCATATTCAAGGTCCTCCATTCCCCTTATTAATTTAGTTGCCCTTCTCTGAACTGCCTCAATTTCCAAGATGTCCATTTTGTATATGGGATTCCAAAACTGCGCCGGATATTCCAAATGAGGCATTACCAGTGCCTTGTAAAGAGGGAGAATAATATTTTTCTCTCTTGAATCTATTCCCCTCTTTATACAAGATAATATCTTGCTAGCTCTAGCCGTTGCTACCTGGCATTGTTTGCTACAGCTAAGTCTGTTTTCTACCAGAACCCCCAAATCTTTTTCCATTACAGATGCACTTAACACAGAGTAATTTATGGTGTAGGTGGCACAGGGATTATTAAATCCCAAATGCATCACCTTACATTTATCAACATTGAATCTCATCTGCCATTCTACTGCCCATTTTGATAATCTATCTAGGTCTGCTTGCAGCACTTGCACATCATTGGAAGTTTCCAAAGCTCTGCATAGTTTAGTGTCATCAGCAAACACCGAGACCTTGCTCTCAATGCCCCCTTCTAAGTCATTTATAAACAGATTAAACAGAAGCGGCCCCAGTACAGAACCCTGAGGCACTCCGCTTAGAACTTTAGCCCACATAGATGTAGCTCCATTAATCACCACTCTCTGTTTGCGGTCCAATAACCAGTTCTCTATCCATGAACAAATGTTTTCTTCAAGGCCAACAGTCCTCAGTTTATACATTAGTCGCCTATGTGGCACAGTATCAAAGGCTTTTGCAAAATCCAAATATACCACATCCACTGCTGTGCCTGAATCTAACTTCTTACTCACTTCTTCATAAAAAACAATTACATTTGTCTGGCATGATCTATTTCTCATAAATCCATGCTGACGACTACCTTTTTTGAATATTGGTATTACATCGGCTTTTTTCCAATCCAGCGGCACAACCCCAGACAAAAGCGAATCTGAAAAGATGAGAAACAGCGGTCTAGATAGAACTGAACTAAGTGCTTTTAAAATCCAAGGATGCAATCCATCTGGTCCTGGCGCTTTATTGATATTAACTTTGTCTAATTGTTTCCGTACCATATCCTCTGTTAGCCAATGTGAAAACTCTTCCTTTCTTCCCTGCATATTATTACAATCCCTACTGTAAGGACAAGGATTCTCAACACTAAAAACCGATGTAAAAAAACGGTTTAGCAGATTAGCCTTTTCGGCATCCTCTACAACCACCTCAGCTCCATTATTTAATGGTCCCACATTCTCAGTCCTCATCTTTTTACCATTTATATACTTAAAAAACATTTTGGGGTTGGACTTGCTTTGTTCGGCAATCCGTATTTCATTTTCTATTTTAGCTAGTTTAATTGCTTTCTTGCATTCTTTATTACAGCTTTTGACCTCCCTGTAAGCCTGTTCGGTGCCTTCTGTTTTCAAAATTTTAAAAGCCTTTTTCTTTTTTTCCATTTCCCTTTTTATCTGAGCATTAAGCCATGCGGGAGAGGACCTCATTTTTTTACACTTGTTACCTAAAGGTACAGATTTAGAAATGTAATAGTTTAATATCCCTTTAAAAGTGGTCCACATCTGCTCAGTATCTTTACCTAGAAACAATTCCCCCCAGTCTATGAGCAGGAGCGATTCCTTTAACAGCATAAAATTAGCTTTCCTAAAGTTAAAAGTTTTTGTTAAGCCAGTGCTTTTTTTGCAACCTATATTAAATGACACTATATCATGGTCACTATTCCCTAAGCTTCCCATTACCCTCATCTCCAAAATGAGCTCAGGGTTATTAGATATCACCAGATGAGGGTGGAGTTGTCCTTTAAAGGGTATCTAAACTGGAAAAATATATTTTTCCAATTGCTCATTACTGGAAACTATACAGTAATTATTCCGGCCACTATCACTGTACCATTTCTTTTGTTCTATTGTTCCCTATTTCTTTAGATATTGAACCTGAAGCATTTAATGGTGGCCATAGACGATACAATACGCAGATTGTACGATTAACTTGTCTGGTTAATCTTTTATTTATCTGTCCTGATGAGGAAATTATTACACTTTCCAACAATCGTATAATATTGGCATATCCTGATATTGACGGTTTGCAACACACCTCAGAGTATGTGTTACAATGTATTAATTTATAGATTATGATAAGGCAAAATCATGATGTACTATTTGGTTATTGTGGGTTTTGAACTAAGTATTATACTGAAACTAGAAACACTATATGTGCTGTGTATAATATCTTTCAATTCTTTGTCCCAACTGATCGTTCTGCACATTTAACCTGTCTACCAGGACGATGGACTGTTAATTGCGCCAAAAGTAGCCAATTCACACAAATGAAAGATTGTCAGCCATTCACAGACAGCCCAGGAAAGCGCCCAATATTTCATTCTGATTGATCGAAACACTGAAATGTCAGTCATTCGGGCTGAATTATTGGTTGTTGTGTACCCAGGGCTTAAGGGTTATTTAAGGGGGTTTCACAGTCCAGTTATAGTATATGTATTTTTAGGGTTAGGCCACCCTACTGCGTTTTTAATCGCACAGTATTGTTGGGCTATGGGGGCGGCCACATCATCTCTATTGGTGTGATTTGCATGTGTTACGATATTGCATGCGCAATCAATGCATGGTAACATACACATTTGCGCAACCGTAGTGTAGTGTGGCCTCAGCCTAAATTGGTTTTAATTAGTCCCATTGGGCCCTATTTAAGGGTGGTCATACATTTACGACCGAACATTGGTTAATTATCGAACTCTTGGCCATAGAATACCATGCAGTATTAAACTACCACAATGGTTTTCTAATTTACACTAACAATCGAAAATGAACGTACGTTAAAACGATTGGAAATTAACAATCGATCATTAAACTGATTGTTAAAAGCACGGTTTCGCTAAAAAGCAATACCGCACCTTTATGAATATGGCCAATTGTAACTGTTTTCCCACTAGTTTCCCAGTAGCGTGTTGTTTATGGACCTATGTTTCATATAAGTAGTACATAATAGGGCATAACAAAGGGAATGAAGTTGATTATTGTATTTAATGAATGAAGAGAATATTTAGAATTACCAAGGTACATGTATTAAATTAAAATTATTAATTTAAACAACATTAATTGATTGATTAATGTGGTAAATTTCCCAGCAGCCAATGCAAATTGAGAGGAGAGACACGGATGATGATGGTTAAAATACTCTCAGGGAGATTCAATAAAAGTTCTTATCGTTAAAAATTGTGCTAATTTTGCTCCAACCAATCAGATGTTAGCTTTCAAATGTTAAATAAGATCTGATTGGTTGGGGCAAAATTAGCACCATTTTAAACGATAAGAACTTTTATTAAATCTCACTGTCTGTATTCTGATTTAATGTTGTGTGGAGGTTTTAGTAGTCCTTTAAGTTTGAAGAAATGATGAATGAAGAGGCCTATTTATAACGCAGTGGTGATTACAAATTCCATGGTTTCTTCAATCCCGTTGGTATTCTGCAACATGTTTGTAAATTAAGTGTCAACAGTTGGTATTTTATGACCTTTTTGAATTACCATGTTGTAAATATTGCAATTGAACATTAATAGACTATACGACACACCTGCAAAATAATGTGCACTGTCTGCATTTCAAACCACAATCAGTCTTACAGCACAGTTGTAAAATACCAAAATTGCACAGTATTTTACAACCACAGTAGATGCTCGGTGAGGGCAAGGCCACACTGCGCCACACACGCAATGTGCAATTCCGGCGTGATTTTGATGCGTTTGTGCTTTTTTCCTTAGAGATAGGGAAACACATAAAATTGTGCATAAAAATCGCAAAAAAACCCCGCAAGATCGGTTTGCAAATGGATGCGCAATCGCATTGCAACTGAAATCGCGCATTTTGGTGTGTTGCCGCAATTACAATGTTTTCGAAAAACGCAAACGCGAGCTCAAAACTGTGATAGTGACCTAGACCTAACACACTTTTGCAATACTTGGACTAATGGAAACATATCTTCCCAGTAGCCAGGCCACACTTCCCAGTAGCCAGGCCACACAATAAAGGAAGGGGAGGAGCATGACCAGACTGGTGTGGAAAAGTTCTGGTAATTATTGCAGCTTTGTACAATGTGTGGCAGAAGAGCTGCTGTAACTGGAATGGTGACATTTGGTATGTGTGAACTGCATGGTGGGAAATTCCCTCTCCCAGTACTGAATCATAGTGTTTACTGAGCATACTTGAGTTCCTTAAAACTCATGTCAGATGGATGGAGACATTGGTTAAAAGGTATGTACAATGAAAAAATGAATTTGCCTCATCTTAAGTAGCAATTACTCTGTAGTGTGTGTTGCTGCATGCTTTCAATCCAGTACTTGTTTTGCTCAGGTTCAGCAACCCCTCCTCCCTCTCTTAACTGACTCCTCCTTTCCTCAGACCAGACTTTTTTCAAACTGAGCATGCTCAGATTGTGAATGACGCACAAGGGAAAGCATACTCATGTGCGATTATCGACCGAAACGGCCATTCAGAGCACGTGTGCAGGCACTCGGGGGTTGTGCATAGGATGTCAAATCAGACGTGTATGAAACTTTACATATATTTATTAAAAGATTAAGATATGGGAAAGTAATTTTTTAGTATAGTTGCCCTTTATGGTAACTAAAGGGCATGTCCATCCACAAAAAACCTTGTGACTTGTCAGTTATCTGCCCGCAACCCCAACTGATATTTTTAACAGTTTATTACATTCATTTGTAACCAGATATTTAATGATAAGTTCTATTCCTTACTGGAAAAGGTATCTGCAAACTTACTCTCTTCAATGAGCTTTTTATAAGCTTGAGCATGTGCAGATTAGAGAGCATGTGAAACGCATGCCAAACTTCTGCCGGAGGCGAGACAGGAGGCAGAGTCCTATATGGACTCTGCAGTACTCCTGGTGGGCGTTTTTTTGGACTTGGGGGGGGATAGCAGAAGAACCAGATGGAGCTGGGATGTAAGGTAAGGATTAAACTACACTACACAATGGGGCCAGTAGTGGGGGGGATTATAGTTTTGGGGGTGGACATGCCCTTTAAAGAACGGAAGGTAAGGCATATCTCCTTAACCTCCCGGTCTTCAATAAATACTTTAAAAGAATGGTTTCAAGTGAACTATTCCTTTCAATATCTGGTTAGTAGAGATGGACACAAAACCAAACTTGAACCCGAGTTCGGGCCGAACTTTATGAGTTTGAACGAACTCAAACTATTCGAACTAGTTTCTTTTTTTGGACTCGTGGCTGTATTTTCGATAATTATCATAAAAATCAATAATTATCGAATTCACAAGCTGTTCGCTAACCCTAGAATGTATTGTTCGGTAACCCTTGAAAGTATCATTCGTTTTCAGTAACCCTTTGAATGTATGGCTCCTTTTCGCTAACCCTAGAATGTATTGTTCGCTAACCCTCGAAGGTAGCTTTCGATTTTTGGTAACCCTCAAAAGTATTGTTCGTTTTCGGTAACCCTCGAATGTATAGATCATTTTGCTAACCCTAGAATGTTTTGTTCGATAATCCTCGACTTTCGGTAACTCTCGAATTTATAGTTTGTTTTTGATAACCCATGAATATATGGTTCTATTTTCGGTAACCCTCGAAAGTATCATTTGGTAACCCTTGAATTTTCCGTAACCCTCGAATGTAGTTTGCGCAAACTCGACAATTGCCCGATCATAAAGTAAGAAGTGTTTAAACAGGTTTTGGTGATAGTGACATGTTTCCCAGACTATTTCCCAGGTGCCACAGCCATTTACAGTAAGTTACTATTTTTAGTTTAGCTGTAAAATATCCGAACATTTCAACCTATCACTCTCCATTGACTTTAATGGGTCCGTTATCGAACTTTTGAACTTTTTCCAAAGTTCAAAAACGGACCGAACTTTATGAAGTTCGGCCATCTCTGCTGGTTAGTACTGCAGGTGATAAACTGTAAAATATATCAGTTGGGGTTTGGGGCAGGTAACTGACAATTGACCCGTTTTTTGTTTTAAAGGGCAAGTCCAGCCCTAAAATGAAAACTTACATACAGGTAAATCACCCCCCAAAACCCTAAACGGTAATAGTCTGAAATGTGAAATATATAAGTCTAACCTGAAATCCTGCACAATGTCCTGTTTCCCGTTTCTGCTTCCAGGTTCTTCCAGTTAGAAACTGTCAGTTATGGATTTGACAGTTGACATCACAGCCAATGAATGTTAATCCCCTATCTGCCTCTTCTGAGCATGCCCAGGCTCAGTACCTGCTCAGTACAGGTTTCTAAATTGCTCAGTTTCCATGAGACATTCAGAAGCATAGCAGGCATACAGTAATGAATTCATAGGACAAACTATGATATATCAACATATTTTAAAGTGGAAATTCTTTCTAAAAGATGTTCTTATGAGGGTGGAGTTGCCCTTTAAGGATGAACATTCCCTTTAATGGTTAATTATTAGACTGAAAATCAATAGCAGTCATTCTAATCCAGCTGTTATATAGATCAGCTTATATATGAAAATCCTTGTGTGAGAGTTGGTTTATTTATAGCAGTAAGATATAATGTTAAATTTGTATAATAATATTGAGGTGCTTACAATTTGGTCCTGAATTTACTGGTCCAAAAACTCAATTCCCTCTGTTTTTATCAAAGTATCGGTTTGTATCTTGGTAAGGAGAACTAAACCCAAATCTGAAACACCAAATAACTGTAAGATCACACTTCAGTAAACGGCATTAAACTAAATGTAAGCCCCTAAAGGCCTGGATAAGAAAACTGTGTATATGTGCATTGTCTGGTCACACCACCTGACCTCAGTCAAATTTGCTTAAACTGTCCTGTAAATGAATTGGTTAGAGACTACTAGTGGGCATGACTCTCTATAACATGTTCTGCAGGATTATAGAATTGGGCATGTGTAAAAAACATAAAGCTCAATGACCACACTGTGCGATACTGGAATGCTGGGAAATACAGTAAAGCACAAATCCAGCCAAAATGAGAGGTGAGACACAGATTACTGCTATTATGTCAAGGCAGGGCCGTCTCTAGACTTTTTGCCACCTGACACAAAATTCCAAATGCCGCCCCCCTCGCTGCCGGAAGTGGGTGGTGCTTTGTCCGGAAGTGGGATGTGGCTTGTCCAGAGGTGGGAGGGGCTTTATACATGTTGATTTAACTTGTGTCATTATCATTGTATTTACATATCATTCCTCCATTTATTTACAATACACTGAAGGACCCACACTCTAGAATAGTATCCCCATTCCCCACCCCAGATCAACCATACTTCCTGTGGAATAAAAGGTTTTGGCCAAAAGATTTGTAAGCCTATAAGCTGCCATCTATCTATCTATGTATCTGTCTATCTATTTATCTCTAATACTCTATCTATCTATCTATCTATCTATTTCTAATACTCCTATCTATCTATCTATCTATCTATCTATCTATCTATCTATCTATCTATCTCTAATACTCTATATATCTATCTATTTCTAATACTCCTATCTATCTATCTATCTATCTATCTATTTCTAATACTCTATCTATCTATTTATCTATCTATCTATCTATCTATCTATCTATTTCTAATACTCTATCTATCTATCTATCTATCTATCTATAATACTCTATCTATCTATCTATTTCTAATACTCTATCTATCTATCTATCTATCTATCTATTTCTAATACTCTATCTATCTATCTATCTATCTATTTCTAATACTCTATCTATCTATCTATCTATCTATCTATCTATCTATCTATCTCTAATAATCTATCTATCTATCTATCTATCTATCTATCTATCTATCTATCTATCTATTTCTAATACTCTATCTATCTATCTATCTATCTATCTATCTATCTATTTCTAATACCCTATCTATCTATCTATCTATCTATCTATCTATCTATTTCTAATACTCTATCTATCTATTTATCTATCTATCTATCTATCTATCTATCTATCTATCTATCTATCTATTTCTAATACTCTATCTATCTATCTATCTATCTATCATCTATCTATCTATCTATCTATCTATCTATCTATCTATCTATCTATCAGGAGGGGCAATGGGGAGGCTATGGGGCACATGAGTGGGAGGGGCCACAGGAGGCTGCAGGGAGGAGCTAGGATGGGTCTGCAAGGGGAGTGGCCACCGGACTCATGAGTGGCAGGGGCCACAGGGCCCTGATGGGAGGGGCCACAGAAGGCTGCAAGGAAAAGGCTTAAGGGGGCCACAGGCCCACAAGTGGGAGGGACCACATGAACCATGAGTGGGCAGGGCCACAAAAGCACATGAGTGGGAGGGGCCACAGGAGGCTGCAAGGGAAAAGCCCAAGGGGGCTGCAAGGGAAGGAGCAAGGGTAGGTCTGCAAGGGGAGGGGCCATGGGGGCCCATGAGGAGGAGAGGACACAGGAAGAGGGACTGTCACATGGTTTCAGAGCAGGAAATGCAGGGATCTGGTGCTGCTCCTACCATATCACACATATAAATGTAAATATCTTCAAGACTATGTAAAAAAATAATGCAAGTAAATTGCAAAAATCCTCGAAGCAATTCCTGTCAATTACCTAAAGTCATTTTTGGACCACAGTTACCCTTTAATTTTTTTTTACAACGTTGCTAAAAAATACAGTCAAGTGTAAAATTTTACAACACATTCAGGTTTATTGATATTGTAGCTTCAATTCACCTTTACGCAAAAGAATCAGCTAAATAAATATTACCCCTTTACATAATTGGTTATATTTTTAAAGGTTCACATATTGCAGAGAAATGTTTTCCATATTGCTGCATGGAAGGTTAACATGGTTAATGTTTATACAACTGCTTTGCAGAGGAAAGTAAAGTGCATCCAAAATAGAAGCAAAATCACTCTAGCAATAGCAATCAATCCCAATATTCTGCACACTCACCAGTAGGAGCACCCTGCCCATAAGGCCCATGGTGATGGCTGCCATATGAGGCAGATCCTGGCCCCACCATAAGGCCCTCCTGGTGCTGGAGCACCATAGGACCCACCAGGAGCCCTGGTGCAGAACTTCCGGGTCCGGGATACCATAAATCCACTTGATGAAGATGATCCATATGGTGCCCAAGGTGTTGGTCCTCCATAACCGGATCCAAGGTATCCTCCTCCACCATACTGTGGCCCTGAATAATAAACTCCCTTGAGGGGCACCAGGAGGTTGTCCGGCTGATGCCTGATAGCCCTACAGGGAGGAAGGGAGAACACAACATATAACAACTATATATACATATAAAAGTCAATGCATGTATTGTGTTTGTATGTGCCAGAAAAACTTCCAAACGGCTGGGACATTTTTCATGAGACTGTTGTAACTTATGTATAAGGACCTGGAAAAAAGATAGGCTACTTACAACTTTAAAAATGCCTCTGTACCCCCTTTTTTTCATCATTTTTTAAGTTAATTAACCTGTGTGCTCCATCTGTTGGCGAATCAAGTTAATCGCACACCTTCCAAATGTCAGATTATTTAGGGCAGTACAATGCTTTACTTGATTTTGTTCTATTGTTGCTGTGATAGGAGGATGGAGCTGTCAATCATGAGGAGTAGCAGACCATGTAATGTAGCAATGTCATTTGACCACACAGTCACCTCCTCTCACTTGTGGTTTGCCCAGAGTCAAGATTAAGAGGTAAACTAACCATCCAAGATAAGTCTAAGGGTTGGGCAGGCAGCTACTAATGGAGATCAGTCAGCTAAGGAAATGTGTAGTATCCCATGCAGAGTGCTGATAGCCATGAAATGTATTTGTACAGCACAAGGCAAAAAATCCGATTTTACTAAGGGGCATGACCACCCCTTTTTATATTTTTTTGTGTAGTGTAGGGCTCCTTCCACCAGCCCCTAAAAAGTTTTTTACAGAAACTCCCCGGTCATTTGCATGCTCAGCTTGCATGAAACTGTTAAAAAGTAATATAGCAATTGGGGCTGGGGGAGGGGCTGGGGGAGGGAGCCCTACACTACAGCAAAGGGGTTTATGCTAGGGGGAGGGAGAGCAAAACGGGAGAGAGAGGGCTGCAGTGTGCATGGCAAAATTCTCCCGGATGAACTCTTCCAGGCTCCTGGTGGCCAGTTTTTGGGACGTTGAAGGGGCATAGCAGGATGTAAGGTAAGGATTTTATTACACTACAGAGTGGGGCCAGTAGTGGGTTAAATTATAGTTTTGGGGGTGGACATGCCCTTTAAGTAAAGATAATAAGACTGTGAATGGGATGACACTGCCCACATAAATAAAACTGCACTGTAAGGGGTTATTTTACTCATAACCTGTCTCTTTTCCCCACAAACTACGGAAACCCCAGATTAAAGGCCACGTACACACTCTTATCACTGACCTTAATTTTCCATGTGTCATTTTTGCAAATTGCGTTTTCTGGGGGGCATTGTGTATCAATAATTTAATTTGATCAATTGCAGTAAAAAACTAAAGTGCGACACGAGCTAAAGGGGGAGTTGAGGCGACACGAGCTAAAGGGGGAGTTGAGGCGACACGAGCTAAAGAGGGAGTTGAGGCGACCCGCGCTAAAGAGGGAGTTGAGGCGACACGAGCTAGGGGGTTGAGGCGCCCGCTAAGGGGGTTGAGGCGACCGCGCTAAAGGGGGGTTGAGGCGACACGAGATAAAGGGGAGTTGAGGGACACGCGCTAAAGGGGAGTTGAGGCGACACGCGCTAAAGGGGGAGTTGAGGCGACACGTGCTAAAGGGGAGTTGAGGCGACACGTGCTAAAGGGGGAGGTGAGCGACACGTGCAAAGGGGGAGTTGAGGCGACACGGCTAAAGGGGGAGTTGGGCGACACAGCTAAAGGGGAGTTGCTGCGGCGAGCTAAAGGGGAGTTGCTGCGGCACGAGCTAAAGGGGGAGTTGAAGAGCACGAGCTAAGGGGGAGTGAAGCGGCACAAGCTAAATGGCGTGGAGGACTGGGCCTTTTGGCCTGGGGGGCAAACATAACCAATTGGCCCTTTCAATGTAAATCACAAATGTTTGACCACGCCCGCCACTTGCTAAGGTCACACACACTTGTTTAGTTACGCCCATTTTAAAACTATTTTACGTGGTTGCCTGCATATTTTCGAGTGCATGATGTGGTTAAGATATCTAACAGTGTTAATAAACTGGAGGGCTCACTTAACACTGGCTAATGACCTGGAGAGCTGATAGCACTGGTATTAATCAGGAGGGATGGTAACACTGGCTAATGATATGTAGGGTTGACATAATCATAAATGATTTTAGATTGTGGTGCATGTCAGCTCCCAATGTCAGTAAAGGAAAGAGGTTCAGCAGCAGATGAGGAGTCTTCTGTTCCTTGCCCATGTTAGATTTAGAAGCGGATGCTGTGCCGTTGAAGCATGTTACTTTTAAAAGCTTTTGTGGCAGCCCAAATTTTTAATTGGAGACCAGCCCAGGGGGCATTTGCCCCTCAGCCTACTGGGCCAGTCCTCCCCTGCTAAAGGGGGAGTTGATGCGACAGGCGTAAAGGCGGGATTGATGCGCAGCTAAAGGGGGAGTTGATGCGACAGGCGCTAAAGGGGGAGTTGATGCGACAGGCGAAAGGGGGAGTTGATGCGACAGGCGCTAAAGGGGGAGTTGATGCGACAGGCGCTAAAGGGGGAGTTGATGCGACAGGCGCTAAAGGGGAAGTTGATGCGACAGGCGCTAAAGGGGAAGTTGATGCGACAGGCGCTAAAGGGGAAGTTGATGCGGTAGGCCCTAATGGGGAAACTGATGCGATACGTGCTAAAGGGGAAATTGATGTGATACTCGCTAACGGGGAAATTGATGCAATAGGTACTAAAGGAGAAGTTGACATGAAGAGGAAGTTGATGCGATATGCGCTGTAGGGGAAGTTGATGTGCAGCACGCTAAAGGGGGGGGTTGATGCGACAGGCGCTAAAGGGGGAGTTGATGCGACAGGCGCTAAAGGGGGAGTTGATGGACAGGCGCTAAAGGGGGGAGTTGATGCGACAGGCGCTAAAGGGGGAGTTGATGGACAGGCGCTAAAGGGGGAGTTGAGCATCAGGCGCTAAAGGGGGAGTTGATGCGACAGGCCGTAAAGGGGGAGTGGATGCGACAGGCGCTACTTAAAGGGGAGTGGATGCGACAGGCGCTAAAGGGGGTGTGGAGCGACAGGCGCTTTCCTTTAGCGCCTGTCGCATCAGCTTCCCCTTTAGCGCCTGTCGCATCCGCTTCCCCATTAGCGCCTGTCGCATCCGCTTCCCCTTTAGCGCCTGTCGCATCAACTTCCCCTTTAGCGCCTGTCGCATCCACTCCCCCTTTAGCGCCTGTCGCATCAACTCCCCCTTTAGCGCCTGATGCATCAACTCCCCCTTTAGCGCCTGTCGCATCAACTCCCCCTTTAGCACTTACCGCGGAGGGGCCTGGACAATAGCAGGGCCTGCCACAAACCCATACCCTCTGATAGCCCATAACCTCAGCAATCAGCTGTTTTTAAACAGCTGATCATGTGTATGTCTCGTTTGGAAGTTCAGATCAAGTCAGCTGATTGCGCGTTTAAAAACAGCTTTTTGTGGAGGGGGGAATGGCCCGGCTTCCAATCTCGTGGGAGGGCCCGGGCCCCTGCAGTAACGCCGCAGGCTCAAGGACCACTTTATATTGACTATTAGATCCGAATCAATATAGTTACTTTCTGGTCCGAATTAAAATTGCCAGGATGTCTTTGTTCTTTTTTTGTTTGTGAAGTGTGTGACATGCGGAGAGTGTGTGTCTGGTGCTTAAGTCCAGGTGATGCAGGTAATTCCCATGTACATACCCCCCAACTATCCCTGGTTTGAGCAGGTGGGTGAGGGCATGTCTGTGATGTTGCAGTGTGCTGCGGGACAGCATTCTAGGGTGTGGACTGCCTGGGGGCATGTCTGTGATGTTGTGGTGTCCAGAACGTGTGGATGTGACATTTGGTGTTGCAATTGGATGCAATGTTTAGGGTCATGCCATGTGTGGGCATAGTTATGTTTTGGGCATGAGTGTAAAGTTTTGGGGTGTGGGTGTGGTGTTTGGGAGTTTGTCTGTGATGTTTGGGGCATGGACAAGATGTTTGTGGACGTGGGGCGCACCTGTGATGTTTGGGGGCATGGCCGTGATCAGGGCCGCCTCGCTAATGATGCAGGGTGCAGCACATTGCAGAGCGGCACCCTGTAAGGAAGCGGCAGCCGGCACTGTGGGGAAGGCAGAGGATTTTTTTTTTTACTGCCCCCGACTGCCCAACTCCCTCCCTAACTGGTGTGTGTGTGTGTGGGGGGGGGGGGGGGGGTGCGGTGCGCAGCACGCTTCCGGTGTGTAACCTGGCTGTAGGAAGGAATACACACAGTCTGTTCTGTCTGTTACTTACTTACCGGCCGCGCACACCAGCAGGCTCCGCCTCCAGGCTCCATCCCGATACGAATCTCCAACTTCGTTGTGTGGCGCGTGCAACAGGCTGCTAGAGGCTAAAGAAGAGCTGCTCCGCCTGCACTTGTGTGTCCCGTGAGTGATCAACAATAATATACATAAATATGTAAAAATCGGAAATTGGTATTTGGAAATCCTATCCTAAGGCACAAACAACAAGTCAACTTAACTTTTATAGGAATGAGTATGGCTGGGGCCCTGGATAGATAAATAGATAGAGTATTAGAAATAGATGATAGATAGATAGATGATAGATAGATAGATAGATAGATAGATAGATAGATAGATAGATAGATAGATAGATAGATAGATAGATAATAGATGGATAGGTATAGAAATAGATGATAGATGAGATAGATAGATAGAAGATAGATAGATTAGTAGATAGATAAGATAGATAGATAGATAGCTAGATAGAGTAGATAGATAGATGAGATAGATAGAATAGATAGATAGAGTATTAGAAAATAGATAGAATAGATAGATAGATAGTAGATAGATAGGAGTATTAGAGAAATATCGATAGAGATGATAGATAGATAGAAGATAGATAGATAGATAAGATAGAGTATTAGAAAATAGATAGATAGATAGATAGATAGATAGATAGATAGGTATATAGGAGATAATCGAGTTAATCAGATAGATAGATAGATACGATAATAAGTATAGATAGATAGAGAAGTGGATGATAGGAAGATGAGTATAGAAGATAGATAGATAAGATAGAGTAGATAGATAGATGATAGATAGATAGATAGATAGGTAGATAGAAGATGATAAGAAAGATAGATAATAGATAGATAGCGGATAGGGATAGATGTATTAGAAATAGATAGATAGACTAGATAGATGATAGATAGATAGATAGATAGATAGAGATTAGAAAAACTAGATAGATAGATAGATAGATAGATAGATGATAGATAGGATTATTAGATAGATAGATAGATAGATAGATAGATAGATAGATAGATAGAGTATTAGCTAGACAGTAGATATAGCATGAGTATTAGAAATAGATAGCAGATAGATATAGAAGATAGATAGATAGAGTATGTAGATAGTAGATAGATGTAGATAGATAGAGTATTAGAATATAGAAGATAGATGAGTATAGATAGATAGCATAGATAGTAGAGAATAGTATTAGATAATTAGAGTAGATAGATGATAGATAGATGATAGATAGAGTATTAGAATAATGAGAGAGAGATAGAGTAGATAGATTGAGTATAGATAGATAGATAGGAGATTAGAAATAGATAGTAGCTATGAAAAGATAGTATATAGAGTAGAGATAGATTAGATGATAGACAGATAGATAGATAGGAGTATTAGAACATAGATAGATAGATAGATAGATAGATATAGAGATTAGAAATAGATAGATAGATAGATAGATAGATAGATAGATAGATAGGATAAGATCGATAGATAGATAGATAGATAGATAGGACGTATTAGAATGATTAGATAGATAGAGTATTAGAGCTGATCAGATAGATAGAAGATAGGAAGTAGTAGATAGATAGATAGGATAGGAGAGAGTATTAGAAATAGATTAGATAGATAGATAGATAGAGTATTAGAGATAAATAGATAGACAGATACATAGATAGATAGATGGAGCTTATAGGCTAACAATCTTTTGGCCAAAACCTTTTATTCACAGGAAGTATGGTTGATCTGGGGTGGGGAATGGGGATACTTTTCTAGAGTGTGGGTCCTTCAGTGTATGTAAATAAATGGAGAATGATATGTAAATACATGATAATGACACAAGTTAAATCAACAATGTATAAAGCCCCTCCAAACTCTGGACAAGCCACAATCCCACTTCCGGACAAAGCACCACCCACTTCCGGCCATGCGAGGGGGGGGGAGGCATTGGAATTTTGTGTCAGGTGGCAAAAAGTCTAGAGACGGCCCTGGCCGTGATGTATGGGGGCGGGCTGTAATTTTTTTTTGTTGGGTTACCATATTATCTGGGGGCATGGTCAAAACATTAGGGGCATGGTTGCAATGTTTTGGGGCACGGCAGTTATCCTTGGAAAATGTGGTTAATATCACCAATAGCAACATAGTCTTTTCAGGGTTTATAATTGAAACCTTTCAGGAGCAAATTGTAATGGCTTAAGTGTCAGACCTTAAAGAGACACTATATTGAAAAAATTATGTTAGGCCTTATCTTAATCTATAATTGAATACATGTAAGTAGCACTTAAGCTGGGTACACACAGTTCAGAAGATCCTGTCTGTCATCTTTCATCTTTCAAAGATCTGAGCGTTCTCCCTATGAACATCATAGGGAGAACATTAGGGACTGTGTGTTTCCATCGGCCGATGGAAATTTTCAGTCTTTCACGAACGAGCGTTTCGCAGCTGCGCACACATCCGGGAAACGAAGATACACACAGTACCAATAAAGGTCAGATCGGTATCAGGGCTTTATCGTTACTGTGTGTACCCAGCTTTACTCTGACGTGTGTGTTGCTGCATGCTTTCAATCCAGCGCACAGTTTATTTAGGAGCAGTATCCCCACTCCCTCTTTTAACCACTCCCACTTCCATCCGACCTGACTTTTTCCCCATAAACCAACTGTCAAGCCTGCACACAGCATTCCAACTGTCAAAACTCTGTCACTGGATTTCATGGGCCCTTTCAGAGGGCGTCACCATTATGTTGATGCATTCAAGTATGGTTGAAGGGTGACCACATACATACATACATACATACATACATACATAGTAACATAGTAACATAGTAACTAAGGTTGAATAAAGACATTCGTCCATCAAGTCCAACCTATTCCCTTTTTTTTTTTTTTTTTTAACCCTACCTAACAGTTGATCCAGAGGAAGGTCAAAAAACCCCAGCTAAAAAAGGGGGAAAAAATTCCTTCCTGACTCCAACGGCAATCGGAAAGTATCCCTGGATCAACCAGATCATATGCATTAATACCAGTATTCTCAATATTTTTTAGTTTTAGAAACTTATCCAGGCCTTTTTAAAGTTATTCAATGAACTTGCCATTACCACCTCTCCTGGAAGACAGTTCCACAGTTTCACCGTTCTCACTGTAAAGAAACCTCTCCTAACTGAAGATGAAACTTCTTTTCTTCAACCTTAAAGGATGTCCACGAGTCCTCTGATATGACCTATTAGTGAACAATGCACCAGGAGTTCACTGTATGGACCATTAATATATTTGTATAAGGTTATCATGTCCCCACGCAACCGCCGCTTTCCAATGTAAACAGCTAACTTGTCTAATCTGCCTGCATATTCAAGCCCCTCCATTCCCCTTATTAATTTAGTTGCCCTTCTCTGAACGCCTCAATTTCCAAGAATGTATACATACATACATACAAACATAGTCACAAGATTTCTACTTGATATAGTAGATAGAAGTAATAGTGCACACATTGCATAGGATCCAGGAAAATGGCATTGGGAACATTTACCAATGGGCTAAATATTTATTTATTTATTTATTGAAAAATGTATATAGAGAAGAGATTTAGCCTAGTGGCTAGTTGGCAAGCTGACTGGTGGACAGACTGGAAGGTTGGCTATTGGAATTCACACACTAGAGCAATTTAGCATGCTGTTTAGTCTCCTCCTGCTCCCTGTGTCAATCAGCTCTCCCAAAGGAATAGGCACATTGCATGTATTGTAATTAAAGTGAATTTAAAGGAAAAACGGAAATGCGTGCTCTAACGCACCTATCCTACCACTCCAAAAATCACAACATCTTACTCACCACAAAACTGTTGAATAACTGACAGAACAGCAATAATCAAAGGACTGGCAAACAATAACATATTGGATTGGTGGAACCTTCAGGCTACCTTTTCAGGCAGCTGTTGTGCCCTACACTACTGTATTTTACTATTAATTATTATTATTGTGGATTTATATAGCGCCAACATCTTCCATAGTGCTTTGCAATTACATGTATACATTCACATCAGGCATTACATTTACAGATCTTACATAATGTGTCATCCTTATTATGTCACTGTATCACAAATTGACAGTATTCTATGTTAATCATTTCTTCTTGAATGCCCAGGTGACAAAGTTTAGTTTTGAGGGTGGACATACCCTTTAACAAAATTATTTTCAGCTAAATCTTTAAGAGCACATCTGGTTGTCAAAAACTTTGATAACGTGAAGGACTTTGAAACGTGTGATGTACTAGAGTAACCCCAATGTTTCAATTGTTCTGAACATTCATTTTTATATCAGACAAATTGCTACATACTGTACCGCACTTTTAATTAGGGATGGACTAGAGCCCGAACTTTATGAGTTTGGACGAACTCGAACTATTCGAACTAACTAGTTTGGGTTCGAACTAGTTCGATTTTTCAGACTCGCAGGACTATTTTCGAGAACTCTCATACGTTTGAGGATTTCCGAATGTTCGGCAGGCCTCGAACGGCCGGAGATTCTCAAAATCAGCCGTTCGCGGATTGCCATTCGGGGGCCCTTTGGGGCTTAAAGGGTCCCACAGCTCGAACCGGGACCCCCCTCCCCAGCCCCATCAGGGCCCTTGCGGCACTTATAAGTGCCCTTGTGGCCCTGACAAGGGCCCTTTGGGGCTTAAGGGGTCCCGCAGCTCGAACCGGGACCCCCCTCCCCGGCCCCATCAGGGCCCTTGTGGCATTTAAGTGCCCTTGTGGCCCTTGTAAGGGCCCTTTGGGGCTTAAGGGGTCCCGCAGCTCGAACCGGAACCCCCCTCTCCTGACTTATAAGTGCCCTTGTGGCCCTTGTAAGGGCCCTTTGGGGCTTAAGGGGTCCCGCAGCTCAAACCGGGACCCCCCTCCCTGGCCCTTGTAAGGGCTCTTGCGCCCTTACGTTCGGCCGGGAACCTCTGTAGCTTGTGCGCTACGTCCAGTTTTTATGGTGTTCCCCGCGCACAGACGTGTTCCTCAGACCATCTCCCAAGTCCCAGGGTAGTTTACACTGCAATATTTCGGAAAGTCCTATTGACTTTAATGGGTCCGTTTTCGGACTTTTGAACTTTTTTAGAAGTTCGAAAACAGAATGAACTTTCGAAAGTTCGGCCATCCCTACTTTTAATCCAAATACATTAAGTCAAAACTTAGAAACATTCTGTAATTCAGGACAACCTGAAGACAACCTGTCAGATGAAAACCTCTCACATAAGGTAAGCCCCCCATCATTTTGGTACAGTTATAAAACAGGTATTCTTGTCCTTACATAGGTTTTCTCCAGGTTCTCTGGTTTACCCCACAATCATAAAGACTTACTGATAGATTGTATGTGATATAAGAATGATAAGAACTTTTATTGAATCTCCCTGTATGTTCACACATAGACAGGAACATCTGACCTTTTTTGTCAGATTTTGTAAATTTGGAGTTAGATTCTGTTATTGTTCTGTCCAATTTAAAGGGCATGTCCACCCTTAAAACAAAAAAACGTTCATTTTTCAGTTACCTGCCCCCAACTCCAACTATATTTAGCACATTATATATGATATTTAAGGGTAATTATTGCCTCTATTCTGGCAGAGTAAGCTGTCTCCTTCCTCCATGCATCAAGATTGTGACTGCTGACATCACAGCCAATGGTTAAAGCTGGGTACACACAGTAACGATAAAGCCCCGATACCGTCAGATCCGACGGTATCGGGGCTTTATCGTATCTGTGTGCGCTCGTTTCCTTAACGAGCGCACGGCCACCGAACGATGGGTCGGCGACGCTCGTTCGGGAAAGGCCGAAAATTTCCATCGGCCGCGCTAGACTCCCTATAGAGGAGTCTAGCGCGGCCGATGGAAACACACCGTCCCAGCGTTCTCCTTATGAAGTTTATAGGGAGAAGCTGGAATCTCCTACCGCTTCACTCTTCTGTACAGCTATAGCGTGCATGCGCGTAATGCACGCTATAGCTGTACAGGAGAATGAAGCGGTTGGAGATTCCAGCTGGGCTGCGGTGGATCACGTAAAAAGGTAAGGTCTTTGGTATCTTCGTTCCCGGACCCTGTAATATTGATTGAAGATCGGGAGGTAAGGCATAGCTCCTTAACCTCCCGGGCTTCAATTAATATATTAAAGGAATAGTTCACTTTGAGAGTGAACTATTCCTTTAAGGATGGACATGCCATTTAGAGTTTGGGCAGTATGCCATAGAGTTTGGGCAGTCCATGCGCAGCAGAGAAGTATTTAAATAATATATCCTAATTTGTTTTGGTATGTCTCTATAAATATCAACACCAAACCTTTTCTTCCTAATACTGAATATATTTGACATTGTATTACTGCTCTAAAAGTGGGCAACATTACATTAATAGTCTAAACATCTCAGGCAATGGTCATTCCTTAAGGCTAGTAGGAGATGCATAACATTCCTTACTCCAAAGAACCCAACAGTATATTGCCAGATATGGGAAATATCTAAAGCCTGTACAGTAGTGCTTGTAATTTGTTCATGGGTTCCACATTGTGTTCTACCCAAAAGAGTAGTTTTCTGCAAGTAAATAGTGAATGTTACATTGCAATTCACATTATTATAGTTAAAGGGCATGTCCACCCCCAAAACTACAATCCCCCCACTACTGTCCCCCACTCTGTAGTGTAGTAAATTCCTTACCTTACATCCCAGCTCTAAATGGTTCTCCTGTAATCCCCCCCCCCAAAGTCCCAAAAACTGCCCACCAGTTGGATAGCAGAGTCCATACAGGACTCTGCCTCCTGTCTCCCCTCCGGGAGAATTTTGCCATGCGCAGAGGAGCCCTCCCCCCCTCCCTCCCGTTTTGGTCTCCCTCCCCCTAGCATTGAACCCCTTTCTGATATAATAGTTCTTGCTCCCCCAGCCCCAACCGCATTAGTATTATTCCAAGACAGTGCCCCGATCTTTACTTATCTTCCCTCTCTCTTTCCCGTTCTACACTACCAGCAGCCGCGTCCGTGATTGGCTGCCTCTCAGCCAATTACAGACGCGGCTGCCGGTCCAGCCCCCTGCTTGCAGCTCTATGCAATCAGAGGGCCGGGATTGTGCGGCGAAGGAAAGAGGGAAGGTAAGTAACTATCAGGGGACTTTCTTGCAATAATACTAATGCGGTTGGGGCTGGGGGAGCTAGACCTATCATATATAAAAAGTTATTTTAAAGGGTGAACATGCCCTTTAAGATGCAGGAAAGCAATCATAATACTGAAGGTACTTTATGCATTACCCAACAAATCAATAAAGAATTACCTGGCCATTTTGCATAATAACATGCAATACAGACATGCTTTATAAAAAAAAAAAAAAATTTAAATGTTTTTGATCTTAAGTGTCCTATAGAATTGTGTTGATCTACTATCCTTTGGTAGCTACATATTATTGTTTTCTATTCATTAATTTTTCTATCATTTCTTTTTTTTAGCATATTTTAGAATGAAGCTTCTCCTTCATACTTCGCTGATTGTACTTTTGGCAGTAACAGGAACTGTCTCTTTGCGAAGATCTCGCTGGCGCCGTGAATTGGCACCAGGGCTTCATATTAGTGGTATCCGGGATGCAGGAGGCTCCTACTGCCAAAAGAGGGATACTTGCTGCCCTGGAAGAGAGGATTCCTGCACAGTTCCATATCTGGATACAATTTGTTACTGTGACCTATTTTGTAACAGAACAGTGTCTGACTGCTGCCCTGATTTTTGGGTATACTGCTTAGGCATTGATCCACCAATCAGCATTCAAAAAGGTATTATGCAAAGTACAGAGGAAAAACTGGGTGCTCATAATGGAATATTGATATAGCGTGCAATACCTTCAATTGCTTAAATATTTATTATGTTGCCAAAACCTAGTGCGCAGTCCTAAGAGATCTATACCCACAATTTGTTATACCCATGGTTGTTTTATTGAAAGCTGTAGTTATACAGTACATTTGACACTTTAAGCAGAACGAAAGTCTAATAATAAATAATGTTTAGGTGATACCTTGTGTAATTAGGACTATACCTGCTATAGATTTGATTTTTGAATGCTAACAAATAACTTAAAACCATGCTTCATTTCATCTGTTTCATCTGTTTCTCATGGTCCTTTGCTGGTGCATTCGAATCTATTGGGAATGTGCCAAATAAGGGTTTGGCTCACAGGGAGGTGCAACCAGATGCAGAAGAGATTGGGATAAAGAGGAGGAGCAGTACTAACAATTACATAAAATTTAATGTAGCTAATCAACATTTTATAAGGTGCGGGCTCTGAAAACCACGTACCCACACCTTATATTAATTTTGATTTGCATATAACCAATAACATTTTAAAGGTTACAAATGTAACAGTATGGATCATACATGCAGAATCATTGCATATTTAATTTATGATTAGACTTTCATTCGCATTTAACATTGTTTGTACAATATGTTCCTATCATAGCTCATATAGTTATCTGTAATGTGTACAGGACATTGCCTGGCATTGGGTGCCAGGCTATACAGTGACAGCATATCTGAAGTTCTCAATTAGGGCTAGGCCCCACTAGCCTATTTTGGTGTACACTGTGCGCTGCTTTAGCACAGCACACAGCGCACACCAATAGACGAGAATGGGGATGGCCCCATTACCTCTTGTGCTGTGTGCTGTGCTGCCAACCTTTCGCAGCGCGTGCGATCACCATTTTTGGTGCGCATTGCATGCACTGCGACAGGGATACATCAAAGGATACGCAGCGCACACGTGCAGGGTAGCGTGCATGAATCGCGCAACATTGCGATTTCGCTGCATCGCACGATTCTTGCGCGCTCCCTAGTGGGGCCTTGCCCTTATTGCTAAAATAGACTGTTTGCTTTATTGAGGGGATGTGTGTTAAATCCAGGCAACCAGACAAGAAAAAGGGGTAAATGTAACAACTGGTAAAGGCTGAACCTGCCAAAGCATTGAAAAAGAAACAAAAGTAGCTTTTCTTCCAACTGGTTACACTGTTACCTCCTAATGTACAGAGAAGGAAATCAGTGAATGGACCTTGTAGCTCACTGTTACAGAACACTGTGGTGTATTGTCGTGTTTATTTATTATACTGGGACTTGGTTAATGATAAATTGATTTTAATACAATCCCATGTGTTAGATTACTTAATTTGGTCTGAACCATAAAAATCTATTAATATTAATAGGGTTACCAGGCCAGGGATTGCTGGACATTCATAATAAAATAAACAGCTGGACTGATTTGCTAGTCAGCATTGCTGTATATTTTAGTCAAGGGAGGATGGCACAAACTAAAAAGTATAAACCTGATCTGAATGGGTAGCCGGCTATCTAATATGCACTCTGTGTTGAATCGTTTTATTCATATCTTTCTGTAACCTTGAACTATCTTGTAGTTGCCTGTATCTATGCTGTGTATATATCTTAGCCTTGAGCTGCCTCTAGCATTTTTAAATATCTTGTGTGTGTGTGTCTGTGTGCTAGAGTTTATAGATAACCACGGTGGCTCAGTGCACTGATGCCTTTCAGTGTTAAAGTTTTGAGTTTAAATCTTCCATTGGACACCTCTGCAAGGAGTTTGTATAATCTTCTTGTGCTTGTGTGGGTCCCACAGGGCACACCAGTTTCCCCACAATCATAAAGATGTATTGATAGGTTGTGTGTGAGAGAAACCGATTAGATTGTAAGCTCTTTAGGGCAGGGCCTTTTTATAAAACAATATTTTTTATTGCAATTTTTAGCATCTTCACACATAACGGAGAGGGCAGTGCAATGAACAATATCTGGTAGACAAGGGAAGTGAGTGACGGTAGGTAGGATTATACAATAAATCACAGAGATAAGGCTTGAGCAATAATATAACATGACAATATTTCATTATTGGCAGATTTTAACAAAATCACATGGTTCTGGGTTTTGGGATGTGCATGGCCATTTGACGCTAGGTTGTAAAAAACATCTGCACTGCAGCAGAATTCAGGGTGAGCTAGTCTGTGCTTGTCTAGACTATTTTACCTGTTGTGTGCAAGGTCATGCAGTTAGGGTGAGGTCAGTTCCTCAGCCCTGATTGCATTATCCAAGGAGTTATATACAAGTAGTTCTGGATTGCTATCTGTTTTGCATTTAGGTTTCCTTTAAACCATATAGTCAGAAGCAAAATAGAGAGTAGCACACCTATAATAGTGCAAAATGTAAACCTTATTCCACCGGTGCCTCATAACAAAGTTCAGGAGGTATCCTCTTCATCGGGGGGTGGGGGGGGGGGGGGGGGGGGGTGAAGCTAAGTTTCTAAAATGGCTTCCAGAAGGAAGCATATCAAAAAAGTTGCACATTTTTTTTTTGTGAAAGCTGTTTAACATTCTTACAAAATCCAGTCTAGATTGTTGCTTCTTAACCACATTGCTAACATGTAACTTTCATGTGAGATCAGAACATACATTTTTACCAAAGAATTTGAAACTGTCGACTAGTTCTATCTGGCTCTCTTTACTTTGATAGGTCTATAGCCAACTTTCCTCCTATTTTTACCAAATCCACTATCATTTCTTTAGTTTTTAATCCATTTAAAGGGAATGTCCAGCCTAAAAAGAAGTTTTTTTTAAAATATCTGTTGTATTCAATTAGATCAACTGGACTTGAAATGTAGTTCTTGAAGACGTTTCGCTAGTCATCCGACTGGCTTTCTCAATTCAGAATGACTTGTACAAGAATCTGTGGCAATTATGTACCCTGGAAAATCCCAATTAGCATATCACAGCCATGACAGATATACCATGACCTGGATGAATGAGAACCTTCACAAGCGTATTTCTTTTAAAATGATTTTTACCCCCCATAACCTCACTTTCACAAGGTTCCTAGAATTCAAAGATCCCCAGAACTTACGTACCTGACCCGGTCCCTCACCTATTCAACTCCGCAGCTGGTGCTAACAGCCGCTCCACTTCCTATCAGCGCACAAGTCCCCATCTCCTGTGTTTGCTCACAACAAGCTCGAAACAGGAGCAGGGGGCGGGGACTAGACAGTGAGGGACCGGGTCAGGTAAGTAAGCTCTGGGGCATCATTGAATTCTAGGAACCTTGCAAAAGTGAGGTTCTAGGGGGTAATAATCATTTTAAAAGAAACTTGTTTTTAGGCTGGACTTGCCCTTAAAAACTAAGTTGTTGTCTTCACACCACTTCTCCAATAATAAAATCTAAAAACTATTTACATAAAAAACATTTACATAAACTTGTTAGTCACTCATTACTAGTTCTAATTATTTACTAACTGAACGAAAATCATGGAACAAAATCCTAACATTAGAATTACTCCTGTTGAGATGGGATAAGATAGTATACTGTACATAACCAAATCTGCTGTTGATCTATTTGGTCTTTAAGCAAATTGAAACTGGTCCAAACTGCTTGGAAAGTAATATTTCAAGAAATTCCCAACTATATGCTTAAAGCATACATTACATTGTAATTGTCTGTATCTAAAGGGTGTGTATATATATCTATCTTGCATAATTTCTTTTTGAATTCCATTTCAGCTTGTGTCTACCATGGCCAGCATTATCCAAAAGGGGCAACCTACCGTGAAAACTGCAATCTCTGGTGAGTGAATACACAAATCTCATAATTCCTGTTAAACTGGGCACACACATTCCCAGGCCAATCCTGTTGGTACAGTGTGTATACACCTTTTGATGCTCATTTGTTAAAGGAGAGCTAAATTTAATTTTTTAGCATCATAATGTGAAAGCCTTCTTTTCTCCAGATGTATGTATGTATGCATGTATGTGCATGTACGCAAACAAGTTGATTTCATTTCTAAAAAGGCTTCCATATTGTTGCCAGTACAACTCACAGCCCATATATTGTTTTCAAAGAGCCTTGTGAGTATGTGCACCTATTGGCCACACCATGACCACGCTATTCAACATCTCTATGCACATATTTTCTATACAGATGTCTCCACACAGATTAGTTCCTGATTGTACTGCAGATTGTTACTCTGTAGTTTATTTTCCAGCATGGATTGCTGCCTACCAGGAATAATACAAAACCGTCAGCTGATTTTTCTGAAATTTTTTTTTAATTATCATAATTTTTATTATTAATAAACTTTTTATTCTGTTCAAAGAAAATTATAAAGTTGCTAAATTTGCCTTCTTTTTTGTGGTGGCTCAGAAGTCTAATATTCTACTTTTAGAAACACACGGCCAATTCAGTAACAGGTTCAATTCCCCAGACTTACCTAGGATTTTTTTGTTTTTGTTGTATTTTTTCCTCATTGCTTGATAGAAAGCAAACTGCAAAGATTACTTCTGATTGTTGAAAGGGCATGTGAAGTATACTGCATACACTTAGGGGCATATTTATAAAGGAACGATGTTAGCGCGAAAAAATTACCGCCGCACATCGCGGCCGCGAAAATAGCGCTATCGCCGTATTTATAACGGCGAGCGCTATTCCCGCGATACCTATCGCGGCCGCGATGTGCTGCGGTAATTTTAAGCCCCTTCGCGGCGATACTGACGCCGGAACATCGCCGGACCGCGAACACTAATTACATACTGTGTCTATGACACACACTAACTACACACTGTGTCTATGGCAAACACACACTAATTACATACTGTGTCTATGACACACACTAACTACACAAAGTCTACACTATCTACACACTGTGTCTCTCTGACACATACACACAACTACAACAACTACACACTGTGTCTATGACACACACACACACACACTAATTACATACTGTGTCTATGACACACACACACACACACACACACTAACTACACACTGTGTCTATGACAAACACACACTAATTACATACTGTGTCTATGACACACACAGACACACTAACTACACTCTGTGTCTATGACACACACACACACACACACACACACATGCACACATGCTAATTACATACTGTGTCTATGACACACACACACACACTAATTACACACTGTGTCTATGACACACACACAATAATTACACACTGTTTCTATGACACACACACACTAACTAAACACTGTGTCTATGACACACACACACACACACTAATTACATACTGTGTCTATGACACACACACACACACACACACACACACACACACACTAATTACATACTGTGTCTATGACACACACACACTAACTACACACTGTGTCTATGACACACACTAACTACACACTGTGTCTATGACAAACACACACTAATTACACACTGGGGCATATTTATAAAGGAACGATGTTAGCGCAAAAAAATTACCGCCGCACATCGCGGCCGCGAAAATAGCGCTATCGCCGTATTTATAACGGCGAGCGCTATTCCCGCGATACCTATCGCGGCCGCGATGTGCTGCGGTAATTTTAAGCCCCTTCGCGGCGATACTGTATAGTATCGCCGCGAAGGGACTTAAAATCCCTTCCCGACGCTGCACCTACCCCGCCCACACCCCCCCGCGGCGGCAGCGGCGACCACCCGCCGCCGCAGACCCACTTCCCAGCAGCCCCTCCCAACCCGTTCCCGTTCGCGGCAATCTCGGAACGGAGGCTAGAAGGGCTGCCCGGAAGGGGCCGCAGCAGGTGGTCGCGACCACCCCGCCGCCACCCCCTCCCCCGGCAACCCCTCCAAGCCCCCCGCCCCGGCCGCTCCCGGGAGGGGAGGAGAGCCGCTGGGGGGGGTGGAGGCTCCCTCCAGCGGGGCCCTGAGAAGGGCCTTTGGGGCTTAGGGGTCCCGCAGCTCGAACCGGGACCCCCCTCCCCGCCCTTACAAGGGCCCTTGCGGCACTGACAAGTGCCTTTGGCGGGGGTCCCGCAGCTGAACCGGGACCCCCAGTGCGGCTCTTAAAAGACCCTTGGGCGACGTCTTCTTCTTCCAGTCCCGCGCGACACCAGCTCCGCCGAGGCCGCCGACCCCCGAGAGGTACCCCTGCGGCCGCCAGGGGTACCCCCGGCGGCGCCGGCGACCTCAAAGAGGCCGATGTTGCCGGCGTCTTGATCCGACGCGACGTCTTCGGGCTGGCGCACACAACCCACAGTCGCCGATGCCAGGCAGACTCACTGCGGCCGCCAGTGAGCCTGCTGGCACCGCCGGCCTCAGCGGAGCCGATGTTGCCAGCTCGCTCTTTCTTTATTCTTTCTTCAGCCCATCTATGCGATGGCATCTGAGTTCCAGCGGCAGAAAAAGCTCCTCTCTTATATGAGGTTTACAGAAATCCCATAATGTTTATGATTGGTCAATTTTTGATACTGCTAGACTTAACAGCAATACAGATTTCAGAGACTTTCCAAGAATCTGATGGGTTATAACGTAAAAGCAAGTAATCAAAAATTGACCAATCAAAAGCAAACGGAATTATGGATTTAACTGCAATAAAAAACCAATATAAAGGAGGAGCTTCCGCGCGCGGAGAACTCAGATGCCATCGCAGTAGATGCGACTATGAAAGAAGAAATAGAAAAAGCGCCTAGGCAACATGGCTGTCAGCTGAGGCCGGCAGTCTGCAGCACAGGATCACTGCGCGGCCACGACAGACTGAGTATCGACCCTGCGCATCGAGACGAACTCGCAGTGCCCCGGCGTGGTGTTTGCCAGCCCCGAAAAAGACGTGCCGTCGCGATACAAGACGCTCGGCTAAAAATCGGCATACGTGAGGTCGCCGCGCCGCCCGCCGGGGGTACCCCCCCCCCCCCCCCCATGGCTAGCGCAGGAACGAGAGGTACCGCTCGCGGGGGGTCGGCGGCGCTGGCGGAGCTGGTTGTCGCCGGGAACTGAGAAAGAAGACGCCGCCAATCGGCTCTTTTAAAGCCCAGCACTGGGCGGGTCCCGGTGCAAGGTGTCAAGCTGCGGGACCCCCGCCAAAGTCACTTGTCAGTGCCGCCAACGGTCCCTGTAAGGAGCCGAGGGAGGGGACGTGTCCCGGTTTCGAGCTCGCGGGACCCCTCTAAGCCCCCAAAAGCCCCCTTCTCAGGCCCCGCTGGAGCGGAGCTCCACCCACCACCCCCCGCGCTCCCTCCCGTCCCTCCCCCGGGAGCAGCTGGCGCGGAAGGGGCTTTGGAGGGTTGCCGGGGGGCGATGGAGGAATTTCTTCATTGTCCGCTGCCCTGCGGCGCGCTACGTGCTCTGCGGGACCACCTGCCCTGACGTGCCCTTAACGACAGCCTTTCTAGCCTCCCGTTCCGGAGATTGCAGAGAAAGGAGAAAGGGTAGACCGAGAAAGACGGCTGCTGGAATCGGCGGCCTAGCGGAGGAGTCGGTAAAGAACGCTGCCGCAGAGGGGGAGTCTAATGTAAGGGGCCAGGGTGGGCGCATAGTATAACGGGCATGCGTGTGCGTGTGGAGTGCGCACACCCGCCGCGGCTATTTTAGCCTGCCCATCCCCGCGCGCGCGAGGAGTTAGTATAGACATGAACATTCGCAAATTCAACGGTGCGCCCGAAGAAGTATAAACAGCCCGATACTAGCCCGAGGTTTGCGAAAACCAGTACCGCCGCTTTATAAATAGAAGCGGGAGGACGGCGTTAACGGGTAAGTATCGGCGCGAAAGGTTAACGCTTCGTTAACTTTTCGCGGCCGTTTTCGGGGCTTTATAAATCGCGGTAAACGCGATTCATGCGTTAATGGCCGCGAAAACGGCCGCGAAAAGTTAACGAACCTTTATAAATATGCCCCTTAGACTTTCACCAAAACAAAGAGGTGGATTATGGGAGCTAGTACCCCTAGTACCCACACATTCATTTTATAAACCATCCCGCAGCCACAGCAAAGGACCTCTGCTTGTTGTTGTATCATTGTGAATGTGCTATTGGGACAATGTTGGCTGCAGACTTCAGTTCCCCTTTAAGTATGTATTGTGTAAGCAATCTAATGTACCCCCTGGGGTAAGGACCTAGTGTTTCAGGTCCACACTTTATGTACATCAATGTAGAGTGATCATTTGTACGTATGTGTTTATTTTTTTAGATAGAGATGAAAATATTATGCAGCAACTTACCATTATTTGATCCCCTTACATCAAGACCTGCCTGAAAAGCTTACTTACACACACAACTTAACATTGTGTCTTTATAGTTGTAGAGGAAATGAGAGTACTTGAAGGAAACCACACAAGCACAGGGAGAATATACAAATGCTGTCAAGATGTAGTTGAAGGTGGATTTGAACCCAGGACATATAATCACACCATTGACAGATTGTGTGCTAAATACAGTACACTATAGATAAAACAAAATAGCAATATATTTATTTTATAAGCCAATATGCCCAGAATGTTTTACTTGATATTAATTATTTAAAGGGCCTCTAAATTGGGAAATTGAACATTTAGGTATACCTTTCAGGGAGGTACTGTTCTTACCTTAGTAAGGGGACCATCTGATCAACATGAGAACGGCATGTAGAAGGCCTGTATACTTCCCTAAAATGTATACCTTTGGATTTTTTTGTTCATTAGTTTTTTATTGAAATTTTGAATTGAGTTATTTTTTTTATACATAAAAGGTATTAAAATAATAATGGAATAAAATTACAAAATAAAAGAAGATAATATAGTGGATAATGTACCCCCTACTGTAAATTATAAGGATATTAGAATTCACAGAGGAGTTCCGTGACCATATAAAAGCACGAGGCCGGAGGCCGAGTGCCTTTTATACAGGCCACGGAACTCCGAGGTGCCTTCTAATATCCCTATGAATTTACAGTAGGGGGTACATTATCCGTTATAACCCACCCTCATTTATAAACAAACCCATGGTTATTGTGCAGCCACCCCACCCTCATTTATAAACAAACACATGGTTATTGTGCAGTCCACAGGCTGCTGTCCCCACACCACACACTACTGATTCTTCTTTTCTGACCCCTTCTCCTCCTGACACACACACACACACCCACCTGACACACACACACACTCCGTCCCCACACCACACACTACTGATTCTTCTTTTCCACCACACACACTGATTCTTATTTTCACACACACACTACTGATTCTCTTTCCACCACACACTACTGATTCTTCTTTTCTGACCCCTTCTCCTCCTGACACACACACACACACTGACACACACACACACACCACACACACACCTGACACACACACACACACACCTGACACACACACCACCCACCACCTGACACCACACACACACACCTGACACAACACACACACACCTGACACACACACACACACACACACACACCTGACACACACACCACACACACACACACACATGACCACACACACACACCTGACACACACACACACACACACCTGACACACACACACACACACCTGACACACACACACACACACCTGACACACACACACCTGACACACACACACACACACACACCACTCCACACACCACTCTTTCTTTCCTCTCCTGCCCCGTAGTTTTCTGCATATGGTCAGCTGACCCCTGCTCCTCCTGGCAGTCCCACCCACCTGCTGCTTTCAGTGCTCTGGCCGGAGTCTAACAGCTTAGACCGCACCCCTTCTGCTTCCTCCTGGATTATCTCACATAACACCGGCTTCTCATACTTGCTTCCGGCGTATACGGCTCTTCATTTGATCAAAGGTACTTTTTCCAGGTACTTCCGTGTAAAAAGTATCCCTATAATCGGCGCGCTACTACGCAGTAGCGCGCCGATTATAGGGATACTTTTTACAGTTTATGCCCATAGGGATCAATGGAAGGGGTGGGTTATAAAGTGTATTAAACACTTTGTCCAGAAGTCTTACTGATTAGATAGTTTTACATAAGGTATAATTTTGCTATAAACTCTAAGTGGTAGACTTATCACTCATCCCTTGGGAGGCTTGAGCGCCGGATCCAGGCTGTGTGGATGGGTTCATCTGTAGTATCCAGATGTCCCACATTTTAGACCAAGTTTTTAGGGAGTTCTGTAAGGTTATTATCATGATCCACCATATCTTATTTATTATAGAGTTCCTTTGTGGGCAGGTTGTTTCCAATTGGCTGCTATCAGCATTCTTGCAGTGGAGCATATATGCATTATGAGGGATTGTGTACTTTTATTATAATTCTTTGGTGGTAGATTAAATAGTGCTGAAAAGGGGGATAATATGAAGGTTCTATTAAACATTTTGGTGATTAAGAATTCTACTTGTTTCTCTTCTCTTTGGTAAGTATTTTAGCGGAGCATCGGGAGGATTGTGTAAATATATGTTGCCATAGTGTATCTGATAAGTTGAGCTGCAGCCTGGTTTCCCATTTGTTCATTGGGGGGATTCTGCTTTCCTGGTTGTTGTGCCACAATATATAGTGTATGTTTGATATTAGTTAGACCTTTAGAGTTTTCCCGTTGGGTGCAAAGTAGCTCAAAGGTATAGGGATTATTATTTGGAACGTACCAAATTCTTATTGAAAGACATTGTGAGAGTTGGGCAAATTTTGTACTTGGTTTGTATGGTTTGCCAGGGAAGGATAGAGTTGTTTTGGTCACATACCTTTGGTTTTTTAAATATCTATTTTCCCTGTTTTGTGCCACTTTAAACTTGACTAATTGGAAAAAAACTAATAAAAATGAAATAGTAGAATTTGCAAAAATAATAATAATTATTATTAAAATATTTTTTTTTTTTCTACTTCACTTTTTACACAATTTAGATTACTTAATTCCTCCAAATGGGCTTCCACTGTAAAGGGATGCTGGGGGTCTTATCTTGTGAGAAAGAAAGGTTATAATTCCATTCTTCTTTTAATCTGTTGAGTTGCTGGTTGTTTAGGTTCGTACACATGTGCCATCACGGGTGCCGACCTGCAATGCACTATGTGTACGAACGTCCATTTTGGCCAAGAATCAACCCGTGTATGGGCACTTTATTGGCCGAAACTGCCGCTCGTTCGGAGATCCGCCCGGCAGATCAGGCAACGATCTCCGAACAAATGGCCGTTTTGGCCAATAAAGTGCCCATAAACGGCCCGATTATCGTCCAAAACCTTTAAAGCTACTGAATGAAGCTACTGAAAAAAGTTTTCTTGATATAAACCTCAAGACTACCCAAACTTGGTAGGAGCCCATTTTATGGCCTGGTGACCTCTTTGAGAACTATGAATCAATATTTCCCTTTTATGTCACTGTGAATAAGAAAAAACTGTTATTGCTCTTTTAGACAGGCATGGTATGAATTCAAGTAATGTGGTGAATGTCCTTATAATCACATCATACAGTGCATCTCTCTGCAGTGATTTAATTGGTTTGAAAGTATGGGAAAGGAAGCAACACAGATTGGATCTCAGCATTGTCAGGCTTAAACTTCTGCTATACTTAGAATCTCAATTTATAACCTTAAAAGGAATTTAAAATTCCAAAAAACAGAGATGAAGAAAGTCTGCTAATCCCTAAAATAATGTAGCTACTCTGTAATGGTAACTTCCTGTGTGATGTCATGCATTGCTGCATATTGTGGAAATACGCATATTGCTACATAACTTCAAACTTTCACTAAGAGAGATGGGTAACCACAGGGTCACAGTATCAACTTAAACATCCCTTATTAGAAGCATTGAAAAGACAACCAGGAAAAAGAGCATGTACAAAAGTGAATTGTATTTCTAGCATACTCACATTCTTGTCTGTAATTCAAAAACTTATTGGCAAGTTTAATGGTGAGTTATCCAGCTTTCTATCTTTTTAAAGCACTTTTATTTCAAACAATTGTGTTTGTGGTACTGTAATAATTGACTATGTCCAGCAAGCACGAACAAAGGGCTTATATAAATACTGTCTGAGTCACTTTTCCTGTGTATGTGCCCTCTAGAATTCCATAGACTGCAAAGGACAGAAATGGAATTTAAACCATAGTTCATTGCATTTTGTAATTAGTAATTTGTTTAACCTATACATCTTCCCAAATTTAAATTTTCTCTAATGCAGCTGAGGCTGTCTTAAGGATTTTTACATTTTTCAATAGAATTTTTCTGTAATGTAGATGGAATAGTCAACATAGAATTAAGGGCCTGATGCAATAAGAGGTGCAAATGTTTGCCTGGGTTATTATTTTGCAGCAGCCAATCAGATGTTTGTTTTTTACTGCAGCTATGTAGATAACATCTTATTGGCTGCTGCTGATAAATAGCACAGACTCTAGAGAGAAGCCTTTAGAGAGAATGTTCGGGATTGTGTGTAGCCACATCTTTGAAAGAGGACAGACAAAATGTTACAGATACTATATAGGGAAGTGTGGGTTTAGGCAATAGGATTGGCAATATTATTGGAATATATTCATCTAGTTCATATTTGAACTTTATCTTTTCCCATTTTCCGGTATCTTTATACCCTCATGTGTTATTTTTTGTAGTTTTGTAATATTAAAACTATCAAACTACTATGTGTCATTTTCATAAGGGATCACTATGTCTGCAGTGCTGCAACTATGTTTTTAAATCTTTTGATATTATTTTTATACTTTGTATTAGTTGCTGTGTGTTTCCACTCAAGTATGGGTTTCCATTCCCTTTAAGATTGGAGGGGGCGTGCCTATATATAGCTGAATCGGACCACACAAGATGGAGCCTATGCGTAAGAGCCACGAGCGGCTCAAAACGCATAAGGCCATTCATGCTGTTGTTTCGCATATGTGTTGAATAAAGGATGTTGGTTTTACTTATTCAGTGGAGACTCTATCTGATTCTGTGTGTGTCGTATTGCTTCTTTTTTCTACTGAAGTGTGGGTTTAACTCATTTTTGTCCCTTTGCGGCCAATATGGCATCTCCCCCATGAACTTTTAATATGTTTATCTGGATGTAAAACAATATCCAGTTCAAATTTAAGAGAGAGCTAGGGAACACTAAATAGAATATGTGAGTGAGCTGCCAACACCCTGAATATAATTCTATAGGGCAAGCAATGTAACTTTTACCCTTTTCTTCTAGCACATGTGCCAATGAAGGAAAATGGCATTGTGAACAAAATCCATGCCTTATAAACCAACAAGCTATTGATACAATAAACGAGGGGAATTATGGGTAAGTGAACACTGTAGACCTTTATCCTTTGTAGTATGATACTGAGAAACACAAATTAACATAAGTCAGAAGAGAAAGAGATACAATTTACATTTTTATATTTGTACATTTGTAGCATTTTTATTTCAGAAATTTGGGTAGCAAGTATTTGGAGAAAAATTATAATCTGAAAAACCTGAAAGAATTATCATTTTGTTTGGTTTGTTTCACTTAAAATAGTTTTACAGGGATCTCTAGAACTAGAGACATTAAGCTGGCCATACACTCTACTACTCTTTTTACTGTAGTATCCAAAATAAAAATTCCATCTTGCCTGATAGGTCCTCATACTGACTGCAGTAGTTTGACAGCAGCTTTGGGGCCTATTCATTATGATATTCAGCAAATCCTGCAAGATCCAAAATTGATTTGCTTAATATTGGCCATGTGTATTGGGGAGCTTCATGGAAAACTATACTCACCTTTTCTCCTTTTCATACCTGTATAGTACCCAGGGTGAGGATCCAAATTGCCAAGTTCTCACCCCTAGGTCCTTAAATTTTTCTTCTGCGCTCCAGTCTGTTCCACCCCTCTGCCACTGTCAGTGACAGTCCCTGATGTAGCCAATGGAAAGACACACTTTCAGAGAGTGTCCGTGTTACTGTGAGAGTGTTACCGTGAAGGAAAGTAATTACAACTGCTAGGTAAAGTACCCAGGGGTGAGGACTTAGCTGTTTAGGTCCTCACCCTGGGTACTATGCAGGTAAGGATGAAGAGGAGTGAGTGGAAGGTGAGTATAATTTTCCTTTAAGAAAGGAGATAATTGCTTCTATTTCATGACAGTAAGTCTTAAAGGGCATGTCCACCCATAAAACAAAACTTCACACACTGATTAAGCACCCACCAAAACCCTAGATGCCCAGGAACATACATACAAGACTCGGCCCCTTGCCGCTCTTCTGCTGACAGCTGCTCTGCTTCCTGGTCACGGCACGAGCAGGGGGCGGCACCCAGGTGGCGAGTATTGTAAGTATGTTCCTGGGCATCTTTGGGGGAAGGTAAGCAAAGTGGATGTGGGGTTTTGGTGGGTGCTTAATCGGTGTGAGAAATTTCATTTTATGGGTGAACATGCCCTTTAAGCTAGGTACAGGCGTGCAATTGTGGCCATTGATCTGACCCAGTGAATTGCAAATACATTTTTAAGATGTTTACTTATCAAGCAGTCGTGCGTTATGAGTCGTACCTGCAATTGCACTGTTGATAATAATGTTAAGATTAATTTTACCATACAAGTGTAAGTGTAATCTTAAGGTCACAGTTGAACTATACATACATAAATAAGACAAAGGACATTACTAGGTAGATAGCTATCAGTCTACTGCTCCTGTTTTATTGATAGAGGGATAGAGTGAGGCATTACAATAATGTTTGTTGGCCAACATTCAGGGAGATTCAATAAAAGTTCTTATCGCTTAAAATGGTGTTAATTTTGCCCCAACCAATCAGATATCATTTAACATTTGAAAGCTAACATCTGATTGGTTGGGGCAAAATTAGCACCATTTTAAACCAAAACTTTTATTGAATAACCCTGAATATTTATAGAGAAAACAACTGGGATAATTAAATGATGTTGGGGACCAGTTTTACCAATACTAAATAGTCTCCTAAATGATCATCCATTTTGGGTATAACTATAATAATCTTTATTGAGCTGTCTACATTTACTCTGTATTTTTAATAATGAATTTAAAAGGCACTCAAATGTTTATTGCCTGCACTATTATTATTTATAGCTGGACTGCTGGAAACTATACCAACTTCTGGGGTATGTCCTTAGATGAAGGGATTCAGTATCGCTTAGGGACTTCAAAACCACCCTCTTCCGTTATGAACATGAATGAGATACATGTGAGTACTATGGAGAAGGGAGGGGTTAAATAGTCTGCGTCTATTTGGTTTATTATATTTGTTAGTTTTGACTATTAAAAGGATATAATCCAATGTAGCTATCTTTTATAAAAGTTCATACCTGTATATTATCTGTTTAGGATATGCTATAATTATAATGGTTACTCTGTAATTTAATAGAGTGACTATTATGAGAGAAATAAAACTATCAAATAAAATACGTAACAATGAATGTGTTGGTTTATATAAAGGGACACCATTTTTCTATCTTAAAAATGTTGTATAATAAATAAAATCCATAACTGCTTTGGATTATAATGGGAGGTGCAGTTGAATATTATCTATGTAGCAGAGTGATTTTGATAAAACTTTTGTTTCCATTTCACCTCCCATTGCAGAATGTGGCTTCTTCTTCTAAAAGTACTAATGTTTTTGAAGTGCACCGAGCACAAAGGTTTTAGAAACAGGACTCTCCCACTGGTTCCCACTCCTTTCCATTACTATTGACTCTGAATTCCATGTACTAATATAAAAGCACTCGGCCTACGGACTTGTGTATTTATATAGTCATAGAACTCCTCAGTGGCATGGTATCCTAATATTACACTGTAAGTATCGCATTATCGCTTTTATATTTTTAAATAATATTTCAACCAATGTTAAACCAGTTTTAAACAATACTGTGCTCTTAAAGAGAAATAAATGCTAAAATTACTTTAGGTTCAGATAACTCCATGTGGGAAAATTAACTGCTATGTATTTAAAAATTGTACCTTAAAAACAAACCAATCTTTGATTCCATTTCTCTTTCTGTTTCCCCATGGTTCTCAGTGGATGGTGACGCAATGCTCATTCAAGTTTATGGGGCTAATGCCAAACATAAATATTATCACCCCCAGAGATGAAGAGCAGCACCCAATTAATTATTATTATCAGTAGTGGACAGGCATTATATGTATTTCATTCTGTTAGGTCTTGTTAATATTTAACTGTTAGCATGCAATACCTAACTGCTTTTATTGTTAGATTAGTCTTTTTTATGATAGTACTGCTAAATCCACAGGCAAGATCTGCAGGGTTGAAATATAATCATCTAAAGCTTTATGAAGAAAAAACGATATATTAGTTTTACGGGCTAGGTTACAGAACACAGTTCTGGTGTGCAATACAAGGTGCAGAGATGTATGTCAGCCCATTAAAATGTGAAACCCCTATCCCTTGTCAGGGACTCTCTTCCTGATATTAGAATCAGTGTGTGATTTTTGGCAGAATCCCACAGACTCACAATACAAGGCTGATAAAGGCAGCTTTCATACTTAGCTTCCACTCAGGACATCCGGAGTCTGTAACATTTCAACTGATTGGATAGTGCTTATTAAAAACATTGTTAGCCTTTCATGGGTAGACATTCCCCTTTTCTACCATACTGCCAAAAATGGGAAAAAGGAGGGGGCTTTGCCCAGGGACAAGGAGCATCTGGAAAATTCCTTTAAGTTAGGACATGCAAGGTCATGCAGTTGCCAAATGACCAAAACTCACAAGCTCATTAAAATAGTTGTTTAGTTTACAAGTTCCTTTTGCTTCTTTTTTTTAACCTTACATACATGAATGCTAATCACAGCCAATTAAACATTATTAGCACAGGAATGCTGAATTTTATGGGTCCTGAAACCAGTTTTTCCATGGCAAAGTTATAATTATTATTGGATATTAATGTTAAATTATTGTGTGTTGGTGAAATGTTTCTTAAAATGTTGGTTGCCTTCTATTTTTAATTTAGTAATCTAGTTATGGAGAATTTATATACAATATAACTTTGTAGTTCTGTTTAACTTTTTTCTGTTTTGAACACTGTGACAATAGTAATCCATCTTACTTTAAAACTAAAAACCCTCTCCACAAAACATAGGATGTTGAAATAATAAAGGAGCATACTATGGTATCATTCTTCTCTTTAAAGGGTATCTCCACCCCCAAACCCTAAAATTCATAAAACAAATCCTAAACCTCGCTAGATTTAACCCCCCCCCCCAAATTGGCTTCTAAATTTACTTACCAGCCTTCATTCCCTCCTTCTGACCCTTTCTGCTGCTCTTCTACAAAAAAGCAGCAGGAGTTCCGGACCGGCTGCCGCGTCTGTGATTGGTCAATCACTTGTTTGGGGGGCTTTCCTACCTCTTCCTAATTTGGGGTTTTAGCTAAGATGCGATGCAGCAGCAAAAGGGAACCGGTGGAAGGGGGGAGGGAGAGCTCCATTTTACATGCCACAAACCTATCAGAGGAAGAGGCAAAAACAGATTACACCTCTAGAGGCTTCCCACTCTTCAGTTTTCTGTACTTCATTCAGGCCATGCAGTTCAAGCATATGTAGCAGAACAGAAAGGGCTCGTTCACACTAGAAACTGACAGAAACTGACAGTAACGCACAGCATGGGTTTCTGTCAGTTTGTATCCATTTTTTTCAAACATTTGTATCCATTTTTTCACAATGTGTATTCCATAGATTTCTATAGAAAATGCATGAAAAAACAGACAGAAATGCTGCATGCAGTGCGTTTTTTAAATGGACTGGAACGGATTATAACGCAGCAGGTGTGAACGATATTATGAAAACCTGTGGGGTTTAAGGGTGGGCCACACTGCAACGCACAGGAATCGCGCACACAATCGCGAGCGTTATCGCACGTGATTGTGTGCGCGATTCTTGCGCATTTTGCGTTTCGCGCTCGCGTTTTGCGCATGCGTTTTCGCTTTTCGCGTTATGGACACGCATGCGTTAACGCACCAAAAATGGTGAATGCATGCGTTACCAAAACGCGAACGGACGCGCAATCGCATGCGCATCGGAAATCGCGAGAATTTTTGCGTTCCCGCAATTTCCATTTTAGCGAAAATCGCGAGCGCAAACGCGAGCCCAAAACGCGTGCGCAAACGCGCGAAAAACGCGCTAGTGTGGCCTAGCCCTTACTGTCTGTCCATTTTTTTAAATGCACCTGCGTTTGAAAAACGGATACAAACTGATGTAGTGTGAACAAGCCCAAAGGTATGTGTCATTTAACACTGCACAGTGTGTTCAACAGTGGGGCACATTTTAATTGGGGGGTTGGACATGCCCTTTAACCTACATTGTTAAGGCTTTGTTCATTCTTTAAGAGTTTTTACACAGTTGCATGCATTTTTTACAACTCGTTTATTTATTTTTTTAAAAAGCAAGGCCATTTATATTCCCACCAGATTATTGCTCCCACTTATGTGTTTGGTCCTGTTGGTTTTCAAAATACACTGCTGCATGCATTTCAGTATGGGAAAATATATGGGGACAGAGAAAACAGCTTGTTTGTACTGTCTTTAAACCTTTATATTTAAAAACAAACTCTTTATAAACTTAAAAAATGGACACACCACATACAGACACACGCTACAAAACATACAAGTGCGGGAAAAAACGCAAAGCCTTTCTGTACCTTTTTAAATATTGTAGTGTGAATGCAGACTTCTGCTAACACTGTTTAGGCCTAATGTAATAATAATAAGTCCAAAAGTTTGACAGTGTTATTAATCTGCAGCAAATAGTTCAAGGTCATAGACATAACTGTCATAGACCAATAAGGAGATGATTGGTTAGTATGCATTAATATTACTGGCAACATTTGCACCTTTTATTACTTTAGTGAATAAATTCAATACCATAAGGAGTTAAAGGGCATCTGAACTCGGAAAACCTTTTTTTTAAAGGGGAACTGTGGTCTCAATACAAGTGTCCTTTACTAAAAAGACCACACTCCTACCTTTAAGACTCCAGGATCATACTTCTAGCCACAATCTATGCAAACATATAGCAGTATAAAGGATGGTGTTTCCAGCTAGCAGTGTGAGATGTGACATCACCAGCACCATTGCGCTGCCCCTCTCCCCCCATGCCTTAGGTGCAACCATGCCCAGTTGTAACTGTCTTTAAATAGCTTCAGAAAAGATTGTATTTTGGGGGGCTTGGGTCATCATCGCTTGTTTGAAAGGTATACGATAGCCCTTTTAAAGAAATTTTAGATAACACTTGTATGGAGATCACAGTTACCCTTTAAGTTGCCCATTACTGGAAACTATACTATATACCGAACAATCACTATATGTGTGTATATATAATGTGTATCACTTTTCTTTTATGTCATTTTTTAACTTTACTTTCGCACTCCCTTTACACAGGGAGATACAATGTAGCTGATTGGAGAATACCTCTCTCCTTGACACTGATCATGTCTGCACTCAACAAGCTATGCGAGGGGGCAGTAACTGCAGTGCTCTCTGTATTGTAATTTTACTTTGTATATTTCATTGGGGATTCCATAGTAGTTTCTGTCCTGAAAATCAGATCTTACTCCATTATCCCCAGTGCTTTATGCTATCAAAGCCTACGGACTGTCTCAATTTAGTGCCTCATTTTTTGTTTTTCCTTTCTGCAGGTAAACATGGACAATGATATTCTGCCTTCTTACTTTAATGCAGCAGAAAAATGGCCAGGGATGGTGCATGAACCACTAGATCAAGGCAACTGTGCTGGCTCCTGGGCATTCTCCACTGCAGGTAGGAAAGAAAACATTAAGAATGCACACTTCTATGGCATCAAACAACACATTTATGGCTTTTGGAGCAACTGAAATGTATTAAGGATAAAAGTGATAGTAAACTATTAGAAGAGTTTTCCCCTTCTGTAAGCCTTTATGATGAATATATGAAATTGTCATTTTTTACAGTGCATATCTCGTCACCCAAAGTAGCTAGGAATAGTGTGCATGTCTAGCAAAGAGTCAGAAGATTTCACTGACTCTATTGTTTATTTAGTTACTGTTGATTTTAGGAAAGCATGGCAGCTACAGTTTTTGATAAAGTGTAAAGAAGAAAACATAAAATTACTGATAACCACGGTACTATTTATCTGAACCACTTATCTGAACACAAGGACATCCTTTAAAGGGCATTTATACTGAAAAAATAGTTATTTTAAATAGCAGATTACTGGAAACTATATTTTTCCCAACCACCACTGTACCATTTTTTTTGTTGCTGGAGGGCTAACAATACTGGCTAATGAACTGGGGGGATGACAATACTGGCTAATGAACTGGAGGGCTGACAACACTGGCTAATCAACTTAGCACACACACACACTCTTAAAGGGAATTAACAGTTTAAATCAAAGTTTAGTCCATTGCAAAGCTGTACAAAAAGTAGATATTGCAAAATGTCCAAATTGTGGGTCAAATTATGTTTCTTTATTTACCCTAAAAAAATTAATTAACGTGAGAAGAGGTTGTACCCCATTGTTAAAGGGGAAATTGATATAATGCACTTTAAAGTAAAAGGGGAAGATGATATAATACACTTTAAAGCATATCACATCAACTTCCCCTTTAACGTGTATCACATCAACTTCTCCTTTACAGCGTATCACATTAACTTCCCCTTTAACAATGGGGTACATCATCTCACATTTATTTATTTTTAGGGTATTCAAAATTTGGAAATTTTGTAATATCCCCTTAATAGTGACTATGTTCCACAACAATAACACCTACATTTAAACATTCAAAAGTACTGCAATCAATCAAATTGAATTATTGACACACAATGTCCCCCAGTAAACTCAATTCAGATGCCTCAATCACTTAAAATGTATGCTTGCAAAAACAATGACACATGGAAAAGAACGGTGAGTGAAAAGAGTGTGTATGTGGCCTTTAATACTGGGGTTTCAGTAGTTTGTGGGGAAAAGAGACACAAGGTGTAAAGTAAAATTAACCCCTTACAGTGCAGTTGTATTGCAGAATCACAGTGCTAACCCATTTACATGCAATATACTGTATTTAGCTATTGCAACCTACGTGCACTCGTTTCCGCAATGTATTAACCACATTGCGATCGTTAATACATTGCGAAAACACTAGCGGTAAGTTGCAACCTTTTGCGCATATTTTAAAGACACCATTGAAGAGGCGTTAATTGTCGCACAAAAAACTAGCGCAAAAACCGGCGCAAAATATATTGCATCGCTTTGCGCTAAGCAAAGAAAAAAAATTGCGACATGGTGCAGGCAGTGCAAAACCTTCACTAACACGTTAGTACATAGGTTAGCGTGATTTTAGCGCTTATTTTCTCGTTAGTGTGGGATATTGCATCTCCCTGTTATTGTCTTAAGTAAAATGTGATTTATTACCTTGTGTTGCACATATACAGTTCATGGCTGTCAGCACCCTGCAATGGGAAGCTACACATTTCCTGCATAATTAGACCTCTGCACCAGACTGCTGAAAACTGTGATCTCCATGTGTAGCTGCCTGCCCAACCCCCAGTACAAGAGACTTTTCTTGGATTGGCCAGGTTACCTCTCAATCTCGCCTCTGGGTGAACCACAAGTGAGAGGAGGAGATTGAGTGTGTGGTCACATGACATTGTGACATCACATGCTCTGGTGCTCCTCATGATTGAAAGCTCTAGCCTCCTATCACAGCAATAACAGAACAAAATGAAGCAAAGCATTGCACTATCTTGAACTATCTGTGGCATTTGGAAGTTATGCAATTAACTTAGGTGATTACTCAAATCACCACCAGATAGCAGCACCAGGTCCTTAAACTTAAGACTACAATGTCTCATGAAAATTGCCCCAACTGTTTGGAAGTTTTTCTGGAACATTCATATATACGTACATATATACATACATACACAAAAAACAGAAGCCTAGTGCACATCCAATTAAATTGCTTACATTTTGTATTACCATTGTATTGTGACTTAAAAAAGCCTGCCCTTCTCTCTGGATAAATTAAAGCAATTAGTTCAGAAACTTGGCCAAATTATTTTAAGCCCAGCAACCACTTCAAGGTTTTCTTTATTCTCTGGATTTTACCAGTAGGGGTGGACATGCCCATCAAAAATGGAATGTATAAGTTTGGAGGGGCCATGTTCATGATATAACATTATCATGCCTCTCACACAGCCAAATCAAATAACACACTGTTTTACATGTCAAATTATCAATGGGGTTAATTTGTAGCAGAATCTTAAAATAATCATTCCCCCCACCCCCATCCTTTTTTCCCCCTAGCTCCCTCCTGAGCCTACCTGTGCTGAAGGAAAGTTCCTGACATCTTGGATCTTCTTTCATGTCATCTTAGCTCCGCCCTCCATGATTTGCAGAATCTCCTGTTGGTGGTCAGGAAAAGAGCTGTCTGTGTGCTGCAGAGGGCGGAGCTAAGATGACTTGAAAGAAGATGCAAGATGTCAGGAACTTTCCTTCAGCACAGGTAGGCTCAGGAGGAAGCTAGGGAAAAAAAGAGAGGGGGGATGATTAGTTTAAGTTTCTGCTACAAATTACACTACAGTAATATTACAGTATTACAGAGAGGTTTTTTTTGTCCCATATGCTAGGAGTTCATTAAAGGACAATTGCACTTTGTTTTGTCCCCTTCACATTAATATTATCCAGGTTCATTATCACCTTAACTGCTAGATCCTCATCCCTGGGTTTATAGTATTTACCTCATTGGAAGCTGTCAAACATACATTGCTACTGTCAGTCGTGGCCCTGCTTGTTTACAATTCCCATTGGCTTACCCAGCAGTAGTCCAGAAAGGGATAGGGCTACACCAGCAGCAAGAAAAATAAGGATGACAGGAACCTTGGGCCGACAGATGGTTACCTTTGGTTCCTATCTATCTAAAGCTACACTATAGCTACACTATTGCAGTTTTTTTTTTTGCGTTAGTGCTTGCGATTGTGCATGCGATTTTTTTTTAACACTGCAATCGCGGTAATGCATGTTATTGCGGTTGTGTTTCCATTTGCAATACGCAACTGCATGCAATAACGATTTTAATGCGCAATCGCATGCGATTTCGTATCTCAAAAGGAAAAATCGCCTGCACAAATGCAATGGAATCAAAAACGTGTGCGATTGCGTTTGCACATGAAGGATGCACACTTTCAAAAGTTTAGGAAAAATAATATACTATATATATTTATGTTAAACCACACACCTGCTTCTTGTTAAGTCTGAAAAACAAAACACATTTAGATTAGGTCATAATGCAAAAGCTTTCTGATTGTTGGCCTCATCCCTCTATAGACATAGACATCTGCAGGCAAGTATAGGCTTTGAGGAGCAGATGAAGCTATGGACTCCTCAGTCTGCCTGGTTTATCCTAAAGTAAGGAAAATCATCTAACAAACAAGTAAAGCAATATAGGAAATAGCATTTTCTATTCAAAAATAATTTTAGACTATGAGTCTTCCTATGAATAAGCAAAAGCTTGTGCAAATATCTAAATAAAGCATTTCAATCCCTTATGAGGAAGAGATTTCCCCGAACTAGTGGAACAAGTACTGCATTCACTAAAGATAGAACAGAAACAAGAAACGATATAGATTCAGCCTTTACTTCTGAATTGTAAAGAAAGTAATGTTCCTAGGTAACAAGGATAGTTTTGGTATGTAGGTCATAGGTATGTTCGGAAATTGAGGGAGGAGTATTTGTTAATAAATAGACATTATCAGCAACAGACAGCTGTACGGAATGTGTCTTTCTGTTAGAATGTTCCACTATATCATTATCTTGTATTGAGACTAAAAGTAAAATGGTGAAGACTGAAACTTGAATTTTTGAATATTTTGATTTTATTGATTGATCCTATGCAATGCATTGTAATTTATTGTAAACGTGTGCATCATTTGTCATTTATTGCAGCTGTTGCATCTGACAGAATTTCCATTCAGTCAATGGGTCACATGACCTCAGCTCTCTCTCCTCAGAATATATTATCATGTGACACAAGAAATCAGCATGGTTGTAGAGGAGGCCGAGTAGATGGCGCCTGGTGGTTTCTACGTAGGAGAGGGTATGGACACTTGATACAGTGTTATGATTTGCATTTGCAATTAAATAAACATCATTCTATAATGATACATATGTTTTATCTCCACTGATAAAAACAATTTTTGTCATATCGCTTTATTTAAGAACAGAAGGTAAAGGAGCTGTCTTACCTCCTGTTCTTCAATAAAAGCCGGGAGAGAAGGTAAGAAACTTACCCGATTGCTCGCTCCTCCGCTGCGTAGTCTGACAGGTCCCTATGGACTTTGCGCATAGCATACAGAGTCCGTCTGGACCTTTCAGACTATGCAGCAGAAGAGTGAGCAACCTGGTAAGTGTCTTACCTTCTCTCTCGGCTTCTGCAGGTTTTATTGATGAATGGAAGGTAAGACACAGCTCCTTTACCTTCCGTTCTTTAATAAAACTATATGACAAAAATTATATTTACCAGTGGAGATGCCCTTTAAGGCAGTAATAACAGTATAGAATTCCATGCCTTAAAAGGCAATTACTATATGAATGCTTGTGAAGGTTCTCATTCATCCAGGTCATGGTATATCTGTGGTATTCAGTTAGATCAACCGGGCTAAACAAAGTCCCGTTTGATTCAACTGAATACCACAGATTTACCGTAAGAATGTATTTTTTTGGTGCTCTTAGAACCTACAAAACAAGCCAAAAATGACTGCCATTTAATGTGACTTATGATGAGTTGTTTAGTTCAATTGCAAATAAAATTTAAACTAGACTGTAGCTGGAAATAATATACTGTACATGATGTATACATTATGCATTATATGCACGTGTGGATGCATGATGCTCAGTCACAACACCCGTATTAAAGTGAAGACCTAAATTTGTCCCTGTGAGTTACCATTGTTCACCATAGTTTTGGTCAAACCACATTCTTAGTCATCACGCATATTCTATTACACTCTTTAAAACACTATATACCCGGGTGAACAAATTTATCAAAATTATCTCTTAATTATACATATACCAAGAGAAGATATAACCCCATCCTAAATATATTATTGCAGTGCAAAATATATGAAATTGAAAGAGCTGGAGGACATTGTGCTATGGTTATTTGGCAGGTTATCTGTTGTTCGCTTGCATGTGAGATTTTGTCAATTTGCCCTTATCGGAGCGCATGTGAATTGCACCAAAAATGATGATTGCAAGTACTCTGATAAGTCGATCGCAGCGCAGTGGACACTAAAAGAGATGACATGGCCAGCCCCATAGCCCAACACTATTGTGCACTTTTAAAAGCGTGATCAGATTGCAATTGCAATGGGATTGTGCTTAAAAGTGTGGCCTAGCCCTCAATGAGGATGTATGTCTTTAACATGAAACAGGATTAAATCAATAAATCTACTGTACATTCATGTGTAGAACATGTTTGTTGCATAGAAACCAAAAAAAGCCTATAGTTTTTTTGCTAAGTTCTAGATATTTGTTTATAAATAGTTGAGAGGTCACTCTCAAGCCGTAGAAAGATATTATTACATCAAAAGTAAAATACAGATTGTGAAAAGTGCAAAAGACTGACAAAAGACTTTTACATTGATTGGCCAGATGCAATTTAATTTTCTGCTCAACCTATTCTTATGTTTCGCTCCAAAATCATAGTTTATCAACAGAAAACTAGAGCTTGTGCAGTGTCAAACAAAAGGAAGGGAGCAATTAAGACTAGAAAGTCTGAAGACTGCTTTATAGCCAATGATCTGCTCTGACTTTTTGGCTGTATGCATAAGTTAAGTAATTTCTACCTAAATCTGTTTATACTAATGAGCTTTATGTTTATTTAGGGTGGTCTCAGAAACATGTTATCCATTCTCCAGTCTGAGTGGAAATGAAGCTTCCGCACCTTGCATGATGCACAGTCGTTCAATGGGGAGAGGGAAGCGACAGGCCACCACAAACTGCCCCAACGAATATTATTCATCAAATGAAATATACCAGTCTACACCAGCATACCGACTAGCATCCAATGTGAGTCATAACTGTGCACAGAACTTTCTCCTTCCTTTATGTGCAGAAGACTTTGTGTGTAGACTTATAATGTGCATAGTCCCATTCACACTTCCACTGCAGACAGCTCTTGCAATATGCACATTATTAGTCCAAACACAAAGCCTTCTGCACAAAAAGCTCTAACTTCATTCCTGAATTGACGCATTTATATTGCTGAATGTACACCCTAACATCTCCATTAACCTACAATACCTACAGTCTGGCTTTTAATATTCCTTCTATGATAGCATCATTACTAATACAAATATACAGGCATAGAGGTGGCTTTGCCCCAAGAGTATAGGCAGGTGTTTATGGACAGTATTTAAAGCAGGAGAGTCAGTATTTAAGAAACAAGGTGCATAAAACGCAAGGAATGGTATGTAAGGAACCAGTTTAAAGGAGAACTAAACCCATTTTTTATACTCCAGAATCTGAAAACAATCCCTCTAAAAACACCAGTAAGCTAAATTGTATTAAAGTAAATGTAAGCCTGTTAAAAACTGAATAAAGTAACTGTGTGTATGTGCAGTGTCAGGCCACACCTCCTGACCTCAGCCACATGCTTCCTTGCTTTACCTGTCCTGTAAAAGGATTGGCTAGAGATTATTAATAGGTGTGACCAACTGTAACAAGTTTCTGCCATAGCTAAGGACTGAGCATGTGTAGAACATAATGTTATTTATGTAAATACCCCAGCACCCGTATCAAAATGAAAGGTAAGACACAGATTACTGGTTTTATATCAAGGTGTGCTGCCTTCTGGCTCAGTGTTGTTCTGCGGCTTTAGTTGTCCTTTAAGACTTAAACTTGGTGGCCGAGAACAAAATGAATTGACCAATTTAATAAACTGTTTTCATTTATCTGAAGAAAAGGACAGGCTTGTAGCAACACAATGGGAATATAGCATGTAAGCAATTTAAAGTGCACTATTATTCCATTTTCTTGCGTATATAACGTTGGCCAACGCAGTTACAGACTTCTGATATTTTAGCCCAATCAATTTTGTCTAAAGATCTCTTTTATCCTACAGATTAATATTAGGCAACTTCAGTGTGTTTTTTTTTAATTTTTTATATGGCTTTACAGGAAAAAGAAATTATGAAGGAGCTGTATGAAAACGGACCCGTACAAGGTTAGTTCTAGAAAGTAAATGATTAAAATGAACAATTCTAAAGACTGATAAGAAGTCCAGCTGCTCAGTCTCATTTCTGTCTGTTGGATAATGCAGTATTATTGCCTTACCAGGCACAATTAAAGCACTGCTGAACACGCAGTTTACCATTTCTCCATATCAGCTCTTTCTATGTCCCTTTTACTAATAAAGTTAGATGAAAAGTTAAAAAGCTAAAATTTTTCTGAAGATAAAATATTTGCCCAGCATCCTGGTGCTAACAATTCCATTGCAGACCTCCCATGGTTGGGATGGCCTCTTAGGGCACGGCCACACTGCAACACACGGAATCACACACGATTCCGGTGCGTTTGCGCATGCGATTTCTCCTGTTGAGATACAAAATTGCATGCTATTGCGCATAAAAATGGTGATCGCATGTGATTGCTTATTGCAAATGTATGCGCAATAGCATAACACGTGAATACGTGCGTTTTTGGTGCGCTGCCGCGATTCCTATGTTAAAAGAAAACCCACATGCAAGTGTGGCCTAGCCCTAAAGACTCTATGAATACATTTAGTGTTATAGCTAAAGTACCATTATGTTGGTGACCCATTTTACAAAAAACTTCCAAAAACATGACCAGATTTTTATAGTGTTTCAAGACTGGTTTTTGCTTTCTTTTATTGTAAATTTCCCTTTATGTGTATAGTCTGATAAACATTTATAATTATTAATAACTAATTTTTTTAAAGCAATAATGGAAGTGCATGAGGATTTCTTTGTGTACAAGAGTGGAATTTACAGACATGTACCAATAATGGATGGAATGCCAGAGAATTACCGCCGACATGGAACACACTCAGTTAAAATCTCTGGGTAAGAGAAATGATAGTAAGCTCTTAGGGGGAATGGCATTTCTCCCCAATGCTGCATTGTTTAAATTCTTGTCCAGTAATGAGTTCACTTCAGATCAATTGTATTGGAATGTAATGTGCTTTCCTGTGATGTCACTATCTAAAATCCCCCAGTGATTTATCAGGGAATAATCATTCTGTTAACAGCAGTCTATTGGAGATTTACAAATGTTACTAATGTAAGAGGAATGAGAATTAAAAGTGGCTAGTGACTGTTTCCTCTCACTGTGATCCCAGCAGTTTCTTTGCATAATCTTTCTGGCCATCTACTGTCATTCTACAAGAGACTGTCTCCTATTCCTACTCTCTCTCTTCTTACAAGCCCCTCCTGTATGAATTGGTTAGTGTACAGTTTACAGGAGATGAAGATAAGAACATTGTGCTTGAAGTGTCCCTGAATAAGTAGGAAGGGATAGGCAGGAAGCACTGACATAGCTCTGGAGGGCAGTGGGTACATGTACCTTTGCACTGAGCGATGACACGATGACACCTCCTATATATCCTGTATAGGAGGAAATATCATTCATGGAATAACATGGGTGGCCTGGATAAAGACAGAGGAGGAATGGGGATGATCTATGTATAGAAGAAGCCCTTGAAACAGCTTTGTGTGGAAAAAAATAACATTAGGAATAAACGTTCAAGGCTGCAGCAATTCACAGAGCAGAACATAAATTGCATGGAAAGTTGCAGCAAACAAACAGTACAGTAACACAAGTGTGGGGGTAGCACAGAAAAGAAAAGAATGGTTTAGGGTGTAAACATTCTACATGGGGACGGTGTGTTCCACTAGGTAGAGAAGGAGACTCATCTATAATTCTCTAAATGTAAGAACAGGCAGTCCTGGTGCTCACATTGGGTTGTGAAGGTAGTATTTATATGTTTGCTAAAACATGATCCTAGAAAACAGATAAAAACAGAAAAGAAAGTTAACCTTTTCAGAACCTATATATACACTAAAAATATTATTTGATACATATACATTTTAAGAGTATATTCATATACATACACATAATTATCTGGATTAAGAATGCAATCTACATCCATCCATGTTATCTAATCAATCTTTATATACTAGCTAGCATTTATATGACTTGTTCCATTACAACTGCATTGAAAAGTGCTAAATACTGTATGTATTCTTTAGTTACAATCTGTGCGGCATACTTATAAAGCTTTTATATATATATATATATATATATATATATATATATATCAAAAGCAACCAACACGTGGATGGTTTGATTCTGGAATTAGTCATTTATACACTATAGTACAGTACATGGCTCATATACTGCAAATCTGATTAGCTTTGAGAGCTATTGACTGTGTGTGTACCCAGATTCTCATATAACAATAATTATTATTATATGTGTATATTATAAATATGCCCCTTTATTCCAGCATGTATTCTATGTAATATATGCCTGTAGAATTAACACAAACTGTCCTGCGCACTCTCTCCAACATATCAAAACACAACGTTTCGGGGGGTAAATGTGCCCCCTTCCTCACCTGAGTTAAGGGGCATGTTTACGCCCCCCCCACTCATGTTTAGGCCCCCCACTCATGTTTAGGCCCCCCCCCACTCTAAAACATTGTGTTCTGATGTGTCACCAATAAAAGTTTAAAAAGAAGTCTTGGAGTGTCACTCTCAATTGATCGTTCATTTGATACTAGTATATATGCGTGTACGGTATCTTTTACATTACTGGAAAATGTGGGCTAATGTAGTGACAGGTGTGCCCGAGTTTGCATTTTAATCAGCTAAAGTAAAATTGTTTGTCATAATAACTAATTTTATAGGGACAAATTGGTGGTTTAAATGATTTTACAAATAGCTGCATGTCCACTGATAGCTCAGGAATGTTGTTTTGTTCTTGTAGTATGTAATAAACATACCTTTGACCCAGATCCTCTACATCACTAAATGCACTTTACTAACTTAATAAGCATTTCCCGACAATAACGAATACATTCAACAAAATAGATCCCCTGTCTAAGGTCTTCAAAAATGTTTTTGTCAATTTGTCTAATGCTGTATTTTCTAATTAGATGGGGTGAGGAGAGAGGACGAGATGGACAAATACACAAATATTGGGTAAGAACAGAACATAATTCTCACTGTAAAATTTAAAATGATGAGATATTCATTATATATGGACATCATGGTAAAATAAAAAGGGGCTGTATGAAAAATGGAAACAGGAAGGGGAGACTAAGAACTATAATTCAAGGAGATTGCATTGAGTATTTAGGAGCTATGTGATGGGGGTATATGATATTAGATATAGGAAAAGTGTATACTGTATGTATGTGTGTACTATCTCACTATTACCATTTAAATGACCATCAGTAAATGTATATAAAGAATAGCACTGCCTTATATTAGATACAACACAAAATATACAAAATACATAAACTTACTTACAGAGCTGAGATCCCCATTTCAACATGGAATGGTCAAATGGCAGCTTTAACCACAACCCTGTGTCTGGTCCATATGAAAGGAAGTGTAACCCAAAAAAGTTTCTGTCTGCTACACAGGATGTGATGTGTATTGTAATGGACATATACACCAAGGCTCCTTATATACCACCTCCAGCCTGCAGGTGGTGTCTGTGAGTAATAAAAGACAATACATCCCTGCTATCTATGGCTAGGAGGAGAGAAAGTGAAAGTAGATTGTGGTATGTGCTTTGGAGAGATTTTGACTGCAACACTAGATCCTGTGTATAAGATCCTGTGTATAAGATCCTGTTACCACCTGTTGGGACGACAGATTATTGGACAGACAATTTACCTTATTGGATAAAAACTCTGAGGTAACAGATAAGTGTACACCAACTTACAACACACAATATACAGGCCTGGTCAATATTCAAAGTGGTGCACCATAGACAGGCACACTCATGATTACTGCACATGTTATGTGGGGAACCTGTTTATGTGCACTGTCTCCTTTGTGCCAGACCACCAGAGTAACCCACTGTGTGCCATGCTACCCATAATCATTCCATAAGCAGTGATCTGGTACAAATTGGTGGCAGCAGAGCTGGTAATACCATTTTCTCCCTGTTTTCTCTGTATATTTGTTCTCTGTATTAAGCTATAGAGGCTGCTACTGAATGTATTGATTTAAATCCTCCTGTCATTGTACCTGCAGATGAAATTCCCCAATAAGACTCTACCAGGGCCAATTACCAAACCTATTTTTAAACCTGATCCATTTGATAGGGTAACTAGGGAGTGGACTGATTGGCTAAAACAATTTGAATTGGCAGCCACTATTAATGGTTGGGATGAAGGTGCTCGCTTGCAAGTCTTAAGCCTTTTGTTTAGCGGTAAAGACAGGCAGATATACCAAGGATTTACTGTAATACTGAAATAAAAAGCAGTTATCAGTTATTAAAAATTGCTCTGAAGCAATATTTTTTCAATTAGATCTATATAAAAGAGTATATAAAGGATAAATCCATTTCTTTAGGTAAATTGGGAATGAGAAATGTTTGTTTATACATTATATTATTAGGGCAATGCTATTATAATAACATGATGCTGTGAGGTACCTTCTGTTATAATATATGAGGTACCATCACCACTTGCCGTGGTGAATACTAATAAGTATTAACCTAGCATGTTTAGTTTCAACCACACAGTGTGGCAGGATTGTCTAGGTCTACTCTCAGACCTGCAGGATTATCCTATTTGGTTCCTCTGGAAGCTTGTGACTATCTGAGTAACAGTTTAAAATATACCTGTGTAAAGATTCTCTATCCACTATATCCACACATAGCAAAACATACACACACATAATTTCTATTGTGCACCAACGGGCACACTTTTGCTAGTAATTAATAAATACATTGGGATTTTATCTGTTGTATTTAGTTAGATTAACTGGACTTAAAGCTTAGTTCTTGATCTAACTGAAAACATCAGATATACCATGACCTGGATGAATGAGAACCTTTACAAGCACATTGAGCTTTTGCCTTTATTTGAGGTGTATGGAAGTCTGATATCTCTGTTATCCATAGGTTTGGTCCTTGGTCTTTCACTGTTTGCATTTACAGTATGAAAAAATTTAAATCTTATAGTAACTTTGTAACTTTGTAACTAACTAATGTTTAGGTAATTTCCCTTAATTTCCCCTACCCACAAGCCCCAACAGTTGATCAAGTAAGGTACAAACATACTTTATGCCTAGTTTGTACCATAAGAAACAAATTCTTCCTGACTGATGATGACACAAATTATTTCAATAATGTGGAATTTTATGTTTTAATCTTGCATTAAATTCAATGTGTTATCCAATACTGTCTTGAAACCAGTTCACCAGCATTACCTCTTCATAGGGCATTGGTGGTTAACTTCAGAGAAGGTTCTATATATAAGGGATAATACGCTACCTACAGTGTAATATAAGGATATTACGCCACAGAGGAGTTCCATGACCATATAGAAGCACAAGGCGGCAGGTCGAGTGCTTTTATACAGGGCATGGAACTCAGAGGTGAAGTAAATCCATATATTACACTGTAGGTAGCGTATTATTTCTTACAATACATAAGTCCAGCCCCCAAAAAACCCTGTCCACTACCACTGTCTCTCCCCCTTCCTGTATTAGTCAGTTATATAGGTATCCCTGTTTAGTGTATAAAAAGTTAATTAGCGTTCCTATTGAAAAGAGAAAGAATGACCGAACATTGTCTGTCAATAATAAACAGGGCTTCCTATATAAAAGACTAATGCAGAAAGGGGGAGACAGTGGGAGGGGCAGTAGAATACAGGAAGTCACTCAGTGACATCCCTGAGTGACTGCAATATAGATTCTCGCCACTGCACCATTGAAAATGCCTAGCCTTATGTATTATATATAACCTTGTAGTAAGATGCAGAGCACTCACAGGACTTGTGCAAAATACTTTAAACTTTATTTCATATGCAACAAAACAGATAGCGAAGTTTCGGTCTTTGTCTCAGACCTTTCTCATAGCTTGAGAAAGGTCTAAGACAAAGACCGAAACGTCGCTATCGTTTTGTTGCACATGAAAAAAGTTTAAAGTATTTGCACAAGTCCTGTGAGTGCTCTGCATTTACTACAAGGTTGGATACTTAAGGAATCTACAGCAGCACCCAGGCCCTATATCTTTGGAGGTAGAGTGCACACTATTACTCTTTTGTGGATATATATTATATATATATATATATATATTAATATATATATAGTATATAAGGATATCCGCACTCACATCTGCTCCAAAACAGCCCGGGTGCAGTCCGTGGAATAAACTGGATATATCGAAAGAGGCAGAGCATTCCTGGGGCTCTTTTATAAAACATAACTTTTATTAAGAGATAAAAAAAACATATCAATGCATTTCGAACTCTGCTAGGTCATCATCAGGATGCATTTTGACCTTGCAGAGGTCGAAATGCATTGATATGTGTTTTTTCGCTTAATAAAAGTTAAGTTTTATAAAAGAAGCCCCAGGAGTGCTCTGCCTCTTTCGATATTATATTATATAATATATATATATATATATAATATATTTATATTAGCATAACCTAAAATAAGGCTTAACCATATTATAATTAGCTGAGGACATACTCTGACTGAATATGTTATATTGACACTGGAAGTTTAAAGACTTGATAAGTTTGTTTATATTCACAGCCCAGAAGTTTATTTTACTATATACAGCTTCTCTAACTACAGTATGTACTCTTAGCGCTATATGTAAGTGAGCTATTTATTAAAGGGATACTATACTGAAAAAATTACTTTGCCTCATCTTAATCTATAATTGAATACATGTAAATAGCACTAATTGATTTGTGTGAGTTGCCGCATGCCTTCAATCCAGCACACATTTTGTTTAGGAACAGTATCCTCCCTCATTACCACTGGTTGTTAGCACGGTGGTTCTATTGTTTTTATTGGACATACTCGGACTGCTGTCATGTCTCTATTTTAAAGGGCATGTCCAGCGTAAAATAAACTAAGCTTAGAAATGTTTTCCTTCCCCGTATATGCATACATTCCAAAGATGCCCCTGAAGAGTCTTACCTAACCCAGTCCCTCGCTGCTCCTCTTCTGCTCTGCAACTGACAGCCACTCTGTTTCCTGTTTGCGGCTGTAAGTTAAGGTGCAACGTGTCAACACACCCAATTGCCTGCCAGCTGTGAGCCAGGAAGTATAGCGGTGTCAGTGTAGAAGCCCTCTGCTCTTTTTTTTGCTCGAAACAGGCTTGAGATAGGAGCCGAGGTGGCGAGGGACCGGGTTAGTTAAGTCACTTCATGGACATCTTTCGAATATGCATAATGCAAAACCTAGTTTTGGTGGGTTGGTAAACATTTCTAAGCTAAGTTTTTTTTTGGACATGCCCTTTGAGTTTCAGTCCTTCGTATTTCTGCACCTGATTTTACTTCCTCTTCTGACAGTGTATCGTCACCTGCCCTCTTCGCAAACCAGCTATTAAGCTATTGGGGTTTCCCAGCTAAGGAAGATGATAGTCCTATATCTGGCAGCTTTCTAACGTTTGTGGTTTAGATAACAATCCGTATTAAGGATACCACTACTTATAAATATGTTCCTTTGATCCAGCATGTATATTTGTAATTTCTGAGAGTGCCTGTACTTACATAACTGTCAAAATGTGGGCTAATGTAGTGACAGGTTTGCCTGAGTTTGCAGTATTGCTGTAGTTATAATAGTGACAGTGTTTTGACAATTGGTATGCTGTATTTTTAACAGTGGTATGTGGTAAATTCCCTCTACCAGTGCTACCTCATAGTGTTTACTGAGCATGCTTGCCCTCATAAAAAAGCCTGTTCATATTGAAGGGGGAGGGGTTAAAATAGGTACGGGGGAAACTGAGCCTGAGACAAACAAGTATTGGATTGAAGGCATGCAGCAATACCCACAACTGAGAGCAAGTGCTAATTACACATATTTATTTATACATTTAGATGAGGAAGTAATTTTTTTCAGTATAGTTTCCCTTTAAGACAGATAATTGTGAGCTGGGCAATACTGGATTCCACAACATATTACTTAGGAATAGACCATACAAACATTTTCCAAAGACTATTTTCATATAAGAAACTTTTTTTTATTTGTTGCTGTGAATATAAATTTAAATTGTCCGAAAGTATTAAGGAACACATATACATGCCCTGAACCCATACAACCCTAGCAAGTTGAGTGTTTGTATTTCTGATTGTTCTTATTTCTTTCTTTTACTCTAAACAGCTGGCTGCTAATTCCTGGGGTAGAGACTGGGGAGAGAGAGGATATTTCCGCATCGCTCGAGGTGTAAATGAGTGTGAAATTGAAGCTTTTGTGGTTGGCGTATGGGGCAGAGTCAGCATGGAAGATGTTGCCCGCAAGAAGTGATTTTTTTTCTCTGGACTTTTTATATTTGTATTATGGGTGGGTTAGGGCCCTGCACATTGCCTTGGAATTCAAATATTCTTTAAGACTTTTATTGGAATTGAGATGTCTTGGGACACTTTGGAACATGTAAGTTTCTTACACTGAACAGCAGATTCCTGTCTAACTCACCAGAAGAGAAAACAATGTGGAATGACAATGATCACTTCATTTGACCCATATGGTGGAATCAGCTTCTAATTACAGGTCTGCTTATTTTTGGTCTAATAAGACCACTTCACTACCAGTAAACTATCAGGGTTATGCAATAAAAGTTCTTATCGTTTAAAATGGTGCTAATATTGCCCCAACCAATCAGATCTTAGCTTTCAAATGTTAAATAACATCTGATTGGTTGGGGCAATATTAGCACCATTTTAAACGATAAGAACTTTTATTGAATAACCCTGTTTGTCTAGTAAAGGATTTCCATCCTATGAAACTAAACATATACTGTAACATCTTTAACTACTGGCAAAATGTCTCAGACGAATTCTCTGAATGACAGTGCAACAGTGAATGGCACTGCAATGGCACTGAATGGCAGTGCAATGCACAAAGTGGCTGTGTTTAAACAAGCTGACACTGTTGTGCTGACACAGGGGAGATTCACATGGCATTATAATGGGACAGCATTGCACATAATCCTATAATCTTCGTGGGGATCAAAATCATATTATTATGGTCGGAGAGCCAGGGGAATTTAGGCATGTGAACCAGCCAGACATTCTCTATTAGAGCATAAACTACAGAAGTGGAATATAAGTGGTTGAATATGGGAGGGAAAATGCCCACAGTCGTACATGGGAAAAAATTAATAATGCTTAAATGGTTTTTAACAGGACTTGAAGTTTCATTGTTGAAGACATTTCACTAGTCATTCTGAATTGAGAAAGACAGTCATCAAAATGTCTTTGAGAACGAAACTTCAAGTCTAGTTGATCTAACTGAATATACAATAACATTTCTTTAGCGCTTTAATCCCTTGTGAATACCACAGATATACCATGACCTGGATGAATGAGAACCTTCACAAACCTATGGTCTTCCACAGGATTCAAAGCATTTTTACATCTAATAATGAATTGACCTGGCCAGCATATAACCACCTTACCAGAAATGTTTTTATTCTTCCATACTTACAATACTGTGATGCAGTAAAATGCTGCAAATTTACTATACAGTGTATAACTACCATCACCAGCAGGAAATACTGTAGGATGAGATTTGGTTGCACATTTCCCTTGCAGGGCTTTCAGCCCTTAACTTTGCGCTAACTGATTCACGATTAGTTAGCACAACGTTAAGTCTCGCTTTGCGGCGTCTGTGCGAGTCCCGGAAGAGGCACTCGTGCAGCCGGCGCAAAACAATTTACCAGAGGCTGCGTGGCTGTTGCGCGTAAGTATTTAATGCCGGCTAATAGCTGGCATAAAATACTTAAGTGCGGGTGAGATTCACCCAGAGCTGCGCAGCCTTTGGGAAATCCGATAAGGGAGATTTGCCTAGAGAGCTCTGGGTGAATCTCCCCGATAGTGTTTCATAGTATAACATATTAAGTCATAAAGTTGGGGAATTAATTATAAAGCTTGTATTTATTGGTGCCAGACACCTATTAGCTATTTTGTGTATACTCTAAAATTAATTATTACAATATAAGACTACGGTTAGTTACTGTATAGATAAATCTACCACCAAAATCTACCAACCTTTATTAAAAAAAGTTATCCTACAACATTTTATGGACCTTAGACAAATGATTTCACAGTCGTATTTCATGGACAGTAAAAGCATTTGGATCAGAAATTACAATTCATTTCCTGGAAACTATAACACCAGGAAATTATGAGTAACACCCACATTCCGCAGAATATGTCTAGGGGCTTAGAGTTGTTTGATAAAATGTAACATAAAATTTGTGTAAGAAATAAAAGCCAAAACAAAAGAAAATTTAGGACCATGATAGAGAATGTAATGCAGCACTTGTAATAGTTTTAGGTGTGCTCACACTGGCATCATACAGGGACAAATGTAACGTTTTCATTTCATTCATTTAGGCCACACATCGCATGCATGGTTAGAATAGAAATCGCGGGGATGCAAAATTCCCGTGATTTCCGATGCGCATGTGATTATGAATACGTTTCTGTTTTGGGAACACACGCATTCACCATTTTTTTGCGTTAACGCATGCGTTTCCATAACTGGAAAAAACGCCAAAATCGCATGCACTAATGCACAAAAATCGCGCACACAATCGCATTCTATAACGCACATTATTCCATGCGCGATTCCGGCGCTTTGCAGAGTGGCTTCAACCTCAATGCATACATTTGTGTCCTCAACGCAGACACACATTTTCACCCATTCAAGCTTAGTTGTAAATAAAAACACAGCGATCCCTTAAAATGTATCCTTATAAAACACAAGAGCAATAAATGCCCTGTAAAATATTTTCTTAAAAATGGTGCTTAGCTATGTAATTAGTTAAAATCAGGTTTTAACTATGTTAACTGCTTCACACTAATGTAATATAATGCAGCTACTTCTTATATATAGGGATATAAAAAGTCACCTTGGAGTTGGTTACTTTTAATATCCTAATACAGTGATGGACAACCTTTTAGAGGCCGAGTGCCCAAACTGCAACCCAAAACCCCACTTTTTATTGCATAGTGCCAACATGATCATTTAACCTGAATACTGGGTTTTTACTTTAGAAAAAACAACTCAAATATACATAGACCAATACAGTAGATAGAATCGATTATAGATTATCTATTAACCTCTACATTACCACACAGGAGTTTGAGATCTAAAACAGTGACCATTAGCCCTACATTATTAGACAGGAGTTTGAGATCCAAAACAGGAACTCAAGCAGAGCTGAATGTTATAGCAAGTGACCTCTCTCTGCTACAGACAGCCGCTACACTTTCTCTCTGGCTTTCTGGTAACAAACTCTGGTTGTTGTCTGTGCCCACAGAGATGGCTCCGGGTGCCACCACTCTCCTAATATTTTGCAATAGGCAGTGTATGATTGATTATATAATTAGTACATACCATAATGCTTTTTTATCATGGATGATTATTACACAGGTATATTTATTTGTTTAAAGGTCATGTCCACCCCTCTTTCAAAAATTCAGTATATAGTAGGACACCCCACAACAGCTGGGTTTCGTTTTACTTACATGTAACAAAGATACTCCCAGCCTGTGTAATGCTGCTTACAATCCCATACTCCAGCGCCGGTAAGTCCATGCCTCTGCTGCACGTGCCCAAGCAGCAGTAGCAGAGACTCGTTTGGGAATGGCAGTTAGTCACGACAATGACGTAACAACCAATAGCTGACTGGGAGTATTGGGTTTTTGACCACAGAAATTATTTTCACTGTGGTCGAAAAGAAACACAGCAGTCAAAAACATAAATTCCTTTTGCTGTGTGGTGTGCAGGGGCGTAGCAAAATACCAAAGGGCCCTATAGCAAAATTTTAGATTGCCCCCCCACACTAAAAAAAAGTTTGGTGCAGTTCAACCTAACTCAACCAGCAAGGTGAAAAATTTTACCTCAGCCACACAAGCAACATTTTCATTTAACTAAAACCTGGGTGTATCTTTTAAAGTTTTATGTAAAACGAAAATGGTGTTTGTGAGGCTAAACTACATGAGGTAAAATTGTTCTTAGGACATGCCTGCAGGGGACCTGAATGGGCCCCCTTTAACTTTGGGCCCCATAGCGACTGCTATGGTTGCTATAGTGATCCCTACACCCCTGGTGGTGTGAAATCAATTAGGTCTAGGATACACTGGAGAATAATCAATTTTTTATTAAAAAAGCCAATGGCCTGGGAAATGGTGCTATGTTTATTTTTTTAAGAAAAAATGTACAAAAGGGACAAGATATTTACTCAATAATTAACTTCACTCTCTCCAGGAATATCTCAGACAGCACAAACTGAGGGGCCCATTAGTACCTGGGCATTCCCTTCTTCTGTGGTCAGCATACACAAACAGAGGGATATTTGTATGACAAAGCTGCACACGGATCTGTGAAATATCAGTGTTGGCTCATATACAAACAGAGCCCCTTTCATCTGTAATCTCTTTGTATGGTGTTAAAAACTCCAGGCGTGTGTGCGTACATGTTATGTGTTTTCCAATCCTCAGCTCACCCTCAGCTTATTGCAGCCACATTACAAAGAGCTGCAATAATTTACTTCCAGTAAAAACCAAAGATGTCTTTTTATATAGCAAATAAACCAGCTATTCTTTGTTACATAAAGTTGTATAAGAGGAGAGCATTAAACACGTGGGCACGTGCCTTATTTGGTCCTCACACCTTATAACTGACATGTCTCATGTCCTTATGTTGCAACATTTTTTGAAAACTGTTCATTTTGGAAATCACTGTCACAATACTATACTATGTTTTATGTATACAGTGTAACATTCAGGATAGGTCATGAATTTTCTTTATATGAAGTTTTGGAATTCTTGCAAATTGTGTTTGTTTGATATTACTTTTTGTATTTGCACTAATATGTTTAAAACGATAAGCTTATGAGAGGAACACGCTCTCTTCAACAGGTCTGAACAGTACTTCAAAATTCAAGAAACATGACCATCGATGCACATTGTTCTAATCAGGATTAGAGATGAGTCACGGTTTCAAAACGAACCTGGTTTCAAGATTATTGGGTTCAAATCTGATTTTCAGTTCTGTAGAATTTCTTTATGTTATGTGGAGCCGTTGGCAGAATTAAATTTGCCAGTTTAATCTCTAATCTGTGTAACTGTACTTACAGTACTAAAAATACAATTTAAAGAAGGAGAAAGGTAATGTTGCACAGGTGCTTTAATAATACCAGGTTCCCTGGAATGTAAATGAAACATTTTAAAAGAGAACTCTCAGGTCTGCTTCTCTTAGAATTATTTGATTGGCTAAAAAGAAATAGAAGATTGCCCTGTTGCTTATTTTAGACATCGACTTGAATGATCTGAACTGAATGGATCTTCATTTTTAACAGGCTTGGTAACTGAAAGTTCAGATAAATGTAGCCTGGAATATCACATCTTGTCACAATGTACTACATCCAACCCATCTGGACACTCATACACTTATTTATCAATTTATCAAAAGTGCTACTTTGTGTCAGGAATTTACAGAAAATTTGCAGAACTTAACACATTTTGTTCTATAGAAGTTGAACAATTGTATGGTGTGATTGGCTTCAGCACACCAACACAAACAGCAAAGCAGTGATAGATGTTTAAAGGGAAAGTTCAGTGGAAAATACCAATATTTAAAAAACCCTTGGTTTGTATTATGCATACCTAGCTATTCTATATATTCTCTCCCGTTTGGAAAAAATCAGTTGATTTCATACCCTTTGCTGTTACCTGCTGTTGACATTAGTGAGCTGACATTTCAGGTTCTAAGGGCTAGGCCACACTAGCGCGTTTTTCGCGCGTTTGCGCCCGCGATTTTCGCGAAAATTCCCGCGATTTCCGATGCGCATGCGATTGCGCGTCCATTTGCGTTTTGGTAATGCATGCGTTCACCATTTTTGGCGCGTTAACGCATGAGTGTCCATAACGAGAAAAGGCGGAAACGAATGCGCAAAACGTGAACGAATCGCGCACACAATCGCGTGCGATAACGCTCGCGATTTTGTGCGCGATTCCTGTGCGTTGCAGTGTGGCCTCACCCTTACTGTCCTTCTTCCCAGGATGCACCACTTCTTTTGAATGCTCCTATCAGTAATTCCTACTAATTGGCTGTTGGATGGGCCAAAGATGCTCAGATCTTTACTGAGCAACTGAATCAACCCAAGCGCTGGGTCAAGGGCAAGACCATAATGGTCTCTACTAGGGGTCCTGCAAACAGGAAGCCAGTATTTCGGTTGCATATATTTATACACAGATAAAATGTTGAATGGGCAGGTTAAGGTAATTTGGATTGAAAATTACTGCTCTTTTTTCTTAAAAGCATATGTATTTGCACTGAACTTCCCCATTAAATGTCACTAAATTGCACCTATTTTTGCTTAGAAGCTTTTGGTCCTTAATAGCTTAGTAAAACTTAAATATGTTGTGTTCTTTGTCAACGTGTTGGATCATCCACAATATTTGTAGTCAGGTTAAGCACAATCGTTTAATGTTCACGCATACATAATATTTACTTCAATACTGGCAATAAAAGGAACATAGGTGCATATTTGGAAGAAGCTGTATTGATATAAATTTTTATATACTGATCAAACACAATTTACTGGCTTTGGCTGGATTTAAAATTCTTATACAGAAACACTGCAATTATGATAATAAATCACTCGCAGTAGCTGTGCATATTACTTTTCTGTAATTTTCCCTAAAGTTACACTGACATGGGATAGTACAACTTTAAGGCAGGAATTTTTTTTTCAAGTTAATGTTCATATTATGTACATAATTTATCTGATAAAGTACTTTAAAATAATCAGTGTGTCTTGTCATCTTTAGCAATCCTAGAGTTTTCAAGTTTAAGTGAAAGTGGTAGGAACAGAGAAAAAGTTAATTATTTTATCACTAATAACTTTTTGTCACGTAATGACTGATTTTGATCCTTTATAACGATCAAAAACATTACTGCTTACTTCACAGCTGTCGAAAAAAACAGCAGAGAAAATATCTTTTTTATTCTTACCATTTCTTAGACTGTATCTCCTCCCAAGGTTTTCGAGCTAGATATTAAACTTGGTACGGACATGCTGGACCCATAGGAAAGGCTATTTCTAAAGTAACTCTGGTTAAATGAGAATTATAGTTACCAACTAGAAAGGGAAAGTTTAAGTTTGGCTTGAAAGACTGCATTTTGGAAAGGAATTTGTGTGTTTGTGCTGCAGATTTTAAAACTCAATAATGTCAAGGAAGAGGACATTGTTATTTTTTACTTACCCTTTACTCTAGGTCACATGATTAAGGTAGGTCAGTTAGTGTGTGAATTCATATTCAGGTTGGGGGATAAAATACTAACTTTTTTGATGATTGGTCAAAATTAGTTTTTTTTACTTTAGTTACCCTTTAAGTATGGCTGCCATAGTAATGGATAAGTAGATCAGTAGATGTGTGTACCCGTGTCGGGTTGAGAGTTAAAAAAAAAAAAACTTTTTTGATGATTTGTCAAAATTTGTTTTTTTGACTTTAGTTACCCTTTAAGTATGGCTGCAACAGTAATGGAGGGGTAGGTCAGTAGTTGTGTATACCTGTATCACGTTGGGGGTTAAAAAAACAAAGTTTTTTGATTATTGATTAAAATTTGCTTTTTTGACTTTAGTTACCCTTTAAAGTATGGCTGCCACAGTAATGGATAAGTAGATCAGTAGGTGTGTGTACCCGTGTCGGGTTGAGAGTTAAAAAAAACAAAACTTTTTTGATGATTGGTCAAAATTATTTTTTTTGACTTTAGTTACCCTTTAAGTATGGCTGCAACAGTAATGGAGGGGTAGGTCAGTAGCTGTGTATACCTGTATCACGTTGGGTGTTTATTGATCAAAATTAGCTTTTTTGACTTTAGTTACCCTTTAAAGTATGGCTTCCACAGTAATGGATAAGTAGATCAGTAGGTGTGTGTACCTGGGTCTGGTTGAGGGGTATGTCTTTTTTGTGTTTACAACCATAAAACTATTTTTTATTGAGGATAAATCTAAATTCGTTTTTTTTACTTTAGTTACCCTTTAAATATGGCTGCCACCATAATGGATAAGTAGATCAGTAGGCATGTGTACCTGGGTCTGGTTGAGGGGGGTATGTCTTTTTTGTGTTTATAACCATAAAACTATCTTTTATTGAGGATAAATCTAAATTAGTTTTTTTGACTTTAGTTACCCTTTAAATATGGCTTCCATGGGAAAGGTAGGTCAGTAGGTGGGTGTACCTGTTTCTGTGTGGGGGGTTGGGGGTATCACAATTTGTATTTATGACCATGAAAAAATCTGTTTTAAAATATCCACATTTGAGGATTGTTACCATTATAGTCTATGGGAAAAAATGTCTGGAAATTCGCCGATAACGCTGTAACGCTTTCGCTGATTCCTTAGCTAGAAGATAGCACACTTCTCCTATATGCCCCGCACGTCTGTACTGAATTTCATGTCTCTAGCTCAAAAACTGTGGGAGGAGATACGGTCCAAAAAAGTGGAAGAATAAAACGGAAGAAAAAGAAGAAGAATAAATAGAAAGAACGGTAATTTGGCTTTTTGAAGCCAAATTAATAATCCATCAATTGTACAATAAAAAATTTCCTGTTGGGACAATAATAAAAATAAATTGTACGATCTCGGAAACATACGCCAGGGGTTTGTGTATGTGCCCCATGACTAACACTATGGGGGCTATTCAATAAAAGTTCTTATCGTTTAAAATGGTGCTAATTTTGCCCCAACCAATCAGATGTTTGCTTTCAAATGTTACATAAGTTCTGATTGGTTGGGGCAAAATTAGCACCATTTTAAACGATAAGAACTTTTATTGAATCTCCCTGAAAGTCTCTTTGACACAAATTCACAAAAAGAAATTACATTAAAGGGGAACTGTGGTCTCCAAACAAGTCGAGTTTAAATTAAAGGCCAGTTTCCTACCTTTAAAACGAGCCATCAACCGCCTCTCTCCGTGGTCCACAGCCCAAGATATAAAGAAATGACTGACCAGAAAGTTAATGGGTGGGAGGCTGACAAGTGACATTCCTAAGGTTTCTCCTGCACAGTGCCACTGGTGAGCACAGCCTCAGACTCCCACTTCTAAATCTCGCTGTACACACATGGCCATATTTATAAAGGGGTGGTTTCACTATTTAGTCATGCTGCACCTTTAACTAAAGTTGTTTTATTGGCCCTACATTTATGACTGTGGTAAAATGCAGATATATTGTATAGGTATCGTGGCCACAATTTATGATAACCTGTGGTATTGGAATTTCACACAAATTAAAAATGATGGCCCTGTAAACTAAATTCAATATTTAGTCATACTTTATTATAATTATAAGTTTATTCATTAACAAATCCTATATAAATGTTTGATTGACACATTAAATTATACTTTTTTAAAACAACATTTTTATAAAAAAGGAGAAATAAAAATGCTTTTTGCATAATAGGCCAGACCCTACATGTTGTTTAAGCACTTAAATTAACATAGGTATATTAAGACCATGATGTCTTAAGCTTATCATTGATCATTGTTGATGGTCATTTGATTCGGGGTTATGGGCAACAATCTACAAGTCTATGGTATAAAAAGGACAAATCCAGGAGATAATAAAAAAAAAGGATAAAGGATCCTGTACACCTCACTGATAATTAGCTGGGTGCTTCCAAAACTGTTGCCAACTGTATAAATATCCAGAAGAATATAGAAAGCTGGGCACAACAGACAAGAATGTGTCTTGTGCCCAATTTTCACTATACTTCTGAACCTATGAGGATCAGTCCATTCAAAGAATTTTAAGGGTTAGAACATTTTTAGCATACCGGCAGGAACGCTTAATTTTTGGGAAGAAGAACAGTGACCCTTAAGGACCAGTTGGACACGGGTCATTTTCTGACAGATTAACCTTTGAATATATTGGTAGTGTGTTGGTCTGAATTTAGGCTGTATGGCAGATATTTTGTTCTGATCAATCAAGTAGCATATTGAAGACTTCACGCATCAGATACTCAGAAAACCCAGCTGATCAGACCAAAATAACAGGCAAGGTGATTGATGGAGCTGAGCTATCTGCCCTTGTGTACCAGCCTTTAAACTGCTAAAATTTGGTATTGCATCATTCAATGGTTCTTTTTATTAAATGGATCATGCTGAGGGAGAGGAAGTTTTAGGTAAGTTCTATTTTTAGGTTTCACTGATACTAAAGGTAACAGGTGGCACGCTATAGCCTATAGAGGTTATTTATCCCTTGAACGCCAATAAAATGCATGTGCTGTGTAGCTGCAGAGAAATGAATTAATCTGTAAATCTTACTTGTAAACATAAAAGAAGCAGGAACCTCTATCTGCAAGTCAAGTAAAACTAAAGTGAATTACATACACAAGATACAGTTGGCATTAATATGTAGATCTGCTGCAGCTACCACACATGAAAAAAAAAAAAAAAAAGACAAAATGATGTACATTTTGTCTGCTGCTGCAGAGTAAAGCATTTTTTTTTTTTTTTATATTGCCTTATTTTTTTATATAATATGTTTTTAATCTATTGTTACCAAGGATGGCACATGCAATTGATAGGGTTCGTATTCCTGGGTGTAATTAATATTCACATTTATCCTTATGGCTCCATGTGCACTGGGTTGCAAACAAAAATACATATTAAATAGATTAGACTCAAAACGGACAAATAACTACACAAGGTAGATTCCAGTTAAATTCAATTTTAAACATTTGATTGTGACTGCATTTTAACTGGGTTTGCCAAATATCACAGGAAAAACTATTTTAGAAACAGCTTTAAGTAAACATTTGACCCAATAAGGAACATGTATTAAACTGTAATAAATATTCATGTTTTAAACTATGTATCCGCAGGATGTGGGACTATATATCAGAATTAAAATCACAGTTGCCCACATCTAAAACAAGTCCTTTTAAGAATAACTCCGACCTAAAATATTTCCAGCTTTGATTTCAACTGTTGACATTCATATTTTTAGGATAAGAAACATCTGTCCAAAGCCTGCAAGCATGGCTGGTATGTTAAAATAATGTAACCTGCTAAATATGAGTCATGATACATTATTAAAGGGTAACTGTGGTCTCGAATTCTTCCAAACTAGTAAGGATTATATAAAAAGCCTTCTGTCGTATCTTCAAAATAAAGCTTAAATCACATCTCTAGATAAAATTTGTGAGAAGTTATTGCTGTAAACGTTCAGCAATATTACTTCCTGCTTGAACACTTCTTGTTTTCAGCCATGTGACCAGCCATTGCATGCATTAATAGGCTTCCCTTCTCAACTGTCAATTTTCCCCCGGGTACTTCCCGACTACCCCAGCATTAAGTCTTAACTGAGCATGCTTCTCCCCCGGGACAGCTGGGCGGGGCACAGGTCAGGTGATGTTACTCAACCTACTGGAAGCAGGAAGTTTGAAAATTCCCCCCAATGTAATTTCTCACAGTCTCCAGCCAAAGATGTGATTGTCGGCTCATTTTCAAGGAAATATTGCAGGCTTTCATTTAACCCTAACTTGTTTTGAGACCACAGTTGCCCATTTAATTTTTTTTTGTTCTACAGATTATATATCAGGATATATTGTTTCTGTTATGCTTTAATGTGCAATTTCTGAAGGTGGATCAAAATAGATTATTTAAATGGGCAGCAGAGTGGCATATTAGGTTCAGTGTTGATAAATGTAAGGTGATGCATTAGGGGTTTAACAATCCTTGTGCCTACTACTCCATAAATGGCTCTATGATAAGGGAATTTCAGTTGGAGATTTGGGGGTTCTAGTAGAGAACAGACTTAGCTGTAGAAAACAGTGCCAGACAGCAACATCTAGAGCGTGCAACATATTATTTTGTATTAAGATGTATAGATTTAAGGGAGAAATATTTTATTCTCACTCTTCACTAAGCAGTGGTAAGGTGCTGTAGTTTTGGAACATCATTTAAAAAAAGGGAATTTAGAAAATGTAAACAGTTCAGAAAAGGGCAACTATATTAATAAAAGAAATGGAGGGGTTTGACTATGCAGACAAGATTAGACAAGTTAAGGCTGTTTACACTGGAGAAGTATCATTTGTGCTGGGATATGATCATTTACAAATATATTAATGGGCCATATAATAAACTATCTTATGTTTTGTTCACTAAAGCTAGGTACACACCTAGCGATTTTTCCTCCTGACCGACCGTTCGATACTTTCGAACGGTCGGCCAGGAGGAAGGACTGTCGGTCGCGGCAAAAGCAGCCGCGTCCGATAGTCACCGCGACCGATTGTGCGGTCCATAGAGGACCGCACGATCGGACGAGGTTTTCCACCCTGTCCGATCGTCCTTTCGTCCGATTCGGACGAACGGTGGATCGGACATGGGCACATTCGGATTCGATAATTTCGGTCCGATCGACCGATACACTGAACTATCGGTCGATCGGACCGAAATATCTAATCGTGTGTACCCAGCTTAATAGGGTACTCGGGGGCATCCTTTAAGATTAGAAGAAAATAAATTTGATCTTCAGGTCAGGAAAGATTTTTTTTTTTTTAGTGAGAATGGTGAAACTATGGAAGAGTCTTCCAGCACACCAAATGGCAAGTTCATTAATCAAGAGAGGGCTGGATAAGCTTCTAAAATTTCAAAATATTGAAAATTACTGGTATTAATACATAAAGTCCTAGTTGAGTCAGGCAATCATTTACGATTGCCATTTGGAGTCAGGAAGGAATCTCTCCCCCACCCCCTCCTTTCCAGCTAGGTTATTTGCCTTCTCTTGAAAACAGTTACATAGGGCCCTGAAGGCTAAAAAGGTTCGACTAGATGGACTATTCAACCTCAAATACTATGTTACTAGAAAACCCAGGTTCCTTTTATATTCTCATTTAGGTAAATGCGGCCGTGTGTGTGTGTGTGTCACTGCAGTGTCTATGGATTCACCACTAGAGGGAGACAAACACACACACTGAGGCACGGATGCAGGACAAATGTAATTAAAACATCCTCTGCCGATATCAGAAAGCCCTCCAGCTCCCTCTCCCTTACACATAGTAAGTTCCTCCCTCCCCCAGTGGCCTGAACCGGACTTTAACTGCATCGGCACTGGCCTGGCATCCTGGCTTCTGCGTATGTGTGAACCTCTGCCTGTGCGCAAACAGGACAGGCAGAGCAACAAGTTCTCCTGCCCCTTGACATTCAGTTTCCCTCCCCCTGAACTGGACTGTTACTCCATTAAACTGTTACCTGGCACCTGTGTCACTCAACCTGTGGGGGGTGTCTGCATGCATGTGTATATCTGTCTGTATGTGTGTATCCATGTATGCGTATCTACATAGATGTGTATATGGATTCAGGTGTGTGTCTGTATGTATGTATGTGTCTCTTAATGTCTAGTGCCCGTTACTTTAACAGGCTTGTCTAGTAATCAATAAACTGAGAACTACTAAACCAATTATTTTATTATTAATGAATGCATCTACAAAATAAAATATGGTCTATATACAAAAAAATAGTGTAATATTCACAAATACATTGGCACGCCACCCTATTTATTACAACTGCCCTACGCCCATTAAAATACTTGCTAGTGCTAAGAGTAAAGAAATTCAGAAATGAAATACCTAGGATTATAGCACCATCTAGTGGTGAAAATTAAAGCAATGAGAACAATTTCCTCTTACATTAGAAAAATAGTAATATTATCAAAGAATCCCATTTGTCTGTTGCTTTAAAGAAAGTTGTGAATGACTTGTTCTCTGCAGACTGTATAAAAATGCCCAAGAATTATATCAATATCTAAAAGCTACAGGAATGAGACTTAGTCAAACAAAAGAAACAGCATACAGTACAGTTTGTACACAAAAAGATAATTTGCAGCATCCATCCCAGTTATATTGTGCATTTAATATCTACCCCAGTAGCTAGTAAGGGCAAATGGGTGGAAACTTCCTAAGGTAGATATATTTAAAGGTATTGGTCATGCTGAGCAGATTAAAGAAGCCGTGATGTAGTCATAGTAAGGAACTCTTCATAACTAAGCCTAGCACTGCCACAACGGCCAGTGTCCTTCTCCCGAAAAGCCTCAGTCATGCTCTGGAGTTGGGTACAAATCTGTATGAATCGGTCCAGCTGCAATCCTGGGTTGGCAGATCTCTGACCATATCTAGACATCACAAGTTGCACAAACTGGGGACTCAGGTTATATCCCATCTGGCCCAAGGCTAAAGCAAAATACAAGGAAGAAAAATATAAAAACAACCATAAAAGGGTAAAGTAGATTAAACAGAACCCGAAAAGTTAATGTAATTAGATTGTTAATAAATTTAATGATCATAGCAAGATATGAAAGCATATGTTACCATAAAATATGTATTTGGAATATAGAGGCTTTGTTTGCGCTTTACCAAAAGACCTTCAGGTTTCAGATCCCACAATCGATAATTAATGCACAATTGTCCCATACATATGGATGAAGGACTTCCAACAAAAATAATCAGCTTGAATAATGAAGAAACAATGTGATTAAGATAATGTGATCATGATAAACTGATCTGCACAGTCAGGATGTGCAAGGTAATTGGTATTGCAGGAGAAAGTAAGTTTACCTGTTCTGCCAAACCTTTAACGCATCGCTCAGGAAACAGCTTAGGATCACAAAGTAACAGAAACATTCTGAAATGGCTGCAAGATAAGTCTTAGGCTAGGTACACATGGGTTGACATTTTACAAGTCGCAGTGAAAATTGTTGATACCGATATTTCAGCGTGAACGATTGTGCAGTCCACAGAAGACCACACAATCGGCTGAAATTTACAGACATGGATGAAAGTTCAACCTTCATCGCTCATGGTTGGACAAAGAAATAACCCAGATATATCAGCCTGTGCATACCTAGCCTTAAGGTTCATACACATGTGCGATCGCGGGTCCCGACCTGCGACGCACGGTGTGTACGAACGATCGTTTCGGCCGATAATCGGCCCGTGTGTAGGGCCTTTAATGGTTGTTCGGTCAGGGATCGACGAATGACCGACTTGGCAGATCCCCGAATGACCGTCCGTTTCGGCTGATAAAGGCCCTACACACGGGCCGATTATTGGCTGAAAGGAACGATCATACACATCGTGCGTCGGGACCCGCGATAGCACGTGTGTACGAACCTTTAGGCGGTTTATAAAGTATTGAGCTTTATCCTTTAGTAGTGGATCCAACTTTGTAACAAACTACCCCCATTCTCTATCTTAAAGGATAAGTACACTGTAAAAGCAAGTTAAGTTTAATTGTAAGCTGCATCTTTAAAAAAAAACCTGAGCCTAGGAGGGACCTAGAAAAAAAAAAAAAGGGGGGGGGGGGTTGAGAAAGTTTTTTAAAAGCTGCAGCTTAAAATTAAACTTAACTTTCTTTTACAGTGTACTTATCTTTTAAGAATGAATTCCATAATAAAGTCACCCATTATTGTTAAAAGAAGATTGTTAAAAGGCTAAAATCAATGGTCACAGAGTGAATTGCATATTATTGAATTCTAATGATGTGCTACTTGCCAATTTATTCTAAAAAATTTGTGAAACACAGCCAGTATTCAAAACGTTAGCAAGGTAGTAGAGCATGCGACTTAAACGTTTATGTCAGTAGACAAAAGGCAGAGGCCCAAAATGTTTTCCCTCTAATTACACACCTTGCTGTAGCTCCACTTGATTAATGTTGCCAGATCTGTCTCTGTCATACTGCTGGAAAAGGCTTCTCCATTGCTGGATGAATCTCCACAAAGCTGAAAATCCAAACAGATCAATCCGTCCAGTATTACTCTTATCAAACATATCTAAAAAGAAGGAAGAGAATAAATAACTTTTTTAAACTTTAAACAGTTTATAAAGACAATGTTCTTCAGTTGAAAACACTGTGGCTGGAACATGAAGACTAGTTTTAAACATTACAGGGAGATTCAATAAAAGTTCATATCATTAAAAAATGGTGGGTTAATAGAAAGAAAAGAAGATCGTTGTTTGTGGAGGAATGGCCTCCACAGTGGCAAACTTTCAGGGTTATTTAATAAAAGTTCTTATCGTTTAAAAAGGTGCTAATTTTGCCCCAACCAATCAGATCTTATTTAACATTTGAAACCTAACTTCTTATTGGTTGGGGCAAAATTAGCACCTTTATAAACGAGAAGAACTTTTATTGAATCTCCCTGTTTTTTTGTCCAAAAAGTCACACAATCAGGGAGATTCAATAAAAGTTCTTATTTAAAATGGGGCTAATTTTGCCCCAACCAATCAGATGATAGCTTTCAAATGTTAAATAAGATCGGATTGGTTAGGGCAAAATTAGCCCCATTTTAAACGATAAGAACTTTTATTAAATAACTCTGAAAGTTTTCCACTGTGAAGGCCATTCCTCCACAAACAACGATCTTCTTTTCTTTCTATTAACCTATTTTTGCTATGGATGACAGACTTAAGCTCTGGAATAATACACAGATAATTAAGGTGGTAAGTATCATAACATGTAACAAGCTTATCACAATTTATAGATTTCTGTAGTGTTTGGTCAGGTTTACATAACTAAAATAATTCTTTAAATATGTAATTACTCCATTTATAGTACTAAATAAATAATAGGATAAAATAATAACACTGAATATGGCATCTTTACAGTACAGCTCTCAATTGCTTCATGAGAGCGGGACTTTATCAGATATTAGAAGCTTGGATAATTTTAATAAGCAGAATGGTCCTGACAGGTGGATGTCTGGGCATGTTTAGTAGATCCTCCCTACGCAAAGCTATCATGAGGAAAAGTGAGATGGCACCAAACAAATGAATAATAAAAATACAATAAATTTGTAAATGAAATGATTAAAGTTTAAGTACACTACAAAAACAAGTTAAGTGTAATTGGAAGCTGCAGCTTTAACTAATTATCTCCTCTTTTTTTTCCTGCTAGGTCCCTTCTGAGCTTAACAGTGGACCTGTAAAGTTCCTGACATCTTGGATATCCATTGCAGTCATCTGAGCTCTATCCCCCCAAGACTTCCTAGATCTCCTTCCACGGTGTGTCCCAAAATGCAAGGTCAGTTAGCACCGCGTGAGTGTCATCATGGTGCACGCGGTGTCGGCGCGTGCACGGAGGCATGCGCGCATGATGTCATCACACCGCGCTTATAACTGTGGCGTGATGATGTCACTTGCATTTTGGAACACACAGTGGAAGGAGATCTAGGAAGTCTTGGGGGCAGAGCTTAATTGACTGCAAAGGATATCCAAGATGTCAGGAACTTTACAGGACCACAGGAAAGCTCAAAAGAGACCAAAAAAAAAGGAGGAGCTGATTAGTTAAAGCTGCAGCTTCCAATTACACTTAACTTGTTTTTGTAGTGTACTTATCCTTTAAATACAGCAATTATACTAAACATATTTCCATGCAGAATCTGTAATGAACCTTAAAATCTGTTCTTATTTAGCAACTCACTCATCATCATAATGCAGGTTTCATCATTGAATGATGACCAATTGGAATTGACCAGTGCTTGCTTCAGCTCCTTTAAAGAAATATAGCCACTGCGATCTGTATCCACAGTCTGAAACCAAGAAAAAGCTTCTGGGTCTACTCCTGGAGGCATGTTCCCTAAGGAATAAGATATTTGGGTTAACGTAGAACAGTGGAAATTTCTTTTTGATGTTGCTTTTTTAGTGAATCTTTATACTTGAGACAAAACGAGTTCATGCAAATATAATCATTTAAAACATAATAAGTTTGCTTTAACTTAAGCTGGGTACACACGATGAGATATTTCGGTCTGATCAACCGATAGTTCAGTGTATCGGTCGATCGGACCGAAATTATCACATCGTATCGGACGCGGCTGCTTTTGCCGCGAGCAACAAACAGCCCTTTCTCCTGGCCGACCGGTCGAAAGTATCGAACAGTCGGTCAGGAGGAAAAATCGCTAGGTGTGTACCTAGCTTTAGACATCTAGCTAAACATTTAAACTGTTTATTATACTTAAACACTGACTGACCTGAATTGCTTAAAGGGTAACAGTGGTCTTCATACAACAGCTCTCTCAAGCTTGTGGCTAGCATTAGAAAATGATGATGCAGCTGATGGTGATGTTCTGTCCCAGAAATAGGATACAAGTGGGCATGCTCAAACCGGAGGCTTGAGGGCAGAGCAGTGGTGCAGTTGATATCACAGCTCACAGCGCTAGCAGGACACACCATTGTTTATGCCCCAAGGGGCTTACAATCTAATCACTAATGTGACACACACAACCAATCAGTATGTCTTTATGATTGTGGGGAAAACCAGAGGAAACCCACACAAGCACAGGAAGAACATACAAACTCCTTAAGGATATGTCCAAGGGTGGATTCAAACTCAAGGCTTTAGTGCTAGCCAAAAAGCGACCATGCTTTTTTTTATAAAGGGCACTTGTATGGAGACTCCAGTTCCCCTTTAATTTATAAACTATTTTTTTTTAACTTATCAAAGCAGAGAGTAACCCTTACATGCCTGGCCAAAGTATTTTTCTTCAAGGGCATGTTCACCCCTCTTAGGGCTAGGCCACACTATTGCGTTTTTCTTGCGTTTGTGCATGCATTTTATTAAAAAAATAACATGCATTTTCGGGTGTGTTGCGACTGCGATTTGCGGTCTGCATTTTTAATCGCAATCGCGTTTTCCTATACTTAATGAAAAAACGCATGCGCAAACGCAACAAAATCGCACATGAAATCGCATGCGCATTGTGGCCGTGCCCTTAAAGTTAGTTTTTAACATACACTCAATATCCTCAAACTCCATTTTCGCAATACTTACCTTTGTACCTCCTGAGTGAAGATATTTTACATTGAAGTCCACCAGTGCCTTGCTGCTTTCTGCCACCTACCGGTACTTTAAAGCTTTGTGAGCTTAACTGTCACAGCCTTAAAGGACAACAATACCCAAAAAAACAACATCTCCCCCATTACATAACCACAGTTCCAGCAGCTGAAACCACTTACTCTCATTTACAACTGTGCTGCCTTCCCTTAGATATCACACAGCAAAGATGAGTGCTAAAAGCCCGCCTCCTAGATGGCCCAGGGCCATGATTAACATATCACTTGCTATTGGCTGATGGGAATGTCTGTTACAACCTCTCTCCTCCTCTGCCAGTCAAACAAACTTGAACTTTTTGGTTGCTAGAATACAGCCTACATAATCAAGCTGATCAATGATGGGTGGAGGAGTGTTTTCTCACATGCCAGTTTTGAGTGACAGTTGCAGGCAGACAGAATTGTTATGCCCCCTTTACAGTGTGGCTAATTGAAGGCAGAGAGAAGCTCGAAATCAGGAAAAAGAATTATGGGGAGGGCTGCATACCATTACTCTTTTGAAAGCAGTTTTTTAAAAAAAAAAATGCATTGAGGCAATACAGTTATCCTTTAACTGACAACTAGCACCCCGGAAGAGCTCTGAGAGAGCAGCAAGTGACTGGCGGACTTCAAGGTAAGATATTTTATCTCCGGAACGCAGTGGAGAAAGGTAAGTATTATGAAAAAGGCCCTTAGTTTATTTAAATTTTTTTTTTATATTTTTAGGAGCGGTAAACATGCCTTACACCAGGGCTGGACAAATCATCCAATTATTTAGGAGCCAGCAACTTCATCCAATCAGCTTTAGCTCCAGCCATTTCACAAATAATACTAACTAATTGTACATTAAAAAATTACTTTGCCTCATTTCAATCTATAAATGAATACATGTAAGAAGCACTTACTCTGATGTGGTTGTGCGGCTGCATGAATTCAATCCAGTATTTGTTTTGCTCAAGCTCAGTCCCCCAGCTAGACTATCTGTGTGGATAAGCATGCTCAGTAATCCCTATGAAGCATCATTTGGAAAGGGAATTTCCCACCATGCAGTTCACACACCAACGGTCACCATTCCAGCAAAACCATACATAACAGAAGTTTGATACTTAGGAACTTGATTGACAGCTAAAATGTTATGCGCCCCCATACAGGCGATTGTCATTTTGAGCAATTCGATCAATTAAAATGGATCGCACAAAATATTTATCCAGTATATGCTGTTTTTCTGATCAACCACTTGACAATGTCGAGCTGTTTATCAGAAAAACAAAGGGAAATCTGTGGAAAGATCCAGGCCTCAACTTCGATCGGTTCTTTGGTTGACAGTCAGAAACATAGATATAGAGAGAAAGATAAATGGACAGACAGAAAGATAGACAGAGAGAAGGATAAATGGACAGACAGATTTTTAGGGGAGTTTGAGATCCATTGGTCATTAGACCTCTTGACATTCCCGTGACATTTGAGCAATGAAGCAGGAACCGCCTGACCTGTGCTTTATTGCAAGGTAATAATATTATTTCCATTACCATTAACTTTCCCAGTGCCAGCAGTTTCCCATTACCATTAACTTTCCCAGTGCCAGCAGTTTTCCATTACCATTACACTTTCCCAGTGCCAGCAGTTTCCCATTACCATTAAACTTTCCCAGTGCCAGCAGAGTTTCCCATTACCATTAAACTTTCCCAGTGCCAGCAGACTTTCCCATTAACTTTCCCAGTGCCAGTAGACTTTCCCATTACCATTAACTTTTTTCCAGTGCCAGCAGACTTTGCCATTACCATAAACTTTCCCAGTGCAAGCATTATAAAGTGGCAGGATAGGGATCTCAAAACTTCCTGTCACAGAGGCTGCTTGTTGTGTTAAAAATTGCATAGTAGCTTTTATATCCTGGTTTTTAAACTGCTCTCCTGTATATTTTAGCTGAGCTCCTCCCTTCACATTCTTCCATTTTCAACATTGTTGCAGAGTAGGGAGTGATGAACTCTGCTCTTTCTATTTAGCAACAATGTTGCAAACGGTCTAGGTAGTAGGAATAGGATCTCAAATAATAGGAACAGGAGAGCAGTTTTACACTGGGAAATTAAAGCTGCTTTAATTTAACACACAGTCGCCAGTAAACAATTTTCGGTCGACCTAGCGACCGGGATTTGTCCAGCCCTGCCTTACACTATTTAACCTCAGGACTAAAATAGGCCCACACACAATAACAACCATATGATACTAGTATCAAACAATTCATAGCATTGTGTATAATTTCAGTTGAGAAAAGGGGTCAGATAGATATTAGACATTGAAAGACTTGGTGAATAATGTGATACATAGCACCACACAAGCTTATTACTGCCTGTGCTGATTTTTTTCTGGTGGACAAACAGTTGACCTGTCAAACAGACACCATGCTGTGATCCACAGATGATGTGTCTTCTGGGAGTTACTTGCTATTATAACTGATCCACAGGTTCATGTTGTGAAGAAACAGCATGGAATGTGAGCATCTTGAGAAAAACGACTTACGCCAACTTAAAATAGCAGCTCACAACTGACCACAGAAGGGCATAGCAAAGGGAATATTTTTCTCAAAAAGAGCATATGCAGAATACCTAGGTATGTCCATATACAATATATTTGTTAAAAGTTGAAACAATAAATTTGTATGCTTTAAATTTTGCACCATTCTCTTCTTTGTGTGGAAACTTCTTGCTGCTGTCAGTGGCAATTTCACACATATCTAAGTCTATGGCCCTGCTCGGCTAATAGAAATAGGGAGGCAACAAGGACGTCAGCAAAAAGTTAAAGGGGAACTGTGGTCTGCATACAAGTTTTTTTTAAATGAAAGGCCAGGTTCCTACCTTTAAAACGAGTCATCAACCACCTCCCTATGTGCTGCACAGCCCAAAATATGAAGAAATCATTGATGAGAAAGTTAGCGGTGGGAGGTTTTGAATCTGCGGTCAGAAATACTACTTCCTCCTCTAATCTGCAGTTGGCATATGCTCAGTGAATGACTGGAGGGTGGGAGGGGGTTGGGGAGAACAGCACAGCCCTGCTTTTTGTAATGCCTCCCACTCGCTGGCCCTTTCCCCTCGTGGGCCCTTTGGCCCCTCTCCTTGCAACCCCCTGTGGCCCCTCCCACTCACAGACTCTGTGGCCCCACCCACTCACAGGTCCTGTGGCCCCTCCACCACTTGCACCTCAGACCAATACTCTACTACCCCCTACAGAAGACTGTAAAAGCAACCTTTTCAGCAGAGAAAGAAACAGATAAAGTTTAAAACTGCTGAATCTTTCTCTGCTAAAAAGGCTTTTACAGTTTTCTGTAAGGGGGGGAGGTTATTGGTCTGAGGTGCAAGTGGGGGAGGGGCAATGGGGAGGTCATTGGGGCACATGAGTGGGAGGGGCCACAGGAGGCTGCAAGGGAAGGAGCTAGGATGGGTCTGCAAGGGGAGTGGCCACCGGACTCATGAGTGGCAGGGGCCACAGGGCCCATGAGTGGGAGGGGCCACAGAAGGCTGCAAGGAAAAGGCTTAAGGGGGCCACATGGCCCACAAGTGGGAGGGACCACATGAACCATGAGTGGGCAGGGCCACAAAGCACATGAGTGGGAGGGGCCACAGGAGGCTGCAAGGGAAAAGCCCAAGGGGGCTGCAAGGGAAGGAGCAAGGGTAGGTCTGCAAGGGGAGGGGCCATGGGGGCCCATGAGGAGGAGGAGACACAGGGAAGAGGGACTGTCACATGGTTTCAGAGCAGGAAATGCAGGGATCTGGTGCTGCTCCTACCATATCACACATATAAATGTAAATATCTTCAAGACTATGTAAAATAAATAATGCAAGTAAATTGCAAAAATCCTCGAAAGCAATTCCTGTCAATTTACCTAAAGTCATTTTTGGACCACAGTTACCCTTTAATTTTTTTTTACAACGTTGCTAAAAAATACAGTCAAGTGTAAAATTTTACAACACATTCAGGTTTATTGATATTGTAGCTTCAATTCACCTTTACGCAAAAGATCAGCTAAATAAATATTACCCCTTTACATAATTGGTTATATTTTTAAAGGTTCACAATATTGCAGAGAAATGTTTTCCATATTGCTGCATGGAAGGTTAACATGGTTAATGTTTATACAACTGCTTTGCAGAGGAAAGTAAAGTGCTATCCAAAATAGAAGCAAAATCACTCTAGCAATAGCAATCAATCCCAATATTCTGCACACTCACCAGTAGGAGCACCCTGCCCATAAGGCCCATGGTGATGGCTGCCATATGAGGCAGATCCTGGCCCACCATAAGGCCCTCCTGGTGCTGGAGCACCATAGGACCCACCAGGAGCCCCTGGTGCAGAACTTCCGGGTCCGGGATATCCATAAACTCCACTTGATGAAGATGATCCATATGGTGCCCAAGGTGTTGGTCCTCCATAACCGGATCCAAGGTATCCTCCTCCACCATACTGTGGCCCTGAATAATAACTCCCTTGAGGGGCACCAGGAGGTTGTCCGGCTGATGCCTGATAGCCCTACAGGGAGGAAGGGAGAACACAACATATAACAATCTATATATACATATAAAAGTCAATGCATGTATGTGTGTTTGTATGTGCCAGAAAAACTTCCAAACGGCTGGGACATTTTTCATGAGACTTGGTATACTTATGTATAAGGACCTGGAAAAAAGCATAGGCTACTTTACAACTTTAAAAATGCCTCTGTACCCCCTTTTTTTCATCATTTTTTAAGTTAATTAACCTGTGTGCTGCCATCTGTTGGCGAATCAAGTTAATCGCACACCTTCCAAATGTCAGATTATTTAGGGCAGTACAATGCTTTACTTGATTTTGTTCTATTGTTGCTGTGATAGGAGGATGGAGCTGTCAATCATGAGGAGTAGCAGACCATGTAATGTAGCAATGTCATTTGACCACACAGTCACCTCCTCTCACTTGTGGTTTGCCCAGAGTCAAGATTAAGAGGTAAACTAACCAATCCAAGATAAGTCTAAGGGTTGGGCAGGCAGCTACTAATGGAGATCAGTCAGCTAAGGAAATGTGTAGTATCCCATTGCAGAGTGCTGATAGCCATGAAATGTATTTGTACAGCACAAGGCAAAAAATCCGATTTTACTTAAGGGGCATGACCACCCCTTTTTATATTTTTTTTGTGTAGTGTAGGGCTCCTTCCACCAGCCCCTAAATAAGTTTTTTACAGAAACTCCCCCGGTCATTTGCATGCTCAGCTTGCATGAAACTGTAAAAAGTAATATAGCAATTGGGGCTGGGGGAGGGGCTGGGGGAGGGAGCCCTACACTACAGCAAAGGGGTTATATGCTAGGGGGAGGGAGAGCAAAACGGGAGAGAGAGGGCTGCAGTGTGCATGGCAAAATTCTCCCGGATGAACTCTTCCAGGCTCCTGGTGGCCAGTTTTTGGGACGTTGAAGGGGCATAGCAGGGATGTAAGGTAAGGATTTTATTACACTACAGAGTGGGGCCAGTAGTGGGTTAAATTATAGTTTTGGGGGTGGACATGCCCTTTAAGTAAAGATAATAAGAACTGTGAATGGGATGACACTGCCCACACTAAATAAAACTGCACTGTAAGGGGTTTATTTTACTTCATACCTTGTGTCTCTTTTCCCCACAAACTACGGAAACCCCAGTATTAAAGGCCACGTACACACTCTTATCACTGACCTTAATTTTCCATGTGTCATTTTTGCAAATTGCGTTTTCTGGGGGGCATTGTGTATCAATAATTTAATTTGATCAATTGCAGTAAAAAACTAAAGTGCGACACGAGCTAAAGGGGGAGTTGAGGCGACACGAGCTAAAGAGGGAGGGTGAAGGCGACACGAGGCTAAAGAGGGGAGTTGAGGCGACACGAGCTAAAGAGGGAGTTGAGGCGACACGCGCTAAAGAGGGAGTTGAGGCGACACGCGCTAAAGGGGGAGTTGAGGCGACACGAGATAAAGGGGGAGTTGAGGCGACACGCGCTAAAGGGGGAGTTGAGGCGACACGTGCTAAAGGGGGAGTTGAGGCGACACGTGCTAAAGGGGGAGTTGAGGGAAACGTGCTAAAGGGGGGGAGTTGAGGAGACAGTGCTTAAAGGGGGCGTGAGGCGACAAGAGGCTAAAGGGGGAGTTGAGGCGACACGAGCTAAAGGGGGAGTTGCTGCGGCACGAGCTAAAGGGGGAGTTGCTGCGGCACGAGCTAAAGGGGGAGTTGAAGAGGCACGAGCTAAAGGGGGAGTTGAAGCGGCACAAGCTAAATGGCTGTGGAGGACTGGGACCTTTTGGCCTGGGGGGCAAACATAACCAATTGGCCCTTTCAATGTAAATCACAAAATGTTTGACCACGCCCACTTTGCTAAGGTCACACACACTTTGTTTAAGTTACGCCCATTTTTAAAACTATTTTACGTGGTTGCCTGCAATATTTTCGAGTGCATGATGTGGTTAAGATATCTAACAGTCTAATAAACTGGAGGGCTCACTTAACACTGGCTAATGACCTGGAGAGCTGATAGCACTGGCTATTAATCAGGAGGGATGGTAACACTGGCTAATGATATGTAGGGTTGACATAAATCATAAATGATTTTAGATTGTGGTGCATGTCAGCTCCCAATGTCAGTAAAGGAAAGAGGTTCAGCAGCAGATGAGGAGTCTTCTGTTCCTTGCCCATGTTAGATTTAGAAGCGGATGCTGTGCCGTTGAAGCATGTTACTTTCTAAAAGCTTTTGTGGCAGCCCAAATTTTTAATTGGAGACCAGCCCAGGGGGCATTTGCCCCTCAGCCTACTGGGCCAGTCCTCCCCTGCTAAAGGGGGAGTTGATGCGACAGGCGCTAAAGGGGGAGTTGATGCAGGCGACAGGCGCTAAAGGGGGAGTTTGATGCGACGGCGCTAAAGGGGGAGTTGAATGCACAGGCTCTAAAGGGGGAGTTGATGCGACAGGCCGTAAAGGGGGAGTTGATGCGACAGGCGCTAAAGGGGAAGTTGATGCGACAGGCGCTAAAGGGGAATTGATGCGACAGGCGCTAAAGGAAGTTGATGCGGTGCCCTAATGGGGAACTGATGCGATACGTGCTAAAGGGAAATTGATGTGATACTCGCTAACGGAAATTGATGCAATAGGTACTAAAGGAAAGTTGACATGAAGAGGAAGTTGATGCGATATGCGCTGTAGGGGAAGTTGATGTGCAGCACGCTAAAGGGGGGGGTGTGATGCGACAGGCGCTAAAGGGGGAGTTGATGCGACAGGCGCTAAAGGGGGAGTTGATGCGACAGGCGCTAAAGGGGAGTTGATGCACAGGCGCTAAAGGGGGAGTTGATGCGACAGGCGCTAAAGGGGGAGTTGATGCATCAGGCGCTAAAGGGGGGAGTTGATGCGACAGGCGCTAAAGGGAGTGGATGCGACAGGCGCTAAAGGGGAGTGGATGCGACAGGCGCTAAAGGGGGTGTGGATCGACAGGCGCTAAAGGGTGTGGATGCGACAGGCTAAGGGGAAGTTGATGCGACAGGCCCTAAAGGGGAATTGATGCGACAGGCGCTAAAGGGGAAGTTGATGCGACAGGCGCTAAAGGGGAATTTGATCACAGGCGCTAAAGGGGAAGTTGATGCGACAGGCGCTAAAGGGGAAGTTGATGCGACAGGCTCTAAAGGGGAAGTTGATGCGACAGCGCTAAAGGGAGGAAGTTGATGCGACAGGCGATAAGGGAAGTTGATGCACAGGCGATAAAGGGGAAGTTGATGCGACAGGCGCTAAAGGGAAGCGGATGCGACAGGCGCTAATGGGGAAGCGGATGCGACAGGCGCTAAAGGGGAAGCTGATGCGACAGGCGCTAAAGGGGAAGTTGATGCGACAGGCGCTAAAGGGAAGTTGATGCGACAGGCGCTAAAGGGAAGTTGTGCGACGCGCAAAGGGGAACTGATGCGACAGGCGCTAAAGGGGAAGTTGAAGCGACAGGCGCTAAAGGGGAATTTGAAGCGACAGGCGCTAAAGGGGAAGTTGATGCGACAGGCGCTAAAGGGGAAGTTGATGCGCAGGCTCTAAAGGGGAATTGATGCGGTAGCGCTAAAGGGAAACTGATGCGATACGTGCTAAAGGGGAAATTGATGTGATACTCGCTAAAGGGGAAATTGATGCAATAGGTACTAAAGGAGAAGTTGACATGATACTCGTTGAAGAGGAAGTTGATGCGATATGCGCTGTAGGGGAAGTTGAGGTTCTGCACGCTAAAGGGGAGGTTGAATCCATACACGCTAAGGAGGAAATTGATGCAATAGGCACTAAAGGGGAAGTTGATGCGACTCGCTACAGGGAAGTTGATGCTATAGGTGCTAAAGGGGAAGTTGCTGCCATATACGCTAAAGGCGAAATTGAGGCGATTGGCACTAATGGGGAAATTGATGCGAATGCGCTTAAGAGGAAATTGATGCAATAAGTGGTAAAGGGGAAGTTAATGCGATACCCGCTTAAGGGGAAGTTGATGCGCTGTGCGCTTAAGGGGAAGTTGATGCAATAGGCTCTAAAGGGAAGTTGATGTGATGCGTTAAGGGGAAATTGATGCGATAGGTCTAGGGGGGGGGGGGGGGGGGGGGTGGGAGGGGGGGGGGGGGGGGGGGGGGGGGGGGGGGGGGGGGGGGGGGGGGGGGGGGGGGAGTTGATGCGATACTCTCTAAAGGAAATTTATGCCATACGCGATAAAGGGAAATTGTGCAATAGCGCATAGGTGAAGTTGATGCGATACGCGCTAAGGGGAAATTTATGCAATAGGTGCTAAAGGCGAAGTTGACGTGATACGCGTTGAAGGGGAAGTTGATGTGATATGCACCGTAGGGGAAGTTGATGTGCTGCACGCTAAAGAGGAAATTGCACCCGCGAGTGGGCGGGGCTTGTGCACCCGCGAGTGGGCGGGGCCACATGGGGCTGTAAGAGAATGGGCCAAGGGGGCCTGCAACTGGGAGGGACCATGGGGTCCATGATTGTGAGGGACCAGGGGGCTGCAAATGGGAGGAGGAGCCACAGGGCAGATTGACTGACATGGTTTCAGAGCAGGAAGTGCAGGGGACCGGTTCTGTTTAATTCTGGAAGCGGGTTCGGGATGGATCTATAGACAAAACGGGCAATGCTGTGTACTCTACTATAGTTTGAAAAAGTGGTTCAGATTTAGTACTATATGTCACCCAGCTCAGTCTGACAGTAAGGGTAGATCTTCTCTGTTAGCCAGCCAAGGGGACAGCACTGCTCCTCCAATACAATTCAGTGATATTTTCTCCATGGGAAACTCCCTCCAGTCACTGATCCCCCAAACCTGACTCACACCCACAATGCTCTCTACTTAACACCACACAATCAGTGCTGACTAGTTGTTATCACACACCTCCTACCAAGGCCTTACACACACACCTTTATGTGTGTATATACATAGTATATACCTACTCTATGGGGGGACAGGTATAGTGGGGATACACATAACGCAAATAATTTGTTCCCATCACTCTCACAGCGCCCTTCTCATATACAAACTACCTATCCACGTTCACTTACCACTACAAAATCATTTTATTTTACCCCACTTACTGTCCATAAGGATAGCGCCATTTCACCCGTGACGTCACCGCTGCAAACCGCCCCCTTTCGTTGCCAGCTTTACTGCGGATGACTGGAAACGACGGGTGATGACGCATTGTCAGGATGGAACGCGTGGTGAGTGATGGGAGGTGTGGCGGAAGTATTCGCCAGTTAATATGCTTGAGATGGTCGGCGTTCATTTAAATCTGTGTGAAAAGCAGCCAGATCTGCAGTTATAGTGGGTCGTGGTTAGTGCCGCCTGTGTGGTCATCGATCTGTTAACTGGTGACACACAACCCTTGGAAAGTAGGAAGTTGGTTGAAGTTAAGTGAATGGCCGTCGCTGAGCCACAAGGTACATGGGTGGATCTGGGTCTGGAATGGAAGTTTCCAGTGGATCCATTACCAGCATAGAGGAGCCAGGAAGGTACACCGCTTAGTTACCAGGCAATATGCTGCTTTGGAACAATCTTAGAGGAAAAGAAAGTGCTTTAATTGCTATACATTGCAATAGTAGATGGATAAATAAATAAAAGTTACAGACTAGATAAATTCAATTGCACGACTAATTCCTCTCGTTTACACCCGGGACTGTGTCTGTGTCTTCGTTAGCGTGCGTGACTTTAAATCAAAAAAAGAATGCAGTGGCTCTTGGTAAATGAGATGAATGTCTGTAACGACACTAGATTAATAGAGCTAAACAAAGGTACCCTGAGGGTTGGGATGACAGGATATATGCATAAAAAAAACCTAAAACCCCTGTTCTGTGTCAGGGAGAGGGAGGATCTCTGTGCTATAATGTGATTGGCTGTCAGCTTCTAGGAAGCAAGGCTGCAACTTCCTTGTTTGTTCTGTTGAGATCTACAGAGCATGTGCCTGTACCCAGACACTTAGCTGGGGTTTACCCAGCTAAGGTGGATTGTGGGAGCTGACCCCTAGTACCACAGGTTATTTTCATAAATCACCCAATGGCCACAGCAAAGGGAAGGTGAGACACAGTTCTTGATAAAATTCATAAGATCCTTGAGGGTCTGGCGCACTCCGAAAACGATACAGCCGTCACAGCAGTTTGTATTGAAATCTACATACTTTATCAGCAAAAGTTAAAAGTAACATAGTTACCCAACGGCAGGAGTGCCCTGACGCGTTTCGGCTTCCTTTAGCCCTTAATCATAGGTGAAACCCCCCACCATCTTGACGCTCTTTTGTGTACGGCTGAAATGAGTGACATGAGAGGGAGTAATAGCACACCTCCCTTCACGTCTAAACGTAGGAAAACTCCGTCCGTCTGAGGAAAAGAAAACCCTGATCCCCACCAACCGCAAAACACAAGAGAGCCAAAATGAAAAAAAACCACAACTTTTTGACATATAGGAAAGAAACCTACAGACTATGATCAAAACAAAGTATCTGTATATCAGAAGAAATTTCCATTTACATAACAATGGCCACATAAAAAATACATTAGTGAGCTATATACCCCAACCTAAATGGTACCGGGCTACATAGAAACATATGGTTCTAATTTGATAGAAAGGGATTACACATAGTGTCTAAAAAGGCGTAAGAAATATATACATTACCAACCCCAGTCACTCTTTTGCTTATCTGTTTGGCACAGTTAACAAAATATAATAATTAGATGTATAGATACTAACATGATATTCTGGATAAAGGGACTCCACCTTAAAATATATAGATACTTACATAATATGCTAATCAAAGGACCCCACCTTAAAACCACCTGATTACCACACTCGTAGTAGAAGGATGACAAATTAATCTATGTACACATCACACCATATATAAATTCAGAACTATAGGCATTCTAGTGGCCAATTCAAAAATCCCCTGAATCTGCTTTCCTGAGGGAAGCTGTCCTATTATGATTCCTACTGTTCTGTTTAATTTGTCCTTGAACTACATTCCCTCCATTGCATATACAGAAATGTCTAAAATGGCTAAATTTGCCCCTACTTACGCAAATCTGCTTATGGGTGGTGGGAAGAAACTGTCCTTTACCACCACCCCGCCTTTCAGGTGTTTAACCAGTCGGTCATCGTATACTGTAGGTATATTGATGATTTAATTTGGATTTGGAACGGTCCACAACAGTCTTTTTTAGACTTTGTAGAATTCATGAATGATAACCCTTACAATCTCAAGTGTACTCACATGTTTGATCAAAAATCAGCGCAATTTTTAGATATCCAGTCTCCATTGGGTCCAAGGCAATCCATACAGAGGACTAATACCATATTGAGGTCCGATTCGAGTCATCCGAGACAGTGTGGAGGCATACCGTACGGATCGGACCTTCAAGAAAGCAGCTCAAGAAATGTCTAATAGATTCACACAGAGAGTTTACAATAAAAATTTGAAAAAATCCCTAGAAAAAGCGAAAAACAAAATAGGAAGGATCTTTAAAGGGGGCTAAACGTACCCATTTAGATAAGATGCGGACTCAAATGGGCAAACCTAAAGGAACTTTTTTTTCAACCCATTACAGCCCGCAGTATAATAAGATAATCCGCATCATTCGTAAGTATTTGCCGGTACTGGAACAGGATCTAGAGTTAAAAGAATCGAATGTTGTAAATTGTCCCCAAAAGAGCGAAGTCTATGAGGGATATGGTAGTCCCTAGTATGACAGTCCCGAGATATTGGGAAGGAAATGTGGTTAAAAATAAAGGGGACCTTTCCGTGTGGATCTGTGAGGTGTATGACGTGCCATCATATTGATAAAAGTCCGGAATGTATTAGCACCACTAAGAGAGAGGTTATCCATTGAAACAATAAATCACTGTAATTCTGACGTCGTGATTTATGTGTTACTTGTGGCAGTGCAGTCTCCAATAGGTAGGCTGCACAACAAGAACCCTCATATGCCAATTCGGGAGCATTTGAGAGACATTAAAAACGAATCAGAAGAGTCCAGTGGCTAGACATTTCTGTATATGCAATGGAGGGAATGATAAGTACTTGAAAGTTCAAGGACTTCAAGAAATTAAACAGAACAGTAGGAATCAAAATAGGACAGCTTCCCTCAGGAAAGCAGAATTCAGGAGTCCCTTTATCCAGAATATCATGTTAGTATCATAAATCTAATTATTATTATTTTGTTAACTAGTGCCAAACAGATAACAAAAGATGACGGGGTTGGTAATAATATAGTTCTTATGCCTTTTTAGACACAGGTGTAATCCCTTTCTGTTAAATTAGAACCATATGTTTCTATGTAGCCCGGTACCATTTAGTTGGGGTAATATCTCACTAAATGATTTTTATGTGGACATTGTTATGTAATGTAAAGTTCTTCTGATATACAGATACTTTGTTTGATCATATGTCTGTAGGTTTCTCTCCTATGTGTCAAAAGTTGTGGCTTTCTTCATTTTGGCTCTCTTGTGTTTTGCGGCTTGGTGGGGATCGGGGTTTTCTTTGCCTCCAGATGGACGGAGTTTTCCCTACATTTAGACCTGAAGGGAGGTGTGTCTATTCACTTCCCTCTCATGTCCTCATTTCAGCCGTACACAAAAGAGCATCAAGATGGCGGGGGTTTTCACCTATGATTAAGGGCTAAAGGAAGCCCGAAACGCGTCAGGGTATTCCTGCCGTTTGGGTAACTATGTTGCTTTTACTTTGTGCTAATAAAGTATGTAGATTTTAATACAAACTGCTGTGACGACTGTATCGTTTTCCTGAAGTGTGCCAGATCCTCAGTATCTTATTGAATTATCAAGTGGATGGAACCATAGCGAGGGTTCGGGGCAGCTTCACTCGGACCACCATGGGGAGCGGTGAGTGCCCTATATAGTGAATATGGATAAAGGTTTATCGTCATTGATGTGCAATTTTTACAACGAACACTAAGTTAAGCGACGACTCAGGGCTTAAGCACCTGGGCCAACAAAAGAAAAGGTGGGCGTTGCATTATTGGTCCCACCTTAGTTATCCTAACTACATTGGGGCAATTGTACATACATTGTACATAATGCTACTAACTTAGTCACAAGTGGCTACTTATATTTTCAGTGAGACACAGCTGATGTATGTTTGTGAATGTGCTCTGTCTATTGGGATAATGTTGTCTGGAGACTTTAGTTCCCCTTTAAAATAATGCTGTAGCTCATCCTTTTCGGGATTTACCAACAGTCGCAAACGCGATATTGAATCATGTTTGGGAGATTTACCCAGAGTGAATGCGGGTCTGGGTAAATCGCCCTGATTATGTAACAATGCCACCTTTAAACTCAGAGAGTCCTGAAAATACTTGACTGTAAAGCTAATTTCACACGATTGACATGTGGACATTTTGTTTTCGATTCCAGTTTGCACACAGAACATCATATCCTTCAACATTACTGTGTAAATAGTACACTCATAGACTTTTTAGGGGTTGTTACAGATACCCAGAATCCCCCCTTTCTGCTGGCTTATTATCTGCAGTGCTGTCACCCTTGATATCATCAGAAATGAAGGGTATGTCAGTCTGAAAGGGGATTAAAACATGTGAGCCAAGATGAGACATGGAAATATTGTGTTACTGGTTTGGGGACAGGTTTCAAACTGATGACGAGACAGTGATCCGCCACAGTAGCACAAATAGTACCAGTATTAGCATAACTGGACTCCAGAAAATGTAACATTTATTTGACTGACAAATTGTGCTGTTAATCTAATGAGGTTTGCTTCTGTAAAACAAGGATAAAAAAGTAAACATTTGAGCTAATATTACATACCCATACCTCATACTGTTAAATGGTCTTTTAACTCCTCACATTTTTTTAAAGAAAGGGAGCATTATTTAGCAGCAAAAATAATTATAAAGAAGGTATATTTAACATGGGAGTAGCCTTTAAAGGGGCATGGCTAAAACCTTTTTAGAAATCACTCCCTTGGAAATCTTGAGTTTGCCCCTATGCACTTATATAAACAACATACAGGGAGATTCAATAAAAGTTCTTATCGTTTAAAATGGTGCTTTTTGCCCTAACCAATCAGATCTTATTAACATTTGAAAGCTAACATCTGATTGGTTGTGGCTAAATTAGCACCATTTTTTACGATAAGAACTTTTATTGAATAACCCTGATAGTGCAGAGATGGAGGGTGTCATAAAGTGAACCTAATCTTAGCTGATCTAATATTTTAGTGTCAGCTCAGTAACCTCTTAGAACTATGAAATTAATGTCTTTATGTTGTAGTCAACCTCAGAGCACACTGTTGTTCTGTTTGATGTTCCTTATAAAATAGGTGAGCCCACACTTTTTCCACAGAAAGACGTATATGCTCACATTTTAAGTGCATTTAAAGAAAATGAAAGCTTGAAAACGATTTTCCCGTATATTGCTTATATTTAGAGGAATGTAATGGTGCTCTTGGATGTTTAAGGTCAAAGTAAAAAAATGTAGAAGTAAGAATTAGGTACTGCAGTGAATTAATAAACTGCTGTTTGCAATGGTTAAATCACTTTGGCCACTAAAACAATGACTCGACCAATACATACCCATGCATAGATTCAGCCAAACTGAGGCACGAGCATGCTCCCTTCGCTGAGTCACCTGACACCTGACTCAGTGACGACTGTTTCCGGCTAAAATTTTTACCCACGCATACAGCTGTAGAGAGAGCTGAGGGAATGAAGGAAAGTCTATTTCTGGGATTTTTCTTTAACGTATGAACCCGGCAGTTAGGTTGTGTAGGAGGGGTGCCCTACACTACAGAAAAATTCTCCCTACACCACAGAAAAGAACAGAGCAGAGGGATTCTTAGGGGAGAGCTCACCTGCACATGCCAGAGTACTGGCTGAGGACAAGGAAGCAGCAGGCAATGGATGACACACAGACAGCTCCTACTTCTCACTTTTTGGGATTTGGAAGGCACTGCAGGAGAACCATAAGGAGCAGAGGAGTATGGTAAGGATTTTGTAACACTACACCAGTGGGTCCAGCACTGGGGCAAATTTTAATTTTGGGGGTGACATTCCCTTTGAATTGAAGAAAGGTAAGACATAGCTCTTTTACCCCCCTTCTTCAATTAAGGTAAAATCAGATTGGTTCACTGTTTAAGTAAACCTATCCTTTAAGGGCACCATTTCCCCATAAACCTTTAATCTGTCTCCTACCTTCAATCTTTCTTTTTCACTTGTACTTTTTTCCCTAGTTCTTTTTTCCTTTGATTTTGAAATAGTACAGAATATAGTCTTGCCCCACTAGATTCTGGGATAATTCTGCACTTCATGTGCTGGATTGGTTTATTACAAAATGTGGGGGCTGGATTGATCTGCTCTAAAGGTTTGATGTATGTGCCAGTTAAGCAGGAGCCAGTATAATGTTTTTCAGACTAGCCCCCCCCACTTTTGCCTCCACAAATGGTAACATGCCTCAAAAGCCCCAAGCCTGCATTATTTTACAAATTTACAACGCCTCCCACCATGGGATATAACAAAGCAGAAATGAAGGGAGGGAACCAAAATAGATGCAAATAAAGATAATTATTCTCCAGCAGAAGACCAACTCTGGAGGAAAAGCTTGAGGATACATTTACAGAATAATGCTAAATGTATTGGTGATGACCAGGTGGTTCTTTGCATCTCTTCCAAGGAGAAACTGTCTGCAAGTGGCCAGAAAGCTGACAAAGCTCTTGTTGAATGAGCCCGAATGGTAAGGAGCGCCTCTCTGGAAGTTAAGTTGAAGCTTAGCCTAATACTTCTTGGATCAATTGGTTACTGTTGACGCTAAAGGGCTGAGTTCGAGAATATATTTCCTTAAGAAGAATACGGAATCCAACAGTTTAACATTAGAGAATTCATCTCTTCAGGCAAATGCACTTGGTTAATCCTTAAAGAATGATTGGTTATCCTTAAAGAATGAATTTCTGAAATTCTTCTGCCTGAGTTAAAGCGATAAGTATCCAGTCTTACAAGGTAAGTTCTCTTAATTTCTTTGTGGAGAATAGGCCAAATGGATAAGATTTTTACAGGGAGATTCAATAAAAGTTCTTATTGTTTAAAATAGTGCTATTTTGCCCCAACCAATCAAACTTATGTAACATTTGAAAGCTAACATCTGATTGGTTGGGGCAAAATTAGCACCATTTTAAAAGATAAGAACTTTTATGAATAACCCCCTTAGTTCCACAACCCGATGTAAGTTCCAAGGGAAAGAAACTAGTTTTGAACTTAGGCTTCAATTGTTTGACTACTTGCATAAATCTTATAATAGGATTCAGAGCCCAATGCTCAGAGGAAAGACCTGAAATGGCTGACTCCTGGCTCTTAAGAGTACATAGACTGTTAAGAAGCCTAGTTATAGAAACTATATGAGGTGCTGGGCTGAAAAAGATTTGTGTTATTAGATAAACACCATTGAAGAAATGTGGCCCATTCTAAAATAATTATTGGCTGTAGGACTCTTTATAGTAGCAATAAGTGTGAAGATTACATCTTCAAAAGGCCCTGGTCCTTGAAGGTATATATGCAAGAGGAGCATACTACTTCTTAGTGAATTTTCATAATTTATTAGTGCATAAACAACGAATACAATGAAAACCTTGTATTCATTGTTATGCACTAATAAATTGTGAAAATTAACTAAGAATTAGTTTATTCCTCTTTCTTATATACTCTTTGGATTGCCTTAACCCTTTGGGTAGGAGGACTGGAGGATTGCAACCTACCAACTACAAGTCCAAAGCCAACTACAGTTGTGCTAGAGTGGCTTCTAATCGGATTGAAATGCCTTTCAAGAGCCAGGTTTCAAATGAAGACTGCTTAAAGATGGATAAAGCCCTGAGACAAAATCCAGAATCCATGGAAGTCCTATGGGCGGTCTATTAAAAGATTCCTTGCAGTTGAAAACCACGGCCTCTTGGGCCCCGAAGGCAGAATGGAGAATGGCAATAACCTTGGTTTGTCCATCTGAATTTTTCTGGAGAATTCTCAGTATTAACAGAAGAGAACATGTACAGTATGCTAGATTGATCTTCCAAGGAATGGAGAATGCATCCGTGGCTAGATTGTCATTCTGTTTGAATCTTGAACAAAAGACTTGGATTTTTTGTTGTTTAACGTTCCACATGCAGACCTCCCTGAAGACTTCTTGTTTCAGTTTCCATTCTCCTGAAGAAAGGTCTTATGACTAAAAAAATTTGCTTGAGTGGTTTAGCTGGAAGGGCAGGTAAACTGCTTTTAAATGTACAGTTGTTTTCAAAATTATTCAACCCCCACTGAAATTGAGTGTTTTGGCCAGTTTGACATTGATTTTAATCATTTCTGCCATCTTGTTTACAATTTCCAGTTTATAACGGCTTTTTAAACGTGAAGCATTGCTTGACACAATTGGCTTGCAGCGATCTACAGGTATCTTAGCCCATCTTCATGGGCAAAAGCCTCCAGTTCGAACACATTTTTAGGCTTGCGCGCTGCAACAGCTTTCTTTAAGTCCCACCAGAGTTCTCAATGGATTTAAGTCTGGTGACTGCGATGGCCACTCCAAAATATTCCGCCTTTAATCTGCAACCATGCTCTAGTGGATTGGAGTATGCTTGGGATCATTGTCCTGTTGAAAGGTCCAACGTCTCCCAAGCCTCAGGTTTGTGGGACTGCATCACATTTTTTCCAATATCTCCTGGTACTGAAGAGAATTCATGGTACCTTGCACACGCTGAAGCTTCCCTGTACCTGCAGAAGCAAAACAGCCCCAAAGCATGATTGACCCCCCCCATGCTTCACAGTAGGCAAGGTGATTTTTTTCATAGGCCTTGTTCTTCCTCCCCAAACATAGCGTTGTCCATGGCCCAAACAGTTCTAATTTTGTTTCATCAGTCCACAGAACACTTTTGTGTTTGTCCACATGACTTTTAGCATACTGCAGTCGGCTCTTCTTCTTTGGAGACAGCAAGGGGTGCGCCTGGGAGTTCTGGCATGGAGGCCTTCATTATGTAGTGTGCGCCTATTTTTTGAGCTGAAACTTCAGTACCCGCATCTGACAAATCTTTTTTTCAGTTCCTCAAGCATCACACAGGGACTTTTTTCCACTTTGCGCTTCAGGTAGCGCACAGCAGTCAAAGTCAGCATCTTCTTTCTGCCACGACCAGGTAGCGTTTCAACAGTGCCCTTTGCCTTGATTTGTGAATGATGCTTCCTATGGTGTCTCTTGGTATGTTTAACATCTTTGCAATCTTCTTATAACCATTGCCCTTCCTGTGAAGAGAATCACCCATTCTCTTGACTTCACCATGTTTATCACACACCAGTAAATGTCTAGAAGGAGCTAAGTATCACAGTCATTTTAAATCTGCATAATTGGTGCTTATTATGCTTGATTTCTGCTCGATGACATCCACATTGTTTTCAATACCTGATCGAAAACACTTGAATGAACCTCTGTTCTTAAGAGTGGTAGTCTTAGGGGTTGAATAATTGTGTGCAATGAAGAAATCACAAAAAAACATTTAATACTGTATTACAAAAACAATTAATGTCATTTAGTTGCATTTAGTTCTTTAAAAAGTGTACAAATGTACACAGAATTCCTAAAACCCTTTACAGCATTGGGGATTGAAAATTTTGACACAACTGTAAAAGATGCCTTTCCGACCAGAGAATCCAGCTTCGAGTTCCCCTTGTTGTTGAGATATGCTACCACGAAGATAGAAACTCGCCTGCAAATGCGTTCCACTGCTAGCTCTTGTTAAATTAATTGAAGAATGGAGGTAAGACATAGCTCTTTTACGATATGTTCCTTTACCTTTCCTTTAAGATTACATTAACGACTAATAAACTGGAGTGCTGACAACACTGGCTAAGAACTGGAAGCCTGACAAAACTGTATTGAACTGGAGGGCGACTAACAGTGGCTAATGAACTGGACAGCTGACAACACTATGAACTGGAGGCTGATTAAAACTGGCTAATGAACTGGAGGGCTGAGTACACTGTCTAATGAACTGGATGGATACTACACTGGCTAATTAAACGGGGGGGCTGACTACACTTGCTAATGAACTGAGGGCTGACAAGACTAATGAACTGGAGGGCTGGCAATACTGGCTAATGAACTAGAAGCTAACTAACCTGTCTAATAAACTGGAGGGCTAACTACACTGGCTAATGACCAGGATTGCTAACTGCACTGGCTAATGAAGTGGGGGGTAACAACACTGATGACAATGGGTAATGATCTGGGGGGCTGGAGTACACTGTCTAATGAACTGGAGGGCTGACAACAATGGCTATTGAACTGGAGGGCTGACAACACTGGCTATGTGCAAACCACAGAACAAGAATCCGGGCAGGCAGCAGGAGTAAAACAGGTATTAAAACTTGACTTTTATTCCTTCAGTTTAAAAACATCAGAACAGGATAGCATACAGACCGAAGCAAGAAAAACACAGACTCTGTCTCAAGTTTAATACCTGTTTGACTCCTGCTGCAGCCGGATTCTTGTTCTGTGGTTTGCACTCTTACACACCGAGGAGGAGACGGTGTTCCTGATGGGCGTGTGAGACGCTGAGTTGAATGGAGGATCAGCGCTAGAGGCTCATGGACCAAGGTACTACTTGTAAGTTTAACACTGGCTAATGAACTGAAGGGCTGACTAACACTGTCTAATGAACTGGAGGGCTGAGTACACTGTCTAATGAACTGGAGGTCTCACTACACTGCGATAAACTGGAGAGCAGACTACACTTGCTAATAAACTGGAGGGCTGACAACACTCATAATGAACAGAAGGTTCTGACGAACTGCATAATAAACTGAAGGACTGACAACACTGTTTAGTGAACGGGAGGGCTGACACACTGGCTAATGGACAGGAGGGCGGACAACACTGACTAATGAATTTGGGGGCTAACAACACTGAGTAATGAACCGGTGGCTGGCTTCACAGGCTAATGAACTAGAGGGTTGACTACATTGGCTTATGAACTAGAGGGCTGACACCCTGGGTAATGAACTGGAGGGCTGAATAACACATACTTTAAACATACTGAAGTGACTGCTCAACTTTCTCTTGGGGGTCTGCTGGGGCCAAACCTCCAAAGGTTTTGGAAACTACAAAATGCAACCAAGGGATGCTGGGAGTTGTTGTTTCTTAACATCTGAAGTTAACAGGTTTGCATTACTGCTAAATAGGTACACCCCCCCAAGAGGAAGTTACGCATTCACCATCCTTACCTGTACACCGCAGTTAGACAGAAGATAAAAATGCCCCCCACCCCATGGATTTACAAGCAGAAGTGGATTCAGTATAACTAACAGAACTTACAGTTACTCCCTCCTTCTCTGGAGAATCACAGAAGACTCCAAGTTCAGACAAGGGGCAGAGCCCCATAGACATTAAAGCCATTTACTGTGCCTTAGGGCCATGCAGCAGACACAAGGAAATCCAGGAAGCACACGGCCCCTTTCTCTTTTTCATCCAAGAACAGAGCTCCTGTGTGGTGAATGCAGTATTGCAGGGAAAACTGTTTATTTTCTCCCCCTTTTTCTCCGGGCCCCAGGCAAGTTCAGGCCCCATACAGGCAGCCTTGTACCAACATTCAAAATCTGAAATTAAAAGCTAGGCTTGCTGTACTTAAACAGTTCCCTGAAGTTGGAGGGGGGGTACTCACCCTGTTGTCCTAAATTCCTTGGACTATGTGTCCAGGCAGGTTGCCCCTCTGGAGCTGGCATCTGTAGTGACACAGGCAATTTAGTGATATTGCGTGTTTATCGTATGTACTACAGTAGCCTAAATGTACGCTCCATGTGGTAGCATGCGACAGGCGCTAAAGGGGAAGTTGATGCGACAGGCGCTAAAGGGGAAGTTGATGCGACAGGCGCTAAAGGGGAAGTTGATGCGGCAGGCGCTAAAGGGGAAATTGATGCGGTAGGCGCTAAAGGGGAAACTGATGCGATACGTGCTAAAGGGGAAATTGATGTGATACTCGCTAAAGGGGAAATTGATGCAATAGGTACTAAAGGAGAAGTTGACATGATACTCGTTGAAGAGGAAGTTGATGCGATATGCGCTGTAGGGGAAGTTGATGTGCTGCACGCTAAAGGGGAGGTTGAATCCATACACGCTAAGGAGGAAATTGATGCAATAGGCACTAAAGGGGAAGTTGATGCGACTCGCTACAGGGGAAGTTGATGCTATAGGTGCTAAAGGGGAAGTTGCTGCCATATACGCTAAAGGCGAAATTGATGCGATTGGCACTAATGGGGAAATTGATGCGAATGCGCTTAAGAGGAAATTGATGCAATAAGTGGTAAAGGGGAAGTTAATGCGATACCCGCTTAAGGGGAAGTTGATGCGCTGTGCGCTTAAGGGGAAGTTGATGCAATAGGCTCTAAAGGGAAAGTTGATGTGATGCGTTAAAGGGGAAATTGATGCAATAGGCGCATAGGTAGAAGTTGATGCGATACGCGCTAAAGGGGAAATTTATGCAATAGGTGCTAAAGGCGAAGTTGACGTGATACGCGTTGAAGGGGAAGTTGATGTGATATGCACCGTAGGGGAAGTTGATGTGCTGCACGCTAAAGAGGAAATTGCACCCGCGAGTGGGCGGGGCTTGTGCACCCGCGAGTGGGCGGGGCCACATGGGGCTGTAAGAGAATGGGCCAAGGGGGGCCTGCAACTGGAGGGACCATGGGGTCCATGAGTGTGAGGGACCAGGGGGGCTGCAAATGGGAGGAGGAGCCACAGGGCAGATTGACTGACATGGTTTCAGAGCAGGAAGTGCAGGGGACCGGTTCTGTTTAATTCTGGAAGCGGGTTCGGGATGGATCTATAGACAAAACGGGCAATGCTGTGTACTCTACTAGTAGTTTGAATAAAGTGTTCAGATTTATGTACTATATGTCACCCAGCTCAGTCTGACAGTAAGGGTAGATCTTCTCTGTTAGCCAGCCAAGGGGACAGCACTGCTCCTCCAATACAATTCAGTGATATTTTCTCCATGGGAAACTCCCCTCCAGTCACTGATCCCCCAAACCTGACTCACACCCACAATGCTCTCTACTTAACACCACACAAATCAGTGCTGACTAGTTGTTATCACACACTCTCCTACCAAGGCCTTACACACACACCTTTATGTGTGTATATACATAGTATATAACCTACTCTATGGGGGGACAGGGTATAGTGGGGATACACATAACGCAAATAATTTGTTCCCATCACTCTCACAGCGCCCTTCTCATATACAACTACCTATCCACGTTCACTTACCACTACAAAATCATTTTATTTTACCCCACTTACCTGTCCATAAGGATAGCTCGCCATTTCACCCGTGACGTCACCGCTGCAAACCGCCCCCTTTCGTTGCCAGCTTTACTGCGGGATGACTGGAAACGACGGGTGATGACGCATTGTCAGGATGGAACGCGTGGTGAGTGATGGGAGGTGTGGCGGAAGTATTCGCCAGTTAATATGCTTGAGATGGTCGGCGTTCATTTAAATCTGTGTGAAAAGCAGCCAGATCTGCAAGTTATAGTGGGTCGTGGTTAGTGCCGCCTGTGTGGTCATTCGATCTGTTAACTGGTGACACACAACCCTTGGAAAGTAGGAAGTTGGTTGAAGTTGAAGTGAATGGCCGTCGCTGAGCCACAAGGTACATGGGGTGGATCTGGGTCTGGAATGGAGAGTTCCAGTGGATCCATTACCAGCATAGAGGAGCCAGGAAGGTACACCGCTTAGTTACCAGGCAATATGCTGCTTTGGGAACAATCTTAGAGGAAAAGAAAGTGCTTTAATTGCTATACATTGCAATAGTAGATGGATAAAATAAATAAAAGTTACAGACTAGATAAATTCAATTGCACGACTAATTCCTCTCGTTTACACCAGGGACTGTGTCTGTGCTTCCGTTAGCGTGACTTTAAATCAAAAAAAGAATGCAGTGGCTCTTGGTAAATGAGGATGAATGTCTGTAACGACACTAGATTAATAGAGCTAAACTAAAGGTACCCTGAGGGTTGGGATGACAGGATATATGCATAAAAAAAAACCTAAAACCCCTGTTCTGTGTCAGGGAGAGGGAGGATCTCTGTGCTATAATGTGATTGGCTGTCAGCTTCTAGGAAGCAAGGCTGCAACTTCCTTGTTTTGTTCTGTTGAGATCTACAGAGCATGTGCCTGTACCCAGACACTTAGCTGGGGGTTTACCCAGCTAAGGTGGATTGTGGGAGCTGACCCCTAGTACTCACAGGTTATTTTCATAAATCACCCAATGGCCACAGCAAAGGGAGAGGTGAGACACAGCTTCTTGATAAATTCAATAAGATACTTGAGGGTCTGGCGCACTCCGGAAAACGATACAGCCGTCACAGCAGTTTGTATTGAAATCTACATACTTTATTCAGCAAAAGTTAAAAGTAACATAGTTACCCAAACGGCAGGAGTGCCCTGACGCGTTTCGGCTTCCTTTAGCCCTTAATCATAGGTGAAACCCCCCACCATCTTGACGCTCTTTTGTGTACGGCTGAAATGAGTGACATGAGAGGGAAGTGAATAGACACACCTCCCTTCACGTCTAAACGTAGGGAAAACTCCGTCCGTCTGGAGGAAAAGAAAACCCTGATCCCCACCAAGCCGCAAAACACAAGAGAGCCAAAATGAAAAAAACCACAACTTTTTGACATATAGGAAAGAAACCTACAGACATATGATCAAAACAAAGTATCTGTATATCAGAAGAAATTTCCATTTACATAACAATGGCCACATAAAAAATACATTTAGTGAGCTATATACCCCAACCTAAATGGTACCGGGCTACATAGAAACATATGGTTCTAATTTGATAGAAAGGGATTACACATAGTGTCTAAAAAGGCGTAAGAAATATATACATTACCAACCCCAGTCACTCTTTTGCTTATCTGTTTGGCACTAGTTAACAAAAATAATAATAATTAGATGTATAGATACTAACATGATATTCTGGATAAAGGGACTCCACCTTAAAAATATATAGATACTTACATAATATGCTAGATCAAAGGACCCCACCTTAAAACCACCTGATTACCACACTCGTAGTAGAAGGATGACAAATTAATCTATGTAACACATCACACCATATATAGAATTCAAGACTATAGGCATTCTAGTGGCCAATTCAAAAATCCACCTGAATTCTGCTTTCCTGAGGGAAGCTGTCCTATTATGATTCCTACTGTTCTGTTTAATTTGTCCTTGAACTTATCATTCCCTCCATTGCATATACAGAAATGTCTAAAATGGCTAAATTTGCCCCTACTTACGCAAATCTGCTTATGGGGTGGTGGGAAGAAACTGTCCTTTACCACCACCCCGCCTTTCAGGTGTTTAACCAGTCGGTCATCGTATACTGTAGGTATATTGATGATTTAATTTGGATTTGGAACGGTCCACAACAGTCTTTTTTAGACTTTGTAGAATTCATGAATGATAACCCTTACAATCTCAAGTGTACTCACATGTTTGATCAAAAATCAGCGCAATTTTTAGATATCACAGTCTCCATTGGGTCCAAGGCAATCCATACAGAGGACTAATACCATATTGAGGTCCGATTCGAGTCATCCGAGACAGTGTGGAGGCAATACCGTACGGATCGGACCTTCAAGAAAGCAGCTCAAGAAATGTCTAATAGATTCACACAGAGAGTTTACAATAAAAAATTTTGAAAAAATCCCTAGAAAAAGCGAAAAACAAAATAGGAAGGATCTTTTAAAGGGGGCTAAACGTACCCATTTAGATAAGATGCGGACTCAAATGGGCAAACCTAAAGGAATCTTTTTTTCAACCCATTACAGCCCGCAGTATAATAAGATAATCCGCATCATTCGTAAGTATTTGCCGGTACTGGAACAGGATCTAGAGTTAAAAGAAGTAATCAAAGAAGGTTGTAAATTTGTCCCCAAAAGAGCGAAGTCTATGAGGGATATGGTAGTCCCTAGTATGACAGTCCCGAGATATTGGGAAGGAAATGTGGTTAAAAATAAAGGGGACCTTTCCGTGTGGATCTGTGAGGTGTATGACGTGCCATCATATTGATAAAAGTCCGGAATGTATTAGCACCACTAAGAGAGAGGTTTATCCATTGAAACAATATATCAACTGTAATTCTGACGTCGTGATTTATGTGTTAACTTGTGGCAAGTGCAGTCTCCAATATGTAGGCTGCACAACAAGAACCCTCATATGCCGAATTCGGGAGCATTTGAGAGACATTAAAAACAAGAATCAGAAGAGTCCAGTGGCTAGACATTTCTGTATATGCAATGGAGGGAATGATAAGTACTTGAAAGTTCAAGGACTTCAAGAAATTAAACAGAACAGTAGGAATCAAAATAGGACAGCTTCCCTCAGGAAAGCAGAATTCAGGAGTCCCTTTATCCAGAATATCATGTTAGTATCTATAAATCTAATTATTATTATTTTTGTTAACTAGTGCCAAACAGATAAGCAAAAGAGTGACTGGGGTTGGTAATATATATAGTTCTTATGCCTTTTTAGACACTATGTGTAATCCCTTTCTGTTAAATTAGAACCATATGTTTCTATGTAGCCCGGTACCATTTAGGTTGGGGTATATAGCTCACTAAATGTATTTTTTATGTGGACATTGTTATGTAAATGTAAAGTTCTTCTGATATACAGATACTTTGTTTTGATCATATGTCTGTAGGTTTCTCTTCCTATGTGTCAAAAAGTTGTGGCTTTCTTCATTTTGGCTCTCTTGTGTTTTGCGGCTTGGTGGGGATCGGGGTTTTCTTTGCCTCCAGATGGACGGAGTTTTCCCTACATTTAGACCTGAAGGGAGGTGTGTCTATTCACTTCCCTCTCATGTCACTCATTTCAGCCGTACACAAAAGAGCATCAAGATGGCGGGGGTTTTCACCTATGATTAAGGGCTAAAGGAAGCCCGAAACGCGTCAGGGTATTCCTGCCGTTTGGGTAACTATGTTGCTTTTAACTTTTGCTGAATAAAGTATGTAGATTTTAATACAAACTGCTGTGACGACTGTATCGTTTTCCTGAAGTGTGCCAGATCCTCAAGTATCTTATTGAATTTATCAAGTGGATGGAACCATAGCGAGGGGTTCGGGGCAGGCTTCACTCGGACCACCGATGGGGAGCGGTGAGTGCCCTATATAGTGAATATATGGATAAAGGTTTATCGTCATTGATGTTTGCAATTTTTACAAGCGAAACTAAGTTAAGCGACGAGCTCAGGGCTTAAGCACCTGGGCCAACAAAAAGAAAAGGTGGGCGTTGCATTATTGGGTACCACCTTAGTTATCCTAACTACATTGGGGCAATTGTACATACATTGTACATATATGCTACTAACTTAGTCACAAGTGGCTACTTATATTTTCAGTGAGACACAGCTTGATGTATGTTTGTGAATGTGCTCTGTCTATTGGGATAATGTTGTCTGGAGACTTTAGTTCCCCTTTAAAATAATGCTGTAAGCTCATCCTTTTTCGGGATTTACCAACAGTCGCAAACGCGATATTGAATCATGTTTGGGAGATTTACCCAGAGTGATAGCGGGTCTGGGTAAATCGCCCTGATTATGTAACAAATGCCACCTTTTAAACTCAGAGAGTCCTGAAAATACTTGACTGTAAAGCTAATTTCACACGATTGACATGTGGACATTTTGTTTTCGATTCCAGTTTGCACACAGAAGCATCATATCCTTCAACATTACTGTGTAAATAGTACACTCATAGACATTTTTAGGGGGTTGTTACAGATACCCAGAATCCCCCCTTTCTGCTGGCTTATTATCTGCAGTGCTGTCACCCTTGATATCATCAGAAAATGAAGGGTATGTCAGTCTGAAAGGGGATTAAAACAATGTGAGCCAAGATGCAGACATGGAAATATTGTGTTACTGGTTTGGGGACAGGTTTCAAACTGATGACGGAGACAGTGATGCCGCACAGTAGCACAAATAGTACCAGTATTAGCATTAACTGGACTCCAGAAAATGTAACATTTATTTGACTGACAATATTGCTGTTAATCTAATGAGGTTTGCTTCTGTAACAAAGGATAAAAAAGTAAACATTATGAGCTAATATTTACATACCCATACCTCATACTGTTAAATGGTCTTTTAACTCCTCACATTTTTTTAAAAGAAAGGGGAGCATTATTTAAGCAGCAAAAATAATTATAAAGAAGGTATATTTTAACATGGGAGTAGCCTTTAAAGGGGGCATGGCTAAAACCTTTTTAGAAATCACTCCCTTGGAAATCTTGAGTTTGCCCCTATGCACTTATATAAACAACATACAGGGAGATTCAATAAAAGTTCTTATCGTTTAAAATGGTGCTTTTTGCCCTAACCAATCAGATCTTATTTAACATTTGAAAGCTAACATCTGATTGGTTGTGGCTAAATTAGCACCATTTTTTACGATAAGAACTTTTATTGAATAACCCTGATAGTGCAGAGATGGGAGGGTGTCATAAAGTGAACCTAATCTTAGCTGATCTAATATTTTAGTGTCATGCTCAGTAACCGCTTGAGAACTATGAAATTAATGTCTTTATGTTGTAGTCAACCTCAGAGCACACTTGTTGTTCTGTTGATGTTCCTTATAAAATAGGTGAGCCCACACCTTTTTCCACAGAAAGACGTATATGCTCACATTTTAAGTGCATTTAAAGAAAATGAAAGCTTGAAAACGATTTTCCCAGTATATTGCTTATATTTAGAGGAATGTAATGGTGCATCTTGGATGTTATAAGGTCAAAGTAAAAAAATGTAGAAGTAAGAATTAGGTACTGCAGTGAATTAATAAACTGCTGTTTTGCAATGGTTAAATCACTTTGGGCCACTAAAACAATGACTCAGACCAATACATACCCCATGCATAGAATTCAGCCAAACTGAGGCACGAGCATGCTCCCTTCGCTGAGTCACCTGACACCTGACTCAGGTGACGACTGTTTCCGGCTAAAATTTTTACCCACGCATACAGCTGTAGAGAGAGCTGAGGGAATGAAGGAAAGTCTATTTCTGGGATTTTTCTTTAACGTATGAACCCGGCAGTTAGGTTGTGTGAGGGAGGGGTGCCCTACACTACAGAAAAATTCTCCCTACACCACAGAAAAGAACAGAGCAGAGGGATTCTTAGGGGAGAGCTCACCTGCACATGCCAGAGTACTGGCTGAGGACAAGGAAGCAGCAGGCAATGGATGACACACAGACAGCTCCTACTTCTCACTTTTTGGGATTTGAGAAGGCACTGCAGGAGAACCATAAGGAGCAGAGGAGTATGGTAAGGATTTTGTAACACTACACAGTGGGTCCAGCACTGGGGCAAATTTTAATTTTGGGGGTGGACATTCCCTTTGAATTGAAGAAAGGTAAGACATAGCTCTTTTACCCCCCGTTCTTCAATTAAGGTAAAATCAGATTGGTTCACTGTTTAAGTAAACCTATCCTTTAAAGGGCACCATTTTCCCCATAAACCTTTAAATCTGTCTCCTACCTTCAATCTTTCTTTTTCACTTGTACTTTTTTCCCTAGTTCTTTTTTCCTTTGATTTGTAAATAGTACAGAATATAGTCTTGCCCCACTAGATTCTGGGATAATTCTGCACTTCATGTGCTGGATTGGTTTATTACAAAAATGTGGGGCTGGATTGATCTGCTCTAAAGGTTTGATGTATGTGCCAGTTAAGCAGGAGCCAGTATAATGTTTTTCAGACTAGCCCCCCCCACTTTTGCCTCCACAAATGGTACATGCCTCAAAAGCCCCAAGACTGCATTATTTTACAAATTTACAACGCCTCCCACCATGGGATATAACAAAGCAGAAATGAAGGGAGGGAAACCAAAATAGATGCAAATAAAGATAATTTATTCTCCAGCAGAAGACCATACTCTGGAGGAAAAGCTTGAGGATACATTTACAGAATAATGCTAAATGTATTTGGTGATGACCAGGTGGTTGCTTTGCAGATCTCTTCCAAGGAGAAACTGTCTGCAAGTGGCCAGAAAGCTGACAAAGCTCTTGTTGAATGAGCCCGAATGGTAAGGAGCGCCTCTCTGGAAGTTAAGTTGAAGCTTAGCCTAATAACTTCTTGGATCCAATTGGTTACTGTTGACGCTAAAGGGCTGAGTTCGAGAAATATATTTCCTTAAGAAGAATACGGAATCCAACAGTTTAACATTAGAGAATTCATCTCATTCAGGCAAATGCACTTGGTTAATCCTTAAAGAATGATTGGTTAATCCTTAAAGAATGAATTTCTGAAATTCTTCTGCCTGAGTATAAAGCGATAAGTAATCCAGTCTTACAAGGTAAGTTCTCTTAATTTCTTTGTGGAGAATAGGCCAAATGGATAAGATTTTTACAGGGAGATTCAATAAAAGTTCTTATTGTTTAAAATAGTGCTAATTTTGCCCCAACCAATCAGAACTTATGTAACATTTGAAAGCTAACATCTGATTGGTTGGGGCAAAATTAGCACCATTTTAAAAGATAAGAACTTTTATTGAATAACCCCCTTAGTTCGCAACACCCGATGTAAGTTCCAAGGGAAAGAACTAGTTTTGAACTTAGGCTTCAATTGTTTGACTACTTGCATAAATCTTATAATAAGAGGATTCAGAGCCCAATGCTCAGAGGAAAGACCTGAAATGGCTGACTCCTGGCTCTTAAGAGTACATAGACTGTTATAGAAGCCTAGTTATAGAAACTATATGAGGTGCTGGGCTGAAAAAGATTTGTGTTATTAGATAAACACCATTGAAGAAATGTGGCCCAAGTTCTAAAATAATTATTGGCTGTAGGACTCTTTATAGTAGCAATAAGTGTGAAGATTACATCTTCAAAAAGGCCCTGGTCCTTGAAGGTATATATGCAAGAGGAGCATACTACTTCTTAGTGAATTTTCATAATTTATTAGTGCATAAACAACGAATACAATGAAAACCTTGTATTCATTGTTTATGCACTAATAAATTGTGAAAATTAACTAAGAATTAGTGTATTCCTCTTTCTTATATACTCTTTGGATTGCCTTAACCCTTTGGGTAGGAGGGACTGGAGGATTGCAACCTACCAACTACAAGTCCAAAGCCAACTACAGTGTGCTAGAGTGGCTTCTAATCGGATTGAAATGCCTTTCAAGAGCCAGGTTTCAAATGAAGACTGCTTAAAGATGGATAAAGCCCTGAGACAGCAAATCCAGAATCCATGGAAGTCCTAATGGGCGGTCTATTAAAAGATTCCTTGCAGTTGAAAACCACGGCCTCTTGGGCCACGAAGGCAGAATGGAGAATGGCAATAACCTTGGTTTTGTCCATCTGAATTTTTCTGGAGAATTCTCAGTATTAACAGAAGAGGAACATGTACAGTATGCTAGATTGATCTTCCAAGGAATGGAGAATGCATCCGTGGCTAGATTGTCATTCTGTTTGAATCTTGAACAAAAGACTTGGATATTTTTGTTGTTTAACGTTCCACATGCAGACCTCCCTGAAGACTTCTTGTTTCAGTTTCCATTCTCCTGGAAGAAAGGTCTTATGACTAAAAAAATTTGCTTGAGTGTTTAGCTGGAAGGGCAGGTAAACTGCTTTTAAATGTACAGTTGTTTTCAAAATTATTCAACCCCCACTGAAATTGAGTGTTTTGGCCAGTTTGACATTGATTTTAATCATTTCTGCCATCTTGTTTACAATTTCCAGTTATAACGGCTTTTAAACGTGAAGCATTGCTTGACACAAGTGTCTTGCAGCGATCTACAGGTATCTTAGCCCATTCTTCATGGGCAAAAGCCTCCAGTTCAGACACATTTTTTAGGCTTGCGCGCTGCAACAGCTTTCTTTAAGTCCCACCAGAGGTTCTCAATCGGATTTAAGTCTGGTGACTGCGATGGCCACTCCAAAATATTCCAGCCTTTAATCTGCAACCATGCTCTAGTGGATTGGAGGTATGCTTGGGATCATTGTCCTGTTGAAAGGTCCAACGTCTCCCAAGCCTCAGGTTTGTGATGGACTGCATCACATTTTTTTCCAATATCTCCTGGTACTGAAGAGAATTCATGGTACCTTGCACACGCTGAAGCTTCCCTGTACCTGCAGAAGCAAAACAGCCCCAAAGCATGATTGACCCCCCGCCATGCTTCACAGTAGGCAAGGTGATCTTTTCTTCATAGGCCTTGTTCTTCCTCCTCCAAACATAGCGTTGATCCATGGGCCCAAACAGTTCTAATTTTGTTTCATCAGTCCACAGAACACTTTTGTGGTTTGTCCACATGACTTTTAGCATACTGCAGTCGGCTCTTCTTCTTTGGAGACAGCAAGGGGGTGCGCCTGGGAGTTCTGGCATGGAGGCCTTCATTATGTAGTGTGCGCCTTATTTTTGAGCTGAAACTTCAGTACCCGCATCTGACAAATCTTTTTTTCAGTTCCTCAGCAGTCACACAGGGACTTTTTTCCACTTTGCGCTTCAGGTAGCGCACAGCAGTCAAAGTCAGCATCTTCTTTCTGCCACGACCAGGTAGCGTTTCAACAGTGCCCTTTGCCTTGAATTTGTGAATGATGCTTCCTATGGTGTCTCTTGGTATGTTTAACATCTTTGCAATCTTCTTATAACCATTGCCCTTCCTGTGAAGAGAAATCACCATTCTCTTGACTTCACCATGTTTATAAACACACCAGTAAATGTCTAGAAGGAGCTAAGTATCACAGTCATTTTAAATCTGCATAATTGGTGCTTATTATGCTTGATTTCTGCTCGATGACATCCACAATTGTTTTCAATACCTGATCGAAAACACTTGAATGAACCTCTGTTCTTAAGAGTGGTAGTCTTTAAGGGGTTGAATAATTGTGTCAATGAAGAAATCACAAAAAAAACATTTAATACTGTATTACAAAAACAATTAATGTCATTTTAGTTGCATTTAGTTCTTTAAAAAGTGTACAAATGTACACAGAATTCCCTAAAACCCTTTACAGCATTGGGGATTGAATAATTTTGAACACAACTGTAAAAGATGCCTTTCCGACCAGAGAATCCAGCTTCGAGTTCCCTCGTGTTTGTTGAGATATGCTACCACGAAGATAGAAAACTCGCCTGCAAATGCGTTCCACTGCTAGCTCTTGTTAAATTAATTGAAGAATGGGAGGTAAGACATAGCTCTTTTACGATATGTTCCTTTACCTTTCCTTTAAGATTACATTAACAGACTAATAAACTGGAGTGCTGACAACACTGGCTAATGAACTGGAAGCCTGACAAAACTGTATTGAACTGGAGGGCTGACTAACAGTGGCTAATGAACTGGACAGCTGACAACACTAATGAACTGGAGGGCTGATTAAAACTGGCTAATGAACTGGAGGGCTGAGTACACTGTCTAATGAACTGGATGGATGACTACACTGGCTAATTAAACGGGGGGGCTGACTACACTTGCTAATGAACTGGAGGGCTGACAAGACTAATGAACTGGAGGGCTGGCAATACTGGCTAATGAACTAGAAGGCTAACTAACACTGTCTAATAAACTGGAGGGCTAACTACACTGGCTAATGACCAGGATTGCTAACTGCACTGGCTAATGAAGTGGGGGGTAACAACACTGATGACAATGGGTAATGATCTGGGGGGCTGAGTACACTGTCTAATGAACTGGAGGGCTGACAACAATGGCTATTGAACTGGAGGGCTGACAACACTGGCTAATGTGCAAACCACAGAACAAGAATCCGGGCAGGCAGCAGGAGTAAAACAGGTATTAAAACTTGACTTTTATTCCTTCAGTTTAAAAACATCAGAACAGGATAGCATACAGACCGGAAGCAAGAAAAACACAGACTCTGTCTCAAGTTTTAATACCTGTTTGACTCCTGCTGCATGCCCGGATTCTTGTTCTGTGGTTTGCACTCTTTACACACCGAGGAGGAGACGGTGTTCCTGATGGGCGTTGTGAGCGCCTGAGTTGAATGGAGGATCAGCGCTAGAGGCTCATGGGACCAAGGTACTACTTGTAAAGTTTAACACTGGCTAATGAACTGAAGGGCTGACTAACACTGTCTAATGAACTGGAGGGCTGAGTACACTGTCTAATGAACTGGAGGTCTCACTACACTGGCTAATAAACTGGAGAGCAGACTACACTTGCTAATAAACTGGAGGGCTGACAACACTGCATAATGAACAGAAGGTCTGACGAACTGCATAATAAACTGAAGGACTGACAACACTGTTTAGTGAACTGGAGGGCTGACAACACTGGCTAATGGACAGGAGGGCGGACAACACTGACTAATGAATTTGGGGGCTAACAACACTGAGTAATGAACCGGTGGGCTGGCTTCACAGGCTAATGAACTAGAGGGTTGACTACATTGGCTTATGAACTAGAGGGCTGACAACCCTGGGTAATGAACTGGAGGGCTGAATAACACATACTTTTAAACATACTGACAGTGACTGCTCAACTTTCTCTTGGGGGTCTGCTGGGGCCAAACCTCCAAATGTTTTGGAAACTACAAAATGCAACCAAGGGATGCTGGGAGTTGTTGTTTCTTAACATCTGAAGTTACAAGGTTTGCTATTACTGCTAAATAGGTACACCCCCCCAAGAGGAAGTTACGCATTCACCATCCGTACCTGTACACCGCAGTTAGACAGAAGATAAAAATGCCCCCCACCCCATGGATTTACAAGCAGAAGTGGATTCAGTATAACTAACAGAACTTACAGTTACTCCCTCCTTCTCTGGAGAATCACAGAAGAGCTCCAAGTTCAGACAAGGGGCAGAGCCCCATAGACATTAAAGCCATTTACTGTGCCTTAGGGCCATGCAGCAGACACAAGGAAATCCAGGAAGCACACGGCCCCTTTCTCTTTTTCATCCAAGAACAGAGCTCCTGTGTTGTGAATGCAGTATTGCAGGGAAAACTGTTTATTTTCTCCCCCTTTTTCTCCGGGCCCCAGGCAAGTTCAGGCCCCATACAGGCAGCCTTGTACCAACATTCAAAATCTGAAATTTAAAAGCTAGGCTTGCTGTACTTAGAACAGTTCCCTGAAGTTGGAGGGGGAGGTACTCACCCTGTTGTCCTAAATTCCTTGGACTATGTTGTCCAGGCAGGTTGCCCCTCTGGAGCTGGCATCTGTAGTGACACAGGCAATTTAGTGATATTGCGTGTTATTCGTAATGTACTACAGTAGCCATAAATGTACGCTCATGGTGGTACATTTACGCCAAACGTTCGTTAATTAACCTTCTGTCGTAGAATACCATTCAGTAGTAAACTGCAGCAATGGTATTCAATGGGGATCGTAAATCTGATAGCATTATCGTAGATTTATGATCATCGGTAATCTATGATTGTTACTGTAAATTAACGATTGTTAAACCAATCATTAAAGGGATGGTATTGCTTAAAAGCGATACAGCTCCTTTATAAATTTGACCCAAAGAGCCACTCTGGAGATTCTAGACTGACCAGGGAAAAGTTGGACTATATTGTTCACAACTTTAGTTGGACAAAAGTTCTACTTTCCGACTCAAACTCTGGTTGGATCTCAAGAGATAAGGAGGGGAAACTTCAATACTCTTGCATGCAGCATAGCCCAATAGCCAATCTATTGTGGACAACAAGTTCCCCAATACTGCAAATATTTCACTAAAGATAGAGGATTTTAAATAAGGTGGGACACAATTTGAATGATATCTACTTTCGGAGAAGAAGATATTAAAATTTAGAACCATACTGTATCTATACCACAACTGGGGAATTCTAAGTGCTGTGTAGGAGTCAGCACCAATTTCTTGTAATTTATTATCCAACAGTTTTCCTTGAAGAGGTTCATTACTGTGTTCAGATGCTCAGGTAAGACAGTTCTGGAGGAAGCTTTTACCAGCATATAGTGCAGGTACATGTAAATATGATTCCCTTTTGACCTTAGAACTTTTTATTTTCTAATTGACTGTCTAACAATTGTGCTAACCCAGAACTACTTTAGGTTTGAGGCTACATTCTACTGGCAGCGCCAGGGGAACAGTATGGGGGCGGCTGTAGCCCCTTCTTTCACCAATTTATTTGTCAACAAGATAGAACAGCAAATATTTCTTACGGATGAATATAAGCCGTTTATCTTCAAATATTGGCATTATATAGATACAATACAAGAATTGTGGAAGCACTCCAATTAGGCTAATTTACAACTACATTTAGCGGAAGTGCTACTGATCTGGTCAAAACATTTATACAAACATAGAAAAGATAATCAATGCACATTCCTAGGCCCCATACACTATCATATTATCTGCACACTGACATACTTTATAAACAAAGGGGTTTTAGTATACATTACTGTGATCACATGAATGAAAAGCCTTCCAACCACGTCAAGGTAACCCCAGTCTGGAAGGTCCTAACTTCTAACCTTTTCAATTTCTTTTACTTCAATTACGATTAGCAAACTTTTGCATTTCTCATTCTTACACACTGGATCCATATAACAGGATCTCTCCCTTCCCCCTCAGCCCTTAGGCTTTTTAAAATGAGGGAAGAGGCCATCCAGTGCTTTATATTAAAGGCAGAGGACCTCCCATTAAAGGGGCGTGTTGGGGGTGCTATTACCACATGGAGGCTTGACCAAGCCTCCCAATAAATACATACAATACAAGATGCTTGTGAAGGTTCTCATTCATCCAGGTCATGGTATATCTGTGTGTAAGTCAATTAGATCAACGGACATGAAATGTAGTTCTTGAAGACGTTTCGCTAGTCATCCGACTGGCTTTCTCAATTCAGAATGACTTGTACAAGAATCTGTGGCATTATGTACCCTGGAAAATCCCAATTAGCATATCACAGCCAGGTGTTAAGGGTGTTTATAGTGGCTAAGAGGTGTTATAGGAACGCCCAGAGTAAGCTGTCTGCCATGTACAATGCTGTTTTAACACCTTACTCTGGGCGTTCCTATAACACCTCTTAGCCACTATCTAATCACACCCTTAACACCTGGCTGTGATATGCTAATTGGGATTTTCCAGGGTACATAATTGCCACAGATTCTTGTACAAGTCATTCTGAATTGAGAAAGCCAGTCGGATGACTAGCGAAACGTCTTCAAGAACTACATTTCATGTCCAGTTGATCTAATTGAATACAACAGATATACAATACAAGAATTGTGGAAGCACTCCAAATTAGGCTAATTTACAACTGCATTTAGCGGAAGTGCTACTGATCTGGTCAAAACATTTATACAAATGTTTTTGTATAAATGTATAAAGGTTCCCATTTTATTTATAGTTATCTTAAGTTTACGCACAAAAATCTTACTGTTTCTAAAAGCTCTGATACTCCCGAGTACAACGATACCAGATATATGTAGGTACCCTACTTTTCCTGTACAGGAGACCCCCCCCCAAACTAAAACTGCACCTTCAAGAATATTACACTAAATTGAAATGTATAACCACTACTGAGAGTTAACATAGAATATCTTCCAAATTAACTAAAATATCCTCACAAGTGAGATATTTTTAGAAACTACACACCCGCAGGATTTTACGAGTGAGGTAAGTTTCGATCAAAATGCAGATACCCGGACGCAGCTCTTCGTCCAATTGTAAGTTATTTTCTCACATTTTCCTTTTTTTCCTTAACTGTAAAATCAGAGACAAAATCAAATGCGAATTTCAGCTAAAAACTGTGGAGGAAAGTTCAAACGCATCTCAAATATGAAAGCCTAACCCCTCCCGAATAAAACGGTATGCCACATTCATGGGTATACCCAGAGACATGGCTACCAACTAACCCAGAGCGTGACCAGTGCCAAATGTCAGTAGCAGCAAAAATAAATTAGCCAGTTTTGTATTTGAACAGTCTGCAGTTTTTCCACAAAACACCCCCCCAACTCAGAAATACCTCCCACAAACAATGTTTTCCTGAAATCTACACACCTTCAGCTATGTAACGCTGTGGTTCGTTCATTCATACCATCAATGCTGTGGGCGCAGTTCTTCGTAGAAGTTTGCACTTTTACCAGATTTTCAAAAAAAATGAACATCAAACAACATTCAAAAAGGTAGAAATAATGCCAAAACCCTATGGAATGTAAAAAAAACTTACCAAATATCAATCTCCCAAATGTCATGAATCAAACGGTATGCCATATGTATGGTTACACACGCAGACGTGGAAGCGAATAGCCACGAAGTGAGACAATGCACAATGGCTCACAATAAGCTAAAATATTTAGCCAACTCTGAATTTGAACAGTGCAGTTTTTTCCTCAAAACACCCCTGAAATACCCCACACAAACTATATATTCCTGAAATCTACACACCTTCAGCTATGTAACGCTGTAGTTTGTTCATTTATACCATCAATGGTGTGGGCGCAGTTCTTCGTAGAAGTTCGCATTTGTCTGAAAAAATGAACAAAAAACAAAAATGGTAGAAATCATGCCAAAACCTCATGGAATGTAAAAAAAAGTTACTAAATATCATTCTCCCAAATGTCCTGAATCAAACGGTATGCCATATGTGTGGTTACACACACGGATGTGGAAGCGAAAAGCCACAAAGTGAGACAATGCTCGATGGCTCAGAAACAGCGAAAATATTTAGCCAACTCCGAATTTGGACAGTCTGCAGTTTTTTCCACAAAACACCGCCATATATTAGAAATACCCCACACAAACTATACCTGAAATCTACCCACCTTCAGCTATGTAACGCTGTAGTTTGTTCATTCATACCATAAATGGCTTGGGCGCAGTTCTTCGTAGAAATTCGCATTTGTCTGAAAAAATGAACAAAAAACAACTTCAAAAGGTATAAATCATGCCAAAACCTCATGGAATCTAAAAAAAAGTTACTAAATATCAATCGCCCAAATGTCCTGAATCAAATGGTATGCCATATGCATGGTTACACATGCGGACGTGGAAGCGAATGTCCACGAAGTGAGACAATGCACAATGGCTCAGAAACAGCAAAAATATTCAGCCAAATCTGAATTTGAACAGTCTGCAGTTTTTCCCCGCAAAACAACCCCCACAAACCATATATTTCTCGAATCCACACACCTTTTATCTACGTAATTCTGTAGTTTGTTCATTCGTACCATCAATGGTGTGGGCGCAGTTCTTCGTAGATGTTCGCAGTTTTAGCAGAGTTTGTAAAAAAATTTGAAAAAAAACTCTCAAAAGGTAGAAATCATGCCAAAATCCCAAGAAATTCGAAAATCCGAAAACAGACCCATAGAAGTCTATGGGGAAATTTTTTTTGAAAGTTTCGATTTCGATTCGATAATCATCTACTTTCGATTTCAATAATTATCGAATTTACGATAAAAATCGAAAACTCTGAAAATTCGAGTTTCGAAAAACCCGGGAGTTCCGAAAGTTTCGTCGGGACTTCGAAACCGCCGGATTTGAATCGAAACTGGGTTCTATTAGAACCCAAAGTACATCTCTAGTCCTGAATCAAACGGTATGCCATATGCGTGGATGCACACAGAGACGTGGCCACCAACTAGCTCAAATGGGACACATGCACAAATGCAATTACAAGAAAAAATCAAAGTGCTCTTTAATTTGAACAGCCTATGTTTTAGGAGGTTTTGTGAAAAATAAAATGAGATGATTCAAGGGTTGAAATCCTACCTAAACCCACTTGACAAGCAAAAAACCCACTAAATAGCAATCTCCCGCATATCCTGCATCAAACGGTATGCTATATGTTTGGGTGCACACAGAGACATGGCCACCAACTAACTCAAATGGGAAGCATGCATAAGTGCAATTACAAGAAAAAAATCAAAGTGCTCTGTAATTTCAAACAGCCCCAAAATTTGGAAATGCCCCCCACAAATGAAAACCCCCACTAAATATCAATCTCCCACATGTCCTGAATCAAACGGTATGCCATATGCGTGGATGCACACAGAGACGTGGCCACCAACTAGCTCAAATGGGAAGCATGCACAAATGCAATTACAAGAAAAAATCAAAGTGCTCTGTAATTTGAACAGCCTACCCTACTTCTAAGGAAACAGCCCCGAAACTTGGAAATTCCCCCAACAAACTATATATTTTTGGAATCTACACACCTTCAGCTATGTTACGGTGCCATGCTTTCATACATACATGAAGAATTCCAGACCCAGTGATCCAAAGAACTCTGTTTTTAGGAGGTTTTGTGAAAAATAAAATAAGATGATTCAAGGGTTGAAATCCTACCTAAACCCACTTGACAAGCAAATAACCCACTAAATAGCAATATCCCACATATCCTGCATCAAACGGTATGCCATATGTGTGGATGCACACAGAGACGTGGCCACCAACTAGGTCAAATGGGACAAATGCAATTACAAGAAAAAATCAAAGTGCTCTGTTTTTTGAACAGCCTACTCTTTTTCAAAGGAAACAGCCCTAAACTTGGAAATACCCTCCACAAACTATATATTTTTGGAATTTATGCACCATCGGCTACATTACGGTGCCAAGCTTTCATACATACATGAAGAATTCCAGACGCTGTCATCCATAGAACTCCGTGCTTTTAGAAGATTTTGTGAAAAATAAAATAAGAAGATTCAAAGGTTGAAATACTACCTAAACCCACTTGACAAGCAAAAAAACCCCACTAAATAGCAATTTTCCACATCTCCTGAATCAAACGGTATGCCATTTGCGTGGGTGCAAATAGAGACGAGGCCACCAACTAGCTCAAATGGGACGCATGTAGAAGTGCAGTTACAAGAAAAAAATTGAAAAAACACCACAACCCACCACCCACACGCACACTCTCCCCCTTTTAGTGGTATTTTAGTGAAAACCGGTTAGTACGGAGAGTCACACACGTTTTTGCACACTTTACTGATCCTAAAAATTCAGTCCGGTCTTTTTTTGGTACCTCTGCAAAATTTCCTTATAAAATAGGCTTAGTTTACCTTGAAATCATACAAATAAATATCTGCGTTTACTTTACCGATATAACCGGGGACATTGGGAAGCTTAGTGAAGACAAAGTTTTTTGCTAATTTATAGTTTTAGGGTAAAAAAAAACTTAGTGATAGTGTATATCACTAAGATTTTTTTTGTGTGCATTTCCCCCTTTTTTTTTTGGATCATTCCCAAAGATGATCATCAAATCATATTAGGGAATGATAACGAACTTGGAATACAGGCATTACGTTTTCCAATTCGAAATCCGATCGGAAAAATCACTTCCTGGAAATCATTTTTCATTCATTGGCAAAGATCAATAATTTGGTGATCAGAAGTGATCACCAAATTTTGATCTCGGTCCCCATTTTTTTTTCTGCAAAGACTTAGAAAAAATCCTATTTGTGAATGGAACTTTGAGTTCCATTCACAAAAAGTATAGTAAAGCTGTCAGCATGGCAGCTTTTACTTTACTAGGTACTGCAGCGTGATCTGAATGGAGATCACAGTGCAGTACCTCCACTAGACCACCAGGGGCAGCATCCTACCACTCTTAGGGAAGACCCCGGTGAAGGAGGAAGTTCAGTGATGTCACCGGGGTCTCCCTTACAGCCGAACTTCCTGCCTGCTCTGCTTTGATCTCCTCTTCTGCCGGTAAGCACTTCAAAGAGTGCTAGCTTCCGATCCCATCGGATTTTCATGAAACCGGTGGGGGATCGATTGAATACTGCCCCCCCGATTGCCCATAGAACTTTAGGATTTTTTTTTTAAAAGGGGAAGGCTTTCATTCAACCCTAACTTGTTTTGAGATCACAGTTGCCCTTTAAGTGCCAACAAGAGTGATGTCTCCTCCCTTAGCTACATAGAAAGGTCTTAAAGGGCATTAAAACACTTTGTCATATATATTCTTGGATGGAAAAGACAGGCCCCCAACAAGGTCTAGGCCACCCAGCACCCAACCCCAAAGGCTTCCAAAAACTCACTAACAAAAAAGGCACTTTTTGTGGTCACACAAAAAACTAATTCTGTCATACTGTCATAGTTGTAGGCAAAGGGAAAGGCAACAGATGCTGAAAATATTCACCACTTTGCTGCAGCTGCTCAGCCTGCTCTCTCTGTAATATCCGCACTGCCACTGTGCCACACCAGCCCTACCTCACTTTCTTTGTTGGCTGCTGCTGCTAAACTGCTTGTCACCTACTGACACAAGAGAGGAGCCTCAGAGGACCAATAGGCAGCAAAAAATTAAAAGTTCTTCCATAGTGCCCCACTATGGGAGCAAAGAACATAAAGGCTACATATGTAACTTTAAAGCTGACACTTATTCGAACACATCAGTGTCCCGACATTTTGTGGAAATGGGCCCTACACAGTCTGATTAAGTGGCTTGTACTTCAAGTGGTTAAACCACACACCCCGCGGTGGTGATCTCTAGCTAGTGTTCTATTACAGAAAGAATCCTTATGGATTAAAAAATTAAATAACTTGAACAAAATTAAATAACTTGAACATTACATTTAAGTCGTGTGCTGATATGCACTTGCCTTATGTCTTTTTTCATAGATACTAAACTCACCCTTATGGAGTGTGTACTCCAAAGGGTAAGAAACATGGTTCCAAGTATAGTATGTTCACCATTTTATATAACTGTATATTATGTACAGTACTTTATATCTTGGTTAGATGTCTTTCATAGATTTACCTGTATGTATAATCTTTTAATATGTACACATTATAATGTATTTACATACGGATATTTATATTGCAATCTAAAATGTTGCACTTTATATTTATTGATACTTCCATTTCAGCTCCATGGACTATTTAATTTGTCCTATTTGTACTTTATACATTATATTTATTTTTTATTCTTACTCTCATGATACTTTATAGGCCTATGTTATTAGCCAGTTTGAGAGCTTATCTTGATGTATTGTTATTTATCTGTTTGCCTCTATAGTCTCTGGAGAAGTTTCAGTCTGTGGACTTTTTGGGGAAGGAGGTCCTTTTACCCTGAACATTGCTCTGATTGGATTACAGAGGGGAGGGCTTGGGCCTGTACTTCCTGTTTGTGCTTTTAAATTGTGTGGTCAATGTTGGTTTGGTTACACTTGACAAAGGGTATGTATACCCAAAACATTTAATGTATTCTGCAATAAATATTCACCTGCATCTAATCCTGATGACTCCATGCTTTTCACTTTATCTTTGTTTTAACGTTCGTATGTTATGGATACCGAAGGTATTTGTGACTCTAGATTGAAATGGGACCACCCATGTACTGTGTTTTCTTAAGTCATCTATTAAATACTTCTGCATGTCGCTAAATAACAATTATTTAAATTTGTTTTGTTACTTGATTTAATATTTTGTTACATCTCATTCATCTTTCCTGCAGGTGGCACTGTGCGTCCATGTTTATTACATTTACGAATATTCCATTGTATTGTTGATGAATCATTTTGCAAACTATTAAAATGGGATGCCATAAAATATATGCACATATATATGTCATGTATATATATATGTGTGTGTGTGTATATATATATATATTATATATATTTATATATATATATTATAATGTTTAAAAATATAAAAAATATTTAAAAAAAAAAATACAAAATATACTTCCCCTTTTAAAAAATGATGCTGCTGTTATTTATAATTGGATTGTTTAAGCTTGTAAGTAGTGGCTACAAAACTATTTAACTATAATTGTATTATCTTCACACACGATAGTTCATAATGATCATAAATGAATAAATATATATGCAGCATAAATGTTTTGTGTTGCATATATAATCAAACATCCATAAATGTTTGCTTGCAACACACATGCATGGTTGACTTATTATTGGTCCATGTCAACCAATGACGCATTGCAAAATTGGCCAGTCTTGAAGGTGAGATCACATGATAGCGATGTCAACATATACCGCCTCTCGTTACATTGCCCTTTTTCTTTTAACGTCTGATTAAGTGTGGCTGGCTTTACAAACGCTCTAAAATATCACGTTACATTCACACATTAAAAGTGTTAAAATTTGGTACATTACTTGCGTTGTCTAGACGTGCAAAGTTAACGTGAATAACGCATTCATCAGAAGTTACGCCTAAAAGTCACGTTAAGTGTTGATAAATCTCCGTTAAGACATTAACGGAACTTTAAGATCTAATTTTGCGATAGCGGGTCTCGGTACATAGCCCTGTTAGAGTGAACAAATACATTATTTGGAGAAATTGCATTTTTTCTACTGGTTGGCAACTACCCTTTAAAAACTGGCCCAGAGAAAACAAGCCTAATACGATGGAAAGAACCAAATGTATAACAGACAATATCTTACTGGGCACTATTGCTAACAATGTAGAAGGTAGTATCAGATGTGAGATGTATAAGTTAATTCTTCTTAAAAAAAAAAAAAACTCCTCTTCTAGTAACCTCTTTATTTTTTAACTGTAGCATAAAAACTGCAACTTTACTTATCAAAAATTGTCTTTTGCACAAAAATGTGTTTTTCAAGAAGGTCCATTTGAGAGCATAAACAGTCTGGAAATGCTTGCTTGGCCTGTGACCATGAGTTAGGTTAATCATATTTATTTTATGTTCTTTATAGGTTCTCTTGTTTCGATAAGGATGCTGGTTGAAGACTTTTCTCTTGGGATTAGAAATTGAAATGATGTAGGTAATATGTAAGGCACAAGTCAACAATTTAGGGCCATAAGATGTAAATATCTGAAAGGAATTAAAAATATACAAGGGAAAATAGGGTCATTAACTTAATCTCCCCCGTCTTTGCCAGAAAACCCCACATCACGATAAAGAGATAAAGAGCCATATGTATAAAACAAAATACAGAGCAGTGTGTTGCTGGTCTCTCTGGCACAGATGAGGGAAAATATCTAACCAGATAAATTCAGTAAGGATTTCTATCTTCCTGGCCCTTTCATGCTCTTTGGCTGGTATTCCTGCACCGGCATCATACTGAAGCAGTCTGTTGGGTTGCATCTGCCTTCTTTTCCTGGATATCCTTTTGAACCTGGAGGTCCAGGAATACCTGGAATACCCTGTTGTCCCATTGGTCCAGGTAAACCCAATTTGCCATATCCAGGTGGACCCTGTGGACCTAAGAAGCAAAAACGAAAATGCTATTGATAGCAGTGATTTTACATATAAGAAAATACTTTTTGTATATTAAGTAAAGATTTTATGTAAACATAAACTAATTAAATGTTACAAAATAGGAAGATAGATGTTATACCTGGGGCTCCGGGGGGACCAGCATCACCCATAATGCCAATTCCATTTGTACCCTTTTCTCCTTTTGTTCCAGGGTCACCTGTAAGTGTAAATCATATTAAAACATATAAACAAATGTCTAACAATTTATTTTCTAAAGTTTATATGTTGGCAATGAAAACTCCAGAACATGGTTTTTTATTACTTGTACAATATAATCTTACATCTGTATAAGGCAGAGTAGCTGTAGGCAAGCAATTATTTACTTTTGCTTTGTTCATTTATTTGTATTTATACTGTCTACTTACTACTTGCCTAGATAATTTACCAAAATGCCTTCACTCACAATTGGTGAGATCTAACTAAAGGTGGCCATACACATGCGATTTCTATCGCAATGTGCCAACAGATCAGGATTTACCTATTATCGCTCGTGTGTATGGCCACCTTTAGTCTGCTTATTTTGATTAACTAAAAGAGTTCCATCAACAATATTAATATTAAAAAAAAAAAAAAAAATATCTTGAAGGACAACTAAAGCATCACAACAACACTGAATCAGAAAACAGAGCACCTTGGCATAAAAGCAGTAACCCATGTCTCAACTCTCATTTTGTGGATGCAAGGAATTTTACCTTACTAAAATGGGGGTTGTACAAATTAGGCAAGGAATGTGACTGAGGTCAGAAGGCAAAGGAAGTACACATACACACCGTTATCTTATCCATTTCTTTTATAATATTTTATAGTTTGTGGATGTTTTTGGTGTGGGGTTGTTTTCATATCATGAAATATAAAAATGCGAGTTTAGTTCTCCTCTAAATCTCATGGACATATATGAGACATGGGAATAACATTTTGACATAATATAATTATTATTTGGGGAAAAAGAATGTAAGAAGACTATTGTTCACCTCTCATTCCTGGGACACCTGGCCTTCCTTCACGGCCCATTTGCCCTGGTGGTCCAGGTGGTCCTGGAGATCCTGGATGTCCTGAATTCCCATCCTTTCCAGGAGGACCTGGTCTTCCTGGGGAAGAAACCATTTCCAGTGGCATCTGCATACGAGATGTATAATATGCCATCCTCTCTAAAGAGAACAAATGCTTTTTAAGTTCAAATCACATTTTAAATATACATACAATAGCTGCTTACTAAAGGGTAAGTTTTCCCTAATTGAAACATTGTATCCTCTTGTATAATATAGCTTAAAGAGGGCTTACATTTATACCTCATTCCCATACCATCAATAATATAGGAAAATAAATATTGTAAATTCTCATTTCACACAAATCAGCTACTGTCCATTTGAAGCCTACTGGTATTTCCATTCTAATTTGGGGCTTTAAAATATCTTTTTGAAAAACCAAACTTCTTTTACCCCCAGGACCAAAGTAAGTAAGAAATCATACACATTTTTTTGTGTAAATTGAAGTGCAGTGTAATTGAAAAACTGAACAGCATATAAACTTTTTTGTTTTTAATGCATAGTTGATAATAATAATAAACTTACCATCAAATGTCTTAATTAACTCTTGCCGTATCATTCTTTTAATTTCATCATAACTGATAGGTTCCACCTAGGAAAAAAAGAGTAAAGTTATCAATATTATCACAACTAGTACAGCCTTGCTTTAAGCAATATTTTGTTTTGCTATATTACAACAATGGGTTTCTTACCATTGTTCCTGGCATCCCTGGGTTTCCTGGTGGGCCAGGTGGACCTGGAGATCCTGAAGGTCCCCTCTCTCCTTGTGGACCTCTTGGTCCTACCATTCCTACTGATTCACTTTTTGTATATGCAGATGACATTCCTGGTGGTCCTGGTCTTCCTCTTTCTCCTTGAGGACCTGTTGGTCCTGGCTGCCCAGCTTCACCCTAAATAATTATGAAATTGAAAGGAAAGAAAATGAACGCTTTTACTTTGAGAAAGCTATCAGGACTTCAAACTACCAACATACCAACTAATCTTACCTTCTCTCCTTGTGAACCAGGATTTCCAGGCCTTCCAGCAGAGCCCTAAGAAAAATGTGCAGAGGAAAGCAAATGTAGTCAAAAGAAAAGCAAAAGTCAGTTAAGCATATTGATGAAGACAGTTATGCAATTTCATTAGAAAATTAATTTATGGAAAAGAAAAATATCATTAATGTACAAACTTTCAAAGTGTCTCTGCTACTTTTGGAGCCTATTTGCTTTATACACTTTAATTGTATGGGCTGTCATAGTGAAGCTCTTGTTGTTTACTGGGCCCTAGGTAGCTGCCAAGTTGCCTTGTGGATATCATTGCTCTGTCTCCCTCTCAGCCACGTGAATAATAGTAAAAATAGGAAATAATAAAATGGTTAAATTGCTTTGACATTTTAAATAATTTCACCATCTGCTCATATTCAAGGTCATGCTTCCACCAGTGGCCTAACTAGGAATCACTGGGCCCCCCTGCAAAACTATGGGGCCCCTATCCATGTTTCATCCACTGTGGTTTTCTGGGAGGAGGCTATATCTGTCGTAGGAAAAATAAGATTGGGCGCCATTGGCTCCTGGTAATAATGCGCCTGGGCCTTCCACTTTTCCGTTCCTATTTCTCTTAGTTCTCCTGCTCCCACTTCTCATTCTGTTCCCCTTCTTCCATCATGTCCCTACATCACATTCTGCTTCCATTCCTTTCCCTTTTTTTATGTCCACTTTTTTACTGTTTACTTTCATGCTTGTTTCACTCCTGCTGTCTGCCCCATTTCTTTATTCCTTCAATAATTTAAAACAGACAAAAATCTCTTAGATTTCACTGTCTCTTTCTCATAAGCTCTCCTACCATCTAAACTGTCTCCTCCTAGGAATCTTTAGTTCTTATCTCTGCTTTTTTTTCTTACTTGGTATTCGGTTTTCCCTCTGAGACGACAGTGGGCTGGCCAGACAAGGAAAAAAGGGCACTCGCAAAATATTTCTTGAATATGTTGAGAACCCACAAACCCTTAAACTGTATTCTTTATACTTCTCAGAAATGCACCTACGCTGAATTATTTTGCCACATCTGCATACTTTATACCAGCTCCACCATGTAGAAAAATGTTGTGCCTCTTGGCAGTGTAAGTATTATGGTTTCAGAGTTTGGGGGGTTCTCTACATATACATGGGGATGGACATAGAGCCCCACCTAGTGCAATGTCCCCTATTGTTTCATACCGCATCAGTTTGCAATGTACATTATAACAAATTAACCTTTCAGTCAAAGGTACCCAGCAAGACTCTGTGTAATTGTGTTCCAACCCAATTCCAGAATTAATGTGATCAATACGTTTAATGTAGATTGCATCCATTATGAAAACAGGCACTTTCATGCATTTCTTTTTTTCTGTAATGTTTATTTTGGCCTCAATTGTAAACAGTAACTGGAAAAAGGTGTAAAGCTTCATATACATGGTCGATCCACTGCACAATGCCCAAGTAATGAACCTGTGACACCTGTGTAATGAATGTCTGATTAAAAAGGCATTGTTGGTGGTTCGACCCAGTGGATCACTAAACGACATGCAACCAAATGGGCACACGTGTAATTATAACCTAAAATGGACGTTCATTAGCTCGTTAGTTGTGTGTCATGCAGCAATCCAACCGTGTGTATGGAGCTTAAGGCAGGGTTCATGTAGCGCAGCATAAAAAGTTGTATTTAACCATTTGCAAAACTAAATTTGGGCATTTGTCTAAATGTAGAACACAGCCATCTATATTTTATGATCTGGGCAAAATCAGGTAAAACAAACAAAATGTTAAAGGAGAACTAAACTTACATTTTTAAAATCCTAAAGTGAAAGCTTTTCTCCCCAGAACACCTTTACATTGTAAGTTGCATTTAGTACATGTAAGTAACAGATTCTGTAACACAGAAGGCTTTTATGTTGTCAGAACAACTCGTAGCCCATGCTGGCTTCAAAGAGCCACGCCCCCTGACCCCAGGATTAACTGTCTATGCACAGAGTTTCTAGCTTCTGTTTCTAGTGAAAGATAAAGTTTCTAAATGTTCCTGTATTCATTGTTGAGTTTCTGGCGGCGCACCATGTAAGTGCCATGTTTTTACTAATACACAGCCCAAAAAGTCACAAGTTCAAATCTCCTAGTTTGTTTATGAAACAATATAACATAGTCTACTGCCTGAGTTTATTGCTTTTTTTTCTTGTTTGTGTCCATCATGTTTACTGAAGTGCTGGTTTTGGAAGCAAACAGACCATTGGGACACAGGTTCAATTTCTTAGGCTTACTCTTTTTGTTTTAATTATGTCCACAGCAAGAGTTATAGGGCCATATTTACACTTTATATACGTAACGTGCGGTATTGGTAATGTACGACAGTGGCCATAAATGCACAGCTATGATCAAACATTTACACCAAACGTTTGTTAATTAATGAACTTTCGGTCATAGAATACCATGTGGTAGTAAAATACCACAATGGTATAAATGAACAACCGTTAAACCGGTCGGAAATTAATGGACATAAAAGATCATTTTAACGATTTTAATGATCATTAAAGGCGCAGTACTGCTATACTGGGCCTTTATAAATATGTCCCAAATATGGCTTCATTACCAATATGTTTTGGCTATACTTTTTATGTTAAGAATTTCTGTACAGTCCAGAACCATAAATGACATTTATAAAAGCATTGCAATTTTGTTTCCTTTAATACAATCATTCTATCATACAACCTCAATAGTCATATGCCCTGTGTGCAGACTAATATTGGATCCTTATCCAATAGTCAAGCAACCCACTCTAATGCCCATTAGCTACACTAGAAACTATCTGGTATTAGGAATAACTACAATACAGGTGGCGTGGCATTAGGCTTGTCATGTACTCATTACCACACTATAACAATTTTAATTAGATACTTAGAGCCATAAACCATAAGAGACACCAATCCCAGGTTCAATTTTCCACTTAAACCATAGTAGGATTTTATTTTATCCTTAATGCTAGCCATACTCTTGTTAGATTGAGCATTAAAAATTAACATGCAATGGCTAAATCTAATGTCTAAAAAGACCCAACTCTCCCAAAACATTTCCCATACTGGGAGTGATAAATAAAAACTTTGCCTTGGCTATTTATTTAGACACATGTAAAGCTCTATTTTGCAGGTGTTAAAAAAAATGACCATAAAATAAAATCCTACTATCTCCAAGTTGTTGACACCATGTCAAAAAAAAAAAAAAAAAAATACATAAAGGAAATATGTGATTTTGTAGTACAAAAAAAAAAAAATTTGTTTAAGGGCTAAAATTTCATATCCATTTTTTAAATTAAAAGTGGTACAATGTAATTCACAGACAGTATTTTTTAACTTTTAAATTGCCATTTTTTTATCAGGGTGAGTAAATTAATTGATAGTGCAAAGTGTTTGATTACTAATAATTCTGGCCTGTTTTCCTCTCCTTAGCATATACTTGGCTAGTTATCTTCTAATTGTGATCCACACTAAAATGTTTTGACTCTTGGGTTATTTCCACGATAGTCCTAAATAATTACTATATATTTTATTAGACCTTTACAGCGAGCTGAGCACAGAACTGGTACTCAGCATGTGCAATGTTGTAAAAGCCTGATATGCAAATAAGTTAAGGGCAACCAATGGAATTACCCAGAAGTCTCTCCACTCCTAATTTGCATAACAAAAAGGGGCTTTAGCCAAATCTCCCTCTATCCCCCTAGGATAAAATGATGTTACTCACCTCCTTACCTGGAGTACCATCAGAACCCATCTCACCCTGTAGGGAGATAAAATCTGCAGTAATAAACATCTCAAAATAAATAAAACATTTACTTGCAGTATTCATTATTTTTTTTAGTTGTGCCTTTATCAAATTGTAATTCATTCACAAAGCCCACAATTGCATTAAGTGATCTTGACCTTGAATGAGATGTCAACCCTTTAGAACAAAAAACTGGTTTTGTGTCAGTTACCTGCCCCCAACCCCAATTGATATATTAAGCACATTAGTAGATGTATTACTAACCAGATATTTAAGTACAAATATTGCCTCTATTCTGGCAGAGTGAGATGGCTCCTGCCTCCATGCACTTAATCAAGGCTGTGACTGCTAACATCACAACCATTGATCAACTGCTGTTTCCCCTACTGTCCCTGCACATGCACTAGTATATGAAAAGCTCACTGAGCAGAGGTAGGAGGCAGATAACTTTGCCAGAGCAGAAGAGAACTTATGATAATATATCAAATTACCTGTACAAACAGAGATGGATTAAGATCATATGGGGCCCTAGGCAGGGCCATCATTTAGGGCCCCCTTTTTTGCTATGTATATTGTATAGACTGTAATATTGTTACTGCTTCTGAAGCTGGGCCCCCAGGAGTTTCCTGGGCCCTAGTCAGGTGCCTAGGGTTGCCTTGTGGATAATCCTGCTCTGTGTACAAATGTAATAAATAGTGCCTGTTTGGGATTGCAGGTAGATAACTGATATAATTAATCAAGATTTAATAAAGAAATAACAATTTGGCATTTAGTGATCTAATACTCATTTACAAAATATTTTTTTTATTTATTACCATTTTCTTTGTATTTTAAAGGGAATATTAACCCTTCAACCAAAATTATATATAGGTAAATCACATCCCAATACCCATAGCTACAATAGTTAAAGGTGACATATGTGTGGCTAATCTGGTATGCAGCAAAAGTATGCTTTCCCCTTCCCATCTGTCTCTCTTCTGTTTCCACCTCCTTTTCAAGCTGTCCAAGCTTTTTTACAAGCTTTTACATGCGCACAGGGGGCAGCTAGGGGAATAGCATTCAGTCATTGTCTATAATGCTATCTGTTACATCAATGACTTGTGTTTTAATTTTCAATTTATTAAACACTGTGTGACTTACAGAAGGTCCTGGATGTCCTGGGGTTCCGGGTTCACCTGGTAGACCCATTAGCCCTCGATCACCTGGAGGTCCTCGCTCCCCTTTAAGTCCCTGAAAGACAGGTAAAAATGTAATATTGTTTCCTTCTCTACAAGCAAAATGACCAAAAACATGGTTATGTGTCCAGAGCTAGAAACTCACCACCCCAGGAGGCCCTGGGTTGCCTGGTTGTCCTGGAACTCCTGCAGGTCCCTAGAAAAAACAACCAGAATATGAAAAAGGGGTGTACAACTATCGGTCACGCCCAGTAGCGCTCCTTTATGCAGACCATCAGTTTTATCAATTTACCGGCTATTATCGTCTTTTTGACTGCAATAATAATTTTTATTGTGGTAAAAAGTAAAACACAGTTGTGGAAAACAATATTTATACCAGTAGCATTGTTTTCTTTGTATGTCACAGATAGTTCGAATGTCCAGCTTTACTTACCAGATGTCCAGTAGGTCCTGGACGCCCTGGTGGTCCCATGGGACCAGGATCACCCTGAGAACAGAATAAGTTGTCAGGATTGGAAAGTTACAGTTATTTCCAGATAATTATAATATTTTCTTACCTCTGCTCCAGGCCGCCCTGTTCCTCCAGCAGGACCTGCAGTGCCACAGTCTCCCTATTAAAAGCAAATAACCAAATCAAAAATTTGTTAGCAGATAAATCTGAAGCACAAGAGGCACCCTGGGAAAGCTAAAGGTTCACCCTTATTAAGAGATAAATTGGAAATACATGGCTAGACCAATATCTGGGCTTTGGAGTTGTGGAATAAGTAAGCCATATTTTTGAGCAGAGTAAGATATATGTATATATAAGTTCATAGATCTTTATAATTCTTATGACAATTTTGAGCCATTATAGGTTGAAGCAGCTGTACCTTTGTCTCCATCCCCTTTCCCCCTCCTGCTCCCCACCAACTCAGACCAAGTCCTGTCAATATCCTATCCAGTTAAGCCAAATACCTACAAGGGATCTAGCTCCACTGTACTAGCATTATGAAAAACCAACCGACTAAAGAACTTTTCTTGCATATCAAAACAATGAGTCTTCACAACACCCTACAATTTGTCCATGGAACGGACATATACTTAGCACCTTAGCCTCCTCCCACTAATCAGGCTGGAGAAACTATATGGACACATGGACTATGCAAATACTCCTCAATGGAGCTACTATATCGTATAAACCAATGAATGCCAAGAACTGGATGGATACCTACTCACCTCCCCTCCCTCCCTCCCCCCCATTCCCTTAATATCCCCCCCATTTGCATTATCTTGTTTTACTGTTACCTTATCTATTTTTATTACAATGTATATATATATATATATGTTAGGGAAGTAGTGAGCACTCCTTTCGTAAAGGCAGCCGCCCGGGTGCATACCAAAAAAGTATCCAAGTGATCAAATGTAATTAGCACTCACAGGACTTATAAATGTAATCAAAGAAATAGTTTTATTCACATCTTTTGTTTCAACCCTGCTCACGGGCCGTCATCAGGATGTTACATCACCAAGTAAGTGACTCCATTTTTTTACCACCCACCATGCTAATTGCCCCACCCCTCACAGAGAAATCCCATAGTGCACATTAGACCCAAAAGCAATATTAATTGTCTGTAGTTCAAAACGTCCCATAAATACTGTGTAAAATGTTAAAATACATAAAACAGATCAAAATGTACATGTTGTATGCCATTAGCAACATTTTGTAATACAGTGTTGTTTAACAGAGGAAGTTGCAAGAAACAGAACAAGCCAATTATAAAAAACAATGTAGCGAAAACTGCTCATTTAATCCACTTGGGGATAAAGTCTGAAGCTTGTGTATCCATCTGGCTTCTTTCTGTAATAGCAACTTGTCATTATCCACAGGCAACATCATTTGCTCATCAGAAAGACCATCTATGATCATACAGCGAAGGCTTGAAAGTTGATGAGCTTCCTTTTTAAAATGCCTGGCGACTGACAAGTCGCCAAACTTGCTGGTAATGCATTCGACATCTCTGATTGTTAAAGCATTTCTAATAGATGTACGGTGATTGGCCATGCACTCTTTGAAAATTGTTTTTGTCTTACCGACATAATATAACCCGCACGGGCAGACTATAAAATAAATCACATATATATATCTACTTGTGCAAGTAAAGCGTTGTTTGATAATAAATTTGGTTCCATCCCTTGGATGTGTAAATTTCTGACCTGTCAACATAGAGTTGCACGTGATGCAATTGGGACATCTGAAATAACGATTTTTCTTTTTAAATTGCCAAACACCCTGAACACCAGTATCCACTTTTTTTACCTTAGAGATGTCATTGCATACCAACAAGTTTGCCAAATTTCTGCCCCTTCTGTATGTATGACGAACACTGACATTGTCAAAGGGCAAGGACCTATCCCTGCTAATCAAATTCACAAATGATGTGAATAAAACTATTTCTTTGATTACATTTACAAGTCCCGTGAGTGCTACTTACATTTGATCACTTATATATATACATATACTAGCAAAAGTGTGCCCGTTGGTGCACAGTGGAAATTATGTGTGTATGTTTTGCTATGTGTAGTTGCAGTGCTCACAGGAACCACCAGGAAACATCCAGGGGGCCAATAATAAAATTAGTCTGAAGGTCCCAAAAAAAAACCAAATAATTGCATCATATTAAATGAACAAACACACACTTATATCCTCCCTTACCTATACTACCTGCCAGCTAGAATATAGAGGGTATAGAGGGTCTATGTGGAATAAACCTGCAGATCTGAGAACTGACCCAGGCAATCTAAACAGCACCTGTGGGCAATCAAAAGCAGCCCATACATACTGTATATCCGATTTTACTTTCCCAACTGAGTGCTCCTGCGACATTAGAACGATCCTGCAAGAACCGCTTGTCTGTGGCATAGAAGAATGGGAAAGGTGGTTCTGGCAAGATCAAACTACCGTATATACTCGATATAATTCGAGGTTTTCAGGCTGTGAAAACAGCCTAAAAACTGAACCTCGACTTATCTCGGGTCAGTCACTTACTGATGGAGGAATCGGCTGCCGCGTCCACTGATGGTCGCATCCACTGACGTCACTACTCGGCGCCGGGAAATGAGACCGGCGCCGAGTAGTGACGTCAGTGGGATCCGACCATCAGTGGATGCGGCAGCCGGATTCCTCCATCAAGTGAATGATATCGGGGCCCGGACTCTCCTGCAACTATGGAAAAGGTAAGGCTGCAGCTTTACTTGTAGTGAGAGAAGATGGGTGCAGGGAAATAGGGTTTTATTCCTGGGGCTGGGGGGAGAGTAAGGAGTCAGGGACAGGGTAGTGGTTTTATTCCTGGGGCTGGGGGGAGAGTAAGAAGTCAGTTTGAAAACCACAATTCCCAGCATTCTCTGTTTGCAGTAAGTTTTTTCTTAATACAGGCATCTGTCTAGATCTAATACAGCCTAAGCTTGAGACCTTTCACATGTTTGAAAACTACAAATCCCAGCATTCTGTTTTGCAGTTAATGTCTTCTTAATGAACTTTTCACATGTTTAAAACTACAACTCCCAGCATTCCCTAACTGCACAGAATTCTGGAAAACTTAGTTTTCATACATCCTGGAATAAAGACATTTTCCTGACTTACAGACATTAAAAGTGCACGGTCATGCTTTAGCGCTTCCTACCCAAGGGTTTGAACATGCAAGTGATTCATCTGCCCTTCCCTTACATCCATAGCTATTAGACTATTGGATTAGGGAAGCATTATATGGGTCGATTGGTTGGCACAACGTTAATGCCCACTTTGCGGCGGCAGCGCGAGTACCAGAAGAGGCACTCGTGCGGCCGTTTCAAAGTAATTTACTAGAGGTTGTGTGCCTCTTTACACGTAAGTATTAAACACCAATAGCTGGTGATAAAAACTTATGTGCGGGTGAGATTCACCCAAAATCGCACAGCCTCTTGTAAATCCTGTACGGGAGATTTGCCCAGAGAGCTTGTGCCTCTGGGTGAATCTCCCTGTTAGAGTCATAAACTTTACCATATTTGCACTCACTTCCAAATACCACCTACCTGGCAGTTATAATCTATAAAGTCTAAAGGTTCGTGCACACATGCGATCGCTGGTGCCAACGCATGACGTGTGCGAACGGCCGTTTTGGATTATATTCGTGCCGTGTATCGACAGAATGGCCATTTCATCTGATAAAGTGCCCATACACGGCACGATTATCGGCCGTTCGTACACATCGTGCGTCACGGGTTGGCACCTGCGATCGCATGTGTGTACGAACCTTAAGGCTGGGTAAACACCAGTAAAGAACCAATAGTGCCACAGATTAATCGGCTGGAAATATATGATGGTGTGGGGCGGCCAGTTGTCTGTATCAGACAAATGGGTCAGTTAGTAAATCACGGCCAATCATGCAGTTCCCTATGGGACCACATGATCAGTCTGTCACATGCACTGCAGGCTGCAGCCACTGTTACTGTGACCAACAGTCATCTGTCCTGGCAGGGCTCTCACACAAAGCAGATGCTCAGTTGGGACACATAATAGAGTTATATGTATCCAGACAAAATGGTATTAACCTGCAGATCTGAACACAGATCCAGGCAATCCTGCCACAATGTGCAATTCAATCTGAACAGCTCCATTGAACATCCTGAGACCCTATACAGGATCCAGAATAACATGCTAGGTTCATACTTATTGGTAATTACTACAGCAAGTTCCAGATTTACAGTCACTATGGGGTTAGGAAACACAGGATTCTAATTAGCTTGACAAGTTATAGAGAGGTTTGGATAAGGAGATAAAAGCTCCCCACAGGGTATAAAATGAAGTAGAGCCTTCTTATAACTGAAGGTACCTGACAGCCTCATGTTTAATATATTAATATTGGGAGAAAAGGGGAAAAACTGTCCATTTCTCTAAGAATGCTGGGTAGTTTCAGAGACATGCAAAGTCATTTAATCATAAACAGACACTTTCTGTCTAGCAAACAGAAACTGGATTGTCTCATTACTTTCTATGGAGAGGTGAGGGGGAGAAAATGTGAGAGTCTGAAGAATGTTCTAATTGGCTAAGACTGTCACATGTTTTACAAACCGCACATAACTGGGTGTAATACAGGAACTTCCTTACACTTCCTGTCTTGTCATGGACAGTGCCTAAGAGAATGTTTTGATTTGCTAACAGTGGAAGATCAGAACCTCTCATTGGATGTTAGGAAAATTCCACTTCCTTTTAGTATCTACATGGAGACCCTGTAGAAATCCTGGAGGTGTGTCTTAACCTATCATTTTGAGTTTTCCATTCAAACTTAGGGTTGTCCACTAAAGTAAGTTTTGTGTATTAATTGTATATAAATTGTTTTGTAATTCAGTAGTAGGTAGTAGTACTATACTTTGTATGGTGTTATTTCTTAAGGTGATTTAAATCAAATAGTGCTAATTACACACATACATATGGACCTTTCCTATGTGTAATAATGCTATATACCCCCACCTAGTTAGTTGCTCCTATATATAATATAAGGGACATACAGTATATACATGAAGAAAATGTAAAGAATACATTCTTAAAAAAAACAAAAAATCTGAACCACAACTGAAATTGTGAACAGACCACAAGATGGAAAAGCAACATAGTTTTATTTCTGATGCAGAAAAAGTCTAGTATATGCTACTAAAACAAATGTTTTTCCCTGAAACAAATTAAAATGGCAATATCACCATTTTACCCTAACAAAATTGTATAAATAACATCCTAGGTTCTTCATACACACAACACTGATTGCTCTTAACAGAGTTGTGTTTGAAAATATGGTATTGCAAAAAACAGATACAACATATGGCTGTACTGGTATCTTGCAGGTGCTCTTTGTAACAAGTTATACTACTACAATAATTAGTGATTATACACATTGTTAGCAATAGAGCCACCTCAAATATGTGCTTACACCTATTTACCGTATATATTCGAGTATAAGCCGACCTGAGTATAAGCCGAGGAACCTATTTTTACCTGAAAAATTAGGAAAACATGATTGACTCGAGTATAAGGGCAGAAATTATGACCAGTACTGCCTTCTGATTTTGTATTGTTCCGAGGCTTTAGTTGCCCTTTAAATGGACTGCAGAATTCCCATACAGTAGTCACATACAATAATAGTCAAATCCAGTATGACTATTACTGTATGGGACTACTGTATGGGAATTCTGTATGGGCAACTAAAGCCTCAGAACAATACAGAATCAGAAGGCAATATTTTTAACAATAGATACCATCCTAGTAACCCCCAATTCCTTGGCACTCCAGATGTTAGGAAACTACAACTCCCAGAATGCTTAAGTTGCTGGGAGTTGTAGTTTTCAAACATCTGCAGTGGCAAGGAATTGGGGGTTACTCTATGTTACTTTTTTTTTGCTGCCCCCCCTTCCGCCCTAGAGCCCCCCCAGTTAAGTGTTATGGAACCTTGCCTGGGCAGTCTTTAATCCAGGTAAGGTACTTCAGCAATCCAGCCGTTCAGTGTGAAGTGGCAGTTGGATTTCACAATGAGGTGAGTGACATGAGTATAAGCTGAGGTTCGGTTTTTAAGCTATTTTTAAACCCTGAAAACCTTGACTTATACTCGAGTATATATGGTTATATGCAGTTCAAACTTATTTTATTATTTATTATTTTATAGCATTCCTTATTTTAGGGTCTATAGCCACATACCTTTTGCCCTGGTAGACCAGGATGTCCTGTTTTCCCTTTAAATCCCTTTAAAACAAATAAAGAGTTTGTGGGCAATAGGGACATTAGTATAAAAAGATGTCATGAATACCAATATAATTATTATTTTAAATGTAATTATAAAGCTATAATACACAAGTTGACTATGTGAAATTTTTCATAAATATTATCATGTATCTGAGTGATCTTTTTATAAGAAAATATCCCACTGATGCTCCAAATAAATTCAATGTCCTCTGTCTGCCTACAGAAACAAATTAAAACATGTATTGTAGATATTGACCTGGTATTGTCCATAAAAACAGTGGCTCTAAGAAGCTTAATAAATCCTTCAGAGCAAACTCTGACAGACCCGGCAGATATGATTTATAGGAAAGTCATGCACTCTGTGTCTGCTGATCTGTGTATTGGACTAATGAAGTCTTCGCTTCATTATCCATTCAGCTTTTATGGGCATTATCCAGTTAGTTTCTTTAATTGATTTTTCACTGAAAAAATCACTTCATATATACAAATGAATAATTAAACACAAACTGCACAAATACAAAAAAACACCACAAAAAAACATAAATACACAAATAAACTTATAAGAAATAATGGACCCATTAACAGTAATGGGATATTAGGTCACCTTGGAGTTCCCTGCCCTGCATAAAAGCATTGAGTCTGTGGCCTTGTATCCTTATATGGTTATGGAACGTCTCAAGTGACTTAATATCCTTGATTCCTTAGCAATCTAATAGAAAATCCACCAATGATTTCACTTACCGGAATGCCCTTGTGGCCGGGTTGCCCTGGTGGACCCATTTCTCCCTAGATTTATAGAAAAAGGAAAAATAGAGGCAAATAATCTAATGAGTGGGATAACAGGATATAATGGTTATTTCTGCAGTGTGTACAAAATTTAAATGTAAGACCCCCTCTCACTAGTGGTTTAACATTAATTGCATACAAACCTTTGGTCCAACTTTTCCATCTTTGCCATCCAGTCCTTCAATCCCTGGGGGGCCCTAATTTAAAAAGGGAAGTAAAAATCATTAGAATTAGATTTCCAAGAATACTCTGCCCCTTTATAACCCACACTTACTTGTATCCCATGAGATCCTGGCGGACCTGTAGGCCCAGGCATCCCTGGGGAACCACGTAATCCTTCTGAACCCTATGAGATGGCATACAAAAGTTGTTTTTATTAATGCTCCTGACTGTGTAGGCAAAATAAGGCATTTTGTGTGATCTGTTTTGTTGGTAAATCACAATAATCCTGCAATCATTAATGGGCAGCAGGATTGACTAGCAGGGTGGGCTCTTATTTCTATACTGATAGACTACAGATCAATTTAGCAATCAGTAGGCCTGTGGGCTGGAATATTGGGCATAAAGTCTGTGCATGTGTGCACAGATTAAAAAAAGGTTGACACGGATCAGTTAAGCTTTTTAGTTAAGCTCAGTTAAGCTCGTTTTAGTTACCTGTTTAATGAACTGTGTATGTGGCGATTCCTCGCCTAGTACTTTGTCATTTTAAATTTTGGTGCAGTTCTACTCCCCCTGTGACCAGCCAAATGGTGTAGCAAAGCTGGACATCTGCTTGATTTCATGCCACTCTGAAGTCCTTACACAACCCAGAAATGCACAGGAAATTTTTACGCAGTGATCTGAATATGTATTCTGCTGGTATTATACTTATGGTCACGTTGCTGTACAGTCAGACAGTATGACAAGTGTCACTTTGTGGGGCTAGACTTGCAGATAAAATGGTTGTAGCCTTGTTAGTCCAGTAGCATATACTAAAAGGTGAGTTCTGTAGGATCAGGTGATACCTTTTTATTATGGACTAACAGTTCATTTTACAGACAAGCTTTTGAGAGATACACTTCTCTCTTCCTCAGGTCAAGATTTAGTACTGCTTGACCCTACTGAACATCAATATTTTGTAAGGTTAATTTTAATTCCAGGTTTCTGCAATATTCCTATATAATAAAACATTTCACTTTCTTTCTTTCTTTTCACTTACTCTTGCTAGAATTCACAATTTGGTGTATTGTACTGTATATATAGGGCTCTTACCTTCTCAGCGGGTGGTCCAGGTGGTCCAGTAGACCCTGGCTTTCCTGGAAAACCTGGAGGCCCCTAAAAAACATAATGTACCATTAAATGTTACTGTTCCCAAAAGTGAGTAGATTTAATAATTATACAGAAAATGAATCTCGTATATAGCGATCCTGAAAAAGGTGTCCAAGAACAATCTACAACTCCACTACATTATGGGGCCTATTTATAAACTTGCTGTATTAGTAATTACTGATAACACAGGTTCCGTAATGTATTATCTGTATTATATAACACATCTGTAAATGTGTGGTATTGGAAAATAGCAATACTGCACCTTTATAAATATGTCCCTATGAACTGTATTGTGTGTCCTATTAGTTATGTAGCATTATTTAAACCATTTATTAACTGTCAAATCTTTATCTTTACATTACTCTGCTGTCCATACTGATAACTGTACTGTGTTCACCTGTTAAAATTCTCTGTAAGTGACCATGTTTGGGGAATACATAATCAGCGCGTAGGGACAAGATGTTCCGATGGGGGGGTTGCAGGTATCCAAAAGGAAATATGTCATAAAGGATGTCTGTGTGTTTAAAAATGCACAAGAGCAAATTTTTAATAGTAAAAAGGGACCACTCTTTGTACTCTGAATGAAATGCTTAAAATAAGTAAATATGTCAAAAAGCTTTGTTTTGAGGATTTTTATATTATTTGCTTGTGCACTGTTAAGATATTTTATATTCCTTTTGAAGGTCAACCAAGTTTATCCACATAATCCACTTTTGCATAATGAGCTATGTATAAGGAACACTGCTGGTTTGGAGGACATGGACATGTTTGTCACCCACTGCCAGGCCAAATAATATGCTGATTCATTATTTATCTGCAAATTCAACCAATTTCTGCTTATTTAACTAATCCTTAAAAGTATGGGGTGGGGAGATCATGCACCAGGTATAGGTCATTATGCAAAAGTCTTCTGATTGGTGTCCACTGGCTACAAATTGAAATGGAAGCAACGGGGTTCCCCAGCTAACTGAAAATTAAAAGTTTGGCTTGAGCTAAAAGGGATTTAAAAATAGTGCAATGCAAACGGGTTTTATTGCTATAGTTCTGTTTTATTGCAGTACTCACCGTGGGTCCTGGGAATCCTGGGGGGCCCTGGAATCCCTGCCATTCAAAAAAAAAAGGACGTTTTAGTGCCCAATAACCTTTCTAAACTATTTATTAGTGACTGTAAAGCTGGCATACATGGAACAACCGTGGTAAGGATTGATGTACCACCTTGCACCATTAATCTTAAGAGGATTTTAGCTAGAAAGCTTGATTTACAAAAAAATAAATCCAAAATTGATCACAAGATCACAGTAAACAGAAATCAATTTTTGACTGATTTAATCAGTCAATAAAACATGATCTGTTAATATGACCAAATATCTGATTTATCTGCTGGTTAGTTTAAGCTATCAAAAAGACAAAATATATATTACCATGGGTAATATAAAACACAAGGTTATAAAGAATGAAAGGTAAAAATCATTAATCCTTATTTGAAATTATGAGATAATGTTTGGTCTTATTTTATTCAATATAATGTGTTCAGAAAGTGTTTACTAATTTAAAATCGATAAAATGAGCAAAACATCCTAGAGGATCCTATACACATAAAGGTTATGCCAGAAATGCCCAGGGGTTAAATGTATGTATGTATTTAATATAGCGCTACATATTCTGCAGTGCTTTACAATTATTTACTCAATTCACATCAGGCCCTGCCCAGAAGAACTTACAATCTAATCACATTATGTACACATACAACCTATTAGTAGGTCTTTATGATATTGGGCGAAACCGTAGTGCCCAGGAGGAAACCCACGCAACCAGGGGGAGAACATACAAAACCTTGCAGATGTGTCCAAGGGTGGAATCAAACTCAGGACCTCAGCACTGCAAGGCATCAGTGCTGACCACTGAGCCAGCGTACTGCCCATATGGCATGTTTATTTTTTCATTCCATGGTTTCTATAACCATAGCAACTCAAAATAACGCAATATTAAGATTGCCTTTCACAGTTAGACAGGGAAGGGAACATTATATATCATCTGACCTCATCACTGAAAAAAAAAATTAGACAACTCACATAAACATGCAAAATTTGGTACAACACAGCACCCCATCCATAAGCTTCAGGTTATTCTGGTACAACAGTGTTTCCCACTTAGTGAAATGTTTGTTATTTAGAACTATTCTCAACAAATAGATAATAGTTTTATTTAAAAAACAATGTCACCCCAATAAACAAAAAACAATACACAATAGAAGAAATATACTACTGCAGCCAAGAAGTTTATGTAACTATAAATTGGATGGATACCACAGTTACCCTTTACATCAACATCTTTCTGAAATCTGGATTAGAATCTATGTACAACCCATGTATCAAGGTACAAGACCAATTCTGCAGGTCAAGGTAAAGCTGGTTTTAAATCTAAAAAAAATTCCAGATTGGATCCATGGAATTGCATTTCTTTTCTCTGATACAATATGGACATATTGTCTATAGGCATAAAAAAGGTACGGGGTTTAAATATTGATGCCTGGAATTTTGTAGGTGGCAAGAAAAACACAAACATTATTTCATTAATATACAGCATACGGATTATTAAATATATCAGGTATTTTTGTCCAAGTGTTAACACGGCTTTCAGACACAAAAAACAGCGCTTTGCAACTGGCGAGACGATTACTGCTCTTTTGGACAAAATCTTTTATGCCAGCAGATAGCTGGCATTAAAAATTCAGAATGGTTTAACACCATTAGCTATGCACGAAGAGCCACTATCGTCTCAGTGCATTGCCTACAGGGGCAATAGAGAGTGATAGCGACTCTCGATACATAGACATATTCATTGCATTACTCTAAGAGGAAAAATGCCACTTGGGACCCACCTGATCACCTTTCTCTCCAGAACTACCAGGAGATCCACGCTCACCTCTTGGTCCCTAGAAAAACAGTTGAAACAGTCATTAAGAAACAAGCTAATATATGGTGTATTTGGTATAAAAAAACAATAACTTACTGCAGGGCCAGCAGAACCTGGAACACCAGGATTACCAGGGGGACCCTGAGGAAGTAAGAAACAGATAATCAAATTTCTGTGATACAGCAGTGTGCTTTAGGATTTATCTAAACATTGCAAATACATACAGGGGGAGAGATTGACAGGATGGATCAATTAATAATGTTGGCAGTTGCCTCCACACATAGCAGTTTTGATGGACATTTTGAATGACAATTATCTAAGTTGTGTACAGATCTTCATTTTCTTATATCCATGGACAAGACTTATTACATCCTGTCCAGCTTTCTAAACCACTGTCTTCTGACTCTTACCGATTCTCCTTTTTCGCCTTCGGGTCCAGCGTATCCACGCTCTCCTTTACTGCCCTTTAAAAAGATTAGAAAATTAAGACCTCCAGTGACAACAGTGTTATCAACCAATGTGTACATGAACAGTAATGGAAAGAAATTGTATAAACCATCATTATCTGTTGTATTCAATTAGATCAACTGGACTTGAAATGTAGTTCTTTAAGAAGTTTCGCTAGTCATCCGACTGGCTTTCTCAATTCAGAATTGAGAAAGCCAGTCGGATGACTAGCGAAACGTCTTCAAGAACTACATTTCAAGTCCAGTTGATCTAATTGAATACAACAGATATACCATGACCTGGATGAATGAGAACCTTCACAACCATCATTAATATTTTCTACTTACTGGAAGCCCCGGTGGTCCTACAGTTCCAGGATAGCCAGGTAGACCAGGTGGTCCCTGTAAATATTAAGTAAAAATGTAACAGAATGTTCACAATCTTTGTAAATGCATTATTCACAAAGAAAATGGCTATACTCAAAGGAGAAATTAAGCTTTAACATTAGCTTAAAGGGACAGTTCAATGGAAATTATCAATATTTGTCAAATTGTTTGTTTGTTTAATGCCTTCTTAGTTATTCTAAACATTTTCTCCCATTTTGGAAAATCAGTTGATTTCATACCCTTTGCTGTTCCCTGCTGTTGACATTAGTGAGCTGACATTTCAGGTTCTAACGGTCCTTCTTCTTCCCAGGATGCAACACTTCCCTGGAATGTTCCTTAAAGTAATTTTAACTGATTGGCTGTTGGATGGGTCAAACATGCTCAGATCTCTACTGAGCAACTGAATCAACCCAGGCCCTGGGTCAAGGGCAAGACCATAACGGTCTCTACTAGGGGTCCTGCAAACAGGAAGTCAGTATTTCTGTTGCATTTATTTATATACAGACAAAATGCTGAATTGGCAGATTAAGGTCATTGGGATGAAAAAATACTTCTCTTTTTTCTGAAAAGCATATGTATTTGCACTGAACTTCCCCTTTAAGTTAAGTTTATACATATACAAACAAGCTGATCTTTATTCCTTTTGCCAATGGTTGATGCAACTGTGGATGTATGATATTGAGAGTGTCAGCTTGTCAGCAAGGCTGTTCATTTTGGACTGAAAGCAGAGTGACTGTATCTCAGCGATATATACTAGGGTGTCATCTTCCTACTTTATGACCATGGCATGCCTAACAATGTCTTACCTGTTCCCCTTTTTCTCCATGCGACCCAGGTGTCCCTCTTTCTCCCTGCATTCCCTTTGAACGCAAAAAGTAGTGAGTTAGACATAGATAATTTTTTACTTGGGGAATGAACTTCCTGCCACCCTAGTGCAAGGAGTGCAAGTCCCCAAGATAATGATCTGTCGAATCTGTCTGATGACTGCTCTAGAGTAACTTATGCTTTGGGTGGGCTGTTTTCACCTCACAGGACATACATAAATCTCTGGTCTAACTAAAGCAAGAAGGTGGGTTGCATGACTACAGGAAGCAGAGACAAGAAGCAGTGATTAATTCATAGTGTTATAGGTTTGAAAAACCAACACCATATACCCATATTATTACTTTAGCACACAAGATGGGGGCAAGTGGAAAATGAAGCTAAAGGAAAATATCATTATCTTATTCTTTGACAACTTAAAAAAAATATTTGAGTTTTAAATTTAAAATTTTGTTCTCCATATGAAAATGTGTTAATATACTAGCTTTTGATAGACTATACCTGAAATGGTTGGATCCAATGAGTTTTATTATCCTTGTTGGTTTATTGCTGAACAGCCCCAAAGATTTTATTCTCATTAAAGACATGTCAAAAAATGATAGTTTCCTTTCACTATGAAGAATAGTAGGCAGATGAATTCTCTTGTGTTTACATCAGTTATATAGTAGATGAGAAAGTGGAGGAGTATGTGTATTAAGCTATACACATGTGGTACTGAATTTTAGTTTTAATTACATGCATCAGTCCTGCTCCAAGACAGTTAACATTTGTTTTTAAATTGTAGATGAACTGACTTAAATGTTGGCCCTTTCTTGTAGTACATATTTAAGGTGGACTATGCCTGTTAGAGTCAAGCAAATGCTTTTTAAGCTAATCTGGAATACAGAACATTTCTATGCAATGAAATGCAACTAATGCCACCTTTAATATTCCCTCCTGTTTTTCTTTCTTGGCAGAAGCAAAAACAACTATTAATCTTCCCTTTCAACTTTCTTCCTTCCCTTACCTAAATTACATTTCCCTCCATACACACATACAGTATAATACCCAAGGAAACCTGGGCTCTCTCATAAAGCCTAAATGATCTAAGCCTAAATTAAAACACAAAACACACAAATTTAAATGCTTATTTTGGGTTAAAAAATAAAACAAAACATTTGTTTTATGTGCAAGACAAACAAGAAACACCGAAAACATCCAAAGATCCAACTAGAACTAAATGTTTCATTTATAATATTTCTTTGTAATCTAACAGAATCTCATTGTTTTAGAATATGCTCGAGCATAGGCAGAGAGAAGACTGCTTTACCAAAGTTATAAGCAATGAACGGAATGTCATACATTAACCAGGACAACAAGAAAGGTAGCTCACATATAGTAGGAAACAGTAAAAAAGTGCCATCTTTCTCGCTCTCTGTCCAACTCTTTATTTCTTACTGTATCTATTTCTTTCTTTTCTCTCTCTTTCTTTCTGTTTTTCTTCATTAATCTATCAAGCAATCCCCCATGTATCTGTTAATTATTAGTGATATATGCACTATTTGAATAAAATAACTTTATACTTCCTAATTATATTGTTCCATCCTATGGTAAGAATTAAATAACAATTTATGTTACAACATAAGTTTAAAATAAAAGAAGGGCTAAAGCTTAGGTTAGATTTTGAAGACATGGAGAGTTGACACTTTGGGGTGGGGGGAAGGAAAAGTTGTCTCAGACTGTTGGTACACAAGGGACAAACACTGTGGTCACAATGGGTGTGGCACAAAAGGAGAGTTTATTGGCACAGAATAGGTGAAGTTATGGGGCACAAAGGATCAAGGGGAATCATTGTGGAGGAGCCAAAGCGAACAGATGGGAGCAGGGTTACATTCTTACAGGTAGTCCGGGGGAGCCAGGAGTGCCTGGAAAACCTGGGGGCCCCTGAGGGGAGAAAATATGGGTTGTCACAATCTGAAACCTCTTTCTAACATGAGGACGAACAAGAGAATCCTGTATCCACAAAAAGGGATTTTCTTTCTGAACACATATGTTATTTATAATTTTGAATGAGAAAAGATAGTGTGTCTTCTTATTTCTTTCAAATGCCAAATAAAATAGGTTAACAAAAGCTAGTTTTAGTTTAGTCAATAACTATTTTTCCCTCCAAGTATAATAAAAAGTAATAGTTTCTATAAAACAATGACTGGTCTAAATCAGTACTATGGCCAAAAACATATTGTTATGACTTATAGTCTAGAAACTGCAATTTAAAAGGATTTATATAACTTGCCTTTCTATGTATTTCTTAATTAAAGACGCAACTGTGTGAAGCATACCTGTCCCGCTGGAAGATCAGTGAAGGAGGATCACAAATAATTTCACTGCATTCACAGGAAATAATTAAAAAGGCAGGTATATATCATTTTAAATAGTTAAAACATGATATTAATGGGAACTGTGATCTCCATTCAACTGTCCTCTACTGAAAAAAACAAACTTTCAAACAAGCCGGGGTATCTAGCTCTTGTCAAAGTTATAGGCTTCTGAAACACTGTCTCTGTGCCTCTGTAACACACATGCCTATGGACACCTTTTCTCTTTTTAGGCTTGTGTCTAGGTTTAAAAATGATAAAGATGTTTGGGGCTTATGTTGCACTTGATGGATACAAGTTGACAGGCTCAAGCCAGGGCTTGCTGGTGATGTCAAAGCTCACTGTATAAGCAGTGAGCCCTTTATATGGCTGTTTGGATAGACTGCAGCTAGAAGCTTGATCCTGGAGTCATTAGAAAGGTAGGAGTTTGCTCTTTTATAGAGTAACACTTGCATGGAGACCACAGTTCCTTTTTAGATATATCACAGATTATATAAATCTCCCTGAGTAATTTATGCAAAACAACTGATAGTGGATTTAGATTTTATAGCTGAATTACTTCTATCTGTACTTTTGTAAATATTTTTTTTTTAAGTATGCGGTGGAGTGAACTGGTAATTTGCATTCTAAAAAGAAGGTAAGGAAAATGTTGTTAAAAGGAAAAAAATACACTTACTGGAGCTCCTGGAAATCCTCGTGCACCTGGTGATCCCTGTAAGTATATACATTTCAGAGAAAGTATCAACAATGGAACATTCATACCTAAACAATAACTTTATTTTCTCACCTCTTCCCCTTTATGCCCAGGTAATCCTGGGATTCCTGGGTGCCCTGGGCCACCTGCACAACCCGGATCAGGCTCATCACCCTACAAGAAAAGATTTTTAAGTTGATTTGTTTCAGAAAATACTAAAGACGTATAAAAGAGACATTCATTAGGAAATTGGCACAATAAGTTGTAATGATTTGTGGCATTAGTTGTTCTCAAATGTTTCCAGGTAGTGGCATAGTTGACAACGCAATTTTATATTATACAGTAAACAGTACAGTGTATGCAGTGATAGCATCTGAATATAGTCTGTGTACGCTCTTGGTCCCAATCGGAGAAAAGCGTTATAGAAACATTTTTCATTTATCCCCCCTAGAGCCTACCCTTTCTTCTTGCAACTTGTTGGTTTCCTCCTCCTGGATGTCTTCTGCAGCTCCGCCTGATGAGATCTTCTGCTCCCTCCAGCTTCCTTGGCCTCCAAACATCATTTCCAGATGTTCTGTATGTGTATGACGTCAGTGTACACGCAATGTGACGTTACACGTCTGCGCGACATAGTCGCGCCGACATGCATGTGCGTGCCGTTGCATGCACACTGATGTCACACGTGCGTAGAACATCCAGAAATGAAGTTTGGAGGCCAAGAAAGCTGAAGGGAGCAGAAGATCTCATCCGGGCGGGGCACCGTTGTTTTACGGTGTCCTGAGGTGCTTACACTACCTCAACATTACCGGGTTAGACGATCGATCCAAGAGGAATGTTTTACATTGCAAATGTCAAGTGGAGCAGAAGTTTTTACCTGCCAACATTTTTTGTCAGGATTGTGATTACCATCAATATTACTATCGTAATTACGATTGCAATGTGGCGATGCATTTGTCAGAACATCACTTGAATATAAGGAGGTATGTTTGTAGTGTATGGCCAGTTTAAATCACAACCTGCCAAGAGGATACCCACACAAGAACAGGGATTATTTGAGCAAAATAAGACATTAGTGCTAACCACTAAGCAACTATACTGACCAAGCACTATTTATATAGTAAACAATGCACCCCCCATGTGAAACATAAGGATATAAGAAATCACAGGTGACTATACACGGCCTTGTGTTTTCATTATAGGTCATAGAAATCCACGGTGAACTCTAATATCCTTATATTTTAAAGGGTGGGGTGTTTTTATTATCTTTTCTATGTTTGGATAAATGTTTGACCAGATCAGTAGCACCACAAAATGTAATTGTAATTCAGCCTAAGGAGTGCTCCTACAGTGCTTCTATCGTATATAATACACAGGTTTTAAAGACCCTTGTGGCACTAATGACATAGTCAAGCCCCATTTATAAGGATCCATTACACAAGAGCACTATCACATATTTTTATGAACAGTTTACAGCAATGTCATCACCTATAATTAGTGCTTATCTATGTCTTCAGTGCCTCATGTCTCAATAAAACGTGTATTACGTGGCATGGCTACCAGGTAATCATGGACATTTATCACACTCAACCAGCCCCTGCACCCATCTTAGCCTACATATAAGGGACATAATCAAACTCAAATTTAATTTAATGTTTAAAGAAACATTATTAGTTACAGTAACCCATACCTCCACTTTTAAACCTGGTTAACATGACAAAGGTTTTTAATTGCTGGAGGCAGGTGGGATTATTAAGATTAGGCCAATTTTATAATGCAGGCCGTGGTTTGGGATACTCTCAAATACAGGCACAGCATCTCACTCCACCCAGAGTGTCCTTTCAATTCCTCCAGATAAACCATCTAGATAGAACAATTTTGAAAGCTAGAAATTAGGAAAAGGCAATAAAAGATTGGAGAAAGTGTGTTAATTATGTCCAGCTACAAAAAACATGCTGGTTATTTCAGCCAAAAGAGGCTCAAAAATATACATTTCAAATAGCCTGGGAAAATGATATCTAGAAAACTCTTGAACCTTTCCAATGGGTAGAGATTTTTTAAAAATATCTATAATGGTAGCCCTAAATGTGTCCCTTAGAGAGACAGCTTTAAAAGTGATGTATAGGACCTATAAGGTACCAGTACTATTTAATTTGTTATCATCGGTACTATATTATTTAGTGCATCCTGAGATTACAAAACTCAAGAACTAATAAATTAGTACAATAATATATGCTTGCTTCAAAAATTCACATTTTCCTTCAGTCATTAAATGAATTATTACGATAATGATAAATGTGTTAAATGAAGCAGCGTGTAAAGGTGACAGACTGTATGTATACAATTTAGTCAACATTTTATATCCGCTCTTAACCATGAACTATTCAAAGTGAGATCATGATGGATTATTGAATGCTTAATTCAGTATTAACTGATATCAAGGCAAACAGCATGACGTGGTTGTTTGTTCATATATTTCTTTAATGTCACTTGTTATACATGAACATTGAAAATATTCAATAAAAAGTTTTGAACACTAAAACGTATGTAATATATTAACTGGCATGGTTTCCATTCAAAATACACGGCTATTAGAAGCAACAAATATAAATGAACTTGACCAGCTGCTTTTTACTTTTATATGGTCATAACATTTCTATTTGACTTTAAATAAAGGGATCATTATTAAATATGCACTTTACAGATTATTAATAATAATAATAATTATTATTATTATGGATTTATATAGCGATAACATCTTCCGTTGCACTTTACATTTACAAGTCATACATCCTACAAGTGCAGGTAATAATTAATATAAGTACACAGAGTGATGAATTACTTACAGCAATACGGTGATACAATAGGAAGGAGGACCCTGCCCAAAGAGCTTACAGTCTAGAGGAAAGGGGGGTGAGACATAAGGTGACCAACAGCGGTCACTGGTTTTGCTGACGTCTTGATCCGAAACTTTCTTTTTTCTGAGCCGGCGACACCAACTCCGCTGATGTTGCCGACACTGGGCAATGTCACTGCAGCCGCCAGTGACATCACCGGCACAGGTGTTTCTGATGTCTTCTTTCTTCTGCCATCACTGTGATGACTTCTGAGCTCTGTGGGAGTTTGCACCTTTTTATATAGGTTTGCTATCCAATTTTGATTGGTTAATATTTCAATGCTTGCAATCATATGATCACACATTAACCAATCATATTTGAATTTTATTATTCAGTCGTCGGCTGGGAAGAAAGAAGACAAGGACTCTTCTAAGAGCCAATGGGGGTCCTGGTTTCTAGCTGCAGGACCCCGAACAAAGGCACTTGTCAGTGCCACAAGGGCACTTCTTTGCGCCGGGGGGGGGGGGTTCCCGGTACGATCTGCAGGACCCCTTAAGTCTCAAAAGGCACTTGTCAATGCCACAAGGGCCCTTCTAAGGTCACAAGGGCACTTACAAGTGCCGGGGAGGGGGGTCCTGGTTTCGAGCTGCAGGTCCCCTTAAGCCCCAAAAGGCACTTGTCAGTGCCACAAGGGCCCTTCCAAGGGCCACAAGGGCACTTATAAGTGCTGGGGAAGGTGTCCCGGTTCGAGCTGCGAGACCCCTTAAGCCCCAAAAGGTACTTGTCAGCGCCACAAGGGCCCTTATAAGTGCCAGGGAGGAGGGGTCCCGGTTTAGAGCTGCGGGACCCCTTATGCCCTAAAAGGCCCTTCCAAGGGACATAATGGTCCTTCTAAGGACCCATGAGGGGGTCTCAGGTTGAGCCGCGGGACCCCCGAACATCCAGCCGCGGGACTTTCGGCTGTTCAATGATACTCGAACGTTTAAGGATTCTCGAAAAAACAGTCCATGGTGATGTTTTTGATGTTCTTCCTGCAGGGATGTGTTCCCTGGGTCATTTCCCAGGTCCCAGAGCCATTTACAGTTACCACTAGTATTTAAAGGGCATGTCCACCCCCAAAACTATAATTTCCCCCACTACTGGCCTCACTCTGTAGTGTATAAAAATCCTTACCTCACATCCCAGCTCCAAATGATTCTCCTGTAATGTCCACCCAAAGTCCAAAAACTGACCACCAGGAGCAGTGCAGGGAGGGAAATTGTTTCCGCCTCTGAGGCTTCCTCTCATAAGGTTTTTGGGTTGCTCAGAGCAGCCAAGTTCAGTCTTGTCCATGTTTCCTTTGAGGAAGTGGGAGGATATGAAGGCAGAGATAGGACTAAGGCAGTTGGGTAATTGGGATGTCAGTGTAGTCAGATCTGGGGCAGAGATGTAAAGTTGGGTATCATCCGCATACAGGTAATACTGAAATCCAAATGAGCTAATGAGTAGTCCAAGGCCATAGGTGTAAATGAAGGAAAGAAGGGGACCAAGTATTGAGCCTTGCGGTACCCCCACATGGAGGGGGCGAGAGCTAATTTCAAAGTGTAAAACACCAAAGGTCCTACCAGAGCGATAGGATGATAGCCAAGAAAGTGCAGTGTCCTGGATACCTAAAGAGGCCAGGGTCAGAAGAAGTAGAGGGTGATCAACAGTATCAAAGGCAGAGGACAGATCAAGATGAATAAGCAAAGAGAAGTGAACCTTAGATTTAGCACTAAGTAGATCATTAGTCACTTTAGTGAGGGCAGTTTCCATGGAGTGGTTAGGGAGGAAACCTGGGATGGTCAAAGAGAGAGTTAGTAGAGAGGTGTAAACCAGGTCAGCATAGACATGTCTTTCCAGCAGTTTGGAAGCAAAAGGGAGAAGGGAGACAGGCCGCTAGCTGGAAAGAGCAGATGGGTCCAGGGAGGGTTATTAAATATAGGGGATTCCACGGCATGTTTAAATAAGGAGGGAAAAGTACCAGTGGATAGGGACAAGTTAAAGAGAGAGGTTAAGTCTGGTATGAAGATGGAGGAGAGGTGGGGAATCATATCTCTTATATCATTATATATGTTGGCCCTCCATTCAATCAGCTTTAATGGAGTTAAAATGCATTTATGTGCATCATGTGAAATAAATTTGCTGTTTTGTTTCTAGACCCGTGAGTGTCTCCAACTCTTTTAATATATATTGTTGTAGCAACCTGCCATGCTGAAATTGATAGCTTATGATTTGTCACATTTTGCAGCAAATGTTAAATAAAGATAATCCCTTTTTTAATTACCAATAATAGGAGCCAACAGGAGCATAACTATAAAAACAAAGGGGATTCCACTGATAATAGTCTGACTGTTTTTTACCCAAAGTATAGGGGAGGTGCTTATGGAGTGAAATATAATCAAAAACAGTCAATAGTTAGCACTCTCTAAGTCTGTGCAAAAAATCTTTTATTGAAACAAAGGTGAATCATGATAAAAATATTTAAGACATTTTCACAAATATAGGCTGTCCAACCATAAATACTTCCTATACCTAAACACAGTTGTATATAGCAATAGTCAAAGGGGAATATTTATAAAGGGCCGTTAATACCGCCCAAAAATTACCGGCGCACATCGCCGTGGAGAAAATAACATTTTCACCATATTTATAAAGGCGAACCACATTGCCACAGCGATATGCAGCGGTAATTTAAATTCCCTTTGCGGCGATACTGTACTTAACTCAATGAAAGGGCCCTTTGGGGCTTAAGTAGTCCCTCAGCCCGTACTGGGACCCCCCTCCCCAGCCTTTGTAAGGGCCCTTGCGGCACTGAGAAGTGCCTTTGTTGGGGGTACCGCAGCTCAAACCGGTACCCCTGTTGGCTCTTAAAAGAGCCCTTGGGCAACGTCTTCTTTCTTCCATCCAGTGACACCAACTATGCTGAGGCCACCAACCCCGAGAAGTACTCCTGCGGCCACCAGTGGTACCTCCGGCGCCAGTGGCCTCAACGAGGCCGATGTTACCGGAATGTGCTGTGGCTTTTCTGCCTGTGGTTTTCTGCCTTGTTAACTTTTTGCCCTTTCATAAATCGCGTTATAAGTGATTTTGCCGAAAATGGCGGGAAAATAGGAGGCAAAAAGTTAAAGTCATCCAACTGTCATAAGTGTGATTGTAGGGGCTTAAGGACTGAGCATTAAGCAAGATAGACAAAATGGATGGAGGGGGAGTATGCCATAGCAGATGTAGCCAGGCATGCTTCACCAGACACAAGGCTTCTTATGGTGGCTTCTAGTGACAATACCTAAGTCCAGTCATTAAATGTGCGACTGTTCGTGAGTATGTCAATTAGCATCTGACAACATCAAAGTTACATGTATGACTATGGAGCCCGTTTTTATATCTGTTTGGCGACTGCAGTTTTTGCTGCCACATTATGAAACAGGAAACGTTCACAGATAGCTCTAACAGTGTTACATATTCAATACAAATCTATGTAAATTGTAATACTGTCTACAGTGCCTACAGTGTGCCTGACATCTTCTCTATGTGGGAAAAAAAACTACCCAAAAACTCAAACAAAGACTGGGCCAACATCTTTCAAATATAAGATTGGCAAGAACCCACAAAGAAAAAGGACATTCTTTTTCTTTAGTAGCACGGCATTTTTTGGATGTACATAATTGCTCCAAAAAAAACCCTGCTCTGTTATGGAATTGAAAAAAAAGATTCCACACCCAAGAGGAGGAAATCTGAATCTACAATTATTAAAGCTTGAGACTTATTGGATCTACACCATAAAAACGATGAATCCAAAAGGAATCAACTAAGAATTAGACTTCACTATGTTCATCTAGAAAAGAGGGGGCCCCCTAAACTTTCCTTCAATTTTCTTGGGTTTTAATATATTGGTATGGTTGACTTCACAAATTAACTCTATATCATACTTGTAAATTAACACACTGCAACTAAAATGGATCCTTAATCCCTCCAAACTTTGGAGGGATTAAAGGACAACTAAAAAAACCACAGAACAACACTGAACCAGAAGGCAGAACACCTTGATATAAAACCAGTAATCTGTGTCTTACCTCTCTTAGATACGTGCGCTGGGAAATTTACCTTAATAACATATGGTTTGTGCTTTACTTCACAACATTCTAGTATCACACAGTTTGGTTAAAGACCATTATGCACTTTATGCAACGACCATTATGCACATTCTGCACATGCTCAGTCCTTAGCTATGGCAGAAACTTGTTACAGTTGGTCACACCCATTAATAGTCTCTAGCCAATCCTTTTACAGGACAGATAAGGCAAGGAAGCATGTGACTGAGGTCAGGAGGTGTGGTCTGACACTGCACATACACTTTATCCAGTTGTTAACAGGCTTACATTTACGTTAATACAATTTACTGAAGTGGTATTTTATAGCTTATTGGGGTTTTTAGGGGGGTTGTTTTCAGATTTTGGAGTATAAAAAATTGGCTTTAGTTCTCCTTTAATTTATTAATTTAAAGGGAATGTCCACCCCTTATAAAAACATTTAATATACTATGCAGGACCCCCAAAACCTAGTTTTGGTTTTGTTAAAATATAATAATTCTGCTCCCAGCCAGAGAAATCTTTACTTTTATTTTTCCTATGACAGATATAGCCTCCTCCCAGAAAACTACAGTGAATGAAGCACGGATAGGGGCTCCATCATAGTTTTGCTGAAAGCCCAGTAATTCCCAGTTATGCCACAGACATACTGTCTCGCACCAACTGGCATAGCATTTCAGCATTCAATACTTAGGAACACACAGCATTCAATACTTAGGAAACTCACCACTTCATCCTCTTTTGTAGGGGGACACTGTAGAAAAAGGGGAGGGGGAGAAAAAGGTGAGTTAAGAAATGTTCCTAAGTGTTTCCTAAGAAAACATACTGTAATGTTACATTAACACAGACTATGCAATAAATATTATCCAGCCCTAGTGTGCAAGATTTTATTCACAAGTGCTTCTAAGATATATATCTCTTTTGACTGTGAGCTATTTGGATTTAATATAGTGAATAAAGTACCCCCTACTATAAGTTATAAGGATATTAGAAGTCACCAAGAATTTCTGTGACCATATAAAATCACTAGGCTAAGATGTCTTGTAACATACTATTAATTTACTCAACACAATTCCCGATTCACTAAAATACTCCCCTCTAATTTTTGGCAAACCCTCTTCATCCACAAACCACATCAGCATGCCACAACAGAAAGCAATGCCTGTCAAACCCCCCCTCCACCAGAAAAAAAAAAATCAACCCCCTTTCCACACCATGTGAACCACTCCATCAATCTTCACCAGACTGCATCATCATGTCTATAAAGCACACCCCAAGCACCAAACTTTCCCCCTCACAACCACATAAATCACAGCTTTCAAACCCATCCTCCACCCCACCACTGGCATGTCTCCGTGTCTCCAAATTCCCCCCCCTTCCGACCACACCTCTAAGCATACACTCCCCTGAGTGCACCAGCAAAAATCCTTATTCCAGGCGACATTGGCATCCTCCAAATTTCTTTCTGGCATTTATTGCCTCCCATACTGTCAGTCCCAGTAAGTAAGGGGAGGGAAGTTATTTGTGGAGTCTCTTCTGGATTCTTATAATAGACACTTTACTGCTTAGCAGCGCTCAGATTATAAAAATATTATTGACAGCCTGGCCCCAATAATTGAAGGGGTAGATTATACAGTATAACCATTAACTGACATACAAAGATAACATTTTCAACCTTAAAATTAAAAATACACAATCAGCTCTTTCACACATTTCTGTCATTCTATTTTACACCCTCACCCCAATGAAAAATTCCAACAAAATGGTTTAAGTAAAGTCACCTGATTGCCATTCAGCCTGGATCCAAAGCCATCAGAACATACTAAGCTGTTGCAAAGCAAAATCATATTGTCTCACAACCTTTTAGACTAAAGCGACTCCATACCCTCTAACAGACCAGGAATCCCAGGTAGGCCTTGTTCTCCTTTATCTCCTTTCACTGCAATGGGGGGTGGCTGAATATTTTGCCCATTGGTACAATCCCCACAAATATTATGTATGAAGTCGGTGGATACCAGACTAATTCACCATTTTTAAAAAGGTTTGCTTCACGTCCTCTCCGTATCCCTCTGAGTACACAAACTATATTCATACACAAATGTTTTCACTAGATTAAAACAAATGTTCTGATCCCACACTCCTTTTTGTCTTTCTCTATAACATTCTTACCTTCAGGATATCAATGTTGCTTTCTGCAGCCAGGGGGCCCTATAAAAAGATATACCTTGTGATATGTAAACAAATCTTTTTGGTGGATGTAAAATAACAACAAACAAAAAAGCACAATGACCCTGCAAAGCAACATGACAAGGCTGGACACTAGAAATGAAGAAGAGGAGGCTATGTGTGCATCACAGCTGCTCTCCTGCCTCTGTATAACATGGATTGGGAGGACATAGAGAGCGTGACACCGACACACAGCAGAAGCACACCAGCGCTCTGTACCTACCAGTTCTCTTGGCACTCCAGGTGGTCCTGGCATACCATTTTTTCCGGGCACACCCTATAGTCAAGGAAGAAATCTGTGGCTAAAGCATGGGCCTGTGATCTGTCTGCCCCCACAGTGTATGCTTTGCATTGCATCTGTATACCAGTAAACCAACTGTCACACTGCACAAAGGGGGTGACAAACTGTGCTTGGTCCCCTTATATTTTATTATACATTAAACAATTCACTTCTATTTCTCATTTTGTTTCCCCAACAATCTCACACCAAGTAGAACAGTTCATGCAGTACTAAGTTGTAGGCGAAATAAAAGAAATTCCAAACAGTAAATGATCTTTTTAGAACTTATTTTCCTACCTAATATTACACTCAACTAATAGTCATCCTGCTGTAGACTTGCAGTTATTTGGTATCACATGCATATTAATGTCCCTTAGCAACCAGCCCCTATGAATACACTGACATGGGTGATGGGTTAATGGCTTTTTACAAGGGCAGCCTAAAGCTTATTTCAAATTAAAGCTATGTAACAAGCAACAAAGTCAACAGTAGGTCATTTTCTATTACTTTGATGTATGTAGAATTCTAATTTTCTTGGCAAAAGCAGATAAAGGGAATGCTATAAAAAGCATAATTAGCCATTTCCTTAAATGGGATTTTGGTCTCTGAACCCAAATCCCATTTCCTGTGAATCCCATATGTTAAAAATAAAACTACACAAAACACTAGCTTCACCTTGAAAATGTTGTATACTATAGATGGATTCTAATATATAAATAGGGAAGTAAGATGAATGGTTTGTATATCAGAAAAGAAATGTCACTATTATATACTATATTATTTAGCAACCTATGGGTTCCTGCCAGTTCCTAAGGCATATAACATAAACCAACCCTTCGGAAATTAGTAGTTCACCTTACCTGGAGACCTGGTAGTCCTGGGGGACCAGGAGGGCCTGGAGGTCCAGGAGGACCCTGCAACAACATTAATGATGTAATAGTTTTAGAAAATCTATAGTATTGAAGAGGTAATAAACAGTTAAACAAATATTTAGGGTTGCAAAGAATTTTTTTATCAACAACAATTACAGAGAGATGCAGATTTTACATTCCTGTATTAAAGTCATGCTAATCTGTTTACTAAAGCTGCATGGATTTTCAAAAAGACATTCACACAGCTGCCACAACTGATTAAAAATTGTGGTTGTGGCTCTGTTAGCTTAAATTTTTAACTAATCAAATTGCTGGCATCTAATTCTTGCAGTGGATAAGACCCTTTCAGGATTTACCCAGAGCCTAAACCATTCTAAAGCTAGGTACACACAGTACAGATTTCTGAAAGATGACAGACAGGATCTGCAAGATCCTGTCTGCCATCTTTCAAAGATCTGCATACACCCAGTCCCGAGCGTTCTCCCTATAGGGAGAACGCTCGGGACTGTGTGTTTCCATCGGCCGCGCTAGACTCCTATAGGGAGATTTTCGGATCCGACGGTATCGGGGCTTTATTGTTACTGTGTGTACGTTCGTTTCCCGAACGAGCGCGCGGCCGCCGAACGATCGGGTCGGCCGTACGCTCGTTCGGGAAACATCTTAACAGCTTAACATCTTTCAGAATATCTCCCTGAACATTTCTAGAGAAAAATAGAGAAATGCAATACAATTATCAACCTGCAACTTACCTTCCCAGCTCCCACAATGCAGTGGGTTTAACCAGCCTCATCTTACATTGCCATTTATCATTTTTCTTTTTGTCATACTGTATCATTTTAAAAAGTCTCAAAAAAACATATTTTTTTTTTATCATTAGGCCCTGCAGCAAATCCTATCTTAAAGTCATGCTAACCGGTATTACATTGTCGCTAAATGGGTTATTTCTGGATTTGCCACTCATATTTTATTGCCCCCTAAGGTATATAACTAAGGTGACATAAACAGTGTTACTATGGAGAACACTCCATGATACAAAAATGTAAGCAAATTACTGTATGTTTAGCAAAGGTACAATAAGTATTAAACTGACCTGAATCCCCAAATGCCAGAGATCTCCATTCCATTTCTCAGTTGATTCCTAAAACAAACAAAAAAAATCCCAATGAGGGAATAAGATTGCCCAATAGGCAGTTTTAGAGAGGAACGTAACTTACTGTTTTTTCTAATATGTTGGGATCCATCCACGGGCCAGGTGGGCAGGAGCAAATTCCATAATCACCCTGGAACAAGAACAAAATCAGTTCTCTAGGTCTAGGATAGTAAGTAAAAAAACAACATTACTTTCAGTTGGTTTCTATGGCTAACTACTAACCTTTTCACCTTTAACACCTCTCTCACCCTAAAAGAAACAAATAAAATATTACTTGGAACCAAAGATTTCCCACGTGAAGCGAGAAGAGGAAGGATAACGAGCATGCATATAAATGTTGTTGGGAGAAAATATGACAGTAGCTTATGGGTAAATGTGGTACAAAAATAAAAAATATAAATATAATCCTAGATGCACAAGTGCCTGAAAATCATGATTGCACTGACTAAGCAATACGAATGCTAAATTAAATAAAAACAAGAAAAAGAAATGTACACATATAACATATATAATATAAAAATTCCCTCCATTCTCCAGAGATGAAAAACTATGATGGAAACTATGGGGGAGATGCAATAAATGTCACATTCGCAACCTACCTGCACTTGTTCCCGCAATGTATTAACCACTTTGCGATCATTAATACATTACGAAAATGCTAGCGGTTAGTGGCAAGCTTTTGTGTGGCTTTAAAGACACAACTGAAAAAAATAGCGCAAAAACCGGTGGAAGATTTATTGCATCGCTTTCGCTGTGCAAAATATAAAAAAATTGCAACATGGAGACAGGCAGAGCAAAACCTTCACTGTACAAAAGTTAGTGTTAATTTAGCGCTTATTTTCCCTTTAGTACGGGATATTGCATCTTCCTTCAATTTAAAGCCTTGATATTATTTAATATTATGTTGTGTTAAGTTATGTTTAATTTCTACTCTTTTCTGGTCTTGCAATGTTTTCTATGAGAATACTCGGGCATGTTTGTGTTTCAATGATGAATGTTTCAGAGGATGATGGTCCACATGAAAAGAGAGACAGGGTGAGTTGGAAAATGTGGCATTGAGTGTGTACTCACAGCAACACCATCATGTCCAGGTAATCCTGGTGATCCTGTTGGCCCATCACGTCCCTGGAAATGAGTTTATATTGTTAAAATGAAGACAGTTTTGTAAACCCCAATACACTGGTGCTAAATACATCACACACAGGTATCTTATTGATAATATTTAATGCCATTTAGATTAATAACAGCAACTCAGGCAAATACTATTTACAGGGAAACATTACAAGTCTGTAAAAATGATATGACCCCAATTTTAAGAAATGTTAAGAACAGTATATAAGAAATGAGATAATTTTGTAAGTTTATTATAATATTACAGTAGAGAAGAAAGCAAAATCATGTCTGTTCACAATGGCCTCACCTTTTATGTTGGAAATGAACATTAATATTGAATGGGATATTAAAGCTTTTCAGGCTTTATACTACCATGTGTTTATATTTACAAGCAATCTTTTCTTAAAAAATATTAATCTACAACTATAAACACTGATACCGAGGATCGATCCAGCAGCGGTGACAATCTCAGACTCAACTGACATTAACCTGAGACATCCCCAGTCCCTTGCATTGTGAGCGCACATGGACACGTCGTGAACTGTCAGAGAAGCTTGCTCCTGCAAGTTTTACTGAAGAACATAGATCATTTACCTCCTGTTCTTCAGTTAAACAAAAAATAGCTGGACATACCATTTAATATATTCCAAAACCAAACCAAATGGAGAATTGCAAACTAAAAGCAGGTAACTGAAGGCAATTTTTATTCAGAACCACACATCAGTGTCTTAACATTTCAGGGGTCAAAACATTGTAATACTAATATGATGTTCTGAATAAAAACCACCTTCACTGCTTTTGATCTGCAATTCTCCATTTGGCTAATACCTTGGAATCTGTGAGCCCTTGGTTCAAATTTCCCTTGGCTACATATGCAACGAGTCTGTATACCGATGTACTTACAGTGTGATCGTTTCAAAATGAATTAACCAATTGTAAAATGCAAATTGTAAATACAAATACTTTTATTATCCAAATGGCAAGAAAGGAACATTTATTTACATCCCCCAAACCCATATAAGAGTAAAATTATGAAGTTCAGCCCTTTAAGTACTCATAAGGTAACAATTCAGTAGTGATCCAGGCATACCGTAATACTCATTTCTACAAACTGTTATCTAGTTAGGTACTACATTTCCCTGTAATGTAAAGTCAGATGTAATCTGGTACTATCTTGGTTTACCACCTTGTCTACAGGAAAAATGAACGGAAAACAATCAGGTTGGTACAGTCAATATCGCTCTTATTTGCCTGATTTATCTGATGTACTGAGACGATTGTGGTTTTCCGTACATTGCAAATCTAAACTGCTTCCGAGAATTTAACGCCAGATCTCACGCAAAAGAGGCGCAGTCGTCTCAGTACATTTGTTGCAGCAGTTGCGCCGCCTTCTTTTTGTGAACTGGAGCAACCACCATAATTCTAGTCTTAAAACTGTGCTAATTCTCAGCGCATCTCTGCAAAAGGGATAGTGCGATCTTAAGACTTGTGGCAAATGTGGCTCTCGTCACATCACCCCCTATGCATATTACACTATAACAATGTTATGGAGTTAGAGGTATTGCAGTGCTAAAATGTGTTAATATAGTGCACAAAAGCTAAGAAGGGAAGTATAAACAGTAATAGACTATAATATGTATAAATATTTGCCTGACAGTCTTCTACCCCAATCCAAACACAGGATGGTGCTGTGATTCTTTAAAAACTGTTAAACAGATCCAGAAACATCTAGAACAGCTGAATCTATGGGCTAGAAATAGCCAATATCTTAGAAACAGATCTAGTTATATTGGAAGTGAAGTTTAGGAATAATTTTTCTGAAATGTACACGTCCTCTTGCTATGCCAAGTTTTTGGATAAAAATGCAAAAGGTGTTTTAAGGCAGCCTTGTATTGGTGTAAATTCAAAATATAATCTATTATATTTCTGAGAGCCGGTACCAGCGGCCTCAGAAATATTATTAGTAATGTAAAATCAGTAATGTGTGTACATCCGTAACAACCGTTTCTGATGCCAACGAACATTCCATGTCGGCATCGATACTGGTTGTTACGAACAGAAAATTTCTCTTGGCTCCATCTACTAAAATTATAGGGTTTTGTCCATGATCACTAGGTGTATGGCAGTCACGAGCAATATCAATATACCTTACAGTATATTGTTTGTGTAATGTTCGTGTTTCTGTCTGTTATCTTCAAAAGTTTGGTATGTGTATTCCCAGCTTTAGAAAGAAAGGAAAAAAACCTTAATATAATATCAGTCAAAAAAGTTTATGGTTGAAGGTGAATTGTTGTATTAGTTACAGACTTTACATTAGAAGAAATTTGCCACTGTGTTACAATGATACTGAAGAGTCCATACTTTTTTTGTGCACATACTATGTATATAGTGCTGTGCAAAGCAAGAATGCATCATCATTCAAAAGAATTATAGCATTATAGCTATTTTAACATATTCATAATCATTGAGGCGTGATATTCATTCTAAAGTATCAAACACCTTCTTTATGTCCAACAATATTGCCTTTCATCTTTTCATTTTGTACTCTGTGCCTGCATGCATATTTGAAGTTACTTTAGGCTGATGTCTGTGGAGTTTCCTGACATGAAGGCAGTTTTGTCTGGCTGTACAAGCTGGTTGACTTTGTTTAGCCTAAAGGATAGGGTTTTGTGAATATTTTATCATAGGCTTAGAGAGGTGCCTAAAGGACAGGATTTTATGAATATTTTATCATAAGCTTAGAGAGAGGCTATGATGTATGTGTTACATCTGTTGCTGAATGTTCTTTGCTGAGTAATAAGCACTATTTTATGACTTCATAAAAAAGGGTCACAGAGACTAAAACTTTAATCTTGCTAATTGAAACTTTAATACACCGAATTATGTTGTTATATTGGTTAATATATATAAAATGAAGTTCAATCTATTGTACATCTTTGCATGTCTTGCCAAAGTTGTTTCCCTTTTAGGCAAAAAAAATATTGCCCTGCATCAAAAAGGTACCTTAATGTTATTTTGCTATTTTAACCCTGAATATATTTGTTTAGCTAAATAACTGAAAATGAACACTTTTTCACCTTGCTAATGCCACTATTAAGCAAGTCCTTGACTTTAAGATTCATCCTGTCTGAACTTGTTGTTTGTGTATTGTATTGTTTTTTGTTGGTGTCTGTTAAGCAATTGCCAAGTCAAACTTACTTGGCCAAATAAATTGATTCTGAGGATCTGATTCTGATTAAGGAGTCTTAAGCTAGGTACACACAGTACAGATTTCTGAAAGATGACAGACAGGATCTGCAAGATCCTGTCTGCCATCTTTCAAAGATCTGCATACACACAGTCCCAAGCTTCTCCCTGAACTTCATAAGGAGAACGCTCAGGACTGTGTGTTTCCATCGGCCGCGCTAACTCCTCTATGGGAGTCTAGCGCGGCCGATGGAAATTTTCAGCCTTTCCCGAACGAGCGTACGGCCGTCCAATCGGTCGGCGCCGCATGCTCGTTCGGGAAACAGCGTACACACATAACGATAAAGCCCCGATACCGTCGGATCCACGGTATCGGGGCTTATCGTTACTGTGTGTACCCAGCTTTAATCTTGATGCCCTCCCAACCAAATTTGAATTCACAGGAAATGTATCCATAACAAAATTTGCACTGTGATCATTTGATTCATCTTAAAAGTTGGAGAATTTAATTTCAGTAATGGAAGGTTAGTGAAAATTTCGGTAATTGAAAGTAATTGGAAATTTGAAATTTTTTTGAAAATGATCAAGCCACATGACCTAAAATCACTAACCACAGCAGGGCCACACCCTGGATATAAAGGTCAGCATTCTGGGAACCATTTTGTCAGTGTGTTGTATGTTACTGTTTGTTTGCAACACGATCTTCGCAATTTCACATAATGGGAATGCATGTGATTCGCAAAAAAATGCTAATTGCAACAAAGTGCATGCAGTGTGGCCACCGACATTGACCTGCGCTGTGTTTTTCACATGATAACTAATTGCAAGCAATCATTATTGTGTGAGATAATGCTCCAGTCCAGCCTAACCTTTATGGTGGTTATAGACACTACGATCGTGGTTGTACGGTTTGTGGATCATATGATTGTTGGCTCGTTTATGAACGATTAGCCAGTCAGCTTACCTTTTAAGTGTCCAATATGGGACTTTCACCATTTGTTTGATCCTCACTCTGTTTTCATTTAATTTGTCTGTCTCCCCTTTGCGCCTCCCACATCCCAGCTGAACAGTATTTCTAATTGTAGTTGTAATCAGGCCAGCTATATCTGTAAGAGCCCTAGTCACATTCTGACCTTGGTCAGTTTCTGCAGCCTTTTCCAAGTGCAGCATTTTCTAAGTGTAGGGCTGAATTAACACCAGAATTAAGCCTGAAGTGCCTGACACTGATCATTTGGATCACACCATTCAACCCTTCCCATTCTATTATTAACCCATCATCATGTTCCATATAACTTTGCTTGCTCCTTATCTGCCTGGTTACCTACATACTAAGCTCTATCACCTCACTACAAAACCCCACTGTTTGGCAAGTCCATTTATATTTTATCCTCTCCCCTCCTTTCCCACCATGAACTGCTTTCCATTGTCAAACACCCCCCAGCCTCCTCCACTACAAGACAAACGAATGGTCGATTTAAATCACACTCTCACCTCCTCTCGTTCTCTGCTTCCACTTGCAGCTGGTGATATCTCCCCTAATCCAGGCCCCCCTCCCATACCGCACCTGTATGATCAACCCATCCCCACCCTGACACCTACTGCCCGTAACTCTCCTTTATCTATTAGTACCCTAAAAACACACAATATCACAAATTCACCTCTCCTTTCCCTTCTCCCTGTTCCTATATCTGGGGCCTTGTGGAACGCACGGCCTGTTTGTAATAAACTTGCACACGTACACAACCTATTTATCTCTAACCACTTTACATTTCTTGGTCTTACCAAAACATGGCTGTCACCCTCTGACTCTGTCTCACCTGTTTATCGGCTGATGAAATAGCCTCATATTTCACAGAAAAAAATCGAAAATATTCGAAATGGTTTTCCTATGCACCCTACCTCCTCCAAACAGCTTTCAACTCCTACCACTGCACCGGCTAACCTCCCTTCATTGGTTAATCCCTTTAATTGCACCCTAACGAGCTTCACCAGTATTACAGAACAGGGACTCTTATCTCTCCTATCCAGGACACGTCTCAACACCTGCCCCCTTGACCCCATTCACTTTTATCTTATTCCCCCCCCTCCTCTTCCTTCATACCAGCCCTAAACTCTCAATTTAACTTGTCCCTATCCACTGGTATTTTCCCCTCCTCATTTATACATGCTGTGGTCTCCCCTATACTTAAAAAACCCTCCCTCGACCCGGCTGCTCTTTCCAGCTACGGGCCTGTCTCCCTTCTCCCATTTACTTCCAAACTACTGGAAAGACATGTCTATGCAGATCTGGTCAGTCACCTGTCTGCTAACTCTCTCTTTGACCACCTCCATTCAGGCTTCGGCCCTAACCACTCCACGGAAACTGCCCTCAATAAAGTGACCAACAATCTACTTAGTGCTAAATCGAAAGGTCACTACTCTTTGCTCATTCTTCTTGATCTGTCCTCTGCTTTTGATACTGTCAACCACCCTCTACTTCTTCCGATCCTGGCCTCCTTGGGTATCCAGGGCACTGCACTTTCTTGGCTATCCTCCTATCTCTCTGGTAGGACCTTTAGTGTTTTCCACTATGGAATTAGCTCCACCCCTCGCCCCCTCCCTGTGGGGGTCCCGCAAGGCTCAGTACTCAGTCCTCTTCTTTTCTCCATCTACACCTATGGCCTTGGACAACTTACTAGTTCATTTGAATTCCAGTATCACCTGTATGCAGACGATACCCTAATTTACATCTCTGCCCCTGATCTCCCTAAACTGACATCCCAGGTCCCCAACTGCCTTAAAGGGCATGTCCCAGCCCCCCAAAACTATAATTTCCCCCACTACTGGCCCCCCCATGTAGTGTAGTTTAATCCTTACCTCACATCCCAGCTCCATAGGGTTCTCCTGTAGTCCCCCCCCAAAGTCCCAATAACTAACCACGGAGGATAGCAGGGCTCTGCCTGCTACCTGGCCTCCGGTAGATTTTTGCCATGCGTACTGCAGCCCTTCCCCCCCTCCTCCCTCTCACTCCCTCTGCCTCCCGTTCTGCTATCCCTCCCCCTAGCATAAATCCCTTTAATATATCCTTCCCCCTGGTCCCCCAGCCCCAACCGCATAATTTTTATTTTTAGAAAGCTCCCCAAACTTACTTACCTCTCCGCTTCCTCCGCTGAAGTTAGCTGCCGGCAGCCGCGTCCGTGATTGGCTGCCGCTCAGCCAATACAGAAGCGGGCTGCGGTCCCGCCCCTCTGCTTGCATTACCATGCAAGCAGAGGGCCGGGGCGCGGCGGAGGACAGAGGGGAGGTAAGTAGAGTTTGGGGGGCTTTCTAAAAAAAAAAAATAATGTGGTTAATCTTATATAAAAAATTTAATTTTAGGGTGGACATGCCCTTTAATGCCATCTCTACCTTTATGTCCTCCCGCTTCCTCAAACTCAACATGGACAAGACTGAACTTGTCCTTTTCCCACCCTCACGATCTGTCCCCTCCCTAGTCTTACTATTAATATTAACAACAACCTATATCACCATCTCCTCATGTCCGCTGCCTGAGAATAACGCTAGATTCCAATCTTTCTTTCAAACCCCATGTCAATTACTTGCCATCTCCTGTCGGCTCCAACTTAAAAACATCTCCCGCATCCGACCCTTCCTCTCGAACAAAGCTACGAAAATCCTAGTCCATGCCCTAGTCATATCCTGGTTGACTACTGCAACACACTCCTGTGTGGTCTACCAAAACACCGCCTGGCTCCGCTTCAATCTCTCCTCACTCTGCTGCCCGGCTCATTCATTTCTCTTCTCGCTCCTCTAATGCCTCTCCTCTCTGTCACTCCACTGGCTGCCCATCATGCAAAGGATCCGGTTCAAGCTGTTACCCTATCCTATAAAGCACTTTCCAACACCTCCCCTTCATAATCTCAGAGCTGATCCACCGATATCGTCCCAGACGCAACTCCGCTCTGCAAACAATCTCCTCCTCTCATCCATCTTGTCACTCTCCCATGCCATATTCAGGACTTTGCCATGCTGCCCCTCGCTCTGGAACTCCCTTCCTCCATCGTCCGTCATTCACCATCCCTTAATACCTTCAAACGTAACCTTAAAACCCACCTCTTCTGGCAAGCATATAACTGGCATAAACATTACCCTTTACTACCCAATATGATCCATCTGCCTTTCACACCTCCACTGCCAATCTATTTACAGCTACCGACTCCTGCAACTTATGTCTCACCCCATATCCTCTAGACTGTAAGCTCTTTGGGCAGGTTTCTCTCTCCTATGGATAATCGATTGCTGTAAGAAACTCATCACTCTGTTTACTCATATTTTGTATTACCTGTGTATGTAATATGTATGACTTTGTAATGTCATATTACCCTGTATGTAATCTATGACTACGTAATTGTAAAGCGCCACGGAAGATGTTGGCGCTATATAAATCCATAATAATAATAATAATACTATTGTACAATCCGCGGATCATATGGCTGTGATTGATGCGTATATGGCCACAATTACACAGTGGGATAAAACAGGAAGTAGTAATCAAGATCCAAAATCCAGTTAATAATGGGGGCACAGGACCGGTTTTAAGTAAAATGGGGCCCTGGGCAAGAGAGCACATGGGGCCCCTTATATTTTAATAACATACTTATGCACGCAAACACACTCTCAGTCACAAAGACATTTTCATGCAGACACTCTAAGTCACGCAGACACTCAGTCACTCTCAACCACACAGACACTCTCAGTCACACAGAAAGGTGTTCCTAGGGTTTTTGGCACCTGAAACAACTTTTGAATGATACCTATAGGCAGACGGGTTGGCGTGCAAAGCCTGACTTCATTGGGAATTTGGGTGGGGCTTGTGGATGTGGCCATTGTTTGTGGAGGTGGGTGTGGACTTATCACTAGCTGGAGGACTGGAGGGCTTGTGAACAATACAGATTATAGATACAGACACACAGACTATGATACACACACACACACAGATACAGACACACACATATAGAAGGGTTAACTGAGAAATTTCTCCCCACAGTTCCCATCATTCTCCATTCCCACATTAAAACCTAGGCCCAGGCAGCTCATAAAACAGGTTTGACCCAGCCCTAGACAGTGTATGTCAGCACCATGTGTTCAGCCCATACCATGAGGAAGTGTGTTCAGTCCCACCCACTGCCAGTGTGGAGAGTGGAATTCTGTCTCCTGTACAACTTACTATGCTTTCTGCTTAATTTTCCAGGTGCAGGCACTGCAAGGTGAAGCACACGCACCCCTCTGTTCTCCTTCAAGGAACTGAACTTCGATATTGCAGTATTGCCAGAAGGTGGATATTTTTTTTTGACTACTGCCTTTCTAGGGGACCGCAGGGGGGAGCCATGAGCAAATGTTTCAGTTTGCCTCATGGTAGAGACGTCCCTGCACACAGACACTCTCAGTCACACAGACACACGCAGTCATTCTGTAAAGCAGGCACTCTCAGTCATGCCAACAGTCTCAGTCACACAGATGCACTTGCAGTAACGTGCGTGAAATGTGTGCCAATGCAAACAAGCTTTTCAGTCACGCGATCAGTATTTTTTTGTCAAATCACGTGCATCTGGTTATGCAAAATTGTGCAGAAATGCAGCGCACAATCTACTAGCCAGCTTAAAGATAATGGGAACTTTCTGATTTTTAACTCCCATTGACTTTTCTGATGGAACTCGCAGGTTTCAAACATCTACAATTCTAAAATGTATTATGAAGTACAATGGTAAAATTGTAGGCACTCTAACATTAAGACTGTCTTGTATAATAAACAAATGCCTTATACATCTTGTAAAAAAGAAAGCCTTAAGTTAAATGTATTAGGGCTAGGCTCCACTATGTCCAAAATCTGTGTGATGTAATCTGTTATTCAGATCCCATCCAATTTGCCGATTGCATGGACACAGCAAATAGCGGTCATCGCATGCGTTGTCGTTAGGCATATTTTTACTAAAAATCGGGAGCACATGAGATTGCACATCCTACCGCTTCAAAATCGTGTTCACTTTCTAAATCTAGATTAAAGGGCATGCCCATCCCCAAAACTGAAATTTAACCCCATACTGGACACATTCTGCAGTTTAATAAAATCCTTACATCTCTTACTTTACATCTCTGCTCCAAATGGTTGGCTATGCCCCTCCAAAGTCCAGAAAACTGCAGTGTAGAAGCTGTCAGTGACTCATCCTGTGCCTGTCTCTGCCTCAACCTCATCAAGGTTTGAGGCATGTGCAGGAGAGCACTCCCCCCTCCCGTTTTGCTCTCCCTCCCCCTAGTTACAAACCCCTTGGTTATATTGTAGGTATCCCTCCCCCAGCCCCAATCTCCATAATAGAGGCTTGCAGTTCCATACAAGCAGAAGGCCGGGCAGTGCGGCAGAGGAGAGAGGGAAGGTAAGTAACTATCGGGGGACTTTCTGACAATTCTATTATGGCGGTTGGGGCTGGGGGAGGAAGCACTACAATATGGCAAAAGTTAAAAAAAGGGGTGGACATGCCCTTTAAAGAGAAATTTTAGTATTCTGCAGGGAATTGCTATAAACCTTGACCTCGTGGGGTTTATACAGTAGCACTCCCTGCAGTCCCCTAATGTATTTACCAGCCTTTGTTCTCCTGGTCTCGCCAAGCATCTTCCCCTAAGGCGTGATGCCTTAGACAATCACAGGTGCGGATTCCGGTCGAGCCACTTGTGCTTGACTTCTATGCTCAGAAAAGTCACTGGAGTTAAGCAGGTGTCGGGGGAATGAAGGCTAGTAAGTACATTAGGGGACTGCAGGGAGTGCCATAAACCTCTCGTGGTCGAGATTTATAGCAATTCCCTGCAGGATACTAAAATTTAGTTTAGAGGCTGGAGTTGCCTATTAAGTTTCCATCGGTCCTCTGATCCTGAAGTCCGTCAGCAACTGGGCCAATGAGGAGATGATGTGTTCTAAAGGTAGAAGTGGCACCGGAGCGAAGAATGAATCTTTAAGTAAATCTAGAGTGAACCCAGGGGTTTAGGCCCTCACCCTGGGTACTACATATGGCACGGATGGCAGTAGCAAGGTCTGTGCACCCAGAGAGCTGTGCACAACAAAAAGTCTAGCTTCTCACACAGGGAACCACACTACTACAATCAAAATACAAATGTACTAGCATGTACATTTTTGATTGGCCTGGAAAGACATCTTTAACTGCCCAGAAATAACAAATACACAAATCTTTTTTGAACTTGTTTGTAAAAAATCTCATACCTTTTCAAACATGCATAGGATAATGTCACTAGCTGTTGTCAGTCCAAAGTTATAGGCTTTTAAAATCCCTCTTACTACTCTGGACTGTTTCTGTTTCTCTGTGGCAGGTATTGTCATAAGCTCTACCCACTCTACCCAAAATCATAAAGTTAATTACAGGCTTGCAACCATTCTCTGTTATTTCCTCTGAATATGGACAAATTAGGAAGATAAAAAAAATATTTACATGCTTGTGGCTTGATTTTACAATTATAAAGAAGTTTGGGGCTTATGATGCAGCTGATAATATGCTGTCCCAGCAGTAGGATAAAGTGAGCATGCTCAAGCCAGGGCCATGGTGGTACTGGTGATATCACAGCTTACTGTGTAAGCAGGAAGCATCACACTTTATACTGTAAGTTTGGATGGACTACAGCTAAAAGGGTGATGCTGGAGTCATTTTAAAGGTTGGAGTGTGCTCATTTTAATAAATGACACTCATATGGAGACCATATTTACCATTTAAGGTAAGCTTACACTTGACAACAGAACTAAGACTGTTCATACACAGTTATATTTTTTGTTGGCAGATTCCTTCTTTCCAGTTTATTGATTGCAAGCCTTTCGGCTTATTTCTCTGGTGTTTACACAGATGTGTACAGATGCAGTGTGAAATACAAAAAATACAGGGCGATTTACCCCCGAGCCACAATTGCTAAGGGCCATATTTATAAAAGAGCGAAAAGTAGCAAAATGTTTTCGCATTCGCTTTTCGCATGGGTTTTCGCCAAAAAGACAGTTAACGCTATTTATAAAGGTAGCGTTAACGAATGGCGAAACCGTTTCCGCGAGCTATCGCTAAACCCTTTTCGTCTTACTTCGCAATGGTAATTTTAGCGAAAAGGGAGCGAAAAGGCATAACGCGATTTATAAAAGAGCGAAAGGTGGTTTTTGCGTTAAAAAGAGCGAAAGATTAGCGCGACCCTGAAGGTGGTGAAAAGTCATTGTTTGAGCAAAAAGGCATTCTAATGGGTAATATGCCTTGAAAAAGCGAACGCGCATTAGAAGGGCGATCGCACATTAGAATGTAATATGCCTTGGAAAAGCGACATTAGAAAGGCGAACGCACATTATAATGGAATATGCCTTGGAAAAGCGAACGCACATTAGAAAGGCGAACGCACATTATAATGGAATATGCCTTGGAAAAGCGAACGCGCATTATAAAGGCGAATGTGCAGTGCAAAAGAAAATTGTATTCCAATTGAGAAATTCTAAGAAGATTGACTAAATAAGACATGGCTGACTTCTTGGTAAAAGTGAGGTGGCCATTTTGAACTTGACATCATTTTCTAGTGGGCTTTTCTGGTTTCGAATGGTTTTCGCAATGCAGTATTCTTAGATGCGTTAAGTTTTCGCTGCGATACTTTTCGCTCTTTATCGCGCCTGTTCGCCTTTTTCAGCCGCGAAGTGTGTTTTTTTCGCTTTTTTATAAATAAGGCGAAACGAAGCCCCAAATGGCGCTATTTTCGCTGCGATGTGCTGCGCTAATTATTTGGCGAAAAAGACAATCCTTTATAAATATGCCCCTAAATTTCCCTTCCAGGATTCAATAGGCGATTAGCTATTATACTATAAGTAGCACAAATCAAATATTTAATTTTTTGTGCTGGCTGTTAGGGTGTCTTTTGCGATTAAATAAAATCTATTTTTATCCTGCCCTCTTTTGTCCTAACTCTTTATTACTCTTGCTGTCTGCACTTCTTAATGTCCAAAACACTTACTGAAGTATTAACCACAGAAATTCTGCTGAATACCAGTTTGTTTGTTAGTCAGTAAGTGGCATCAGGAAGTGTTTCTGACAATTCTAATTTGGAGCAACAGATGTCAATGACGGAGGCAGATCACTTTCCCTTATTTTCGCCATTGGTAAATTTGACAAAGTGGGAAACCTTTAATTTAATGTTAGTTTGGACAATAATAGCCATGAATGACAATTAAGATTGTAGGTAGATTGTAGGTAGATTGAGTGTGTAATCATAGAATCATTCTAATATCATTCAGTCTAATTGACTTATATGATAAAGTTCTTATGACATTACCCAGTCTGGACCTTTCTTTTTTTGATCAGCCTAGGTAATTGTCTGAAAACTGACAGGCAACTGCTAGTTTATGGCCTGTAATAGACTATTTATATTAGATGTATGCAAAAAGAATTTTGGATAAATAACCTGCACTAACCTGTGGTCCTATGGCGCCTATTCCAGGATTTCCAGTCGCTCCCTTTTGACCAGCTGTACCCTAAAGAATTATTTACCATTACTCTCTGATTTACATTTTAATTACATTAGAATAGCCGTTAAATAAGACAACCCTGGGCAAATATCTTTGCTTTATTTAGGTCTCTAAATTATGCAACTTATTTTGCAGACTTTCACAATGTTTCCAAATGCATTTTATTATAAGATTAGCCAGCTGTGCCAAAATGCAAGCACCCTGTGTACTATTCCCTCTCTATATTACTTACAAGGTATGTTTAGAAAAGAATATCAAAAGGTGTTTGGTAAAAACAGCACCTTTTGATATTCTTTTCTAAACATCACATACAAATGTACAAAAAGGCAAACTAAAAACGTCCCATTTTCAAAAGGTTTGTGTGACTTTAACACAGGGATTTTGGCAACTCTGGGTTTTCCCAATATATTGTGTTATATATTGCGGCTTTCTTGAATAACTTAAAGGGGAATTTCAGTGCAAATACATATGCTTTTAAGAAAAAATAGCCTTAACCTGTCCATTCAGCATTTCATTTGTGTATAAATAAATGCTTCTGAAATACTGACTTCCTGTTTGCAGAACCACAATAGAGACCATTATGGTCTTGCCCTTGACCCAGCGCCTGGGTTGATTCATTTGCTTAGTAGAGATTTGAGCATGTATGACCCATCCAACAGCCAATTTGTAGACATTACTGTTAGGAACATTCCAAGAATTGATGATTCCTGGGAAGAAGGACTGTTAGAACCTGCAATGTCAACTCACTAATGTTAACAGAAGGGAAAAGCAAGGGTTATAAATTCAACTAGGTAATTAATAACTAGGTATGCGTAACACCAATGGTAAGTATGAAGAAGGGCTCAGTGCACTCATGTAAATTCAGCAATCACCAACTCCATGAAGATAAAAAATGCTTTATTAGGATATTCTCTCCATGTGCTCTCTGACAATGGCTAACAAGACACCTTGTGCATTTCGGACCATTGCCAGAAACCCCTTGTGAAAGTAAAATCAATATAACTATCATAAGTAATTACAAGTAATTGTATTTGTTTTTACTTTCACAAGGGGTTTCCATTAGTCTGGAGGAGTTAGACTTGCAGGCGGAGTCTTACTCACGCAATATCCCTTCTTAAGGATCCTCGTGTGGCTCACAGTTTAGCCTATGATTAAGGACCAGCAACGGTCTGAAGTGCATAAGGCGTCTTGTTAGCCGTTGTAAGTGAGCACATGGAGAGAATATCCTAATAAAGCATTTTTTATCTTCATGGAGTTGGTGATTGCAGAATGAGTGCACTGAGCCCTTCTTCATACTTACCGTGTTTGGAATCGAGCGAGGGGTTCGGGGCCGGTAACACTAGATATTTATTAATGTGATCTTTTTAAATATTTTAATATGTATATATCACTGTGGTTTGTTAAATATTACTTGTTTATAGTAGTTCAATTAAAGGGTAACTGTGGTCTCCGAACTAATAAGGATTATATAAAAAGCCTTCCATCGTACCTTTAAAATAAAACCTAAATAACATATCTAGATAAAATTGGTGAGAAGTTATTGCTGGAAAGGTTCAGCAATATTACGGTACTTCCTGCTTGAACACTTCCTGTTTTCGGCCATATGACCGATTTGTAGTCATGTGGCCAGCCTCTGCCTGCATTAATAGGCTCCCCTTCTCTATTGTAAATTTTTTCCCCAGGTACTTCCTGATTTCCCCAGCATTAAGTCTTAACTGAGCATGCTAATCCCCCGGGACGGATGAGCGGGCAGAGGTCAGGCGATGTCACTCAACCTACTGGAAGCAAGAAATTTGAACATTCACCCCAATGTAATTTCTCATAGGCTACAGCCAGAGATGTGATTGTCGGCTCATGTTAAAAGAAATAATGCAGGCCTTCATTGAACCCTAATTTGTTTTTTGAGACCACAGTTGCCCTTTAACACTAATTTTAAATGTGGCATTATTAATTATTTTGAACATTTTCTTATTGTATTAGTACCAGCACTTTTTGTAGCACATCAGCACTTTTATCAAGTCACCATTTGTTTGAAAGTATTATAGACTTTGACCACTAGATGGCCATCTTTACTGTTTGTATTTTAGTCTATAAATAGCGCATTGCACTTTTTGTCTGAAGGAACCACACCGATTCCAAAACGTCAATGAATAAATATTTGATTCACTTAAGACTGGTGTGCCCAGCTATATTTTTCCTTGTATGCATTGGCTATTGGCCACAGCACCAGAACACCCAGTATTTTTCTGCTTGGTTTAGGTGTGCAGGATCCTAACCTACTGCATTTTATATTCATAAGGAGCGGTGAGTCCTGTACATATGTTTAAATTTACGTTATATTGGAGCAGTATTGGATTTAATCAAACGATAGGCTCAGGGCTAAAGCATTTGTATTTATTTATAATGCTGCATTAGTATTTATTAGCACTGACAATTAAACTTAGATCATCGTATGTTGAGGGGTTTTTGTCTGGGCCAAAATATCTGCCCTTGTGTACCAGCCCTAACGGAATACCCCAGATACACAAGAGTTTACTTACAAATCATGTTTCTTGTGCTAAAAACAAAACAACTATCTAATGACTATACATTTCCTTTTCTCTAAATTCTCTAGTTGTTCTGAACTTACCTTTTCACCTTTAGTACCTACAAAGCCAGAGGGTCCTTGTAGTCCTGGTGGTCCCTGTAAAACAGCGTGGTTAAAATCCTAATTGAATGACTGCAGTTAATTCAGTGTGTAATTCCAATTTACATTATCGAAGAGGCATATGGGGCCTGGAAGATATTAAGGACTTTTAACTAGAATAGGAAAGAAGATTTACTCACTGCTTTCCCAGGCAGTCCACGTTCTCCTCTGTCTCCCTAATAGAAATAAAGAAATAAAGATATACTGTAATTCCAGGCATTCTGTGTGTATCATTATCTACAATAGTAATAATGTTAGTAGTATAAAAAATGAACATTTGTTTAAACCGTACTTACCTGTGGACCTCTTTTTCCTTCTCCTGGTGAACCTGGCTCCCCCTGTGAAAAACAATGGTATATGTTATTAAAACCAGTATAATCAAGATGTGTCAAAATGACAAAAATATCAAGCAGTATGGCCTTCATTTGTCTTCAGTAAAGGACACATTTCAAAGTAGCTTCATGCTGCATAATTTTAAACTCTTCACACATACCTGGGTACCCTTGATTCCTTGAAGTCCCTGAATTCCTGGAAGTCCTGGTTGGCCCTAAAGGTAAATGTTCAATAGTTATAACCACATTTGATTCTGGCGAGACACTGGGACAAACAACAGAAACCATCTCACTGGTTTTCCCGGTTGTCCAATCCCTGGAGGTCCCCGTTCTCCTTTCTCTCCAGTTCTTCCGGGAACACCACCCACATCTGTTCCCCCTTCAGAGACCATTGGGCATGCATCACATGCATCACCCTATATGCAGAATAAAAACACGTTATTAGAAACATTGGTGTTATATTGTTGTACTACTGTATCTAGTTAATAAGGATTTGTAAGGCGTTTTTTACATGCTGCCAATTGGTTAAATAAAATATCTCTGATGGCTTAGTTGTGTATCTTATTGAAATGGTTTTAAATCTGATAACATACAAATGTATAGATAGTATTTTTTGAGACTGTAGGAAAGGAGGTTTTACCATTAGTATGGGAGAATTTTTGCTTTTATTGAGTCAGCTTATAGAATGGAACATGACAAAAGATGTATAGCTGAGGTTTCAAAAATAAATGCCTTGGATGGAATTTAGCTAGAAATGTACATGAAATTCAAATTCTAATACAACATCAGTATTGGTTGTGCCAGGGATCTATCCAGCTGACATAATGTGGTTAGTAAGAAATTATATTGTGCCTTCATTTGTGAAGTTAAATTAACACCTTGTGCACCTTGAAGAAAGTTTATGTATTATATATTTCTAACCTATTTTCTTTTATAACTATAAGTATAAAATACCGTATGATATACTGAGCTAGTTAGAGTGCACTGGGAAAACATCCTCAGGGCAATGTAATAAAAGTTCTTATGGTTAAAATTAATCCTAACCAATCAGATGTTAGCTTTCCAATGGTAAACAACATTTGATTGGTTGGGGCAAAATTAGAACCAATTCGCCCTTCCTTTTTTTCAATTACCGTAGATGATTGCCTACAGCCTCTTTGGTAACAACATACAAAAAATGCCTATTAACCATTCCATTCCATGCATAAACCTCCTAATCAGGTTTATTTTCCCTTTATTCATTTATAATTTCTGCACATTGTATCATCTTATTTGGTGCATTTCTATAGTGTTCTATATGACAAAAACCTTGGTTCATCTGCTTTCATGCTAAATAAAACATGTCTTGATAATAAAATTATGACAACTTTATGGTAAATTTTACCAACACTTTCATTCTAAAAACATGCCCCTTGTGCATTTGCACACCACAACATGAAAGCATGTTGCATGTGTGTATTTCTGAGTGTGTCCAAATGGACAGATGACTCTAGATGTATATGTAAGCTTTTTTTGTGTTTCTGTACCTCTATGTGTTCCTGTGCATTCTTCATAAGGTCATCTGCCAAAAGCAAGTCTGTGTGAATTATGGGATTTCTAGTGTTTAATTTTATAGCCTCAGAGTCCCATTACTTATATAACTTGCATTGTGACCAGTAGCCTCACACCTTTTCTCCCTTGATACCCTGGATTCCTTGAATCCCAGACTGTCCTGGAAGTCCTGGTAATCCTGCAGTTCCTGGAATTCCTTGGTCTCCTGTAGATCCTGATTCGCCCTATAAAAATGAGTTAAATCAACATTCTTTAAAATTAGTTTAAATAGTGTGTCTTCTTTCTATAAAGGTATATTGGATCTCCTGTTATTACCTTCTGCCCCTTCGCTCCAGGGTCTCCTGCCCTTCCCTAGAAAAATACACATCAAATATATATATATTATATGCTGTAATACACAAGCTAATTAATAACAAAATAAAGTAGCTAGGTAGCTAAATAAAAGAAATTAAAAAACAACAGTTAAGGAAGCAAGCAGAAGCAAGCAGAAATGCATGCTGACACTAAGTGCCAATTTAAGTTTTTACTTCCAAAGTTCAAAAGTTCGATAGTTCAAAAACTATTTAAATAACCCATTAAAGTCAATGGGGGAAAATAGTTTGCAAAAGTACGGTTTCAATACAGTTAAAAAAGCAATGGTAAATTACTGTATATGGACCTGGGAAATGGACTTGCCCATATTACCAAAACTTGTTTAAACACTAACTTTGCCAGTGATCGGGTAATTGTCGGGCTTCCGCATTAAATTTTGAGGATTACTGATATCGAACACTACATTCAAGGGTTACCGAATGCTACATTCGAGGGTTACTGAAATCAAATGCTACATTCGATGGTTAATTAAATCGAATGCTACATTTGAGGGTTACCGAAATCAAATGCAAATTCGAGGGTACCCAGAATGGAACACTATATTTTAGGGTCAACGAAATCGAACTCTATATTCGAGGGTTAACACCGCATTTTAGGATTATGGAGCTCTAAAATTGTGGAATATCGATTCAAACGTTCGATAACTTTTGAAAATTCGCTAATCTTTGAAAGTTAGGAAAGTTCTGAAGTTCGAAATCCATTATAGTTCGGAAAGTTCGGGTCCATTCGAACTGTTAAAGTTTGGATCAAACTCGGGTACGACTTCGGTTCTAGTCTATCGCTGGTTAAGAGCAGCTTTTACAATTACCAGACAACAATATTTTAGGATTATTAAAAACAGAAAAAGGTGGACAATAAAATGCCATGAAGGCAGAAAAACATACACTTTTGTATAAATTTGCAAAACAATTTCAATAAAGGCTTCCAGTTAAACATGGTTACCAGCAATACTTACATTTTTTCCTGGTAACCCTATTCCTGGTTCTCCTGGCTCCCCCTTCTGCCCTGGGTCTCCTGGCACAGCAAGGACAGTCTCTGGTGGTGTTACTTCAGCTGGTAAAGATGGGCACATAGTACAGGGCTCGCCCTGAAGAACAAATGGGCAAAATTACAGATTCACATTTAAATACAGTCATTTTAGCAAACACAGTCATACTTTGCTATATCCAACCTTCTCTCCTTTCTCTCCAGTTGGTCCTGATTTCCCCAGCTCTCCTGGCAAGCCCTGTGTGATAGAAAGACAATGGTGATGACTTGATTTCTATTGTTATTATAATATAAATTACAATACCAACGAAATTCTTATGTGTATCCAAAAATGAAGGGTCATACTCACTGGTGTTCCAGCTGGTCCATGAGGTCCATAGGCTCCCTGAAAATACAGAATGTATGTTATACATAATTATCTGCATAAAGCATTACGGTCTCCAAACAAATAAGGTTAAATAAAGGGTTGCTTTCTTACCTTCAATACAAGCCCTAGGTGCAGTCAATCAGAAAATATGGTGGTTAGAGTATAATGTTTCTTGCTTTTGTTTATCCCGTCATAAAGAAAGCTCCTACTAATTGATTGCACAATGCATATCAGCAGTACCCACTACCTCAATGTTTAATCAGTAGATGTTGCAGGATGCCATCAATCAACCTTTATAAGTGGGAAGTCTGGAATAGTCAGGCTTACTACACAGGAGAGGGATGGGTTAGAGTTGTCTGATGTTGTCACTGAGGTTGCTGGAAGCAGCATAAGCTGCACTTGACCACTTGGCAAGTGAACCAGTACTTGGGCAGCAATTTTTTACTAAACTAAACTTGTTTGGAGACCATAGTTCAGTTCTTCAAGCATAAGAAGGGTTATTGTTTTAATGTTTTTATTTAAGTGCCATTTAAATGAATACAATACAATAATAGGTCAGTACTCAGAATGTCTAACGCCTTACCTTTTCTCCTTTGGGCCCAGATAACCCAGGTATGCCCTGTGTGGAAATAATGATAATTTAACTTGTTTATTTTAGAATAATTAGCAGTTATTATAGATGTATGGATGTTCAAATGTAAGCAACCTACTGAAACAATGAAACCTGTTTAACCGAGATCTGAATGGTACGTTATAATAAAGTTAAGAGGTATTATTAATCAAATTAACAAATCCAGTACAATTATAGATTTTTTTACATTGTATACATTAGGAACATATCTAGAATACTTAAAGATTTTAGACAGCTACAATTTATTAAGAAAAGCTGCTGTTATTTGAAAATGTCTGCATGTGTTTTGAATAGAATTTCTGCTATACAATTTTCAGTTAACATTAGCTATCAAAATGTAATTGTGAAGCAAGGTATTTTGAATGACATATTCTATATTGGGCATCTATGTTTAAAGCCCAATCTTTCAGTCAACTTATAAAATACTCATGAATGCTCGTCTTCCAATGCCTGGTCTACTTTAACATTCTATGTTAAACTTGGCTCCTCAGATTATTTATTATAAGTGCTTCATTAAAAGCACTTTTTAGTTGTTACCCACCACTTGTATCTGAATGTTTACCCACCTTACTCCTAATGTGTCAGAGACACTTACAGTATCTATCTTTAATTTATATATTTGTATAATTGTTTGCATATAGCGAGAATGTTCTTATAGTCCTATACTATATATAGCGAGAATGCTTTTTTAAAGATTCGTACTGTGTGTACTCAGCTTAATGTAACAGTCACAATTGACAATTACAATGTTAAAAGGGTTGGTGTAACTAGAACATAACATATATGTATGTATATGTCAATTCAAGACTGGTGTGCGCTGGTGAATCTTTTCATTATTCTGTAGTGCAGTAAACCATCTAAAATAATTAAAGGTTTTGCTTTTTTGACAAAAACTTGTGTCTGACAAATTATTGAGCAAAAACACATTTTGAAACTTTATTTAGACACCAAAGACAGAGAGAGGTTGGTTCATATAACCAGTTCCCAGACTTACTGGCAATCCAATTAATCCAGCTCCAGATTCAACATTCAAGCCTTTTGGTGAATTCAACATGGAGGCCATGCCTGGAGACAAAGTAGGACAGGAAGTGCAGGACTCCCCCTAAAAGAAGCAAGAAAATAACAAAAATATTACTCATCTCACTGCAATTAATGGATACCAAAGTCTAATGTTGTTCAAATGCCAGTTTAGAAATATATCATATTGTCTTTGAATTTTGAAGACTTGACTTGTTACACAGGAAATTCTTTCTTTGAAAGTCAAAGGTTACAATGATAGAAAAGACTTAAAAGGTATCTAGTAGATAATTTTTGTAGGTGAAAAAAAGTGACATTTCAGTTTGCAAGAAGTTTGCTCTTATATTTACTTCACTACAAACATATGGTTAGATTAGTTTCCTGGCCTTTCATTGAAGCTTATGTAAGGTAGATTATATTTTAGCTGAACTCACTGCTTCCAAATGTCAACAATGTAGAATTTCTTAATGTGTGAATTCTTAATACAAACCCATCCAGAGATATATAAGAATTGTTTAAAAAAAGATACAATTTGTCCTTTGTACCAGGTAAACAATACATTTACACAGTAAATAATAAACAAAACACAAAGAAGCATATTTATAAAGATGCAATACGTTTTCGCCATTGGCTTATTTCTTTCGTTTTCACCAAAATGGACAATTTACAAAAAGGCAATAAAAAAGCAGCAAAAATGTATCATGGTGATAAACGTGGTCAAAACACATATTGGTATTTTATTGCATTAAAAGTAAGCCTCAAAATCCCCTGTGCACAAGGTATGGAAATGTCATTGTGTTCATGTTGTGTTTCCTCTTTGATAATATTTGTTTTCCTTATGTAATTTCACAATAATATATTATAATTACATCAACAAAGGTGTAATAGTGTAATTTTGATCTTTTATTGTAAAATCGACTGGGGTGTCCACATACAAAATGTTTAATGTCTATTTTCCGTTGTATTCAATTAGATCAACTGGACTTGAAATGTAGTTCTTGAAGACGTTTCGCTAGTCATCCGATGGCTTCCAATTCAGAATGAATTGTACAAGAATCTGTGGCAATTATGTACCCTGGAAAATCCCAATTAGCATATCACAGCCAGGTGTTAAGGGTGTGATTAGATAGTGGCTAAGAGGTGTTATAGGAACGCCCAGAGTAAGGTGTTAAAACAGCATTGTACATGGCAGACAGTTGGTGTCGAACCCCCCCACCTCTATTTAGGCTTGGTTTCTTTATTTTCACATAAATGGCCTCCTTAACACCTCTCTTGAACCAGTCACGTTCCTTCGCCAGTATGTTAACATTACAATCTTCAAAGGTATGTCCTTTATCCTTAAGATGCAGATACACGGCTGAGTCCTGACCCGAGGAATTGGCTCTTCTGTGCTGGGCCATACGTTGATGCAGTTGCTGTTTGGTCTCCCCCACATACAAATCAGAGAATCAGAGCATTCTTCACTGCACTGCACCGCATATATGATGTCGCTTTTCTTGTGTTTTGGTATTGGGTCTTTCGGATGTACCAATTGCTGCCTCAGTGTGTTGTTCGGTTTAAAGCAGACAGGGATACGATGTTTTTTGAAAATTCTTCTTAATTTCTCGGAGACCCCTGCTACATATGGGATGACCATGTTCTTCCTCCTGTCTTGCTTTTCCCCTTCACTGTTGGTATTCGTGTTCTTTTCTTTCCTTCTACTTCTTTTGACAAAGGCCCAGTCTGGATATCCACAAGTTTTAAGGGCTCCTCTGAGATGTTTCATTTCTTTAGCCTTCGCCTCTGTGCTAGTGGGGATGTTCTCGGCTCTGTGTTGCAGGGTTCTGATGACACCCAGCTTGTGATCTAAAGGGTGGTGGGAGTCAAACATCAAATACTGATCTGTGTGTGTTGGTTTTCTGTAAACCTCTACTTCCAGTTTACCATTTTCCTTAACTTCTACCAAGCAGTCCAAGAAAGCCAGTTTGTTGTTTTGTACCTCTTCCCTTGTGAATTTAATGTTTTGGTCCACCGCATTAATGTGTTCTGTGAAAGCTTGTACTTCCTTCTGGTGGATTTTAACCCAGGTGTCATCAACATATCTGAACCAGTGGCTGGGTGCTATGCCCTTAAAGGTATTAAGCGCCTGTGTTTCTACCTCCTCCATGTAAAGGTTGGCCACAATAGGTGAAACTGGAGATCCCATAGCACATCCATGTTTTTGCTTATAGAACTTATCCCTGTATTTGAAATAGGTGGTATTCAGGCACAAGTCCAACAAGGAACACACCTGTTCTGGGTTGAGATCAGTTCTGCTGGTAAGAGTGCTGTCTTGGCCCAGCCGTTTTCTCACCATGTCAACAGCCTCCTTGGTGGGTATACAAGTGAAGAGAGATGTCACATCATAGGACACCATAGTTTCTTCTACACCGAGTACTATATCTTCAATCTTGTTGGTGAAATCCTGAGAGTTCTGGATGTGATGCTTAGAACTTCCCACCAAAGGTCCTAAGATGTTAGCTAGATATTTTGCCACCTTGTATGTTACCGAGTTGATGCTGCTGACTATAGGTCTTAGTGGGGCCCCTTCCTTATGTATCTTAGGGAGTCCATATATGCATGGATGTGCCTCACCAGGGTAGAGGCGATGATACATTGCTCGGTCAATGGCTTTATCCTTTTGAAGCTGTTGTAGTAAGTCTATGACTCTTTTCTTGTAACGGCTGGTGGGATCCCTTGTTAAAGCCTCATATGTGTTGTTATCGGCCAGGAGCATGGTCACCTTATCATGGTAGTCTGAGGTGTTGAGTACCACTGTGCATCTTCCTTTATCTGCCGGTAGAATGGTGATACTGGAATCTTTCTTGAGGGATGTTAAGGCTCTTCTTTCCTGTGTAGTCAGGTTAGATGAAGGAGTTTTAGCACTGGCTAAGGCTGCAGATACCTTAAGGCGAAGTTGTTCTGCCTCACTCTGTGATACCTTATTACTGTGGATAGAGGCTTCTGTGGCTGCTATAATATCCACCACAGGGATGGCTTTAGGGGTGATGGCAAAATTCAAGCCCTTACCAAGGACTTCCATTTCTGGCTGGGTCAGGGTCCTGTTAGACAAGTTTCTCACCCATTCCTCCTTGTTTGATGAAGTGACACTTCCCTCCTTTTGTATCCAAGGTAGTTGTTCTCCTTTGGGGCTGTTCTGGGATGACAGAATAGAGAACTTGTTCTGTTGCCTTTGTTTGCCCTTACAGTGCTGAGAAAGCTGTGCTTGTTTGGTGAACTCCATCACTCTTTCCCAGATGGACACAGGTAGCTGTGAGGCCAGGTTCTGTTCTAGTTGACTAATGTTGTGCATTAAAGCATCGACTGTAAAATGTGTCTGTCGTACCCGTTCACTTAGGAGCTGTGTTTGAGCCTTTTGCAGTATCTGTTTGGCTCTGATGCCTTTAACCGTGGAATCCAGACGTATACTGCATGGTACTAGCCTTTGTTGTCTGCATCGGAGGTTAAATCGCAGGTGGTTTCTGTAGTCTGCCAATTTCCTTGCTGTCTTTTCATATTGCCGTACAAGTTTGAGGGTTTTCTCCCCAAAATGATTAGAAATATGCTTGTGAAGGTTCTCATTCATCCAGGTCATGGTATATCCGTTGTATTCAATTAGATCAACTGGACTTGAAATGTAGTTCTTGAAGACGTTTCGCTAGTCATCCGACTGGCTTTCTCAATTCAGAATGACTTGTACAAGAATCTGTGGCAATTATGTACCCTGGAAAATCCCAATTAGCATATCACAGCCAGGTGTTAAGGGTGTGATTAGATAGTGGCTAAGAGGTGTTATAGGAAAGCCCAGAGTAAGGTGTTAAAACAGCATTGTACATGGCAGATTTTCCAGGGTACATAATTGCCACAGATTCTTGTACAAGTCATTCTGAATTGAGAAAGCCAGTCGGATGACTAGCGAAACGTCTTCAAGAACTACATTTCAAGTCCAGTTGATCTAATTGAATACAACGGATATACCATGACCTGGATGAATGAGAACCTTCACAAGCAATGTCTATTTTATTACCTTATATAGACCCCAAGTTTTCAGTGTTATTATCTCTGCGTTTCGCATGGCAATAATATCCACAGCAAAAATCACAGGGTTTAACAATACGGAATAGTAGCACAAACCGCTAATGCAAAGTCCAGCAATAAAGCAAAGTTTTAATAGCCTAGTGCTCTGTGTGTCAAAAGGACCGTAAAATGATACAGTAGAAGAGAAAATGACTCAGAATTGAGCTTTATACACACATGCATTTGCGGGAGCCGACCCGCGACGCAGGATGTGTATGCACGGCCGTTTTAGCCGATAATCGTGCCGTGTATGGGCACTTTGTCCTCTGAAATGGCCATTTAGTTGAAGATCCACCTGGCTGGTTGGCAATGATTCACAACCGAACGGCACAATTATCTGGCGCGGCGGGTCGAAAGTGGTCTCCGATCGTATTTTTGAAGATTTTCGAATTTGGAAAATTAGCATAAAGTACATTCGAAAATCTTCAAAAATTCGTTCCTTTTCCGATCTTCGGGATTTTCCCGAGATCCGGGAATCCGAAACCGGACCAAAACTATTGAGTTTCGGCCATCTCTATTTCCTATTCGTGTCGGCCCCCGCAATCACATGAAGCTTAACTCTCCTAGTCTAATAAAAACAAGGTGTTCCTGCTGTCTCAAGCTGTGTTTGCAATGAGGTATCTAAAGTTTATTTGTTATTTCTAGATTATTTAGCTTACTGTATATACTCGAGTATATGCCAAGGTTTTCAGGCTTTAAAAAAGTAACCCCCAATTCTTTCCCACTGCAGCAACTAATCATGCTGGGAGTTGTAGTTTACAAACATCTGGAGTGCTAAAGAATTGGGGTATACTGTATGGGATTACTGTCCATTTAAAAGGCAACTAATGCCTCAAAACAATACAAAATCAGGAGAATGGTGTCTATTGTTAAGAAGATTGCCTTCTGATTCTGTATTAGTCATACTGGATTTGGCTATTACTGTATGGGACTACTGTATAAGAATTATGCTGTCCATTTAAAGGGCAACTAAAGCATCAGAACAATACAGAATCAGAAGGCAGTAGTGGTCATACTTTTAACCCTCGGCTTATACTCGAGTCAATCATGTTTCCTAATTTTTCAGGTAAAAATAGGTACCTTGGCTTATACTTATACTCAAGTATATATGGTATTATTAGCTAGATACAGACAATGTAAAAGACACTAGTGAATTAACATTTTAGCAAATGTGTCTGACTCACCTTTTCTCCTTTTACCCCACTTATTCCTTGGGAACCCTGGAACCAAAAACAAACATACATATTATATCAAGGTATCTATATCTATATATAAGAAAAAATCATTACGAATGTGTTGTGATGTTGAAACATCTACTATATATAAAGCATATAAACTATAAACCTTAGTGGTGACTTACCGAAGAAATTAATTAGACATTAGATCACCTGACATTAACTTTTCTGTTATAGACTTGGATGTTTCATTCTGCTTACAAGAGATTTATTCATCAATGACTGTAGTTTCATTATTTCTTACAGTCATGTGTTCTGGCAATTTTTCACTAACTTAAATATTAATTCCCAATGACTCATTGCAAATTATCCATGAAGTGATGGAAAATGGAAAATGTGGCCCATCACAGTAAATTCAGAGCTGAGCTAAGACTATAAATGCCACATTGTCTTAGGGTTATCACGCACAAATCAGTTTTCATCTCGCTTCCAATGTATTTCTGAATATTTTTTTACTCTGAGCCACAGGTAGGTCAAATGAATGTACACTTCAGTGAATTGTAATAAAGCCCTGATTCCTAAAAGAAGACATGTTAAAGGAACACTACACGCTTTTCCATACTTTACTGAAGCACAGTTATTTGTCCCATTAAAGTATATCTACTTGATTTTGAAAGCTTTCTTATAGAAAATAATCACCTAACCTGTCACTATATAGCAATTTTTGAGTCCTTTATGTCTCAGTGCTCAGTGATATTTAGTAATGATACCTTCTATACTACAAACAGCACAAATAAACTGCAAAAAAAACCATAACCTCAATGTCTACAAAAATCACATGACACAAGATTTCTCTTCCATTGGAAAAGGCAAGTTATACCTGTTCACCTTTTAGGCCTGGTTCACCTTTATAGCCCTGAAAAAGATAAAAGGTTGTGAGGTATACAAAGTGGTAAGAGGGGAGAGCAGGTTAAAAAAGAAAATGAAAGCATAAAAGACACTGGATGGGCAGGAAAGCAAAGAAATGAAACACAAGAAATACATACAGAGCCTGGAAATAATAAAGAAGGGAGACTAGACAAATTGTATATTTGCCAAGTGAAAGTGACAAAATAATGAATATAAATTAATTGGTAAAAATAGGATTCATTTATTTCTCATTAAAATCTTTTAGGCTGTCCCGACACGGTCTGGACAGCAGATGGATTTTAACAGGATCATATTATTTTCATGGTTGTTTGTATTCATAAAGAAAATTAATGAATGATACTGTATCCAGTCACCGAACACAGAGAAATAAATGGCAATGCCAAATACACAGAAATCATGTGATCTTTTTTTTTTATAACCCATCTTTTTTCCTCCTGTCAGAAAAAAACATGACAGAAGGCAACTTCTGAGGGAGAAACGGTTTGTGCTACCAGGAAACCTAGAAACAGGGCCCCACTAACTCTAGAGAAGTCAAACTACCAGTCCAGGGCTCTTATGGGTGTTTCCTATAAGAGATGGGATCCAGGTCCCAAAGAACCCAGTAAGAGGTCAGGGATTGGTTACATACTATAATTTCTGCTTCTGGAGTGACAGGTCTTTCCCTGTAAATGCTGTGATTTCAAATGATGACTTCTCACAATGTACACCTTAGATTTAAAATCCGAAAAAAAAGTTTAGGAGTAGTGGGAAATTGCTGTATCTAATGGTACAATGAAAACGTTATTAGAGTACCCTTTACGTATCGGTATTGTAAAGTTACAACGCAGTTGTTAATTAACAACCATTCCTTACTGATAACAATGCTTTATATATATAGTCTAAATGTGAGAAATTGGGCAAGATTAGCTGTTCGTGGCTTTGTGGGTAGTTTAAGCCACTGCACGGGTTTATTTCAAATGAATATTCTTTCTAATCATCCTCTTTGCTTAACAGATGTACACCTACTGGTTTTCCAGGTTCTCCAGTTCCAGGATTTCCCATTTCTCCTTTCTGTCCTTTGGTGCCGATCACTTTTCCCTCATCACTGGAAAGAGTAGGACAAACCTCACATGGATCTCCCTGTAACAATAATCAAGCAGAACATTTTTATTTAATTGTTTTTATAATAAAATGCTGGAAAATTTCCTGACCAATCAAATGACTGATTCCAATGTGTATTGTAGAATTGAAAGTCCACTAGTGAACCATTACATTTTGATATGGACATTATCATTTAGATTAATATTTTCAGACAACATGCAAATGATTCATAATGCCAATAGAATCAGATTCTCAGTTTGAATAATTGGAATATGATACATAGTACTGTGCCTGTTGTTGGGCCTTCAAGCAAATAATTACGGTAAATGCCTTGGAAAGTTTGGAAAAAAGACAGCGATTGTGGCAGTTATCAGTGGACTAATTTTAGTTACATTCCATTGGATTTTTTTCTGTTGGAAGAAGAATGGTGGAAGGATCCACATAAGAACCTTAGTATACAATTATTCTTATAGACACCACTTTACCTTTTCCCCTTTGATTCCTGAGATGCCAGGTTTTCCCTGCATAAGGCAAAGACAAATTAGGGTTATTCTTTTTTATAATTTAAAATCAGTGACTAATATCTTTGCTATGTTTTTTACAGTGAGATAACTATGACTTTTTTTCTTTAAAAAAAATGTTTTTTAATTAACATACAAGTAATGCAGAAAAATATGCATTATGCTTATGCTTCTACTGACAAATACCTCTACCCTAAAGCAAACTGTTTTCTGACATGTATACACATTAGATTATAGTCATTTGAAGCTGGCAATCTTATGTGTTTAGGCTCCAATCTGCATAGCCCAATTGGTCTCACACTTGCTCCTCCTCACCCCTCTATAGAACAGAACAGACTGTCATTTAATAATAAGTGTGTACATTACAGACAAAAAACTGCAGGTTTTTCCATTGGAATTTATTGCTTAAAGGGGAACTGTGGTCCAAAAATGACTTTAAGTAAATTGATAGGAATTGCTCTCCTGAGAATTTTTGCAATTTATTTTTATTTTTTATTTTGCATAGTTTTGAAGATATTTTTACATTTTTGTGTGTGATGTGGCAGCAGCATCACCAGGTCCCCTGCACTTCTTGCTCTGAAACCATGTCAATCAATCTGCCCTATGTCTCCTCCTCCCCTTTGCAGCCCCCCTGGTCCCTCCCACTCATGGACCCCATGGTCCCTCCAGTTGCAGGCCCCCCTTGGCCCATTCTCTTACAGCCCCATGTGGCCCCGTCCACCCGCGGGTGCATAATCCCCGCCCACTCACAGACGCATAATCCCCGCCCACTCACAGGCACATAAGCCCCAACCCACAGGTGCATAAGCCCCGCCCACTCACAGGTGCACAAGCCCCATCCACTCTCAAGTGTACAAGCCCCATACCCCGCGGGTGCCGTGGGCCACTCAGACCCCCCCTACAGAAAACTCTGTGGAAACATCCTTTTCAGGCAGAGTGAGAATTGAAAAGGCTGTTTTCACATAGTGGGAAAGAAGGGCTGTAGATTCCCTTACCTTCCCTGTCAGGACTTCACACAGCAGAGAGGAGGAGGGACTTCCTGTCTCCCTCACACACTGAGGGAGTCTGAGGCTGTGCTAGCCGGTGGCACTGTGCAGGAGAAGCCTTAGGAATGTCACATGTCAGCCTCCCATGTAGAGAGGTGGTTAATGGCTCATTTTAAAGGTAGGAAACTGGCCTTTCAAACTCAACCTGTTTGGAGACCACAGTTCCCCTTTAAAATACATCAGTTTAAACTGAAAAAAGTCGTCACTACAGAAAAATGCCAGTTACTTCATCTTTCTGTTTTACTCCATTCTCCTATTAAGAGTGGGGAGATACAAATCCTGAGTGGATTCCCCCACCAGGTATAACCTCAATGAACTAGGGAGGGGCAGAGACTGGGCTTTCTATACAAAAACAAAAGATTTTACTTGGATTTTATTATTGGTCCAGCATTACTTAGAAAGGCAAGCAATAAATTGTTTTATTCAGCTATTTATAGGTTAAAGGGTAACTGTGGTCTCAAATTCTTCCAAACTAGTAAGATTTATATAAAAAGCCTTCCATTGTACCTTCAAAATAAAACCTACATCACATCTCTAGATAAAATTTGTGAGAGGTTATTGCTGGAAAGGTTCAGCAATGTACCTTCCTGGTTGAACACATCCTGTTTTTAGTCAGGTGACCAGCTTGTAGTCATGTGGCCAGCCTCTGTCTGCATTAATAGGCTCCCCTTCTGAACTGTCAGTTTTTTCCCCAGGTACTTCCTAATTTTCCCAGCATTAAGTCTTAACTGAGCATGCTTCTCCCCTGGGGCGGATGGCAGGGCTGAGGTCAGGTGATGTCACTCAACCTACTGGAAGCAGGAAGTTTGAACATTCACCCCAATGTAATTTCTCACAGGCTCCAGCCAGAGATGTGATTGATGACTCAGTGTAAAAGAAATACTGCAGGCTTACATTTAACCCTCACTTGTTTTGAGACCACAGTTGCCCTTTAAAATGTGTTTGAGAGTGGAGATTTCCTTGAATCGAGTAGGAAACTTTCAATGTAAGCCCTTAAAATATGATAGGGCCACATTTCAGCACCTAGAGTTATCCTCAAAGTTTTTGTATTTTTTCCCATCTGAAGGGCTGGAAACCTCACATAGACCAGAGAGATGACACAACCCACCTACAAGAGACAGTATTGCAAATGCAGATCAACCTTCCTGCTAATCACAGTTAGTGTAGGATTGGGTGACAGTGACATTTTCAAATAAGGCAGAAACACAGTTTGCTGGATTGCTGTATAGTTCAATTTATTAGGTTTCATTCTTCATTAAACTATTAAGCCCTGTACAGACACTAGATCATTGTCTGACAATATGACCAAAAGTTTGTACAGGTGTTGGGAGACTTGTTTAACTACCTGCCAAGGTTGATCACTAAATAATATTGCCCAATGTTTGCCTTTGTTCTGCTTACTGTCTCTTATCTCTTACCATAAGACAGAATATTCTGGTCAGCAATCGCCAAACAACCTGTCTGTGTGGTCATTGTTAAGTAATCTTCAACAATCTTTTAAGGACCACTGCAAATGACAATATACTTGCAAAACTATGCATTAAAAATATATTATGTGACTAGGACATATTTAGGAATATTAATATATGTTAATGGTGACCAGAAAAGTTGAACTTATGAACACTGATTGACTCAGCAAATACTCACTGGTTTTCCAACAGCCCCATCTCTTCCAGAATTCCCTGGGATTCCCTGAAATGATAAAAAGGTAAGAAATTAAAGGGAAGATTTTACTACCTGTCAAAACTAATTATTGTCATCTACACAGCCACCTTTATAGTTTTATCTAAAGTTTTGTAGCATGTAGATATCATTTGTTGGGTGAAATATGCATTTTTTTAGATAAATCCCAGGAATTTAAAGAGAGTTAATGGGAAAAAGGACCTCCAAAAAATGCAATTGCAGTCTACGAGTCCAGCATATGTTTTCATTAGCTGGACTGCTAACCAATAGAAAAAGGTGGGACTGCAGAACAGTAATGATGAATGGCTAATATCTGCTCCTGTGCTACCAAAAGAGGAAAAGGAGTGGAGGGTCCTTTTCCTCTTTAGTTCTCATTTAAACTTAATAGCATCAAATTTCCTAGCACATTTTCTGTATGAATTTCAAACTGTTTTGGTTGTTGCCTTTATCTGATTAATTCTGTATTGTGAATGTAAAGCCCCTGTTAAATAAATTAGAGAGCTTACCTTTTCTCCATGAGGGCCAGGGGGTCCACCAGGATCTCCCTGTGAATATGAGATAATAGTAGAATGCTGGTGTTAAACTGTGTGGTAAGATTGAGAAAATGCTAATACATATGTTTACAAGCAGCACAGCCCTGAGGGAGTCTGACATTTTTTATTATTGATGATGGAAACACTGTAGTCATGTCTGTCACTAGCGCTCAAGATTTTCCCGTAGAAATGACAGTTGTGCTATTATTAAGGCTAATATAAAAACCAGTATACAGTGCACTTACAGGTTTTCCTGGCATCCCAACTCCTGGAGGTCCTGGTTTTCCTGGAGGACCTGGCTCTCCTGCAAGACCCTCTGGACCGACAATGCCAGTATCTCCCTGGCAAAAGAATTACCATAACAGTAAATAAAAATAACACAATGTTAGGCTGAACTACTAAAACAATAGGCAAAAAAACACATTAGGGAAACCTGACTCACCTTTTGACCTTTAGGCCCCATAACACAGATTTCTCCTGGTCTGCCCTGAGAGATGTAAAAATAAAATGTATATATATAATTACTCATATAGGCCTATTAACATAATAAAATGTCCCTGTGCATTAGTATACTTTGGAAAAACCACTACCCCCATTGACCAATAATACCCTTAGGGGAGACGAGAACTACATATTGCCAAAACCATCCTATTAGTGCCCTGAGGGTAGTGATTGACCAGATAAAGGTTCCAAAGAGTGGCGGGTATAGGGGTAAGCTTTGGATACAGTATGTCTCAATGAACCTAATACTTTAAAAAAAAAATATTCTGTGTTGTACAATATTGTATACTGGAGATAAGAAGGAATGTGCGATATATGTACCGTAATATGACTTTGATACAATGCACTCTGATTTGGGCATGTGCAATTGTATGTAAAATGACATGTCAAATGTGCAATAAGGAGGGGATTAGTTGCAATCTGAAACATGCAATAACTTTAAATATGGGAAAAGTGCAATCCGATTCCGATCAGTCAGTTTAAGAGGGTGAATAGAATTACAAGTAAAAAGCATTGGAAGCAAATACAGTGAGATCAAATGTATTCTAAGTTCCTGGAGAGGGGTTACCCTAGAGGGTTACTTGATACAGCAGTTCAAAAAGTTAATACTAACAGACAATGTGGTGGATGTGAAATTAGGACCAAGAGAGTACTATTAGTTATGGATTATGCTGTAGGCAGTGAGTTAGTGTGAGAAATAATTAGGAGGAATTGGTGTATGCTCAGTCATATCCTGAGCTGGAAGAGTTTAAAGCCCCTCCCTTCATCTCATTCAGAAAGGGTTTTACACTAGGTAATAGTTTGGTGAGATCTACTTAAAAGGGAGAGAACAGAAAGGGGCATGTTTCTTGACACAAGAAGAACAGGGATGTTTCCTTGTCTGCATTGTACACAGTGCAGATATGTGCACAAAGCAGCCGTTTTCAAACACCCTAAAACGGGTAAATACTGTAACAGGGAATTATGTACATGCAGTTATGTGTAAGTAATGTACGCAATGTGGTGTACTTGTGGTTACCTGTATGCAGGAGATACTACACTGTTGGGAAGCAACCCGAACCAGCCAGTAGTACCAGAAGACTCAAAATGAATAGATTTGAAACCACCTGCTTAACTGTCCCTCTTCCTCCTCTTTCCCCCTACCCTAACCACCCCCACACAAAAATCAGTAACATATGATACATAAGATATAAATATATGCATTATAAGTAATTATGCACTACTCATACCCTAATAATAGTCCTATTATGTCACCTACTTGGTGACATAATATCCTTTACACTGTAAGTAGCACCTTATTCCTTATATATCAGGACATTATATTGGTTGATGGTAAAGTGGGCTAAAGCATGAAGAAAAATGAGATAAGAAGGCTTACATCTCGTCCAGGGAACCCATGTGATCCTTTTAATCCAATTTCTCCCCTTTCTCCTTTTTGTCCCTAAAAACAATTTTATGGAAGACAGTTAGACAGAATGTTATCTTCACAATGAAGCAAATAAGTTATTTTACTAAAACCACTACTTACTTTCTCTCCATCTAGTCCTGGTGGCCCCCCATATCCTTGAGGTCCCTGCAGGTAATCAAAAATGAATTAATTAAGGTCCTTTAACATTTATTGCATATTAAAATTCAGTCAACCAACTCTATCTCTTTGTACATCATACTGTTCTGTATAGGAGAGGTGTGGTACAGATTATCGATTATACTTCTGTTATATCACATTTTTCTAGTGAGCTTGTTTTATACTAGTCAAAATTAGAGATGTCAGAACTTCGCAAAATCCGGTCCGCTCGAGGATCCGCGAATTTTCGAAAAAATTCGAAAATCCGCGAGCGGACCCATTAAAATGAAAAATACCCTTGAAATTACGAGATTTTTCGTATTTTCGAAAATTTTTGAAATGACATGTTTTTGCGTATTTTCGAAAATTTTCAAAACTAGTTTTTTCGAAAATTTTTGAAAATATGTATTTCGAAAAATACGAGTAATCCTCGTAATTTCGAAAATTTTCGAAAATACGTATTTATGGAAATAAGAGAAATCCTTGTATTTACGAAATTACGTGTTTTCTCGTGTTTTCGAAAATTTGTCGAAAATCCGTGAAAACTCGTAATTTCGAAAATTTTCGAAAATACGAAGAATCCGCGAATCGGAAGTTCGGAAGGCGGAAAATCCTGAAAAATCCGCCGTTCGCGAACGGGATAAATCCGCGGCGGATCCGGGTTCGGATCCGCGAACCGGCCATCCCTAGTCAAAATCTAACAATTTGCTAAAACACTAGATTGCCTTACTGGTGGCAGTAAGGTTAGATAAGGGTAAACCCCTGTGTCTACTCTACAACATTAAAATAAAGAGTCTGTTATATATTGTAATGCAATCCAAGCCTGATGATTTTAGATGCTATTTTATACCCACAGATATACTGTAAAGGAGAAATGTTCACATCAAGTATGTATATAATGACTTTCATTAAAATAAATCTTTGATACAAATATTCTGCATGATTTAGCCAAACCAGATCCATCCATCCTGGGACAGGACATAAAGTTTTGGGGCAGCAGGATAGGTCCCAGATCTTGAATACGAGAAAAACTAGGAGAAAATAACATCTTCTACACTATCATCTCTTTTATCTTACCAGGGCTACAGAAAGAAACTAGTGGTGTTATCTTTAACTACAGTATTTTTGTAGATTTAGAAGGCTCTGTGGTCATGTGAAAGGCCTCACCACAGCCCAAAAAACTATTTAAAACACAAGTAGTCAACACAAGAGAGAGTCTCAGTTAGATTTCAATCCATAATTGTGATATTTCTTTTTTGAAGACGTAGCACAACATGTTTTAAACCTCACAGGTACAGCTTCAAGAAATAAATATTATACTGATGGTTTGAATTATAATTGAGGCTCTACCAATACTCCATATGCTGCCCATGTGGTAATAGAGATTGGATACCTTTGCCTACGCACTACTTAGAGACAGCACATGATCACTGTAATATACCGTATTTCAATAACATATCAAGATAAAGGGGAATTAAGTTATTTTATTAGATGTTCTGATCTATATAAAGAAATAAACGTATAAAGTTTATGATCAAGAATCAAAGTTTTATTTATATAAGGAATCCTAAGTGTGCTCTAATATTGTTTCCTATTTCTGAACGTACGTGTCCCGCTCCCTGGAAACACAAGTAAATATTTTATTTACAGCAAGGAACTACTATAATTACTTATAGCAAGTCCTGATTGCGCGTTGTCTCTCTCTTCAATTGAAGTACAGCGCTAGTGCCCTCTTGTGGCAGCATGAGAAAAATTAAATAGAGGATGAAAGATAAGCCCAGAGAAATCACCCCACTGGATCTAAATAAAATTCATTTTAATAAGGGATTTAACATGTATCTAACAAGAAATTTCGGCTTATAATTATTATTTTTTGAAATGGCCAATTACCACTAAGTCTTTAAATTAAATCAAATTTACTGCATTTTCTAATTCAGTAAAGGATCTATAAAAGCTGAAAACTACCTTTCTAGTGTGTATTACCCATGTTAAGCTTAATCTATAGTATGAGGATTGCTGACATCAAACACATTCTTATAAACCCCATATTATAAAGCTAGATTTCTGTTTCTTGCCTCATTACACCATCTAATTTAGCTTAACATGTGCAATAAGTAGTTTCCAGCTTTTATATAAACCATAAGCTGTGTAAATACAATATTTCCCTTATATATGTTTAGGGATGTGTCTTTTATATATTGCTAAGGGACTTTGTAGTGAAGAATGCTCCTAGTTCAATGTCCAATTGAATGGTCCATGAGGACATAACAAGGGACATACATACAGTCAGCTGGCTTTAAAAGATTGTAGCTTGAAAATAATTCTCTTGACCAGAAGGAAATATCACTTAGTCCCTATATACAATCAGCACAAAGCAAGGAGCATGAATGAATTCGATTCTCAGCAGCTTCTGCAGAAGAACAGGGTACAATAACAGTCAGCAGGGAAGGGTGTACAAGACTTTGTGTTTGGCTTTGATGACTAATCATGGTGTTAGGAGAGGAAATTGCTTTAATCATGACAAGTAAGATATGACATTAAATAGGCCTGTTGTAGATGATGATAAGTATTTTATGTTCTTCCAGGATTTCCATTGTGACATTGCTGGTTTCTGAATTTCAGGGATTTTAATGTGTATTTGTCACATCTATCTTTGTACCTTCCCTGCTTTATTATAAGACAAATTCCTAATCCATCAATTCATCAACATGACTGCAACACATTCTTCACTATGTCTGCTTCATAGATGCAATACATTACTATTCCTGTCAATATAAAAATGCAATTAAAGGGACACTAATCTCCCATAATTTGGAAAACCAACTTTTTGCCATTCATTTCTATTATTCACAGGGAGGTGAGAACGCTTATTCTCACCTCCCTGTGAATAATAGTACGCTCGGGGGACCTTGAACTTACCTTCACTCTGCTCCGCTCGCAGCCGCTCCTTCACTGACAGCTGCTCTGTCCCGACCATGCGCCCTATCTTAGGCGCATGCGCGCCAATACAAAAGATAGGGCGCGCGATCGGGAGAGAACAGCTGTTCAGTGAAGAAGCGGCTTCGAGCGGAGCGGAGCGAAGGTAAGTTCCAGGTCCCCCGAGCATCCTATTATTCACAGGGAGGTGAGGTGAGAAGCTTTCTCACCTCCCTGTGAATAATAGAAACGAATGGCAAATAGTTGGTTTTATCGGTTTAGTGTTCCTTTAAGTACAGTAAAATGTGGCTGCTTTTAATGCCTGCACATTAGCTGGTTATGTTGTAGTTTGCAATGCACCATAATTTATGCAGTCATTGAGAAATGACAAATACGGTATATACTGTATATTTTAAACACTTACCTCTTGCCCACGCTCTCCTTTCTCTCCTTTTGTACCCTCGACACACTGCAAAATACAAAAAGCTGCATGAGTATATTCCTTTTTGTAAATATTTACACAAGAGGGATTTACAGCAATTACTTCATTAAACCCAAAAAGAATGACCAAACCTCTGTAGTATTGTACACACAGTGATTTAAAAGGGATGATACCCAGTGATCACCCAGCAGTTAATTACACTTACCTTTAAGGGTTGGTCTTCTGAGGTCCGAATACAGTCTGCACCCTTTAATTCAAAAAAGTAAACACAGTCTTAATTTTATGAAGGATACAATATCAACAGGGAGATTCAATAAAAGTTCTTACCGTTTAAAATGGTGCTAATTTTGCCCCAACCAATCAGAACTTATGTAACATTTAAAAGCTAACATCTGATTGGTTGGGGCAAAATTAGCACCATTTTAAATGATAAGAACTTTTATTGAATAACCCCCTAAGTGTTTAGGTTTGTTCCAGAAGCAAAAGATTTATGGTGTGTTTTAAGGGAATATAGGTTTAAGGGGTCACTATACTCAATCTCACTTACTCACAACTTTACATTATCTGAAACTACAATTTTAGAGAAGTAAAATGGTGGTACTCACACATTAATCTGTGCTTGCATTATCAGTAAATTATTAATGTAATTGAATGACCTTACTCACTGCCTTCTTCAAGTGTCTGCAACTCTTTTAAATTCTGCACAGCCTTACCACAGACACTGCTCTGCTTGCACATCACCCCTTCCCTCCTCCCTGCCTACTTTTCTATGGTGATTACAAGGCAGCCAAAGATCTGTAAGAGGTCAGGGATGGGGAACATATTATAATTTCTGCTTCTGGAGTGACAGGTCTTTTCCTTGTACATGCTGTGAATTCAAATGATGATTTCAAATCCAAAAATGGTTTTGAAGTAGTGGGATATTGCTGTATTTAAAGGTGCAATTTTTGAAAATTAAATTTTTTTTTTTTTGGAGTAAAGATACTCTTTAATTTAGTTGTCAGAAGAGAATATTTTTGGGAGGGGTGAGATAAACTACTATATCTTTATTTGGTTTTATTTTACAAGTCATAGTTCACTTGTGTGTGAACTACATGACTGGCAACAGAGATGAAAATGCCATTGGCAGTGAAGAATGTTAGTATTCTTTGGTTTAGGAAAAGGTCAGGGATAACTTACAACCCTCAAACTGTTAGGCTGTGTACATACAATGCAATTTTTCAGGCCAATCGAGCAATAGTTCAGTGTATCAGTCGATCAGGCCAAAAACATTGCATGGGTTTTCACCCGGACGCGACCGACGGATGACCGCTTGTTCATCTGAATCAGATAAATGGGCGATCAGAAGTATCCGAAAACCATGGGCGATCATGTGGTCCATAGATTGGTTGTAGCGAACTGTCCGCTATGGCTACTATTGCAGAGACTGACAGACCTTCGTCCTTGCCGACCGGCCGGAAGTGCTGGTCGGTCAGGAAAAAGAATTACAAGGTGTGTACCGAGCTTTAACTTTAGATGACAGTCTTTAAAGGAATGGTTCACTCCCAAATCAAACTATTCCTTTAACGTGCATGAACAATAATTCGTGCTATAGAGAATTAGAACCAGTAAGCAGTCAGATATTTGGAGTTCTGCAGCGGTGGATCGCGCTAAAGGTAAATATACTTACCTTTGCCCCTGGCTCCTGAGTTATTGATTGAACAATGGAAGGTAAGGCATAGCTACTTAACCTCCCAGGCTTCAATCAATACATTAAAGGAATAGTTCAATTTGAGAGTGCATGCTACATGCTACAATAAATAAGACAGTGTGCTCTTGATATCTTATAAATATATGTCTCAGTGCACAGGTAATGTGTGGTACAAGAATAATACTTACACTCTCCCCTTTCTCCCCTTTTGGTCCGTAAGTTCCAGATTGACCTCTTTCACCTTTTATACCCTAAAATATAAAGTTGTTCAATGATTTTACACAGGGGTTAAATTAGGAAAATACAAAATGTATTGCTTTTAGCCTAGTGGGCCCTTATCCACTATACTAAACATACTGTAGAAGACAGCACCATGTGATGTATGTACAAATCAAAGTAAGGAGCTGATACCGGTGCATTGTCAACCAGAAAACATTTGAAATCCTTCTGATTGGTATTCATGATATGGTTGATGATTACATAAAGTATACTTCTCATGTTGTTACTTATAATTATGGAACAGTGTAAACAAAATATAGCTGGCAACAGATTCTATAAAAATATAAAACAACTAAACAGATGTTTTAATTAGATGTGCAAACTTCTACCAGGCCTATTTGTAACCGCATTAGACCAGTACAAACATATCATCTGATTGGTGGCTGCAAATTATTATCACAGGCAAACGCTTGCACATTTTATGAGATATGCCCCAATAATTATGCTGTGACATAGTTTGCAAAATAAACATATTTCCCAGGAGAGACAAGGACATTTAGGGAAAGTGTCAGCAAATGAAGACAACAGAATATCCTAGAGCAAGCATATTAAGCAAGCATAGTCACTTTTATGTTTGATGATTGTCTTTTAAAACCTAAACTGAAATAACATTACAGAACTAGCCAAACTTTGCTTGCTAATCCACAGACTTGTACTTCACCTTATATATTTGCAGACTCTTTTTGTTAAGAAAAGACATCAAATATATTTAATGATTTTACCATCAAATATAACATTAACCAAATGATCCGTGGATATTAATGTTCTACTACAGCAGCTTATTATTAAAACTTTTCAACCTTGTTTCATCCTCTATTGGTAAATCTAATTTAAATATCCTTTTATATGCTGAAATACGGTGCCTTGCAGATAACATTTCCAAGTTCCAATGTCAAGAATTTTACCACCTAACTTTGCATTACAAATGCATCTAAATAATTGGCATAACTTGATCATCATTAATAAGGTTTTATTTTAGGGATGTGGAGTATAGACAAAATCATTCGGTTGAAGGGTTATTGAATCACACATTATAGGCTTCACCCCAAAATTATCTTAAGATAAGCTTAAGGTATGAAGATTTTTGGGGAGGGGGTAACTTACAGAGAGACTTAATTCCCTCTGGCACCCCCAGCACATCACCCCCTGGCACCACCAGCACATCCCCCTTCCCCCTCCCCAAGTCCCCCTGGGCCATGGAACCCATCTGATTGCAATCATTGCACTCTGCAGGGGATGTGCTGGTGGCCAGGGGGGGATGTGCTGGGGGTGCCAGAGGGGATAATTCCCTCTAGCCCCCCCAGCACATCCCCCCTGGCGCCACCAGCACATTCCCCCTCCCCAAGTCCCCCTGGGCCATGGCACCTATCTGATTGCAATAATTGCACTGCAGGGGATGTTGCTGGTGGCCAGGGGGGGGTGTGCTGGGGGTGCCAGGGCATAATTCAATCTAGCACCCCCAGCACATCCCCCTGTCACCACCAGCACATCCCTCTTTCCCCTCCCCAAGTCCCCCTGGGCCCTGCTAGCACTCATCTGATTGATTGCACTCTGAGTCTGCAATCCCCCCCTCATCATCCAGGCTGGGCATACAATTTTTACTCTAGGAAATATATGGTAGTAAGGTACCGGTGTGCACTAGCAGCACTACAGCAGAGGAACGCGGCACTCCTTCTCCTGCTTCCCCCCCCATCCCAGCAGTCAGTGGCAGCACCGCAGCTGGAAAATTTACGCATGTGAACACTGACCAATCATACGCACGCAGGCGCACAGCAGTGATGCGCTGCGCGCCGACGTTGAGGAACTCCACATCAAGGAACCACACTGGACTCCAGCGGCCATTAACCAAAATTTGTATATAGATGCTGGGGCCCCTAGACAGCTCCTGACAGTGGATAATCCGGCCCTGGGTGATAGTGTAGAGGGAGAACAGTAAGGGTGATAACACCCTTTTACTGAAGTTTGGAAGTTCGAAAATGAACCGTACTTCAGGAAGTTCAGCTATCTCTAATCATTAACTGTCTAGTTATAAATGAATGTAATAAACTGATTAAAATAGCAGTTGGAGTTGTGGGCAGATAACTGATAAGTCACCAGTTTTTTGTTTTAAGGATGGACATTCCTTTGTGCTCATTATTCTCTAGCATTTGTAAAGCTCAATCAATTCATCCACTAAAACAGGATTGTAATATAATCATCTTAAATGTGTGTGTTGCCTTAAAAACACACTTCACTTTATGTAGATTAAAAGCTCAAACACACTTACCCTGGGGCCCGGAGGTCCTGCTGTAACCTGTTGCAAGACAAAAAAAAAATGCTAAGCAGCTTGTAGGCAGTTGCTTAGTTTTTATTTATATGAAAAAAAGCAAATCCACAGCCTTTAGGATAGAGAGAATGTTAAGCAAGTTAAGAATGAAATCATATGTCTCCTGCTCTGACACGAACACATCTAACAATATCACATCATTTGTTAAAACTCACATTGGTCTGGCTTTGCTACGAATGCAGTTTTACACAGTGATTTATAATGCACCTCCCAGAGATGTCTGGATCTTTTTTAGTACACAGTGCCCTTTGGGAGAAAAATAAAGAAATGACCCTAAATTTAGAGAACAGATAAAGTACCTGTCTATGCCTGCATCCTAGTGCATACTGCAGCACAACACCTGGCACAGATTTGTTGCTATTTGTCCTGACATTTCCCCCTGATAGAACAGTGAGGTTATTTATGTAAAGAAACAGTTTGTACCTCCATCCGACAAGTTTTTTTGAGTATTCTAATTACATAATGTCTCATATCATCATTTTCATGAATTCTATGCCAGTTTCCAATTGTGATATTCTGCACCATTTAAAAAGATTAATTAAATGCCAATAATGACTTGCTTTAGCTATCTTTCCATTTGTAAACTGCACACCTAAGTTCAACAGAGATTTTCTTTATTTACATTGTGAAGGGACATTTCTTTAAAGGACAATTATACTCACCTTCCTTCCGCTCCTCTTCTTTGTTCATTAGCTTTTACCCAGGGTGAGGACGCTGTCGGCGACGAGGCCAATAGGAAGGCACGCTCTGGAACAAGCATGCCTTCCTATTGGCCTCGTCGCCGACGGGGAGGAGGGGGCGGAGCCTACCAGAGCAGCGTTGCTCTGAGACTCTGCTGTATGTTACACGAACCCAGGGGTGAGGACCTAGCGGTTCAGGTCCTCACCCTGGGTAAAAGCTAATGCACAAAGAAGAGGAGCGGATGGAAGGTGAGTATAATTGTCCTTTAAGTAGTTTAGCTGTAACTTTGCCAAAATAATATGGTATCTTTTGCTAGTAAATATATATTGACTATCAAAGTGCACTATCTTGACATGCTTTCTAAATTAGTAATTTGGTTTGAAAAAGCCAAATTCCTGTCCTTTCTATTTCTTCTTTTTTTCCTTTTTCTTCTGTTTTATTCTTCTGCTTTTTGTCCTCCCACAGTTTTTGAGCTAGAGACATGAAATTCAGTACAGACGTGCGGGGCATATAGGAGAAGTGTGCTATCTTCTAGCTAAGCGTTACGGCGTTATCGGCAAATTTCCGGACATTTTTCCCATAGACTATAATGCTAACAATCCTCAAATGTGGATATTTCAAAACAGTTTGTTTCATGGTCATAAATACAAAAGGTGACCCACACAGACACAGGTACACCTACATACTGACCTACCTTTCCACACCCATGGAAGACATATTTAAAAGGTAACTAAAGTCAAAAAAACTAATTTAGATTTTTCCTCAATAAAAGATAGTTTTAAGGTTGTAAACACAAAAAAGACATACCCCCTTAACCAAACCCAGGTACACACACCTTCTGATCTACTTATCCATTACTGTGGCAGCCATACTTAAAGGGTAACTAAAGTCAAAAACACTAATATTGATCAATAATCAAAAAGGTTTGTTTTTTTAACCCCCAACATGATACAGGTACACACACCTACTGACCTACCCCTCCATTACTGTTGCGGCCATACTTAAAGGGTAACTAAAGTAAAAAAAAACTAATTTTGACCAATCATCAAAAAGGTTGTTTTTTTTTAACCCCCAACCCGACACAGGTACACACACCTACTGATCTACTTATCCATTTCCATGGCAGACATATAGTCAAAAAAACACATTTTGACCAATCATCAAAAAAGTTAGTATTTTATCCCCCAACCTGATATGAATACACACACACACCAACTGACCTACCTTTAATGCATGTGACATATTTAAAAAGTAAGTAAAAAACAACAATGTCCTCTTCATTGGCATTATTGAGTTTTAAAATCTGCAGCACAAACACAAAAATTCCCTTCCAAAATGCAGTCTTTCAAGCCAAATTTAAAGTTTATAATTTCTAGTTACTATTATTATGGATTTATATAGCGCCAACATCTTCCGTAGCGCTTTAGAATTACATGTATACATTCACATCAGGCCCTGCCACAAAGAGCTTACAATCTAAGCACATTTATTTGACATATACAACCTATCAGTATGTCTTTATGATTGTAGGTGAAACCGGAGTACCCAGGGGAACCCCATGCAAGCACAGGGAGAACATACAAACTCCTTGCAGATGTGTCCAAGTGTGGAATTGAACTCAGGACTCCAGTGCTGCAAGGCATCAGTGCTAACCACTGAGCCACCATGCTGCCCTAATGATCTTACTAAATAGGTGAGTAACCACAAGCAGGACAATGTTTAATTTGAAAAGTCTTGTTAGATGTGTAGCATGAACAATATCCTCTTAGGTGTCCAAATCAGGTATATTCTCAGTTGAATTTTTTTATTTTGATGATCCCCATCTTTTCCATGCACAAGAACCCTTTTGATGAGAAATGATTACCGGATGTATACTATTTGGTTACAATGACTCTAGTTCTGTTCAAGTGCCACTGCCAACGATCATATATAAATGAGAATATTACTAAGATGATAAAAAATAGACACTTTCTATGCCCTTAAACTCAGCGGATTTTTCAAAAATAGGTTTACAAAATTTCATTTATATGATTAGCTGTTCTATAGCTGTCATTGATCCAAAAAGATTTTCTTTAAGTTTACTAAGAAACCTGCTTCATGTACAGGCTTCAAATCTTCTTCTTAGGAAATCTTCAACTAAGGCAGGATTCTTTTAAAGATTACACTGAAAAAGACAAAAAGTCTGGAGGATTTAATAAGGCTTCTTGAATTTTCTGTTTTGTTATTCTCTATATTTCTCATTTGCCTTTAGTGAATCTCTGAGACAATCATGTGGCTCATACTTTCTTTTTTATTAGCAAGGCCCACCTAATTTAATATTAACTGAAAGTCGACCCTCTTTAGAATTCCATAACAATGTTTAAGGAATTAAACATTAGTACACATGGGCATTTTCCACCTAGACCAACCATTCGTCACAAGCGAGTGATTGGACATGGCCGACAGTTTGCCATGACCACGATCATGCGGTCAATAGATCTGGGCCAACAGGTGACAGACACATCGGTGGGCGGTGATGGCACACACGCAGTTGATTTTTCGGCTCAACCGAACGGTATACGAAAATATCAGTTGGTTTGCCCAAAAAATCACCTAGTGTGTACCCAGCTGAAAACATCTGCTAGTTTATTATTCAGACTGATATCACCAGTGTAAAGCTTTAATGATTGTAATCTTCTAAGCCACAATTAAAAGTAGGAGTTTCTTTATCATTATAAGCAATACTTTTGGAAATCAAGGCACATAAGGGTGTAACCAATCTAACACATACTCACTAAATGCTTCAGGCGTTTGCTTGTATGCCTGAGGCAGCTAACTTTGGTATGTAACAGCTTACTGACTACATTGTCAACATAGAGATTAGCCATCTTGTTTTATTTATTCATAATCAGTCACTAACTGATTATTTACAATTGAAAAAGAGTGCTATCTTACCCAGAATTTATTATTCTCCCAGTCACACACAAAAAGGTAGAACACTGACATCAAAGGAAGCAGGAACTAGTCCCATGGCTGCTTGTAAAAAATGCGGCATTGGCTTGAACTGACAATGCATGCACCATTATGGATGGGAGATTCATATATGTTAGGCTGAATTATGCCTTGTAAATACGCGTCAGATAAGAGTTAGGACCCAATATAAATCAATCTAAATCAGTCCGTAGGCTAGGAATTAAAGATGTACTTTAGCATGACCAATTGGTATTTACTTACTTAGGGTGAGGCTACACTACACCAAAAATGAAGAAAATAATTGGATCACAACGGACACCAGCTCACCTCACGTGACCAACACTAGTGTGGCCTAGCCCTTACCAACATGCCCAATTTCTCAGATTAATTTTACCTATAAAATGACTAGGAGCAAATGATTGGGGAAAAAAAATTAAAGGCAATATTTAGTGCACCAAAATATTGATCCCTGTGTATTAGAATACACAACAATAGAAGAAAGTGCAGGCTACTTAGCCTTTGGCAGTAATGCATTAATTGCCATACTGTATCTCAAGCTTGGAAATATGTCACTGGAAGGTGTCAGAACATTATGGTGGATTTTCCCAATACAAATAAAAGTTATGAGGTGTGTGTGTGGGGGGGGGGGGGGTTAGACTATTTTGCATCATTTACTGAAAAACAATCTTCGATTTTTTAATTAAAGATTTTCTAATTTTCTATTTTACAATAAAGACGACTAGGGAGTCTAATTATGACATAAACAGAATTGTCCCCTGAGTGTTTTAACCTCTGAAGACCACCCTGCTAGGTTGCCTAATTATCTGTCCCCCCCCCCAACCGGTCTGGTATTGGCAGAATTTCTGGGGATATTTCTCTATTTTGACATTTGTTAGACTTAACACAATGAATATTAATGCCGTGGCCAGGGGAGGACTGGGACCTTTTGGCCTGGGGGGCAAGATGTTTGGCCATGCCCACTTTGTATGATGTGGTTAAGATAACTAACAGACTAATAAACTGGAAGGCTGACAGTGGCGAATAATCTGGAGAGCTTATAACACTGGGTAATGATCTGGAGGGCTGGAAATACTGGGTAGTGACCTGGTGGGCTGGCAATACTGGGCAATGAACTGGAGGGCTGGTAACATTGGACAATGATATGGAAGACTAATAGCACTCGCTAATGATCTGGTGGGCTTACAACACTGGGTAATTATCTGGAGGGTTGACAACACTGGCTAATGATTTGGAGTGCTGATATAACACTGGATAATGATTTAGAGGGCTTACAACACTTGGTAATGATTTTGTGGGCTGACACCACAAGCTAAGGATATGGAGGTCTGACTAACACTGGCAATTGAACTGGAGGGCTGACGTAACACTGGCAAATGAACTGGAGGGCTGACGTAACACTGGCTAATGGGCTGGAGGGCTGACTAACACTGGATAATGAACTGAAGGGCTGACTAATAATAAATGTGATTATATACCTGAGACCCCCACATATTGCTCAGCTCTCAGCTTCCAGCCCATATTGTCAGGTAAGTAATCTGCTAAACCTAAGACACTGCTGTGCTACTTGTATTAATTTGACAGTCTGGGCCGGAGTTGAAGGAAGCCAAGAGCAGAACAATGTATGTCGTCTCATAGATAAGCACATGCTATCCCCCAATCATCTTTCAGCATGTCAGCCAAGGCAGGCGTTATTGACGTTTCACTCTCATAAATCATTTTAGTTTAGGATGTGGGGCATGTTAGCTCACAGTGTCAGTAAAGGAAAGATGTTCAGCAGCAAAGGAGGAGTTTTCTGTCCCATGCCCATGTTAGTGCTAGAGGCACGAGTTGTGCCATTTAAGCACGTAACTTACTAATAGCTTCTGTGGCAGCCCAAATTTTTCATTGGAGACCAGCCCGGGGGGCATTTTCCCCTCAGCCTACTGGGCCAGTCCTCCCCTGGCCGTGGCTAAATTTTAATTACAGCTGCAAAGGAAGAAGACCCCAGAGGGTACAATCAGTAATCACTGATGAAAATATAGACAATGTTTTGGGGACAGAAGGATCATACCTTGGTTTATAATCAGGATTTAGTTATTTTTTTATGTATCCAATATAAGATGCTGTCTGAATCAAAAATGTAAACCTTATCTATATTAACATGTTACCACCTGAATATTCTCTCTTAACATTGTTCAATCTGTACTGTAACTATAAATATTCCATTTCAAATAAAATGATAAAAAAGATTGAATGGCATGTTGTTTGGGTCATTGAGGTCTTTATTAAGCAAGCAGAGATGTTGTTTTCAGTCATATGCTCATATTCCTAAGGAAATAAATAAAATGACTCACGTTTCTCTCTGGTAGCTGGAATGCACATGATGCACACTGCAGGGAAATTAAACATAAACAGTGTTAACAGGATGTAATTAGAAGTAGAACTTGCCTTTGATTAGCCCTGTGAAAAATATTTTGCTAATGAGGGCCCAATATGGTATTATTATATATTATATTACATGCTTAGAGCCATGTATAAGCCATCTTCGCTGTGGTAGCACTTATTTATTACTTTGTAATTGTTATCCTTAAGCTACAGTATGTACACATGCTAGTCTTGATTGTTGAGGTGAGACACAGACAGGTGGCGACAGTGAACAGAATGGGCACGGGGAGCCCATGATTAAAATGGAGCAGGAAGGGAAATGGGTAAAGAATAGGCGGGAGAGGAGCGGAGCGGAGCAGCGATTGGTTGAAAGGGAGGAAGGAGGGGCACAGAGGATAAGAGCCAGGAGAGCGGATGGAACAGCACCATTTTAGGTAAAGAGAGACACCCACCGTCCCACCATGGGTCTAGGAATTTTACGTGTGCTCATGATGTCTTCGTCTTACAGATGTTAGTTGTCTCATTGTGGCGGAAAAAAGTAAAACTTTCATTGTCACAGCTGGAGGGCAGTTGCTGGCTGGAGATGAGCAGGCAAATGGTGGGTTACTTTCTAAGGGGATGGGCCCCTGGGAGCCAAGTTAGTGAAGCTTGTGGCCCTTGCGTACCCATGGAGTCGGTAAGGAGAACGGCAAGGGTGGCGGTACGGCTACAAGCTAGGAGTTATACAGATTCCCATCTTCACCAGCAGGCTTATAAAAGTGGTTTACGTCAGTTCGGATCTCTCACCCTGTTGATATATATATATCTTTAGGGTGGTGCCTACACAACGTGCTCTGCTTGTGTATATTGGCACCGTATCATCATATTTACTGACTTTATTTTTTACACCTTAATTAGGTGGCTTATAGTTCACAACATGCCTTATAACAAACCCCTGGATGCCCCTCAAACATATATTCGCATACACATATAAGGATGTACTAAGACATACAGATCAACACATAAAAACATATATACACATAAACTGGGATTGAGTCTTACGAGTCAGTATATATAATTCAACTAGGTATCCCAATTGCACAGTTACTACACTAAGCTGTTGTGCAACACCTGTAAGGTGGTGCTCCCAGTGTATATATTACTAACTCTACCAAAATTTAGAAGACCCCAAGGTCCTCAAAGTACACTAAACGGGGCACAAGCACTGTTAAACAGCAAATGGATAAATTTTATTTTATCATACACAATACATGAAACATAGTATATTATACCAATACAAAATACAAAATTACCAATACAATAAACCGACATAAAACCAGATACACTGAACAGGGCGTCCCCTGAACCAACTGAAATTCGTGACCTAGAATCCCCCACATACAACCCCCCCAAGAAGGATATTTAGAACATAGGAAATCTGAGTCCTAATGTCCCAGACTTGAAAATTCAACTGTTATCCGGACCAAGCTGACACACTGCTGCTGTTAAATTAGAGTACTATTATACTCACGACCCCTGGGTTTACGGCTGTGTTGGACGGGACTAGGCTTCCGCATTACACGAGGCACACCATACTCGCTCCACTCTTCCAGCGTTTCGTATCGTCTCCATCCCCTCTCTGCATATCACCAATCTTCACCCAGCCACACAACCTATCCCTGGCAGGGGTTCTGTACGAATACCGTCTGCTTTTCGTTGTATCCTATTCCTCACCATGGACTCAGTCGATTGGAGGGATTCCACCTACACCTACGCGCGTTTCTCCCTACAGGGTTTCCTTACAGGGCTTCCTCAGGGTGCTCCGTCATTAGTTTGTTTCCTACTTTTATCCATCCCTCTTAAAGCAACATTATTAACACTTTGAACCATCTATTGCTACCTATAAGTCAGAGGTATTGACTTCTAAACAGTGTATCACAATTCACACATTTATTTATTTATTTGGGACCTGTAGATTATTTACAAAAGTAACTCAAAAACTATCCAAATTTACCAGCTACCTAAAACATCTCATAACTCATATTTTACAAATAGCAGGCATATGAGATCTCCTCATTCATGCCAAAGGGAGACACTGTGTTTAAATTAAACATCCACTTGGTTTCAACTTGTAGCAACCTCTTATCCAAGTTGCCACCTCTGATGTCTAAACATACTGTTTGTATGCCAATAAATTTCACATTCGGGGTTTTGCTGTTATGGGCCTCTACCAAATGTTTGGCAACACTACTTCGCTGTATATCCCCTTTTCTAATAGCTCGAATGTTCTCCTATCCGTGTGCACAATTTCCTGCATGTTTTCCCGATATACTTGGACCCACACTCACAGGTAACCAAGTATACCGCCTGCGAAGTCTGACATGTAATTAATTCCTTGATTTTGTACACACTACCACTGGGATATGTCACACTATCCCTCTTGTCATCCATAAAGTCACAACATGCACATTTCCCGCATCTCCTATTGCCACTAAGCGATGGCGGTTTAGCCAGGTTTCCCTGGTTTTTGATGTTTCGATGTAGTGACTTTTGGATAACTTATCCCTGAGGTTACGTGACCTTTTGGCTGTTAACAGGGTATTACCCACCTTGTCCCCAATTTCCGTACCTCAGCCAACAGATACCAATGTTTGTACAATATCTTTTTGAGTGTTGCCCACTCCTGGTTATATGGAGAAATCATCTGATTTTTTGCTTTGCTGTGATTGGCTGGATATAATAGTACCCTAATTAACAGCAGCAGTGTGTCGGCTTGGTCCGATAACAGTTGAATTTTCAAGTCCGGGACATTAGGACTCAGATTTCCTATGTTCTAAATATCCTTCTTGGGGGGGTCGTATGTGGGGGATTCTAGGTCACGAATTTTTAAATTGGTTCAGGGGACCGCCTGTTCAGTGTATCTGTTTTATGTCGGTTTATTGTATTGGTAATTTTGTATTTTGTATTGGTATAATATACTATGTTTCATGTATTGTGTATGATAAAATAAAATTTATCCATTTGCTGTTTAACAGTGCTTGTGCCCCATTTAGTGTACTTTGAGGACCTTGGGGTCTTCTAAATTTTGGTAGAGTTAGTCTTACGAGTCAGGCATAACTAGAGGAACTTTATAACAATAACGCCATGGTATTGTTTCAAAAAGGGTTACTATACATATAAATGTGGGCTACGTGTGTAATTCCCATACAGCCCATAAAAAGACTGACCCATTAGAACGGCCTATACGACTTTAGATGTAAACCATATCTATGCATTCACAGTACACAATAGTCATTTTATGCAATATTGATCACCACGGAAAATATGCGTTTCGGTACTTATCAGGCATTAACAAACTTAGCCGTAAAGAACGGCGGTCATATTATACGATACCCGTCCCTGACATATAGGAGCACATAGCACCAAGACATGGATGTTCACAAGGCCAAGGGTCCTAATCGTTATGGAGGATTCCAGGAGGTTCCCAACATAGCCTGAAAACTCAGCTACCATCCCAGAAAAGGTGCCGAAACGCATATTTTCCGTGTTGTCAATATTGCATAAAATGACTATTGTGTACTGTGAATGCATACATATGGTTTACGTCTAAAGTCGTAAGGCCGTTCTAATGGGTCGTCTTTTTATGGGCTGTATCTAAATTACACACGTACACCCTTTATATTTTATAGTAGCCCTTTTGAAACAATACCATGGCATTATATATAAAGTTCCTCTAGTTATGCCTGACTCCTAAGACTCCATTCCGTTTATGTGTTATATATGTTTTTATGTGTTGATCTGTATGTCTTAGTACATCCTTATATGTGTATGCGAATATATGTTTCAGGGGCATCCAGGGGTTTGTTATAAGGCATGTTGTGAATTATAAGCCAACTAATTAAGGTGTAAAAAATAAAGTCAGTAAATATGATGATACGTTGCCAACATACACAAGTAGAGCACGTTGTGTAGGCACCACCCTAAAGATATACATATATCAACAGGGTGAGAGATCTGAACTGACGTATACTTAGGAATCTGTGTGTGGTGCCATATACTTAGGTATAATATGTTGTTATACTGGTGCCCTCTTTTTGGCACCATTACATTCCTTATTTTTATTTTTTGATTATTATTATTTTTTGTTTTTTGCTACATTATTATAAAAGTGGTTTCAACAAGTTATGAAATTAAAGTTGTAAAAGAACATTGTACTTATGTTAAATGAAATTGTTATTTAATAAAGCTGTGGCCAAAAAATGTAATTCCTATCAAGAAATTGGTGTGGTCTCTGGTTATTGAAAGGGAAAGTAAATGGAAAAAGGGTAAGGAGGTTTAAATAATGAACAGGGCAAGAAAATTAGGTAATTGATTACGAAATAGCACCTATTTTAGTCATGTGAATGTGCTATCTATTGGGACAATGTTATCTGGTGAATACAGTTCCCTTTTAAGTACGTTCTCAGAATGTATTGTATATTACATTATACAATATATATTATATTATATTGGATTATAATGATGTAAATATTTTAGCAGTTAAAGCAGCAGCATTCTTCCAAACATACCTCTGAAGGCAGCTCAACAGGCACTCCTGAAGGCACTTTCTCACCCTAGAAAAAAAAGTGTTATTTAGTGTGAAATTATTTAAAAAAATTCATAGTTAAGCAGAAGTAAGAGGTAACTACATCATGTAGACAGTGTACTGTAAACTGTATATAACTACATCACATGTGTAAGACAATGTACTGTATATACTGTATATAACTACATCACATGTGTAGACAATGTACTGATTACTGTATATAACTACACACATGTTGTATGATAATGTGTGTACTGTATATACTGTATATAACTACATCACATGTGTAAGATAATGTACTGTGTATACTGTATATAACTACATCAGGGCAGTGTCCCTCGCCGATGGGCCAGTCCTCCCCTGGCCGTGGCTAAATTTTAATACAGCTGCAAAGGAAGAAGACCCCAGAGGGTACAATCGTAATCACTGATGAAAAATAGACAATGTTTTGGGGACAGAAGGATCATACCTTGGTTTATAATCAGGATTAGTTATTTTTTTTGTATCCAATATAGATGCTGTCTGAATCAAAAATGTAAACCTTATCTATATTAACATGTTACCACCTGAATATTCTCTCTTAACATTGTTCAATCTGTTGTACGTAACTATAAATATTCCATTTCAAATAAAATGATAATAAAAAAGATTGAATGGCATGTTGTTTGGGTCTTGAGGTCTTTATTAAGCAGCACGAGATGTTGTTTTCAGTCTCATATGCTCATATTCCTAAGGAAATAATAAAATGACTCACGTTCTCTTCTGGTAGCTGGAATGCACATGATGCAACACTGCGGGAAATTAACATAAAACGTGTTAACAGGATGTAATTAGAAGTGAAACTTGCCTTTGATTAGCCCTGTTGAAAATATTTGCAATGAGGGCCCAATATGGTATTATTATATATTATATTACATGCTTAGAGCCCATGTATAAGCCATCTTCGCTGTGGTAGCACTTATTTATTACTTTGTAATTGTTATCCTTAAGCTACAGTATGTACACATGCTGTCTTGATTGTTGAGGTGAGACACAGACAGGTGGCGACAGTGAAAGAATGGGCACGGGGAGCCCATGATTAAAATGGAGCAGGAGGGAAATGGGTTAAGAAATAGGCGGGAGAGGAGAGAGGAGCGGAGCGGAGCAGCGATTGGGTTGAAAGGGAGGAAGGAAGGAGGGGCACAGAGGATAAGAGCCCAGGAGAGCGGATGGAACAGCACCATTTTAGGTAAAGAGAGACACCCACCGTCCCACCATGGGTCTAGGAAATTTACGTGTGCTCATGATGCTTCGTCTTACAGATGTTAGGTGTTCTCATTGTGGCGGAAAAAAGTAAAACTTTCATTGGCACAGCTGGAGGGCAGTTGCTGGCTGGAGATGAGCAGGCAAATGGTGGGTTACTTTCTAAGGGGATGGGCCCCTGGGAGCCAAGTGTAGTGAAGCTTGTGGCCCTGCGTACCCATGGAGTCGGTAAAGGAGAAGCAAGGGTGGCGGTACGGCTACAAGCTAGGAGTTATACAGATTCCATCTTCACCAGCAGGCTTATAAAAGTGGTTTACGTCAGTCGGATCTCTCACCCCCTGTTGATATATATATATCTTTAGGGTGGTGCCTACACAACGTGCTCTGCTTGTGATATTGGCACCGTATCATCATATTTACTGACTTTATTTTTTACACCTTAATTAGGTGGCTTATAGTTCACAACATGCCTTATAACAAACCCCTGGATGCCCCTCAAACATATATTCGCATACACATATAAGGATGTACTAAGACATACAGATCAACACATAAAAACATATATACACATAAACGGGATTGAGTCTTACGAGTCAGTATATATAATTCAAACTAGGTATCCCAATTGCACAGTTACTACAACTAAGCTGTGTGCAACAACCTGTAAGGTGGTGCTCAGTGTTATATATACTAACTCTACCAAAATTTAGAAGACCCCAAGGTCCACAAGTCACCTAAACGGGGCACAAGCATGTTAAACAGCAAATGGATAAATTTTATTTTATCATACACAATACATGAAAACATAGTATATTATACCAATACAAAATACAAAATTACCAATACAATAAACCGACATAAAACCAGATACAATGAACAGGGCGTCCCTGAACCAACTGAATTCGTGACCTAGAATCCCCCACATACAACCCCCCCAAGAAGGATATTTAGAACATAGGAAATCTGAGTCCTAATGTCCCAGACTTGAAAATTCAACTGTTATCCGGACCAAGCTGACACACTGCTGCTGTTAAATTAGAGTACTATTATACTCACGACCCCTGGGTTTACGGCTGTGTTGGACGGGACTAGGCTTCCGCATTACACGAGGCACACCATACTCGCTCCACTCTTCCAGCGTTTCGTATCGTCTCCATCCCCTCTCTGCATATCACCAATCTTCACCCAGCCACACAACCTATCCCGTGCAGGGGTTCTGTACGAATACCGTGCTGCTTTTCTGTTGTATCCTATTCCTCACCATGGACTCAGTCGTATTGGAGGGATTCCACCTACACCTACGCGCGTTTCTCCCTTACAGGGTTTCCTTACAGGGCTTCCTCAGGGTGCTCCGTCATTAGTTTGTTTCTCTACTTTTATCCATCCCTCTTAAAGCAACATTATTAACACTTGTAACCATCTATTGCTACCTATAAGTCAGAGGTTATTGACTTCTAAACAGTGTATCACAATTCACACATTTATTTATTTATTTGGGACCTGTAGATTATTTACAAAAGTAACTCAAAAACTATCCAAATTTACCAGCTACCTAAAACATCTCATAACTCATATTTACAAATAGCAGGCATATGAGATTCTCTCATTCATGCCAAAGGGAGACACTGTGTTTAAATTAAACATCCACTTGGTTTCAACTTGTAGCAAACTCTTATCCAAGTTCGCACCCTCTGATGTCTAAACAACTGTTGTATGCCAAAAATTTCACATTCGGGGTTTTGCTGTTATGGGCCTCTACCAAATGTTTGGCAACACTACTTCGCTGTATATCCCCTTTTCTAATAGCTCGAATATGTTCTCCTATCCGTGTGCACAATTTCCTGCATGTTTTCCCGATATACTTGGACCCACACTCACAGGTAACCAAGTATACCGCCTGCGAAGTCTGACATGTAATTAATTCCTTGATTTTGTACACACTACCACTGGGATATGTCACACTATCCCTCTTGTCATCCATAAAGTCACAACATGCACATTTCCCGCATCTCCTATTGCCACTAATCGGAGTGCGGTTTAGCCAGGTTTCCCTGGTTTTTGATGTTTCGATTGTAGTGACTTTTGGATAACTTATCCCTGAGGTTACGTGACCTTTTGGCTGTTAACAGGGGGTATTTACCCACCTTGTCCCCAATTTCCGTATCCTCAGCCAACAGATACCAATGTTTGTACAATATCTTTTTGAGTGTTGCCCACTCTGGTATATGGAGAAAGAACAATCTGATTTTTTGCTTTGCTGTATTGGCTGAGTATAATAGTACCCTAATTTAACAGCAGCAGTGTGTCGGCTTGGTCCGGATAACAGTTGAATTTTCAAGTCCGGGACATTAGGACTCAGATTTCCTATGTTCTAAATATCCTTCTTGGGGGGGTCGTATGTGGGGGATTCTAGGTCACGAATTTTTAAAGTTGGTTCAGGGGACGCCCTGTTCAGTGTATCTGGTTTTATGTCGGTTTATTGTATTGGTAATTTTGTATTTTGTATTGGTATAATATACTATGTTTCATGTATTGTGTATGATAAATAAAATTATCCATTTGCTGTTTAACAGTGCTGTGCCCCATTTAGTGTACTTTGAGGACCTTGGGGTCTTCTAAATTTTGGTAGAGTTAGTCTTACGAGTCAGGCATAACTAGAGGAACTTTATAACAATAACGCCATGGTATGTTTCAAAAAGGGTTACTATACATATAAATGTGGCTACGTGTGTAATTCCCATACAGCCCATAAAAAGACTGACCCATTAGAACGGCCTATACGACTTTAGATGTAAACCATATCTATGCATTCACAGTCACAATAGTCATTTTATGCAATATTGATCACCACGGAAAATATGCGTTTCGGTACTTATCAGGCATTAACAAACTTAGCCGTAAAGAACGGCGGTCATATTATACGATACCCGTCCCTGACATATAGGAGCACATAGCACCAAGACATGGATGTTCACAAGGCCAAGGGTCCTAATCGTTATGGAGGATTCAGGAGGTTCCCAACATAGCCTGAAACTCAGCTACCATCCCAGAAAAGGTGCCGAAACGCATATTTTCCGTGGTGATCAATATTGCATAAAATGACTATTGTGTACTGTGAATGCATACATATGGTTTACGTCTAAAGTCGTATAGGCCGTTCTAATGGGTCAGTCTTTTTATGGGCTGTATCTAAATTACACACGTAGCCCACATTTATATGTATAGTAGCCCTTTTTGAAACAATACCATGGCATTATTATTATAAAGTTCCTCTAGTTATGCCTGACTCCTAAGACTCCATTCCAGTTTATGTGTATATATGTTTTTATGTGTTGATCGATGTTGTCTTAGTACATCCTTATATGTGTATGCGAATATATGTTTCAGGGGCATCCAGGGGTTTGTTATAAGGCATGTTGTGAATTATAAGCCAACTAATTAAGGTGTAAAAAATAAAGTCAGTAAATATGATGATACGTTGCCAACATACACAAGTAGAGCACGTTGTGTAGGCCACCACCTAAAGATATACATATATCAACAGGGGTGAGAGATCTGAACTGACGTTTACTTAGGAACTCTGTGTGTGGTGCCATAACTTAGGTATAATATGTGTTATACTGGTGCCCTCTTTTGGCACCATTACATTCTATTTTATTTTTTGATTATTATTATTTTTTTGTTTTTTGCTACAATTATTATAAAATGGTTCAACAAGTTATGAAATTAAGTTGTAAAAGAACATTGTACTTATGTTAAATGAAATTGTTAATTAATAAAGCTGTGCCCAAAAATGTAATTCCTATCAAGAAATTGGTGTGGTCTTGGTTATTGAAGGGAAAGTAAATGGAAAAAGGGTAAGGAGGTTTTAAATAAGTGAACAGGGCAAGAAAATTAGGTAATTGATTACGAAATAGCACCTATTTTAGTCATGTGAATGTGCTATCTATTGGACAATGTTATCTGGTGAATACGTTCCCTTTTAAGTACGTTCTCAGAATGTATTGTATATTACATTATACAATTATATTATTATATTGGATTATAATGATGTAAATATTTTAGCAGTTAAAGCAGCAGCATTCTTCCAAACATACCTCTGAAGGCAGCTCAACAGGCACTCCTGAAGGCACTTTCTCACCCTAGAAAAAAAAAGTGTTATTTAGTGTTGAAATTATTTTAAAAAAATTCATAGTTAAGCAGAAGTAAGAGGTAACTACATCATGTAGACAGTGGACTGTAAACGTATATAACTACATCACGTTAAGAACAATGTACGATATCTAACGTTAGAAACTACATCCATGTGTAAGGGGGGACAATTGTACTGTTATAATGTGATAACTAATCACATGTGTAAGATAATGTACTGTATATACTGTATATAACTACATCACACGTGTAAGACAATGTACTGTATATACTGTATATAACTACATCATGTAGACAATGTACTCTATATACTGTATATAACTACATCACATGTGTAAGACAATGTACTGTATATACTGTATATAACTACATCACATGTATAAGACAATGTACTGTGTATACTGGGGGTTATTCAATAAAAGTTCTTATCGTTTAAAATGGTGCTAATTGTGCCCCAACCAATCAGATGTTAGCTTTCAAATGTTACATAAGTTCTGATTGGTTGGGGCAAAATTAGCACCATTTTAAACGATAAGAACTTTTATTGAATCTCCCTGACTGTATATAACTACATCACATGTGTAAGACAATGTACTGTATATACGAGGGATTCCACCTACACCTACGCGCGTTTCTCCCTACAGGGTTTTCCTACAGGGCTTCCTCAGGGTGCTCCGTCATTAGTTTGTTTCTCTACTTTATCCATCCCTCTTAAAGCAACATTATTAACACTTGTAACCATCTATTGCTACCTATAAGTCAGAGGTTATTGACTTCTAAACAGTGTATCACAATTCACACATTATTTATTTATTTGGGACCTGTAGATTATTTACAAAAGTAACTCAAAAACTATCCAAATTTACCAGCTACCTAAAACATCTCATAACTCATATTTTACAAATAGCAGGCATATGAGATCTCCTCATTCATGCCAAAGGGAGACACTGTGTTTAAATTAAAACATCCACTTGGTTTCAACTTGTAGCAACCTCTTATCCAAGGTGCACCCCTCTGATGTCTAAACATAGTTTGTATGCCAATAAATTTCACATTCGGGGTTTTGCGTTTATGGGCCTCTACCAAATGTTTGGCAACAACTTCGCTGTATATCCCCTTTTCTAATAGCTCGAATAGTTTCTCCTATCCGTGTGCACAATTTCCTGCATGTTTTCCCGATATACTTGGACCCACACTCACAGGTAACCAAGTATACGCCTGCGAAGTCTGACATGTAATTAATTCCTGATTTTGTACACACTACCACTGGGATATGTCACACTATCCCTTTGTCATCCATAAAGTCACAACATGCACATTTCCCGCATCTCCTATTGCCACTAATCGGAGTGCGGTTTAGCAGGTTCCCTGGTTTTTGATGTTTCGGATTGTAGTAGTGACTTTGGATAAATTATCCTGAGGTTACGTGACCTTTGGCTGTTAACAGGGGGTATTTACCCACCTTGTCCCCAATTTCCGTATCCTCAGCCAACAGATACCAATGTTTGTACAATATCTTTTTGAGTGTTGCCCACTCCTGGTTATATGGAGAAATCAATCTGATTTTTTGCTTTGCTGTATTGGCTGAGTATAATAGTACCCTAATTTAACAGCAGCAGTGTGTCGGCTTGGTCCGGATAACAGTTGAATTTTCAAGTCCGGGACATTAGGACTCAGATTTCCTATGTTCTAAATCCTTCTTGGGGGGGTCGTATGTGGGGGATTCTAGGTCACGAATTTTTAAAGTTGGTTCAGGGGACGCCCTGTTCAGTGTATCTGGTTTTATGTCGGTTTATTGTATTGGTAATTTTGTATTTGTATTGGTATAATATACTATGTTTATGTATTGTGTATGATAAAATAAAATTTAATCCATTTGCTGTTTAACAGGCTTGTGCCCCATTTAGTGTACTTTGAGGACCTTGGGGTCTTCTAAATTTTGGTTAGAGTTAGTCTTACGAGTCAGGCATAACTAGAGGAACTTTATAACAATAACGCCATGGTATTGTTTCAAAAAGGGTTACTATACATATAAATGTGGGCTACGTGTGTAATTCCCATACAGCCCATAAAAAGACTGACCCATTAGAAGGCCTATACGACTTTAGATGTAAACCATATTATGTCATTCACAGTACACAATAGTCATTTTATGCAATATTGATCACCACGGAAAATATGCGTTTCGGTACTTATCAGGCATTAACAAACTTAGCCGTAAAGAACGGCGGTCATATTATACGATACCCGTCCCTGACATATAGGAGCACATAGCACCAAGACATGGATGTTCACAAGGCCAAGGGTCCTAATCGTTATGGAGGATTCCAGGAGGTTCCCAACATAGCCTGAAACTCAGCTACCATCCCAGAAAAGGTGCCGAAACGCATATTTTCCGTGGTGATCAATATTGCATAAAATGACTATTGTGTACTGTGAATGCATACATATGGTTTACGTCTAAAGTCGTATAGGCCGTTCTAATGGGTCAGTCTTTTTATGGGCTGTATCTAAATTACACACGTAGCCCACATTTATATGTATAGTAGCCCTTTTTGAAACAATACCATGGCATTATTATTATAAAGTTCCTCTAGTTATGCCTGACTCCTAAGACTCCATTCCAGTTTATGTGTATATATGTTTTTATGTGTTGATCTGTATGTCTTAGTACATCCTTATATGTGTATGCGAATATATGTTTCAGGGGCATCCAGGGGTTTGTTATAAGGCATGTTGTGAATTATAAGCCAACTAATTAGTGTAAAAAAAAAAGTCAGTAAATATGATGATACGTTGCCAACATACACAAGTAGAGCACGTTGTGTAGGCACCACCCTAAAGATATATATATCAACAGGGTGAGAGATCTGAACTGACGTTACTTAGGAACTGTGTGTGGTGCCATTACTTAGGTATAATATGTTGTTATACTGGTGCCCTCTTTTTGGCACCATTACATTCTATTTTTTATTTGATTATTATTATTTTTTGTTTTTGCTACATTATTATAAAAGTGGTTTCAACAAGTTATGAAATTAAGTTGTAAAAGAACATTGTATTATGTTAAATGAAATTGTTATTTAATAGCTGTGGCAAAAAATGTAATTCCTATCAAGAAATTGGTGTGGTCTCTGGTTATTGAAAGGGAAAGTAAATGGAAAAAGGGTAAGGAGGTTTAAATAAGGAACAGGGCAAGAAAATTAGGTAATTGATTACGAAATAGCACCTTTTTAGTCATGTGAATGTGCTATCTATTGGGACAATGTTATCTGGGGAATACAGTTCCCTTTTAAGTACGTTCTCGAAGAATGTATGTATATTACATTATACAATATTATATTATTTATATTGGATTATAATGATGTAAATATTTTAGCAGTTAAAAGCAGCAGCATTCTTCCAAACATACCTCTGAAGGCAGCTCAACAGGCACTCCTGAAGGCACTTTCTCACCCTAGAAAAAAAAAGTGTTTATTAGTGTGTGAAATTATTTTAAAAAAATTCATAGTTAAGCAGAAGTAAGAGGTAACTACATCATGTAGACAGTGTACTGTAAACTGTATATAACTACATCACATGTGTAAGACAATGTACTGTATATACTGTATATAACTACATCACATGTGTAAGACAATGTACTGTATATACTGTATATAACTACATCACATGTGTAAGATAATGTACTGTATATACTGTATATAACTACATCACACGTGTAAGACAATGTACTGTATATACTGTATATAACTACATCATGTAGACAATGTACTCTATATACTGTATATAACTACATCACATGTGTAAGACAATGTACTGTATATACTGTATATAACTACATCACATGTATAAGACAATGTACTGTGTATACTGGGGGTTATTCAATAAAAGTTCTTATCGTTTAAAATGGTGCTAATTGTGCCCCAACCAATCAGATGTTAGCTTTCAAATGTTACATAAGTTCTGATTGGTTGGGGCAAAATTAGCACCATTTTAAACGATAAGAAATTTTATTGAATCTCCGGACGTATTAATAACTACATCACATGTGTAAGACCTGTACTGTATATACTGTATAACTACATCACATGTGTAAGATAATGTACTGTGTATACTGTATATAACTACATCACATGTGTAAGATAATGTACTGTGTATACTGTATATAACTACATCACATGTGTAAGACAATGTACTTTGTATACTGTATATAACTACATCACATGTGTAAGACAATGTACTGTGTATACTGTATATAACTACATCACATGTGTAAGACAATGTACTGTGTATACTGTATATAACTACATCACATGTGTAAGACAATGTACTGTATATACTGTATATGACTACATCAAATGTGTAAGACAAGGTGACAAGGTACTTTGTATACTGTAGTGTGCTGGAGTGGGATAACATCCCTTCTGGGAATGACTATGATGTAATTTTTGTTCTCCTGACAAAGCTCAGAGTCTAAAATTGCCTTTCTCCTTTTGGTATAATCCAGTTTAGCTAGGAATTGAGATTTTCCTGCTGAGAAAAATCAAAACGGCAATATTTATCCTTTTGGAAGAGCAGCACAATAAAACCCCACTTTGGCACTATAAAACTACTTCTCGTGTTTTTCCCTTTTTCCATAATGCTAGCCATGAACAAGAATTGGAAACAGCAATATTCCGGTAAAAGGAGTATAAATATGACTTGTTCTGTAGCAGCAGACTTTTCTTTCTTAGACTATTTCTAATAAAATCCTATGCCTAGGCTAAAGTTAAAGTAAGGAACCCCTAAGACACAAATAACAGCATCTTTGTATATAAATCCAAATCACAATCCATTGTCGGTTGGGATAAAAATTGATAAATCTTATCTGGATAAGGGAAGTGGTTGCAGCTAGTACAAAGAGATACACTTACTATATAAAAAAGTATTATTAATAATTGATATAACCTTAAAACCACTCCTGCCTTGAAACAGATCCTATGCCTAGTTTATGATGTAAGCCAAGCAAAATATGTTGCGTTATATCTATAACAAATGACTGCAAACATGTTGTAGTGCAAATCAGACCATCAAACTTGAGGACCAAGCCTAAGTTCTTAAATTGGGACTAATTAAGGTTTGTTGGGACTACTACATATTCTAAAAGGTTTATTACTAATTCATGTTAGCCACGTCGGTTTTGGTTTTTTGACCACATCAGACAATGTACAAAAAGAAAGTGCCATACACTGACACAGTGCAAGCGTTTGTTGTGATACTCATGCATCTGCCACAAGCAAGGGGTTAAAGTCACACTAATCCATGCTAACCAAATGCGGCTGTGTTAGTCTGCTAGAGACTAAGCAAAAATGAAATTACCACACATCAAATAGAACATTAAAGGAGAAATACAGGCAAAAATATATATACAGTAAATGTGCAAAATATTTTTTTTTTTTTTGCTATAATTCTAAAAAAGCACTTCCATATTTATTTGGTGTCCTTTTCTGGTTATCCGATGTGTCCTTTTCTGGATATCTGGTTATATATTTTTGTTCTGATACAGATTATAATCATTATCTCTATTTATAGTTATTTAATGCAACATTCTTTCAATACAGAATTCCCGTAACTGATTTCCCATAACTGATTTCCTGTTCTTCTCTGTGGCCTTTGTAGGAGCTATAGATATGACACAGATTCTTCTGATATTGTTACTGAGAAAGCTGCCAATTAAGCTGTGGCTGAATTTCTAGGACTGCGTTAAAGCCAGGAAACTAAAAGCTGCGCTGCGGTTTCAGATTTTTCTTGCCACTGTTCTTCCATCCAGGTTTAATTAAGCGAGCCTTGCTTACTCAGCAAACAGACAGAATTGTGTTATGAAGTGCATAGATTCAAGTCTCCCACCATGGGTTTTGACTTTTGCGGTGTGTTATTTGTTTGCAAGCCTCATACTCTTTACCCCTGCTCTCTCTTTTCTATTTATTTTGATTAAAGCAAATTTCCTTGGATATTATAGAAATTTGAAGGCAACATGGAGGTCATTAAAATAATATGGGCAGGAAATGTCAGTATGATGTGTGTCCAAAGCAAGAAGGATAGGGAGAGAAAACTCCCAGGTACATAGATAACACTTAAGTGTGGATATATGCAGTACTTTGTTGGAAAAGTAGATAGAACTATGGGGAAAAATGGGGACTGGGAAGATAAAAGCAGCAATAAGGGAATATTGCAATAATAGCAAATGGAGGAAAATATTGAGGATCCATTTGGGGAGAGAGAAAGCAAGACACATACCATCTGTTTCTCCTTGTATACATTGTGCGGTATGCAAGATTTATTCAGTATGCAAAACAGTGTTCATGCTCTGGTCTGCAACAGTTAGAAAACATCTGATTAGTTTCTGCAGATTAAAGGGTATGTCCACCCTTCTTACCAACTTTGATATACTGTAGAGCTTCGTCCCCCAGCCCCAACCGCTATATTTTTATTTCCAGAAACTTCCCCAAACATTACTTACCTTCCCTCTTTCCTCCGCCGCACTGCCCGGCCCTCTGCTTGCGTAAAGCTGCAAGCAGAGTGGCAGGACCGTCAGCCGTGTCTGTGATTGGCTGAGAGGCAGCCAATCACGGACGTGGCTGCCGGTAGTTCTGAACGGCAGAGGAAAGAGGGAAGGTAAGTAATGTTTGGGGAAGTTTCTGGAAATAAAAATATAGCGGTTGGGGCTGGGAGACAAAGCTCTACAGTATATTAAAGGGATTTTGAGCTAGGGGGAGGGAGTCCAAAACAAGAGGGAGGAGGAGGATGGCTGCAGTGCGCATGCCAAACTTCTCCCGGAGGGGAGACAGGAGGCAGAATCCTATATGGACTGAACTCCTGCTGGGCAGTTTTTGGGACTTTGGGGGGGGATTACAGGAGAACCATATGGAGCTGGGATGGGAGGTAAGAAATTTATTTACTACAGAGTGGGGCCAGTAGTGGGGGGAATTATAGTTTTGGGGGTGGACATGCCGTTTAAGAACACGGGCAAAATTTAAGCCCACATGTCTTTGCTTAGGCGTTGAAAGAAACATAGATGTTCCAAACACATTGATGTCCTGCAATCCATGTACTGTATATATTATATACTATAGTAAAATAATCACAAAAATAATCATAAAAATGTAATGCAACACTGATAAACCAAATATTAGCCAAAGTCCTGATGTAAAATATGCGGCCTTGGATGATTAAAAGTGATGGGCAAAAGGAACAAACACACAAAACCTTACACAACCCATATTATTGGTTCTCAAACAGGCCCTTCATATATTTATTATACAAACACCACACACATTAGGATTTAAAAGGGATCTTTTTTTCAACTTTGCAATTACTGGGATGGACCCCCCCTCTTTTGCCCTCAGAACTGCCTGTCCATCCCACAGATGAAAAATGGATATAGGTAAATAACCTCCCAAACCCCAAAACTGAAATAATTTTAAAGCTGAAAGATATAAGACTAACCTGAAACGCTTCCTCGTTCTGCCAGTTAGTAGCTGTCACTCATGGATGTGACAGTTGATATCACAACCATTGTCAATGCTATTCCACTTGCTGACTCCTCTGAGCATGTACAAGCTCATAAATAGCTCAGAAAGTTTGGAGAGTGGGCAGAAACCTTTTGAGAGGCAGAGGGAATGTGGAGAAGAACATTTCACTGCATAACAGGTTGGACCTACATCCGTCAACTTTCACTGCAGATTTGGGTTTTGTGGGGTGATTTACCTACCGGTATATACAATTTTTCATTTGAGGGTAGGATTTGCCCTTTAATTCATTGTGGCATAGATTCAACAAGGTATTGTAAACATTCCCTGAGAGATTTTGATCCATATTAACATGACAGAATTATGTAGTTGGTGCAGATTTGCTGGGGTGAATCTACCGTTCCACCACATATGGTAACTGTACAGCACATTGGAGTACAGTGAACTCAATTTCATGTTCCAGAAACCAGTTTGGGTTTATTATCCTGTTGAAAGTAACTCAGTAATCAGAAGACTTCCATAAAGGTAGGCTGTTGCATTTCAATAATGCTCAATTGGTCCAAAAGAGTGCCATGCATCCCCCACGCCATTATACCACCACCACCAGCCTAAACTACATAAGGCAGTATGGATACATTCTTTCATGTTATTTATCCCAAATTCTGACCCTACCACCTAATTATCGCAGCTGGAATCAAGACTCATCAGACCAGGTAACATATTTTTAACCTTGTACTGTCAAATTTTGTTGAGGATGTGTAAAATTGTAGCCTCAGTTATCTGTGTGGTCTTTTGCTGCTGTAGCTCATCTGCTTCAAGGTACCATATGTTGTGTGTTCAGAGATGGTATTCTGCGTGCCTTGGTTGTAGTGTAGAGTGGTTACTTGAGATACTGTTGCTTTTCGTTCTTCTCAAACAAGTCTGATTATTCTCCTCTGACAAGGCATTTTCATCCACACAACTGGCTTACTGGATATTTTATGGACCATTCTCTGTAAACCCTAAAGAGGGTTGTGGGTGAAAATCCCAGTAGATCAGCAGTTTCTGAAATATTTAGAATGCCCTTCTTGCAACAACAACCATGCCATATTCAAAGTCACTGAAATCCCCTTTGTTCCCTATTCTAATGCTCTGTTTGAATTTTAGCAGTGTGTCTTCACAACATCTAGATGCCTAAATGCAGAGTTTCTGCCATGCGATTAGCTATTAAGCTGTTTTCATTAACATGCAATTGAACAGGTGTACCTAAAAAGTGGCCAGTGAGTGTATAGGTGTGTAGGTATAGGAGTCTTTATTAGCATGCCTTTCCCACCCCAGTGATCAGTGCTTTTCTTACCCTTCCTTCCAAAACATCTTCTAGACAAAAACAACGAGTGTATCCCTTTTTGGCTTTAGGGGCCAACTCAATAAGGTTGCTGTTCTGTACAATATCAGCCCCTTCCACGTTTCTTCTTGTCTTTGGAGCATCTGGATTACACTATATGGGGGTATGTCAAAAAAGAAAATATTTATAAAAGAATAATTTATTCTATATATGCATATTGTGGGAAAAATATAAGAAATCTTTTGAACTATCAAACATTAACTATGAGAAATTATTTTTATGGGTTTATATTTTGTCCAGATGGGACGTACAATTGGTCTGGCTGAAATATTGGCACTACAAATGTAATTTCCGACTCACAGACTGGCTTATAGATTGGTAAGCATTTTGGAGTGAATATAAAATTAACGTTTTTTTTTATTTGCTTCACTGATTCTCTTCTTAAGTACCTAGAATAATCAGTTAATTTTTAAGGGAAATACATTTACATAATTTATAAAGAGGAGCATATATTTTAAAAGAGATCAGTGAATTCGACCAAATAGAAAATCAATTCTGCCAATGATTCTATCAACTACTAATATGTCATTTAAAGGGTAACTGTGGTCTCAAATTCTTCCAAACTAGTAATAATTATATAAAAAGCCTTCCATCGTACCTTCAAAATAAAACCTAAATCACATCTCTAGATAAAATTTGTGAGAAGTTATTGCTGGAAAGGTTCAGCAATGTAACTTCCTGGTTGAACTCTTCCTGTTTTTAGCCATGTGACCAGCTTGTAATCATGTGACCAGCCTGTCTGCATTAATAGGCTCCCCTTCTCATCTGTCAATTTTTTCCTCAGGTACTTCCTGATTTTCCCAGCATTAAGTCTTAACTGGGCATGCTTCTCCCCTGGGGGAAAAGGGCCGGCAGTGGTCAGGTGATGTCACTCAACCTACTGGAAGCAGGAAGTTTGAACATTCACCCCAATATAATTTTTCACAGGCTCCAGCCAGAGATGTGATGGTTGGCTCAGTGTAAAGGATATACAGCAGGCTTTCATTTCACCCACACTTGAGACCACAGTTGCCCTTTAATTGCTGGATAACATTTTCATGGGGTTGGTCAAACAAATTAATTTTTTTACACAGAAATTATAATGCTTTAGAAACACAATGGCTGATACTGGAGCCTTTGATCCATTATTGTAAATGGATAAAATCCTAAATAAAACAAATGTAAAAAGCATTTTAATTACCCCAGATGGTTGGATCTCACAGCATCCTTCTTGCATTGCCATTAATGGATCACAGTAGATTACAAATTTTTGAATGTCAAACTAGAGACAAAGCAAATGATTTAGCATGAAAACCAGTAAAAAGTTAGTCCTAAAGGTTTGAAACTTCTAATTTTTCAATGATCCAAATATTTTCATGGACTTACATGTACTGGGACACCATTAGCTGCATCCAGGCCGATAAAAACATGTCCTTCACTGACTATGTTCTTTCTGGGTTCAATTGGTTTGCTGGAGATAAAGCTGCAGTCAATATGAATAGACACAACCTTTTCTTGAACACTCAACACAATCTTGTGCCATCCGTTGTCAAACAAGGAATACACCCCGTGTCCAGTAAATGTGGCACTGACATAATCCTTGTCTTGACCTTTGGCACGGAACTCCAGGCTCCTGTCCACACCATTGATTCCCAATGAGATCTATATAAACATGATGTGACAACGTATAAAAAAATATACTGTGGAGTAAAACATTTAAAACAAACATCTTTCACAACCATAAAAAACTAGGCAATGTAGACAATTTGGGATATAAACAAAAGCTGCTGTTTTCAGACATGTAAGAAAGAATTGGCGAAAGTTACCTGTGGGTATCCCAACTTGTCACTGATTTGGAATAGGTACCAATCTTCATCTGTTGTTTGCCTCTTTAACAATAAGGATATGACAAGAGTAATCTCTTCTGGGACACCATGAGGGAACACCTGGCTGAAATCAGAGATATAAAGCATCATACATTTAGCTTGGAAATAGATAAACATATAGCAAATGCTGCACCTGATTTTAAAGGGTAAGTAAAGCAAAAAAAAATGTTTATATAGCGCCAATTGGGGACAATAAATTAATACATAATTATATAAATAAGTAAGTGCATCTTGAAATACCCAAGTGCTTGAAACATGTAACATAAGGAAAGAGGTCCGTGCCCCATAAAGCTTACAATCTAATTAGGTGGGTAACATACAGATACACAGGAAAGGGTGGAAGTGCCATAGTAATAACTATCTCTTGTGCTGCGCTGTGCTCACAGAGATAGGATGTGAGGTCAGATTTAAACTTGTTTATTGAGGTTTCTTGATGAAGAGTGAGAGGAATAGAATTCCAGAGAACTGGAGCCACAAAAGAAAAAGGTTTAATGTGAGAAGAGGTGGTGTGAGTGTGTGTGGGGGGGTCTCTATAAGAGATGGGAATGTGTGTGTCTGTGCTGCAGGTTTTAAAACTCAATTATTTTGCTATGGCAATGTAAGAGATCATTTACATTTCATAATCCATTCGTATTAAGTGCATATATTTTTATTATTCTATCTATGGTTGCTATGGAACCAGATAGGTGGGGTTGTAGTGTATCAGAAGGTAAATGTACTTGTTTCTGTGTGGTGTCAGGGGGTATGTTCTTGTGTTTTAGGTATGGTTGCCATGTAAACAGAAAGATTGGTTGGGTTGTGAAGGTGTATCAGTAGGCGGGTAACTGTGTTTGTGTGGTGTTAGGGTGTATGTTTTTGCATTTCAGACCATAAAATTAACTTTACTGGTGGTTTAGGTATGGTTGCCAATTGCCATGTAAACAGAAGGATAGGTTGGGTTGGGTATGTTTTAGGTATGGTTGCCATGAATACAGAAGGGTAGGTTGGTGTGTGATGATATATTAGTAGGCGTGTGAACCAGTGTCTGTGTGGTATTAGGGGGAAAGAGAAATGCCTTTCCGTGGCCTGCATGTGTTTAAGGCTGGGTACATACCATCAGATTTTTTTGGGTAAGCGACTGATAGTGATAGAAGGTGTGGGTGCAGCGGCCACAACCAAGCTCGGTAACCTGTTCATCTCGATCGGACGAACCAGTGATCTCGGTCATGGACTGCATGATCGGTTGCGCAAACTATTGGCCGCGGCCACTATTGCCATGACTAACAGACATTTGTCCCGGCCAAATGCTCACTAATAGTGAGCGAAAAAAACTCGGCTGGTGCCTACGCAGCTAAAGAACTACAAATCTCAGCATTCACCAACAGCAAATTGCAGAAAGGAATTCTTGGAGTTGTAGTTTGCAAACATCTAGAGGACCACAGGATAGACATTCCTGTTATATAACTTTTAGGGCTATGTACGGAGAGCTGCTATCGCTTTGTATTGCCCCTTTAAGGCAATGCACCGAGCCGTTAGTGGCTCTCTACATATTGCAGATTGGTTCAACCCATTCCAAATCTTAAATGCCTAAAGAGCCACTATCGACCATGTTTTGCGCACTGCCGCAACTGCAATTATTTCTGTCTTAAAGCTGCGTTAAACCATTGTACATAGGTTAATGCGGCTTTAACACAAAAATAGCAGATTTTAGCTATATGTACATAGCCCTATAAATGTCATACTTTATCTTAAATACATAAAACATGCATTGTACTTAATTTTATTTTGATTTTATTTATACTTTTATTTTATAATAGTATGTGTTGTTTGTGTAGTTGTGTGTGTGTTTTTGTGTAGGCGTGTGTTTGTGTCTGAGAGAGACAGTGTATAGTTAATGTAGCCTCGTACTCAGGTGCAATTCGCCAATAACGTGGTAACGCTTCCAAGCATTCCTTAGTTCAAAGATAAAACACTTTTTCTATGTGTCCCGCATGTCTGTATCACATTTCGTGTCTCTAGCTCAAAAACTGTGAGATGAAATATATTTTAAAAAAGCAGAAGTGTAGCTAAATGGAGAATCCCTCTTCTTGGGTGAATCACACTGGGCATGTCTGAGCTCAACAAGTTGGGGGAGGGGGCAGTTACTAAAAGGATCTCTGTAATGTGAAGTGTTACTTTCTTTGAATTGTACAGTTGTTTTAAGTTCAATGTGAATCAAATCTTCCACACAATCTGATTTTCGTAAGTTATCGGTATCATAAGATTATTTTAGTTAAATAATATACTAAATACTTTTATTTTATCAGCAGTTTCTGGCATGACAGTCAGACGAAAATGTGTTGTAAGCTGCACCTCTCCTTTAAAGACAGTATTCAATTAAATTCATTGAAATGAATATTATTTATAAATCCTTTTCTGTATGCATGCATGCAATTTAAACATAGCGTTTCTTTTACCATAGAAATAAAAAAAAAAAGAAACACTTGCCATTCATTTTCATGAAAACGTTTAAAAAATTGGTAGTTTAATTACTGCTTAGAGTGCAAGTAATGTGAAAATCCCTAGATCAAATGCCAAGAATATATCTGGCATCATTTATCCCTCCTGCCTCCTGTTAATTTATTGTACTCCTCTGGCAGTGAAAGGGTTTCTAGGAAGCAACTGAACCTACCGATTAAATTTATAATTATTCTTTCATAATCAGATCCCCAGGCCACAATATATTCCAAGAAATAAATAAAAGAAATTAAAAAATATTTTGTTTGTCTCTATTCTCTATCCTGAAATAAACCCTGGAACGTCAAATCTCTGGTAGTAGACTGATAATGTAGTCTTCTGATAAACATTCAAATGCCTTTATAACAGTTATGCCCCTTACCAACAGATGGATTTGTTCTAACTGACCATTCGCCACTAGAGAGCGGTCAGCTGGAACGAATCACCATCGGTCATGGAGAAAGCAGCCATGGTTAACAGTTTGCACAATCCCCTGTGGACTACACGATTGGCTGTGATTGTCCAGTGTGTCCCATCATCCATTTGTCTGATTCGGGAAAAAGGAACAGTAAGACGTGGCTGCCCACAAAACCATTGAATGCCTGATACACTGAAATATCGGTCTATAGCCTGAAATATTGGATGGTGTATGCCCAGCCTTACAGTGTACAATCAGCAGCTTTTTGGTATGGGCATATTAAAGGGTATGTCCACCCTGAAAACCATTTTTTAATATATGATTCCCCCTGTCCCCCCAGCCCCAACCGCTCTATTTTTACTCTTAGAAAGTTCCCCAAACTTTACTTACCTCCCCTCTTTCCCCCGCCGCGCTGCTGGCCCTGTGCTTGCGAGAAAATGCAAGCAGAGGGGCGGGACCGGCAGTCGCATCTGTGAAAGGCTGAGCGGCAGCCAATCACAGATGCGGCTGCCAGGAGTTCATTGCGGCGGGGGAAAGAGGGAAGGTAAGTAAAGTTTGGGGCACTTTCTAAGAATAAAAATGGAGCGTTTGGGGCTGGGGGGACGGGGAATCTTTGCTGGAAAGGGATTTACACTAGGGGGAGGGAATCCAAATCGGGAGGGAGAGGGAGGGGGAGAAGGGCTGCAGTACGCATGCCAAACTTCTCCCGGAGTCCAGGTAGGAGGCAGAGTCCTATATGGACTCTGCTATCCTCCTGGTGGGCAGTTTTTGGGACTTTGGGGGGGGGGGGGACTACAGGAGAACCTTATGGAGCTGGGATGTGAGGTAAGGATTAAACTACACTACATGATGGGGCCAGTAGTGGGGGGGATTATAGTTTTGGGGGTGGACATGCCCTTTAATCATTTATTTATAGGTTGTGATGTCATAGGCAGAAATAATAATATTATTTTCTGCGTATATTACTTGTAAGATTTGACTCTTTATCTGGATTGTTAGAACAATATTTTTGTATTGTGTATTGTAACATGATGTTAATAGGTAGCCTGGAGAGGTCAAAAAATAACATTTTACTGCCATGCTAAATAAAAGGTAGCTATATTACAAATCTCACCTCTGAAACACAACATTACCAGCACAGTCCCAACTGGGAAAAATGCCAGTCGTTAAACAGAAAAAAAATAAACTTCCAATTCTCCATTGTGTAATGAGTTGGACAGTTGCCGAAACTGAGCCTGCACCTGAGGCTTACGTTTCAGGATTATAGAGAGATTATTACAAGGGTTCTCAAATAGCCGCCTCTAGGCACATCATTCAGAAGTGGTTAGAATGGGATGTGATTATAACAGATATCAACCTTCTAAGATGCTGAATGGAAAATTCTGCATTAAATGCTATCAAAAACAAACTTTGGTAACAGTGCTTCAAACCCAGTGATTTGGTTATATTATTTTTGAACTTGGACTTACGATGTGGGCTCCACCAGTTTAGCCTCTCCAAGACGCATAATAATAGGTCCTTTAGGGTTACGAATCTTCTTTATTGAGCTCATCTTTTGGATTGAAAATCTACGGATTAGATTGAATCCTAGGTATTAAAGAGAATATACATGCATATTAGATTTTTGCCATCTGAGGGGACAGATAACAATTCATGAACTGAAGTAGTGTAAACAAAAATGCAGTTACTAAATCTCTATAGAGAGTATATAATTTATTTAATGGGAATGTCCACCTTTAAAATACAATATTGAAATGCAGGCCCGCCAACCTACTTTAGGTTTGACAATACTTACCTTTTCAAATGATGCCCCTAAAACTTCCCTAAATCCTCTGCTGGCAGGTTCACACCTGCTACTGCTGAGAGATGCTTACGAGCTTACTTAGCAGCAGGGTAAGTGGCTTTAGTAGCAGCCAGCAGCCATTGGCAATGATGTCACCATCACCATCACGGCTTTGACTGATGTCCACTATGCAGAAAAACCAGGAAACGTGTTGTTTCGCGTTTGCGCGTTCATTTTCACTATTTACAAAAAGAAAACGCATGCAATTGCATGAAAAAATGCTTGAACGCAAAATGCAAACGGACTCACAATCGCATGCGCACAGGAAATCTCAGGAATGTCTGCGTTCCCGCAATTTCCATGTTAGTGAAAATCACGGGCGCAATCGCGATCGAAAAAACGCGCTAGTGTGGCCTAGCCCTAAAATATCAATTCTTTTTTATGCTTAAGTATGTTTTGTCCTATATGATGTCCATGGTCATTGTCCCTTTACTTTGATTTTTTATTGTTTCCCAGAGGGCTTGTTTGCACTATCAATGTGCTCTAACATGGTTGAACACACATATCCATTTAATAATAATAATAATAATTCATTGTCACATACAGTCATGAAAAAAAACCATGTAGCGAAATGTGACTCTTATAATGCATTGTTTGTCTGTGTTTTTTTGTTTTAAATGCAATTCATTGCATTTCACTGCATTTTTACCTTTGTTTTTTTGCTTTTTACTGGTGATTGTTTTTATCCACTGTCCCACTGAATCTGAATCCGAATTGGTGTCCGCTAGTCTATGCAATGCAGAAAGCTTTGTGCATGTTATTGCAGCAGATTAGTGGGAACAGTACTGATTGCTTTGCATTAAATGCACGGAAATTAGCCAAAGTGGACTGATAGTAGCTGTAACCTGTTCCATTTATTATGTACATGCTCACATTCCAAGGGACCATTCCTGTATTTCCCTATGAGTCACTACTGGATATGCTTTAAGCCTTTAATGAATGGTTCATTATTGTACCATTACACTCTTTGGTGTTGCATTAGCCCTATTATCCCGATTAGTTGGTACTAAGGGACTGTGTGCCTCAGTGTTTTGAAATGCTGGCTAATCATATATTTCATGTTTGTTTAGCTGTGTATATACCGTAACTGTCTGGGAATTTAACTGTGTGTGTACTTCTTTTGCTTTGTGGTCAGGTCCATTTTAAGATTTTTTAAGATTTCCAAAATACCCTACTTGGATTCACCAATATACTATATAATGCTTCCATTTGAGAATCTGTATTTGTAAAATGACTCCACTGAGCTCTCTCAAAAAGATATTCCCCTATATAAATGAGGTAGCAATCACTCGACGTACTTAAGACTGTATATCACTATATAAAGACTTGCTTTTCAAATGTAAAAATGAGAGATTGGTGTTTCTCTTTGTTCATTAAAGGATACAAATTAAAATGCAATTTTAAAAAATCCTTTACTTGCTGGTACAAGAGGGACAATCGTTTTGCACAAGGGACTGTCTGGTCCAAAATTTTGGCTGGATGGTATATAACCAGTCATTTCCAAAGATCAGACATTCCAGAAAATTAATGGCTGATCATGTGTATTTTAATATTTACGTTCAATTTATCAGCTTCAAATATTGGTGGTGCAACTTTTAACCTGCCCAACGGTCAGGACATTGGGCAGACAGTGTCTGTGTGTACTAGTCCTTACATTTACTAATGTTCTTCTTGTTTATATTTTGTCCCTGTAATTTCTCCTTAGTTCCCGTATTAGGTGTGAAAACTGACAGCATCTTATTGTATTGTCGGCTAATTGAAACATTTAAGCTAATGACCACAGGCACATTGGGTTCCCGTGAGGTATGTAACAAGTAGAGGATTTCTTTATTTTCTCTTCCAATGCTCATTTTGGTCAGCTGTATTAGTAGCAAATTTGTCTCTTGTTAGTTTTCTTTTTCCAAATGTATAACTCAAAACATATACGGGGTTATTCAATAAAAGTTCTTATCGTTTAAAATTGTGTTAAATTTGCCCCAACCAATCAGATCTTATTTAACATTTGAAAGCTAACATCTGATTGGTTGGGGCAAATTTAGCACCGTTTTAAACAATAAGAACTTTTATTGAATAACCCTGATACAGTTCCTAATCATGGGAAAGACCAAAATATTATGCATGCAGTAATATAAAATGTATGTTTAGTTTTCCTCTAGATCTCTATTCCAGGAACTAGCTGATTTTATTGTAGTATCCTTTATTGTATACATTGTATTACAGGAGATACAGTATATTCAAACCCAGATAAAAGCATTCTATTCTATTCTTGTCATCTTATTTCTTCTTACTTGGCTTCAAAATGTATACAGTGTCAGAAACCTTTGGAGGTAATGATCAGTGGCAGGAGAAAAAAAGGCAATTCAATTGTGAGCAAGCAACAGCAAGAAACTATTACTATGTGTGATGTCTTCTATAGAAAAATGAATAGAGTACATTTTACCACATCATTCTACCTTCAAGTAAAGTTAGTATAAAGCCAAACTGAAGATCTACACACTGCAATTTTATTAAAGTTATTGGAAAATATCCTTAAATCTCTTGCAAGAAAGCAGACATACCTGTGCTGTTAGTATTTCTGTCTCCATCGTTTAGTCCTTCATGTAAACTCGGACACCGAACTCCTGCAAAAGCATTATTTTATAGATATATGTGTCAATTTTAGGTATTACACAGAGTATTACTTTAGTATACACAGATGCCATAGTTATTTGGTATGTTTTATCCATTTCTAATAATATTAAGGCTGTGGCATGCCTGCATCAGTCACATGGCTGTTTTCCTGTAAGCCTCATTGTGAATGCCAAGTTAATGGCTTATATTAGATGGTATTTTCATGAGGTATTATACATTTTTTAGACTGAAAGGATGAACTTAGTAATCACTATTCAAAATGAATATAACACAGACACTAATAAATTGGTCTTGACCTTTTTAAACCCACTGAAATGACAATTGCCTTTTTTTCATGACATGTATTGGGGACATAACATAGATTTTTCCCTTAATTAGTCCATTACAAGGTTCATTATTTAGTTTCAGAAATAGAAATTATAATTACACATATGTTGTCAAATGTAGATGTCTTAAGGTGGGTACACATAGTACAGATCTTTAAAAGATAACAGACAGCATCTTTAAGATTCTGTCTGCCATTTTTTAAAGATCCCCCTACACACAGTCCCGTGGGTTCTCCCTATATAAAGCATAGAGAGAATGTTCGGAACTGCACATTTTCTGCAGCTATCACCCTATACACTTTAGTAAAGGAAGACAAGTATGTATGTATAATTTTATTTATAATATTTACCGTAAGTGGCCTGGATTATAATGGGAGCAACAGTGAATTATATCCTTATAAAAATCACTCAACTACGTAGTTGAGTGATTTTTATAAGAATATTCTCCACTGCTGCTCCCCATACATGTGCCGTCCTCCTTCTGCTTTATCCAGCCCGTTCCCAGTCAAACCCTGCAATTAAAAAACATCACTGTAACACACAGACATTTACTGGTCATAAATTCCTTATCTGAATCCTTCGTTTAAAATCCGTTTCACCCGGTAACTTGTTAAAACCTTTCAGCCGTGACACAAACTCCTGCAGCCCTCCGGATGACGTTAAGCAGAGCGTGCATGTCAGCGTACTGACAACTTCCCCTGCACGCTCTGCTTTACATTTCATCCGGAGGGCTGTAGGAGTTTGTGTCACGGCTGAAAGGTTTTAACAAGTTACCGGGTGAGAGGGATTTAAACAAGGATTCAGATAAGGAATTTATGACCAGTAAAGTCTGTGTGTTACAGTGATGTTTTTATTGCAGGGTTTGACAGGGAACTGTTTTTTTTAAAGGGGAGGAGGACAGAATGAAAATGGAGCCAGGAATTCCTGAGAAAAGGGCTGAAGAGGATTCTACTAACAAGTCAAAAATCTGGTATGTATTAATTAATCTATTTTATTTCAGGGGGTTACTGTGTATTTAGTTTAATTATTTACTTAAGTGATATCGGCTGGTTAGGGATTTAATAAAGACACTAGCCATAAAATTTAATTTTTTTAAACGTATATATTATAAGAAATAATACGCCCCATTACAGTGTAATATAAGGTTTATAAAGTCACCTTGGAGTTCCCTGTCCTGTATAAAAGCACTCGACCTTCAGTCTCGTGCTTTTATATGGCCAGGGAACTCCTCGGTGACTTTATATCCTTATATTACACTGTAAGGGGCGCATTATCCCTTATATAAAGCGCCACTTGGGTACACAACACTGTACATTAGAAAATACAGAGTATACAAACAAGAGGACAGATGCAAGCCATTGTACAGATAGATAAAAAGTAAATTAAATACAATTGCATACATCGGTTAAGAAAGCATATATATATAAATTATGTATAAATTAATATAAATGCAACAAGTCATGGCTTGAGATCCCTGCCCTGAAGAGCTTACAATGTAAATGGGAGGGACAACATACAGATACAAGTGGGGGGGGATGGGTACAAAGTGCTTAAAAGGGCTAACAATCATTTATTCTGCTGATGCTCAGAAAGGTAGGATAACAGTCTAGATTTGAAAATATTAATGGATGTTACCAGGCGAAGCGAGAGAGGGAGAGAGTTCCAAAGGTAGGCAGCAGCAAGAGAGAACAGTTTAAGGCGGAAGGCAGCAGTGTTAGTTGGGGGTCTGTGGAGAAGATTTCCTTGCGAGGAGCGAAGGGCATGGCCTGGGACATAGAGACCAAGAGAGAAGATAAGTAGGGAGGTGCAGTAGAGCAAAGGGATTTAAAGGTTAAAAGTAGGGTATTGAATATGAGTCTTAGTTTGATGGGAAGCCACCCTATGGACTGAAGAATCAGGGTTGCGGGTTCTCTTTTGGAGGAGAGTGAGATGATCCGAGCTGCCTAGTTTAATATAGACTGGAGAGTAGAGAGATGAGAGTCCGGGAGTCCAAATAGTAGAATGTTACAGTAGTAAGATGGGAGATTATAAGGGCATGGATAAGCATTTTAGTAGTGGAGATAGAAAGGATGGATCTTGGCAATATTGCTGATGATGAAAGGAAAGAGAGGAGTCAAAGATAACTCGAAGGCAGCGTGCAGATTCAACTGGATAAATGACCATATTGTCAACAGAGATGGAGAAGGGTGGTCTAGGTCCCAGTTTAGTGGGGGAAATGATTAATTCAGTTTGGATATATTGAGTTCCTGGATGGAACATGCCTTAAAGAGATAGAGCGCAGACATTTAGAGATTTGGGATTGAACTTCAGGGGTTAGTGCAGAGGGTGGACAAGTAAATTTGGGTATCATCAGCATATAAGTGATACTTAAAACCGAAAGAACTGATAATTTCTCCCAGAGAGATAGTGTAGAGGGAGAACAGCAAGGCTCCTAAAACCGAGCCCTCAGGGACCCCCACACTAAGCAGAACAGGAGAGGAAGTCTTATTAGCAAAAGAGACAGAGAAAGATCTGTTATTGAGATAAGAAGACACCCATGCCACAGCTTGATTTCTGATGCCCAGAGAATATAGAATCTGCATAAGTAGAGAGAGGTCCACAGTATCAAAGGCAGCCGATAGGTCAAGGAGAATGAGGATTTAGAACTGTCCTTTGGCTTTTTCAGCTTGTAGGTCATTTAAGACTTTGCAGAGGGCCGTTTCAGTTGAATGACCTGGTCAGAATCCTGATTGTAATGGGTCCAATAAGTTATTAGCATGGAGGTATTTAAATTTGTAATCCTGCACTCATTCCAGGTCCTATGTTCCAGGTGCCTCCAGGTATCACAGTTCCATTAGCTGTGCACATAAATCAATAAAAATATGAAAATATTCCAGGGGTACACTGTTTTAAAACAGTGTGCCCGGGAATATTTTCACATTTTCATGGAGGTATTTAGTAATGCATGTAAAGACAAGATGTTCAAGTAGTTTTGATGCAAATGGTAAAAGGGTAGTTTGAGAGACAGGTAGGGTTTTTTAAGAAGAGGTTTGACACACGCATGTTTAAAGGCAGGAAAAATCCCAGAGGTCAGGGAGGAATTAAAAATGTGAGAAAGAGCGGTGGAAAGTATTTTAGCACAGTGTCTGAGTAAGGTGCGGCAGGCAAAAGAAGGCGAGAGTTGTCCTGGGGTGAGGGGATTAGAGTACGGATTTCATCTATTTTATTTCTAAAGTAGTCTGCAAAATCCTGAGGAGTGTTAATAGAATGAAGAGTGTCCATAGAGGAGGGCTGCAAGAGAGTGTTAAATAGCGAAAATAGACAACGTGGGTTACTTTTATTATTGTTTATAAGTGTGCTAATGTCGAAGTGTTTAGCTGCCGAAAGAGCCGAATTAAGACGCAACAACATGAACTTGAAATGGTTAAAATCTGCCTAACTGAGTGACTTTTTCCACAGCCGCTCAGTTGTACAGCGGTGTAGGAACTTGGTATCTGAATTGAGCCAAGGATGGGTATTAGTGGCGTGACATTTGTGAGTTTGTAGGGGGGCAAAGTAGTCAATAGTAGTGGATAAGATAGAGTTATACGAATGTATTAGGGAATCAGAGTTAGAGTCAGACATGAGAGCAGCGAGGCTAGAACTGAGAGAGGAGGATAGAGCAGGAAGGCCTATTGCACAGGTGTTGCGAAGAAGGACAGTAGATAGAGTGTCAGAGGAGAGGGGAAGGAGGTGGTAGAAAAAGTAATTAGATTGTGATCAGAGAGTGTGAAGGAGTTACTAGCAAACTGAGAATCAGAAAGATTTTTAGTAAAGACCAAGTCCAGGAATTGACCATCCTTATGGGTGCTAGTGTTGGTCCACTGCTGGAGTTATAAGGAGGAAGGTAGGTGGAGAAAGCGAGAGGGCCAAGATTGCTTCAGATTGTCAATGTGAAAATTGAAGTCACCTAGAATTAAAACTGGACAGTTGGAGGAAAGAAAGATAGAGAGCCAGGTTTCAAACTCTGTAAGTTGAGTGGCTGGCGCTGAGGCAGAAGGGGGTCTGTATACTACTGCTACACGTAGACATAAGGGTGAAAAAGTTTGACAGCATGGAATTCAAATGAGAGAAGCTACAGAGGGCAGAAGAGAAGCAAGTTTAAAGTGGCAGATAGGGGAAAAGAGAAGACCTACCCCTCCACCCCGTCCTGAGGAACAAGGCGAATGAGAGAAAGATAGGCCACCATGCGTAATGGAAGCTTCGACCGCAGTATCATGGTGGGAGATCCAAGTCTCCGTAAGAGCCAGGAGATGAAAGGCATTAGAACAGAACAGGTCATGAATAAAGGTGTGTTTGTTAGCAAGTAAGGCCAAATGGAAACTTTCATCCAGGCCCGATCATTCCTGAGGCGGGTGAACATTCAGGAACACTTGAAACACACATAACCAAAAAGGGTCAATCCCATCATCGGTAGACATCCATAGGTTAAACAAAACCAATCATTAATGAAATAGTAAGTAGGATTGTGAAACAGTAGAAAACATGCCTGATAATGGAGCAAGAGATACGTTTCATTGTGTTCTACTTGTGAAGTTTGTGCATCAACGTGATTAGGCCTGGTACAGACTGATATATAAAGCATTATGCAGACTTTCCTATCTCTACAGGTAACCTTGCTGATATTTGATCATTCCCAATGGATACATCAGCTGTTTCTGTCGATGAAACTATACACAGAGAGCACAGTGGCAGCAGTCTTGAAGGGAAAGCAAACCCCTCAAATTAAAAAAATTATATATAGGTAAATCACCCCCCACACATCAAAACTGAGATGTAAGACTAAGGGGCACATTTATAAAATAGTGCCCAAAAATTACCGCCGCACATCGCGGCTGTGAAAATAGCGCTATCGCCGTATTTATAACTGCGAGCGCCATCGCCGCGCACCCCCTCCCCAGCAGCCCCTCCAAGCCCCCTGCCCTGCCACTGGCAGGGAGGGGAAGGGCCCGCTGGGAGGGGTTGAGGCAACCTCCAGCGGAGGCCCTGAGAAGGGCCTTTTGGAGCTTAAGGGGTCCCGCAGCTTGAACCGGGACCCCCTACCCGGCCCTATCAGGGCCTTTGCGGCACTTACAGGTGCCCTTGTGGCCCTTAGAAGGGCCCTTGTGGCACTGACAAGTGCCTTTGGCGGGGGTCCCGCAACTGGAACCGGGACCCCCAGTGAGCGGCTCTTAAAAGAGCCCTTGGGCGGCGTCTTCTTTCTTCCAGTCCCGGCGACACCAGCTCCGCTGAGGCCGCCGACCCCCGAGAGGTACCCCTGCGACCGCCAGGGGTACCCCCGGCAGGCGCCAGCGACCTCAACGAGGCCGAAGTTGCCGGCATCTTGATCCGACGCGACGTCTTCGGGCTGGCGACACCAACCCCACTCAGGTCCCCGATGCCAGGCAGGCTCACTGCTGCCGCCAGTGAGCCCTGCTGGCACCGCCGGCCTTAGCGGAGCCGATGTTGCCAGCCACTTCTTTCTTCTATCTTCAGCCTCTACTGCGATGGCATCTGAGTTCCGCGGCGGAGTGCACCTCTTTATATAGGTTTGCAGAAAACCCTAATCCGTTTCTGATTGGTCAATTTTTTAATGCTTGGTTTACATGCTTTACATTAACCAATCAGATTTCATAAACTTTCTTAAAATCTGATGGGGGGTCGAGGGCGGGGTGGGCGTATGCCCCACGCACCCCTTCGCAGCGGCGACCACCCGCGGCGAGGTGGGCATGCCTCGGGGAATATCAGGCGGTTTCACCACCTTTAAGGCGGCGAAGTAAAACGCCCGATATTAGCCATGCAGAACAGTTACCACCACGATTTTGTCGAAAATGCCGGGGGAAAACGGACGTGAAAAGTTAACAAACCTTTATAAATATGCCCCTAAGTTTAAATGCTTGAAGTTCTGTTTCTAGTTCCTCTGGTTAGAAACCATGAGTAATGAATGAATGATATTTCTGCCAATGAATGAATGACATTCTTCTAGCTAATTTCTCTGAGCATGTCTGAGCTTGTAAAAGAGCTTGGCGAGGAGGCAGAAACCTTTTAAGAGGCAGAGAGAAAGGAGACAGACATTTTCTAGCATACTAGGTTTGTTCTACATCTGTCAGCTTTCTAACTATTGTCATTTGGGGGGTGTAATTATTTGTAATTCTTCATTTGAGGGGTGAACATGCCCTTAAATCAATTCAGTTATACACCAATTTAGATCCTCTTCTACATATTAAAGCTTTTACATTTTTAAAATATAACTCCCCCAGATTTGGCAAGTCTGAATAAAGGAATATCGAGAATTTTCGCTATGCATTTGATAATCTGATTGCATGACTGTGCCAGATGTTCAAATGGCCCATCAGTCATGGTAAGTAATGCGGAATTCTAGTCCAGTCTTCTGGATTTACCATTGCCCTCAATCTTGGCCACCTGATTCTTTTTCAAAAATTGTGGCCTATAAGTTATTTTTATAGTTCTACCATCCAAACGGATCCATGCTGATTGTGTTTAAGTAGTTGTGCAAACATGGCCAGCAAATATGAAAATGTCGTTGCAAGCTAGTCTAAATGCTTTAAACATCTGAATTACTCTGCCAGATGCTACCAGTTCAGCCAAAATCCCCTTTCCATGTTTGCTTATTTTTCCTTTTAATGTTCGGCTTATAGTCAGTGCTGTTATACAGATGTACACATTGCTACATAATAAATTGCCACATAGCTGGGCTGAATTGAATTATGACATCAACAAATGATTCTGCCCTCCAAAATGTTCAAGTATATTCTTTATATATAATGAAAATCTATATACCGTCGCAGCAGCACAGTAATCAAAGTACAGAAAGCCCAGCCTTATACACATTTAAATTAGTTGTAGTTCTATTATCCTGTCGAGCAGAATAGCACATAATTTCTCTAAACATCTTATTAGACAATTTCTATTTTAAATGTTACTATGGCTTTGTTTATGAGATGGCTGCTATGGAGATAACTCAAGATATTTAGAACAAAAGGAAAAGGGGTTGCACAACTGCTGATCTGCCTGAGCAGCGTTCATATTCTTAATCAAGGTTCAATTTTCTCCTACACAATCATAGCTATAAATATATCTGCAAGTGTCAGTTAGTGGTTTCTATGCATACCTTAGAAAGCATTGATCTGAATTGTCACGGTATTCAGTTTATTGTACCTAGTTGTTTCTTTTTAATTTCACAAGGTGAGAAACTCTGTGGCGTCCATTAAAGGTAACCATACACGATGCGTCTATTAATGTTTTAGCATATTAAATGTAGAATGCCTTGTTAGATAAAATTATCATCTGTCAATCGTAAACAAATCGATCAAAGCAAAACACAATTGAATCGATATTCACTTATTTACTGATTCGATTCACAATAAGATCTAACAGGAATCATACAGGATGATGCACCGAGAGCCGATATCGGCAACCCAGTGCAATAGCCGTTGATGTTATATGCCAATAGCTGCTCCCAGAGCATTGCTAACTGTTGATTTACTATTACGACAATTTTAAAGCCTCTAAACAAGTTTTTCCTTTCAAATGAGCCCACAGATAGATCACATCTCTGGCTGCAGCCAGTGAGAAATACTATTGGGGTGAATGTTCAAATTTCCTGCTTCCAGTTGGTTGAGTGACATCACCTGATCTCTGCCCTGCCCCTCCACCACAGGGAAGTACCTGGGGAAAAACTGACAGTTAAAGGACAACTCCACCCTCATAAGAACATCTTTTAGAAAGAATGGCCTCTGTAAAATATGTTGATATATCATAGTTTGTCTGTGTATGCCTGCTATGGTTCTGGATGCCTCATGGAAACTGAGCAATTTAGAAACCTGTACTGAACCTGGGCATGCTCAGAAGAGGCAGACAGGGGATTAACATTCAGTCATTGGCTGTGATGTCAACTGTCAAATCCATAACTGACAGTTACTAACTGGAAGAACCAGGAAGCAGAAACAGGACATTGTGCAGGATTTCAGGTTAAACTTTATATTTCAGATTTCAAACTATTACCGTTAAGGATTTTGGGGGGTGATTTACCTGTCCCTTTAAGAAGGGAAGCCTATTAATGCAGGCAGTGTTCAAGCAGAAAGTAATACTGCTGAACCTTTCCAGCAATAACTTCTCACACATTTTATCTAAAGATGTGATTTAGGGTTCATTTTGAAGGTATGACAGGAAGCTTTTAAAAACACCCCTAACTTGTTTAGAAGCATTGAAGACAATAGTTACCCTTTAAAATGCTGCATTAGAATGCCGCTTTCGGCATATAACATCTCATGAGGTGGCTGTCCGGTTAGCTTTCACCGTAGCCACTCAGCCTTAAATCCAGAACAGGATTGGTGCATCGCCCTGAAAATGTCTCAAAACAATGAAAATATTTACTATCTTGCCCCAATCAAGGTTCAATCCATTTTTTAATCAATATCATCACTTTTAGTCCATCAATTGCAAAAATAAAAGGAATATATTTTGAAAAGAACCAGATGGACTAATGAAGCAGGAAAAGTAAGGCTAGCCTTACTCAATTTACCTCTGCCTGTTGGTGTCCAAAGAAAAATACAAAGAGGGATGCAAGTGCACAGCAAAATTAAATTCAGATCATCAGCCTTGTGAAAGGGGAAAGGGAGACAAACGCCCTGACGCATTTGGTGACTGCCTTTCACTTCACCAGACGGGCCCCCATTTTACATGGCTGATCTTAATTAAAGTTTGCTGTGCACTTAGTAAAAGTGTCACGGCATTACATAGTAACGATGTAACGGTTATTTTACGCGTATAATAAAGTCAGTTATTTTATAATGCAGACGTGAAATAATAAGCGTTATCGTTACTTTACGACACAGATGTATTATAATGACTGTTCACATTTTTACAACAAGATGTAAAATACTGACAGTTATCCTAATTTTACAGAGCAGGTATCCCACCTCTACCGGATCGCCCGGGAGTCTCCCTCATTCTGGGGTAGTCTCCCGCACTCCCACCCCTGACTCCCACGACTAAGAGTCTCCTCCTCAGTCACGCCCCAGGAATGCACCTTGGGATTAGAACCTGGGACCTCATGGACTGTGTTTCTAAAACCAGCACTGTGAACTACCACAGCCTATGCAAAGAACATGGGTACATCTAGAATTTTTTATATTTTGCTATCTGTAAAATCAGCTATATTTTTTGTATTGTCCCAGGAAGCCTGTTTACAATTTATGCTGGCTGGTAAAAAATACTGCAGGGTAACAAGCAGCTTTCAACGCCTTATCAGGGACTTCTATAGTGGTGTAGAGATATGTGTATAGTAAATACTCTGTGCATAGAGACAGTGAATACTTTGGTTGAGGGGGTGTGGCCAATAATAGCACATGCTCACGAGACTTCTTGAAGACTACATGGGCTGTGGGTTGTACTGGCAACAAAAGTAAAGCCTTCTTAGTTACAGAATCTATTTCTCACATGTATATAATGCAACAAGAGAAGAATCTTACAATACATAGATGTTCTTGGGAGAAAAGCTTTCACATATTTTTAAAAAAATAGATTTAGTTCTTTAAAATAATTGAAATGGTGTTCTGCAAAGGATGTTAACCACTATCATTTGACTTCACTATCCACCTTAAAGCATAAACCTTACAACTGCATATAAAGTCTATAAATTAATTAAAGTACTGTAAATGTGCTGTCCTTGGGACTTTTGCAATATGCGTTAATTATTTTTTAAACTATTTTAAACTTATTTAATTTGTATATGCCTTCTGACAACCAAAGCAATGGAGTGGATACAATGGTTAATTATGCAGTAGACCTTCCCAATCAGAAGCCTGCCCAGGGGATCCGAGGGCACGGAAAAAAATTCACCTGGCCATCATTGCTCTAGATTGATGAAACAAGGAAAAATGGTTTAGTTTCAGACCCTGTTGTAAATCCTCTCAAACAGCCAGATCAGAAAATGATCAAAACCGAACAAACGCTCAATTGGATGTCTTGGAAAACCATGGCCGATTGTGCGGTCCTCTACAGACTGAATGTTCGGTCGCGGCAAACTGCCTCGGACACAATTGTGACTGACATCCTTCCTCCTGGCCGAACGGTCAGTCATGGGGGAAGAATCTCATGGTATGTACTCATGGTGTGTATTTATAAGAGCAGTCAGATGGACTGAGTCAGATTGCCTAAAAGGATAACAAAGCTGATTGCTCTATTTATTTTGAACTGTACAGGGCAGATTTAGTTCTCCGTGATCTGCATAAAAATCAGCAGAATACAGTAGGTAAAGCAGCAGTACAGATACAAGAAGATCAGACAAGACTGAAGGAGGCAGTAAAGTACCACATTATAGGATTATTATTATTGGTAAAAGTCAATATTTATTTTATCCATTGAAAAAAAGAGATGCCAGAGTCAAGGAATGGAGGGCTGTGTTAAAAGCAAGAGTTATAAGGAGGTAAGAGTTTCCATATGCAAAACGATCTATGTTTGGCAGCTGCACAAGTCATTCTGGAGCCTAAAGTCATAGTACGGATAATAAGCCAAATCTGTCTGGTCCAAAAAGATTAGACTACCATGGGCTGCGTGTGTGGTGAGAAATCATCCGATCCTTCAGGGAAAATAAACTAACGCTGTCGGCAGTGGAATAGGATGGTTTTAACAAACAAAAATTCCATTGGTCTCTGTTGATTCCCTATACTGTACTTTAATTTAGAAATTTAACAGTGCAGTGCTACATGTGGGGCCACCCGAATTATTTACCTTATAATTCACAGATGAAATCCAAAGGAATCTGTCTGTGATCTGCAACACAATGGTACTGTGTGTACCCAGCATAAAACTGGTATCCAATTCTTGACCCCACCTACTGTGCTTTTAATAAAAAAAATGTATCAGTCCTATAATATGCTAATGAGTGTATAAGCACCATCCACTTTCTGGGAGTTTTTAATGTGAGCTCACTTGTTTGTTTTTTCTCTGAGTCATGTGTTGTTTGTTTCTCTTAATACTCACTGAGAAAATGCAAAAGAGAAGGGGGAAAACCAAATAACTTTGGGAAAATAAAAAATGTATAATTAAAAAGTCTGAATATCAGGATTACAATAAAATTATTTTGTAGAATCTGTACAAAGGCCATTGTAATTAGACCTTTGTTCTACTTCAGGTAACATTACCTTCTGCAGTCTAAACTAATAAATGTTTCTTGGAAAGCAATTTGTACTACCGGTATTTCCTTAGTGGTTTTCTCATACCACATAAAAGTTACAGCCAGGGTTGCCAGGTGTCCCTGTTTGGACGGGATTGCCCTGAGTCCTGCAGTCGGTGCTGAAATTCTACCCAGAGACCAGCCCTGACAGCCCTGTCCAGTTACGCCCACTCCCCACCAAGTTAAGTCTCTAAGGCTGGGTACACACCAGCAGATATTTTCAGCCGGCCGCAACCGACCTCGATTGTCTGTTTGTCTGGATTGGACAAACCAATGGACATGTCGGTAAATTCCTATGGGACCGCACAATCGTCCACAAATATGGCCGCAGACGAATTTGCTGTGGCCAAATTGTAGCAAGCGCTCAGTCGGTATAAATAGTCCCTCCGTGTATACCCAGCCTAACTCTGCCTCCAACCACAGCCCCGTTCCTAGCCCCGCCTTTGCCATGCCCCAACCCGCTCACAATGACAGCATGGTCCCGCCCCCTCCTGCTCGGGGGCAGCCAAGATCTGGCAACCACTAGTTATAATCATGTATCACTTGCCTTTCATTCTGCGTTCTACCTAGACACTCCTCTGTTAAAATAAATCTTTTAACACAGCAGTTCTGCAGCTACTTACCAGCGACCCCATACACCTTGCCGATAACAGACAAGTCCTCTCGGATCTGACAGGATTTGCTAAGGAATCAGCAAGGTGGGTGGCTGAAAACGACTGCCAAAAATGTATGTATGTATGTATAATTTTATTTATAAAGCGCCACTTGGGTATGCAGTGCTACACACTAAAAAATACAGAGTATACAAATAAGGGGATAAGTGCAAGCCATTATACAGATAGATAAAAATTTAATTAAAATTCAATTAAATTAAATAATTAAAATAAATTAAATACATCGGTTAAGAAAGCATATATATAAATTATGTATTTGACACACACAGGAACGAGAACCCTGCCCGGAAGAGCTTACAATTGAAGTGGGAGGGACAATATACAGATGCAGGGATGAGTTCAAAGTGCTTAAAAGGGCTAACAATCATTTGTTGTGCTGATGCTCAGAAAGGTAGGATAACAGTCTAGATTATTAGATTATTATTAATGGATGTCACCAGGCAAAGCAAGAGTGGGAGAGAGTTCCAAAGGTAGGGAGCAACAAGAGAGAATGGTTTAAGGTGGGAGGCAGCAGTGTTAGTTGGGGGTCTGTGGAGAAGATTTCTTTGCGAGGAACGGAGGGCATGGCCTAGAACATAAGGGACCAAGAGAGAAGATAAGTAGGGAGGCGCAGTAGAGCGAAGGGATTTAAAGGTTAAAAGCAGGGTATTGAATATGATTCTTTGTTTGATGGGAAGCCACCCTGTGGACTGATGTATTGGGGTTGAGCAAAATGATGCGAGCTGCTGAGTTTAAGATTGAAGACTGAAGAGGAGAGAGAGATGAATGGCCGGGAATCCAAGTAGTAGAATGTTACAGTAGTCAAGACGGGAGATTATAAGGGCATGGATGAGCATTTTAGCAATGGAGATAGAGAGAAAAGGGCGGATCTTGGAAATTTTGCGAGAAAATAACAGGTCTTAGCAACATTGTTAATGTGATGATGGAAGGAGAGAGAGGAGTCAAAGATAACTCCAAGGCAGCGTGCAGATTTAACTGGGTTAATGACAATATTGTCAATAGAGATGGAGAATGGTGGACTAGGTCTCAGTTTAAGGGGGGGAATTATTAATTCAGTTTTGGATAGACTGAGTTTAAGGCAGCGGTGCGCCATCCAGGAAGAGATAGAGCATAGACATTTAGAGATTTGGGATTGAACTTCAGGGGTTAGCACGGGGAGGACAAGTACATTTGGGTATCATCAGCATATAAGTGATACTTAAAACCGAAAGAAGCTTCGAACGCAGTATCCAACAAAAATTCCAACAAACGGCAACCAAACAGAAAATTTTCACTGGTTTGAGTTGGCTCCTTCTACTATAGTAAAGGGAGACAATTTGATCAGCCACCTGTGTGGGCACATGGCTGAATGATCCCCATACCATGTATGGGGATTAATTGGGCTTGTGTATGAGGTTACCACCACATGTGTACTGGAGATAAACAAGAGGCTGGGGTGTGTCAGGGGCCCAGGCTCCAAGCCTGCAGGGAGGGCCTGACACACCCCTGCCCCCTTGCCCAGTCAACTGCAGCAGCCTTTTAAACAGCTGATTGCGAGTAAGGGTCAAGGACTCACTATGAGTAAGGGTCTTCGACCCGAAACGCGTTAGACTATTGTATTTATACCATTTTGATTGCAGGATTAGCAATCTTTTTAAAATGTACGAATAAAGAATTTTGATGAAATATGCTATTGATATGGATTGAGAAGCTGGGGCTGACTTCGAGCAGTAGCACCACCTGGGGAGTCCCCCAATGGACGCAGAGGTCTGACGTCCTGTGACCGCAAGGAATAGCACGCTGGGAGCTTTCCATTCAGACACAGAGATACTGCACAGGAGAGGTAAATGGCTTTGGAGACACTGCTTGTATTCAAGTAGTAGAATGTTACAGTAGTAAAGATGGGAGATTATAAGGGCATGTATGAACATTTTAGTAGCGGAGCAAGAGTGGAAAGGGCAGATCTTCGCAATATTGCGAAGAAGAAAACAATGCGTCCTAGTGGCATGTGGTGATGGAATGAAAGAGAGGAGTTAAAGTTTACCCCAAGGCAGTGTGAAGATTCAACTGGGTTAATGAACATATTGTCAACAGAGATGGAGAAGGGTGGACTAGGCCCTAGAATTATAGCAGGACAGTTGGAAGAAAGAAAGATAGAGAGACAGGTTTCAAACTCTGTAAAGGAAAATGGCTGGGGATGAGGCAGAAGGGGGTGATAATGTCTTATCATTACAGCCCCTTGAACAAGCTTGTTATATTGTTAAATAATTTTATCGATCTGTAGTCTGTGTGCTCAATGTTTTATCCCAAGTGATCATTAACAAGATTAGCAATGATTTACTGACATGTCCAATGCTCCTTTTCGACTGACTTAAAAATCAGGTGAAAGTAACCAGTCTCAATGGAAATCTTGGGTATTGGGGCATATTGGGGCATGACGTTCAATCAGGCAAAAACATGATCATAGGTTTACCTGCCTTTACTGTAACGTTATTTTATACAATAAATAAAAATGCTTTGCTAATAAATGCCCAAAGGGGCCAGTGGTTTACTTAATATTACAGGATGCGAGAAGATGTGCAAGCTAAGAGTCAAGGATCATCAGCTAGAGAATCTATAGGAATAATATACAGCACTTATTATAATTTTGCACCTCCTTTAATGGATTTTTCCTATGCATTTGTGCCAGAGAGGCGGGTTTGCTGCTGACATGATGGAATGGAATTTTGAGATAAATGAGCTACATTAAAGAAAATAAACTGGCTTGGCAAGTTTTTAAGATTGCACATGGGAAATAAAGAATAGTTATAAATGCACGTCTAGACTTATTTGCCACTTCTATCTTGATGTTTAAACTCCACACCAATGCAAGGTATAGGAATAGCAGAAGAAGGAATAGAGAAAACCGGGGATGAATTAGGACACCTACAGTATACATTGGAGGTGTATGTATGTTGGTTCTTCCAGCTTCTACACTGGTAGCTGTTGTACTGTTAAACAGAGCAGCAATGATTCCTTTTCCTGCTTTAATAGGATATGGATATTATAGTGCCATCACTGCAGAGCTTTACATGACTTACCTGTATGAGGTAATATACTTCCCTCCACTAAGCACCTGAGCAACCAGAACACGGACGTCAGGAGAAACCTCATTTTGCTAGTTTTTATTTCAAGCTGCCCTTTGTGATCTGTAGAGAAAGAAAAGAAGGTATAAGTGCAATAATAGCACAACAGGACCCAAGGGCTGGATGGAATGTTTGTCATATCATTTATTTTCTAGATTGTCAGCACAGAAAATATTCCTTAACCCTAACTAGCCTGGAGAGGGCTAATCGCACAGAAAAATGATACCCAATGATCACACTGATCTTTCCCTCTACTGTTTCCAAGTACTCAGAAATATATAAACATCCCTCATCCTTGGCAAAAGAACTGTCCTCTGCTGCTGTGGTCCAGCTCACCATCTCTCCACATGTAGTTATTTCACAATGTCTCTGCAATCCTGATTCATTCTGAAAATCCTAGGTCTTCTTCCCTAAGAATTTTTCTTTTTTTCCCTTTGTTTCCTTTCCCCTTTTTGCTTTAAACCAAACCTTAAGGGCAAATACCAGAAGTGGTAAATATTTGGGATAGCTTTCTGGTAATAATAGTGGGGGTTAATCTAATTAACAGCATTTGTATTGGCTGAGAAACAAACGATATTTGCATGACTAAGGGAAGTAGAAGTGTATTTCTGACATAAAGCTGTTCTAGAAAGTAGCTCTCGACAGTTCATAGCAATTAACAAAAACAATATATTTCATGTTGAGGTGGCAGTGAACAAGTTAAAAGAGTAGGTTTGTTTGCCATGTATTGCTATATTGGCCCTGATATCTACCTTTTCTAATCTCTGCTGAGGACAGGTATGAACATGCCTGTTTCTCATCTGTTCACTTTTCCCAACATACAGACACTAGGCCTGGGGTGGGTGACCTCTCTGAACAGCTCAAACCCTGAAATGGGGGAACGTAGAACAAATTACACTAGCATCTTCCTCCAGGGTGTATCATACCCAGGCTTAATACCTCTTCCAGATTTGCTTTGCTAAACAGATTCAAAAGCTGTGTGGGTTTCCTCTGAGCACTGTTAGGCTCACAATCACAAAGACATTCTGATTGTCTATGTGCATGTGTAATAGTGCATTTAGCCTCCCTCATAGAATTATGATCTAAGTGCCCTATTACACATGCACCCAGACAATCAAAATGTCTGATGTGAATTTATGAATAAAACGTTAAGTGTTGTGTAACATTTCCAGCACTATATAAAATTAAAAATACAACATACATTTTATTTTGGGTCATAATTAAGAAACCATTTTTTTGCCCATTTACTTTCTTGCTTTCTAAATTAGTTATTTATGGAAAAAACAGAAACTTAAATAAAATATGCATTGAGAAAGGTATAAAGTGGTTAATTTTTATATCTTAGTACAGCTTTACAATTCAATCCACATGTGTGATTTATGGATTCTTAAACCACAATCCTTTGCTTCAAGCTAGACGTGTTGTAGTTTCCATTTCGGCTCAGATTTTTTTTCCCCTCAGGGATTTTACTGTATTTTCCCTATAGAAAAAAAAAAGTTCCTACCGCAACTTAATTTGTTTCATACAGAAAATTGACCAAATCCCCAGTGAGGAGAATGAGGTGTCAGCAGTGAAAAGTATCTGAGGCTGAAGGGTAACAGCACACCGTACAGTCTCTGCATGCTCCCCCATCCTCTTTTACCATGAAGTGTTCCAAAAAAAATCAACAGGGTTTTAACTTTTCCTCAATTTCAGAGACTTGGCAGATGGGATTTAATTCTTATTCCAGACTTTTTTTTGAGACGTTTACAGAAGAAACAAAATTGTATGGGGAGGGGAGGGGGGGAGGGGATGGGTTTTGTGAGTGGCTGGTTGTTAATTCATTTTACTGCTTTTTTTTTTTTTTTTTTGAGAAAAAAACTTAAAAAAATAACATCCTCTTCCTGGAAAATAATACAAGCTGTAGCCACACACAAAGTACATGTTAATTAATAAATGAACTCTGTGTCCTGGGAATTAATCTCAGTTGGGTAATAATTGCATTTTTTGCCACAAGAGCTTACAATCACTTTTGTTAGTATAAGGGCTGTAACCTGGATAATTATTTATATTCATATCAACCTATGGAGTAAACTTTAAAAGGCAGTGAGATATGTTTGTTGGGAAAATCTAGCCTTATTTTACATGAGAGAGATAAAGCTATGACAAAGGAGATAACCTATTCCAATTTGTTTATTACTATTACAACCAGTGCTGGAGTTAATTCCAAACCAGAAGAGAGCCCTCTCTACCCATACACAGGTCCTACAGGACCCAAACTCACCGTTCTGCAGGGCTAACCTTCCTTAGACCCAGGATTTAGGATCCATGCTGTTAAAATCCTTGAAGAGGAGCAATATTTCCCTCTCTGTCTTGAAATTTAACTCTGAGACAGTTCTCCCTTCCCTTTTTGTCTCCTCCTCTTTTCTCAAACTTTTTCCTCCCCTCTTTCTATGCTCTCAGCCCCCTCCTGAAGACAATATGAAACGTTAATGCAGTGAGTGCTTTAAATTATTCATTTTCTGTGTGTTCTTTTTTTTTTTTTCTTTCCCTGTGAATGGGATATTTTTCAAAATATATTTTTAAATTTTTTTTTTTTAATTCTTTGTGAATGTGACAAAAAAAAAAAAAGAAAATCTAATTGTTAGCGAAGTGGCTAATAATATTATATTTGATATTATCATAATGTGTATCAGTGTAGAAATAATTTTAATCATCAATTAAAAGTTTACGGGCAATAAGGGGAAATTGAGTCTAGACAAATCTTTTTTGGTCCATTATCACATTATTATCCAACTGTAATAATAAACTTATAAGGAGGGGTAATTTCCAGTGTGCTACTACATAGAAGTGTGCCAATTATAACACAGAAGTTGTTCCGTCTTACATCTGCCCCATTACCCTTGCAGATAGGACTGTGGTGAAACAGAGAAGGCAGATGTGAATGTCTGTAGTATTCTATCTTCATGTGAAGCAGTTCCTGAAAATACAAGCTATGGCTGGTACAAATCAGTTAGAAACTTGTGGAGGCTTGTTGTTGCTGTACAGTGCAGAATCTGTTGAGGTATTTGGAGGGTTGAGGTACAATCTGGTGAGGGATCTGTACTGTATATGTGAATATTTATGCATTAGCTAGCTGCTGGTGTGCAAAAGTGCTAAGTAGCGATAGCCAATTACGATTGTGATCGTACATTTACAATCTGAATTCTACACATAAATGAAAGGGACAGTTCAGAAAAATGATTTCATACCCTTTGCTGTTTCCTGCTGTTGACATTAGTGAGCTGACATTTCAGGTTAACAGTCCATCTTCTTCCCAGGATGCACCACTCCCCTGGAATGTTCCTAACGATATTTTTACTGATTGGCTGTTTGATGGGTCAAACATGCTCAGATCTGAGAAACTGAATCAACCCAGGCACTGGGTCAAGGGCAAGACCATACCAGTCTCTATTAGGGGTCCTGCAAACATTTCGGTTGCAGTTATTTATACACAGACAAAATACTAACGGGGAGATGCAATAAAAGTTCTTATCGCTAAAAATGGTGCTAATTTTGCCCCAACCAATCAGATCTTATGTAACATTTGAAAGCTAACATCTGATTGGTTGGGCAAAAGTAGCACAATTTTTAACGATAAGAACTTTTATTGAATAACCTTGTAAATGGGCAGGTTATGGTCATTGGGATGAAAAAATCCTGCTCTTTTTTCTGAAAAGCATATGTATTTGCACTGAACTTCCCCTTTAATGTCTGTGTATGTATCATTGAGAAAATAAAGGAGAAACTTTACATATCTCTGCCCATTTCTTTGGAAGTAATAGGAGTAAGTAATATTTCTTTACATCTTGGATTATTTGGGTAATGCTATTTTTACTAATAAAAAAAAAATTTGGCATTTAGTTTTTATTGAAGAACGAGAGGTAAAGGAGCTGTGTCTTTCTTCCCATTCTTCAATATAACCCACAGGAGCCAGGAATTAAAGTAAAGTACTTTCCCGATCGCTCGCTCCTTCGCCGTGTAGTCTGACTGGTCTCGATGGACTAAGTATTCTATGTGCAGTGGAGATACCCTTTAAAGGAGAAAAAGGCTTTCGATAGAGCATAAAATGAAATAGAGATTTTGAAATATATAAGGTACTTCACAGCCTCGTGCTGTAAAAATATCATTGCCCAAATAATCCAAGATATAAGGAAATATTTCTCACTCCCAGCATTTACAGAGAACTGGGCGGAGACATGTAACGTTAATTTTTTCCCCTCAATGATACATAGAAATGACTTCCTGTGTAGCATACAGTCTTTTTTTGTGCTAATGCTGTCACATGTTTTACAAACAGCACATGATTGGGATTAATACTGATGAAAATGTGACCTAACTGTGGCTGGTGAACAAGAGAGCAAGATGGTTCAGTTGCCACTGTTAGGCCAGCCTTCCAGTTCACTGATCACTGTTAAGTCAACCCTTCAGTTCACCAGGCTACTATTTAGTCAGCCCTCCAGTTGACCAGCCAGTGTCAATTCAGCCCTCCAGTTCACCTGCCAGAGTAAAGTCTGCCTCCAGTTCGCCAGGCACTGTTAAACCAAGTGTGGTTGGTGAATTGGAGGTCTGACGTTACAGTGGTTGGTGAACCGGAGGGCTAATATAATAGAGGCTGGTTAACTGAAGAGGTGACCTAACAGTGTCTGGTGAACTGGATGGCTGACTTGACACTGGCTGGTGAACTGAAGAGGTGACCAAACAGTGGCTGGTGAACTGGAGGGCTGACTTGACACTGGTTTGTGAACTGGAGGACTGACTTAACATAGGCTGGTGTACTGAAGGGCAGACTTAACAGTGGCTGGTGAACTGGAGGCAGGGGAGTAACTGCAGAGAGATTGGTGGCTGGGCCCCTTACCCACCCCATCCATGATCAGTGTTTTTTAAACAGCTGATTGTGCGAATGAAGGAAGCATATGCATAATCAGCTGTTGAAAAGACCGGATCCGGGCTTCCTTCATACACATGATCAGCTGTTTAAAAAAAGCTGATTGTGAATGTTGTGGCGGGCCTTCTTACCTTCCTGGCGCCTGCCTCAGTTGATCTACAGGGATCTGGTGGGATTCATTGTGGGATTCCAGACAAGTGACAATTCATCGAAAACCATCAATGTTGTTGGCACTGCCAATAGGGATACTATACCATCAATGTTGTTGACTGTAGGAGATTTTTTCCTCCATATATTATATCAAAAACTCTTTAAAAAATGCATCCCTTTATCCAACACTCAAACATGACCAAGTGGGAAAATGCTCTGGAAACATCCAATACTATACAAACATGGGTGGCAATTTGGGATGCCACAGATAAAATATTGATCACCATACAAAAACAGAATGGTTACCGTACTAAATTTTAATGCACCATTATTTCACACCTGAAAGGCAACATGCAAGTAAACTCTGTACTACAAGACACATGTCCACCTAAAACTAGTCCTGTCCCATCTTTCTCCATCTCTGTTGACAATACCCCCATTTCCCCTATCCAATCTGCTCGCTGCCTAGGGGTAATTATTGACTTCTCTCTCTCCGTTTCTAACCACATTAACTATGTTGTGAAAACCTGCTGCTTTTTCCTTCGCAAAATCCGAAGGTTCCTTTCTCTCCCGACCACTGCTATGCTTATGCAAGCTCTCATCCTCTAATAAACCGGATCCCAAATCTCCTCTGTACCGGACAACAACCTGGCTCCCATTAAACAGCGCATTACATACAAAATCCTTCTCCTAACATTTAAATCCTTTCGCTCTGCTGCTCCTCCTTATATTTCCTCTCTAGTCTCCTGTCACAAATGCCAGTTTGCTGGGTTCTGACCAATTAATCGGTACTCGCTGCCACCACTTTAAGTTATGGCCTTAAAGATGCCCCAAAAACACTCTTAACTCTCACTGACTATGCACATCCCTGTCCTGGCAGCTAAATGGTTAACACTACACCATTCACTCCAGCAACTAACTGGTTAATTAGCATCAGTCACAAGCAGTCACAGAGTTAATTAGCATTCACACTGCCAAACACTCAATCTACATATAAACTTATCAGAGGCTAACTGAGTTCTTTTAGCGCATCAAAGACAAACTTATTAAATTTTAGATTTAATATTCCAAAAGGTGGACAGTGCAAATAATACAAAAATAAAAGAAAATGGTGTTATAATAAAATGACATACAATAGGTACAGTTATATAAAATAAAAAGGATAAAAATATTCACAGACCCTACTCACTAGAAGAAGTCCTGTATCCCGGGGCGGGAAGAAACATTGGGTCCATACACACGGTTTTAGCATGTCCCCTCAGTATGAACAAAGTTATAGGGGCTGCAAGGGTTTTTAAACCATTTCATGAACCAACTCCCTCCTCATAAGGTGGGAGAGTCTAGGAATGTCCAGATTTACAACTAGCCAAAAGCATTCATTCCCCCTCAGTTAGGCAGATTCCATATAAATGTAGATATGTACATTGTATTGGGATATTGACCACATATTCCTCTCCAGTATTAATTATCAATTCCTCCAATACCAAACATGACCTGTGTGTAATCCATGTTTCCCAAAATATTAATAACTCGCCTTGGCAAGGGAATAAGGGCTCCATGTTGGGTATCATATTAATGGGCATACTTTCCCATTCATCAGTATAATATTGGTTTCTGTCTTACATATTCCAATACCGAAATACATTTATTTTACATGTATGGTTGTCCTTAAAATGACCTCTTAAGGTACCCACCAGACCCCTAGCTGAAGAGAATTCCAGATACACGGTTCGGCCCCACATTGTCTGGAAAAGGAGATCTGGTTCCATGCTTCACTAATCGTAATATAAACAATAGGACTGTTCCAGGGTGGAATAGTATTTTTATCGGTCCTTTGCAAGAACTACCGGTAATACCCATTCTTTCACTACATACTTTCCTGACATCTCCCCATATGTTCATGTCCGTACCCTCCGCTCATCACAGAACCAGCTCCTGTACAGACCCCCCACTCAGACTGCTTCCTCTCGCCTTAAACCTTTCTCTCTTGTAGCTCCCATCCTCTGGAATTCTATTCCCCTCTTTCTACGTCAAGAAACTTCAATTAGCAGGTTTAAATCTAGCCTTACATTCTACCTATCTGGTAACCAGCACAGTATATGATTGTTTTATTTGCACTGCATACGTCTCACTCCAGCACTTATACCCATTCCATCGTATCTGTGTGTTACCCACCTAACTAGATTGTAAGCTCTACCTAGCAGGGACCTCATTACCTCTTGTGGCAAAGTCCTAGCACTTCTATTTATATAAGTTATATATTTATGTACTGAACTATCTATGTATTTATCCCCCTTTTATGACTTTATTGTATTTTATACTGTAAAGCGCTGCGTCCCCAAGTGGCGCTATATAAATAAACATGTACATACAAACATATACATACATGTTGGAGTTACAGGAAGAGGACACAACTTACTCGTATAAGGGAGTTTTGTCTTGTTTGCTGTTGGGAGTAGGTTTGGCCCCTTCACTTCTCATAGTTGGTCAGCTCCTCCTGGGGGGTGGGAGATTTCCCTCACCACGTGGCTCATACTTGCCTGTTGACAGCATGATTTACAGTACCCTTCTCTACAGAATATCTTGGCAAACACCACTCCTTCCAATCCTACTTAAAGGACAGTTATACTCACCTTCCCTCCGCTCCACATCTTTGTGCAGTAGCTTTTACCCAGGGTGAGGACCTGAACCACTAGGTTGGAGGGAAGCGGAGGGAGCGGAGGGAAGGTGAGTATAATTGTCCTTTAAGCTTTGTACACACATTGGATAATTGTCGTACGATGCAGCCAACGAAAAAGCAATTGCACAAATATTTGTAGGAAAATATATCATCAACGATCGTCAACGACCAACGGCCGTCAACTATTGTTGGCTTTTTCCGACGATCAGTCTGGCGGATTTGTTCTGCTGATTATTGTATATTTGTTCATGGTCGTCAGATTATCGTTAATGTTCTAAGAAAAAAATCTTTAAAAGGCGCATGCTCTGCTTTCGTAATTGCGCGAAGATACGAACGTTACTTTACGTACAAACGTCTATATCTAACGACTCTTGTGGTGACTATTGTTGCTGTGTGTACAGATGTCGTTTCAATTATGAGGATTAACGATAATGTTGTTAAACGTTCATCTGCTGCATCGTACAAAAATTATCCAACGTGTGTACAAGGCTTTACTTCTAAGTCTAGTATCAACCCCTAAACAAAAAATTAAGATACGAAAAATAATCATCCACATTAATTGCACCCATGCTTGTAGTTTTGTTTGGTTGTTAATTACGTATTGTTTTTGTTTTTTAAATGGTCACAGCTTATTGATGAGTCTTTCAGGCATGGCCCAGGGCTACAGTCCTGAACATTAATCCGCAGGGGGCTCTTGGTGTCCACTATATGATTTGTGTCTTTACCTTGTGGTAATAAGAGATAGCGGATCTTGCAGATTTTTCCAAATTCTACTTTCCAAAATTTTTCCAAACCCGTTTGGAAATTTTCGATAATCCTCAAACTTTAATGGCAGATTTGAGGATTTTGTGCCAATATTTTGTATGTTTTCTGTCTAATTTAGTTAGTTATAAATATCTAATTTATTTTGTTATGTTAGTGGTTTGCCAATTTGGTTATTGCTCTGGCCTATTACAACTAAGCAACCATGCCATCTGCATGCTCTTCCATTCGTTCTGCCGGGTGTTAACATCATACTGATCATTGATACAATTCTTTGTAGACACAATAATAGGAAGATCAATACCACTATCACCTGCAAAATCCTAATCTGGTGATCACACAGATTTGCAAAGAGCAGCTGGCTTATTCTGAAATATTGGAAACAAAATTCTAACTCTCTCTTACCACAAGCACCCCACAAATGGTAGCTTAGCAATTATACAATGACAGCTGTGGTTTTATAGGGTAAACCAGCTGTTCTGAGTGGCTGCTTGTCCTACACCTGGGATCAGGGTGTGTTTATATACCTTTGTTAATGATCTAAATATAGATTTTGTTTGTATTTATAGAACTAATTTAACCCTAGGTTTTTTTGCAGGAAAGTAATAAACCTTATCAGTCATATGGTCATCAGTACAAACGATCAAGGGGCCATTGTCTGTATGCACTACTGAATGGCTATATGCACCGTTTCTTGGCTGTTATGGTATAGTTGCATCAATAAAAATGTACAGCTGGTTAAGTTGGGTACACTCATTAACGAGTAAGGAACGAGAAAGTATCGCCCCTTTCTTGTTACTGTGTGTAGCACATTTCTGAGCGCTCCAGAGGGCGATGGGCGTTCACTGTTAGCCTCTGGGTCATTCAGAAATGCCCCCAAAAATTCTCCTGCCCATGGTCGTCTTCCTGTACTTAAAGTATAGGGAGTTGGCTGCGTCTGGGGGAACTATGCGGTCCTGAGCGTTGTCCCTATGCTTTACATAGGGAGAACGCTTGGGACTGTGTGTAGCGTGATTGTTACAAAATGACAGAATCTTGCAGATTCTGTCACTTTGTAACAATCATGCATTTAGTAAGAACCGCTGTAGTGTTTTTTGCATTATATTTTCTTTTGTTTTGCTACAAGCTGTGATGTCCATTTTTTAATGTGTGACAGCAATATACACTGTATAAATATTTCCCTAAATTTACCTGCAAATGATGTGTGATGTTACAGGGTGCTAGGGTGGCATGTGACAAATTTCCAAGGCCACCTATAACCAAGAAGAAAAGCAACAAGTTTGTATGTTTACATGTGATCCTAACACCGTGCGTCCCCACAGGAGAGTTGGTCTGAAAAGAGTCCGGAAAGGCACCATCAAATTGAAAAAACAGACCATGACTCCATCCCGTCACTAAGATAAAATGTAACTTTTATTTGCCGATTATTAAAAGCAAGCAACACAGAGAAGGAAACCCTGACGCGTTTCGTGAGTCTTCCTCTGATGAAGTGACGACTATAGCGTTACGAAACGCGTCAGGGTTTCCTTCTCTGTGTTGCTTGCTTTTAATAATCGGCGAATAAAAGTTACACCTATAACCCAACCTGTAACTATATACAATTCATTTTAATATAACCCGGTCTAACAAGACAATGTATATGTTTATATTTTTATTGGAAGAATTACTGTAATGCAATGTTTTTGGTTGCAGCCTAAAAAAACTAAGCATGCAAAATGCAATACTTTTTTAATTTACCTGACACATTGTTATCACTGATACGGCTATTTCTTTTTAGCAGCTATTCTAACAAGGATGAAAGACAAATCTCATCTTTACTTTTTGAAAATAAATGTCAGTTGGACTGCAATTGCTTGTGATTTCTGGGAGTAACGCTTACAGCCACGTAGTAAACATACTGTGGGGGTTGGAAAATAAAGAGCAAAAACCTTGCTTATACCCTTTACTTTGCCCAAGTAAGATGTAGAATACAGCGATACATTTACAAAGCAGGAGTTCCCTTTTTAATGGCTTCCTGATTGTAGAATTAGTTTTCTCTGTTTATTGGTCCCCTGTTACTCTTTCATTTGTTTATGGGCCATTCCTCCCATGTGACACATAAACATGGATCATTGTTGCATTGTAATATCCAAGTCTATAATGATAAGTACAGGATATTTAATACTAAGAAGTGCAGACTAATGAATAATTCATCATTAAGAGGAAGAAAACACTATCCTCACAGCAGGATCTCTCCTTCATTGTGTCCCTGCAGCACACATCTTCCAAGCTTTTCACAGTTAATGTAACACATTGGCCTATGCTTTAATTCATATCATTGCTTGCAATCTAATACACCAACACTGCACTTCTTCCTTTCTATTTCAGATGTAATTCTGAAGATTAAATGTAAATCTAGAGTTTAATACTGAATTAAGTTCAGGTGATTTCCCCATTTAAAGGTGACTCAATCCACTTTAAATGTAAAAATGCTAACGCATACAGAACAATGTCATGATTGATGCTACCTGTTTTCTTTGTTTCTTTGCAACACTGAAGTCTATGGGGTTGTTGCCAAATCAAGATCTGGCTAGTACAGAACCCGGGAAGAAGAAAATGATTAATATCCACAATCAAATTTATTTTTAGATAAGATGTAGCATCATGAAAGTGAAAAGTTTAGCGCACCTTAACAAAGGGAATCAGCTGACCTCACTTTATGATTCTACTTCCCATAGAGAGTTCCACTCATTTTTGTACAAGACACCACTCAATTGCTTGGCTTTTGGGCAAGTTGGTTGTAAAAGTAATGTTGGCAGATGACATACTGTCATGATGCACAATGTATGTCAGGCCTATGGTATGGTCTGGACTACATATCCCAGAAACCATCCTGATTTTACAAACCTATAAATACCATTAATAGTTACAGAACAATGTTAGACTGCTTTCACACAAATGGCACACAGCTGTTTTGTTTGCAGTTCCTGAGTAGAGATGGCCGGATCTTGGATCTGAACCTGGTTTTGTGGCGGATCTCGCAGATTTTCCGGAATTCCGCTTTCAGAGTTTTTTCCAAACCGGATTAGAAAATTTTCGAAAATTCGAGAAATATTGAATTTTCTAGGAATTTTTGAAAATGTTCTAAAAATTATACCGTAACTTTCTGAAAGAATCTGATTGTAATCAATTCTGATTGGATACAATTAGATAATTTTGTACATATGGTTACAATCAGATTCTTACAGAAAGAATCTGATTGGTTGGTATACCAATCAGATTCTTTCTAAGGCTGGGTACACATGGTAAGATTTTCGGCTGACCGACGGATAGTGCTGTGTATCAGTCGGTCAGATGAAAATATCTTTCGTGGTAAGGTATAATACACCTGGAAATGGCTTTTGAGGTAGTTCCTACGCGTTTCGCTGTTTTAATCCTTACAGCTTCATCAGGGAACATACATTATTTTGTTTACCGTACATACATTATTTCGGTTCTGGACACCCTAGTGTACCATATACATCACACTACAACACTGCTACCAGGAAAGTGTTAGGGTGAGGGCACACCCTCGCGATTGCGCCCGCGATTTTTGCTAAAATGGAAATCGCGGGAACACGAAAATTCCCACGATTTCCGATGTGCATGCGATTGCGCGTCTGTTCGCATTTTGGTTACACATGCGTTCACCATTTTTGGTGCGTTAACGAATGCGTTTCCATGACGCAAAATGGCAAAAACGCTCACGCAAACACAAAACGCACAAGAATCGCGCACACAATCGCGTGCGATAACGCTCACGATTTCGTGCACGATTCCTGTTTTGTGCGTGTTAATCAGTTAGTCTCTCTGCACCACCCAGAAAACTTCTGCAATTTGAATTGATGAGTTAATATATTCTTAGATCATAGGGGTTAAGAGGTGGGAGTGGAAATCACACAGGTGCAGAAAATGTAATGAAGGCAAAAGTACTGGCAGGCAAGGGAAAATGCTGATACAGGAAAAGGAAAGGCCCCTGAGTGGAATCTTCCATTCTGAGAAGGTTGTTGAGGCAAGTACTTTCTAACTTAAACTTTGGTTTTTGGGGTTTCATTCTCCTTTAATTTGATTGTGAATCTGAAAAGATGGCGCACGCCTCTGGGGATTTTTTAAAAGGCAGCAGTCTGTGTGTAAACACTCCCCCCGGTTTGTGTTGTGCTGCGCTTTTAATCGCTTTACTTGGCAGGCTGGCGGAAGATGATGAGGAAGTAGTGCTGTAGCGGCAGTGGATTTGTCTCCCTGGCTGATTGGCTGATAGACCACTTGAGCTCTGGCGGCATAAGTGGCGTCAGTTATGCGTCCAGAGCCTAATGGGACAAATCAGCCAATCAGACGGCAGGGAAAGTAATCTGTCTAATTGGCTGATTTGACCAAGTTCTGGTTGCCTAACTGACTTCACTTATGCGACCGGAGCTCAACCAGTCATATTAGCCGGGGAGACAAATCCACTGCCGTCACATTGCTACTTCCTCATCTGCCCACCAGCCAAGTAAAGTGATTAACAGTGCAGAACAACAACATGAACGGGGGGAGGAAAAACTGCTGCGAGCCTGCAACCTGTGGAGAGTTGTAGGAAACTGTGGGAGCTTGTGCAGCTGCAGCCTGCAGGTCTTGTCCGGATCCCTGACACTAGGAGAGAGAGAGCATGTGTTAGAGAGAGTGTGTGTTAGAGAGAGTGTGTGTTAGAGAGAGTGTGTGTGTGAGAGTGTGTGTTCTTAGTATTAAGTTACAGAAGAATCACATTCTAACTAGTCCTGCTATAAGAAAATGCTTTAGCATGAAATGTGATATTAGAAGACATGGGATGAGATCAAAGATTGAAAAATTAAAAGGTTTTCTGTACAATCTATTCAATAGAAACCAGGCCTGTCCTTGCTGTTTAAACCTCTCTTCTACTGATCCTCTGTTCTGTTATCACTGAAACACTTATCTCTGAGCTATTACATTCTGAGCTGCTGACTATTTACATGTTGGCAGGATCTGCAGTCTTTTTTGGACATGTCTTATCCTCCGCTATCTCTCCTCCTTCCTATGTCTGGACAGTAAAGCCAAATGTGTCTAGGCATTAGAAAGCTGATATAAGGGTGTCTGTGTAGGAATAGGAAGATTGCTGTATTTACTGGTCCTACCATGTCACAATTTTCCACTGGCGTCAAGTGAAAATATACTGTAGGTTGTTGCATATATTATCCTTTTGTTTGCAATAGGTACAGAAAAGTATTGATGCTTTTTTATATTTCACGTTTGTTCATTTTAGTGATGGAAAATATATTCCCTATCTTACTAGGGCCTGTAACTGTGACAGGGCAATGCACGAAGAGCTCCTATGGGCTCCCCGGGTGATTGAGATTCTGTGTGCTTGAGAAAGGACAAGAAAAGTCCGAAACATGAAGCATATATGTTGGAAAATAAACCTGCACTTTTCACAGTGTTAGACATGTGGTTATTGTATGCCTCACCTGCATTATATTTGTGGTATTGGAACCGGTGGGTGTGACATACATAATTTTTAAGCTGGACATCCTAGATGACCAATTGAAGAAAGAGGTGGAACCCAGAAGGACTGTAACAATACAAATGTGGAACTGTGTTTAATAGCAAAAAACACACAATACATGTTTTGGACTTAATTGGTCCTTGACACAAAGTATGTAATCAAATGGCTACCAGTACAGTATGTGACTCCCATGGATAACATATGTAATGAAATGGCTACCAGTATGTGACTAAATTCTCATGGCTAACAGTATGAAATGAATTGGCTACCAGTATGTGACTCCCATGGCTAACATATGTAATGAAATGGCTACCAGTATGTGACTAAATCCCCATGGCTAACAGTATGTAAAGAAAATCCCATGGCTACCAGTATGTGACTAAATTCCCATGGCTATCAGTATCTAATGAAATGGCTATAAGTATGTAAAGAAATTCCCATGGCTACCAGTATGTACTGAAATGGCTACCAGTATGAAATGAAATTCCCATGGCTACTTGTATATAATTAAATGCCAGTTTGCTACCGGTATATACTAAAATTGCCAGTTTGCTACCAGTATAATGGAATACTGTTTCTCTGTGTCATTAATATGTGTATGTCTGTCTACACCTTATCTCTGTCTATCTATTTCTCTCTTTCTATTTTTAACTTCCTAGCTGTGTATCTAGAGTATCTCTCGGTTCATCAATGTTTGTCTGTCTGTTTGTTTCTGTTTATCCCTATTAAGTACTTAGTGGGTGTGGCTTAATTAGGACAGGAAGGGGGCGTGGGCTAAAAAAACGCCCTTGATCTTCTCTGACCCTAGATACGCCCCTGCCCCTTACTGTGTATATATTAATGCTTCATGGTAGTATGTCCTTTAGGTCCGACTTAGCTAATTTAGAAACTTATTTTATTAAGGTTTTGTGGTTATTTATGTATATGCTATATAGCCAGAGTCCTACTGTGCAGTGTTTTATTGTGTCGTTTAAAACTTACTATGTTGCACTACACTATGCATGTTGCAATAAATTTGTCACTTTAGATATACATTGGTATGGGTTACATTTGTTACTTACTGTACTACTGTCTGGTAGTTATATTTTTATTTCAGATCCTGTATTGTATCTTGATCTGTTGTGAGGGATTTTTCATTAAACAAATTCTGTTGTCCTTTAAAGTTTCCAAAGTGTTTCTTTAAAATAACTATTGTAATCTATTTGGATTGCAGGGCTCCTCCTCTTTTTACTCTCCCTACTATTTAATTATAGGTTAAAGTAGAAAGCACAAGACATCCTTTTAAGTTGCCTTAGTTGTAAGGTAATTAGGCTCTGCTGGTAAATAGTACTCTGCAACTTTTCAGATCTGTTCCCAAGCTCCATATCATTCATGGAGGTCTATTTGTGGAGTGAGGACTTGAAAGACCCCTGAGCCATCAGACTGGTGATTTGGTAGAGTAGTCATTTTTCAAGACTGTCCTTAAATGTAAATATTGGCAGGCATAGGTATATATGCAGCGAATGGTTCAACAAACGGTTCACACATATTGTATACCACAAAAAGGGAGTCAACAAACACAAAGCTTGCACTGGAGATTTCTTAAGACATAACAGATGCTCGAAAAGTTCATTCACTGTATTCAAGTAGCATAAGGCTATGATCTCATTTACATTGTATTTGCCAAAAAAATAGCATATTTTACAGGACTACTATTTGTAGTGTGTAATGGTATTCCACGTGTACCATTTAACCTTGTGTGTGTCTTATTCACAGATTAACCTAAAACTGTCTCAAGCACTAATGTATTTCTTACATGTGCAAGATGTATGACCCATATTACATTTCCCAATAGCAGTCCTTAAAGTATACCCAATACTACTGTACCTCAATTTATACACAATTAAACATAATTAACACTAAAATAGATATATTAAGGATAAGTAAAAAAAGAAAAATATATTTTCCTGAATGGATTGTACAATTCCTTTATGTAGAACTAGCAAAGTGTGCCCATTGGTGCACAGTGGGAATTATGTTTGTGTAATTGGAATTGTGTAGAAACAGTGGATATAGAATCTCTACACAACCTATAACATTTTAGGGTTTTGTGCAATATAAAAAAAAAAAGTCAGAAGATAAAAAAAAATTCTAAAAAGTTAATAAAGAAATCCTATCAAATCCTGGTTCTATTAGTGTCACATCCCCTGAACTAATACACTGTTGAAACACTAGCTGATTTTGTTGTAGCACTCGGTTGTTCTGGATACGAATCTGTCAGTTTGGTATATCTGGACTTGGCAAGTTTTGCCTACTAATCATAGAAATCTCATGAGAAATGTTAACTAATGTATGGGCACCATAAATTCCTGGAGCTAGTTTGGGCTGGGACATGCAAACCTTTTCCATTATGTCCTGTGGCAAATCCATGTGTCCAGAACTGCTAGCAGAATTACATGCAATACAGCCTAATGGTATATAGCCATTCATCCCACTTGCAGATAAGACATGTTTTATCCTTGGCTTCTACGGAGTAGGACTTGGAAGTACAAAATATCAGTCAACTATATAGCTTAAGGTGAAATGGCTTTAAAGGAGAAAAAAATGAAATGGATCCATCTTAAAGCAAAATGTACTAACAACCGTATGCTTTATAAATAGCATTGCCCTTAAAATCCACAAAGTGAGGAATGATTTCTCACTCCCAGCATTCCGAGAAATGAGCGGTGACATGCAAGGTTTCTCCTTTATGTCCTGTGGATAATGCATGTGTACAGAACTGCTGGCATAATACATGCAATACAGCTTTATTTTATAGAGCCATTCATCTGAGTTTTTTTTTTAAAGCTCAGGGTCAGTGCTTTCATGCCCAAACACCACAGGAAAGCACAAGAGCTGTATGGTGTTCAAGACCTTATTACCCACTCAAACTTTAGCCAAAATTGGACCAAATAAGAGAGGTTACATTGGATCTCCCTTTGCTTGCAAGCTTTAGGAGGTCCTCCAATATTTACCCAGCTATTGACCCCCAGCAAGTCTATAATGGGGGGGGGGGGTTTACCTTTGGGAAATTTGAGGTCCTAAAAAGGACCCAGACTATCCCACACAATCTTGTTAAATCTCACCAGTGCAAGATACTGTTTCATGGCTTATATGACATGGGAGTGCAAGATACCAGTGAGCTATATAGCTTAAGGTGAGGTGGGCTTGAAGGAGCTAAAATCCCTCTAAAGAGCATAATATGAAATAGAGCCTTCTTAAAACAGAAGGTACTTCTGCGCATCCTACTGCTCAAAATACGGTACATTGGGGCATTACCCTTATTGTGCATCCATTCAGGATTATTTTAGCTCTAGTCTGCTATAAAGGGCAACTTTACTACATCCATAGGTTTTATACATATAAATAGATACAGCAAGATCCCAGTGCTCCAAAATTTTCTTTATGCTGACATATGGTACGTCTGTAAGTGTGGCTTTAATAAGGTAATCGGCATCAGGTATCATATGTATTGCTTATGTTGTGTTTGATGTTTGCATCTGCCCATCTTTGGAAACATCAGTCTATACAATATGTCTTCTGTTTTCCCAAATGGATCTCTTACACAAAACCAGACAAATACCAAAATGATATCAGTTTCTTTATGGAAAAAATGTGTTTCAGTTATGCATTTTTACAGTTATATTGGAAAACAACTGTATCCAGAGCTAGGAGAAAAAAACATTTATGAAAACCAACACAGATTTTTACTGAAAAGATACATGAAGGGGTATGCAGAGTTACTGCAATTACTTTACATGGGAAAATTTTGATTTAGATTTATAGATTATGCTGAATGTTTACATTCCCGTACAATGTTCTACCCTCTTATATTGTCTTTTGCTTTTTATGTGAAAGAAACACTGTAATTCTGAAGTACATTGACTAAGTGACGTGGATTGGTCATCTGGTGCAAATTAACTTCTTCCAGAGAAGTCTTCAGCAACCTGGGAAGGATTCCAATATTCAACAATACACATTATATACTAATATTTTTTTCATTGTTGTATTTAACTCTCCCAGTGTTTTCATTAAACTATTACCCAAAATTATTCTGCTATGTACTATACAAAAGTCCCATAGACTGGGAGGATTTGTTCCTAGGTAAAGATATTGAGCAGATGTGGACCGCTTTTAAAGGGATAATAAACTATAACATTTCTAAATTTATACCTTTAGGGAACAAGTGTAAAATAATTAGGTCCTCTCTTGCCTGGCTTAAAGGGCATGTCCACCCCCCAAACTAAAATTTAACCCCATACTGGCCCCACTATACAGTTTTAAACAATCCTTACCTTACAATCCTGCTCCTTAGGGTTCTTCTACAATCCATGTTCAAAGTCCAGTAAAGTGCAGGGTAGTGGCTGTCTTCCTGTCCTAATGTTGCTGCCCTCTGTCTCTCCTCCAGGAGGGATGGTGACATGCGCACAGCCAGGAGCCCTTTCACCCCCCTCCCTCCCTCCAGATCCCTCTCTGCAAAGAATTAATGTAGTGTTAAATCCTTCATACCTATTGTAGGGCAAACCCTCCCACCCCGACCGCTAAGTTAAAAGTCTTAAAATCTATTCCGGACACAAGTTACAGCTCCCGGCTGCCAGCGTCTTCTGCATTGCTGGCAGCCACAGCTGTGATTGGCTGCCTCTCAGCCAATCACAGCCGCGGCTGCCGTCCGGCCCCCTGCTAAAAGATCTGGCAGGCAGGGGAGCCGGACCAGAGTGACGCTGGAACCAGGAGCTGTAAGTAGTGTATGGGATAGATTTTTAAGTTTTTAACTTAGCGGTTGGAGGTGGGAGGGTATACACTACGAGGAATGTTGCTATGGGGGGTGGACATGCCCTTTAAAGAGTATCTCCACCTCTTTTTTTAAAAAATTATGAAGTGTAGGGCACCCACTCCCATCCCCAAATGCTCTATTAATTTGAAAAAAAACAAAACAAAAACTCTACTAACAGCCTCGTTATCCCATGAAAATGCAAGCAGGATGACGGACCAGCAGCTGCGTCCGTGATTGGCTGAGAGGCAGCCAATCATGGACACGGCTGGTGGCAGTACAGAATGCTAGGGGAATGGGGCTATGTAAGTAGAGTTCGGGTTCGGGAGGGAGGGGGGAGCTTCACTGAGCAAGCAAGAAACCTCTCAGAGGACACCTAAGAGGTGGAAATGTTTTCCCTCCCAGCCAGGCTCCTGGTCTTCACTTTGTAGGACTTTGGGCAGACATTACAGGAGAACCATTTGAAGCAGAGAGGTAAGGTAAGGATTTTTAAACTCTGCACAGTGAGAGTGTGGGAGAATGTCGTTTTGGGGGTGGACATGCCCTTTAATGCCCAGGTAAAAAGGGAAATGGAAAAAAAGAAAAAGGCTTTTAAAATTTTGAAATCGGAGGGAACCGAACAGGCTTACAGGGAATATAAAAGCTGTAATAAGGAGTGCAAGAAAGCAATTCAACGAGTTAAAATAGAAAATGAAACACAGATAGCAGAACAAAGCAAGTTTAACTCCAAAATGTTTTTTTATACATATCAATAGTAAAAAGATGAGGACTGAGAATATGGGACCATTAAATAATGTGGCTGAGAAAGCTGTTGAAGAGTTTAATATACATATATTTCACTAGGGGGCGCCAAGTATGTTAAAGCACCATTTACTGCAAAGGATAGACTGTTTGTTACTTTCTATTCCCTTATGGTAATCCAGCTCTTAGGTAAGAAGTCTCCATTTTGTAAGAAGACTGCATCCAAACCTTGTCTTATCAAGAGGTTTCCAAACCCCTGACACAGCATTGAGAGTGAGAAATATTTTGCCATCAGTTAATTAAGTTACTGTGACAGCTATAGCTGTAGGAACTCAGATAGAACTTTTACAGTCAGCCAGTAATTGCCACGTGTTAGTGGATATCTTGTTTATTATTATTCATTATGTAATGCATATGTGATAAGGTGTTATGTAATGTACATTTATATATCTGCCATACTGATTGTATGCTATTTACTTTTTTCTAGTTTCACCCTTTCCACACCATTCTACCTCCCAGTTAATTAATCTATTGGTTTTATCCCTGGCTGATTTCCACCTGTCAAGCTTCCATACACTGTTCCAGTACATGTTTAGTGAGGACAGAACAGTGAAATCTCCGCTTTGCTCAGGCAAGAAGATTACATCTCTGGTAGAGAGAGCAGCTCCTGACAGCACATTACAGGAACAGACTTCACAGAGGCCTGCTATACTGTCATTGCCACAGCTTGCATATGACTACACAGCAGCTTCTATACAGTCCTAGTCCTTATAGTAGGGACTGTAATAATATGAAGGGTATTAATGAGGAATATTCACTCTGACTGACAGAGGATATGGTACGGAAACAATTAGACAAAGTTAATATCACTAAAGCCCCAAGACCAGATTGAATACATCCTCAGATCTTAAAAGAGCTTAGTCTAGTCTGGGGCCAATTCTTTTTAATCTGTTTATAAATGACTTAGAAGGGGGCATTGAGAGCAATGTCTCTGTCTTTCCCTCTTTAAACTATGCAGAGCTTTGGAAACTTCATAAGCGTACGATTGCTGCAAGCAGACCTAGATAGATTATCAAAATGGGCAGCAGAATGGCAGATGAGATTCAATGTTGATAAATGTAAGGTGATGTATTAGGGGTTTAATAATACCTGTGCCGCCAACACCATAAATAACTCTTGTGTTAAGTGAATCTTGACTGGAAAAAGATTTGGTGGTTCTGGTAAATAATAAACTTAGATGTAGCAAACAATGCAACAAGACAGTAACAATGCCAGACAGTAGAGCTAGCAAGATATTGTCTTGTATAAAGAGGTGAATAGATTCAAGAGAAAAAAATACTCTTCCTCTTTACAAAGCACTGGTAAGGCCTCATTTGGAATATGCAGTGCAGATTTATAATCCCATATACAAAAGGGACATCTTGGAAATGGAAGCAGTTCAAAGAAGGACAACTAAAATAATAAAGGAATGGAGAGGCTTGACTATGGAGGCAGATTAGACAAATTAGGGCTGTTTAGAATAGAGAAGCAACGTTTGCGTGGGGATATGATCACTTATACAAATATATTAATGGGCCATACAGTAAACTCTCTGGTGCATTGTTTACTAATCGGTCATATCAGAGGACAGGTGGACACCCTTTAAGATTGGAAGAAAAGAAGTTTCATCTTCAGGTTAGGAAAGGTTTCTTTAAAGTGAGAACAGTGAAACTATGGAACTGTCTTCCAGCAGATGTGGTAATGGCAAGTTCACTGAATAACTTTAAAAGTGGGCTAGATAAGTTTCTAAAAAATATTGAGAATTACTGGTATTAATATATAATAGTTCTGGTTGATCCAGGGATACCTTCAGATTTACCATTGGGAGTCAAGAAGGAAGCCCCCCCTCCCTTTTTTTTAGCAGTTTTTTTTTTTGCCTTCCTCTGGATCAACTGTTTGGTAGTGTTAGAAAGGAGGGTAAAAAGGTTGGACTTGATGGATGTATGTATGTCTTTATTCAACCTCAGTTACTATGTTACTAAATTGACTCTTTTTCTTACAAGGTGGGTTTCTACTTCAGGTTAAATGTAGGGATGGCCGGTTCGCGGATCCGAACCCGGATCCGCCGCGGATTTATCCCGTTCGCGAACGGCGGATTTTTCCGGATTTTCCGCCTTCCGAACTTCCGATTCGCGAATTTTTTGTATTTTCGAAAATTTTCGAAATTACGAGTTTTCACATATTTTCGAAAATTTCCGGAAAATACGAGAAAACATGTATTTTCGAAAATTTTCGAAAATACAAGGGTTTCTCTTAATTGCTAACATACGTATTTTCGAAAATATTCGAAATTACGAGAATTACTTGTATTTTCGAAAATACATATTTTCGAAAATACATGAAAACTCGTAATTTCGAAAATTCCCGAAAATACGTGAAAACTCGTAATTTCGAAAATTTTCGAAAATACGAAAAATCTCATTATTTCAAGGGTATTTTTAATTTTAACGGGTCCGCTCGCGGATTTTCGAATTTTCGGATTTTTTCGAAAATTCGCGGATCCTCGAGCGGACCGGATTTTGCGAAGTTCGGACATCTCTAGTTAAAGGTTGTCTGTTTAATATTAGAATCATTGTCTGCGTGTAAGCAGGGGAAATTCTAGGGTTTTTGCTGCCTTAGCCAAACTTTAGTTTCCAATTTTGAACTTTCCATCACATTTCAACAGTTCCTCAGACAGTCAATTAGCAGTAATGTAAATAACTAGAAACAGATATTACATCCCTTTTTCAAAAACTTGTGTTGCCACTAACATATTGCTCCTTTCAGGTTTTTGTTGCTCAAATCAAAATAATTTATTTTATAGCAGTGCTATACATGTTGCTTTATACTGTTACAATATATTAGAAATGCCATACTTTCTGTAGTATGAAAGAATTTAGCCAAAAGATTTGTAAGACTGCCACCACGTCATGGTAGACTCTTTCTGCAGGGCCCTAACTAATCTAACTAGTCTAATCTAGCCTAACAAACTAATTAAAGCTAACCTAACCATATAAAAATTTTTTAACATCATATTTGTTACTAGTGAAAATTCTTTTTTTTTCATTATTGGAAAAAAAATAATTGTTCCCTACTGCCGCCTTTCTTCTTCAGTGCAAGGGTGCCGCCTAAGACAAATGTCTCACTCTGCCTGATGGTAGATGTGGCCCTACGTGTAAGTAATCTGAACGCTGAATTCCTCTCAAAGCTAAAGGAATACAGGGGTGATTTTTCAATTGAATTTGCAAAAACAAATCAACCCTTGTGTGGCTTCTGTTTGATAGACTGCCTGACAATCATAGACCGTATATTAGAAAAAAAGGTGCCTTAAGTGGCCAATCATGGACCTAACCCCATCGTACGATCGCCCAATCATACAATCGGGATTGGTCTGAATTTTTTCCCCCTATCACCTAATAAGGGTGAAAATTGGCCAATGGTCAGCTGATCTCCCATACACGATTCGATGATTGTGCAATATCGCAATATCCTTTGACAGGAGATTGGATTGTGTATGGGCTCCTTAAAAGTGGTTTAAAATTCACTCATATATGGTGCAAAGTATTTTACTTTGATTGAATTTTTTTGATTGTCACAATTGTGCAGCCATCAATACCCATTTATGTGTGTATCTTTTTAATATATTAGGTTGGGGATGTCGCAGCCAACTTAGAAATCGCATAAATACTAAAATCTATTCCTTGATGAGTGATGACGTATGACCTTATAGCTTACACTAAACGTGCTAATGTAGAGCCATATATATTTTATGTTCATTTTCAACTGCAGTGAAAATTAGCATTGCAGGCAAAAAGACCAATAGCACCTGGTATTTCCATACTAGCCAGTATTTTGATACCGCCAGGTATCGTCTCACAATGGGACAATACGGAGTGGTAACAATGTTTTCTAGGATGAAGATCTCATACCCATGTTAACTATAAATTGCTCTTAATATTTGATTCCCTGATGGCCAATTCATTGTAGCTCTGCCATGGAATGTGGCAAATGTCTAGTACCTGGGTTGAAGAGGGCTTATGCTAGACCAGGACTGGGATACGGTAAGAACATTAAGTTAAACATTATCTGTGATTAAAGTTTAGGTCCTTATCTTGGGTAGTCTTAATAGGAGGGAAGGCTGAGGGAATATGTGTATTTGTTCTTATCATTACTGATTTATTGTAACCGATTTATTGAAATTTGTTAATTTGTTAAGTGTTTTGAGTTATTTCTAAAGTTGTCAAATTTTATTGTATTTATTCCTATTTTGAAACACGTGGTTGCGTTTGCTCCCCACACGCATTTCTACATGCAACACATGTACAGTATTTTGTATTTTTTTTTTTTTAATTTACTGTATTTTTTGGCTAGTAAATCCAGACCATTATATTTAACAAAATTAAAAAGTACCACTATGCTTTCATATAAAAATCAATTACATTTCTTATATCTGATCATGCCCATAATATTAATATTGATGTGCATAATAATAATAATTAAAGAACTGCCTCACCGGTTTAGAATAAAAGCAAATAAAACCCTATTATAGCTGAAAAGACAATAAACACATGGCATCACTAGGATATTGACTATTGGTTACTGAGCAGTTAATAGCAAAGGTACTTCTTCGCCATTAAATAAAACTAGTGTGATTATAATAAAATTACTATGAAGCCTTTATATATGAATCTACATAAGGTCTATATATAAATCTAAAGATAATGGAGATTTTCTACTGTAAAATTAGAAACAATTTATTAACTGCATAAAACAATTCTCTTAGAGGTAGGAAAAAATATTCCTACATACTGAATTTGTCAAAATGCAAAACTGATCTGTCGAATTCCACTGTTCATCAACAAACATTGGTCTGGAAGCCTCTAACTAAAATGTATGAGCGAAATTTTGACATTCTGCTGCAACCATTGTCTCCTGCTGGTGAATAGTGAAATCAGTTCCCCATTGTTTCAGAACGCTTAGGAAATTTCCAAGGTCCTGAAATCTGATACAGGACTTTATCTTCTATTAAAATTTTATTTCAAACTCTCTTTCTTTTTCTTTTTGAAATGTAATAAGGGTATGCATATGTAACCCTCCTTTTTCTTACACCATCTGCGACACTTCCAGCTTTTAGACTCACTCGGTCACCAGCTCCTCCGGACATAAACTCTTAAGTGGACTCAAAGGAGGCGATACTCAGGATCTCTGTGGTTTAAAGCTTTATTGAGGTGGAGTGCACTTGGGTGGAATCTGTAAGACAACAGGGAAACACTGCCACTATCTGGTATACAGCCATGCCACCAGCCCACCTCTCCCACAGTCAATCTTTACACTGAACAATATAAAACAATGATCGTATAGTGGATTTTACATTGAACAATAATATAAAACTAACAGCAACATTCCTGTAAGACAACAGGGAAACACTGCCACTATCTGGTATACAGCCATGCCACCAGCCCACCTATGTTATAACAAGCAGTTATTATAATACATTCTAACATACATGTTACAGGATATATATAACAATGAACACAGAAAAATGAACAAGGGAAAACCATCTATATTACAGTAGAGTGACATGGGATACAGCATGTCATGTATATAGCAGCCATTCCAGGAAGAGCGCATGGCTCTTCTAACTTAACTTATTTACTCAGATAAGCATGTACTACAGGGTCTACAGGTTACTAAAAGCATATGGTCACCTCTTTACATTCTACTGAACTCTTATGGACGTATATCATAACCTTTTACAACAGATAAATTAACTTTAGCCTTAGAGAACACAGACAGAGATCCTACCTCTCCCACAGTCAATCTTTACACTGAGGAGACCAAACCAACAGGCAGAATACACAGGTGGCTCTCTAGAAGAGTCCATTGCTAAGCTTGTCTGTTAAAACGTCCCTCAGTTCTATCTAATGACACATTTGAAGTGGTTTATTTTATATGTCCTAACATGTCCTAACACTCTGCTTTAAGCTTTTGAATATCTTAAACTATATTTAACAATGTCTGCTGCTCCTGCATATTGGTATGACCCTATTTTGCAAACCTGCAGTCTGGATATTTGGTGAAACATGTGCATAAAGTTCACTGTGTTACACATAGTTAAATTAGGTATAATGTTAATGCAAATTATAAAGGTCTAATAGAAAGGTTTCTTTTAACAGTATAGAAAAATGATTTGAAAATTAATAAAAATGAATTGCTGATGAAAACTGCAATGGCCAAAAGGGGCCAATTAAAAGAATTAAACAGGCAGGAACTTGTTTCACATCCCATTGGAAATCTTATATAGACCTAAGCCTCAAGTAGTCAGAACAGGAAAAAAGTTCATTGTCTAATCTTACGGTGTGGGAAAAGTGGGTCTTGGTCAGATCAAGAACAAGACCCACAAACCAAGCACATTCCTGCTTATTTTATTAAACCTGAGCTATACCTACCAAAGGGAATTTTCTTCAAGGTCTCTTGAGCCTTACATAACCAAAAAATCATATGTGTGGATAGCTTAATTTTCCAAAGCTTCTGATTGCATAATGTATTAAAAACGAGACTGCTGCCACTCCAATGCCAGAGGGCACATACTAATGAACTCGTTTTTAAAACAAGGCAATATAATAATTAATATATATTAGATATGTACTCAGGAAAGCTCTTTCTGCACATTTACCGTATATACTCGAGTATAAACCGACCCGAGTATAAACCGAGGTACCCAATTTCAGCTAAAAATCCTAATAAAAGTTGTTGACCCGAGTATAAACCGAGGGTAGAAACTTGGCATTCAAGATGTTTGGAAACTACAACTCCCAGCTAATAAAGCATGCTGGGAGTTGTAGTTTCCAAACATCTTGAATGCCAAGTGAGGGTGACATTCAAGATGTTTGGAAACTACAACTCCCAGCAGCTTTATTAGCTGGGAGTTTTAAGTTTCCAAACATCTTGAATGCCACCCTCACTTGGCATTCAAGAAGTTTGGAAACTACAACTCCCAGCTAATAAAGCATGATGGGAGTTGTAGTCCCCAAACATCTTGAATGCCCCCCTCACCCAGTTCAGTTTTTACCTGTGGGCTCTTCTCCCCTCTGCTACATCCAAGGGCTCTGCTACATCCAAGGGCTTCCTGGCAGGTGCGGTATCCTGAGCATTCCGGCAGCCGCGCGCTCATTCCAGTACTTGGCGCCGGGCAGTGACGTCAGGCCGGCGCGCCAGTACACAGAAAGATCGTGCGGCTGCCGGAATGCTCAGGTAAGCTACTGACTCGAGTATAAACCAAGTCCAAGTTTTCAGGCTGATTTTTCAGCCTGAAAAACTCGGTTTATACTCGAGTATATACGGTATGTTAACTCATTTAAAACCTTTAGTTCCCCTTTAACAATTGGGTTATTGTGCATATGACACCTGCTCCAATGTTTTTAGAACATGGAAAATAGCAAATATTAAATAGCATTCAATGTATATATTTTTTTATAATCATTAAGTTTTTATTAGATTTTTGAAAATTAGTAGAGCAAACAGTACAAGCATTATGCTTATTTCTTATGATGAGTCACTCCACATATCTTATAATAAACAGGGAAGGTGCCTTAAAGTTTTAATAATATATCTTATGACATAGCAATTGAAAACAATCTAGGATCTGTATATCCATTTTCCTATCTTTTATAGAATTTTGGAAAATTGCCATTTGTTCTATGAAACATTTTCTCATAGTTCATATTAAGTGGGAGTTCGTTTAAGATTTCAGTAAGGGTGAGGCCACACTAGCGTGTTTTTCGTGCGTTTGCGCACGCATTTTGCGTTCACGATTGTCCCCGTGATTTTTGCTAAAATGGAAATCGCGGGAACAAGAAAATTCCTGATGCGCATGCGATTGCGCGTCCATTTGTGTTTTGGTAACGCATGCGTTCACCATTTTTGGTGCGTTAACGCATGCATTTCCATAACGCATAACGGCAAAAACGCATGCGCAAACTGCATACGCAAACCCAAAACGCACAAGAATTGTGCACACAATCGCGTACGATAACGCTCGCGATTTTGTACGTGATTCCTGTGCGTTGCAGTGTGGCTTTAAGCCTAAGAGTTGGAACTTTTGGTGATAGCCAATATTTTGGTATTAGATTTTGGGTTATTGAAAATAGATTGTATAGTATAGTTTTTTGGATGTATATATTTAAATACCTTTTTTTCTATCTGAATATTTCTATCAATTTTCAAGTGACACACTCACTTGACTTCCCTTTTTATAATGTTTTGTTCACATAATGTAAAGTAAATCTATGTGTTTCTGCTCACTAGTGGAACTGTCATCATCATCTATGCTGGTCATAAAGCAAAAGGATAAGACCTGATACAAATGGAATATGCAGCACTAATCAGTTGCTGCATTGGGTTTGTGGCAGCAGTAGGTAACAGCAATAAGTCTTTATTGGACTTTGTGCTTTCAGAACATTTGTGTGTGTGTGGGGTGGTTTGCTACAACTTATGTTTGTGTAACTTACCTGTCCAAGATCACGCAATGCATTAAACACTTTTTGAGATTTATCACATCACGAGATCACAGTCAGGTAAGTAGTGCAGTGTGTGCCTGCTTAATGCCCCAATAGATTACACGTTAGTTATGTTACAGCTATGGTACATTTGTCTTTTAAAGTGCAACAATTTTTTTTTCATTTCTCATTACTAATTGCATATTACTGGAAACTGTAATCACTGTACCATTTGTTAAAATCTATCCTGCATTTCTGTAGATATTCAATCTGAAGCATCTTACATTTCAACTGTCAATAAAGTACCTTATTATCATACACTCATCTGCTGTAACTTTTTTAATGTAGTTGCCCTTTAAACTAATTTGTTCAAATAACTATATGGTACAAAGATTAAAGGACAACTCCACCCCCATAAGAACATCTTTTAGAAAGAATGGCCTCTTTAAAATATGTTGATATATCATAGATTCTCCTATGAATTCATTACTGTATGCCCGCTATGCTACTGGAGGCCTCATGGAAACTGAGCAATTCAGAAACCTGTACTGTACCTGTACTGAGCCTGGGCATGCTCAGAAGAAGCAGACAGGGGATTAACATTGTCATTTGCTGTGATGTCGACTGTCAAATCCATAACTGACAGTTGCTAACTGGAAGCAGAAACAGGAGAAACATGACATTGTGCAGGATTTCAGGTTAGACTTATATATTTCAGATTTCAAACTATTACATTTAGTGTTTTGGGGGTGATTTACCTGTATGTAAGTTTTCCTTTTGGGGCTGGACTTGCCCTTTAAATATTGTTGCCTTCTGGTGTAGAAACTCACAGCAGCTGTGTTTTGCAAAATCAAATCATTATTTTAACATCTGTCTACTACATGTGTATTTCATAGGATTCTACTGCTCGTCTCTAATACTTAGCTGTTTGCTCTTTTCAGGCGTGAGAAAAGTATTCTTGCTGTTTGGAAAAACTACAACTATTTCAACTAAAGATACAGGACCATACTGTTACTAAGCAGTTATTAATCTGTGAGGTAGGCTTAAAGGACAATTATACTTACCTCCTCCCCGCTCCTCTTCTTATATGCATGGTCTCTACCAAGGGTGAGGGCCTAAGTCACTAAGTCCTCACCCCTGGGCTGTTTGCACTTACGATGTTATACACAGCACTGCTCCGCTCCCTCGTCTGCTTCCGCAATGGGCCCAATAGGAAGACACGCTCCTTGCAGAGTGTATCTTCCTATTGGCCTCGTCGCTGATGGAGATGTGGGGTTGGAGTTTAGCGGAACAGCAAAAGGGGAAACAGCCAAGGGGTGAGTTCTTAGCGACTTAGGTCCTCACCCTTGGTAGAGAGCGTGCATATAAGAAGAGGAGCAGGGAGGAGATAAGTATAATTGTCCTTTAAAGGAGATCTCGTATTTAGAATACAATAAACCTTTTTTGATAAATAAGATTCTCATCTTCTCATGGCATCAAACTTCCTAAAGCTCGTTTTAGAACTATAGAAGTTGAATAAATATTATCGGCTCGGGGCTGTTGCACAACAGTTTTTTGCGTACTGTTGTAAGCTATGTCATAAAGTCGCGTTAACCCTTAGTAAATAATGGCTCTCCATGCATAGCCCTATAACTTTCCTCATGATCAGGCAATCGTCTTGCTTCCAAATAAAATTTTCGGGGTTTACCAAAATCGATAACCACATTCGAGGGTTATCCCCGGATTTGAGGGTTTCCGAACACCACATTCAAGGGTTTTGGCCAAATTCGAGGGTTATCTCTGAAGTCGAGGGTTATTGAAATCGATCAACACATTTGCGGGTTATCGCTGGATTCGAGGATTACCGAATACCACATTCAAGAGTTATGGCCAAATTCGGGGGGTTACCAAATGCTACATTCAAGGGTTATCACTGATTATGATGATTACCAAAAATCAATAACCACATTATGTTACTGCCAGATTCGAGGGTTATCGAACGCCACATTCGAGGGTTGTGGGTGAATTTGAGGGTTATGGCTAAATTGGAGGGTTATCGAATACTACATTCGAGGGTTATTGCCCCATTCGAGGGTTACCAAACACTGCATTCGAGGGTTAGCAAACGCTACATTCTAGGGTTATCGTCATTCACTAAACCTCGAATTCGGCCAATACCCTTGAATGCAGAGTTTGGTAACCCTCAAATGTATAGTTCACTATTCGGGATTTGGTAATATTTGAATGAGACTATAACCCTAAAAATCCTAGGGAACACTGAAAGACTTTTACCGGCACTCCACTTGCCACTCCTCAGCTGTCAGGTACGCTGTCCCTATCATGTGCCTATCTTTTGTATAGACGCGCACATGCAGAAGATAGGTGCTCGGTCAGGACAGCACGCCTGAACGCTGAGGAGAGACGTGCCAGTAAGGTAAGTCTTTCAGTGTTCCCTGGGTGGTGGAAATAAGCATTCTCACCCCCTGTTAATAATAATAGATACAAATTGCATGTACTTAAGGAAGTACATGGAATCACAATTAAATGAACCCACACTTTACATATTTCTACATAATATGGTTTGAGATACATGAAAGGAAAAGATGTGTGTAGAAACAAACACTAGCACATTTTACAGTACCTGCAAATGTCCAGAGAATGTTTAAAACTTGGTTTCTGTTTTCCATTCAAGGTATTTTCAATCTTAGCATAGTTCTATTAACAGTCCTCTCTCACTTTGCTGGCTGACCTATCAAACAGGTTCAGGGCAAGGCTTCCTAGTGCTTTTTTTTTTTATAAGCAAACATATTCCCTACATACAGTAAGTGTTATTGAAGGGATGGTAATTTGCGTTGCAGATGGTTGGGGGATTTTGGTAAAACTCTGCCACAATATTAAAAATAATTGTAAATTATTTTGTTTTTATGTTTTGCCCATTGCTACTGTATGTTGTGAATGTTATTCTCATCTTTTTTTTCCTTTTGCCAAATGTGGGTTTTGTTGTAATTGTGTCTCTTCTCAACTCTCATGAATCAAAATAGTTCATCATATCTTTAAGCGTTTAAGCAAGTCAAGATCTCTTAAACGCCATTTTCAACAACCTCAGTTCCTATATTTATATGACTTTAAGTTAGGTAAGGAAGACGAATTACATCCTAATTAAATGCCAGGAGCTTCCTCAAATTCTGTCACTTATTAATTTCTTCTAGTTTTTCTCTTTTTCTTCCCATTAGACTGATATTTTTGCCTGAGCTTCACACATGTATTTTTTCTATTCCACTCCACCTTTTAACCCCTATGATATAGTAATATATTAACTCACTAGATTCACTAATTAACACTTTCCCAGTTGCAGTGTTGTAGTGTGAAGGTCTCTACCTCTCCCTCATCTGCTGTAATATTAGGGAAAGGGGAAATACTGGAGGGTAGGGAGAGTGTGTTTTTGTTCATAGTGTATGTATGAAAACAACATAGTACAGAGCTGTAGGGGGAGGATAATGAAGTGAACCAGATCTTTGCACAGCTTTGTTCGATGCATTTCTTAGTAGTGTACCTATTGAAAGGGTCAGGGTTGCCTGATCAGGGACACCTATTAAAAACTCTTAAAAAGTCACTGGGAAAAAGCCACAGAAACAGCAATGTTTGAAATTTAGGATTTTACATTCTTTGGTTACAGCTTCAGTTTTATTAAAAGGGACTGGATTAGATCTTAGAAAATGTGTCAAATTAAATTAAATAACTTTAATAAACAATATGATTTTTTAAAAATTTTTTATAACAGAAAACAGTAGCGTACTAGCCTTGCGTTTTTAAAGGATAAGTATGCTGTAAAACAATGTTAAGTTTATTTGGAAGCTGAAGCTATAAAAAAAAGATTGACATTTTTTTTCTATGCCCCTCCAAAGTCTACCTTCTCTGCTTTAAAGTTGCTGACATCTTGAATCTGTTTAGTTGACTGTTATGCTCCGCCCCTCCCAGATTACCTGGTTCCAAAATCTTCAGTAGTCGCAAAAGGTAATCTCCTGCGTTAGAGTACTAGCCCTTTTATTTTTGAAAGTTTAGGGCAAGGCCCCATTAGGGAGCGCAGGAATCGCGCGACGCAGCAAAATCGTAATGTCGCGCGATCCATGCGCGCTACCCTGCACGTGCACTGAGATCTCTTGTGTAGGGATGTATCCTTATCGCAGCGCATTCGATGCGCACCAAAAATGGTGATCGCTTGCGCTGCCAAAAGGGCCTGCAGCACACTGCAGGGCAGCGGGCGTAATGGGGGCATCCCCATCCCCTTCTATTGGTGTGCGCTGCGCTATATCTAATATAGCGCACAGCGCATACCAAAACAGGCTAGTGGGGCCTAGCCCTTATAATTTTTGCAGGGAAAAACTGAATGGAATAATTTAAGAATGAAAAAATCAAGTTTTGTCATATATATAGAATAATTCTCTGGAATACAATTAATAATATCAACAGTTTAAAATTATATTTTGTCATTAATATACATGTATGTTGGAATGCTAAAATTGAGGAAAACAAAATATCTACTGACCACTTGGTTAAAAAAAAACTAATAAAAATGTTTCAGCAATGTTGTTATAAATTATCTGTAGCCATGGAAACCTATCATGACATTACAATGCACAATCATGTTCTACCAATTAGATGTTATTTAACTATAGTTATCCAGTAAAATACTGACATCTGATTCATTGTTGAAAATTAATAGCATTTGCAAATGGTTCCACCTCTTTTTTCATTAGCCCATAATATTTAAAAGAAAAAGAACTTTCAAAATGAAAATGTTGCTGTGTTAGAGTACTAGCCCTTGTGTTTTTAACAATTTTAATATATTTCAAAAATAATCATTTGGCTGTATTTAAGGAACTAGCCCTTGTGTTTTTAACAATTTTAATATATTTCAAAAATAATCATTTGGCTGTATTTAAGGAACTAGCCCTTGTGTTTTTAACAGTTTATATTTTTTGGGTAAAAAAAACAGCTTTATGTAAAACTGAATGGAATAATGCACATTTTTATAAAGAAAATATCTGTTGTATTCAATTAGATCAACTGGACTTGAAATGTAGTTCTTGAAGACGTTTCGCTAGTCATCCGACTGGCTTTCTCAATTCAGAATGACTTGTACAAGAATCTGTGGCACTTATGTACCCTGGAAATTCCCAATTAGCATATCACAGCCAGGTGTTAAGGGTGTGATAGGATAGTGACTAAGAGGTGTTATAGGAACGCCCAGAGTAAGGTGTTAAAACAGCATTGTACATGGCAGACAGTTGGTGTCGAACCCCCCCACCTCTATTTAGGCTTGGTTTCTTTATTTTCACATAAATGGCCTCCTTAACACCTCTCTTGAACCAGTCACGTTCCTTCGCCAGTATTTGAATACGTTCCTTCGCCAGTAATTGAATACAACAGATATACCATGACCTGGATGAATGAGAACCTTCACAAGCATATTTATAAAGAAAAGTTTTATCAGAAACCCTACATATATATTAAGAAAAAAATAAAAAACCTTGGGCCATATTTATAAATGCGCAGTATTGCACATTAGCGGAACAGGGAGAGAAAGAAACCTAATTTATTTATCTGTGTGACATTTTTCCTACGAAAAGTAATGAACACTTTTAGGGTTATTCAATTAAAATTCTTTATGTTTAAAATGGTGCCAATATTCCCCCAACCAGTCAGATCTTATTTAACATTTGAAAGCTAACTTTTGATTGGTTGGGGCTAAATTAGCACCATTTTAAACGATAAGAACTTTTATTGAATAACCCTAAAAGTGTTTATTATTTTCCTTAGGAAAAATGTCACACAGATAAATAAATGTTAGAATTGGGTTTCTTTTTTTTTAATTTAATCTGAAAATTAAAGGCTACTATTCATGGTGATATAATACTTTATTGTAATATTATAACAGTTATTATTAGTTTTCAGACCATAAAATACCCACAAAATTCTCATAAAACCCCAAATGGAAATAAAAAGCAACTAAGTATAACCAGAAATGATAAATTACAATTCCCCCAATATTCTGCTGGGTAAATACAATTAAAGGACAACTAAAGCCACAGAACAACACAGAACAACACTGAACAAGAAGGCAGCACACCCTGATATATCATCAGTAATCTGTGTCTTACCTCTTATTTTGATATGGGTACCAGGAAATTTACCTAAATAACATATGGTTTGTGCTTTACTTCACAGCATTCTAATATCACACAGTATGGTCAATGGCCATTATGTTCTGCACATGGCAGAAACTTGGTCAGATCCTGGAGTATAAAAAAATTGGATTTAGTTCTCCTTTAAAGTTCATTCAATTAAAAAAAACTTCATAAATGCAGATATCCTTTAAAAAGCCAGTGTAATTTCCATTGGCTGGCATGTCATCAGGAACAGTCATGTCCAACTCTTGAAGGATTATGCTTATCATATGTTGTTTGAAATTCTTATTTTTATTTCTTTGCTTCTCTTCATGCTGCATAACTGCAATGGGGTCAAAATTCCAGTGTTTACGGAATTTGGTGGGCAAGGTAATCTTTTACGTAGTTTATTGGTTGTGCCTGAAATGATTTTTCAAAATGACATTGTCTTACATATAAACTTACATACATACGTAATATTTTCTTTGTACATATGAATGTTTAATGTAAATTAATCTGGGACAGTGTAAGAGAGAATTATATGCCATGCTTGGCTGCCCATAATCCCTTACTTCATTCAAAGAGTAATAAAAAATGAATGCATTACACAGTTTACACGCAGTTATTCTGAATTTGTAAACATTTCCCACATTTCCACCAGTGTCACTGTCAACTTATCCACTATGTATAAATAACTCTCAGGGTTATTTACCCCAACCAATCATATGTTAGCTTTCAAATGCTTCATAATATCTAATTGGTTGGGGTAAAATTAGCACCATTTTTAACAATAAGAATTTTTTTTAAATCTCCCTGTCTGTGTTTTAAAATTCAAAATCTCCAAAATTTTAGCTATGCCCAGCAAATAAGCCACGTCTATGCACAAAGCCACACCCACTTTAAAGTGGTGCGTTACGCGTGCCAAACCTTCCACCTACAGACGGCATCCAAAAGTTCTTTCAGGTGACAAAAACCTTAGGAACAATCCTGCATTAAAGTCATTCTTCATAGCTTTTATTTATTATGTTGCATATTTCCATACTAAGCTTTGTTGATATGTTCTTCTGCCTTTCTTCTCTGTTTCCCCCATATGTATCTATTATTCCTCCCCTGTTAGGACTGGCTGTTCTTATACACACAGATGGAATCATTTTTAAGTTTGCAGTCTCCATTTACCTTACGTGAAGACAGACCTAGAGCAATCTATGCAAAATAATGAATCCAGCAACTCTTCTAAACATGCAATTGCAAACCCAATTGTTGTAAAAAAAATAAAATAAAGACAGTTTAAAATCACATTTGTTGCTTTATGTAGAAAACAATCCATTCATTGCTGAAGAGAGCTGCGGATAGGCCCTCCTCTGTTTTCACACCATTGGAAAGAGATTTATTGTAAGTCCCAAACAGTGAAAGGTTAAATGAAAGCACAGAACAGATGAGTCTGTTGGCAGAGATGCTATTTTCATTCTTTCATAGTCTGTTTTTAGTATACTGCCGTTCCTTCTCTAGTTCCATCATTTCCTTTTCAAAGCCGTCTTTCTGATTTTTATGAGCTACAGTATTCTAACTTTAGGTCTACAGTATGTGCATAGATGGCTCTAGTAATTTCCATTCTCTGTAATATCGCATATAAGTTATTGCCTCACTTGTTCAGCTTTTAGAAGCCAGCTCATAATAAAGAATGAATAAAAGACATGATCAAAATTCGTATGACTTCAAAGTAAATGTTGAGCACCCAGCATTACCCATCAGTGTGGAAGCGTTAAAGGACAAATAATCCTCAAAACAACACTGACGTAGAAGGCAGAGCACCATAATATTAAAGCAGTAACCTTCTCTTTCCACATGTGCAGTCCTAAGTTACTGCAGTAACTTGTTAGCGTTGGCCACACCCACTAGTAGTCTCTAGCCAATCCTGTAAGGCTGGGTACACACTGCAGGATTTTTTGTTCCGAGCGAGCGCTCAGCCAGGACAAATGACTGTCATTCCTGGCAATAGTGGCCGCGGCTGACTGTGTGGCCCCATAGGGAACCGCACGATCGGCCTTGATTTACCGACATGTCTGATTGTCCGTTCATCTGATTCGGACAAACGGGCAACCGAGGTAGGTCGCTGTCGGCTACAAATATCTTCTGGTGTGTACCCAGCCTTATAGTACAGATTAAAAGCAAGTGACTGAAGTCAGGGGGCATAACCAGACAGAGCACATACATGCAATTATCTTTCATAGTTCTTCTGGAGGTTACATGCCATTTATTAGCATTATATTTTACAGTTTATTGGGTGTGGGGTTTGTTTTCAGATTATAGTGTATACAAAATTGGGTTTAGTTCTCCTTTAATTAATTAGTAGTTTGCCTCAGTGATAGGTTTCTGCAGTAAGTTACAATTATGGATGTGATGCATTAAGGAAAATGTTTATGGGCCAGCTCTAATGTTGATGGATGTTGACATTCCAGATCTATAAAGAAGTAGGAGATACAGATTGAAAAATGTACTCCTCCAACACTCAAGATGCATCACATTTTGTGACACAATGCTAAGAGGTTCCAGATGTGGGAGCCATCACGTGATGAACAGCGCTCACTAAAGAATGTAAGAACTGCAGCGTTGGTGTTGCAGCTGGTTACAAACCAAACAATTGGTCCTGGAAGGATGAAATTAAAAGATAATCCTAATGGGACAAGGAAATGTTTCCTACAGAGAACATTAAACCATTAAGTCCCCTAAATGGCTTTGTCTAGAAATGAGGAACCTCATGCATAGAACATAGAGCATCATCATCTGCATTATAGCCCCTGCCCCATAACGTCTAAATAATTTTTAAAGCTAGCCACAAGCCAGAAAATGCTTTTTTCTCTCTTTAAGGTGTTCATAGGTAGAGAAAAAGGACAGAAAATGGTTACAGTTCTGTAACAAGCTTCAGAAAGTATAGTTTTTTGGGGGTGGGGCTTCTTACCCAGCACATCACAAGTCAGGAAAAACAAGGAACTGTAACTTTACAAGCCTATAACTTAAGAGAACTGTGTCCCCATACAAATGGCCTTTATTAAAAAGAGCACATGCCTACTTTTAAAATGACTCTAGGATCATGCTTCTAGCTGCAGCAGCCGTATAAAGGGTATTTTTTCCTGCTAGAACTGTGATCTGTGACTGTTACATTATCAGCACCTCTATTCTACACCCAAGTTTAAAGTTGGAGCATGCCCACTGCTGAGACAGAGCGTCACAAGACCCACTCCCAAACTTATAACGCAGCTTATAACACAAGACTGTTACAGAGTCAGAGACGTCTGGAAAATTTAACTTTTCAAACATAAAACCCAAGATATATCATCCTAGGCTTTTTGGAAAGGTATGTAATAGCTATTTTTAAAAGACACTTTGATGGAGAACATAATTGCCCTTTAAAGAATGAGGGTCGACTAGTTTTTAAATCTAAAGATCCATTAGCACTCTAAATAAAATAAAGATATACATTTAAATTTTGTTTGTCATCTCCCTATCTAAGTGATGATTAGGTATCCAGTTATGTGGTTTAATTAATTTAATTATTTGTAAAGGAGCAGTATCGCTAAATTGTTATACATACAACAAACAGATTTTTCGGCGTGTTGGTTGGTCGGGCTGAAAAATATATGCTGATATCACGTTGGCATAAAAAAAAAAAAAAACACCGCAGACCGTGTGCCCTCCTATGGACCAAACTATTGGTTGCAGCAAACTGTTGGCCTGGACAAAAAATCTGCCCAGCCTCACACTTTTGGACTCTCCTGTAGCAGTCCTCTTGAATACCATCGAGTTCTTTAAAAAAACAAAAAATACAAATAGCACATCTATCATCTATTATATAAGGGATAATACCATTCCATATAAAAGCACGAGGCCGCAGGCCAAGTTCTTTTACACAGGGCATATTTTATTAAACTGTAATGGGGCATATTATTTCTTAAGGTATTTATTTTTAAAAAAATGTCTTTAGGATGTGTGTTTTAAAGGGCATGTCCACCCCTTTTCTAAACTTTTCATAAATTGTAGGGCTTTCTCCCCAGCCCCTACAGCCCCAACCCAGCCCCAACCGCATTATTATTACGTTCAGAAAGTCCCTCGATCTTTAATCTTCCCTCTATTCTCCGCCGCACTGTCCTGGCCCTCTACATGCATGAAACTGCAAGCAGGGGGCCGGACCGGCAGCTGTGTCCGTGATTGGCTGAGAGGCAGCCAATCACTTACGTGGTTGCCGGCAGTTCAAAACGCCGGGGGAGGGAGGGAAGATAAGTAAAGATTGGGGGACTTTCTGAACATAATAATGATGCGGTTGGGGTTGGGGGAGGAAGCCCTACAATATATGAAAAGGGATTTACACTAGGGGGAGGGAGCTGAAAATGAGCAAGCCAAAATACCTCTGAGAGGACACCTCAAAGGAGGAAACAATTTCCCTCCCTGCAGTGCTCCTGGTGGTCAGTTTTCTGGACTTGGGAGGGACATTACAGGAGAACCATTTGGAGCTGGGATGTAAGGTAAGGATTTTATTACACTACACAGTGGGGCCAGTAGTGGAGGAAATTATAATTTTGGTGGTGGAGATACCCTTTAAGTGCACCTCCCCATTCACTTTACATGCAGTGTGTCAGACATAATAGTTAATATATTCTGAAATGTACATGTAAATTAAAATAGGACACAGACCTGGGTTTTATCATCTAACATCCAAGGAGCCACAGGGTTAATCATTTTTTTTTCAGAGGGAGTATGAAATGTATGATCTCTCCATGTCTGAGCTGATAGTTTAGCCCGGGAGAGACCTAGATTTTGTATCTATGACTCTCTCCCTGTGTACACTATCAGCTCAGACATGGACAGATCATACATTAGATTTTCCTCTAAAAGAATATGATTAACCCTGCGGCTCCTTGGATTTTAGAAGATAAAGCCCAGGTCTGTGTCCTATTTTTACTAACATGTACATTTCGGAATTCATTGGGAATAATGTGTGACGCTCCATGTTATTCTTATAAAAAACCTTTTAGCTACGTAGCCAAGAGGTTTTTATAAGAATATATTCCACTGCACCTCCCCATTCAAGGTCCATAGCCTTATGTATTATATATTTATAGCACCCCTTATTTCTATGCCACATTAACTATCCTGTCTCAAGAGTCAAGCCTTTTCTGAATTTTTTGATAATTTTTGTTAGCCTTTTTTCTGTATTTTTTTCCACTTTATACAGCAATTACTGCCCCCTATACTTTATACAGCAGTTACTGCCCTCTAATAGTTTATACAGCGATTACTGTCCCCAACACGTTATACATCAGTTACTGACCCCCTTTATTTTATACAGTGATTACTGTCCCCAATGTTTTATACATCAGTTACTGCCCCCCTATACTTTATACAGCGATTACTGGCCCCTATACTTAACATGAATAAACTCCTCTCTCATCTTTTGGGTCCTGATCTTCTGTTCAGATTGAAATTCTGCTTTCTGTTGAAGCAAAGCAGCTTTAAGCATTCACAATCCCATAAGCATTCACCCTCCCAGACCTGCCAGTTACTAGCAACATTGTATTGACTACTAATGATTAGCAAGTTCTGCTCCTGAAGTAGACAATGTTGCTAATGCTGGCAAGTCTGGGAGGGGGAGTGTGAGTGCTTAGAGCTGTTTCGCTTTAGCAAAATTTCAAGCAGGATAGGAGATCAGGACAGGCAGTGGAGAACAGTTGCAGGGTATGCCTGCTTTTTGAGCCCCTAGGAAGCTCAGGCCCGGTACAGGAGTACCTTCTATAAACCTCTGATGGCAGCCCTGTGTACAGACCAACATGGGTTTGCTCAGCCATAGTCAAATAGTAAAACCTTTAGTGCTATAAAGACTATCCTAGACTATAAAGATTCTTGAAATGTTTCAGTTATTCTGTTCTTCTAAGTAACCCACGCAATTAAGCAATTTAGAGGAAAAAGACAAATTATCCTTCAGTAAGGTTACAGGTTGAAAAATGGCATCAGTGATCAAAGGTGCAGATCAAGAAAGAAAACCCAGCACAACATAACACAACACAAAAAAAATGAATATACTGTATCACTCTCTAAGATGCAGCATTGCATTGTAGGTCAGATTTTCAAGTCCCATCTAAATTAAAAGCCTAGCCTTCACCCCTCTGGATTAAAAACAATTTTTAAATTTGCCCTTCTGAATGTCAGTTTGTTGTGTAGTTGGTTTTAATTAGATGATTTAAATTCACCTTATATACACACATGAGATAAAGATTGTTAAATTGATCTTTAGACAATCTTTATCTACACACAGTCTGCTTGGCACTTGCCAAGTATTCTGTTCTGTTCAGTTCTATGAGGTTTAAGCACACAGGATTAACATTTTGGGGTCAATAACTGTTTTCCTAATGACTGCTTAACAATGTTGAGCGGTTGATTGGAAAAACAAAGATCGGGCCAGGTGGAAAATTTTACACCGACCCAACTTCAGTCCCCATCTGTGGAAAGATTGAAGCTTCAAGGTGAGGAACTTTAATCGATTCTTCCAAACATTTTTGGATTGTTGCATTCAATCAGACATCCGATCAGAAGTACATCTTGATGTGTATGGTTAGCTTTAGTGTTGGGGGACCCTTGTGGCTCCCTAACATTGTTAAAGGGCATGTCCACCCCATTTTTCAACTTTTTTTCTGTAGTGTAGGGCTCCCTCCCTTAACCCCAAACTCTATAGTAGTTTTCTGCAAAACTATATGGACTCGGCCAGGCTCCTGGTGGTCACTTTTTGGAGCTTTGGAGGGACATTACATACATACACATACAGGAGCAGGGATGTAAGATAAGGATTTTACTATACTACACAGTGGGGTCAGTAGTGGGTTAAGATATAGTTTTGAGGGTGGACATGCCCTTTAAGCAATCCTGCATGATGGATCACTTTACAATGGACAGTTCATCATTTATTGGCTACTTTCGACAATAATTATCTGATGTGTGAAAATAGATTCTTAAATTCTGCTAATTCATGACCCTTTATTTATTTATTTACGTTTACCTGCCAACTTTGCCTTATATTTACCGGCATCTGCTTTCTTAAATAGATTTCAAGCTCCGTGTTAAAACCACTGCAGCTCTAGATATATCATGGTTTCATAGTTTTTACTTTTATCTTAAAGAGATACTCCCCCAACTAAAATTTGCCCCGCTGTGTAATGTTAAAAGATCCTTACCTTTCTCTTCTGCTCCTTATGGTTGGCCTGCAGGGTCTGATAAAAGATCAGGAAGAGTAGGAGCCTGTCTGTGAGTATATGCCACTTCCTACTCTTCTTGTGTAGTGGAACTTTCCTGCTCCCTCCCCCTCTCTCTGGATCCCTTTGGCGGCTGCATGGTCTGAGAAATAAAAAAAAATTGGATAAGATAAGGCTATCACCCCCAACACTAAAGCTATGTTTAAAACACCTAAATCAGACCCTAAATGTACTTACCCATGCTTGTTCCCTTGGCTCCTTCTGCTGCTCTTTTGCACAAAAGCAGCAGAGGAGGACGGACAGGGGGGCTGATTTAGGTGTTTTAAACATAGTGTTAAGGCTGGGTACACATGGAGGGACTATTTGTCCCGGGACAAATGTCCGTCGGTGGCGGCGAATTTGCGAACGATCGACCATGCAGTCCCATAGGGAGCCTTACTATCGGGATTTTCCAACACGTCCATTCGTCTGATCCGGATGAAAGGACAACCAAGGTCGGTCAGGGCCGACCGCCCCACACCAGGAGGTATTCTCAGCCAAAAATATCTTCTGGTGTGTACCCAGCCTTAAGCTAGGTACACACCTAGCAATTTTTCTTCCTGACCGACCGTTCGATACTTTTGAACGGTCGGCCAGGAGGAAGGACTGTCAGTCGCGGCAAAAGCAGCCGCGTCCGATAGTCACCGCGACCGATCGTGTGGTCCATAGAGGACCGCATGATCGGACGAGGTTTTCCACCCTGTCTGATCGTCCTTTCGTCTGATTCGGACGAATGGTCGATCGGACATGGGCACATTCGGATGCGATAATTTCGGTCCGATTGACCGATACACTGAACTATCGGTCGATTGGACCGAAATATCTCATCGTGTGCACCCACCTTTAGAGTTGGGAGGGAAAGCCTTATTCCTTTTTTTTTGTTTTGTTTTGGTGGTAGAGAAACCCTTTAATTCTTTTTTGTCTAAAGTCTTAGCTGGGTTTAGTTTCCCCTTTTAGAGAAAGAATTCTATTGTTATTTTATATTTTTTATTCATTTTTCTGTGTGCCTGTCTTATTCAATTGCAATTAACTTTCACAGCAAGCATAAACAGTGCAAAACCACAGAATACTACAATGTATTAAATATTCAGTTCTGCGTTTGTTCAGAACTGAAAAATAAACTTTTATAATATAGTGTTAACTAATGTATGTATTCTTATTATACTGCCACTTTAAAATCCTGTCTTTTTTGGACCTTCTGTGCATTATGGGGAACAGAGTTGATTAAAAGGTTTAAAAAAAAAAAAAGACTCCCTTATTCTTTCTCAATACCCATTATTTCATTGTTCTGCTCAGTTAGCTGCTAAAACCAGCAAGGCTTAAAGGATAACTATGCCAAAAAATTCATCACACTTTCCACTTATTTTGTAATTTCTTGAGTTTGAGCACCCTGTAATTTGGCCACAGCCAGTGGGTACATACTAACCAGGTGCTGTGCATACTAATGAAATAAATACTTCCCTCTAAATCTGGACAGTATGGGGAGAATTCATCAGATAGCAAAAGGGTTTTAAGTAGTTTTCTCAGTAACAATAAAATGAAGAGAGAAATTAAGTTTTTTTTTAATGATACTTATCCTTTATTTGTTCAATAGTTACTCTGGGCTGTTTTTTTTAAACCCGCAGTATCTTACACTAGCATTGTGTAACATTAGGGGAGCAGTTGCTCATTCACAGCAATGGTCTTTAAAGGACCGCTTTTTGCTATTATAATCGATAGCGTGTGGTAGTCCAATTTTACAGCAGCTTTCCTGTTTCTGACCATGATCGTAAAAAATACAGATGCAGTTGTAAACACAACCTCATTAAAGGAAAAATAGAGATATTTCACCTTTAGGAATACGCCCCCTTGTTTTAAGTGTTACACCTACCCTTAATACCAGCAGATGTTTCATCCAACACAGGGATGTTCATTTTTAGAGTTTAGATGACCCACCTCAATGGTTGTTCTGGGCTTCAAGATCATATTGCAGCATTGTTTAAGGGTATGTGCACTGTTAAAAAACAACTTTATCTTACTGGATATCTGTGGCTTTAAATATAAGGGGTTGGTTCTGTTGTTGTGGTTCTTGTGCTTTTCAAATGGCCGCACTATTATCTGGCACAGAACATTTTGGAGATCTGGAGAATCCTGTGGGGGCAGTCCTAAAAACAGGATTAGGGTGTTGGAGGAAGCCAGCCACATACAAGCAGCAAAGGTAGGGTATGGGAGGGTAATAGAAAAAAAAAAAAAAAAACCTTTAGATTTAAAACTACAGCTATCCAGTAAGGTAAAGTTGTTTTTACAGTGTACATACCCTTTAAAGTAGTCCCAGAGAATCTGTAAACCTGCTGTTTGATGTCTAGTGATATGGATTAGGTAAGATAGAACAAGGTGTGGACAGGAGTAAAGCTGGGTAGACATATGATAAAGAGACAATCCCATTGGTACCACCGGTTTGGCCCTTTAACGGTAACGCGTGAACATCTGTAACCAGCATTTCTGAAGCTGACTCCAAATGTTCGTCGGTATCGGAAATGCTTGTTATGAATGGAAAATTTTCCTTGGCCGAGGTCGGCCCCCAGTACTTAAAGGGCAACTAAAGCCACAGAACAAAACTGAACCAGAGGTCAGGACACCTTGATATAAAACCAGTAATCTGTGTCTTACCTCTCATTTTGATACAGGCGCTGGGAAATTTACCTAAATAACATATGGTTTGTGCTTTACTTCTCAGCATTCTAGTATCAGACAGTTTGGTCAACGACCATTATGTTCTGCACATGCTCAGTCCTTTGCTATGGCAGAAACTTGTTACAGTTGGTCACACCCATTAATAATCTCTAGCCAATACTTTTACAGGACAGATAAAGCAAGGAAGCATGTGACTGAGATCAGGAGGTGTGGCCTGACACTGCACATACACACAGATACTTCATACAGTTCTTAACAGGCTTTGATTTACTTTTAACAGAGTTTACTAAAGTGGCATTTTATAGTTTATTGGTGTTTTTAGGGGGGTTGTTTTCAGATTCTGGAGTATAAAAAATTGGGTTTAGTTCTCCTTTAAGTATCCTGAGTCGCCCGCGATCGCTGGGTGGATGGATGTCATGAGCTATTTCTCTACATACTTTATATAGGGAGAACATTTGTGACTGTCCACATCTTCCAAAGATTCTGTCTGTCATTTTTGAAAGATTGGTACTGTGTATACGGTCTGTCATTTTTGAAAGATTGGTACTGTGTATACTCAGCTTTAGAGAATACATAGTGTTGGAGATTGAATAAAGACATATGTCCATCTAGTCCAACCTTTTTTAGTAATGACAAAATAAGGACCAGAAGAAGCCCAGTGTAATAACAATGGAATCAAGCATCTCCTGCACTGCAAGTCTGCAACCCCCCTGTTGTTGTGAAGTGCAACTCTAGACCCTCCATCTAGAGAAATGGTTCCTATTTTACCTTCACAATTTCAAATGCTGTTTATAAATACCGTAGGACAAGTGGGTAATTTTTTCATGCTGCAGCATTTGTGAAAAATGCTTCTAAGGGTAACATATCACATATTAGATAGAATGTCATACATACTGATTGGATACTACTGGAAAGAAATAACATAAATGTAAGACTGAAGATTAAGATGCCTTTTTGCTATCATCTACTAATACATTATTAAACAGAACATTTAAACACATTCCTGAATGAAAAAAAGGTCAGAGCAGTCATTTACATTTTATTAAAGAAATTGCAAGTCACCCGAAGCAGTTTGTGCTGAGTATTTTTCATTTAATTCCACGAAGGGTAATGTATTAATTCATCTATGCATAACAAAATTATATGTACAGTAAGATTGAGTTAATTCTTGGCACAGGAAACTGTTAACAGATAATTTGATTGTGGACACTGTTGATCTCTATTAATAGACCAGAGTTCATATTCTTAATAGAAACTGATGATATACACAAGGACTTGGTTAGATCATGGACATAATGAAATAACTGCAAACAGATTGTTCAATTATTGTTTGTGTATTGCATGTTCATAAACAAAAGTCAATTCCCAGGAATTTTGAGAACTGAGATCAGGGATTAGAAACATTTTTATAATCAAATAATATTCTTGTGCAAGAACCACTTAGAACACTTTTTTATTGGGTTTTTTAAATTATTTTTTTAAAGAAGGACATAAAGGTGTGTATCATGATTCCTAGCTGATATGCACTGAAATCTTTCATAAGGAAAGCCTTGCGGTTACGGCCCCATCCCTCCATCTCCGTGAGTACAGGGATATTCCCAGAAATTTATCTCTGAGACATTGCGTCTCAGACACAGTGCCGCATGTACCATAAGGCATGGTGAGTCATGTAACTTAGGCGGCAGCCTTGGCCAGGCGGATTATCAGCGGCCAAAAAAAAAATCCTTAACTGTCGGCTGCCACGGCGGTGATAATGCATGTATGTGGTCATGGGGGGATGCTGGGAGATATTGGTGAAGGATCTCTGTATAGGGAGGGATTAGGGGTATGTGGTCATGGGGGGATGCTGGGAGATATTGGTGATGGGTCTCTGTATAGGGAGGGGTTAGGGATATGTGGTTATTGGGGGCTGAAATCTTGGCCAAATCTTTTGGCTAAAATCTTTTATACTACAGTATGGTATTTCTAATGTATTGTAACAGTTGTACCAACATGTACAATAAAATACGTTATTTTGATTTGAGCAACAAAGCTGGTAACACAAGCTGTTTGAGAAAGGGATGTAATATATGTTTCTAGTAATTTACATTATTGCTAATTGACTGTCTGATGAATTGCTTAAATACCTGTGTGATAGGAAGTAAAACAATCGTAAATGGTAGCCACGCCCACAAACAAAACCACAACCACTTTACCATGGCGGTGACTGCGCGCTTCGCACGCTGCCTACAGATCGACACATGCAGTATTCAAAAGTTTGGCTCAGGCAGCAAAACCCCTAGTGGCCCTGCTCAGACAATCACTGATGCCGCTGCCGGTCCAGCCCCTTCTGCTGCTGCCGTGCACAGAAAAGTAACTCAGCAGCAGCAGAAGACAGCCAAGAAAACAAGGGCTGGTAAGTATACTTACAAGCATACAAGAATTTTAACCTTTTGAGGTCAAGGTTGGCGAGGTGGGGGGAAATTAGCCTATAAACAAATTTTAGTTTTTTAGTTTGGGGGTTGGCATTTTTTTACATTAGAAAAGTGGGGCCCAACCTGACTCAGACTGAGGATACATTAGTGGCACCCAATATAGTGACCCAACTATTTAGTGGCCCAACCAAGCCCGGTCCCACCAACAGACCCCTGGGATGCAATGTTTCCCAAAAAGATCACATACTTTAAAAAAATATTTCCAAATTCACACTATGCTACAAATATTGGACCTGTTTGTTTTGCACATAAACTATGATGTTGCAAACTCAATTCATTGATGGAGGATTAAGAAATAAGTACTGTGAAGCAGGGTGTGTGTGGCCGAACAAGGGATAGGAAGGACCTGTCTATATACTTTCAATAATTAGAAGCCTAGTGCACGTCTAATTAATTTGCTTACATTTTACTTTACCATTGTAATGCGACTTAAAAAGCCTGCCCTTCTCTCTAGATAAATTAAAGCAATTAGTTCAATAACTTGGCCAAATTATTTTAAGCCCAGCAACCACTTCACAGTTTGCTTTATTCTGCTGGGTCCTAACGTTTAACCTTTTTTACCTTAGTAACTTTTTACTACTAGATAGTTTTATGGTAATGTACAGTAGCTCAATACTTAATTATCCCTTAAGCACAGGTACCCCAATCTTCACCGTTTTCTTCCCTTATAGCAAAGCCCCTGTTTGCCAGAACACTTTGGACACCTTACTAGGCAAGGTTGCCCCCATGAGTTAGAACACAAGGTATCTGTGCTGAGGCCAGGGATACTGAGAAAGAGCAAATCAAACAAGACAAAACTTGGCAGTACCAGCTGGGAAGCTGAGGGCAAGGACAAATAGCATAGTACAGAGGGGAGGACAGAGACGAACAGTCCCTGAGCCAGTAAGCCAAACAAGGTACCAGGGAAGAAGAGAATAGCGGAGTTGGGAAACAAGCAAAGGTTATAACAGACAGAAAACAGTCGTAATCAGGGTAAGCAGAGTTCAGAAACTGGAATTTCAAATCCAAAAATCACAAGGCGAACCACAAGCTATGACAGGCAATGAAGAAACAGAAAAAAAAGGCAAGACAGACCAATCAGAACAAGAATGTGACAGAAAAGGAATAGCCCCAACCAATCAAATCTTATTTAACATTTGAAAGCTAACATCTGATTGGTTGGGCCAAAATTATCACCATTTTTAACGATAAAAAGTTTTATTGAATCTCCCTGATTTTTTTCAAGCTGAAATCTATGAAAGATCAATGGTGCAAGGGTTGGAAAATCATCAGTCTATATTTCCTTAATTCTGTCGGTCAGCCTGAAACATTGGTGGCATTTTTTTGCCCACTGCCAACTGATATTGGACATTCTTTTGTCCTTATTGAATAAAAAGACAATTGGACATGTTGGTAAATCACTGCTGATTGTGCAGTATCCTGTGGACAATCGGTCACAGTGAAATGTTTGTCATAGCTAATTTTCCTGTGACAGATGCTATTTTGGCCCAGCTAGCCAGTCGTTAGGGGCTAGCCAAAAATCTGCTGTGAAGGCAACATCTAGTCAGGATCCAAAGACTGGTACAGATGAATGTTTGGTCCCGATCAACTGCCAGGACAAATATTATATTAGCAAAAATTGGCTGTAATTTCTGACCAATAAGTACTTAGCATCAGATCTCCTTCTTTGTTTATTTTTGGACTACATACTTTGTACCACTGGAAACAGCATCCACGTTGGAATATGGGTTTTTTTTTCTAGGTATTAAACCATGCGTTCACTACCAGCTGTAAATACAGTGCTTAATGTATGTATAAATAATCCCCATAGCCAGGCATTGGAACTTTGCCTATATATTAAAGGGCATGTCCACCCCCAAAACTATAATCCCCCCCACTACTGGCCCCATTGTGTAGTGTAGTTTAATCCTTACCTCACATCCCAGCTCCATATGGTTCTCCTGTAGTCCCCCCCAAAGTCCCAAAAAATTGCCCACCAGGAGGATAGCAGAGTCCATATAGTTTGGCATGCGTACTGCAGCCCTTCTCCCCCTCCCTCCCCCTCCCTCCCTCTCAGGATTCCCTTCCCCTAGCGTAAAACCCTTTACATATATGATTCCCCCTGTCCCCCCAGCCCCAACCGCTCCATTTTTATTTTTAGAAAGTGTCCCAAACTTTACTTACCTTCCCTCTTCCCCCCGCCGCAATGAACTCCCAGCAGCCACGTCTGTGATTTGCTGCCGCTCAGCCAATCACAGATGCGACTGCCGGTCCCGCCCCTCTGCTTGCATTTTCTTGCAAGCAGAGGGCCGGCAGCGCGGCGGAGGAAAGAGGGGAGGTAAGTAAAGTTTTGGGGAACTTTCTAAGAATATAAATAGAGCGGTTGGGGCTGGGGGGACAGGGGTAATCATATATCAAAATTTTTTTTAAGGGTGGACATACCCTTTAATCTAGGGGTGAATTCCATCGATCCAATTTATTATTTAGATTACAGAAAGTCTGCATCCATGTAAAACTCCTAGAGTAAAGCTCGGCACATTTAATAAACTAATAGGCTCGTAATTCCATAGAAAGAATAAAAACACTAGTGTATTTAAGAGTGCTTTCATTTTATTTTCAAAGTTAATCGCAAAAAGGCAATTTAAAATGCTTTTGGAATAATTATTTTATAGCACATTGAGCCAAAAGTTACGGTCATTACCCATGAGAAAAATAAGCTATAAAAAATTATGCTTCTAATAACTTCTTTACCAAAATGTTTTACTCTTTTAATTCTATATGTTGTTTTTTTAATCAGGTAACAGCAGGCAGTTTTATGTAGTACAAGAAAGACTGTCTGGACTCTGAATGGGAAAGTGCAGAGCATAATGATTTTTGTAGGGATCCTTTAATCCTAGCGACATAAAAACTGCAGTTCCCAGCAATCATTGATAGCCTTTGTTGGACGTTGGATAAAGAAGCAACAAATATACTGTGGCTAAAATGGAAATAATCAGGTTTTATTATTTTTTTTATTATTATTTTATTTTAGGTACAACACCAGTGCAGAGGCATTGACCTATTATTAACGTTAGTCTTAAAGGAACACTAAACTAATAAATCCTTAAAGAATATAGTGTTTTTTTTTGATAATGCTTGAATGTACAGTAGTTGGTGGCCACGTTTCTGTGTGCATCCACACATATGGCATACTGTTTGATTCAGGACATGTGGGAGATTGACATTAAGTGAGTTTTTTTATTTGTGGGGGCATTTCCAAGGTTAGGGGCTGTTTCCCTTGAAAAAGAGTACGCTTTTCAAATTACAGTGCACTTTGATTTTTTTCTTGTAATTGAACTGGCGCATGCATCCCATTTGAGTTAGTTATGGTGGCCATGTCTCTGTGTGCACCCACGCATATGGCATACCGTTTGATTCAGGACATGTGGGAGATATTTAGTGGGTTTTTTTGCTTGTCAAGTGGGTTTAGGTAGGATTTCAACCTTTGAATAATCTTACTTTATTTTGCACAAAATCTCCGAAAAGCATGGAGCTCTTTGGATTACTGCATCTGGAATTCTTTTATGTATGTATGAAAGCTTGGCACCGTAACGTAGCTGAAGGTGTGTAGATTCCAAAAATATATAGTTCGTCTGCTTGCAACAAATGGAAAATGACATTTCTGGAGAAAATGTAAATGATACCACAAGAAGCCATTACAACAGTAAAGCATCCGGATATATTCTTTGTGGGGGTTGCTTCACATATATTTCTCTAGTGCAATCCAGCCAAAATTTGTTCATAGAGCACGTTATCACAAAGAAAAGTAGGGCAAATGGTTTAAAGATCGTAACATTAAAATTGAGAACCCATGGCCAGTAAACATCCAAGTTATTAAAAACAGGTGGACAAACAGAAGCCCACAATTTGTGATGAACTAACAAGGCAAGAATAAAACAAAATTTGGCCCAGAAGTAGAGACAAAAGAAACTGGTGAATTTTGTTATACAGAATATATTGTAATTGACCCTACATACAATTTTTTTTAAAACATACATTTTATTTATTTGATAATAAACTGCTTTGAAACTTAAAATATTGCTATTTTTTTTTCGTTTAACCATTTAAATTTTTTTTTTACAAATGCTGAAGCAGTAGTTATTGCATTAACTTAGCACATGCTTGTAATGAGCTCACAGAGTAGGGGCATGAAATTTATGGGCAAAGGGGCAGGACTTACATGGCTTAATTTCAGCTACTGGTAATGCACTGAATTCTTGAATTCAAGATGTTGGGCCTTACATAAAATAAGGAATATGCTTTAGTGATCCTTTGCTCCTAAGGTTATTAGCATATTTGGTGGGGCTGTGGTGAATTGTTGTTGAGTAAAATTTGTGTTGAAATACAGTTATATACAGGGTGGCTGTATATTTTAAAAAGACAAGTGCCCAATATAAGTTATGTTCAAAATATAATCTTTTTCCTTTTGCATGCCCTTTTATTATATTTAATATATGGTAAAAACATTACATTTTAACTTAAATTGGGCCTTAATATTTAGTATAGTATTTGAGGTTGAATAAAGCCATACGTCCAGCCAGCAGTCCAACCTATTCAGCAATACCCACATTTCCTGTCTAACTGTTGATCCAGAGGAAGGCAAAAAAAAAAACCCCCACAAAATTTATGAAGGGGGAAAAGAAATCCTTCCTGACTCCAAGTGGCAATTGGAAATTTCCCTGGATCAACTCTACTTTATGTATCAGTACCAGTAACCTGCAACATTCCTTGTTTGCAGAAACTCATCCAGCTTTTTTTTAAACTGACCAATGAACCTGCCATAACAACGTCCACTGGAAGACAGTTCCATAACTTTAACGTTCTTACAGAGAAAAAACCTTTCCGAACTTGAAGCCCAAACCTTTTTTCTTCAAATCTTAAGGGTTGTCCATATGTCCTCTGACATGCTCTATTTAATTTTCTTTTTATATACGGAACATTGTGAGGATTGTGCAGCCACCATGTAATAGAATAGGGATTATGTTTGGGATAGACATGTCCTTTAAGATTTGAAAATATAGTAATGCAAACTGTTGATTGAATATTTTCTAATCCCAGCTTGTTTCCATAGGTAAAAAGCTGGTGAATTTCAACTGGAGCTCTTTATTTTCAACACAATAAATTTAAGACCAAGCATTTTATTACTGACCCCCGGTAGGCTTTCTGCTAAAAAGCCACCAATGAGTCCTGAATTTTTTTCCAAACTGTAAGTTTATTGTCAATTTAAAAAAAAACGTAAACAAATTTAATATGGTTTGCAGCATCAAGTAAAACCTTCAAAACGTGTAGGACCACAGGAAATTGGATTGATGTAATAAGCTTAAGAACTGCAAACAATACAAATAAATAAAAACATCCAGGTAGTACTTCTTGAAATTCACAAGGCCATGCTGTAGATATCTGTAAAAACAAAGGTGAAGACCATTACTAAAAATAATCTATATAAACTAATGTATTTAAAAACATTTTTTCTAATTTCATCAAGTAGGGTATAGCTGGATAGCCGAGGCTGTGATAGGCAACCATGGCTACTTTACAATGTGTCCTTAAAGAATAAAAACTTGTTTATAATACCTCCAGGGAGGTTTTAGGCTATGCCAATAAACACCAAACCAAGAAACTAAAACAGACTCCAGCAACTGGGACTAAATGCCCCAAATGTTTATTAGACAGCTCCCAGTACAGAAGAGACACACATTCTCTGGAATAATATGGCGATCACGCATGTCCAGCCCATGAGAACAATTTCAACATTTTACAGGATCTCTTATAGCACTGGGCTCGTCACATTAATACTGAGAGTAAGTCTCAGCTATTCTAAGTGGTGTCGCTTGACTACTATGATTTTTTTAAACAGTTGTGGGGTTCTGTTTCACACTCCTAGGTCAGATGGTTGGCCGACCCAGATCATTTAAAGTCTCTTGAGAAATAAGGATATTTAGCTCTACAACGTGGCAAACAAAATTTTTTGCATTGTTGGTGTAAGACAAACGGCATTTTAAATTCAAAAGCAAACATTTGCTAACCAGTAGAAAAGCCAGGTATAGGCTCTGAATAGAATACTTCTTCACATTCATTTTAGAATCTGTTGATGGGATCTTTGGATCCTGAGGGTCCTTTCTATACATATTCTAAGATATTTTAAACCATTAAATGTAGTATTAACAATTTATCATTTTGTAAAGTGTCTATTTAAAAAACTTTAAATACAGCTACTATACATTTATAGAAAAAATTGATTAAAGGATATATACACCTTATAAAGAACATTAGCTTAGTGGCAAGTTTTGGCTTTAAAAGTTAAGTATATTTTTCTGATGTCAATGCGCGCAAGTGTGACGTCATCGCTCCACGACCAAACACTGGGAGGCACAATGATGTCGCACATGTGCACGGTTCACGATGACATCACACATGCGCATGGTTGCGCCGATGCGCACATTAACGTCATGTCGCGTGTGGTGAACCTGAAATTACCAACTTGCAATCGCAAAAATTAACAGGCCAGGCTGGACCCTTGTGGGAGCACCAAAATGTAAGAACCCGATGGTGCTAAAGATATTAAATAGATTTGCAGTTAGTCTTTAGAAAAAAGTCTAATCTATCCAATATCTAAGTAGTGCATGGGAACCTTAAAGGATAACTATACTCTAAATTTTTATTTTTTTAAAATAGAAATTACCTGGGGCAGGGAGGTAGGATTGATTATTCCTACCTCACAATGTCATTTTGTTAAGGAGCTACAGTTACAGCACTAACAGTTTACATTTGCCAGGATAGTCCTAGACTTATCCTTCATTAAACATAGTGCTGAAGCCAGGAGGAAGACTGGCAGAATCAGTTTACTTTAGACTGATGCTCCTCACAGAAACAATATTGGGAGGTAGGGATTACTAGTCCTATATACCTGTCCCAAGTACTTTTCATTTTAACTGTATTTTAAAAATTTTTATACACACGATAGTTATCCTTCAAGACCTGGTATGCAGTGGCAGATTTGTCATATTTACCCTTAAGACTTAGGCTGGGTACACACCAGACAATATTTTTGGCTGACCGTCTGATTCACGGCACTTTCGGTCAAAAATATTGGCTGGTGTGGGGCGGGTGGTCGCGACCGTCACAACGATCGGGCATGTCAGAAAATTCCGATCGATTGTGCAGTTCTCTATGGAAACACCCGATCGATCGTTCGTAAATTCGGCCAAAGCTGAATTTGCTGCGTCCGACTGACATTTGTCCCGGCCGAGCGCTTGCTCGTAGTGAGCGCTTGGTCTGGACAAAAAATCCCTCCGTGTGTACCCAGCCTTATTGTCACAATATTAAACACTAGTCCTTTTTAAGCAAAACAATTGCTTTGTTTAATAAAATACACAACAAATTTCCAACAATACTGATCACTAAAAAAATACAAAAAATTCAGTTTTGACCAATCTTCCTATGGTTTTCCATCCAATCAAATGGACAGGGATTGAATAGGCAAAAGAGATGTTTGCTTTGTTGTAGCTTTTATTAACTTTCCTGGGGATTTAGATTTGTATAATTAGATATGTTAATCTAGATTTACCTTTGAATAAATGTTCTTCCTGTCTATGCGTGGGTTTCCTAAAAAAAAAAAGAAAAAGACCTACTATAAAGACCTACTGATTGGTTGTGTTTGCGACAAAGTAATTAGACAAAGCTCTTTGGGGCAGGGTCTAATGGGAATGGCCTAGATAATTATAAAGCTATTAAAGGGCAACTATAGTGGGGTTTTTTTTGTCTATATACAATGTACAGATCACGTAGCATAATTTGCCTTACTTTCATCTTGCTATGCGGCTCTATTACTTCACACTGGCAGAAGTTTGTACCATGCTGTTTAGTCCCCTCCCAGTCTAGTCCCCCATAAGCAGAAAACTGCTGTATGCAAAGTCCTGGCCTGCTCAAATGAAAGTACTTGAAATGAAGTGCTGACATCATGTTGACCCCACTGAACACGCCCCCTCCCTTCCAGAACTAGACTGCAAGCAATTACGGGTCTGTGGTGCAGACGCACAATGTGTACGAACGACCCGCGATGCACGATGTGTACGACCGCACCTTAAGTTACTGACCTCTGTTTGCTAGTTATTTATTATTGTACCTAAAGTTCATATCTCTTCCCCTGCTTAGCTGAGATCATAATCACTGAAGAGAGAGTCAGTGTAGCAGCAGCTGTAGTGAGAGACCTTCACAAACACAGTAAAACTGCTTGTTGTCCTGATACATTTAATTTGCTTTATTCTACATATTTCATAGATTGCACTGTATGTCTTGTTTGGTATATAGTCTGTATTAGTATTAGTGTTTAGTTGTCTATTGTGATGTGATGTCTATTTGAGTCACTGGTTTTGTTTATATATAAGATTTTTTGGGGGGAGGGTTGTTTTATAGTGTGTTATGCTCATATTGCTGGGTTAATGGTTTATTGATTGTGTTTAGCACTATAACATTTGACTGTGTGGCACATGGTGCATATAGTGTGGGTGAGAAAGTGTGTGACAGTACTGCATGGGAGCTTTGGATTGTGTGGCTGTGTGCCTTTGAGTGACAGATGAGGTGTAGCAGCTCCTACAAATCACAGCATATTTAAAGTCTTATATCTCGGGGACTATGAAGAATTTAAAGAAACTAAAAGGTACCCTGGTGGTTGGGATGACGTATAGGATATATCAGAATGAATTAAAAAAAAAAATTCTCACTATAATTGCCCTTTAAATATAATTGTAGTGCTATTAAAGAAATAAAATACGTAAAGAATTGCTACATAGAAGAAATCTATCACATTTAAAAGGTATCTGCATGATAAGGAGTGCAAAAATCACAAATACTACTTGGTAGATAGAAAATGTTCACTCTATAAATGTTTTCATCAGTGTTTAAAATCATTAAATGAGACATGCTAGTTCACAAATTCAAGTACCTCAAAACAAACACAGACACAAATAAGTTTATTAGTAATACCGATAATTAATTGGGGCATTATGGTAAACCAAAATATTTGGTTTATTACCTTAAATTGAATAAGGTTAACAAAAAAATTCTAATATATAAAACCTAGACTATACCTTTCTAAAGGACTGTAGTCCTAAAGGGCATGTCTACCTCCCAAACTATAATTTAACCCACTACTAGCCCCATTATGTAGAGATGTCCGAACTTCACAAAATCTGGTCCGCTCGAGGATCCGTGAATTTTCGAAAAAATTCGAAAATCCGCGAGCGGACCCGTTAAAATTAAAAATACCCTTGAAATAACGAGATTTTTGTATTTTCTAAAATTTTCGAATTACGAGTTTTCACGTATTTCGGGAATTTTCGAAATTACGAGTTTTCATGTATTTTCGAAAATATGTATTTTCGAAAATACAAGTAATCCTCGTAATTTAGAATATTTTCGAAAATACGTATGTAAGGAATTAAGAGAAATCCTTGTATTTTCGAAAATTTTCGAAAATACATGTTTTCCTGTATTTTCAAAAAAAATCCGCGAATCGGAAGTTCGGAAGGCGGAAAATCCGGAAAAATCCGCCGTTCGCGAACGGGATAAATCCGCGGCGGATCCGGGTTCGGATCCGCGAACCGGCCATCCCTACCATTATGTAGTGTGTAAAAATCCTCACCTAACATACCAGCTCCATATGGTTCTCCTGTAGTCCCCCCCAAAGTCCCAAAAACTGGCCAGCAGGAGGTTTGCAGAGTCCATATAGGACTCTGCCTCCTGTCTCCCCTCTGGGAGAAGTTTGGCATGCGCACTGCAGCCATTCTCCCCCTCCCTCTCCCTCACGATTTTGTCTCCCTTCCCCTAGTGTAAAATCTTTTTTATATTATGTATTGCTCCTTCCCCCAGCCCCAAACATAACTTTTATTACAGAAACTGCCCCATCTTTACCTACATGCCTCTCTCCTTCGCCTTCTGAACTCCCGGCAGCCGCGTCCGTGATTGGCTGCCTCTCGCCAATCACGGACGCGGCTGCCGGTCCCGCCTCCTGCTTTTGCATTCCGTGCAAGATAGTGCCGGGGCAGTGCGGCGAAGAATAGAGGCATGGTAAGTAAAGATTGGGTCACTTTCTGTAAATAAAAGTTATGCGGTTGGAGCAGGGGGAAGGAGCAGTACATAATATAAAAAGTTTATTACAAGGGTGGACATGCCCTTTAAAAGTCCATTGGTTTCATCACAACTTGAAAAATAATTGGATGTATATTCAATAAGAACATATACTGGATCATCTGTTAGGTAGGGTTAAAAAGGACGGTGCAAAGTTTGGACTTGGACATGTGTCTTTATTTAACCTCAATTACTGCTATGTAAATTAGTATTCTATGAAGATCTATACATGTGTAATCTTGACCTTTTCTGGACACACCCAGAACGTAGATCATGGGAAGTCTAGCATGCACAGTGCCCACTCAACAGAACTTGATTTGTAATGGATGCTTTTAAAAAGTTTAGGTACTTGTGAAAGAAAATATACACAAAACGATTGCCATGAAATACATTAACCATACTAATGCTCTTAAAAAAACAACTCAATTAAAAACATTCTGAAGATTAAATGCAGCAAATTTGGCAGGAAAATTAATATTTTACCAATATTTGCACAGGTGTAATCTTGATCTTCTCTGCATTCAGTGCAAATGTATGCTTTGATCAGGGCTAGAAGAGCATGCACAGTCAGTGATTTGCTGTGGATGCTGAAAACAGTTAATTACCTGACATGTGCAAGAGAACATGTGCAAAAATTGGATATATTTCAAGTACAGGAATAGTATTTAAAATGTATTAAAATAAATGTCAATCTGAATAAAATAATTTTGAAAACTAAGGTAAAATCTTTGTCAATAAAATAACTTTAACATTTTACCAAGGTCTACAAATGTCTAATCTTGACTATTTCTCGGCACACAGAGTGAATGAATGCTTAGATCATGGCAAGATTAGCATGCACAGACCCCCACCAATTGATCTGCCATGGATGCTAGAGGAAAAAAAGATGGTTAGAGTGTCAGGACCCCGCACTTACCTTGTCCTTGTTCCAGCGGCGGGTCTCCTCACTCGCGTTGGGACATCATCACTCCACGGCCGGCGTCTTCAGGCGCGTGCTCGCTCTCATCTTCTCGAGCAGCTGTCTTCTGGCGCCTCGTGGACGTGTGAGGGCACCACTTCTTATCTTCTCCGCTCCCGCAAACGCTAATTGGGCGGAGAAGATTCCTAATTATTCAAACTGGCCAATCATGAATCAGTCTCTTGTCCTCCTGTTACCATTGGTTCCCCTGCCGTATTTAAGTCTGCTTTTGGCATTGTCATTGCCTGTTATAGTTTTGGTTAGTCAAGCTAGTGGTCCCTGCTATTTCTTATAGTAGCCAAACTCTGGTTCTTATAGCCTAGCATTGTTCTTCTCATTGTTCTTGTATATTGTTCTTCTCATTGTTCATTGTTTCCTTGTATTATTTGTCCTGTTCTTGTCTTCCAGTTCCTGTTCTGCTCCATTGGTGTTCCAGTTTTTCAGAGTATACCCGGCCTCAGGGTATACTCTCTCTAAGACCTGGGGGCAACCGTGTACAACGAGGTGCAACAAGTCTCCTGAAGATTGGGGGCTTGTCTATAGGTGAAGACAGTGGCTGTAGATTAGGGTATAGGCACTGAAGGTATACTCGGGGACTCCGGGCATCACATAGAGCACCTGTAAGAGAAAATGTAATCATATTTCTCATTTGGAAGAATTCCATTTTGAAGATTAAGGTAAAATGCGTTTAGCATGTGTAATCTTGACCATCTATGGGAACACAGCGTGAATGTATTCTTAGATGAGGGCAATATTAGCATGCACAGACCCCTCACTAGATGACCTGCCATGGATGGAAGGGGAGGGGGGGGATGTTAGAGCACCAGTTAGGGAAAATGTTAACAAAATGAGATTTAAATTAAGTACAAGTATTATAGTATTTAAAACATTTATAAATTAAAAATATAACTCGTTTGGAAAAGTTCCATCTTGAAGATTTAGATAAAATGCGTTTAGCATTTTATCTAGGGAGATGTCACTGCGCCCACCAGGGACACCACCGGCGCTGGCGACATCAACGTCACTGGTGTTGCCGACCTCTTGATCTGAAGTCTATGGAGGTTTGCAGCTCTTTATATAGGTTTTAGAAGGACCAAATCCTTGTCAGGGCCACAAGAGCGGGTTTCCCGGTTTCGAGCTGCGGGATCCCCGAATGTCCGGCAACAGGATTGTCGGCCATTCGGCAATCCTCAGGTACTTTTAAGTTTGTTATCTACCAAAACTCCAAGATCCTTTTCCAACTGGGATTTACTTAACACATATATAGTATAAGTAGCACAATGATTTTTAAGTCCAAAATGCATCGCCTTACATTTATCAACATTGAATCTTTTTTGCCACTTGGCAAGCTTGAAGGAACTTTTAACTCCTCCTGCGCACAAGCAGCCTTGTCGGCATTTAGACATGGAGGAAGTAACCGAGGGGAGGGTGAAGAGGGGGGTCCTGCAAAGAGATTTGACACTGACAGAGGTAGGTGAAAGGCAGCACAGGGTACATTAGATGCTCTTTAACTGGAGGGCTATTTATAATATATTTTATTGAAATCAAATATGTATCTCTTTAGTTAGGAATTGTATAGAAAAAAGTGTTTTATTAAATATTCCTGTATTTAAGTTCTGCTTTAAACTGAAAATATGCTTTCTTTTGACCTCTGTGTGCACATGCCCAACTATATTATCAAAACTTAAACTTAAACCTGACACTGCTGTTAAAATGCAGAGAAAATGGGACTTGGCCACAAATTGGGATTCAAGGTGAAATCCGTGCATGTCCTGGACAATCTGAGACAGTTGGGAGGTACAAGTTTTTTGGTGTTCTTGGGGGGATGCTTTCCGATTATCTATGCTCATTATGGTTCTCCCGCAATGCTTGTCCAAAGTCCAGGAAACTAAAGAGCATACCCTTCGTCCCCAAATCTTGCAAGTATCAGCAATTATTTCTAAAAGGATAGATGATAGATAGATAGTAGACAGACAGACAGAATGGATAGACAGAAATGGATAGAACATATATCTGGCAAATCATGGCAGCCCGAACTAATGATTTGGTAAGCTGACAAAACTTAAGGGACAGTTCAGTGGAAATTATCATATTTGTTAAATTGTTAGTTTGTGTAATGCCTTCTTAGTATTCTATCATATTCTCTCACATTTTGAAAAATCAGTTGATTTCATACCCTTTGCTGTTTGCTGTTGACATTAGTGAGCTGACATTTCAGGTTCTAACGGTCCTTCTTCTTCCCAGGATGCACCAAACATTGGAATGTTCCTAACAGTAATTTCTACTGATTGGCTGTTGGATGGGTCAAACATGCTCAGATCTCTACTGAGCAACTGAATCAACCCAGGCGCTGGGTCAAGGGCAAGACCGTGTCTGTTATAGGGGTCCTGCAAAAAGGAAGTCAGCATTTCGGTTGCATTTATTTATACACAGACACGCGATTCCTTTATAAATGCAATTCTTCTATAAATAGGATTCTCTTCCTATGGGATTCTTTTCTAAATGATTCTATACTATGATTTCTTTATTAATGAAATCCCATTTAAATGCGATTCCTTTTAAAATGCGATTTATAACTGATATTTCAACACACTTGCATGGTTTTTAATGTGATCGAATATAAATTTTCCAACTTGACCAATCAAAATTTGATCTATTCTACACTCCATATCTATCTCTTTTGGTTGATCTAACGCAAAAAAAAAAAAGAATCGATTTTAAAAGAATCTAATTCACTAAACGACTGGAAAGAAAAATCGTCTCATATATGGCTAGCTTTATAATGTGAGCTTGCCTCCTGAGTAAGTTAAGTTGTCCTCTGTGTCAGACTCACTTGCAGGTGCAGCCCAGCCACGCTCAGCCTCGGAGCTCCTGCTCTGTGATCATTTGCTGCCTATGTAGTTTGGTTGCGTACCTTATGCTAGGTTGTGCCTGTCTGCTCAGGACACAACCTAACTTTATGATATGCAAACTACACAGCCAGCAAATGATCACAGAGCAAAAGCCAAGGCAGCGAAGGACCACTAAATCATGCCACAATGGATTCTGCCAGCCAATCGCATAGCAGCCACTGTGTTCCTCAGTCTCTTTACCAAGTTTTAAGCCAGCACTCTGCATCAAGCAAGAAATTCGCTTGATGCCGGTAAAATCCTGTACAAAAATGTTTGTGTCTTCAGCACATTTATAAACAGTACTATACCGGGCAAACCGGTACAGTTGGAGGGTATGGAAGAGTAGGCATTGTCTTTCTGTCCAAAGGTTCCTGCCTCCTGTTATGCCTTTGGATGATAGTGTGTCATGTGCAGGGGAGAGCTCCCCCTCCCTCCGGAACCCCCCAATGCTGGCTGCCCTTCCACCTAACAATAAAACTTTTGTCTGTAATACCACCCCTAACCACCGTGTCAGATTACTAAAAAAAGAATCTAAACTCTAATAAAAGCCCATCGATCCTGCGGCGCTCTGCATTGCAGGAAGCTCTGTCAGTGATTATCTCCCACTTGGCCAATCACAGAGGTGGCTGCCAGTCGAGCCCGTTTGCTAGTTCTTGCAAGCAGGGAGACGAATCAGAGCGCCACAGCAGCATGGGGCTGTAAGTAGAGTTCCAATTCTTTTTTTAGTAATCTGATATAGGGGGTGGGCAGGGGGTAGCCTACATTATACTAAGGGGCATATTTATAAAGGTTTGTTAAACTTTTCGCCTTCTTTAACGCAGACTTTTCACCAATTTTGGACTTTTCGCTATTTATAAAGCAGTGATAGCCAGTTGCGAAAGGTCATTACTGCTACTTTTTGCTTTTTTCGCCATACATCGCTGCGGTAACAGCTCAAGTATATTTATAAAATGGCAAAAATTTTATTTTTGCGTTAAGTTCAGCCATTCCGATTCGCCAAATCTGAGGTGGCGAAAACGCATAAGTGGCCATTTATTTAGCCTGCCAATGAGTCCATGGAAGGTGTCAGTACATTGTGGAGTGTTTCTTAATACTAATACGGTAAGTACTCAGGGGTGTTAGACTATTTTCCAGCATTTATTGTAATACGATCTGCGAGTTAGCTTTTTTAAGGTTAATTTTTTTTTTTAAGTTTCCGATTTTCTTATCTACCAATTACCAAGTGAAAAGGGTGTCTGAGGGACATATTTATAAAGGGGCATTATTTTTGATTTTTTTTTCTCCACCAGCCTTTACCACATTTTTTTAAACTTTCAACTTTTTCTTTCTTCAAAGTTATTAAAAAGGCGAATTTTCATCAAAAGCGAAAATTATCTAGCAAAAAGTAGCACTAATAATGCTAAAAGAGGTTCAGAACATATGATGGTAAATAGGTAATACTCCCTGGTGGATTTTCAAAGTAGTATCAAATTGGTTAATACACTGAACACCTATCTTTGTTATTTAAAAATAGCAATAACACATTTGGTGTTTTTTTTCAGCCAAAGATATGATAAATAGTGTAAAACTCAAAAGGCAATTTTTTTCTATAGCGCTGCCGGCGAGCACAGCCTCAGACTCCCTCAGTATGTGAGAGAGACAGGAAGTCCCTCCTCCTGTGAAGTCCCGACAGAGTAGGTAAGGGAATCTACAGCCCTTCTTTCCGACTATGTGAAAACAGCCTTTTCAGGCTCTCACTGCCTGAAAAGGCTGTTTCCACAGAGTTTCTGTAGGGGGGGGTCTGAGTGGCCCATGACACCTGCCAGTGGTCGTAGCTTATGCACCCGTGAGTGGACAGGGATTATGCACCTGTGAGTGGGCGGAGCTTAAGTGCTGCGAGTGGGCAGGGTTTATGCATCCATGGATGGGTGGAGCTTAGTGAGTGGGCGGGCTTAGGCACCCACTGGTGGGCGGGGCTTAGGCATCCACGGGTGGGTGGGTCCACATGGGGCTGTAAGAGAATGGGCCAAGGGGTGCCTGCAACTGAAGGGACCATGGGGTCCATGAGTAGGAGGGACCAGGGGGGCTGTAAAGGGGAAGAGGAGACAGGGCAGATTGACTGACATGGTTTCAGAGCAGGAAGCAGGAAGTGCAGGGGTCCTGGTGATGCTGCTGCCATATCACACACAAAAATGTAAATATCTTCAAAACTATGCAAAATAAACAATGAAAATAGATTGCAAAAATTGTCAGGAGAGCAATTTACCTAGCAATTTACCTAAAGTCATTTTTGGACCACAGTTCCCCTATTAATAGGATGATAGTGTAAAACTATAAAGGTGAATTTTCTCTATTTTATTAATAGGATGATAGTGTAAAACTCAAAATGTGAATTTTCTCTATTTTATTAATAGGATGATAGTGTAAAACTCAAGGCGAATTTTCTCTATTTTATTAATAGGACACATTTTTTAGTATTGCTTATTTTCAGCAAACTAAAGCTAATTATCAAACCAGTTACATTAATATGGGAACATACCATAGTGCTGTGTAAGAAATAGTCAAAAAATGCAACAAAAGGGAGAAAAAGGGCAAAAAGGCGAAAAATTCACAAAAATGACAAAAATAGCTCTGAAATTACACTAGAGAGCAATCTCTCTTTTCGCAGTGATACCACACTTAATGCAGTGAATAAGGTGAAAACTATCGCCACACATCGCCTCAGCGATACTTTTCTGCAAAGGCAAAAGTGAAAACGAGTTTTTATAAATAAGATGATAATAGTGCTATTTGTCATTGAGATGTCCTGCTATAGCGAAATGGCAAAAATAGCGATCCTTTATAAATATGCCCCTAAGTTTTTATTTAGTTTTTTATTTAAATAGGTACATTACTAAGAAATGCATTGCACAGAGCTGTGCTAAGATCAGGTTCAATTCATTATCCTCCCCCTACAGTTCTGCACCATGTGGTTTCTATACATACAGCATAAACAAAAGCACTCTTCCTACCCTGCAGCTATCGGCAGAGATAGAGGCCTTCACACTACAACACTAACAATACAGTAGTGTTTGATTTTCGTTAACCCTCGACTGTAGCCTTTTCATTCAGTAACCCTCAAATGTAGCCTTTAAATTCGGTAACCCTCAAATTGGCCATAACCCCCTGAATGTAGCATGCAGAAAACCCGACTATTGCCCAATCTTGAAGAAATAAGGGCCTGATTTACCCTCATGTGCTGTGCTAAAAATAGGGGTTAAACTTGTGCTAACTAATACTGAATAGGTTAGCGCAAGTTTAACTCCATAATTGCACTGGCTGCATCAGTTTCAAAAAGACACCAGTGCAACCGGTATTTAATAAAGGATTTGCACCACTTTTAACTCCACAATTTAAGACCAGTCTAATAGTGGCGCTGGAGTAAAATCCCTTTTGGGATTTACCACAAGGTGCAAAGCCAGTATTAAATACCAAAAGCTTTATTTGCCCGGAGCAATTTGTGGCTCTGGGTAAATGAGGCCCTAAGTGTTTATACAGGTTTTGGTGCATGCAACCCAGACCATTTCCCAGGTGCCACAGCCATTTACAGTATGTTACCATTGTTAGTTTATCTGTTATTTGTCCAAACTTTTTGAACTATTAGCTATTAGCTTTTAGGAAGTTCAGAAACAAACCGAACTTCAGTAAGTTCGGCCATCTCTATTCGTGACCAACATCCGTATGGCCCATTTATTTTGCAATCGTATGTCCTAAAGGATTGATTGAACATTGTGGGATCCAATGGGAGGTGAGTTCTAATTTATGGGCACCTTTACACAACAGGTATGTAATACAATTATACTTTCCTGTACTTTATCCTTAATGAGGAGACTTACAATACATTTGTTCCTTTTTACTACCCTATCAAAAAGAGACAACATTTTATATTATGCCGGGCCTTAAAATATCCTTCTTTCCTGTAAGATTTTAATATTTATATTTTTTGGTGAGCACTGATATGCTGAATGGATTTACAGGTCTTTTTAGACTGGAAAATAAAAAATCAAAGCAGACATTTTTCAGCAGTTTTCGCTGTGCGTACGATCGGCTAATCGCAGTGCATACATTTCACTTTTTTTATGCAATTGTATGTGTTCAAATTTTGCAACATTGCACAAATGCAGTGCATGGCAACGTGCATGAGCATGGCGGTAAGGCACAAGCGTTTGCATGCCTGTTTCCGACGCACTGGTGCGCACTTCAGTGTGGCCTCAGCCTTAAATGCTAACTGTGGTCTTGAATTCTTCCAAACTAGTAAGGGTTATATAAAAAGCCTTCCATCGTACCTTCAAAATAAAACCTAAATCACATCTTTAGATAAAATTTGTTAGAAGTAATTGCTGGAAAGGTTCAGCAGTATTACTTTCTGCTAGTACACTTCCTGTTTTTAGCCATGTGTCCAGCTTGTAGTCATGTGACCAGCCTCTGCCTGCATTAATAGCCTCCCCTTCTCAACTGTCATTTTTCCCCCCAGGTACTTCCTTCCTTCTCAACTGTCATTTTTCCCCCCAGGTACCTCCTGATTTCCCCAGCATTAAAGGACAACTCCACCCTCATAATACATCCTTTTAGAAAGGATGGCCTCTTTAAAATATGTTGATATCATACTTTGTCCTATGAATTCATTACTGTATGCCTGCTATGCTTCTGGATGTCTCATGGAAACTGAGTAATTTAAAAACCTGTACTGAGCCTGGGCATGCTCAGAAGAGGCAGACAGGATAAACATTCAGCCATTGGCTGTGATGTCAACTGTCAAATCCATAACTGACAGTTGCTTACTGGAAAAACCAGGAAGCAGAAACAGGGGAAACAGGACATTGTGCAGGATTTCAGGTTAGACTTATATATTTCAGATTTCAAACTATTATCTTTTAGGGTTGTGGGGTGATTTACCTGTATATAAGTTTTCATTTTGGGGCTGGACTTGCCCTTTAAGTCTTAACTGAGCATACTTCTCCCCCAGGGCAGACGGGCGGGCAGAGGTCAGGTGCTCTCACTCAACCTACTGGAAGCAGAGAGTGTGAACATTCACCCCAATGTAATGTCTCACAGGCTCCAGACAGATGTGATTGTCAGCTCATTTTAAAGGAAATACTGCAGGCTTTCATTCAACCCTAACTTGTTTTGAGATCACAGTTGCCCTTTAAAGAGATAAACTCCAGGGAACTTTAGTAGGATTCCATGTAATTGCAGTTGTTTCTGGGCTGGTACCGTTCATGTTACTTATCATTTCTAGTCCAAGACATTTTTGGGGCTTTATCTGAGTTTACATTAATTTACCTATGGAGATAAACACTATGGAACAAATGTCTAAATATGTAAAGATGTTTAATTCTGAAAATGAGCAATTCTAAAGGAAGAGTTTGTTGAACACTGTGAAGTCTCAAAAAAAATCTATGATTCGGCATCCATCTTTCTAGAAATGTCTTTTATTGTTCAACATGAATACTAACAATCACTGAACAGATGGAGAGAAAAGAAAATTCCATTTGCATTAATGAAGACCTTTAGTTTTCTTGCTGATGAATTGCATGAACATAATTTATATGTACAAATACCCATATTTACTGTAAATATATGCTATCCATCACTGTTACAATGCATTCATTTAAAAAAAAAATGCACACCAATTTATTTTGCAAAAAGATTGCCACTAATTTTACCAAATTAAAGGTGAGGAAGGTTGGCACAGGTCAGTTAACAGGTTGGAGAGACAGACAGCTCTAATTTGGCCTGGGTCCATCCTTTCTAATTCATAACTGTAGAACCCTTAGGATGACTGGCATGTATGAATTACATCCAGCTAACAGCAACTAAGGTTGGCAATTCAGAATTCACTTTTTTTTGACAGACTATCAGCATGGGGAAAACACAAGTGTATAGATTTGCTTGGTTAACTCCGTGCCTATTTTTTTTAAAATGTCCCTTTCTAAAAGGTACATTTTTTTTTAAAAAAATCCACGGGTAAAGTAAGGTTTAATGATTGCAATGTAAAAATCTTTCCAGGAAAGTTAATTTCTTTTTTAACAGAAAAAAACAGAATTTGCAACGGTTAGCCAAAAGAATAAAGCAGACATGTTCAGTTAACCTTGCATAAGCCACGTTTACTAAAAGCTCTTGATGAACTCCAAGTACAGGTTCAGTGTTAAGAAAAGAAAAGGAGGGGAGGAGGGGAGGGGAGGGGGCTAAGAAAAACGCTTTTCACAATTCAGAATGACTTTATTCCAGAAGGGATATACAGTATAACTTAAAAAACACATAAAATCAAAGTCTCTCGCCTGCTTCTGTCCTGTCCACTAACGACCTGTCCTCTTGATCCCATGCCCTCTGTATTACTGAAGCACTGTAATCATGTGCTTACCCCTATACTCACCCATATTTTCAATGCTTCCCTTAGATCTGGAATTTTCCCTTTCATCTTTAAGGATGCCCATGTAAAACCCATACTAAAAAATCCCTCGCTAGACTCCTCATTTAGCTAACTACCGCCCGGTCTCTCTCTTACCGATAGCCTCTAAACTGCTAGTTGTGATGATTAGTCTTCTCCTGTATCACTAACTACCTACATGCTCAGAGCCTATTGGATCCTTTGCAATCTGGATTCCGTCCTGCGCATTCCACCGAGACGGCTCTGTGTAAGATTATAAATGATCTGCAGGTTGCTAAGGCCAATGGTCACTTTTCTATTCTTATCCTCCTTGACCTATCCTCTGCTTTAGACACAGTCAATAATTCCCTCCTAATGCAAATACTTTACTCTTTGGGCATTCGGAATGAAGTGGCATCCCAGTTTCTAACTGAACTTACTCTGTATCTTATGCTAACAACACCTTTTCCCCGGTTCCTCTTAGTGTGGGGGGCCGCAGGGGTCTGTTCTTGGACCCTTATTGTTCTCCCTCAACACTATTTCCTTGGGAGATGTCATCCACTCATTTGGCTTCAAGAATCATTTATATGCAGACCATACACAAATCTATTTGTCCAAACCTACACTAACTCCTGACATCCAATCACATGTCTCCGACTGCCTCCTTGCCATCTCCTCCTGGATGTCTCAATGCTACCTCAAATTAAATCTTTCTAAAATTTAACTGATCATTTTCCTACCTAAACCTGGTCCTGTCCCATCATTCTCTATCTCTGTTGACAATACCCCCATTTTCCCTTTCCAATCGACACATGAACTCCTCTTTCTCCTTTTCTAACCACATTAACTACCGTATATACTCGAGTATAAACCGACCCGAGTATAAACCAAGGTACCTAATTTCAGCTAAAAAGCCTAATAAAAGTTGTAGACCCGAGTATAAACCGAGGGTAGAAACTTGGCATTCAAGATGTTTGGAAACTACAACTCCCAGCTAATAAAGCATGCTGGGAGTTGTAGTTCCCAAACATCTTGAATGCCCCCCTCACCCAGTTCAGTTTTTACCTGTGGGCTCTTCTCCCCTCTCCTCCATCCAAGGGCTCTGCTACATCCAAGGGCTCTGCTACATCCAAAGGCTCTGCTACATCCAAGGGCTCTGCTACATCCAAGGGCTTCCTGGCAGGTACGGTATCCTGAGCATTCTGGCAGCCGCACGCTCATTCCAGTACTGGCGCGCCGGCTGGCGTCAGGCCGGCGCGCCAGTAAACAGAAAGATTGTGCGGCTGCCGGAATGCTCAGGTAAGCTACTGACTCGAGTATAAACCGAGTCCAAGTTTTCAGGCTGATTTTTCAGCCTGAAAAACTCGGTTTATACTCGAGTATATACAGTATGTTGCCGCTTTTTACATTGCAATAAAACAAAATACGCAGGGTCTTTTCTCTCCCCACCATTTTGCTTATGCATGCTCTCATCCTATCGTGCCTGGACTATTGCAACCTACTATTTACATTGTATATACTATTGCACATTGTATATATAATCCTTCTCCTAACATTTAAATCCCTTCGCTCTGCTGCACCTCCTTATATTTCCTCTGTAGTGTCCCCATATATTCCTGCCCGCACCCTTCAATCATCACAAAACCAGCTCCTGTACAGACCCTCCACTCATACTGCTTCCTCTCGCCTTAATCCTTTCTCTCTTGTGGCTCACATTCTCTGGAATTCTATTTCCCTCGCTCCACATCAAGAAACCCCAATTAGCAGGAGAACTAAACCCACATTTTTATACTCTAGAATCTGAATAAATACCCTCTAAAATACTAATAAACTGTAAAATAGCAATACAGTAAATAGCATAAAAGAAAATGTTACCACTTGAAGAACTGGATGAAATAACTGTGTATGAACAGTGACTGTCCACATCTCAGTCACTTGCTCTCTTGCCTATTATGTCTTGGAAAAGGATTGGCTAGAGACTACTAGAGGGTGTGATCAACTGTACTAACTGTAAAAAGCAGTATCTAAGGACTGAGCACATGTAAAGAACATAATGGTCAGTGACCATACTGTGCGATACCGGAACACTGGGAAATAAGACACAAACCTCATGTTAGAAAGTTACATTTCTTAACAACCATATTTAAATGAGAGGTGAGACACTGATTACTGTTTTTATATCTGCTTTTATAAGATCTGCCTTCTAAATCAATGCTGTTCTGAGGCTTTAGATGTTCTTTAAAGCTATTCTTTCATCCTACCTATCTGGTAACCAGCACAGTATATGATTGTTTTATTTGCACTGCATATGTCTCACTCCAGCACTTATACTCATTCCATTGTATCTGTATGTTACCCACCTAACTAGATTGTAAGCTCTACAGGGCTGGGACCTCCTTTCTTCTTGTGGCAAAGCTTTAACACTTCTATTTAAATAATTTATATATGTATGTAATGAATCTATGTATTTGTCCCCCTTGTATTTTGTTACTGTACAGCCCTTCGTCCCCAAGTGGCACTTTATAAATAAACTATACATACATATACAATAGGGTATTACAACAGTACATGGGTGCAGTACATGGGTTGGTATACAGTTATCCCTATCATATCTTCAGTCCACTGAAGAGTCATGTCTGTCCGTAGAGTAAATGTCATAGAGATGGTTCCTATTTTTATACAGCCTGCATCTTTTGGTTTCAATATTTTTGGATGTATTGTAATTTAAAGCAGGCAATACACCTCTACCTCACTTGAGGATCACCTTAAAGCCCAGTGCCCTATCAATCTCTTTTTATGTTTACTCTATTTATAATAAAAGGCACTTGTATGTAGACCACAGTTTACCTTTAAAAGTAGTTAAAAAAATAGCAAAATAGACAAACAAATCAAGAACAAACTACTGCAGGGCATTGTAAAACTAAGTAGGTAACATAGCAGGGAAAGTAAATAAATATCAGTAAATATCAAACAAGATGGTGATAGACATATTAACCAGTGAAATAATTTTGTTATTGAGAATATTCCGTCCATTTCATATTATCGTCTGTGATTAGCTGATAACAGCAACCCATCTATGGATTAACTCCAGGTTAGAGATGTTCGAAACAGGCGAGTTCTGTTTTCAGATTTTCAAACTTTCTAAAAAATGAAAATTTTTAAAACTGACCAATTGAAGTAAACGGAAAATAAAAATTCAAACGTTCCAATAAAATTTAAGGTAAAATAACAATAGTTTGTTAGCGTAAATGGCTCAGGGACCTAGGAAATGGAACATGTTCATATAACTTTCTTCACATGCAAGCTATTTTCTAGGTTCCGCTTTGAATATTCAAGGGTTCATAAATTTGAATATAAGGGTTTTTCACTGCCTGTCACAAATCACAATCTCCTACCCAGTTTAACATTCTGCTGAAAAAAACCTCTAAGCACTTGTAACATCGTATCTTTTACTTCAGCTGCTTACTTAAAAGATACAATGTTGCAAGTGCTTGGCACTGGATACACACTGTAAAGATATTTAAAATATTACAAACAGAATCTTTTAGATATGCTACATACTTTAACCCTAAAGGAGCAATTACGTGTGTGGTTCCAGTGCACTACTACGTGTTGTAGTGTGGACTCAGATTAGTTTTTTCTTGAAATTCCCATGGCAACTGGTTTTGGGATATTGATTACTGCTGTGGTTTGTGATTTTAGGTCATGTGGCTGGATCATTTAAAAAAAAAAGAATCGAATTCCTGATTACTTCTGATTTCAAAAATCTGAAAACTCCATGTTCCGTGAGATCCAAGAGTTCTCATAGTTATTCTGTAACTTCGAAACTGTCAGAACTGATTCAGAACCGGGTTTGAATTGAATCCGAACTTCATCTTTATCCTGGATGCGTATATAATACATATAGGGAAACACACCACAGCAAATTTTCAGCAGAAGTAATGTATTGACACCTTCCTGTAAGAAAAAGGACCTATTTCCAGGCAAGAGAAGTCCTCAAAAATTCTGCCGTCTCAGACTTGGGAGCAAATTAATAAAGCAGCAAAAGTGAAATTTCAGCACTAGTTTTATAAAACAGAAGGTTTCCTTGCGAAAAATAAGTGCAGTTAATATGTAAAGCTTTTTAAAGCAGTAAAATTTGCAGCAATGTCTGGCGCTAGAAAAATGGAGCTTAACAAAAATAGATCTATAATGACATCTAAAAATGGATCTTTAAAGGGTATGTCCACCCTTGAAATTTTTTTTTTATATAACATTCCCCCTGTCCCCCCAGCCCCAACCTCTATATTTTTATTATTAGAAAGTGCCCCAAACTTTACTTACCTTTCTTCTTTCCTCCACTGAACTGCCAGGCCCTCTGCCAGGCCCTCGGCAGGACCGGCAGTCGCGTCTGTGATTGGCTGAGCAGCAGCCAATCACGGACGTGGCTGCCGGGAGTTCAGTGCGGCGGAGGAAAGAGGGAAGGTAAGTAATGTTTGGGGCACTTTCTAATAATAAAAATATAGCAGTTGGGGCTGAGGGGACAGGGGGAATGTTATATAGAAAGGGTTTTATGCTAGGGGGAGGCAATCCTAATCGGGAGGGGGAGGGAGTGGGAGAAGGGCTGCAGTACGCATGCCAAACTTCTCCCAGAGGCCAGATAGGAGGCAGAGTCCTATATGGACTCTGCTATCCTCCTGGTGGGCAGTTTTTGGGACTTTGGGGGGGGACTATAGGAGAACCATATGGAGCTGGGATGTGAGGTAAGGATTTTATTACACTACATGATGGGGTCATTACTGGGGGGGGGGGATTATAGTTTTGGGGGTGGACAAGCCCTTTAATGAGGTGATTTAGGGATCCTGGATTAATGGAAATAGCCCATTGGCTGTCTTTTGGGTTGATGTAATAAAAGGTGCCAATGTTTGCCCATGCTGTTAATCTGCAGCAACTAATTAGACATTGGCATTTTACTGGGTTATTGAAGATAGACTGGATCTGATTAGATGCTGTAGATTAATAGCATAGGAAAACGTTTACACCTTTTTATTGCCTATTTAATTTAATAACCATTATCATAAACAATATGATGATGTATATTATTAAAACAAAATACTTCATAACAGTCACATGCTCTCTTGTCTAATCTTCTAGACTTTAAAAGGATTGACAAGTGATAACTAGTAGGTGTAACCTGCTATAATGAATTCCCGCAGTAGCTTAGGGCTGGGCATGTGCAAAAAAAATAACAGTCAGTGACTATATTGTGTGAGACTGGAATGCTGGGAAATGAAGCACTGCACTAACCCCACGTTAAGTAAATTTCTCAGAACATCACAACAAGAGGTGAAACAAACATTACTTTTGCTTTTATGTCAAGGTGCTCTGCCTTTTGATTAAGTGTTGATCTGAGGCTTTAGTTGTCATTTAACTTGTTATTTTAGATATATCCCATAAAGTAGAAGAACCAGACACCAGAAAAGCACAAGATGAACAGTATCCAAATAACTCCAATTCCTCAGCTATTTTCCCTTTCGTTTGCCCATTTTCACCACTCAAACTGAAGTTATAAGGAAGATTGCTTTTTTCAATAACTCATCTCTCGATTGGTTAAGTAATATAGTCTTATTTTTTCTGTGATTATTTCATTTTTTTACCTCTTCTTCTCAATTTACTTTTGACAAGAACCCTCATCCGCAAAAATTCCCAAAAGACTGAATTTGTGCATTTCTGCTTCTCAACTGCTAAGACAGATAAAGCATATGGGTTACTATGGTTACCAATTGCAGAAAATTAGATTAATGTAATTTCTCTGATATAGCCCTACTGTAACCCTAATTAACAATCTGGAGAACTCATGTGGAAAAATATGTATATACGGTACTACAGGTATGTAAGTTGTGCTATTGCTATTTTAAAGGAGAACTAATTTTAACATATAAATAAACAATGGATAAATAAAAGCAATTGGTTTATAAAACAGTTTTTTTTACAAGGATTTTAGCTCAAAAGAACTGTTATGATAGAACTTACATTGGAGTAATACCTAGGTGTATTTAGTTGGCCATTCTATAAACCCCCCCCCTTTATAGGATAGGGAATTGTATAGTGCATTTATGAACCATAAATCAAATGTGATGTGCATGGTTGCGTTTGTGGGAACGTTACGTTTAGTCATTACTTTTGGGAACCTTTGCACTTAAAGGACGATTACACTCCCCCATTTTAAATTCCTGGGCTTACTTTAGTCTGCCTGTAATGCTTACCCACATTTTTGATCAACATTTAGCATTGCCCCATCCCCTCTCTCGGTTCAGCACAAAGACATGCTTCTTGCAGAGCATTACTTCCCATAGGTCATACCCTAGAAATAAGCATGCAAATAGTTGATTAAACAGCTAATAGTATTTGGCTTCCCATTTTCTACTCTCCCACAAGTAAAACAGAAAAGTCCAAAGCAATCTGGTCTGTAAAGGGTGATTATTCTGTATATAACCAGTAGCACCGTACTTACTGGTCAAGGCTGTATTTACTATTTACTGTAAGAAGCCCAAGAAATGACAATGTTTGTATGAGAGCTATAAATCAGTATACACACTATCAGGGTGTTAAGTATATTATAGTATTTGATGTTGCATAAAGACATATATCTACCTATTTCAACCTACTGAGCAATACCCACATTTCCTTCCTAACAGTTAATCCAAAGGAAAAAACACACACACACACACACACACACACACACACACACCCACACACACACACACACACACACACACACACACACGCCCACACACACACACACTTGAAAATATTCCTGGAGCAACTTCAACTTTATGTATCAATACCAGTAATGTGTGTTTGTTTTTAGAAACTAATCCAGCTTTTTTTAAACTATCCAAATGAACCTGACATCAACCCAGTCCAATAGAAGACATTTCCATAGTTTTACCATTCTCAGCAAAATACCCGTTCCAAACTTGAAGCCTAAACCTTTTTTCTTCCAATCTTAAGGGATGTCTGTGTGTCCTCTAACATGTTCTATTGGTGAACAATGCCCCAGATAGTTTATTGTACAACCCATTAATGTATTTATACACAGTGATCATATCCCCATGCAAGGCAGGCCTGGTAAACACTGGTCAACCAGAGCCCAATACTACTTAATACAATGTGATTGGCTTTAATTTTTTATACATTTTTGTATAAATTTCAGCTATTTATGCCCAATTGACCAATATCAAACACGATGATCGATCAGGACAAAATCTTGACCTGTGTGCACCAGCCCTAATGTGTCTCTAAAGCAGATGGATGAGCGTGTGAAGAACAGCCGCTTTGGCCAATTGTCACATGAGTGGGGCCACTCGGTTAGGGTATTAAATTACTTGTGCCAGTTGCACAGGTGTCTTTTGCGATACCCGCACAGCCGACACAGTTAAGGAGTTGTGTAGTAACTTGGATAAATAAGCATGTTTGTGTCTTTTTCTATTAAAGAAAATCCTGGAAGATTTAACATCTAACCACCTGATGGCGCTGTGAGACCATGTAACAAAAACAAGTGGCTGCAGTTGTGTGAAACGTAATGTGTAACTGATCAGTCATTCTATAGCATTACAATGTTCTGGAACATTAAATGTTTAACCGGTACATATTCCATTTTGTAGATTTGCAATACATAAAATCTGATAGTCCTTCTTTTTTCTCAGATCTATTCCATCACTCAGAAAAGTGTCAAATTGTTTGGCCATTACTTTGAGGTAAAGTATTAACAAACCAGATTGATTCAGTTCTGTGGGAGTAACCCATAGTAACAATTCAAGAATTAACTTTAACTGATCATCTGCAGTAAAACTAATGAAAGCAAATTCTGAATAGTTCCTGTTGGTTACAATTGTAAAGCAGAATTTATGGTTGTCTTGTGTTCCCCATAGGTTTCCCCAGTGTTGAGAATAACATTTTTGGCCCATCTATTGTAATTTTGATTTAATTTCTGTGATAATTCCTGATATAGTGTTTCCATCTTTAAAGGATTAGTTCACTCTTAAGTGAAGAACAGGAGGAAAACCAGCCATGTTGTACCTCCCATTCTTCATTTAATGTTCCAAGAGAGATGAACTTACCTGCAGCGCGATCCTGATCCAATGATGGAGCATCTGACAGGTAACGACTGCTTCGCACTGTAAGTAAACTATAGTGCATGTTTGCGCATGTGCGTTATAGTTTACTTACAGTCGGAATTGGTCGGGACCTGTCAGGAGCCAGTGGTGGATAGAGCTGTGGGTAAGATCTTCCTCTCTCCTGATACATTAAGTGAAGCACGGAGGTAAGACATAGCTAGTTTACCTCCCATTTTCACTCAAAGCTTTAAAAACAACATTCACTTTGAGAGTGAACCAACCCTTTAAATTAATTGTACACACAGCAGCTTAAAATTAAGGGTGAGGTGAGATTAAATAGAGCTGCTTACTGATTATAAATTGCAGCACAGTCAGAAGGTACTTTGCACAATCATAAAATGGCAATATTCAACAAACAAAGAAAGGAGAAAACAATCCTCATTAATGAATAGAGCCCATATACTCATCTAAAGGTAGAAAATGGAGACCACTCATTCATAAAATAAATCCTCATTGCCAGAATACAGAAAGTTACAACATTTGACCATTACATGTGTCCAAAAGCATTGGCATTCTAGAATGCAATGATGCCTTTGTCTAACTCATTGTAGAGAGGGGATTCTGATCAGTCTGGCCATACACTTGGCAGGCATTAGATAGATTTGAGATATCTATCTAATGTCTATAGACCACATTATACAAGCAGCGCTTTTTATCTTGAGATGTTCCTATCTGACCTATTCATTTTGTGATCTCAAATTAATTGCATGAAAGAATGGGCTAGGTGTTTCTTAGATAGATTGGACATGCACCAAAGCATATATAAAAATCAGTAAGGGCTAGGCCTCACTAATGCTTTTTTCTTGTGTTTGCGCATGCGTTTTTTCCGATCATTGATATCGCGTCAAAGCACTGAAAATGCGCATATTCGAGTGGTTTGCGATTGCACTTGTGATTTGCGTTCCGCATTTTTTATCTTAATCGCATGCATATTTCTATATCTAATGAAAAAAGCAAAAAAACCTAAGGAAAACTCTATATATATATTATATTATATATATATATATATATATATATATATATATATATATAATATATAGTTATGTTTTCAGTCTACATTTGAGTGTTTAGTTCCCCATCAAAGAATTTTGACATGAATGAAAAACATAAAAAAAACCAATACTACAAATACACAACGTCAGTGTTTTTACAGGTCAGACATTTAGTTTAACATCTGACTTTGAATTATACGAATGATTGATAACTACTACACCTTAAGGAAAAGAGGAAAAGTGGAAAAATGTAAATTTTAATCTTTAAAGCAAAGAAATAACCATACCTATGTTTTTTAAGTTTCTTTGAGAATATTTGGTTCTCTATCTTGTAAGCCTCAATGGCCCTTTTTAGGGCTGCGAGGATTCTGTCCTTGGTCTGTGAGCAATAGCATCTTAAAAGAGCCATGGGAGTTCCCCAGTTTCAAGGTGCAGCCATTTCCTCCTGTCACAAAATTGCAATGTTGTTTTTCCAAATAGCGATACCAAAATACCAATTTGAGCATTATTGTGCTCCTTATTATTATGGGCCATAGTAAACTGCTGTAGATTTTATTAACTTAGATGGTATTTTACAGCTGTGGTTTGTAATTTACGTTTGCATCTTAAAACTGATATGATCAGTAATGACAAATACCACGTTTCACATGGGCTTAATATTATTTTAAAATAGTATAGTATAGTATTTGAGGTTGAATAAAGACATCCAGTCCAACCTACTCAGCTATACCCACATTTCCTGCCTAACTGTTGATCCAGAGGAAGGCAAAAAAAACCCCACCAGAATTATAAATGGGAAAAAAATTCCTTCCTGACTCCAAGTGGTAATTGGAAATTTCCCATGGATTAACTCTACTTTATATCAATACCAGTAACTTGCAACATTCCTTGTTTTCAGAAACTAATCCAGCTTTCTTTTGAAACTATCATATTCAGTTAGATCAACTGGACTTGAAGTCTAGTTCTTGAAGATGTTTTGCTAGTCATCTGACTGGTTTTCTCAATTGAGAATTCAGAAGTTCTTGAAGACGTTTCGCCAGTCCAGTTGATCTAACTGAATACGACAGATATACCTTTCTAAACTTGAAAACTAAATTTCTTTTCTTCAAGTCTTAAGGGATGTCTGTGTGTCCTCTGAAATGATCTTTTGAACAATGCCCCAGATAGCCCCATATCCCCACGCAAGCACCTTTTCTCCAGCTTACATAATTGTAACTTATCCAATCTCTCTTCATATTCAAGCTCTCCCAAACCTCTTATTAAAGGACAATGATACTCACCTTTTCCCCAATCCACTGCAGCATAGTACCCAGGGTGAGGACCTAAAATCGCTAAGTCCTTACCCTGGGTATTTTTCCTAACTCCTGCACTACTTACTGCAAATCTGCTTCAGCGATCCGCACTGTTCCACCTCTCTTCTACTGTCAGTGACAGTCGCAGGGCAGCGGGGGAATGGAGCGATCGCCGAAGCAGATTTGCAGTAAGTAGTGCAGGAGTTAGGGAAAGTACCCAGGGTGGGGACTTAGCGATTTTAGGTCCTCACCCTGGGTACTATGCTGCCATGGAGGAAGAGGAGCGAGGGTGAGGTGAGTACAATTGTCCTTTAATTTAGTTGCCCTTCTCTGAACCCTTTCCATTTTGAAAGATGTCCTTTTTGTACACAGGATTCCAAAATTGCACTGCATATTCCAAATGAGGCCTTACCAATGCTTTGTAAGGCCTCATTTTTCTCCCTTGAATCCATACCTCTCTTTATAAATATGGGCCATACTTCCCAAATTTCTGTTTTCATTGATGGACATGGTGAACATTGTAAAAAATAAACATGGGACATTTGCATGTGTTGTGTAAGAGTCACAAGATATCATTCACCAAAGAATAGATTTTGGTATTTAATTTACAAAAATATTACAGACAAAACAAACTAGGAGACAGTCAAACATATAATCGTCAGCTTACAATAATTCAGATAATGTGAAGGTATAAAGTATAATATGTGGAAAGTATGAATTATGTGTATATATATATTTTTATGTAGGTATGAGGGTATACAAGTGTGTGTGTGAGGTGAGACCAAGAGAGAGCCCCCCTGACCTTTCTTTGTCTTGGAATATATGCAGCTTACTAAGTGAGCTGCAACATCCCCACCCTAATATATCCATATAAGGCAAGTTAGTTACACACAATCACCTTTGAGAGTTTAGGATCAGGTTGCATTTCAAAGATACACAAATCAACGGATATTGACAAGATAGAGGTGCAAATATGGCAATAATGATAAGAACTTAATAATAATAATCATTTTTAACAAACATAATTCTAAGCATATATCACAGGGTGAAAATTATTCTATTCTATTTGTGACTGAGGGAAATTTGCTGGCCGCAACACCCGTTTCTGAGGCTAACGCTGAGCGTTCGTCTGCATCGGAAATGGCCACTTCCCGCATACACACATTAGCAATAAAGGGCCAATTCCGTCGGTACCACTAATGTGTATACCCAGCCTTAAAAAGGCCTTTCCTAGGGAGAGTGTAAAGTAGGACTGTGCTAAATAATACAATGTATAAGTCAGATTTTAATAGTCTATTTAGCAGATGCTTGTTGCAGTGATAGGCAACCAGTAGGTTTCCAGATGTTTGAAAACTGCAACTCCAAGAATTCCCTAAATACAATGCTTGTAGAGGAATGATGGGAGTTTTCAAACATCTGGATTTCTACTGGTTTGCCTACCCCTGCTTTAAAGTATATTCATCTGCTGCTGTCAAAATCAGAAAAGATTGGTATCAAGCACTTTACTGTGCATATACTTCAGTTATGTTTAAACGGATGACAAACCCATTCAGCAATGCTTTCTCAGGGGCAGCAAAGCATTAATTAATAGGGTGATTTTAATGCTGACAGAGATTGCAACCCATTATATATATATATATATATATATATATATATATATATATATATATATATATATAGATATATATATATATATATGCAGAGGACTGAATAGCAGAAACTTGTCTGCTATGTAAGGGATTTGTTGTAAGGAATGTCATACAGGCAGAACGGATTTATAGTTTCTGCTTCAGATGTTACAGTTACTACGTTAGGCATCACACAGTGAGACCACAATAAGAAGTCCTTTTGCTATCTGTGGCAATCATGTCTGTTGCATGTGTCATTCAGCATATCCGTGTCTTCCTTCAACAATGGTGTGTACTCAATTTACATGATACTTATCTAATCTGGCAACAGATATACGTGGCTATTATCTCATCTGGGACTATGTATTCCTCAACTCATGAACGAATGAAGGTTTTTGACCTTTATCCTACATTATTAAATATCCCAGAGTGTGTTCACATTTAATATTGAACATGCCTGGCCTTTAGTTCACCCATGACTAGCTATTTGCGATTCTTGTTTTATTTTGTGGGAACTACATCAGGTCCTTATATCATCACACTGGCACTGAACCTGGAGCCATAGTCCCAGTGTGGATTCAGCCTATTGCTCTGTACATACTGTAACCAGCTGTTGTATTCCCTGTTTCCTAGCCAGTACTCTGTTGTGCTCCAGAAGCTGTTCCACAAGAAAGCTGGTAAGTGATAGTCAACCCATGAAGTGCCACTGCACATCCTAGACTAAAGGTACCCATACATGGAGCAATATTAACTGCATATTGTACAATAATGGCTGTGGGTGGTGTCTGATTCCCAATTAGATAAATATTACCAGGAACAATATGTAAATAGGTAGATAACATCGCTACATGAATGGCCGCAATTACTGCGAGGGAAAAACATTGGAAAAATAGTAAAGTTATGGATGGAACAACAGTTGACAGACTATGTTCTGGTTTTTCTAAATGCATGCCAAATGGGATGCTGGTGATCAGTGCACCGTGGGAGTAGAACAATGTGAGGGCTGTATATAGGGCCATATTTATAAAGCACGGTATTGCTATTTTACGATACCATGCCTTTAACGTTTGCTAATTTTACATCAGCAGTCATTCTAATTACGATTGGGATCGTACAATTGTGATTGTGCTCATAAATTGTCTGATCACCTATACAATTGCCATAGAGTACTACCAATTGGTATTGTACCCCTGTAAAATTGTACATGTATGACTGTGGCATTTACCCATGGCACTGGAGGTTTCCAAACCCGAAGGTTAATAAATTTGGACCATAGTTCTATATGAGAATGGAATAGTGGACTATGCTGCATCCCCACTTGACTTTATACATGCATTTTGATATTTGTTTGATGTGCAACTCGGAGACCCATGAAATGTCACTTTATCTCTCTGTCCCAATTTAAGGTTGCAAGAAAATTCAAAGTTCAAAGAAAATGCATTCTCTGCATTATAGCTTTTAAAAGCACTCATAAGGAATGCATTGAGCATTGAGTGCTTCCAGAAAATTTGCACCTGAATTAAATAGGGTTTTTTTCTGTACACGGAGAAGAAATCCCAGTCCATCTTACATAGAGAATAAGAGATCTGTGATTTTTTCATGTTCTCAGAGAACTGTATAACCCAAAACCATTTGCAGTGTGTATAGCTCATTATACAGGAGACTACAATAATTACAGCCCGGACCATACCTCGTTCCCTCTTTACTGAATGTTATTTCCCTTGCTTTCAGCTCTAATCAGTGGACTACTTTTCCATGCACAGCTGCCTATTTTCTTCGACAGAAGTTGAATCATACACACTGCTAAAAATCTATTTTGGAAATATGGGGAAACAACTGCATTGTGGCCACTTCCCTTTTGATGTTAGGGAGGGGTGTAAGATAAGCACTGCCATTAAAGTCTATGGGCAAGTAGGAATGCACATACATGTGGCGCTCTGGGGGAAGTGTTACCTCACATGGCTTGAAACCAGTATTGCAGTGCCCCTGGATCAATGTTCACTGCAATCAATCAGTATTGCAGTGCCCCTGGATCAATCCAAGCACACTTGGATTCATATAAGAAAATTAGGTACTGCAAATAGTATTTATTTTTGTATAATATATTGTACTGTGACCTGGATTGTAATGGTCAACAGTGGAATATACCCTTATAAAAATCACTCAGCTATGTAGCTTATTAATGTTTCTAAGAATATTTTCGATTGTTGCTCTTATAACACTTTAAAAAAAGTGGAATAAAAATGAAAGTTATCAATATATTAAGGTCCTTCTGTAAACAATGTTAATGTATAGACACTAGAGCGTAACCTCTGTAACTCAAATCCTCTTAGCAGCCTGTTTAGAGGAATGGTACTGAGCGCGCTTTGGAAGACGACCAGCATGTGTGCTCACCAGCTGAGGATATGAGTTACAGAGGTAACAATACAGCCTGAATACTAAAACATATACTGCAGAACCTTGACAGGTCATTATACATTACATAAAATAAAAAACCTACATTTTTAACTTATGAGTAATAACGTAACCCTAACATTAAAATATAAAGATATTAAGTTACATTGGTATTCTCTGACCTGTATAAAAGCACTCAACCTGTGGCTTGTGCTTTTATATGGTCACAGAAATCCTCTGTGATTTAATATCCTTATAATACATAAGGCTCTGGATTTTCAATGAGAGGTGCAGTGGAATATTTCCTTATAAAAGTTGTGTAAGTCTGTAACACACAAGTAATAAATATTTGTTAGAAACTCAGTTTCCATCCTGGTACATTAAGCACAGAGACACCGCCCCCTTCTGGCCAGTCACAGGAATGTGCTGTCTGTTGGTTTTTACAAAACCTGGAATGACAGGTTTTGTAAAAAATTTGTTAACATTTTTTTGTAATAATTGCTTAGAAATGGAACAATGGTGAAATATATACTTATACTAATGTGTGGCTGGGGATTTTCATTAGAATATATTGCTTCCATCTCCTGTCTCTTCTTGCCTAAACTAAGCAATTTAAAATGTTCCTTTTGTAAGGCATACAACTGTTTCTGTGTCTTAAAAATGCTAAATAGACATTTTTAAATTAGTTAGAAACTTTTAAAAGAAGGAAAGGTCTGCCATTCGATATCTTTGCAACTGACATTGCACTTTGGGAGGACAGACATAGCAGGAGCGGCTGTGATTACAGTTGTTGTAAGAGGAAACTGTACACCTCATCAAAGCAATGCACACAGTTTTCTCTCAATGAATACAGCAGCTCCCGCTATTGTACACTGTAATCCTGATGTGCACATTTACAGCCTTAGGTTAGTATATAAGATGTACATGCATGCCCGTTTAGTAAAGAGGAGCGGGGACAGCGTGGGAAGCTCTGTGTGCTTCGTAATCATGGTATTTCTTGAGCTTCGGAACTGCAGCATTCATAACTAAATTAAGAACTGGAGGTACTGTAAGACTATATTACCTCCCGTACATATGTACAATTGAATAAAAACATTGAATAAAAAAATCTTGCTTATCATTTATGTTAGTCAACACTTTAAAGGGCATCTATAGTGAAATTTATACTTTGCTCCAATCCAGACATAATAAAAGGTTAGTGTATTCTGCCTTATTCTCACCTTCCTATGTGGCTCCCTGTTTGCACACTGTCTGATTTACTGCAGGGCTCCCCACTCCCCCTCCCCCATTCATTTAGTCCGGCTGTAAATTAATGTGAAACAAGCCGCTCACGTGCATTAATCCTTACACATGACACATCACTCTAACCTTTATAAACAACAAAAAAAACCTCGGTAAGTAAGCATGTAGAGAGGAAGCTTCTCGTTGTTCTGAAGATAGTGCTACGTAAGGAATGGGAGAGGGGGAAGGGGGGGAGTTTGGAGAGGCCGAGTCTTGAATCACTGCTGCCAGGCCTCCCTTTGACAGGCAATAAATCGGTAAAAGCTTGCGGAGGAGGGGGACTTCTCCTTCCCTTTACTTCTGTTTTTAACCCAGTATTTGACAAGCATTTTTGAGAAGGAAGGAGTCATTGGGAGACTTGCTGTAAATCCTGTGTAAGCCTACACACTATACCGGCATGCTGTTAGGGGATTTGATTGACAGTTCAAGCAGGAGTGGTGTATTGAAATCTTCATTTCTTTTAACTTGTATATCTTAGGACAGAGGAGGAATATGAAGAAAATAAAGGTACTCTGGGGGTTGGGGGAATTATAGAACACATAAAAAGAAGGAAAACAGATAAGTGTTGGTCAGTATACAGAAATTTAAATTTTTAATTGAGACTGTGGTCTCAAAACAAGTTAGGGTTAAATGAAAACCTGCAGTATTTCCTTTACGCTAAGCCAACAATCACATCTCTGCCTGGAGCCTGTGAGAAATTACATTGGGGTGAATGTTCAAACTTCCAGTAGGTTGAATGAGATCACCTGACCTCTGCTAGCCCTTTTCCCCCAGGGGAGGAGCATGCTCAGTTAAGACTTATTGCTGGGGAAATTAGGAAGTACCTGAGGAAAAAAATGACAGTTGAGAAGGAGAGCCTATTAATGCAGACAAAGGCTGGTCACATGACTACAAGCTGGTCACATGGCTAAAAACAGGAAGAGTTCAACCAGGAAGTTACATTGCTGAACTTTTGCAGCAATAACTTCTCACAAATTTTATCTAGAAATGTGATTTATGTTTTATTGTGAAGGTATGATGGAAGGCTTTTTATATAATTCTTACTGGTTTAAAGAATTTGAGACCACAGTTACCCTTTAAGTTAGTTACTTCAGGCAGGGACAACATCTTAGAATAACTAAATAGATTTACAGTTCAATGAAAAGGAAAGAAGGTCCCGGGCCCCCTTATGCCACCCCCAGGGGGGTGGCGGGCGTAGTAGTTACGCCACTGAAATCTTTTATTATTAATGGTGACAGGCTATGTGAAAAAAGACACTGTACACAGCCCACACACCATTTTTAAATTAAAATATTGAAACCTTATATATTATGAGAAATAATATGTCCCATTACTGTGTAATATAAGGTTTATAAAGTCAACTAGGAGTTCCCTGCCCTGTATAAAAGCACTCGGCCTGTGGCCTTGTACTGTATATAGTCAGTGAACTCCTCTGTAACTTTATATAGTGGATAATGTACCCCCTACTGTATATTATAAGGATATTAGAAGTCACCGAGGAGTTGCATGACCATATAAAAGCATGAGGCTGGAGGCCGAGTGCCTTTTATACAGGCCACGGAACTCTGATGTTTACAGTAGGGGGTACATTATCCATTATAACCCACCCCTCCCCACCATCATTTCTAAACAAACCTGGCCTTCTCATGGTTATTGTGCAGTCCACAGGCTGTTATACAAGTTCACTGGCTACCCCCCCCCCCCCCCCACACACACACAAACACACTCTTTACATTTCATTCAGGCTCAAAGACCCCCTGTCACATCCCCAACCCCCTCATCCCCTGTCCTCATTTTCTAGCATTTTTTGCATAAAAAAACCCAATAACATTGACATTAACAATCCTTCTTTCCTCTCCTCTGTTCTCTCCTGCCCAGTGTCACTGTGCTGTTTCTCCAGCAGCAGCATTACAGCTGACCCCTTCTCCTCCTGGTAGATAGCAGTCAATGTTCCTGATTAGACCACCCACCTGCTCCTTTCAGTGTTCTGGATTCTAGCAGCTTAGACCGCACCCCTTCTGCTTCCTCCTGGATTCCCTCACACACACCCGGCTTCTCAAACTTCCTTCCAGCTGATGCGGCTCTTCCTTACATCAAAGGGTAAGTTTTCTGAGGCACTTCTTACTTACTACTACGTAGTAATGCGACAATTATAAGGATATTATTTACAGTTTATCCCCATAGGGATCAATGAAAGGGGTGGGTTATATCCTTATAGTACACTGTAAGGATTCCTGTATTTTTCCTTATATACTTCACTGTAATTATCCCTTATATATTACACTGTATTATGTTATGGATGCACTTCATTTTTCCCGTTTACATACTGCAAAAGTGCTCAGCACTTTTGCCTGCACATTTACCTTAAAGATGAGAGAGAGACCATCCCAGACTCCCGGACTTGAGAGGAGACTTGTGTGCGCCCCTGATCCCTCCCCAACCCCGCCTCCAATTACGTTAGAACACTGGCCATGCCCATTGTGGCATCATGCGCCCCCCCGTGACATCACACCCACTTTTCCCTTCCTGCCTGGAAGCCTGAAGGGGCAGGGTGGGATGTCTGCCTGCTTTACAGCTGCTCAAGCTCACTTAGAGCTCACAAAACCATGAAGGAATTGGTAAAGAGCAGCGAGGGACCGGAGAAGTTCAAGATGAAGGTTTCTGTACCCAGGAGTGCAAAGGAGAAATGTAAGTGTCGCGGAAACAAGGTTGTGGTGGTGGGAAAGGGTGTTTGACTAATTTATCTACATTAATTTGCACGATGGATAACTATGCCCTTTCATTTATTTGAATCCTTAGTTATGCTTAGGTTAATAATAACACAAAGTATAGCCACTGGGATTGAGGGATTCATATCTTATTTCTCAGTTTTCTTCTTTCCCTTTAAAGGAGAATGAAGTCTAATAATAAAATAAGGTCAGGTGATGTTTGTGAATGGCAGCAATGGACCATGGGAAACAGTAAGAAAGGGTGCATCAAGTATTGTAATGATTTTAAGGTATTAGCATTTATAAATGGAAAATATAGCAGATGACATCCATATCTGCTATGGCAAATCTTAGAAATGTAATTGGTCCTTAAATGTTAAAAGGTAAGTAAGTACTGTGCTCATCCTTTCCACATGGATACCCAGTTCTTACTTACCTTTTAACATTTTATGAACCTTCAGTGGACCTAGAACTTGCTGCATGCCCTAAATTTCACAAGGATTCACTTACCTGTGTCGCAAGGGAGTTACCTTCCCCTTCTTTGTAATTGGTCATTGGACTTTAATTCTCCTTTGCTACAAAACAAAATGCATAGATATTTTTCCTATTTCTGATAAAACACACATTTAAATGTGTCCTTTTCTTTATTTGTTTTCCTGATTTTTCTAGATATTGTAAAATCTCATAAAATCTTTTTAAAATGCATTATGTCTCCATCTACAAGCCTCTAAGGGGCATTAAATGTTTTATGTAGGCCAATATAAGATAAAAAGGCAAAACATAAAATGGTGTTTTTACCATGAAACTGAATAGTCCATGAAGTGTTTTATTAGACTAAAGGAAGGAAAGACAGCTCTCTATATGTACAGCACCTACTGGATTTGTTTGCACATTTCCTACATCATCAAGTTGATTTGTAGGCTCAGCGCTAGTCTGTTAGCATCTAATACCTCCACAGTGTGGCCACTTCTTACTGTATCCATAATTCAAATCTATTAGATTTTCTCAGAGCTGAATAAACAGAAATAGTATTATCAAAATAAAATGTTTACATTTGAGCTGATATCCTGCTGGGTAATGCTATAAAAGATATTCATTTAAATAGAAAGATGTAGAGTGCATTTTCTCTCCTTAAGGCTTTTTTCCCTTTGAAGAACGTAGCCCATACTTTATGTCTGGGCTTTCTAATGTCATTAAAGGTATATTTACTATGGCTTAAAGGCGAAGCATAGTCCAAAAACAACTTTTTTTTTTTAACTGGTAAGAAAATGTTAAACTCTCAACTTACAAAATGCAATTTTTTCTTTATATTGGATTATTTGCGTGTTAAAGGGAATGTCCTCCCTAAGAAGGAAAATATATACACCTACATTTCACCACACTTATCTTCTCAAAAGACACTCCTGACCTGACTTACACAGCAAATCCCCATACCATGACTGAAAAATATTTACTCCAATACTTCCGGACGACCTTACTTACACAGCACATCCCCTCACAAATACTGAAAAATATTCACTCCAGTACTCCCAGCCCTCTACTTCCATGGTTGCCACCTTCTCATAATCTGTACAAGCTTGTTAGTGCCTTGATAAACTGCTTCTCCTGGAAAGAAGACAGAAGAAGATGCAGGACAGAAGGAGACAGTGAATACCAGACAAAGGTTTATATGGGGTGGTGTGTGTGTGTTGGAGGGGCAGTGGGTTGGACATGCCCTTTAAACTAACTGGTAAAGTCCATTGCTTCTTCTCCAATTAGTTGTCCCTCAAGATCAGTGATAGTGGTGTAACTAGGAATCACTGGGCCCCCCAGCAAAACTATGATGGGACCCTTATACCTGCTTCATCTACAGTGTTTTTTAGGAGAAGGCTGTGTCTGTCATAGGGAAAGAAGATGGGGCCCCCTGCGGTTGCTCCACCTGCTCCTCTGGTAGTTACGCACCTGGCCAGTGGTCACAGGCATAATCTTTAAATTAAAAAAATTACTAGCTTTCAACAGGAAAAATATTAGACTAAGCAGGTGCTGACATCTAATTAATCATTGTAAATAGTTGTAAAAGTTCAGCTGAACTCTTCATGTTTACCAATCTAATTAGCACCTTTACCACTGAGCAGAGAATAATAATAGTTGTATTGCATCCCTAATATATTCAATACTGTGCAAACATTTTAGACATGTGAAAAATGCTGGAAAGTGCTAAGAGTTTATTTTATCAATTAACAATGCAAGGTGAATGAATTGAAGAGAAATCTAATTTAAATCGATATTTGGTTTGACCCCACTTTGCCATAAAACAATTCTTCCATAGATCTTTATTGGCACTTATTAAAAGAAAAGTGCACTGTAAAATCAAGTTATGTTCATTTGGAAGCTGCAGCTTTAAAAATACCGTTGCCATATTTTTTTTTTACCTATGTCCCTCCAGAGCCTAGCTTTGTGCTTTGAAAGTTGCTGACATCTTGTTACTGGTTTGCTGAATGTTAAGCTCCGCCCCTCTGAGATTTCCTCTGCTTTCTCCTGCTTGAGCCTCAAACAGTAATGCTTGTGAGTTCCGTACACACGCACGTGCATGGAACCCACAGGCATTAATGTTTGAGGCTCAATCAGGAGAGTGCACGGAACTCACAGGCATTACTGTTTGAGGCTCAAGCACTAGAGTGCACGGAACTCACAGGCATTACTGTTTGAGGCTCAAGCAGGAGAAAGCAGAGAATATCTCAGAGGGGCGGAGCTTAACATTCAGCATAGCAGTAACAAGATGTCAGCAACTTTCAAGGCACAAAGCTAGGCTCTGGAGGGACATAGGCAAAAAAAAATATGGCAACGGTATTTTTAAAGCTGCAGCTTCCAAATGAACAAAACTTGATTTTACAGTGAGAGATAAGAATGTTAGTAGGGGGAGGGAGGTAGCTTTGATGGCAGAGATAAGGCTGCACTTGACCCCCCTTCTTGATAGCTTTCACTGATCGATGATGGGTCACAAAGAGAGAGATCAGGACACGGAGTGATCCGTGTTTCCAGGACAGCTTGCTTTCTATTGGCCACTGTGCGTGGGTGTGTTTTTCAGGATGTTGAACTTTTAACTCTTACTGCACATAATAAGCTTGTCTGTTAGCCGGAGTTAAGACATGGAGGAGGTAACAGAGGGTAGGGGGAAGGGGGGAGTGCTGACAGAGAGATCTGACACCATGGAAAAACCAAGTCTCTGACAGATATAGGAGATAGACAGCACAGAGTACATGAATTTAACTTTGCAATGGGCCAATGTGTTTTTTTCACTATAGATGCCCTTTAAGCAAAGAGGCTAAAAGTAATTTTGAAAGACTTAAGGTGGCCATACATATGTTCAATTTTAGTTACCCCACCAAGTATATTTATGTGAGTAATACCCCTCCTATTCTTTCTCTGCTTCTGGTAACATCTCTCTGTGAGCCAAATATTTTTTTGGCCCAAGACCCATTGACTTAAATAGGTCTAATCCTGCCAGCAACAAAAAGACCATGGGAAAAAGTAAGAAAAGGAGCAAAGATGATTGGAAAGCTTTAAATGTATTTGTAAGCATTCACAAAATTAAAAATATAGCATTTTGGGTTATTTTTTTACACAAGGAATAAGCTGAACAAAACGTATTATTAGACTAGTATTCTGATCCCCCACCCCCTTCCTTTCCAGCAGGAATTTGTTTTCTCCTTCTTCTTAGTGGGGTATAAAGGTAAGACTTTATATTTATTCAACCTCCAATACTTTGCTACTATGTTACATTTGTTTTTCTTTAAAGAAACCCAATAAACAGTTAAAGATATGTAGATTATTCACCTAACATGACAACAATCCTAAACCAGCATTAGAAAAGCACAGTGGCTTAGGGATGGATAGGAAGGTGAAAGATTTTGAGTGGTCAAGTTATAGATTTACAATGGTAAAATCGAGCTGTTTCAGATGTTTGTCATTAGAGAAACAATATACGTAGCGTTTCTCAAGCGGCGACTGTCTGGGAGCCCCGCCGCGACTAGCGGATGGGGCGTCTGACCGCGGGAGGGACAGGACCCTTAAAATCCTGGGGGAGGATACCCTGTGAACGATTCAATTTAAAAAAAATTAAAGGGGATATGCTGACACCCTTAAATTACTTTTTAAGATGGTTTGTTCCCCCTGTCCCCAGCCCCAAACCGGCATATTTTTATTATTAGAAAGTGCCCCAAACTCTTACTTACCTCTCTTCCTCCGCACTGCGCTCCTCCCCCTCTCGGAATCAGCAAGCGGCGGACCGGCAGTCGCGTCTGTGATTGGTGAGCGGCAGCCAATCACGACGGCTGCCGGACATTCATTGCGGCGGAGGAAGAGGAGAGGTAAGTAAGTGTTGGGTCACTTTATAATAAAAAATATGCGGCGTTGGGGCTGGGGAGACAGGGGAAAATATAAAGGGGTTTTATGCTAGGGGAGGAATAGGGATGGGAGGGGGAGTGGGAGAAGGGCTGCAGTACGCATGCCAAATTCTCGAGGCAGATAGGAGGCAGAGTCCTATATGGACTCTGCTATCCTCCTGGTGGGCAGTTTTTGGGACATTTGGGGGGGGACTATGAGAACCTATTGGAGCTGGGATGTGAGGTAAGGATTTTATTACACTACATGATGGGGTCATTACTGGGGGGGGGTTATCGTTTTGGGGGTGGACAGCCCTTTAAATTTAGTGATTTAGATCAAAACTGATTAATGAAATTTTATTTTAAAAACCCCCATATGTTATATTTGTGGCTGGAGGTAATTTCTATTTTCATATATATTATTGATCCCAAACGCCTTTGGTACATATATAGTCTGCCCTTTAAAATAACGAGACACCGCCGCGCTCCCCCCCCGTTATCGCGGTTGATATCACTGTTTTCTTTTCCTGTAGTCTTTTATCGCTATTAGTCTGTCTTGGTTATAATCATTACCTGATAACCTCACGGGAGGGCGCACCTTTCTCCCAGAAGCCGTCTGCGTCCTCCCCGTGGGATCTGTAGGCGAGCAAGTCTCGCGAGGCGGGCGCGGCGCGGCGGTGAGTAATCACGTGCGCCGCGTGTATATAAGGCGGAGCCACGAGGTCGCCGGCGCCATTTTCCCCAGCGCCGGTGACCGCATAACAGCTCATCGGAGCAAAGGAACGCTACAGGGGGCTTAAAAAAGGCAATTTAAAATCGGAGATGGAGCAGGACCTGTTAGAGCAGTGAGGGATAGGATTAGGAGGGAGGGGGCGGGCTGGCTGCAGGCTGTAATGCCACTGGGGAGCAGCCCCAGGGGGCCCAGGGATCTGGGCCTATGCCCGCAGGCCGCCCGGCCGGGTGCCCTAGCGGTAGACCGCACGCCACACACGTGCCCCCAATCGGCTAAGCCCCAGCCCTCCCTGTCCAGCCAGCAAGAAAAAAGGGGGGAAGGCCCCGGCAAAAGGGGCAGGTAAGAAGGTGGGGGCACAGAGGAGGGGAATAGTGGGGGCCCTTAGCTCTATTTTCAGTCCAGGGCCCAGGAAGAGGAATCTTCCTCCTCACTGCACAGGAGGGGGTACTGGGGAGGGATCTCCCCAGGGCCTGGGACAGCCCAGGAGCAGTGGACGAACAAGAGGCATGGGTAGGTAACGCTGGGTCAGGTGGCAGGTGGTGAGAGCACCTCATCTCCCAGTGACGGGCGACAAACACCCAGCAGGCCCCAGCAGGGACAAAGGGGGCAGAGCGGAACCCCAAGGGAGAGTGAGGGGGCGTCTAGCAGAGGCAGCGGGGTCAGCGAAGTTAGACCCAGAGACGCTCTGACTGAAAGGGAAGAGGCGAGGGCGGGAGGCCCAGGAGCATCAGGTCAGCAAGGGGGTCTTTATCGCCTAGACGCAGAGCCATGAGAGCGAAGGGGACGAGGGAGATGGCAGAGCAGGAGGGTGCGAGAAGTGGTAGTAAGGAAGGGGGAAGAAGCCGCAGGAGGTCGAGATATTCGTCCTCGGACTCAGGGGCCAGCCAAGAGACACGCCATTCCCGTAAGGCACAGGCGGAGGTCAGGACACAGGAGGTCAGGAGCCATCCAGCGCTCTTTCCATTTTACTTATATCCATCTCCATTATCTTACAAAACCTTTCTTTTGATTGACAAAAGGATCTCCCTCACCAACAACCCTTTTGTATTATCGTACAGCCGAGTAGTGATGTCGGCTGCCAGAAGGATGCGGAAGCGAGCAGCCGGATTGGGAGCCCCGCCGCGACTAGCGGATGGGGCGTCTGACCGCGGGGGGAGGGCGCACCTTTCTCCCAGAAGCCGTCTGCGTCCTCCCCCTGTGGGATCTGTAGGCGAGCAAGTCTCGCGAGGCGGGCGCGGCGCGGCGGTGACGTAATCACGTCGCGCCGCGTGTATATTTAAGGCGGAGCCACGAGGTCGCCGGCGCCATTTTCCCCAGCGCCGGTGACCGCATAACAGCTCATCGGAGCAAGGGAACGCTACAGGGTGCTTAAAAAAGGCAATTTAAAAATCGGAGATGGAGCAGGACCTGTTAGAGCAGGTGAGGGATAGGATTAGGAGGGAGGGGGCGGGCTGGCTGCAGGCTGTAATGCCACTGGGGGAGCAGCCCCAGGGGGCCCAGGGATCTGGGCCTATGCCCGCAGGCCGCCCGGCCGGGTGCCCTAGCGGTAGACCAGCACGCCACATACGTGCCCCCAATCGGCTAAGCCCCAGCCCTCCCTGTCCAGCCAGCAAGAAAAAAGGGGGGAAGGCCCCGGCAAAAGGGGCAGGTAAGAAGGTGGGGGCACAGAGGAGGGGAATAGTGGGGGCCCTTAGCTCTATTTTCAGGTCCAGGGCCCAGGAAGAGGAATCTTCCTCCTCATCTGCACAGGAAGGGGGTACTGGGGAGGGATCTCCCCAGGGCCTTGGGACAGCCCAGGAGCAGGGGGACGAACAAGAGGCATGGGTAGGTCAACCGCTGGGTCAGGTGGCAGGTGGTGAGAGCACTCCTCTCCTAGTGACGGGGCAGAACACCCAAGCAGGCCCCAGCAGGGACAAAGGGGGCAGAGCGGAACCCCAAGGGAGAGTGAGGGGGCGTCCAGCAGAGGCAGCGGGGTCAGCGGAAGTTAGACCCAGAGACGCTCTGACTGAAAGGGAAGAGGCGAGGGGCGGGAGGCCCAGGAGCAGAGCGCTGGATGGCTCCTGACCTCCTGTGTCCTGACTCCGCCTGTGCCTTACGGGAATGGCGTGTCTCTTGGCTGGCCCCTGAGTCCGAGGACGAATATCTCGACCTCCTGCGGCTTCTTCCCCCTTCCTTACTACCACTTCTCGCACCCTCCTGCTCTGCCATCTCCCTCGTCCCCTTCGCTCTCATGGCTCTGCGTCTAGGCGATAAAGACCCCCTTGCTGACCTGATGCTCTCCCCGTTGCATCTGCTAGACGCCCCCTCACTCTCCCTTGGGGTCCGCTCTGCCCCCTTTGTCCCTGCTGGGGCCTGCTTGGGTTTTCTGCCCGTCACTGGGAGATGAGTGCTCTCACCACCTGCCACCTGACCCAGCGGTTGACCTACCCATGCCTCTTGTCGTCCACCTGCTCTGGGCTGTCCCAAGGCCCTGGGAGATCCCTCCCAGTACCCCCTTCCTGTGCAGATGAGGAGGAAGATTCCTCTTCCTGGGCCTGGACCTGAAAATAGAGCTAGGGCCCCACTATTCCCTCCTCTGTGCCCCCACCTTCACCTGCCCCTTTGCCGGGGCCTTCCCCCCTTTTTCTTTGGTGGACAGGGGGGCTGGGGCTTAGCCGATTGGGGGCACGTGTGTGGCGTGCTGGTCTACCGCTAGGGCACCGGCCGGGCGGCCTGCGGGCATAGGCCCAGATCCCTGGGCCCCCTGGGGTGCTCCCCAGTGGCATTACAGCCTGCAGCCAGCCCGCCCTCCCTCCTAATCCTATCCCTCACCTGCTCTAACAGGTCCTGCTCCATCCCGATTTTTAAATTGCCTTTTTTAAGCCCCCTGTAGCGTTCCTTTGCTCCGATGAGCTGTTATGCGGTCACCGGCGCTGGGGAAAATGGCGCCGGCGACCTCGTGGCTCCGCCTTAAATATACACGCGGCGCGACGTGATTACGTCACCGCCGCGCCGCGCCCGCCTCGCGAGACTTGCTCGCCTACAGATCCCACAGGGGGAGGACGCAGACGGCTTCTGGGAGAAAGGTGCGCCCTCCCCCCGCGGTCAGACGCCCCATCCGCTAGTCGCGGCGGGGCTCCCAGACAGTCGCCGCTTGAGAAACGCTACGTATATTGTTTCTCTAATGACAAACATCTGAAACAGCTCGATTTTACCATTGTAAATCTATAACTTGACCACTCAAAATCTTTCACCTTCCTATCCATCCCTAAGCCACTGTGCTTTTCTAATGCTGGTTTAGGATTGTTGTCATGTTAGGTGAATAATCTACATATCTTTAACTGTTTATTGGGTTTCTTTAAAGAAAAACAAATGTAACATAGTAGCAAAGTATTGGAGGTTGAATAAATATAAAGTCTTACCTTTATACCCCACTAAGAAGAAGGAGAAAACAAATTCCTGCGGAAAGGAGGGGTGGGGGATCAGAATATAGTCTAATAATACGTTTTGTTCAGCTTATTCCTTGTGTAAAAAAAATACCCAAAATGCTATATTTTTAATTTTGTGAATGCTTACAAATACATTTAAAGCTTTCCAATCATCTTTGCTCCTTTTCTTACTTTTTCCCATGGTCTTTTTGTTGCTGGCAGGATTAGACCTATTTAAGTCAATGGGTCTTGGGCCAAAAAAATATTTGGCTCACAGAGAGATGTTACCAGAAGCAGAGAAGAATAGGATAGGGGTATTACTCACAAATATACTTGGTGGGGTAACTAAAATTGAACATATGTATGGCCACCTTAAGTCTTTCAAAATTACTTTTAGCCTCTTTGCTTAAAGGGCATCTATAGTGAAAAAAACACATTGGCCCATTGCAAAGTTAAATTCATGTACTCTGTGCTGTCTATCTCCTATATCTGTCAGAGAACTTGGTTTTTCATGGTGTCAGATCTCTCTCAGCACTCCCCCCTTCCCCCTACCCTCTGTTACCTCCTCCATGTCTAACTCCGGCTAACAGACAAGCTTATTATGGCAGTAAGAGTTAAAAGTTCAACATCCTGAAAAACACACCCACGCACAGTGGCCAATAGAAAGCAAGCTGTCCTGGAAACACGGATCACTCCGTGTCCTGATCTCTCTCTTTGTGACCCACATCGATCAGTGAAAGCTAACAAGAAGGGGGGTCAAGTGCAGCTATCTCTGCCATCAAAGCTACCTCCTCCCCCTACTAACATTCTTATCTCTCACTGTAAAATCAAGTTTTGTTCATTTGGAAGCTGCAGCTTTAAAAATACCGTTGCCATATTTTTTTTTGCCTATGTCCCTCCGAGCCTAGCTTTGTGCCTTGAAAGTTGCTGACATCTTGTTCTGCTATGCTGAATGTTAGCTCCGCCCCTCTGAGATATTCTCTGCTTTCTCTGCTTGAGCCTCAAACAGTAATGCCTGTGAGTTCGTGCACTCTAGTGCTTGAGCCTCAAACAGTAATGCCTGTGAGTTCCGTGCACTCTCCTGATTGAGCCTCAAACATTAATGCCTGTGGGTTCCATGCACGTGCGTGGGTACGGAACTCACAAGCATTACTGTTTGAGGCTCAAGCAGGAGAAAGCAGAGGAAATCTCAGAGGGCGGAGCTTAACATTCAGCAAACCAGTAACAAGATGTCAGCAACTTTCAAAGCACAAAGCTAGGTCTGGAGGGACATAGGTAAAAAAAAAATATGGCAACGGTATTTTAAAGCTGCAGCTTCCAAATGAACATAACTTGATTTTACAGTGCACTTTTCTTTTAATAAGTGCCAATAAAGATCTATGGAAGAATTGTTTATGGCAAAGTGGGGTCAAACCAAATATCGATTTAAATTAGATTTCTCTTCAATTCATTCACCTTGCATTGTTAATTGATAAAATAAACTCTTAGACTTTCCAGCATTTTCACATGTCTAAAATGTTTGCACAGTATTGAATATATTAGGGATGCAATACAACTATTATTATTCTCTGCTCAGTGGTAAAGGTGCTAATAGATTGGTAAACATGAAGAGTTCAGCTGAACTTTACAACTATTTACAATGATTAATTAGATGTCAGCACCTGCTTAGTCTAATATTTTTCCTGTTGAAAGCTAGTAATTTTTTTAATTTAAAGATTATGCCTGTGACCAAGGCCAGGTGCGTAACTACAGAGGAGCAGGTGGAGCAACCGCAGGGGGCCCATCTTCTTTCCCTATGACAGACACAGCCTTCTCCTAAAAAACACTGTAGATGAAGCAGGTATAAGGGTCCCATCATAGTTTGCTGGGGGGCCCAGTGATTCTAGTTACACCACTATCACTGATCTGAGGGACAACTAATTGGAGAAGAAGCAATGGACTTTACCAGTTAGTTTAAAGGGCATGTCCAACCCACTGCCCCTCCAACACACACACACCACCCCATATAAACCTTTGTCTGGTATTCACTGTCTCTTCTGTCCTGCATCTTCTTCTGTCTTCTTCAGGAGAAGCAGTTTATCAAGGCACTAACAAGCTTGTACAGATTATGAGAAGGTGGCAACCATGGAAGTAGAGGGGGTGGGAGTACTGGAGTGAATATTTTCAGTATTTGTGAGGGATGGGTGTGTAAGTAAGGTCGGCGGAAGTATTGAGGTAAATATTTTTCAGTCATGGTATGATGGGATTTGCTGTGTAAGTCAGGTCAGGAGTGTCTTTTGAGAAGATAAGTGTGGTGGAAATGTAGGTGTATATATTTTCCTTCTTAGGGAGGACATTCCTTTAACACGCAAATAATCCAATATAAAGAAAAAATTGCATTTTGTAAGTTGAGAGTTTAACATTTTCTTACCAGTTAAAAAAAAAAGTTGTTTTTGGACTAGTGTCGCCTTTAAGCCATAGTAAATATACCTTTAATGACATTAGAAAGCCCAGACATAAAGTATGGGCTACGTTCTTCAAAGGGAAAAAGCCTTAAGGAGAGAAAATGCACTCTACATCTTTCTATTTAAATGAATATCTTTTTATGCATTACCCAGCAGGATATCAGCTCAAATGTAAACATTTTATTTGATAATACTATTTCTGTTTATTCAGCTCTGAGAAAATCTAATAGATTTGAATTATGGATACAGTAAGAAGTGGGCACACATGTGGAGGTATTAGATGCTAACAGACTAGCGCTGAGCCTACAAATCAACTTGATGATGTAGGAAATGTGCAAACAAATCCAGTAGGTGCTGTACATATAGAGAGCTGTCTTTCCTTCCTTTAGTCTAATAAAAACACTTCATGGACTTCAGTTTCATGGTAAAAACACCATTTTATGTTTTGCTTTATTATTATATTGGCCTACATAAAACATTTAATGCCCCTTAGAGGCTTGTAGATGGAGACATAATGCATTTTAAAAAGATTTTATGAGATTTTACAATATCTAGAAAAATCAGGAAAACAAATAAAGAAAAGGACACATTTAAATGTGTGTTTTATCAGAAATAGGAAAAATATCTATGCATTTTGTTTTGTAGCAAAGGAGAATTAAAGTCCAATGACCAATTACAAAGAAGGGGAAGGTAACTCCCTGCGACACAGGTAAGTGAATCCTTGTGAAATTTAGGGCATGCAGCAAGTTCTAGGTCCACTGAAGGTCATAAATGTTAAAAGGTAAGTAAGAACGGGTATCCATGTGGAAAGGATGAGCACAGTACTTACTTACTTTTAACATTTAAGGACCAATTACATTTCTAAGATTTGCCATAGCAGATATGGATGTCATCTGCTATATTTTCCATTTATAAATGCTAATACCTTAAAATCATTACAATACTTGATGCACCCTTTCTTACTGTTCCCATGGTCCATTGCTGCCATTCACAAACATCACCTGACCTTATTTTATTATTAGACTTCATTCTCCTTAAAGGGAAAGAAAACTGAGAAATAAGATATGAATCCCTCCATCCCAGTGGCTATACTTTGTGTTATTATTAACCTAAGCATAACTAAGGATTCAAATAAATGAAAGGGCATAGTTATCCATCGTGCAAATTAATGTAGATAAATTAGTCAAAAAACCCTTTCCCACCACACAACCTTGTTTCCGCGACACTTACATTTCTCCTTTGCACTCCTGGGTACAGAAACCTTCATCTTGAACTTCTCCGGTCCCTCGCTGCTCTTTACCAATTCCTTCATGGTTTGTGAGCTCTAGGAGCTTGAGCAGCTGTAAAGCAGGCAGACATCCCACCCTGCCCCTTCAGGCTTCCAGGCAGGAAGGGAAAAGTGGGTGTGATGTCAAGGGGGGGCGCATGAGGCACAATGGGCATGGCCAGTGTTCTAACGTAATGGAGCGGGGTGGTTGGGGAGGGATCAGGGGCGCACACAAGTCTCCTTCAAGTCGGGAGTCTGGGATGGTCTCTCTTCATCTTTAGGTAAATGTGCAGGCAAAAGTGCTGAGCAATTTTGCAGTATGTAAACGGGAAAAATGAAGTGCACCATAACAAATACAGTGTAATATATAAGGGATAATTACAGTGAAGTATATAGGAAAAATACAGGAATCCTTACAGTGTACTATAAGGATATAACCCACCCCTTTCATTGATCCCTATGGGGATAAACTGTAAATAATATCCTAAATGTCGCATTACTAGTAGTAGTAAGTAAGAAGTGCCTCAGAAAACTTACCCTTTGATGTAAGGAAGAGCCGCATCAGCTGGAAGGAAGTTTGAGAAGCCGGGTGTGTGTGAGGGAATCCGAGGAAGCAGAAGGGGTGCGGTCTAAGCTGCTAGAATCCAGAACACTGAAAGGAGCAGGTGGGTGGTCTAATCAGGAACATTGACTGCTATCTACCAGGAGGAGAAGGGGTCAGCTGTAATGCTGCTGCTGGAGAAAACAGCACAGTGACACTGGGCAGGAGAGAACAGAGGAGAGGAAAGAAGGATTGTTATGTCAATGTTATTGGGTTTTTTTTATGCAAAAAATGCTAGAAAATGAGGACAGGGGATGAGGGGGTGGGGATGTGACAGGGGGTCTTGAGCCTGAATGAAATGTAAAGAGAGTGTGTTTGTGTGTGGTGGGGGGGGGGGGGGGGTAGCCAGTGAACTTGATAACAGCCTGTGGACTGCACAATAACATGAGAAGGCCAGGTTTGTTTAGAAATGATGGTGGGGAGGGGTGGGTTATATGGTAATGTACCCCTCACTGTAAAAATCAGAGTTCCGTGGCCTGGATAAGGCCCCGGCCCAGCCTCATGCTTTTATATGGTCATGCAACTCTCGGTGACTTCTAATATCCTTATAATATACAAGTAGGGGGTACATTATCCCATATATAAAGGTACAGAGGAGTTCACTGACTATATACAGTACAAGGCCACAGGCCGAAGTGCTTTATACAGGGCAGGGAACTCTAGTGACTTTATAAACCTTATATTACACAGTAATGGGACATATTATTTCTCATAATATATAAGGTTTCAATATTTAATTTAAAATGGTGTGTGGGCTGTGTACAGTGTCTTTTTCACATAGCCTGTCACCATAAAATAAAAGATTTCAGTGGCGTAACTACTACGCCCGCCACCCCCTGGGGGGTGCATAAGGGGGCCCGGGACCTTTTCCTTTTCATTGAACTGTAAATCTATTTAGTTATTCTAAGATGTTGTCCCTGCCTGAAGTAACTAACTTAAAGGGTAACTGTGGTCTCAAATTCTTTTAAAACAGTAAGATTATATAAAAAGCCTTCCATCATACCTTCACAATAAAACATAAATCACATTTCTAGATAAAATTTGTGAGAAGTATTGCTGCAAAAGTTCAGCAATGTAACTTCCTGGTTGAACTCTTCTGTTTTTAGCCATGTGACCAGCTTGTAGTCATGGTGACAGCCTTTGTCTGCATTAATAGGCTCCTTCTAACTGTCATTTTTTTCCTCAGGTACTTCCTAATTTCCCCAGCAATAAGTCTTAACTGAGCTGATCTCCTCCCCTGGGGGAAAAGGGCTAGCAGAAGTCAGGTGATCTCATTCAACCTACTGGAAGTTTGAACATTCACCCCAAGTAATTTCTCACAGGCTCCAGCAGAGATGTGATTGTTGGCTTAGCGTAAAGGAAAACTGCAGGTTTTCATTTAACCCTAACTTGTTTTGAGACCACAGTCTCAATTAAAATTTAAATTTCTGTATACTGACCAAAACTTATCTGTTTTCCTTCTTTTATGTGTTCTATAATTCCCCCCAACCCCCAGAGTACCTTTATTTTCTTCATATTCCTCCTCGTGCCTAAGATATACAAGTTAAAAGAAATGAAGATTTCAATAAACCACTCCTGCTTGAACTGTCAATCAAATCCCTAACAGCATGCCGGTATAGTGTGTGGCTTACACAGGATTTACAGAAGTCTCCCAATGACTCCTTCCTTCTCAAAAATGCTTGTCAAATACTGGGTTAAAACAGAAGTAAAGGGAAGGAGAAGTCCCCCCTCCTCGCAAGTCTTTACCGATTTATTGCCTGTTAAAGGGAGCCTGGCAGCAGTGATTCAAGACTCGGCCTCTCCAAACTCCCCCCCTTCCCCTCTCCCATTCCTACGTAGCACTATCTTCAGAACACGAGAGCTTCCTCTCTACATGCTTACTTACCGAGGTTTTTTTGTTGTTTATAAAAGTTAGAGTGATGTGTCATGTGTAAGGATTAATGCACGTGAGCGGCTTGTTTCACATTAATTTACAGCCGGACTAAATGAATGGGGGAGGGGGAGTGGGGAGCCCTGCAGTAAATCAGACCGTGTGCAAACAGGAGCCACATAGGAAGGTGTGAGAATAAGGCAGAATACACTAACCTTTTATTATGTCTGGATTGGAGCAAAGTATAAATTTCACTATAGATGCCCTTTAAAGTGTTGACAACATAAATGATAAGCAAGATTTTTTTATTCAATGTTTTATTCAATTGTACATATGTACGGGAGGTATATAGTCTTACAGTACCTCCAGTTCTTAATTTAGTTATGAATGCTGCAGTTCCGAAGCTCAAGAAATACCATGATTATAGAAGCACACAGAGTTCCCACGCTGTCCCCGCTCCTCTTTACTAAACGGGCATGCATGTACATCTTATATACTAACCTAAGGCTGTAAATGTGCACATCAGGATTACAGTACAAAGCGGGAGCTGCTGGATTCATTGAGAGAAAACTGTGTGCATTGCTTTGATGAGGTGTACAGTTTCCTCTACAACAACGTAATCACAGCCGCTCCTGCTATGTCTGTCCTCCCAAAGTGCAATGTCAGTTGCAAAGATATCGAATGGCAGACCTTTCCTTCTTTAAAAGTTTCTAACTAATTTAAAATGTCTATTTAGCATTTTTAAGACACAGAAACAGTTGTATGCCTTACAAAAGGAACATTTTAAATTGCTTAGTTTAGGCAAGAAGAGACAGGAGATGGAAGCAATATATTTAATGAAAATCCCCAGCCACACATTAGTATAAGTATATATTTCACCATTGTTCCATTTCTAAGCCATTATTACAAAAAAATGTTACAAATTTTTTACAAACATGTCATTCCAGGTTTTGTAAAAAACCAACAGACAGCACATTCCTGTGACTGGCCAGAAGGGGGCGGTTTGTCTTGTGCTTAGTACCAGGATGGAACTGAGTTTCTAACAAATATTTATTACTTGTGTGTTACAGACTTACACCAACTTTATAAGGAAAATTTCCACTGCACCTCATTGAAAATCCAGAGCCTTTGTATTATAAGGATATTAAATCACAGAGGATTTCTGTGACCATATAAAAGCACAAGCCACAGGTTGAGTGCTTTTTATACAGGTCAGAGAATACCAAGTAACTTAATATCTTTTATTTAATGTTAGGGTTCGTTATTATCATAAGTTAAAAATGTAGGTTTTTTATTTTATGTAATGTCTTAATTGACCTGTCAAGGTTCTGCAGTATATGTTTTAGTTTCAGGCTGTATTGTTACCTCTGTAACTCATATCCTCAGCTGGTGAGCAACATGCTGGTCGTCTTCCAAAGCGCGTCAGTACATTCCTCTAAACAGGCTGCTAAGAGGATTTGAGGTACAGAGGTTACGCTCTAGTGTCTATACATTAACATTGTTTACAGAAGGACCTTAATATATGATAACTTTCATTTTATTCCACTTTTTTAAAGTGTTATAAGAGCAACAATCGAAAATATTCTTTAGAAACATTAATAAGTCCATAGCTTGAGTGATTTTTATAAGGTATATTCCTGTTGACCATTACAATCAGGTCACAGTACAATATATATACAAAAATAAATACTTGCAGTACCTAATTTTCTATATGAATCCACAGTGTGCTTGGATTGATCCAGGGGCACTGCAATACTGATTGATTGCAGTGAACATTGATCCAGGGCACTGCAAACTGGTTTCAAGCATGTGAGGTAACATCCCCCAGAGCGCCACTGTATGGCATTCCTACTTGCCATAGACTTAATGGCAGTGCTTATCTTACACCCCTCCCTAACATCAAAAGGGAAGTGGCCACAATGCAGTTGTTTCCATATTTCCAAAATAGATTTTTAGCAGTGTGTATGATTCAACTTCTGTCGAAGAAAATAGGCAGCTGTGCATGGGAAAAGTGAGTCCACTGATTAGAGCTGAAAAGCAAGGGAAATAACATTCAGTAAAGAGGGAACGAGGTATGGTCCGGGCTGTAATTATTGTAGTCTCGTATATGAGCTATACACACTGCAAATGGTTTTGGGTTATACAGTGTCTCTGAGAACATGAAAAAAATCACAGATTCTTTCTCTATGTAAGATGGACTGGGATTTCTTCTCGTGTACAGAAAAAAACCCTATTTAATTCAGGTGCAAATTTTCTGGAAGCACTCAATGCTCAATGCATTCCTTATGAGGGCTTTTAAAAGCTATAATGCAGAGAATGCATTTTCTTTGAACTTTGAATTTTCTTGCAACCTTAAATTGGGACAGAGGATAAAGTGACATTTCATGGGTCTCCATGGTGCACATCAAACAAATATCAAAATGCATGATAAAGTCAAGGGGGATGCAGCATAGTCCACTATTCCATCTCATATAGAAATATGGTCCAAATTTATTAACCTTCGGGTTTGAAACCTCCAGTGCCATGGGTAAATGCCACAGTCATAAATGTACAATTTTACAGGGGTACAATACCAATTGGTAGTACTCTATGGCAATTGTATAGGTGATCAGACAATTTATGAGCACAATCACAATTGTACGATCCCAATCGTTATTAGAATGACTGCTGATGTAAAATTAGCAAACGTTAAAGGCATGGTATCGTAAAATAGCAATACCGTGCTTTATAAATATGGCCCTATATACAGCCCTCACATTGTTCTACTCCCACGGTGCAATGATCACCAGCATCCCATTTGGCATGCTTAGAAAAACCAGAACATAGTCTGTCAAATGTTGTTCCATCCATAACTTTACTATTTTTCCAAGTGTTTTTCCCTCGCAGTAATTGCGGCCATTCATGTAGCGATGTTATCACCTATTTACATATTGTTCCTGGTATATTTATCTAATGGGAATCAGACACCACCCACACCATTATTGTACAATATGCAGTTAATATTGCTCATGTATGGGTACCTTTAGTCTAGGATGTGCAGTGGCACTCATGGGTTGACTATCACTTACCAGCTTTCTGTGGAACAGCTTCTGGAGCACAACAGAGTACTGGCTAGGAAAACAGGGAATAAACAACACCTGGTTACCGTATGTACAGAGCAATAGGCTGAATCCACACTGGGACTATGGCTCCAGGTTCAGTGCAGTGTGATGATATAAGGACCTGATGAGTTCCCACAAAATAAAACAAGAATCGCAAATAGCTAGTCATGGGTGAACTAAAGGCCAGGCATGTTCAATATAAATGTGAACACACTCGGGAGATTTAAATATGTAGGATAAAGGTCAAAAACCTTCATTCTGTGAGTTGAGGAAATACATAGTCCCAGATGAGATAATAGCCACGTATATCTGTTGCCAGATTAGAAAGTATCATGTAAATTGAGTACACACCATTGTTGAAGGAAGACACGGATATGCTGAATGACACATGCAACAGACATGATGCCACAGATAGCAAAGGACCTTCTATTGTGGTTCACTGTGTGATGCCTAACGTAGTAACGTGAACATCCTGAGCAGAAACTATAAATCCGTTCTGCCTGTATGACATTCTTACAAACAACCCTTACATAGCAGACAAGTTCTGCTTCAGCCCTGCATAAAAAAAAGTCAAAAAAAAAGAAAAAATATATATTATATATATATATAAGGGTTGCAATCCGTCAGCATTAAAAATCACCCTATTAATTAATGCTTTGCTGCCCCTGAGAAAGCATTGCGAATGGTTTGTCATCCGTTTAAACATAACTGAAGTATATGCACGTAAAGTGCTTGATACCCCTTTTCTGATTTGACAGCAGCAATGAATATACTTAAAGCAGGGGTAGGCAAACCAGGAGAAATCCAGATGTTTGAAAACTCCCATCATTCCTCTACAAGCATGTATTTAGGGAATTCTGGGAGTTGCAGTTTTCAAACATCTGGAAACCTACTGGTGCCTATCACTGCAACAAGCATATGCTAAATAGACTATTAAAATCTGACTTATACATTGTATTATTTAGACAAGTCCTACTTACAATCTCCCTAGGAAAGGCCTTTTTAAGGCGGGTATACACATTAGTGGTACCGACGGAATTGGCCCTTATTGCTAATGTGTGTATGCGGAGAGTGGCCATTCCGATGCAGACGAACGCTCAGCGTCGTTAGCCTAGAAACGGGTGTTGCGGCCAGCAAATTCCCTCAGTCACAAATAGAATAGAATAATTTACCTGTTGATTATGCTTAGAATTAGTTTGTTAAAAATGATTATTATTATTAAGTTCTTATCATTATTGCCATATTTGCACCTCTATCTTGTCAATATCCTGATTTGTGTATATTTGAAATGCAACCTGATCCTAAACTTCAAAGGTGATTGTGTGTAACTAACTTGCCTTATTCAGCGGAAGTTAGACCCAGAGACGCTCTGACTGAAAGGGAAGAGGCGAGGGGCGGGAGGCCCAGGAGCATCAGGTCAGCAAGGGGGTCTTTATCGCCTAGACGCAGAGCCAATGAGAGCGAAGGGGACGAGGGAGATAGGCAGAGCAGGAGGGGTGCGAGAAGTGGTAGTAAGGAAGGGGGAAGAAGCCGCAGGAGGTCGAGATATTCGTCCTCGGACTCAGGGGCCAGCCAAGAGACACGCCATTCCCGTAAAAGGCACAGGCGGAGGTCAGGACACAGGAGGTCACGTAGCCAGTCCAGAGCTCAGACAGGAGGCACAGGACGGCACAGTTCTGGAAGAGCAAGCAGACGTCATCCTCCACAAAAGCTCATCATACGGCTCCAGGTCGCGCTCTGGCTCAAGGCGACACAGCAGGGCCTCTATCAGGGAAGCAGGCCCTCTCTCTCAGAGCGGCTGACCACCGAGACCGGGCAGAGCGACGTCCGTGACACACAAGCAGCCGGTGAGTTCTCGTGCGCAGAGCTTGGGGGTCAATGGGGAAAAAGGGGAGCTGGTGCGGCCATCAAGGCTTTGATGGGCAAAATAGAGGCAATGCCTCAAGGCCTGCAGGGAGTTTTTCTCCAGGGGGAGGGGTGCTCCAGCCTGTGTCGGACAGCAGTAAGGCAAGGCACTTAAGGGGACCTATTTCTGCGAGTTTAGCCCACTGGGGGTCCACGTCTCAGAGGAGACGAAAGAAAAAATTTGGAAAAATGAATATGTGGAAATATGGTCACTAATTAACCCTGATATGGTGACGGTGGACAAGGAGTACGTGCGCTCGGAGTCAGGTAAGGAGAAAAAGCCCAAGGTTGCCAAAACGTTCGGTAATTGGGTACAGGGGTTCTGCGTACTAGCGGGGGTGATAGGCAAGAAATTCCCCCAAAAATGCTCCGACCTCTTTGTTTATTTGGATCTAATTTTCGGGGCCTATAAAGTGTATGGAGGGTCTGCATGGTGGCACTAGATTGGCAGTGCATCCAGAGGTAGGCTGGAACACCAGAGCGACAGACTTGTGGTTGAGGATCATGATGTCGCAGAGGGCCTCCGGCATGACTGCCAGTGTACCGGGGAATTTCACGCCATCTACCTTTGGAACCTCTTCGTTAGCGAAGAGGGCGGGCCCATGCTGGCTCTTTAAAGAGGGCCAGTGCAAGTTCGGGGCTGCATGCCGTTTTCGCCACGAGTGCTCCTTTTGTGGGGGTGCAGGCCACTCAGCAGCAAAGTGCTACCGTAAGGGAAAAAATGCTCCCAAAAAACCTAACCCAAGGAGGCCCGAGGACCCCGGTGAACGTGGTAGAGATGGGGCCGTGGCTAGATAGATATCCCAACAAAGAGGCAGCTAAAGTTATTAAAGAAGGTTTTGTTCATGGTTTTATTATTCCTTTTCAGTTTTCCCCTATTCCTTTGTTCTCAAAGAACTTGAAATCCGTTAGGGAGGCGCCTGAATTAGCTAGGCGGAAGGTTCAGGCCGAGGTTAAGTTAGGCCGCATGGCAGGCCCATTTTTCGACCCCCCTTTTCCGAATTTTCGGGTTTCCCCCCTGGGTTTAGTGCCAAAGAAGGAACCCGGGAAGTTCAGGTTAATACATCACCTATCACACCCAAAAGGGGGTTCGGTCAATGACGGGATTAGCCAGGAGGAGGCGTCGGTATCCTATGTGTCGTTCGACAGGGCGGCCGCCTTAGTTCAAAAGGTAGGCGCAGGGGCCTTGATGGCAAAATCAGACATAGAGTCTGCTTTTCGTCTATTGCCAATACATAGGGACTGTTTCCACCTTCTAGGCTGTAGCCTCGAGGGTCTCTTTTATTATGACATGTGCCTTCCCATGGGCTGTGCCATTTCATGCTCGGTATTCGAAACATTCAGTTCCTTCCTGGAATGGGTCGTTCGATCCGAGACGGGCTCCGGATGTGTTCTTCATTACTTGGATGACTTTTTGTTTGTAGGCCCACAGGGGTCTCAGTATTGCCTTTACCTTCTTCAGTCATTCAGGTTCTGGATGGCCAGGTTCGGAGTCCCTCTCTCTGTCGAAAAGACAGTGGGCCCAATGACTACTCTCTCTTTCCTCGGTATCGAGATAGATTCTATCAAGATGGAATGCAGGCTTCCTAGAGACAAGCTAGTTGATCTCCAGAAGGGTATTCAAGCGTGTATATTGTCATCAAAAGTTACACTGCGCCAATTACAGTCTTTGCTGGGCTCGCTGAACTTCGCTTGCCGAATCCTTCCCATGGGAAGGGTATTCTGCAGGAGGCTTTCACTAGCCACGTGCGGCGCGAAGGCGCCACATCATCACATCAGGCTTACCAGTGAGCTCAAAAAAGACTTAAGGGTATGGGAATTCTTTCTTGATTCATACAATGGGAGGTCTCTTATCCAGTCCCCGGAGCAGTCCAGCGAAGAGCTACAGCTCTATACGGATGCGTCGGGCTCTTTGGGCTTCGGGGCAATTTTTGGTAAGTCATGGTGCTCTGGCGGCTGGCCCGAGGACTGGAAGGTCTCAGATCGTTGTCGGAATTTAACCCTGTTAGAACTTTTCCCCATAGTAGTGGCAGTGGAGCTGTGGGGGGACAGGATGTCCAATAAGGCCATCTGTTTTTGGACAGACAACGCGAGTGTGGTTTGCGTGATTAACAGGCAGTCTTCCTCATCTCCTCCAGTCTTAGCTCTCATGCGACACTTAGTTTTGCGGTGCTTGCAACTTAACATCTGGTTCAGGGCTAGGCATGTACCCGGGATTGATAACACGATTGCTGACTCTCTCTCTCGCTTTCAGTGGGTCGAATTCCGCAGGTTGGCTCCGGAGGCAGAGGTGGAGGGGACTCCATGCCCGACTTCCTTATGGGGAGTGGTGGACAGCAACTGATGGCCATGGTACAAGCATCGGTGGCCCCCTCGACATGGCACAATCACGGTAAGGCGTGGAAGGAGTGGGTGGCTATCGCAGGGAATAGAAACATTCAGGAGGTAAAGGGTATCAGAATTCAAGTAATGCTAGAATACCTTTCGAGTCTTAGGGACTCCCAGTGCTCTGGTCTGGTGGCACAGCGTAGGTTGCAGGGTATATCCTTTTTCTTTCGCCTATTGGGTTGGCAGGACATCACTAAAGAATTCCTTGTCCAGTCTATTCTTAGGGGATGGAAGAAGGAGCAAAAGCCTAAAGAGGCCAGGCGCCCTATATCATTTAGAGTTCTAGTCAGGCTCATAGGTAGTCTTCCTTATGTTTGTTCTTCTGCATACGAAATATCTCTGTTTCAGGCCAGCTTCTCTTTAGCTTTCTTTGGTGCCATGCGGGTTGGTGAGTTGGTTCCCCCTGGGGCAAACAAATCGGGAGGTCTTCAATCTGAAGACGTTTGTGTTATGGTTGATAAGATTCGTGTTAAGTTAAAGAGGTCAAAGACAGATGTCTTTGGGGCGGGGGCCTGGTTTTCTATTCGCCCATTACAAGGCGAATTCTGCCCAGTATCAGCGATCCAGCAGTTTGCTGCGATTCGCTCCCCTTCGGTTTCATTTTTATCCCATGCAGGGGGGGCCCCTCTCACACGCTATCAATTTGGTTCGGTTATGAAGTCATCCTTGAGCCGTATCGGCCTGAACCCGAAGGAATTCGGCACTCACTCCTTTAGGATAGGAGCGGCTACTGAGGCTTATGCACTAGGTTTCTCTGAGCAGGAAGTTAAACGGCTGGGGCGATGGAGATCTGATTGTGTGGCTCGCTACATCAGGCCGGAGCTGGCTATTGATTAACCTTTTTCTTTCAGGAACAAAGAGAGCTGCTGTATGGTTGATTGGGCATTCGTACCTCTTCTGGGCAGCGAGGAGAGCGGAAATTCGGCCTGGAGGAAAGAATCTGGGTTTCAGCATGGCTTCGCTGGAATGGAGAGGCATCCGAGGGCTGCTGTGGAACCAAGTACTACCAGAAGCAGTGGATATCAGCAGGAGGAACCAATCTCCAACGGTATTGGTCATCCATGCCGCGGGAAACGACCTCTGCAGAGCCAGACTGTCTGACTTAATGACGCTGATGAAGGCCGATATTGCCCGGATAAAAAACTTTTTTACCGAGGCGGTCATTGTCTGGTCTGAGATCGTTCCCCGGGTGGTATGGCAGGGTGCAAGGGACCCAGCAGCCATTGAGAGGGCTAGGAGGGTGGTTAACACACGAATCTCCAGGTTCGTGCGATCCTTGGGAGGAGTAGTGGTAAGACACAGACAGTTGGAAGGTGACAATAGGTCACTAATGAGGCCGGATGGAACGCATTTGAACGAGATTGGCCTTGACATATTTTTAGTGGGCTTGCAGGATGGTATAGAGCAAGCGTTGTTCCTTTTGGGTGGCGGTAGGAGCACGGTGTAGGAGTACACAGGCTCCTAGTGGCGGGTACACCCTTGCTGGATATGGATGGAGCCGTTACATGCCCTCTGGCGAGACAGAGGTTGGCATTCAAAGCTGAGTTCTACGGCTATGATGGTTAACAACAAGGATGGTTTATGGCGAGCAAGGGTGTACAGTGGTGGAAATATGCCAAAAGGGGCATATCTATGCAAATATGCAGTTTTATGCAAATTATGCCAAATATGTTAATTTAATAAAATAAGCCGTGGCCGATTGTTCACCCAAAAAGTGGTTGTCTGTGTCTTATTTAAAGTAAAGGGTTAATTGGTGGTGAGGGGGCTATTCTTTTGGCTGTCTGGGTTCTCAATTTTCCCCCCGCGGTCAGAGGAACCACTCAGTAATCTTTTAGTGATCGGCAAACTGCCATTTGGATGATATAAGCCTTAAAGAGGAACTGAAGTGGTAATATCAACTGTAGACTCGAAGACTAGAAATACTCTACACTCAAAGTACTAATCTAAATATACAGCAACTAGTTCCCAATGAAGATATATCCATTTTAGCAGCTAGTTCCCAATGAAGATATATCCATTTTAGCAGCTAGTTCCCAATGAAGATATATCCATTTTAGCAGCTAGTTCCCAATGAAGATATATCCATTTTAAAGGGGAAATTTGGTCTCCATTCAAATTTTCAAGTTGCATTTATTAAAAGGAGCACACTTCTACAGTAAAAATGACTCCAGGATATTATCACTGGTCTGTCCCAAGTCTCAGGTTGGATCATACCTACTGTTGAGGCAGCTGCATCATAAGCTCCTCCCTGAATGCCTTAATCATTTTTAAATCTACATACAAGCTTGAAAATATAGAGAAGAATAGAGAGAATGGTTGCAGATCTGTAACTAGCTTCAGTAAATATTGTTTTTTATAGGATTGCAGCTTTTTATACAGCCTATGATGTGTCTGTCACAGACTCAGACAAACAGGACAAACAAGGAAGTGTAACTTTTCAAGCCAATAAATTGAAAATCTACTTGTATGGACACAACAGTTACCCTTTAAGCAAAAGCCTGTTATATGAAATCAGTGCAAAGGTTAGTGCAGTGCTGTGTTAATTAGTAAGGAATTCCCCATGCCTGCTAATTGCTAGCATGTAATATTCCTGCAGGACAATGTGATATTTTAAAATCTTCATGCTTGAGAAATCTGTAGTTTTGCCATCTTCAGTCTTACAAAATCTTTACCCCCCAAAATAACTAAAGATCTAATTAAATATAAATAATTCTCACATTTATACGATACGTGTTCTGGTTCTTAAACTGTTTATAATGAAAGTTTCACCTCTTTATACTGTTGAACAATCACTTCAACCCTAGATTCAGATTCATTAATAAGAAATGTAAGAAAATATGCATCTTTAAATATTACATTTTACAATAACTCTCAAATGCATCCCTACTATGTACTAAGTCACCTAGCAGGCTGTCATTTTTACTAAGCTTTAAAAATAAATGTAAACGTTTATCCACCAATCCCTGATTGTACGGTCGCATGATTGTACGATGGGGATTGGCACAATAAAAAATTCTGCTTTGCCCGGATCATACTAAATCACAATGGTTGTGATTGGTACATCTATGGGCCCCATAAGGGTTTCAGGTAATTAAAAATGTTTCAACTTCTCCTATAGGCAGGAAATTCGTATGAACGCTATAAAATGGTTGTAAGATGTTTCACCCATACACAATATCATACGATCAGGATCGTTTACTGACACTCCCAACCAAGCAGGGAGTGTCAGCCCAGATAAATGACCCAAGGTAAACTGTTAGGACTTTCCATACTGGGGTTACCTAGACTTGGTTGGACGGCTTTTCACTTTTATGTATAAAATTGTAACTAAAACCCCCCATGTTTTTACTGTTTGCACTTGCATAGATATTATGATATATGGGGCCCAGGAATGTGCATTGATCATCTCTTTTCTTGTCTGTATGGCCACCATACAATTTAAGGGCTTGTCCACCCTTAAAACAAAAAACTGGTAACCTGTCAGTTAACTGCATGTAACCCCAACTGCTATTTTAACCAGTTTATTACATTTGTACCACATGATAATGATTAATAATAAGTACTATTCTTTTCTGGGAAAAGTATCTGCCTTCTCCCTCTGTTCAGTAAGCTTTTAAAAACTTGCATGTGCAGAAGAGTCAGCAGGTGAAACAGCAGTCAATCATTGGTTGTGATGTCAGTTGTCAAACCCTTGATTGACTGCATGGAGGGAGGGGCTAGCTTACTCCCTCCCCCAACCCTGTTTTTGCAATACTTACCTTTCTTCCAGACTCTCTGAGTTTAAATATCTAACCATCTAACCATTCGAACTCCTCCAGTCCTTTCCTGGCTTTGCGAGCTTGCACAGCAGCAAAGCAGATGAGCAGTGCAGTTGTCATAAATCATTGTCACAGCTTTGACTAACAACTACAATGAAAGTGCTTTTGCTTACAAATAGAGATGTCAGTGAAGATATTTAAAAGACAACTAAAGCCACAGAACAACACTGAACCAAAAGGCAGAACACATTGATATAAAACGAGTAATCTGTGTCTTACCTCTTTTTTGATACGGGCTCTGGGAAATTTACCTTAATTACATATGGTTTGTGCTTCACAGCATTCTAGCATCACACAGTTTGGTCGACGACCACTATGTTCTGCACATGCTCAGTCCTTAGCTATGGCGGAAACTTGTTACAGTTGGTCACACCCATTAATAATCTCTAGCCAATCCTTTTACAGGACAGGTAAAGCAAGGAAGCATGTGACTGAGGTCAGGAGGTGTGGTCTGACATTGCACATACACACACACACAGATACTTCATCCAGTTATTAACAGGCTTACATTTACTTTAATACAATTTACTGAAGTGGTATTTTATAGCTTATTGGTGTTTTTAGGGGGGTTGTTTGTATGAAAAATTAGGTTTAGTTCTCCTTTAAATATGTCAATTTGAAAACATATAGAAACGATAATTTTGACCTGTACATTTATGAAAAGACATTATGGTTGTTTGGTGCCTGAACTGTTTTTGTTAAATGGCAAACCTAGTACGGTACGTATGGCTACAAGGAATGGAGTTTTACAGCAGACCAAATGCTACTCTCTGGTTCATGTAGCAGAATTATTAAGCTGGTTACTACTAGAGATGTCCGAACTTCGCAAAATCCGGTCCGCTCGAGGATCCGCGAATTTTCGAAAAAATTCAAAAATCCGCGAGCGGACCCATTAAAATGAAAAATATCCTCAAAAATATGAGAAATCCACGGTTCGGAAGGCGGAAAATCCGGAAAAATCCGTCGTTCGCGAACGGGATAAATCCGCGGCGGATTCGGGTTCAGATCCGCGAACCAGCCATCCCTAGTTACTACACTCAGGCCGACATTTTATATAACCAACCAGCTGGTTACTGTATAGCCAAATGTTGTAACAGTTGTCATATAGACAAATAGATAGATTGACTTATCAAGGATATTGGCTGATGGCCAGAGAAGCCAAACACTGTATGATTTGGACCCAAATGCCTAATTAAATTACACAAACTCAGATAGACGATCTAAGGAAGGTGCAACCCTGCCTATTCCTCATTGACAGATGACGTCACATAGTGTTGCTTAAGAAATATCAGCTCGGTAAGAAATTCAAAACACTGGTGAAACTTACTGTAGAATATTACCCGCCCCAACCAATAAAGTATTAGCTTTAATCAGTCTACTACTTTTACTACTTACACATTACACAAATCTAACAAAATATCATTTTAGAAGCTATGCAGAACTCATGGAGCCAAAGAAAAAATACTAGCCATGTAGCATTCCTTTTGCTCTTATCTATTATCTGTAATACAAATACGTAATAGGAAATTGTCCAGGCATTTCCCTCAATGTGCTTCAGATATTATTTTTTTGTAGTGTTTTAACAATGGGGTGCAGAAGCCCTTGTATTATTATGTAATGCAATAGGATTCACCAACCAAGAATAATGGAAAAGAGTTATTCTTTACCTGGCTTTGGAAATTATCCCCCTCCCCAACATACCTGAGAATGAAAGGAGAAATGTACTACCATAGGCCCTCCAAAACCAAGAACTTCTCCTACTAGACCCCAGGAACGGGACCTTAAAAGTAGGTTAACTTTAGTTTTTCCAAACAAAGCTGTTAAAGCCTGACTTGTAGTGACTGTCTTGTTCCCCCCCTAAATGCTATCATTGAGAAGATGTGGTCTGCAAGGACAGTCTTTGAGGAGGTCTGGACTCCTACAAGGAGGCAGAGCTACTAGCTGGTCTTTCACATGTTCGTTTGGGCAAACTAAGGGTTACTCAGCATTTTGTAGAATGTTCCTTGTTATTGTCTAAATTCATTTAAACTTTATATATATAAAAGAAAGAGGACACTCAAATACATCAAAGAAATGTGTTTATTGGTGAATCACCAACACATATCCATACTGCTTGGATCATCATGTGTTGGTGATTCACCAATAAACACATTTCTTTGATGTATTTGAGTGCCGTGTCCTCTTTTTAAATAAAATTTCATTGGGAGGTTCAGCTAGACTCCCCTTGCACTGGCAAGATTAGGGATGGCATAGAACTCGAACTCGAACCCGAGTTCGGCCGAACTGTTCGAGTTCGAACGGACCCGGACTTCTCGAACTATCTCGGACGCGGACTTTCGATATTTCCTGGACTTTCGATGATTTATCGAATGTTCGAACGGTCGAATCCGCGAATAAAATGTACATGGTATCTAGGCGCGAACATCGAATCTGCGAGTAAAGTCTCCATTAAAGCCTATAGGCGAGCATCGAATCTGCGAGTAAAATGTCCATGTTACCTCGAACGTTCGAACGCGAAAGCTCGAAAGTAGCTCGTGTAAGAGTAAAATCGATTTTACGAAAGTCCTGGATATTGGAACATGCTCCCCAGACCATTTCCCAGGTCCCACAGCCATTTACATTAAGTTACCATTAATATTTTAGTTGACTCGAACTTTTCGAACTATTTGCCTCCCATAGACTTTAATGGGTCCGTTTTCGAACTTTCGAACTTTTACAATAGTTCGAAAGTTCGAAAACGGACCGAACTTTCAATAGTTCGACCATCTCTAACCAAGATTTGTTTACTAGCTTGAGAGCCATTGTTTCTACGTCTCTCTCTCTCTATATATATATATATATATATATATATACTAGCAAAAGTGTGCCCGTTGGTGCACAGTGGACATTATGTGTGTGCATGTTTTGCTATGTGTGGATACAGTGGATATAGAATCTTTACACAGGTATATTTTAAACTGTTACCAGCATCCAGGGGAACCAAATAGGATAATCCTGTAGGTCTGAGAATAGACCCAGGAAATCATGCCAAACTATGTGGTTCAAACTAAACATGCTATGTTCCAGACATCCCACCCTACCGAATCCGGCTTCCACGCAGGTGGGGAGAAGGGGGTGTGATGTCACTGAAGTCACCAAAGGGGTGGGGCGGTGTTAGGGGAGGAACACACTAATGTGATGTAAATTTTGTCACATTAGAGGCGTGGCTAGGGGCGTGACTGGCCCTCCCGGGAGGGGTGGGATACCTGATGTTCATACTTATTATTATTCACCACGGCAAGTGCCACATTTATAGATGCTTATGTTACAAGCACAGGATACTGATTGGATCAGTATACTGATTGGATCAGCCCAGTTTAGAGAACTGGGCTGACTTTTCTGTTGGCTACAGGCTCTTTAGTAGTGACGGATTGCACCTCAATGGTGATGGTGCAACTGTTTTGAGGGAGAAGATGGCTAGGGGGTTGGAGGAGATTTTAAACTAGGTATGGGGGGGGAGGGAATGTTTAACTACACAGGGGTAGATAGAGAAGTTAGGGATCTGGGGGCTAGTAACACAACGGAGGGAGGAGAAGGAGGAGGGGGGAGCATAGAGGATAAGGAGGCATGTACGACCATGTATGGAAGTAAATCAATTGATAATCTAAAATGTATGTTTACAAATGCAAGGAGTCTGGCTGGAAAAACCGGCGAACTTGAAATAATAGCTCTAAAGGAAAGGTATGATGTAATTGGTATAGCAGAATCATGGCTTAATGATTCACACGACTGGACAGTAAATATTGAAGGGTACTCCTTATTTAGACATGACCGAGTTAATAAGAAAGGAGGAGGAGTATGTATGTATGTTAAACAGGAATTGAAGCCAAATTTAAAAGATGGAATAGATGGGGGAGCAAACGATGAGGCAGAAACATTATGGGTGGAACTGTGTACAGGAAGCAAGAAGGTAGGTAAATTAATTGTTGGAGTGTGTTATAAGCCGCCAAATGCCGGGGAAGAGGTGGAAATGAATCTCCATATGCAGTTGGCGAAGGCTGCTGGTATGGGGCATGTTCTGGTTATGGGGGATTTTAACTACCCTGAAATAGATTGGAGTAATGGAACTGCCAGCACCTCAAAAGGTATAAAGTTCTTAAATTTCCTATATGAGCATTTTCTTTCACAGATGGTAGAAGTTCCTACTAGAAAGAATGCGTTGTTGGATCTGGTGATATCTAATAACCCAGAGCTCATTTTGGAGATGAAGGTAATGGGAAGCTTAGGGAATAGTGACCATGATATAGTGTCATTTAATATAGGTTGCAGAAAACTAAAGTGCACTGGCTTAACAAAAACTTTTAACTTTAGGAAAGCTAATTTTATGCTTTTAAAGGAATCGCTCCTGCTCATAGACTGGGGGGAACTGTTTCTAGGTAAAGATACTGAGCAGATGTGGACCACTTTTAAAGGGATATTAAACTATAACATTTCCAAATCGGTACCTTTAGGAAACAAGTGTAAAAAAATGAGGTCCACTCCTGCATGGCTTAATGCTCAGGTAAAAAGGGAAATGGAAAAAAAGAAAAGGGCTTTTAAAATTTTGAAAGCAGAAGGCACAGAACAGGCTTACAGGGACTTCAAAAGTTGTAATAAAGAGTGCAAGAAAGCAATTAAACTAGCTAAAATAGAAAATGAAATACGGATTGCCGAACAAAGCAAGTCCAACCCCAAGATGTTTTTTAAGTATATAAATGGTAAAAAAATGAGGACTGAGAATGTGGGACCATTAAATAATGGAGCTGAGGTGGTTGTAGAGGATGCCGAAAAGGCTAATCTGCTAAACCGTTTTTTTACATCGGTTTTTACTGTTGAGAATCCTTACAGTAGGGATTGTAACAATGTGCAGGGAGGAAATGAAGAGTTTTCACATTGGATAACAGAGGATAAGGTACGGAATCAATTAGACAAAGTTAATATCAATAAAGCGCCAGGACCAGATGGATTGCATCCTAGGATTTTAAAAGAGCTTAGTTCAGTTCTAGCAAGACCACTGTGTCTCATCTTTTCAGATTCACTTTTGTCTGGGGATGTGCCGCTGGATTGGAAAAAAGCCAATGTAATACCAATATTCAAAAAAGGTAGTCGTTCACAGCCTGGTAACTATAGACCTGTAAGCCTAACATCAGTGGTAGGGAAGGTGATGGAAACTTTGTTAAGGGATCATATCCTTGACTTTGTCTCCAGAGATCATCTTATTAGTAGTAGTCAGCATGGATTTATGAGAAATAGATCATGCCAGACAAATTTAATTGGTTTTTATGAAGAAGTGAGTAAGAAGTTAGATTCAGGCACAGCTGTGGATGTGGTATATTTGGATTTTGCAAAAGCCTTTGATACTGTGCCACATAGGCGACTAATGTATAAACTGAGGACTGTTGGCCTTGAAGAAAACATTTGTTCATGGATAGAGAACTGGTTATTGGACCGCAAACAGAGAGTGGTGGTTAATGGAGCTACATCTATGTGGGCTAAAGTTCTAAGCGGAGTTCCTCAGGGTTCTGTACTGGGGCCGCTTCTGTTTAATCTGTTTATAAATGACTTAGAAGGGGGCATTGAGAGCAAGGTCTCTGTGTTTGCTGATGACACTAAATTATGCAGAGCTTTGGAAACTTCCAATGATGTGCAAGTGCTGCAAGCAGACCTAGATAGATTATCAAAATGGGCAGCAGATGGCAGATGAGATTCAAGTTGATAAATGTAAGGTGATGCATTGGGATTTAATAATCCCTGTGCCACCTACACCATAAATAATCTGTGTTAGGGCATCGAAAATGGAAAAAGATTTGGGGGTTCTGGTAGATAACAGACTTAGCTGTAGCAAACAATGCCAGGTAGCAACAGCTAGAGCTAGCAAGATATTGTCTTGTATAAAGAGGGGAATAGATTCAAGAGAGAAAAATATTATTCTCCCTCTTTACAAGGCACTGGTAAGGCCTCATTTGGAATATGCGGTGCAGTTTTGGAATCCCATATACAAAAGGGACATCTTGGAAATGGAAGCAGTCCAGAGAAGGGCAACTAAATTAATAAGGGGAATGGAGGGGCTTGAATATGCAGGCAGATTAGACAAGTTAGGGCTGTTTACATTGGAGAAGCGGCGGTTGCGTGGGGACATGATAACCTTATACAAATATATTAATGGCCCATACAGTGAACTCTCTGGTGCATTGTTCACTAATAGGTCATATCAGAGGACTCGTGGACATCCTTTAAGGTTGGAAGAAAAGAAGTTTCATCTTCAAGTTAGGAGAGGTTTCTTTACAGTGAGAACGGTGAAACTGTGGAACTGTCTTCCAGCAGAGGTGGTAATGGCAAGTTCATTGAATAACTTTAAAAAAGGCCTGGATAAGTTTCTAAAACTAAAAAATATTGAGAATTACTGGTATTAATGCATATAGATCTGGTTGATCCAGGGATACTTTCTGATTGCCGTTTGGAGTCAGGAAGGAATTTTTTCCCCCCTTTTTTAGCTGGGGTTTTTTGCCTTCCTCTGGATCAACTGTTAGGTAGGGTTAAAAAAAAAAAAAAAAAAGGGAATAGGTTGGACTTGATGGACGAATGTCTTTATTCAACCTTAATTACTATGTTACTATGTTACTATGTATCCTGGATCAGGTTTTAAAAAAGGTTTGGCAATTGGTCCTGGTTGATCTACCAGGACTAATTGGGGAATTTCATCAGCAGGTACAAGGACAGCAGGATTTAAATCAATACTATCAGTAGCAGCCTCCATAGATTAAAGGGCATGTCCACCCCCCATTCTAAAGTTTAACCCACTACTGGCCCCACTGAGTAGTTTAAATAAATCCTTACCTTACACCTCTGCTCTTTATGGTTTCCCTGTAGTGCTTGTCCAAATTCCAGGAAACTGAGGAGTAATAGCTGTCATCATGTCCAAAAGGTTTTTGCCTTCTCCTTGCCCTCTGAGAAGACAGTGGCATGCACAGGGAAACCCTCCCCACCCCACCTGATCCCTCCTTGGCTGCCCTTCATGTAGCGTTACATTTTTTATATATATTGCAGGGCATCCCCTCCCATCCCCAACTGCCATATAGGAAGTTTAAAAATAGAATTGAAACTGTACATACAGATCATCGCTCCCACTGCGTTCTCTATTGCTGGCAGCCTCTGTAATTGGCTGCCTCTCAGCGAATCACAGCCATGGCTTCCGGTCCGGCCCTCTGCTTGTACTTCCAGCAAGCATGGAGCCAGATCAGAACGATTCAGGAGTGAGGGGCTGTAAGAAGAGTTTGGATTCTATTTTTACACATCTAACATAGTGGTTGGGGGTAGAAGGGGATGGCCTGCAATATATCAAAAATTAATATCGAAGGTGGAGATGCCCTTTAATACAGAGAACAAATATACAGAGAAAACAGGGAGAATAAAAGGTATTACCAGCTCTGCTGCCACCAATTTGTACCAGATCACGGCTTTATGGAATGATGGGTAGCATGTCACACAGTGGGTTACTCTGGTGGTCTGGCACAAAGTAGACAGTGCACTTATTTTCTTTAAACAAGATAAACCAGTTTTAATTACATTTAACAGTAAGTATTGCAATGATTTAATAACAAAACATAAACAGTTTCCCCACATAACATGTGCAGTAATGGAGTAGTCCCTGCCTATGGTACACAACTTTAAATATTGACCAGGCCTGTATATTGTGTATCCTTGTAAGTTGGTGTACACTTATTTGTTGCCTCCGAGTTTGTATCCAATAAGGTAAATTGTCTGTCCAATTATCTGTCCTTCCAACAGGTGGTAACAAGATCTTATACACACGATCTTGTGTTTCATTCATCACACTGTGCAAGGGATCACACCAAACAAACTTCTATCTACTTTCACTTTTTCTCCTCCTAGCCATAGAGAGCAGGGATTTATTGTCTTTTATTACTCACTGACACCACCTGCAGGCTGGAGGTGGTATATGAGGAGCCTTGGTGTAAATGTCCATTACAATACACATCACATCCTGTGTAGGAGACAATCTTCAAAGGTATGTCCTTTATCCTTAAGATGCAGGTACACGGCTGAGTCCTTACCCGAATAATTGGTTCTCAGCCGTGTACCTGCATCTTAAAGATAAAGGACATACCTTTGAAGTATATATATATATATATATATATGAAGTATGTAGACTCTCTCTTCAGAGATTTGAATTTGAACAAATGAGTTGAGGTACAGAAGGTTACCCTGGATGAATATCCATTATACCATGAAAGCATTTGAAAGTAAATGTACATTTCTTTAATTTTGTACTTTTTTGTAATGTTAATAAACCCAAACTTGGGGAACTCTGCATTTATGAATCCCTATTATATTATGTGCACTTAAAATGGATTGTCAAAAGTTTTGGCACCAGCAGCAAAAATGAACAGTTGTGTCATCATTTTATTTCACTGATCAGGGGAAAAATTACCCAAAGAAAATGTTCTGTCTGCAAATCTGTGTTAATTCCTTTTTCTTATATTCAAAGCACTGCATCTCCTCTCGGCAGGCTCACACAAACTCAGTTGTTATACAAGTAATGAATACTATTATGCAGTCCTGGGGAAGATTTACATTGTAATTCAAACTCTCCTTACCAAGAAGCAGTGGGTAAAAGGGCAGTGTAGTGAGCACAATTCATAACTCCCCTTGCTGATTGGTTGTTCTCAAATAAAGGCATTAACCTTGTAAATCCCAAACCTGACAGTAGGAGTTTAAATATCAGAAATGTGCAGCTACTGTACATTAAAAGTCACATATTCACATTATGTCACTTATGGACCATATTCCTATAGCAGCAGGTAGTAGACAAACTTTTTTTCCACGTTGCTTAATAAAATCAAATATTTAGGTTGACTGTGTTACTGTAAAGATTGCCACCTCTTACCTTTTAAAATACACCATGTATTAATTGAACTGGTGAATAGATATGCACTATGTACATTTCATGTTTGGTTTTAAAGGGACAGAGGTGGGAAAGTTCTCTGTGCACTGCTAATTTTCTGAGATCTTGCGGTGTTTAAATAGAGATCAAAGCAATTGATACCTTTGTCAGAGACATATTCCTATCACCTGCATCACACATCCACGTATTACAATGTACACAGTATATGAAGTTATTGCTTCTAATTACAATATGTGTGCTGGCATAATGGTAGTAAATATTGTGCATAATCATAATTATGTTATATATTATAGATACTTTAAGGTCCTCCTACCCTTCCAACTTCTTAGGAAATGGGGGAGAAATATTGTGCCATATTTATAAACAATATGACCTTGGGGCATATTTCTAAACAATCACGAACATCACTGTTTTCATTTTGCCGCACATTGACGTGAAAGGATTGTTATTAACGCCATATTTATAAAGCCGATCGTTTTCATGACAAAAGGTGTTGGAGCAGCGAAACAGTTTTCTCTTTTTGTCTCAATAATATACTAATTGAGAGTGTGCAGAGAATATGTACTCCAGTTGGAGAAACATCTTGTAGCGATGCCAGATCCGTGTAGGGGGATTAATAAAGCATTAAAGGTGACATAGGGATGCAAAAGGAGCAACAAAATCAGAGTGCACTTATTTTTGTGGTAATCAGACCATCTGCTGAATAAAGGTCACTATTAAAAAAGAAAGAGATGAGAAAACAACTTCCCCAGGTCCTATTTAGCATCATAGTATTTGTGTTAGTGCATATAGTAAGTAATAAATATAGTAAATGATTATAAAAATAAAAAGCCTTCCAACCATATCAAGGTGACCCCAATATGTAAGGTCCTGACTAATTTTCTTGAGTCATATGTCTGTACTAATAACCTCTGCTCTGCTTGGTTGCATATTAAATGTAACCAAACACTGTTAATAAATGTGATAAGCAGTGAGTGTCTGTGCTCCGATTTTTTACTGACATATAGAACCATATGGGTAAGACCCTGCAAACAGGGATGGGTGTCATCATCTCCCACATTTTAGAGGGGGACAGCTCAGTAAATAAAAACTTGAGGAGGTATAAAACAGCAATCCAGGGGTTGAACTACTGTATATAAAAAATGTACCTTAGCAACACCATTCATCTCAAATTAAAATGAGACCACTTTTATCCTGCACATGCTCAGATACTAGTTTCAGTTCTCACTGATCAGCAGTGACACATCGTAATGCAGGTCATACAGTAGTCATCAAAATTAATTGTCCAGGCTGGAGAACAAGATTTGAATAACAAAGATTACAATGTCCTACTATCAGGACTGTGTATGGCTAGCAATGCAATCACAGAAATCTGTTCAGTTTCAAAGGACATTGACCGGTATTTATAAACCCTACCTTCCGATACCACGGGTTACCATGACAGCACACAAATTCAAGGGTTACCGAATGCCACATTCGAGGTTTATGGCCAAATTCAAGGGCTATCGCTGAATTTGAGGGATATATGTCTGTGAGTTTGGAAAACACGAAAGTTCATACAGGGAGGTTTTCGAAAAAGTCCAAGTTCATACAAACTCATCAAATCTGGCTCCAACTCGGCTTTGAGTTTAATTTTTGGTCCATCCCTACCCTTGAACTATATTATATGGGGACTGTTTATAAACCTGCAGAATAGGTCATTACCAATCCCGTTATACTGGCCATGTCAGAGCTTTCTGACACAGCAGTAAATTATGATTTCTAGTTTATGGATATAATATTATAGTCATGGTCTCCAAATTCCAACCACAGCTATAAAATCCTAGTGTGGTCAACAGGTTAGTAAAGGGAACAGCTACCTCCTATTTCCATTACTGTGCAACTGTTTTTTTATTTTATGACCCTGGTCTGAAGTAAGGATGCCATTATAATATAACAATACTGATTAGTATCTTGCAATGTTGGTAAAAACATATACATACATGTACATACATAAAAACATGAAATATTAGAGTAAAAATTACCCCGTGTGTAAGAGATTTAAAATGATGCTCAACAGAGCCCAATACAGTTCGGTACCTCCCAAATTCCCAAATACTGTATTTCATCTCTCTGTTCAAAATATATTTTACTTGTGTATGTTTTATTGACATTTATTGAACTGTTATGCAACATAATTTAATTCATTTACCCAACAGAACAATGTTTCATTTAGTACTTTAATTGATCTGGTTTCTATCATTACAGCCCAAAATGACAATGTTAGCAGTTACATAGTTATAAAATTACCATGTACTTAGCAAATTGTTATTTCATTATTGGGCACCTGCAGTTTTTCATGCACTCATTAAATTTAGATTCACAAAAAAGAAAGAGCATGTGTCATCAGTGTGGTTTTTAAAGGATATAATAAGCATGGACATACAGCCTCCCACACTGAATTAACTTCCCATGAAACTCACCCACATAAAAAGGGATAATGGCAAAGGCCCCATAACTGCAGTAAGCCCCTAAAGTGGGAGAAAAGCTTCTGTTAAATATTATATTTGCAGATACATTGCAAGTACATTTTGTGCACTACAGACTATAGTACTAATAATGCGTCAGACTTATATCTATGTATACTATAGCCTTACCGTACTATGGCTGTTAATAACATGGATCAGATAAAGTCCATTTTATAAAGATAATTGGATCAGAATTTACCTTACATTGATGGTGCCATAGTCATCTACAGTACTTATATTCTTCCAGATTTTGTATGTGCTATTAATGTGTGCACAGTTCTGCACTTTTTGGGGGAGATGTAATAAGCAGCACTTTGCGATATTTACTTTATTACGGGATTACGCACAGGTTAGGTGCACCATCTTTTGCCTTCCTTTAGGAGACGTTAAGTTTTGCACTACATGTTAGTGCTAAACATAACATTCTTGTTTATTGCATTGGGTGCTTGTGTCGTTAATACAAAACATTGAAGGCCCCGCAGTGTAAAACACACGTTAACCCGATATTACATAGGGTACTGTGCATTTTAAGCTCTGTACACACTGGAAATGTTTCCTTGGGCATTACAAGCACTATCGGCAAGAATCACATGTCTAAGGGTGCTCGGTTGGTGGAATCGCACTTTTATCGTAGAAGCGTGTACCACCGTTCACCATTGGCCTCGGAAATGCCACAAAATTTCCCTTGCCCATGGTTGTCCCCCTCTACTAAAAGTATAGGGAGTCAGCCACAGCTAAAAGAAATGTGCAGCGCTGAACATTCTCCCTATACTTTATATAAGGAGAATGCTCAGGACTGTGTCTAAGAGTTTCTTTGCTAATTTTCAAAAATTGCTAGCTACAGCAAGATAGACCAGGGTGCACACTATTGCAAAGTAATTCCTTTATTAGTGCATCTCAAACACAATGGAGCCGATTTACCCAGACTCGCGGGGCTAATATATAAAGTTAAAGTTGTGCTAAACCGGACCACTACAGCAAAAGGCCAGAGAGCATATTTCCTCGTGTAGAATAGGAGTGGCGAAGTGGTAAACCTACTGGCATGCACTTGGTTATTCTGGCAGCAGACCTAACTTACTCCAAGGCTTTAGCGCAAACTAGACATTTAAAGGGCAAGTTCACCCTCAAAACCAAAAACTGGTGACTTGTCATTTATCTACCCGCAACCCCAATTGCTATTTTAGCAGTTTATTACATGCATTTGTAACCAGATATTTCATGATAAGTTCTATTCCTTTACGGCAAAGGTATTCGCCTCCTCCCTCAGCTTACTCTGCCTGAAAGAAGGTAATCATTGGGCCATTTATGGCCGCTGACATACAGTAATGATAACCCACAGTATCGTAAACTTGCAATTCTGTGGGTTATTGTTACTGTATGTCAGCGGCCGTAAATGTACGGCCACCATCATACATTTAGGGCAAATTTTTGTGAATCTATGATCGTAGATTTATGAGCGCTATTGTACATTTGCGATCACTATTGTAGATCATAGATTTACATAGTGATCATAAATTAACAATCCAATAACACTTTTTAGATATACTGCGCCTTTAGAAATATGGCCCATTTTCTTTAAATATCTGACTAGTAATGCTAATAATGTTGAAATTATACAAGCAAGAGTCAGGGGTGGGTTACAGACAAGTCATCCGTTTTTCGTTTTAAGGGTGGGCATGCCTTTTAAACACTCCTATTCTACTGCATGCAGGGAGGTAGGGATATGCTTTCCTACCTCCCTGTGAATTATAGTTTACAACTTTCTATCAAAACTTTTAAATGTTTTTTTTTAGTGTCCATTTAAAAGGTTCTTTCCATAATTCATTCAATGCATATGTATTTATATATGTGGTATTCAGTTAGATCAACTGGACTTTAGTTCTTTAAGACACTTTAGGGACCTTCAAAATACAAGGTGTTGATTGCATTGTGGCTATGAGGAATTTTTAAAACTGCCCAAAGTAGGCCATCAAAACAGTATTTTACATATGTATTTATCCTCTATCCTTAGTTGCAGGCAAGGAGCTCCCATAACCTTCACCCATTCAAAACCTATGGTTTGGGAACCCCTTAAGTAATTGGGGCCCTTCCTTAAAACACATTTTTTTTAATGATGTACAGTCCAGAAACTGTTTATTTAAAAGAACAAATAACATTTCTCTGTATATGTAATTCTTTATCAGGATGTGCACTTGTTGTGTGGAGACATGGGGTGTATGTGGGGTAAGATGGGGTGAGTCCGCCTTGCCGGATCTTCTTTGTGGCCGACATCGCAAACAAGACCCAGCAAGGTGGTTTGTCCGAAATTGATTGTGGGTCGGGGGATCTGACTGCAAGGTAAGCTGTTTGTATGGGCACCTTAACCACATGAAATGCCTTTTAACAATATCCAACACATTTAGCGAAAAAAAAATTAAAAATATGAAAAAATATCTGCAGCACAGTAAAGTATATGTTAAGTATATGTATATAATATATAGGCTGAGCAATCTAGTGCAATCTGTAGTCCCCATCATATCTGTTATTTAGGCACGTTCAATAAGAGTCACTTAGTTAGATAATATGGTCAAAAGGTTTTAATATTATGAAATAAAATTAAAGCGCAAGCAAATTAGAATCAAGTGTGATAACACCGTATAACACTATTCTTGTTAATATAAAATGCCCCTATGCCCAGCACACATTGACTGGTTAATCTAATAAGTGCCCAGTACTCACACTCAGTTTTAAATATAAAATTTGTCCAGTGCCCACACACCCTTGCAAATATAAAATATGCCTAATGTTCACACACACTTGTAAATATAAAATATGCCAAGTGCCCACACAGTAAATATAAGATGCCAAGCATAGCCAGGGACCAATTTTTTAGGACATGCCTCTTTCTCTACCACCAATTAAATTGCACCCATTAGGCCCAGCCCACACAGACTGGTACATATAAGATGCCCTCCTGCCCAGCACACACAAAATGGTACACATAGGATGTCCTAATGCTCAGTCCACATAGACTTATACTTGTAAGATGCCTTCATCTTGACAGCATATTACTGTGTGACACTCACTCCAATACCTTGGGGAATTATTATCAGTGACGTGAGCGCTGCCCTCTACACCCTGGAAAACAAAACTAAAGAAACCCCGCCTACTGTCTGTTAGACAGCCAATCGGAAGTAGATGGTTAGGAAGAGTGGGGTTGTTAACACCCACGGTGCTTCGCCCTGTTCTGGCTGTTAGGAAATAGAAGTTTGTGCACACTTGCACACTCTCACGAATAATGCGTGCCCACACAAACATTAATAAACGGCATGCACAGGCTTAAAGAGGGATTAAAAAGTAAATAAGTAAATAAGTAAACCTGTCTGGTTTAATGCAGGGGTTCCACCATGAGCATTTTTTCAGATTGCCTCATGGTAGGGACGTAATAGCACAGGCAAACTTTTGAAGTGCAGTACATAAGTCCCAATAAGTCCCAATATTGATTCTATTTTCTTTTTTACTTTTATTTAAATTGAATTTCTACTAATTACTGGTTCTCTTCTGAAAATAAATACTTGTTTAGGATTAAAAGATAGATGTACCCCGTTAGTTCTTCATGCTATATTCCTATTCCTACTAAATGATAAATCCAGCAGTAGAAACTTTTCCTGGAGAGAGAGCTACAGTATGTTTCCTATTGATTTAATTACCAAAAACAAAGTGTAGCCCTTGGATAACACAATAACAAGTTTTTTTGTTAAGAACTCCAAAAGAATAATGGACAGGAATACATTAATCACCACTTCAATGTATCAATCTTAGTAGCAAAGCAAACCTGATTAGTGTGTATTAATAGAGCAACTGCATACTCTGACTACACAATTCTACAGTGCATATAATTAATCCCCTAGAGACCTTCCGAGCTCCAGGGACTCAATGTTCATCTGTCTGCTGATCAGCATCCTCTAATATTAACTCATTCCAACCACAGATCAGTTAAAATAAAACATTCCTTATAAAGCATATTTACAGAGTAAGAGAATGTGCAAGTAAGTGATTTATTATGGCAGAGAGAACATTTCTAGAAGATGTAATTTCTCTCTGTTAACTATTGACAGAAAGAGAATGGAAGCCAAGCTCCTATGCAGCCAAATGAACATAAATAAAACCCTCTAGACACCAACAGGCTCATAACCCTCGGAAATACAATCAGAAACTACTTTCAAGTTTCCTATCATATTTTAAAGGGTTATCGAACATTTAAGGTTATTTTCCGTAACCCTCGAAAATAACCTCAAATGTTCGATTACCCTCAGAAATACGATTGGAAAGTACTTTCTAGTTTCCAATCGTATATTCGAGAGTTATCGAACTTTCAAGGGTTTTTTCGAGTTATATTCAGGTTACCGAAAATAACCTTGGATGTTTGATAACCCTCGAAAATATGTTTCGAAGTCCCGAAAACTGAATGATCTGCCAGGTTTTGGGCGGAACATTCGGATTTCACAATGTGTTGGGTCCGTGTTGGACCCCATCTCTATTTTGAACAAGAAAAATGTGAAAAATTTACATCTGCAGCAAAGTACAGTATATGGTTGTTTGAGCAATCTGTTGCAATCTGTAGTCCCCATCATATATGTAATTTAGGCAAGTTCATTAAGAGTTATTAAATAAAATCTTTTGGTCAAAAGCTTTCAATACTATAACAAAACTAAAGAACAAACTATTTAAAACCCATCAACTGTAATCAAACAGTATAACAATACTCGTAATTCCCATTACTGTTTCAATGCAACTGGTATAATATCTAGTTAAAATGAAATCATATCTGGTGCCGTCTTCTCTTCTCTTCAGCAAGAGGGCATCAAGTTTTACCATGCTTTGAGCCACTACCATTGCCACTGAGATTTCAGCCTATTCAAATTAATAGCACTGGCAAACTTTACACCTCATATTACATCAGCCCCTACATTTCCAAATTTCACATAGTAAGACAGTTAGAGATGGCCAAACTTCCTAAAGTTCGGTTCATTTTCGAACTGCTGAACAGTAAATGTATAGAAGTTCGGGAGTTTGGAAACTAACCCTTTATAGTCAGTTGGAGTCCAATTTTTCAATGTTTAGATTAAATACAGATAAAATAGCCATGGTAACTTTCTGTAAATGGCTGTGACACCTAGGAAATGATCCATATAACCTAAACACTACCTTTATTCATGATTGGGCAATTTTCAGGTTTCTTCATGCTACATTTGCAGGTTATGGCAATTTGAGGGTTACCGAACAATACTTTCGAGGATTACAGAACAATACATTCGAAGGTTACCAAAATCGAAGGCTACATTTGAGGGTTACCGAACGATACATTCAAGGGTTACCGAAATCGAAGTCTTACATTCGAGGGTTACACATTCGAGTATTCCATAATTATTGAATTTTTTGATAATTAGCGAAATTAAGTCAGCTAGTTCGGAAAACCCAAACTAGTTGGAATAGTTTGGATAGAGTTCGGCTAGTTCGAGTTCGTCCAAACACATAAAGTTCAGCCCGAACTGGGGTTCAGGTCCATCACTACTGACAGTTCCATCACTACTGAAAGTCCCATACAGTGATAACAGACAGTAAAGTTCCCATACAGTAAGAACAGACAGTAAATGTCCCATACAGTGAGAACAGACAGTTAAGGTCCTACACAGTAAGAACAGACAGTAAAGAGCCCATACATTGAGAACAGACAGTAAAGGTCCCATACAGTTAAAACAAACAATAAAGGTCCCATACAGTGAGAGCAGACAGTAAATGTCCCATACAGTGAGAACAGACAGTATCCTGTCATATCCTTTATGTGAATATATTTATATCTTCATAGGAGATTGCATTAAGTTTTTAGCAGCTACCAATGAGGTAGGGGATATATGATATTGCATATAGGCAGCACGGTGACTCAGTGATTAGCACTGATGCCTTGCAGTGCTGAAGTCCTGAGTCTACCTTTGGACACATCTGCAAGGAGTTTGTATGTTCTCCCTGTGCTTGCGTGGGTTTCCTTGGGGCACTCCAGTTTCCCCCACAATCATAAAGACATACTGATTGTATGTGTCAAATAAATGTGCTTAGATTGTAAGCTCTTCGGGGCAGGGCCTGATGTGAATGTATACATGTAATTGTAAAGCACTACGGAAGATGTTGACACTATATAAATCCAAAATAATAATAATAAATAATAATATAGGAAAGGTGTATGTGTGCACAATTTCACTATTACCATTTAAATGACCATCAATAAATGTATATAAATATAGCACTGACTTATATTAGGTACAAAACAAAATAAACAACTTATACAAAATATATAAACTTACTTACAAAGTTGAGATTCGTATTGTAATATAGTATAAGTCAAAATGTGAGGTTAAACCACACCCCCGTGACTGCTAAGGGGTCTCCATGTAAATACTGAAGGAAGGAAGTGGTAATGTTAGTAGAACATTTTAATAATCTAATAATAGTTTGTAAAACATGTGACAGTCTTAGCCAATCAAAAAAAAAACTTTCTGTATGCTACTCAGGAAGTGATGTGTATGTAGGAAAGAGGATATAAAGGATGATATTTTGCATGTACCAGCCCATTTCTCTAGGGAAGCTGGGAGAGAGAAATACGTGTTTATATGTTAGATTATTAGGGCAATGCTATTATAAGAACATGAGGCTGTGAGGTACCTTCTGTTACAAGATGTCTTTATTCCATGCCCAGTTACACCCCTATTCCCTCCCCCAGCTATGGCCTCCGCCTGCCCACTGCAATGTCACTTGTGTCACTCCACAAGTTTATTTAGGTTCATGACTCCAACTGACTATATAATCCTTTCCTATTTCAATAGTGTAATAACTATGGATGTAAGGGAAGGGCAGATGGATCACTTGCATGTTTGAGCCTGTGGGTAGGAATCGCTAAAGCATGACCGTGTGCTTTTAATGTCTGTAAGTCAGAAAAATGGCTTTATTCCAGGATATATGAAAACAGTTATCCAGATGTATTAAAAAACAACATTTTCCAGCATTCTGTGCTGCCAGGGAATGCTGGGAGTTATAGTTTTTAAACATGTTAAAAGTTAAACACATATGCTCCATATCATTAGGCAGTATTGTATGTGTATACATTCATTAACCAATGGACATAAAGTAGAAACTTACTGCTAACAGAGAATGCTGGGAGTTGCAGTTTTCAAACATTTGAAAGGTCACAAGTTCAACACCCCTACTCTATACCATTAGGCTGTATTGCATTTTGACACATGCATTAGCGACAGGACATTAAGAAGAAACAAACTGCAAACAGAGAATGCTGGGATTTGTAGTTTTTAAACATGTAAAAGTTCACAAGTTCAACATTTCTGCTCTATACCATTAGGCTGTAATGAATCTGGCCACATGCCTTATCTACAGGGCATTAAGAAGAAACTTACTGCAAACAGAGAATGCTAGAAGTTGTAGTTTTCAAACATGTGAAAGGTCACAAATTCAACACCCCTGCTTTATACCATTAGGCTGTATTGCATTTCAACACATACATTAGCTATAGGACATTAAGAAGAAACATACTGCAAACAGAGAATGCTAAGATTTGTAGTTTTCAAACATGTAAAAAGTCACAGGTTCAAAACACCTGCTCTATACCATTAGACTGTATTGCATCTGGACACATGCCTTAGCTACAGAACATTAAGAAGAACCTTACTGTAAACAGAAAATGCTGGGATTTGAAGTTTTAAAACATGTGAAAGGTCACAAGTTCAACGCCCCTGCTCTATACCATTAGGCTGTATTGCATCTGGACACATTCCTTAGCTACAGAACATTAAGAATCATGTCATTGATTAAGTTTGTCTTGTACCTAATATAAGTCAGTGCAGTACTTTATATACATTTACTGATGGTCATTTAGATGGTAATAGTGAGATAGTACACACATATACACACATATACACCTTTCCTATATGTAATATTCTATACCTCCCACCTCATCGGTAGCTCCTAAAAACTCAATGAAATCTCCTATGAAGATATAAACATATTTATATACAATAAAGGATATAGGAAAAGTAAATGCTGAGCCCAGTGAGTCTTTTTTTTTTTTTGCGTTAATTTTTTAAAATCTATTTTATAATATATACTTCACTGCTCATGTTAAAATAAAAAACATGCATTTAAAAAAAAAATTCTCAGTGTGTTTATTTAGACCAAATTACAGATATCAAGGTAACATTACTTGTGCATGTAATGCATAAACTGCTCTAGCTAGTTTGGAATATCTTTAATCTGAGTAGGATTGTCCACGAAACATCCTAGATTCCTGCCAAGGGCTCAGCTACAAAAACAACATCACATTCCATACAGTGCACAAAACAAAGGAGGGGCCCGCAAATCACAGATGTGCCAAAGGCCCTATTTGATCTTAATCCAGCTGTCACTCTAATTGTATTGGTGCACATGTTTATAAAAAGAATGATAAAGCTTTATGTCAAATAAACATTGTACTAAAAGAGCACCTTTACTTTTTTTAAATTTGCTTTAAAACAAATTAAAACACAACCTACTTTTTGTTTAAAATGAACACATATCTCCATTTTTCTAGAACTCCCATCATTCCTCTTTTCCAAATTACCCCCTTAATCCCACAGCTCTGTCAATTTTTCCATTTCCCTACATAATGCTTATGCTTTTACTGCCCCGGGGTATCTCATTCAATACCTTTCCACTTTCTCTCCTCTGACTTCCCACTGACACTTCATACTATATACGTTAAGCTTTTGGAGATAGGAAGAACATATTAAATGAATAGCTGTGAATAATCCTCAATGAACCTACCAGCATATACACAATGACATTGAGTACTGTGTTATATTTCTCTATGTCCTATATATTTCTTTATGTGACTTTTAAACATATCATTTCATTAAGTTTACATCTTTTACCAGAAGGATGTAATTGTTTTAAATTTCTTTCACCAAAAAATCATCAATTAGCTTATTTTTGTAACCTCATTAAGATAATACACAGCCAGACAAAAACCCCATTTAAGGGAGGATTAAAACTAAAATATAAAGGAGACTGGATGAAAGATACATTTTTCGAAGTCAAAACTGTGCCTCTCACCTCTTATATAAATAGCATTGTGTAAGAAAATGTTATTTCTGTAGGCATTTAGCCATTCTTAAGCGGGTCTCAGACTAGATGACCCTGCTCAGTGAGATTTTTAGTCCCAACTCCCTTGTTTGCCTAAAGTTGGGTGCACACATGGGCAATAATAAACCAATCCTGTTGAGATTTGGCAAATATCAGCCCTGTGTTTTGGGAGAAATAGGCCAATCTTGTTGCCAACAAACTATTGACATTGGGTGCAGGATTGGTTGGTTGTGATTGAAAATTTATGTTGGGGACTGATATTTCTACACGATCAACTGTGGGTCAAAATATTAGTGGTCATTTTTGGCACAACGGACCAATGTTGGTCATACTTTCGTCCAAATCGTGTAAAAATTTAAAGGGACAGTTCAGTGGAAATTATCAATATTTGTTAAATTGTTAGTTTGTGTTATGCCTTCTTAGTTATTCTACATATTCTCTCCCATTCTGAAAAATCAGTTGATTTCATACCCTTTGCTGTTCCCTGCTGTTGACATTAGTGAGCTGACATTTCAAGTTCTAACGCTCCTTCTTCTTCCCAGATTGCACCACATCCTTGGAATGTTCATAACAGTAATTTCTACTGATTGGCTGTTGGATGGGTCAAACATGCTCAGATCTCTACTGAGCAACTGAATCAACCCAGGCGTTGGGTCAAGGGCAAGACCATAACTGTCTCTAATAGGGGGTCCTGCAAACAGGAAGTCAGTATTTCGGTTGCATTTATTTATACACAGACAAAATACTGAATTGGCAGATTAAGGTCATTGGGATAAAAAAATACTGCTTTTTTCTGAAAATCATTTTAATGTTCAGTCAATTTCTGATGGTTGTGTGGTATTAAATAGACACATCGATATGTCAGCCATGGCACTTTTCCACTGATATTTTGCAGCAGCCATTTGATCGGGTTGAAATATTTGTTTGTACCCAGCCTTAGTATAGGGATCTGCAAAGTGAGTACAAAGTGATATGGTTGCTAAATGGCTTGCAGACATTAAAGGGCAAGTCCACCCCCAAAACTAACTTTTTATATGTATTTGGCCCAAATAAGTGCTCCAAAACAAACTTTACAGCATGTAAATCGGTCCAGTGGTTCAAAAGTTACAGACCTTTGAGATATATATCAGGCTGCACTTCCTCTCCACTTCCTCTTTAGATGACCCCGAGCTGCAGCTTAAAAAAAAAAAAAAATTCTTGCCTGTGTTTGTGTGTGTCTCTCTCTCTATCTCTCTTTCTGGGCTGGCTGGCTGCAGCTGTTGATCCTGGATTTCTTCAGTACACATAACTTTACAGCTGTGATTGGTTGAGAGGGAAAATCCAGGGATCCCAGGGGCCAGACCATTACTGATGCAACTTCCTCTGTTCTCACTGCTGGATGCTAACAGACATGCTCAAAAACATGAAAAGAACAGAGGCAAGGTAATGTAACCTGTCTCTGTTCATCGCTGTATTGGTCCATGCTGCAGGATTAAGCCAGCTACAAAGGTCTGTAACTTTTGAACCACTGGACCGATTTACATGCTGTAAAGTTTGTTTTGGAGCACTTATTTGGGCCAAATAAATATAAAAAGTTAGTTTTGGGGGTGGACTTGCCCTTTAAGCAAGTTTTATATATATGCACAAAATAGGAAAGAGTAGTGGATACAAAATGGGCACACCACCAAAATATCTTACGAAAATAAAACACCTTTATTACATATAGAGGGAGCAAAACGACATATATAGGGCCCTATTTATAAAAGATCGGTATTGTAAATAACGGTCGTTATCGGTAAATACCGGTCGTGATCGGTAAAAAAACGGTCGTTATTTTACAATAACGATCTGTGTTTTACGATAATGATACTGATCTTTTATAAATAGAGTACAAAAATTAAAAGCATATCCCACTCACACATAGCCCTGATAAAGTATTAATCACTCATAATTATAGTATTAATATACCGGTATATCGCTAGTAAATATCCCTATATTAAAGAAGTTTTACACAGATTTACAAGTGCTCAGCTAGTGGTAATTAATTTGGCTTGAAATTAAAGCCAAATTACTGTTCTTTCTATTTCTTCTTCTTTTTCTTCTTCCGTTTTCTTCTTCCACTTTTTTGGACCGTATCTCCTCCCACAGTTTTTGAGCTAGAGACATGAAATACAAATGAAATGAAGTACAGACATGCGGGGCATATAGGAGAAGTGTGCTATCTTCTAGCTAAGGAATCCGTGGAAGCGTTACGGCGTTATCTGCGAATTCCCGGACACATTGGTAACAATCCTCAAATGTGGATATTTCAAAACAGTTTTTTTCATGGTCATAAATACAAATGGTGATACCCCCAACCCCCCCACACAGACCCAGGTACACCCACCTACTGACCTACCTTTCCCATGGAAGCCATATTTAAAGGGTAACTAAAGTCAAAAAAACTAATTTAGATTTATCCTCAATAAAAGATAGTTTTATGGTTATAAACACAAAAAAGACATACCCCCTCAACCAGACCCAGGTACACACACCTACTAATCTACTTATCCATTACGGTGGCAGTCATATTTAAAGGGTAACTAAAGTAAAAAAAATATTTAGATTTATCCTCAATAAAAAATAGTTTTATTGTTGTAAACACAAAAAAGACATACCCCTCAACCAGACCCATGTACACACACCTACTGATCTACTTATCCATTACTGTGGAAGCCATATTTTAAACGGTAACTAAAGTCAAAAAAGCAAATTTTGATCAATAATCAAAAAACCCCCAACATGATACAGGTATACACAGCTACTGACCTACCCCTCCATTACTGTTGCCGCCATACTTAAAGGGTAACTAAAGTCAAAAAAATAATTTTGACCAATCATCCAAAAAGTTTTTTTTTTTAACTCTCAACCCGACACGGTTAGACACACCTACTGATCTACTTATCCATTACTATGGCAGCCATACATATAGGGTAACTAAAGTAAAAAAAACTCATTTTGACCAATCATCAAAAAAGTTAGTATTTTATCCCCCAACCTGATATGAATACACACACACACCAACTGACCTACCTTTAATGCATGTGACATATTTAAAGGGTAAGTAAAAAACAACAATGTCCTCTTCATTGACATTATTGAGTTTGAAAATCTGCATTACAAACACACAAATTCCCTTCCAAAATGCAGTCTTTCAAGACAAATTTAAAGTTTATACTTAAACTTTCCCTTTCTTGTTTAATATTACTCTTGTAACTCTGGATAAATCCCCATCAGGAATAACTCATCTTCCTGACTTTAAAGCCAGCTATTAGCTGACGTTAAAGGGCATGTCCACCCTTTAAAACAAAAAAACTGGTGAGTTGTCAGTTATCTACCTGCAATCCCAACTGCTATTTTTACCAATTTATTAAATTTATTCATAACCAGATAGTTAATAAGTTCTATTCATTTCTGTCTCTTCCCTTTTGTGCATTTAAAGGGCAACTAAAGCTCCAGAACAACACTGAACCAGAAGGCAGAACACCTTGATATAAAACCACTAATCTGTGTCTTAACTCTCATTTTGATACGGAAGCTGGGAAATTCACCTAAATAACATATGGTTTGTGCTTTACTTCATAACATTCTAGTATCACACAGTTTGGTCAACGACCATTATGTTCTGCACATGCTCAATCCTTGACTATGACAGAAACTTGTTACAGTTGGCCACACCCATTAAAAATCTCTAGCCAATCCTTTTACAGGACAGATAAAGCAAGGAAGCATGTGACTGAGGTCATGAGGTGTGGTCTGACACTGCACATACACACAGATACTTCATACAGTTCTTAACAGGCTTACATTTACTTTAATACAATTTACTGAAGTGGTATTTTATAGCTTATTGGTATTTTTAGGGGGGTTGTTTTCAGATTCTGGAGTATATAACATTGGGTTTAGTTCTCCTTTAAAGGTGGGCACACACACTAACTATAAAGGGACGATACTGTTGGATGCATTGATATTGTTCTTTTATCGTTAGTGTGTGTAGCGAATTTCTGAACTCTCCCAAGAGACTGATTACCCTAATGTGATACAGTAAAACCAAAATCTGTCTTGATTATTGCCTGTCACACACAAAAACAAACATTCGGGCAGTTTCATTTTATATCACTGAAACCAAAGCCAACCTATTGGGACTAGACTTGTTTCATGCCCTTGGATTTAAAGTTCTAGATCAGGTGCATGCTGAAATATGCTGAAATATGCCAACATCTAGACTAAAGGCCCACAGACCTTTAGTGGACTTGGATGCATTCACAAATTTTCTCATAACCCTATGCTGAATTCCAGTTATCTCTAGATATCTCCAGTAATGCAACCCCTGTGCAAGAGCATATTATACAACCTGTTGACTCCTCCCCATGGGTTTTCAACTTAGTAATTGTCAGCAAGAAAGGATGGCAAATCTAACTATGTGTTGCCATTCGCCTGGTAAACAAGGCAATCATACCTGACTGTTACCCACTACCTACTACAGAGGAAGTGGGTAGTGGGCAGTGTGTAACCTAATACAGAGGATTTAATATCCCAATGTCATGGGTCAAAAAAGGGCATCGCAGGCCAGAAATCTGACAGCTCTTATTAACCATCTAGGGCTTTTCTTCTTTAAATGTATGTCTTTTGGTATGTGCTCAGCTCCAAGCTCTTTCCAGAAAATAATGGTTGCTGTTTTTTTCATGACCCCCGGTGTCACAATTAACTTGGATGATTTACTTATTCATGCACCTTCTCTGGAGGAACATGATGCAATACAACCTCACCCTCATCAAAGAGAAATGTGTTGTGCACAGATGAAAGTTTAGTTTTTGGGCCACAGGCTATCTGCACAAGGCATCCAACCCTTACAATGTAACATTGATGTTATAAATGAATAACCTGAGCCACATTATAGGATTTATAGGATTTGCAAACTATTACTTATGGTTTGTAGCAGACTATGCCAACATCAAAACCCCTCTGCGAACCTTTCTTATAGTAAGAAAGATGCAGAATGGCAGTGGACACCTGCCTGCTCTGAAAATGTTAATGTCTTGAAACAGAGCATAGCATCTGTTCCTGAGTTTGCACATTTTTCACCACAGGCACCAACCTTTGTCTCCTGTGACGCTTCCACTGTTGCTTTAGGTGCAGTTTTATCACAAATCCCAAGTGGTGAGGAAGTGACGCTTCCACTGTTGCTTTTGCCTTTTGAGCAAGCTCATTGGCTGAACAAAAATATTCTGCAGGGGAGTGTGAAGCAAAAGCAAATGGGTATATGAACAATGGCATAACTTCCTATATGGTAGAAAATGTACCCTGGGAACAGAACATAAAGCCCTCATGTGTTTGCTCTCCACATTAGGATCTGGTCACCACTAGAGATGGGATCTGGGTCCGACACAAACCCGGATCCGACACGGAACACCTCGGTTCCGGAATCCGAAAGATCCGTTCGAATCCTGACGGATCCTACAGAACTAATTTTCGAAAGTACGGAGCTATTTTCGATAATTTTCAAAAATATCTTCGAACATTCGAAAATCTCGAAAATACGATCGGAGACCACTTTTGAGTTTTTGCAAATCGAACGTTTGAGACTATTTTGGAAAAATTATAAAAAATAGCCTTGAACATTCGAAAATACAATCAGAAACTCAAAAGTGGTCTCCGGTAGTATTTTCGAGGATTTTACGTTTGAAGATATTTTCGAAAATTATCGAAAATAGCTCCGTACTTTCAAAAATCTTCGAAAATAAGTTTCGATTTTGGATCTTCGGGATTTTCCCGAGATCCGGGAATCCAAAAATGGAACCAAACTTTGTAGTTTTGGCGATCTCTATTCACCACCACCTTCATATACATCGATACTGATAGTGTTTTAGTACAACTGAAATCTGCTATAGGCCATGAAAGTTAAACCAAGTGGCCGTGTTGTCCTCAAACCAGTAGGAAGTGTTTTGATAATAATAAAGATGACGATCTGTTAACAGTCTGTCTGTACTTCTGAAACCCAACATTCCTTGCTTAATGAGCATGTCCAAAGGGGGCAGCAGGTGAAACAATAGTCATTAATTAGCTGTGATGTCCGTTGACACAGCCTTGACTGTATGGAGGTAAGGGCCAGCTTAAGCTAGGTACACACAGTCCAGATTTCTGAAAGATGACAGACAGGATCTGCAAGATCCTGTCTGCCATCTTTCAAAGATCTGCATACACTCAATCCCGAGCGTTCTCCCTATGAATATCATAGGGAGAACGCTCGGGACTGTGTGTTTCCATCGGCCGTGCTACACTCCTCTATAGGGAGTCTAGCGTGGCCGATGGAAATTTTCGGCCTTTCCCGAACGAGCATTCGGCCGACCCGATCGTTTGCCAGCCGCGTGCTCGTTCTGGAAACGAGCGTACACACATAACGATAAAGCCCCAATACGGACGGTATCGGGGCTTTATCGTTACTGTTTGTACCCAGAATGGGGACAATAATTATCCTTTAAAGGGTATCTCCACCCAATAAAAACAAGATAGCTTGTATGGATTCCCACAACTTTGAAACACCTGTACCTGCAAAATGAAGCAATTCTATGCAGTGTTGTGGAAGCAGTGGCTGTTCCTCTGTTGTGATCACTCAGGAAGTTAAACTCTGCCCCAGTTGTCATGCCTGCCTGGGGGTGCACTGTCAAACGTGCGTTCACCCTCATGTGAAGATATGTGCAGGATCCAAGCTCTGACACACACACACACACTGCCTGCATGTCTTACTTTATTTAATCACAGCCCCCCTCCCCACATGGTGAAGCGGGCAGGCCAGCTTCATGATGGTGCACATTGACTGACAGCCTGCCCAGCACAGGAGGAGACACCCCCCCAGAAACTAGCACAACTTCCCCAGCCTGCTGCAAAGGAACAGATGAGATTTAAAAAAAAAAAAAAAAAAAAAAGTAGGAGGAGGGTTGGGGAAAGATGCACTTTCAAGCAAAAAGGATTTTAGCAGTTTCACCCATCTCTATTCCAGACTGGTTTATTTTGGCATGACATTTTATTATTAAGATAAGTTAGGCTTAGTAGGTTAGGGCAGAATTCTCAAACAGTGTGCCTCCAGATGTTTTAAAAACTCCCAGCATTCCTCAGCTATAGAAGGAAGCCAGGGAATGCTGAGAGTTGTAGTCTTCAAACATCTGGAGGCACACAGTTTGAGAAATTCCCATGTTAGGCTTTTATGTGGTAATAGCGCCACTAACCTGACCCTTTAATTGGAGGTGTTCCAAGGAAAAGCTATCAAGGTAAAAAGTTAGGGTTAATTTGGCAAGGTTGGAAGGCTGTTCATTTTTATGATCATAAACATATAATTAAGCCCCCTTTGTGTGTGATGTACTGTATGAAGGTGCACTGATAGTATGATATTGTATGGGGCCTTAGAATATGCATTGTTAAAGGGTATGTCCACCCCTAAAATTGATTTTTAATATGCTGCTCCCCCATGTCCCCCAGCCCCAACCGCATAAATATTTTTTTCAGAAAGCACCCCAAACTCTTACTTACCTCCCCTCGTTCCTCCGCCGCACTGCCGGCCCTCTGCTTGCGAGAATGCAAGCAGAGGGGCGGGACCGGCAGTCGCGTCTGTGATTGGCTGAGCGGCAGCCAATCACGGACGCGGCTGCCGGTCATTCAGTGCAGCGGAGGAAAGCGGAGAGGTAAGTAAGAGTTTGGGGAGCGTTTTGAAAAAAAAAAATAGAGTGTTTGGGCTGGGGGACATGGGGGAGCAGCATATTAAGGGGTTTTGCGCTAGGGGGAGGGATAGTAGAACGGGAGGGAGGGAGGGGGGAGGGAGGGGAGAAGGGCTGCAGTGCGCATGGTAAATATCTACCGGAGGCAAGATAGCAGGCAGAGCCCTGCTATTCTCCTGGTGGTTAGTTTGGGACTTTGGGGGGGGGGGTTTACAGGAGAACCCATGGAGCTGGGATGTGAGGTAAGGATTAAACTACACTACATGGTGGGGCCAGTAGTTGGGGGGATTATAGTTTTGGGGGTGGACATGCCCTTTAATATTTCCTCAGTTCAGATTTTGAAGAAATCTATAGTGGTGGCAGAATATCCAAATGTAATTTGCCATTTACAGAGTGAATTCTCTTATGTAAAATTTCACTGCAGAAGTATACATTTATGTGAAGTTGATTATGTTTGTTAGGGCTATGTGTCTATTACAAACCAAAGCAGAGAATTTTGTTATAAAACTGAGCCAGCGTTTGTGCCATTCATATATCAACCTAAAAAGTGATTGTCACTCTTCATTTAAATTTGCATAAAGAAGAATTCCCATCTCTAACACTCTTGGGAAAAATATGTAATACATTAAGCACACATACTAATATTAAAGTAAATCAAAAAATGAAAGATGTCCTCTTTCCAACATGAAAGATATAGGTTATTCTCACTGGGAGTTTACAATTCCAATTCTAACTAAATATATATTACTATACACAAAAAAGGTGAAAAATAGCCTTTTAACACTTATGCACCCATAGCATATAACTGATAAACAATGTAGAAGATATAATAAAACTTAAAAATTAGCACTAAATACTTTTTTAAACAATTCAAAATTTTTACTTCATCTGTTAGCATAACTACACAAATGATGTGGTGATCACCAGTTGGACAGGGCAATTAATGTAGTGTAGCGTGTTGATCAGTATGCTAAGTAAAAAGAAACTTAAATAAAAAATCTTACCTCTATTCACGTTTCAAAAGATTTTTTTTATTGTTTTTTTACTCCTTTTTAAACAAACTCTAGGCATTTTTTTTAAAACCCGATGCCACCAAAAGCTCTTGCCCCCTGCCTTATATCCAGTAACCCACGGGGAGCCACTGGTCAACTAAAGTCTAATCTTGATAACCTTTTCCAGAGTCTGTAAGCTAAAGGCAAGGCTCTTCAATCTTCAATTCAACCCCAAGGCAACGGGGGTCAGGAGAAATGAGGGAGGCAAGAAAACTGGTAGTGGTCACTTGACAAGCAATGTCCAGGAAACAGGACAAAGGAGGTTGTGTGACATATGAATAATGTGTGTGCATGTGCAGTGAGAACTAGCAACTTTTTCTGTACTAGCCTCTTTGATACAGAAAACAGGAAAGTTGATCCATGATCTTGAAAACACAGATCCAAACACAGGAGCTGCACCGTAATGAAGCAGCAAAATCCAATTTTTAACATCACTCTTACTGAAAACATTCCCAGCAGGATTACTGGTCTACTTTTCCAACATAGCAGAGGCATATGTGCATTTCAAATGTGTCCCAGTGGACACCTCTTTCTGTAGTCAAAATGAATCCTTAGCGATGCAACTCAGTGGATATTGTTCCCTTTCCTCTGCAGCATTGGTTCCCACAATTGTTCAAATATTGAGAAATAGAATGTAGGAAGAGAAATTATGTTTTATACTTCCGTTTGATAGTCTCCATCTGATACATCCATAGAAATACGTGGGGGTTGATCCCAGTCTACACAGCGAAGACCAAGTCTGTCATGGAGCTGTGAAGAGCGTGCTCTGTAGCTGTCCCAAACTTTCTGATGGGGGCCTGCTGGACTTGTTTTCTCCTAAAGACCAACATGAAGAGAAATAAAGTTTATTAGTCAGCAATAAACAAAATAATGGAAATCTGTTTTCCCAATAAGCATTTATAACAGCAAATTTGTTTTTCTACAGTCTAATCTAATGTTATGCCACCTTCCATTTCAGATTCCAAGCAATATTCTACTATTTTGACACTATTGTTCTATAAAAAAATGATACATTATAATTGTACATCTATACCAAAAATATATGTTTCTAAGACGTGGACTGTCTGACATCCAATCTGACATCAGCAATCCAGAGAACAAAATGGCGAACAGGTCAGGCAGGAACCCAAAAGCCTTATGTTATGTACACACATTAGATAAATCTTGTCAGGAGATCACTCCAAATGGTATTTATCTACTGATTTCCATACAGATAGGATGGTTGGCAGCAGCCAAGCAGCCTGTTCTGTACTAAAGGAAAAGAAAGAGGAATAGGGAGCAATTGCGGGACCTCCCATAGCACAGGAAAATAATGACTGTCGCTCCTTGATATTGTCAAGCGATCATGTAGGATAAATCTAAGACAAAATCACGAGATAAGAGAACAGACGTCTAATTTCCAGAAACCTAATTTAGCAGGTAAGTCATTTTTAATAATTATTTTGATTATATTGTAGCTGCAAATCCTTTACTGTACCTTACAGTATATATGTCAAAAGGCAAATAACTTTTTGCATTTTATCTGATGGAAATTGGGTATCTCATTGTCCAAAGCTGGATATAAATTCTGTACCTAAAGCTACCAGTGTGCAAGTTGAGTTACATAAGTTTACAGTTAAGAGTGTCAGTAAATGGATTTGCACTCATAATAAACAGGGGGAGAAACCATAGCAATTATGTCTGGACTATCACAGGTTTATTTTATGCCCTAATGTTCACCACCTAAATATAACGTGTAGAAAAGCTGCAATAGGTTTCCATTTCTCTAAGAAGGAATAAAAATGGATTTTTGGGAAAATCTTGAGTTCAGAGTTAGATTGCCTTAGTACATAGCTTTCTATGCTATATACCGCACATTCCATAGAAGGTAGAATAAAACAAGTTTGTAGCAACACTAGATTGTGCACAACCAACCTACCACTGTAAAGCTTAATCTCTTAGTCTCTCAGTCTTCACTTTAAGATGTTTCTAATACACATTTTACTCAACTTCATAAGGATTGTTGCTATCAGTTGTACAGGAAAGTAATCCAACATATTACCAATTATTATATGCTGTAAATCAGAAGCAGAAGCCATCAACCCTAAATCCAAAATCCTTTTTGGACAAAACCAACAATTGAATTATATAACATAACCAAAATGATTAAAAAAAGTACTAATAAGTGTAATCCACAAACAGGATTATTCAATAAACGTTCTTATCCTTTAAAATGGTGCTAATTTTGCCCCAACCAATCAGATGTTAGCTTTCAAATGTTAAATAAGATCTGATTGGTTGGGGCAAAATTAGCACCATTTTAAACAATAAGAACTTTTATTGAATCTCCCTGAAAGTTTCTAATAAAGGGTATTTTTTTTAAAAAATGCTTTAAGATTTTCATTTCCTAGCTACCACAAATGGTGGCTTAACTGTCCACCCATAAAGCGATGCTTTCTGAAGCATCATTATTCATCATAGCTACAGACAAGTACAGTTCTATTAGGTATGTCATTTAAAGAGTCTTTTTTGTGATGTTGTGAAAGGCAGAATATGAAGAAATAATGGCTAAAAGTCTACAACTCATGGTACACAGAAAGTGGTACTCACGCTGGCAGATGTTCTCTCCACTGCTCCTCCTGAGGATATACTCCAGCGTTTATCTCTCTATAGATCAAACATACAGCAGATAGGATCAAGGTCAGGCAATGTGACAAATTGCCAAAGACAATTTATTTTAAGAATTAGGTACTTTTCTATAGTTATAGATCCATAACACTCAGTTTTATTTAGGCAATTGATTCTTATTTTTGCTGATTCCCTCATGTCCGTATGTGTGCCTCTGATTTAGAAAAAAGCTGATGTTATTCCAATATTCAAAAAGGGTAGTCGTTCACAGCCGGGTAATTACAGGCCTGTAAGTTTAACTGGGGAAGATACTGGAAAGTTTAATAAGGGAATATTCTAGAGTATGTTTCAAGGACTGACATTATAAGTAGTAACCAGAATGGATTTAGGAGGAATAGATCTTGTCAAACTAACTTGCTTGGCTTTTATGAGGAATTAAGTAGAAATTTAGACTCTGGCATAGCAGTAAATGTAGTATACTTGAATTTTGCAAAGACTTTTGATACAGTCCCCCATAGGCGACTAATGTATAAGCTAAGACCTGTTGGTCTGGGGAGGCACATTTGTACATGGATAGAAAAATGGTTAATGAATAGGATGCAGAGAGTAGTTGTTAATGGGGCTTCATCAATATGGACTAAAATGCTAAGTGGGGTGCCACAGGGTTCTTTGTTGGGGCCGCTTCTATTTAATCTTTATTAATGATTTGGAAGTGGGTATTGTCAGCAAGGTTTCTGTGTTTGCTGATGACACAAAACTTTGTCGGCCATTAAAAACTTCAGAGGATGTGCAATCATTGCAGAGGGATCTAGATTGTCACATTGAGCTGGTGGAAGTGGAAGATGATATTCAATGTTGAGAAATGTACGGTGATGCATTTTGGACTTAAAAATCCTTGTACTGCTTATACTACAAATGGCTCTGTGTTATGTGAATCCCTGTTGGAAAGGGATCTTGGAGTTTTGGTAGATAAAGGTAGCAAGCAGTACGAGGCAGCAATAGCTAGGGCCAGCATGGTATTATCTTGTTTAAAGAGAGGTATGGGTTTAAGGGAGTAAAATGTTATTCTCCCTCTTTACAAAGCAATGGTATGGCCTCATTTGGAATATGCAGTGCACTTTTGGAACCCTGTGTTCAAAAGGGTTCAGAGAAGGGCAACTAAATTAATAAGGGCTTTAAAGGTATCTTGCTTGCGCTTGGGGGTATGGGTAGGGGAAGGGTTAAAACAAGAAGTAAAAAATAAAAAATAGGTTAAGATCAAGATCTCTGTAAAAAAAAACAGTTTAAAATGACACTTCCATATATTAAAATTAAAATTCAACCACTCACTTATGTCTATCCACCACTAGGGGTAATGCAGGCTTCATTCTGTGCTGTTCTGATGCTTGCTTGGTCTGTATAGTTCCCAAAAACCTCTGCACACAGGAATAAGGTTGCCAACAAACTTTATTATAGCAATTAAAAACAATAAAAAGCACTAAAAACCTTGCAGAAAATGTCCATTAGCAGTTTTTTGAAGTTGCACCTCTCTGCTATGGTGTGGCCCCTTTAGGTCGTGGCTTGTGAGGTAGGTCCTACGCGTTTCGCTGTTTTAATTGCTATAATAAAGTTTGTTGGCAACCTTATTCCTGTGTGCAGAGGTTTTTGGGAACTATACAGACCAAGCAAGCATCAGAACAGCACAGAGTGAAGCCTGCATTACCCCTAGTGGTGGATAGACATAAGTGAGTGGTTGAATTTTAATTTTAATATATGGAAGTGTCATTTTAAACTGGTTTTTTACAGAGATCTTGATCTTAACCTATTTATTTTTTATTTTTTACTTCTTGTTTTAACCCTTACCCTACCCATACCCCCAAGCGCAAGCAAGATACTTTTAAAGATTTTATAAACAATTCAGTGGACAACTTGCAGTGCAGCCACCCTACTTAAGGAGACATTCCCTACCACACCATAGCGCAGAAGTAACCCAATCTACTATTATTTCTAAATTAATAAGGGGATTGGGGGAGCTTGAATATGAAGAGAGACTGGATAAGTTACAATTATGTACACTGGAGAAAAGGCGATTGCATGGGGATATGATTACTGTGTATAAATACATTGACAGGCCATACATACGGGCCATAAACTATCTGGGGCATTGTTGACTAATAGAGCATGTCAAAGGACACGTGGACTTTTCTTAAAGAAAAAAAGGTGTAGGCTTCAAGTTCAGAAAGGGTTTTTCACTGTGAGAACGGTAAAGCTATGGAACTGTCTTCCAGTGGACGTTGTGATGGCAGGTTCATTGGTCAGTTTAAAAAAAAAGCTGGATGAGTTTCTGCAAACAAGGAATGTTGCAAGTTACTGGTATTGATACATAAAGTAGAGTTGATCCAGGGGAAATTTCTGATTGGAGTCAAGAAGGAATTTTTTCCCCTTCATAAATTTGGTGTGTTTTTTTTGCCTTCCTCTGGATCAGCAGTTAGGCAGGAAATGAGGATATTGCTAGATAGGTTGGACTTGATGGACGTATGTCTTTATTCAACCTCAAATACTATACTATACTATACTATACTAAATAAATGGGAGCAGATGTAGTAAGGAATATTGTGTTACTTTCCCAACAGTGATCCCTTAATGATATAAACTCCAACTTCATTACAGAACCTACTTTGGATTGAACCATCGATAAATTCAATATTCCACAAAGGAAGCTGATTTTAGCTCAGCCCTAATGAACACAGAACCAGTCAGCTTGTGCTAGGGTGTGAAGCTCGAGATACTGTTACACCATCTTATTTATTGCCCACACCAAAGAACAAAATACCCCTACTTTCTTTATCAATGGATGAGGTTGGGGGAAGAAGAGTGAAGCATGCTTTGTGCATGGCTACAACAATGAGTTGCTTATTATAATCCCCCTGCATAACTGCCTAGAAAAAGATATTGTATTATACAGCAATAATACAGCTTTTTTAACATTAAATAGAATATTTTCTAGCCCTTGCCAAATGCACAATGGCGCAAACTCAGTGTGCCCCCTTTCTCCCTTCCTATACTCCCTTCCTATACGTCCTTACAATAGTACATTTGGCTCAATACCTCACATATCACTTACACTTCTCTTTTACAATGTTCATTAATATGACTTTTAGTATCTTTAAAATTAACATCTTAACAGAAGTAAAAAAATTATAAGCTAACTTTCATTTCATTTGGCAATCTCACTATTTATTTTATTTGGGATGTCCCTCAGACCCATCTAAGCTTTATGCTCTAAATTATTAAATTTAATCTGAATTATGTCCTTCACCCTGTACTTATTGCCTAATAAATCATATTCTTGATTCAAGTAAATATCACATATAAACGTTTAAATTCTTGTAATTCCTTTTTTTAAGTAATATTTTTTTTTTTAAATACTTAAAAATTTCCTGGAAGATCCTGGGATGCTTATCCACTTGTTCTTGAGGTGGTCTTTAATGGAAAGTATCCCATGTTTAGTCTCTATATACCTAATCATGTTAACTGTATTCACAGTATCAATAATCAATAAAATAGCTTGCTTAGATTCTTCATAGTAGCAGGGCGGGCAGTGCTGCCTCAATACTGGAGAAAACTTTATCCACTTCCATTAAAGATTGGGTACCAGAGAAGATGCATATTATGAAAATGGAAGAACTTACATTAACAATACAAAATTGTCATACAAAATGTATTTCAAAAGGGAGCACTTGGATGTTATTTACAGAAAGTCATCATTATAAACAATTGCTTTTATAATTGTCTTAGGCCCATAGAGAGATAATGACATACACATAAATGTTATATATGAGATGGCTGATCAGATTTCTCACCCCCATTTCCCTCACCCTAAATCACTTACTCTGTATTCCCCTTTCTATAACCCTCTATCTCCTTTTTTTTATACTTCGTTACAAATCCACTTTATTCACCTACTATAAATGGTGAATTCATTTGTAGGAAAAAAGGTAACTGAGGGTAGCACTCCAAATCTTTAGAAAATTTTATTGTGAACCACACATATCCACGTCACAACGTTTCAGGGGAATACCCCCTTCTTCAGTGATTAAAGTGCAACTTTATCACCTGAAGAAGGGGGTATTCCCCTGAAACGTTGTGACGTGGATATGTGTGGTTCACAATAAAATTTTCTAAAGATTTGGAGTGCGACCCTCAGTTACTTTTTTTCCTGTGAAACTGCTGGTTCCTAAGGGAAGAACCTACAGAGGTGTTTGCACCCACAGTTGGGTAGAGTGCACCTCCACCATTGTTTATCCTGCTTGAATTCATTTGTAACTTTGGGTTGTAAATTCCAATTTAGCAGGTGGTTTTTGATTAGCCCAATCCCCAAACTGAAATGAATGAAAATACTGTACATTTTGCGCTACGGACATGTTGATAATTTGGTAGTCTTGTGTGTAAATAGAAGCCAGCTGAGTGAGGGATCGCTCTCCTTTTCCTATGATAAAACAAGCTAAATAGGTTGTATAATCAGCACACTACCCAATTTGGCATGAATGGGATACAGCTATGGACACGTGGACCTTCCCTTTTCTGTAAAGTGTAAATAGGAGAAAAATTACAACTTTACAGAGAACTCAATCATTAGCGTCTAGTTCTACCAAAAGGACACTTTTCTGTGTTTATGAGAAAACCCATTACCCTACCCTACTATAGTAACATAGCAACATAGTTAGATGTTAATTTAAGACATATTTCCATCTAGGGGCATATTTCTAAAGTTTTGTAAAATGTTTTGCCATCGTTATGGCTCAATCTATAAAGCGGCAATAACCAGTGGGGAAAACTCGCCACCTTTTGCCATTTTGCTTTATGCCATACATGGCTGTGTTAACCGCTCGATTATATTTATAAAATGTTTATTTTGTTAAGTTCAGCCATTCAAAATTGCCAAGTCTGAAAGGTATCTGTACATTGTGGAGTGTTTCTCAATACTAATAAGTGCCCAGGGGGTGGGAATGGGGGGGTGGTGTTAGACTATTTTCCAGCATTTACTGTAATACGATCTGTGATTTCCGATCTTCCTAAGATCTCTTTTTTTAAGGTTCTGATTTTCTTTATTTACTAATAAAGTCAAATGGGGGTCTAAGGGACATATTTATAAAGGAGCATTATTTTTGCTTTTTTTCCCCCGCCAGTTTTCACCACAATTTTTTAAACCTTCAACTTTTCTTTTTGTCATAGTTATTAAAAAGGTGAATTTTCATCAATGGTGAAAATTACGTTGAAAAAATTAGCACTAATAATGCTCAAAGGACATCTATACCAAAAAATACGTTATTTTAAATTAACCATAACTGGAAACTATAATTGTTCCCAACCACCACTGTATCATTTTTTTGTTGAATCTAAAACTTCTTATATTTCAGCTGTCAATCAAGTTCCTTGCTCTCAGAAACTATTCTTCTGTGAGTAGTTTTACTGTAGCTGGAATGGTGACAGAGGAATGCTGATATGACCTATTGGTAAAAAATGCTGCAGAGAGTTTATTAAATGGACCAAAAATATTGCAACAAAAACTTAACGCAACTACAAGATTAGAGCATTGCGATAACCATTACTATTTGATATATAGTTCTAATTTCCCCCTGGTGCACCACTTAAAGTAGTGTTCTACATGGCTCTATTGTATTGATTGGGCTGTGCACCTGTCCATTAGTTTATTACTAGTCTCAGTTTGATAACCATTAGAAACATGAAAATTAGCCCACATTGAGACCACTAAACCGCGCAAATAAAAAAAGGGGTGCTTTTATATAAAAACAAAAAAAGCAGACATCATATTTAGGGGATGCAATAAATTTCCCTATGGCTATTGACCTACACTTGTTCCCGTGATTTAGTAACCACTTTGTGACTGTTATTGCATTGTGTGAATGTGAATGGAAAATTGTGATCTTTTACACAGCTTTAAAACCACAATTGAAAAGGCTTTAATTTTGCTGCAAAAACGAGCACAACCATCATTGCTAAATTTATTGCATCACTTCCACTGCGCTATTTCCAAAATTTTGTGCAGGCAATGCTACATGAGTAAAAAAACCCTCGCTAACCCAATATTACATCGGTTAGCCTGGGTTTCCTTAGCACAAAATTTCCTCGTCTTAGTACAACCTAAAAATGCTAACAAAAAGGTCAACACAAGTTTACAGAAAATAAGGTATTTGGGGAAATAGGGCTCAAATAATTAAACATTTTGCAATTATCTAACTTCATAAATCCATGTAATAGTAGTCATGTGCCTTGGGTGTATTGATTGAAAGTTATTTGTGCTGTAAAAATAATAAAGAATGCAAAGTCCCAACATACATTGTAAAAAGATGACTTTTCACCACCTTCAAGTTCGCAATAAGAATAGGCTGCAATTAATGCGATAAAACAGTTTTTGCTTTTTTATAAATTGCGATTTGCCTTTTGCTCACTTTTCGCTCAAATGTGGTGTAAAGGGAAAAGTGGTTTAGTGGAATGTGCGTAAAATGTTTTGCAACTCATTTAACGAAACCTTTATAAATTGTGTTAATGTTTTTTCCGTGGAAAACCTTGCGAAAAGTTATTGTGCCTTTTTTGCTTGTTTATAAATATTCCCCTATATCTTGTTAGTTCTATCTAAGTGGTGCTGTCTAGCACTGCCTGCTGCAGCTTAGTCCCTAGAACCCCCAAAACTTTTTCCAAAAGATATTCACTTTTAGCCAACATAGATGTAGCTCCTTTGACCACTACTCTCTGTATGTGATCCAACAACCAATTCTCTTTGTACAAATGTTTTTTTTCTAGACCAACAGTCCTGAGTTTATACATAAGTCACCCCTGTGGTACATTATTAAAAGCTTTAGCAAAATCCAAGTATACTACATCCACTGCTATGTCAGAATATAAATTCTTACTCACCTCTTCATAAAAAACAAGAAAGTTAGTCTGACAAGATCTATTTTTCAGAAATCCGAATTCTCTAAAAATGCAGAAATTATAGTAGTGTGGGAATTAACAATCTCTAGGCCTCTTGAACACTTTAATAACCAGAATGGAAGGTCCAACCTCCCCTCCCCATATAATAGTAATATTACAGGGGAATTCTCTCATCCTATTACACCTAGTGTTAGCAATCTTCTGCTATCTGGACTTTTCTCTCTTCTGTTCCTTTTTATTCTGCACTAAAAATGATTTCCCTCTGTTGAACAAGAATTCTAACATCTCCACTGTATAATGGTTTTCCATTAAGCGACGCTCCTTTAATCTTTCAAATCTTCACATCACTGCACTACCTAGTTTCTTTAACTGTGTCCTTATTTGCCCTTAGGTGAGTGCAGCAATACCCATAAAGCCTCCTTCCTCTCAACCCTCTGCTCACACTTCTTCTTTCTTCTTTGTTTACTCTTGTTATACCTTGCTCTCGCCTCTTTCATTAGGGAATTTTTTTCAATATTTTAATCTGCTGTACCTATTATCCTCCTATTTTTTTAAAGTGTGTCACGCACCATTTAGAGTAGATAGTATGCTGTTTGGGGCAAGATTCCTCTTGTTACAAAATCCACACTTTACACTGTTTTGTCTTTGCAGAAACACTGTTGTGTTATTGTAATATATCAGGGGAGGACTGGGACCTTTTGGCCTGGGGGGCAAACATAACCAAGTGGCCCTTTCACTGTAAATCACAAAATGTTTGTCCACGCCCACTTTGCTAAGGTCACACACACCTTGTTAAAATTATGCCCATTTTTAAAACTATTTTATGTGGTTGCCTGCAATATTTTCGAGTGTATGGTGTGGTTAAGATAACTAACAGTCTAATAAACTGGAGGGCTCACTTAACACTGGCTAATGATCTGGAGAGCTGATAACACTGGGTAATAGACTGGAGAGCTGATAGCACTGGCTAATAGACAGGAGGGCTGATAACACTGGCTATTGATCTGGAGGGATGGTAACACTGGCTAATGTGCCGTTGAAGCATGTTACTTTCTAATAGCTTTTGTGGCAGCCCAAATTTTTAATTGGAGACCAGCCCAGGGGGCATTTGCCCCTCAGTCTACTGGGCCAGTCCTCCCCTGTAAAATATAGCCATAAAGTGTACAGCCCTCCATACTCAAGCAGTGCTATATAAATGTAAATAGGCATACATACATACCATTCTTAGCTTTATTTTTGACAGCAGTCTAAACATTGGTTTGTGGTGTTAATGGCTGATGACTCAATTGTATCACTTACATTCGTTGACCACTTGTAGCTAATTTACTCTAAGTGTGATGAGAAACCTGTGCACACTGAAAATTTAGCATATTTACAGCAAAGGAAATGATAGCCATTAGCCAGCAAAGTGGAAGGATAGGAATAAGTATATAAAACATGCATTAGGCAAGAAAGCAGTGTTGTCAGGTAATGTTAATAACAGAGGGTGTTATATACCTTGGTACTGGCATCCCGATATCTCTCCAAGGTATGAAACTTGCGATTTAGTTCATGATAAAGCTCCGAATGTCTTTTTCTGGTGTGCATCACTTTCTGTAAAAGGTTATCTATGGAGTTAGCAGCCCATGCTTACATACATAAAGCCCTCCCACCAGCATCCATGCAACAACTCAACTCAGTAGGTATACCAACTATCACCATGCAATATGGAGCAAAGTGACTAAATGTGCAAACTCTTGTACATATGGGTAAAAAAGACTCACCTCAAAATCCATATCTGAATATCTCAAACGCTTCCTCTGGGAAAGAAACACAGGGACAGGTTGGTGTGGCTTCTACATGTGGAGGGAGAGAGAAAGAAAGAAGGAAGGAAGGAGGAAGATGGATTGAGAGATGCAAGAAGAGCTATCTGTGAACGAATGGACGTATAGAATGGGACATGCAAACCAGGTATGCTGCATGATAACCAAAGAGACAAACTATTACTGGTCACAGAGAACTGACAGAAAGGACTGGGAAAGATTCTAAAATATAAACTGCAGAAGCTTGAGACAGAAAACATTAATAAACAAACAGAACAGTGGAAAGAAATGTAGTGACTCATGTTAAACAAAGAGACAAACTGTGATTGGTCTTAGGAAACTGACAGAAAGGACAGGCAAACTTGGAGAACGGGTGTAAAAAAAGCAAACAGCAGAAGAATGAGATAAACAATCTTAATAAACCAATAGAACAGGGGAAACAATGCAGCAACCAAAGGAATAAAATATTATTGGTGGTGCACATTGCAGAAGACAAATACAGTTAAACATATTGGTGCTGGTAACCACTCACCTCTAGAGAACCAGCACTTAGAGATGGACCAGGCACTGTTCGTGGCATAGTACGACTGCGCTCATTCATTTCTGATGCTAGAATCTGTCGGACAGATGGAGGCTGCTTAAATGGCAAGCCAAACTGTTGTTGAGAGGGCACATAGGGTTGTGTAAGGTTTACATTGATGTGGTCCACAGATAGAAAGTTAGGGTAACTTTCTGCATCCCCTTGTTGGCGCCCTTTGCTTAAATCTGACAGTTTGAGATTAAGTTTACTATGCTCCCGACCAAATGGTTTAAGACTCAAAGTCCGTCTAGGTAGCACCATGTACTCACTCTCCAGTGAAGTCTCCTGTTGACTATCCCCAAAATCTAGGGGCCATCGGTTTCCTTCAGGACAAAAGTAAAGAGGGGCACGCTCAAGGTTGATCTCCTTTTTGGGAAGAGGATCATTAAGCTCATTCACTGGGTTGTGGGTGATTTTAGGCACCTGCAGTAGTACACCTCCTTGTGAAGAGAGATTTCCAGGAAGGTGTGAGTAGCTAAGCCCTTCAGTGCCTTTATGAAGCTTAAGGTCATCCTCATCATCTAGAGAAATGCGAGATAGGGCTCCCGTCACACTGGAAGGATGGCATGTATTCAATTCTTTAAATAGGACTAAAGAAACAGATTTAGACAATTTAGACATCATCATATTATACACATTCTCATATATTATTACAATGAAACATTCTTATGAAAAAAGTACAATATTACAATATTACAAAAACACAATTTATATTTTACCCTTAGTCCTTATCCTATCAGCATCTATTTTGTTAAGCTACCCTCTGACAACATTTTCTTCATTGCACTATTCAAAGAGCAACTATACGCTAGAAAGTGGACAGTGACATTTCTATTGTACATATTAAAATGCTACATTCATTGATCCAATCACAAATCTCCTTTTATGCAAATATATTCCAATGTATCTACATTACATAGAACTGCTTTGTGCTGAAAAGGTTCTCACCAGTTTCTCCATGTGCAGTGTACCATGAAGCCTTTTCCTCAGATTGACAAGCCAAGTCCACGTCTTTTTCAAAATCTGTCTATAGGGACGTATGCAGAAAGGGAGAAAATAAGAGCAGAGATACCTAACTGGAAGTGATAAACAGACAGATTTATATAATATGAGGGGGTAAATACACATAAAGGGTGCTGCAGTAACAAAAATGCATTACTTACCTACAGGAGATCCATAGATGCAGTACAGTACAGGGAGATTCACCCAGAGCCATATTCTCTCTGGGCAAAAATCTGGTAACAGGTTTACCAGAGGCTGCACGGCTCTCGGTGAATATCACCCGCACGTAAGAATTCAAATAGCTCATGTGAACTAAGCCTTACTCTATGAAATTTATAAACTTTGTAGAATCAGGTTAAACCAGTCTCATGATTATAAATGGCAGGTGCACCTTTAACCCCTTAAAGGATAGGTTCACTCAAAAAGTGAAACTATCTGTTTGCGCATTAATTAAAGAACAGGGGGTGAAGGAACTGTCTTACCTTTTGTTCTTCAATTAATGTAACAGGATCCAGAAATGCAACATGACAACTTACCTGTGAGCGAAATCGACTGAGTCACCCGACAGTTCCTGACTGCTTCTGGCTTATCCAACCGTAGAACAGACCACAGAGCATTCATAGGAATTGTGCAAAAAACTTTAACTTCATTTCATGCGCAATAAACAGATTGCCCCTTCTGGCTTATATTATATAATAGCCTGTATGTGCACTATAGTATAGTTTAACCCGGAAGTAAAGTCAGCAAAGAATAAGTGCCTTAAATACAGAGCCAAAGGGACAGTAAGAAATGCATTTTAATAAACAATAGAAGTCATTAAGAGTAAGAAAGATATGTAAATGAGTGAAAAAATGAGATATAAAATGTTAGGTGGGCCCCTAAAATTGTCCTGGTGGGCCCCTGGTCTCAGATTTCCTGGTAGGCCTCAATCCTGTCCTTTAAGAGAGCAATGCGGCTCTGCAGTGCATTCCCATAAATCGCCCTTTTACTACATTGTGGGATTATGGTCGAGTAAGATCGCTAGCTACAAACTTCATAATGCCTATACTACATAGGCTGTGCTGTGCTATTTTCAAAGAGATTTGGAAATAGGGCCGGCAATGTAAAATTACTGTAAAACCTGTGCATACCCAAAACACATTGGGTAGAGTGGGTTTCACACTATTATAAATAAATATTTGAGAACAAATGAGGTTTCAAGCAGCATTCCTGGAGTTTTTCTCCAATATTTATTTATAATGATGTTTGAAATGTTTGAACATTTTAGATAGATGTTCAGTTTAAGAAACTGTTTTACCGTATAGATTTAACCAGGAAACCTTTTATTGGGTTTTACACTAATTTTGCCTTTTAGGCTGAGGCCACACTGTACAGCACAGGAATCACGCACAAAATCTCGAGCGTTATCGCACGCGATTCTTGTGCGTTTTGCGCGTGCATTTATGCCGTTTTGCGTTATGGTAACAAATGTGTTAACATACCAAAAATGGTGAATGCATGCTTTATTGAGTTTCGGCTCAATTTAGAGACCAATTTTAAGACCAGCTAATAGCTGGTGAAAAACTTCCACTGTGAGTAAATCCCTTTGTGGATTTACCCACACACGCAAATGCACTATTAAATTCAGAGGGGAAGATTTACCTGGAGAGATTGTTCTCTGGGTAAATCTAACCCAATGTTTCTGGAGATTTGTCTGCCTGTAACCTCTCTCCAAACTGAGGTGATAAATCTACATTGTTACCATGTGAACTAAGCTTTACTATATGAAGTTTATCAACTTTGTAGAATCAATTAAACCAGTCTTATGTTCAGTAGAATAATATGTACACACAATAAACATAATAAAGCCATAGGGGCCTATGTATATAGGCCTTCAGTCAAAAGTACAGACTTTACTTGTTTACAACTTGTTTACAACATACACACTTAGCTTACAGTATACTAACCATTATCTGCAGCTGGCCATTTTTGCAAGAATTTGGAGAGTCCTCATTGTCATCACTGCGACAGCCCCCTACATGACATTTCACCACTTCCTGTACCTAAGGGAGGAAACATAGGAATGAAAACTGAAAATAAATTGGCATTAAAAAGTTTGACCAGCACACGGACAATGACACCACGGATGCTGTGGGTTAAATTCAGATGGGATTAGGGCCGATGAGAGGTGGAGTTAAAATTAAAAAATTGCTTTAAATATCACTGCCTTTATATTTACACACTTTTTAGCAGCATAGTTATATTTATGCACATTACATCAAAGAATAGATGGAAAGCTACTTGACATTAGGGATCAAATGAAGTAAAATTAACACCAAATTTTGGTTTGCAAAAGCCCCATAGATTTTAATGGGAGGATGTCAACACTTGCAAAGGACCATGGTAAACAAAAAAAGATTCATCAAGAATGATTGATATTTTCTTTGGCTATGGATTAACGCTTTGAGAATATTTAGCAGTTCATTACATGAAGAATCACTTGATTGTAAGTTATCAGCTTTAATTTCTCCTTGTATGGGTTTTAATTGCTGAGTGAAAGAAAAATATTTGTGAGAGACTTAATACTTACACATGGGTTGGAACAGATCTGTAACACAATGTTATAAGAAAAGGAGAAGGCACAGAAACATATTTGAATGTAGAAGGGAGGCACACCCAGGTGTAGCAAACCACTACACAAAGCAGGCTATTTATAGTGACATCACTCACATAAAGTGCCTCCCACATGGAGGACAAAAAAGTGCTAATGCAAATCAAGTGCAATTATTATTAAAAGCAATTAATACCATCAATATGGCACAGAAACCACTGGCAAATTCTCACCTCTCGGCGCAGGAAACAGTGTACAGTGATGATTACACATCCTTGAACAGAATTAAAAACTGCAAACAGGACTTGAAAGAGGATAGATCGTCGATCAGTCATGGCAAGTACAGCAGACATCCAGGTTAGGGCGAGAAGAGGAAGGACGACGCAGGAACTCCAGAGGGATGCCCTGTGGTGAGGGAGTGGAGACACGGTGCGCAGATACAGAAAGCAGGCAGAAGAGGCCAACAGTAATAGCACAAAAGAAGAGGGAAAGAAAGATGAAAGAATGAAAGGGGAACACCCAAGATAAGATAGAAAGAAAACAGGTCAAGGGTTTTAGTGAAGATGTGTTATGATTTGGAGCAGGACAGAGAAAGAGAGAGCAAAACAAGGTACAGAGAAATGAAATGAAAGAGATGAAGGTAACGAGAGATAAAAGATAAAGAATCCCAGGTAAGGCATCTTATTTTCACCCAAGTTTCCTGTAACAATGCTTTTTCCTTACATAGGGGTTATGAGTTTGGAATAAATCCCATCGGGGCCTTTCCATTTCCAAATCAGCCTTACAACCCATGAAAGTGCAGTGTGATGGGATAACCTGTAATTGTTATTGTGGTGACATGCAAAATAGGTGGAAAAAGGGAAGCAGTTGGCGAGCTCTGTTGAGTGAGAGGGTGTTTCTGGGGGAGAAAATGTGGAAAAGGAACAAGGACAAGAACAATCATTCAGATTGCTACACAGAACACACCACACAGTTTAGAAGACAATGGATCTGTTGATCCCCATGATTTGATTTGCCTTTCCTTTCATCAGCAGTGAAAACATAAATAGAGAGGTGAGTGATAAATCAAGCTGAAATTATTTACCCCCAAATAATAAAAATGATTGCCATGCATTTTATATTCTGTATTTGTCTACATAAGCCTATCCTGTGTGTTAGTGTATGTGGCAGTGATTAAAAATGTCTAAAAAAGCAGTCTAAAAGTCTGCTTTTTCATTGCAAATCCATGCTTCTTTTTTTCCTTTTTAAGTGGGAAATAGTGTAAAATGTATCCTGCACAGGGACCCAACGATAGGGACAGGACAGGAGACTAACACAGCGTTGCTGGCAGTAACTGCAGACAGTTTCGAGCTGGGCAATACTCCACATGTGGAACAAATCAGCAGCAGGTTCCTGCAGGACATCTCATCTCTGCACCAGCAAATCACAGTATTGGATCATGCAGGAAGGGCAGTCACGCAACACCAACAGGGGATTCAGGCCAGAGAAAAGGTGATTATATATATATATTATGAAATATTTAATAATAATATATATATTTATAGGGACAGTAGGGAGCAAATACACATACAAATAAATGTATAAAAAATAAAGAGTGTGATATACATACACACATACATAAAATACCCACATATATACATACACAGGTAGTAAAGGATAAGTGCACCAAAAAAATACAAATGTTTAGAGAATATAATTCATGCACATTTACAATACAACACAGAGGGAAGATGGGATATTAAAGGGGACCGGTAAAAAGAAGACAAGAGAACAGAAGACAAGAAGTGATAAGGGTTTTAGATACAAAAGGGAAAAGCAAACACCAAAAAAAAAATAAAAATAGAATACAGTGCAAATGAAAAAGACACAACAGAGCGAGAATGGGAGAAAGAGAAAAGGAAGTGTGTTAGATCAGCGCTGGACTGGCAGGAAGGTAGAACCTGGTTAGCATGAAATGGACACAAAGAATGGAAGCCCTCCAACCACCCCTACTATTTCATTATGTTTGTGCTCAGGGACTGAAGTATTTATTCTTTTTAAAGTGAAACTACTTATATATTCCAAAACGTTGATGTATTACCAACAATATCTGATGAAGAAGTTTAGCAACCCAGGCAGCACGTCTAAGGGACCAGACCCATACAAGCACCAACACAAATATGGGTTATGCCATAAAACCACCCATATACATAAACACAAACATGAGCATAAACATAAACCCACAAACTCAAGCTAATAATAAAAACAATATTCTTTATTCCACACATTTAGGGCTTATTCTCACTTTGCTTAGTCATGTTTTTATCAGTGTGTGTATGTGTTCCTGATGTACTTGTGGTGAAAAACTGAAAATTGTAGTAAAATAATTGAGAAAGCACATTAAATGGAGGGTAAAGTACTTAGTGCACAGTCTACGTGTGTGTGTGTCTTGTCTGAGACAGTCTGAGGCTAATAAGTGATGATGGGACAGTAGGGACAGCTCTATTAAATTTTTGTGTTAAGTCACCTTACTGAAGTAAAGCTTTTTACTAGTTTCTGGGGAAGGAAACACATATCTCAGCATAAGTGGGTATAAGCCCTTAGAGTAATGGAAAAATGTAGCCCACTGATCAGCACTAATATTACATACAGGCACATATATATATTTGTAACACAGATACATACTAAAAATTACAGAAATAGAGGGAAAGCAGAAGACCAGCAGGCTCAGGAGACATTGCATGTATATATAATGCAAAACACAACATATCAAAGCTGCAACACATTCACATATATGAAACATACAACTATTAGCAATGGACCAGCACTGACAAGGTATTAACTGTTTACATGCACTCATACAAATGCTGGTATTACACAAGCATTATGATGCTAAGCACTGAAACCCCAGCAATATATATGCAGGGATTGCTGACTAGGTATGAAGACACGATAACAGTAACTTCACACTAATATGGCTGACAAAGTAAGGGACTTACCCTGCTCTTTGCTTTTTGGACTTGTCTGATATGCCATCCCGCAACATTAATTTATTAAAGACAATGATCCCGATGAGCATGTTTACCTGTAAAAACAGTTTACAAAAAGAGTAACGAGAATAAGAAAATAAACCCACAGTATATCAAAAAGGAAGCAATATGGGAAGAAAAATATTATTATACACTTTATTTCCTTCTATATATATATTAAAAGAAATAAAAAGGCTTTTAGGAATTTTTAATGCAGTTCACACACCATGAGACAAATTTCTGTCCTATCTCCTGGGAAAAGTGCTGCTCACCTCATTGCAGGAACATCTCTGACAGCTTCTGGACACATATGCACATTTTCTATATTCAGTCACTGGCTAGTTCTGACAGATCTTTGCATAAATCAGTCTGTCTCTCTGTCTGTCTAGCTATCTATTCTGTATGTATCAAAATTTCCCACTTTGTGAAGCAGATCTTCAGGTTGAAATTTGCTGCAGATGAGTATTGGAAGGAAGATGGGGTCAATGAAAAATGTTTCTGCCGGACACAATCTTTGTTTTTTCAATAAAAACTTATATTGTGGTTGATCGAAGAATCGGAAAACCGCCATCAATTCAATTGAATTTACTGAAATATTGATGCTGTGCATAGCCTGCTTAACACATTGATTAGCATGTTTGTACACTGTACACTTGATACTGATTGGCAAAAAGGTGAAAATGCCCATGATTCCCCTGTCACATACTGTGTGTTGCTCAGAAGTGTCACAAGTGATATGCAGGTTCTACATTGCTTTTCCTATTTCCTCAATCATCCGAACAGTTCAGCCATCGTTTATTCCTTATATCTATAGGGAAATGATTCAATATTCTGCCAACTAGCCTCATCAATTAGATATTTAAAAAGTCACCCATGTGTAGCCAACATTAAATCAGAATTAAAAGCCCCCTTACAATAAAAACCATGTGCCAGATACATTTTGACGTTAGGTGTCAGGAAGAAAAATGGACATTATTAAAGGCTGGCAAATGCCATTATAAGATGCCTCATGATGACAATGTTTAGCCTTTTCTCTTCTTTACATTTATTTCCCCTAACATCCATTTACTATATTCCTCTCCAGAACAAACCTGATTTTAATGCAGGTTATAAATCTTAGGAAGTCAAGAGGTGCAAATTTTTAATAGAATACAATGGCATCCATTGCAAACTATGTTATTCTGTAGCCACTGGAACCTGGAAATTTCACAGACCATTTGTTTAGTAAGATTTTCTGATGTTTTTCCTTTTGTTGAAGTGAAATACAACATTATTATTCTTCTAAAGGAAACAGGGTTTTAGAGACAATATATAATTCAGTTCATCTTGTGGGAATGTTACCATAGTGAACTACAACAGGTAGAAGAAAGTGTTAAAGCAATAAAAACAATTGTTTCAGGGCTTAATGGGATCCTACAATTCTTTACTTTCCTAACTGTCAGAGAAAGGTTAAATAGTACACTGAAAATGAGAAAAAAGTGTTAGACCTCCTAATATCTTACGGTAAGCTTTTAGTTAAAGAACATTTCCACAATTAAAAGAGAAAAACAACAGTGCCATTAGTGCCAACTGCTATGTTTACCAGTTTATTACATACATTTTTAATCAGATATCTCTGTTAAAGGTATCCACCTCCTCCCTGCATTCAAAGAGGTTTTTATGAGACTGAGCGTGCGCAGAAGAGGCAGAAGGGGAAACAGCTGTCATTTATTGGCTATGATGTCGACAGTCAACACCTTGATAGGGTGCATGGAGGGAGGAGCCATGAATAGTAGCAAAAATGATCCATAAATATCTGGTTAGTAATGCATATAATAAAGCGCTAAACCTTCTGGATTAAAAAGAAGAAACCCTTTATTAGAGCAGAACAGGCTACAACTACCTGACGTATTTTGGGTAGAGATGGCCGAACTTTTGAAATTTTGGTCCGTTTTCCAACTTTCAAACTTCTAAAGAAGTTCAAATGTTCAAAAGTCAGAAAATGGACCCATTAAAGGCAATGGGGGGTAAATAGTTCGGAAAGTTCGAATGAACTTTTCGAAATATTGCAGTGTATCTCCAGGTCCCTTTTCCGAAAACCTATATAAAGAGGTGTAAACCTCCGTGAAGCTCAGAAGTCATTGCAGTAGATGGCAGAAGAAAGAAGTGGCTAGCAACATCAGCTCTGCTGAGGCCGGCGGTGCCAGCGTGCTCACTGTCGGCCGCAGTGAGCCTGCCTGGCATCGGTGACCACAGTGGTGTTGGTGTTGTATCGGATCAAGACGCCGGTAACATCAGCCTTGTTGAGGCCACCGGCCACTGGCGGCCGCAGGGGTACTTCTCGGGGTCGGTGGCCTCAGCGGAGCTGGTCTCACTAGATGGAAGAAAGAATACGCCACCCATGGGCTCTTTTAAGAGCCGCTGGGGGTCCCGGTTCAAACTGCGGGACCCCCAACAAAGGCACTTATCAGTGCCGCAAGGGCCCTTACAAGGGCTGGGGAGGGGGGTCCCGGTTCGAGCTGCGGGACCCCTTAAGCCCCAAAGGGCCCTTGTCATGGCCACAAAGGTCCTTGTAAGGACCTGGGAGGGGGTCCTGGTTTCGAGCTGCGGGACCCCCAAACGTCCGGCCGCAGGATTGTCGGCCGTTCGGCAATCTGCGAGTGGCCGTTTTCGGGAATCTCCAGCCGTTCGGGGATTTTCGGAAGCGCCCATGCGAGGCCTGCCGAACGCTTGAAAATCCTCTTACATTAGAGAATTCTCTCTAGAGAATGTTCAAAGATTTTCAAAAAAAGTCCCGCGCGGCCGGAAAATCAAACTAGTTCGAACCCAAACTAGTTTGAATAGTTCGAGTTCGTCCGAACTCATAAAGTTCAGCGCGGGTTCGAGTTCTAGCCCATCCTTAGTTTTGGGCATGCTTATAGGCATAGAAATCGGATATATGAGGGTGTGTTCGTATAGGAGTGTCAAGACACTCCTGATGCATTTAAAGTGACAATATTCATGCATGTATAAAGCTTATGTAGAAACAGACACATGGTTGAAAAATTGGATTTTTGGTCAGGTAACTGACAAGTGATCACCTTTTTTGTTTTAAGGGTCGGAGATGTCCTTTATACATACCATACATCACTGCAAAAGAAAATAAAAAGCCTTTTTCTTTGGGTGCCTGTGGCTTTAATACATAATAATGCAGGCCCCAGAAAATTGGAGATAAACCCACACTAACCTGATATCACAGTGGAAGCGTGGGTTTAACTCCATTTTACCCAACATTATATCTCTCTGTATGTATCATTTACAAATGAGAAATAAAACTACATACAGCAGTGCTTTTATTCTGTTTAAATTTCTATGCACAGTGATTAAAATTGTGTACACTGGCAACTACATACTGCTGTGACTTGTCTATCAAACAATAGTTGGGTTAGTAGTTGGGATAGGGGATGTTAAAGATACAAAACCACAGAACCTCTAAACCAATGCCACGGTGCCATTTTTGAATGACTGAAATTTGATAAACCTTGTGAAGCTGAAAACATAAAGAATACATGCAATGCTATTATAATAAAGATTTTAGAAAACATTTTTAATATAAAATATTTTTAATTTTGGGAGAGACTGATCTGCTACAAGGTTATTAATTTTACTATTTTGTTTTGCTGATGTAATTTTACTGAATATGAATATTATGTATTATGTAGCAGGAATGAGCTGGTCAAGACCTACTGTTATTTGCAGATTTCAAAGATAACGATCGTGTGTATAAACTTTTTGTTTTTTTTAAATACGGCTAAAATGAAAAGTACTTGGGACAGGGATATAAGATTGGAAATTCCTTCCAATACTGCTTCTGTATGGATCACCAGCCCAAGCAAAACTGATTCTGCCTCCTGGCTTCAGCACTATCTTTAATAGGATTAGTCGAAGACTAACCTGGCAAATCAAATTTGCACCTGCTGTAGTTCATCAATAAATGTGAGGTTGAAATACTCAATCCTACCTCTCTACTCCAGGTACTTTAAATTGTTAAATAGTTTATTTTTAGAGTATCTTTATCCTTTCAGTGAGAATCATTATTTTTAAACATACTACATACCAGAACAATAACTGCAGCAGGTCCCACAAAGGCGTAGAGCAACCCTCCCTCAAGAGACAGCCAACAGCTGGAGCAGCAATGAGAAATATCACAATTTATGACAGGAAAAGAGGAAGCAATAAAGTTATATGAGTACAAAGATCATTTACAGGACAGGTAAGCACAAATATTAGTAAAATAAGAAAATGTTAAAATTGATGCAAGGTACTAAAAGAAAAACACAATGCAAACATTGTAATAAAATGTAATACAATCCAATGATGTACCTCTTTTCCACTAGATTCCTTGCCAAATATGTCATTAGATTTGCAGTCAGAAACACTTGCACTTCTGTGTGCCCCTCTACTGAAAAAAATACTTTCTCCTTCCCATAGTGGTAGAGCTAAGGTGTCCATGACAATTTACTTTTCTACTGTAGACATGGATGTGCACAGAAAAATGTCATACATGGTCTACTGTATTTCTAACTATTTTACCCCTATTTTCCTGGAGGAAAAGGTACTAAACACACAAAGAAACTGGTGTGTGTCATGATGACTTTGCTGCAAGAGTTTCTGGCTAATTTTACTAAAGATTTAGAGGAGAGGAGGTACATTATTGAACATACTTGTATATGTGAGAAATCACTTGTTTTTACACTATAGTTCTTCTTTAATGTGTGAGATTTCTAAATCTGTGCCAACAAGACCAACAAGCTGACCAATTTTTTTTTTTGGTCCTCGCAGTCCGAAGCTTTTCCTCCATTCCCCCACAGCTTTCATATCCAGAAACATCATAAACATAAAAAGCCCATTATACAAGTGTTTGACCAGAGAAGCTTCCTGCATAACATATTAACACCTGAACCACAACATGGCAAAGAAAAATAAAAATGTTTCTGCACCTTTAAAGAGTGTCAATTTCAACCCATGTTGACTCTCACCCATCATGCAGTGTTTCCACATGAAGTATCTCTTAAACTCTTATAAATAATAATTAGTAGTGCCTGTTGCTTCAGGTAAATACAAGCCCCATGCATGCCCAAGTGAAACAAAATATCCAATACCACCCCTTCTCATATTCTGTGTCCTATCTATCTATTCCTTACTACTCAAATGTAGAGTAAGAACATTGGTAAACTATTAATGCTAGCCAGACAGTGTCAGATTGGTCACTCTCAATATCTTGCTAAATATAAGGTTTATAAAAAGAGATTTTGACAACATTTTCCACTAAATTGCGCTCATAACTGGACCCTAAAAATAGCTTATGTTATGCAATAGTTAAATGGGGGTACTTAAAGGGCATCTATAGTGGGAAAATGAACTTTTTTTTCTTTCTTTCCATGTGTTCTATAATTCCCCACAACCCCCAGATTCCCTCTCTGTCCTGAGATACACCAGTTAGAAGAATACGTGATTGCACTCCTCTACTCCTACTTGGACTGTCAATCAAATCCCTGTGACGTGATCCCCCTCCCTGCTCTGTAATAAACATAGAGATAATAAACATAGAGGTAGCGACCCCCCCTTCTTAATAGCTTTCACTGACTGATGATGGGTCACAAAGAGAGAGATCGTAAACTGTACTGTTCTTCTTCCTCTTCTTCTGTGTCTCCAGGACAGCTTGCTTTCTATTGGCCACTGTGCGTGGGTGTGTTTTTCAGGATGTTGAACTTTTAACTCCTACTGCACATGATAAGCTTGTTGGTTAGCCGGAGTTGAGACATGGAGGAGGTAACAGAGGGGAGGGGTAAGGGGGGAGTGCTGCACAGACATCTGATACCATGGTTAAACAGAGTCACTGACAGAGATAGGATTAAGGCAGCACAGAGTACATGAATTTAACTTTGCAAAGGGCAATATGTTTTTTTCACTATAGATGCCCTTTAATTTGCTCCAGAGACTGTCAGCCTTATCCAAATTCTATGTACAAGACTTATTTATCAGAAGTGGGCCCTCGTATATGTTGGAGACAGGGTTTTGCTAAACTACCACTCTAGGTAGAATGCAATAAATGGGCACCAGTGGTTCTTGAACTTAAACAGTATCTTATTTATTAACAGAACAATATTAATAAAACATTGCAAGTAGCACAATAGAAGTGACATAGCATGGCAGATATCACATAAATACTCACAAACTAGAGGGATCAGAAACAGCTCAAATAACAATCAGCTTGTAAATGCCAACCCAGCTCTCAGGTCACTGTAGTGGAATGTTCTACCCCTGTATCTGGCACTATTGTCCCCTATGTCCCTATTCTTGGGTGGTATACCCAGGACTCCTTACTAAATCTTTGCAATCGAGCTCAGGCTGCTCACTAGCTTCCTTACTCCTATCTATCACTCCTAGAATAATCTGCAACATGGACTAATCTCTCACTAAATGGGCCTACCTGTTTTCTAGGTCCCCTGGCTCTCCCCTAGAAAAAGAAAGAGCACACTGTTGATCCCCCTTTTATACTTTTACACAGTGACCCCTATAGGCCAAATCCTGCCAGAACAAGAAGACTAAATGGTAACTAGTTTACCAGTCCATTTATGTGAATAAAATGATGAAATGCTACAGTATGTGCAGTATATGTATGTGATTAGGAGGATTCCAGACTAATCCAGTAGATGACAGTGTGTCATGAAATCCCTATCTGTGGTTGAGGTGCAGCTGCTATAGACTTGTAAAGTTCTAATCAAATAACATTCCATAAGGGAACATGTATAGTAACACCCTTGACATTGAAAGGAAATAAATTCTAAAACATATTAAATCTTTGATTCTGAAAATGTGTTTGTGATGCATTCTGTTTGCTTCATTTTATCTTTTTGTTTTACTAGAAATTGTGCTCCCTTATTTTCAAATGAAAAATGAGGCTGTAGAGCATTGTCCTTGGATAATTATCCCTAAATAAGAAAGTGTGCACTTAAATCCCTGCCCCCCAAGATAATGGAGAAGCTTAAAAATGAAGGATACAAGTGTTTTCTGTAATAAGGGTGCATGCTGCGCTGCACTTCCACAAAACAGCCATTCAAGATTTCATTTAAATTATAACTGGAAGTTTACCATGTTTTGCTACATTTCTTTTTAAGCTAAAAGTGTAAATTCTTACTTTAAGATTCATGCTGAAAACCATGCTGAGACCCCTTTGATTAGGTAGCTTCTCCCTCTGCTCTTAAAAAGACAATTTTCATTGTAATGATCATACTTTCCAGCAATGCATATTGTTTTACAGGGGCATGCTAGGAAGTAAAATTAACTGACTACTAGACTTTTCATAAACATATGTTTTAGCAGCACCTTTATGCAGTGGTAAAGTGCAAATCATTTTAAAATCTATCGCTAACCATTTATTTGCTGCATGAAGGAAAATGCAAAGGGAATACATAATAGTGTTTCCACTAATGCATTTGGAGCGTTGTGAAGTTAAATGCATTTGAAAGAATGCACCACTGAACACATTCATACCTGAAAACACGTTTACACAAAACACAAAAGCACAGGAAAAAATGGAAATATTACTGCATACCTTTTCCTGTGCTTTTGTGTTTTAATCTAGCCAATACTATGAACATAGCATGCTTCCATTCTGCTTCCTGGTCCATCCAGTTTGCAGATGTCAGTTGACATCTAGTTAGGGTTAAGATCTGCGCAACAACCTTGTTATTGAATAGGAGTATCTGTGTGGCTGCACACACTATTACCCAAATAAGTAAATATCTGCTTAATCAGTTGACATCTGACATCATGGCCAGTGACATAATGCTATTCCCCTGCCTACATTCTCTGGGTATGAGCAAGTTTGTAAAAGAGCTCTGAGTGCTTGGAGATGAGGTGGAAAAGGGAGAAGAACACTTTGCTGCATAAAAAGATAATCGTACATTTGCAAGCTTTCTAACTATTGTGTTTTTTTTCTGGAGGGAGATTTATCTATATACAATTTTTCATTCATCAAGGGGTGAACTAGCCCTAAATGTTATCACATGGTGGTTGTTTGACGGCTGAAGGATCAGCCATTTTAGACCAACTGCCTATTATCGGTACTGTGTGCTAATTAATCAAGATTAATTGGGGCTGACATCACCATGGCACCAGATAATGATGCAGAATCAATTACAGGATTGTTTGTAAAGGGCTGTCCACCCATAAAACAAAAAACTTCATGTCAGTTACCTGCCCCCAACCCAAACGGATATATTCAGCACATTATTTAATGTTAATTAACCAGATATTGAAGTATAATTATTGCTTTTATTCTGGCAAAGTAAGTTGGCTCCTCCCTCTATGCAGTTCAAGGCTGTGACTGCTGAAATCACAGCCAATGATTGACTGCTGTATACCCGGCTGCCTCCACTGCACATGCTCAAGCTTATAAAATGCTCAGTGAGGGAAGAGGCAGATACCATTGACAAAACACAATATCTGTTTACAAATGCATGTAATAAACTGGTAAAAATAGCAGGGGGATTGCTGGCAGATAACTGGTAACCAGTTTTTGTTTTAAGCGTGGATGGTAAATATAGTAGTTCAGGTCCTCATTAAATAAATAAAGTTTTAAATACATTTTAATTCACATGTTGCAAAAAGAAAAGATGATCTAGTGACCCCCTTATTAGCCAGACATTGCAGCAATTTACAATTGATAGAGAGGAGCAAAACCTGAATTCAAGCAACATCTCTGCTATGACATATACCTAAATTTACTGTGATAATACTTGGGAAGTTGAAATATCTCTTCTGATGACCTGCAGGATGTAGACTTGTCAGCTTTAGTGCATTAAAAGAATTGTCTGGACATCATTGTTAAACTCTAAACTTGTTTCATTTCTGTGTGGGCTATTAAAGATATTTTACTTTTAAATGAACCAAAGAAGAAAGTGTTCATGGCAGAATATCTATTTCTACTGTCATACTGATATGCAGAAAGCTGTTAGAATTTCAGGATCAGGAGAAGGAACTTACTAATGAGGTGTTCCATATCCCTTTGTTCGTGTAAATCCAACAGACACTGCAACAACCAAAGCTGGTAACCCTACAGAAGGAGACAGAAGATACACCTTTATTTCTCATTTAAACTCTTACTTTCTTTTGAAGCAAACATCTATGAGCTTTGACTTTTGCATATCATAAAACAGCAAAGTGTTGACGCAGTGATTGGATAATGGAAGGTATAAAGACAAACTGCACAGGCACATACATTTGATCAATAAAATAAACAGCGTTCACAAACAAACACAGATTTACAATATGTCAGCAAATATTTTAATAATCTTTTCATTCCACAACTCCTTCTGTCAACACACAACAACACTTTCAACCTGCAGTCTTGAATTACGTGCTGGCTCTTTTGCATGTATTAGGTTGATGAAAGAAAGGAAACAGCAGAATAAAAACAAAAACCATAGGCTCCTCTCCTTACCCCATCCCAGACACAGGAAGCGCTTCCGGACCAATCTTGTCCTCATTTGCCCAATAACAGCCAAATAAGACTGCCAGGCCTCTGTTAGAACCCAGCAGAATGACGAAAGGAAGAAAAAGTGTAGGAAGGCGGCAATGAGAGCACAGACGGCCTAAAGAAAAGAGAAAGGCAGAGAAAATATCAGCTGCATCAGCAAATTCACCTCTGGCACTTTTTCAGATGCCCACTGGCTTTTTTCCCCCTAAAGAAATTCTGAAATAAAGACTTTGGGGCTAAGAAAGTGGCAGGTGTCTCTTGAAATCCAGTTACCTTATTGAAAATAAGACCAACAAAGCAAATTGCAATAATTAATGTCCACTGTGCACATAAAGGAAAATTATTGTTAAGGAAAGGACATAAGGCATTTACTCATGCCATGCTGTGTTTCTGCTGTGAGTATGCCGGCTCTTTAGATAAAGACTATTTTTCAGTTTTGGGCAGGATGGAAAATATTCAAGCTGCTGGAAATATTATTTCCCAACTGCAGTGCAAGGTCACTGTTCTGTACTCTCTGCAGTATATGTACACAACAGAGCAAGGGAAATGTAAAAGAAATATTTGTTGGGAGCTATCGTTTATTTCAGTATTTTTCCTGGGGCAATACTGATGAGAATGCACTTTGTATTGTATTGACTCCCTTTTGCACCTCTTATTGCATCAGTCCTGTTTATATGATTGAATCACAAAAAAGGGACTGATGCATTAAGGTGCAAAAGTTTGCCTGTGCTTTCTATTTGAAGCAACCAGTCAAATGTTAGGTCTTTACTGGGTTACTGCAGTTAGATAACATCTGATTTTGTTGCTGATTAACAGCACAGGAAAACTGGAAAAAATAGTAAAAATGGTTGTAAGGAATTGTATGTTATAAGTTCATGGGGCAGCCTATTTCCTTTTTTTATATTTAAAACATTTCATATTTTTAAGGTGTTAGCCTTTTCTGAAATTATTATTATTTTATGAGAAGGAGGAACTTGATACTGAAATGTGGTCTAAATCCTTAAATAGAGCAGAGAGTAGTGATTGCAAGTAGAAAGGGGGCAAATCTAGGACAATAAACAAAAATGACAAAGAAAACACGGACCATAATTTAATCCAAAAACACTTAGGCGCTAGGTACACATGGACAAATCTTTCATCCCGATGGCCTGTTCGCTGTCAGTCACAGCAAACACGACCATAGGTAATAGTATAATGAGAAAGTGCTATTGTGTATACACCAGGAAAGATGAAACAGTGGAGAAAACATTAAAAGAGTGATACAAAAGAATTGGGACATCAGATTTTACATCCCCTCCATTCGTTTAAAAATTGGCAATGCAGGGAGTAGTGGGTTTCAAAAAATCTGAAGGGACGCAAGTTTAACATGGCAAGCAGACGAGAGCAAAAACTCTTTATGGTTACTGCATTTTATTTGGTTGTAGAGCACAAAGAAATGCCCTTACAAAATCAATATGGGAAGAAGCTATTAAATACAGAGAATATAGGTTTTCTTAAAGGAATTCCATTTGCAAATCTGCATTTAATGAGAATTTTACACAATAACAAAAATGAAATTAAAACCATCCATTTGACATCTAAAAAGCCAACAAAATCCATGCTTCCTGTGGCAAGAAGATGGGCAACAAAAGTTATCGTCCAGTATCCATCTAGTACCAGTGGAATTAGATGGCTCTATACTAGCAGTAGACTATAGGAAACGTGCAGCAATATGTCTACAAAAGTGTTAAACATAAAATAAGTGTAGTCATTGTTTTGAGAAATGGAGGATGAAACAGATAGAGTGTTATAGATTCCAGTGTCAGTAATCAGACAGGATTAAATGGCATTAGATGATTTGTAGTAAGTAGTACTAGCAGGAGAGGTGGTTCTATGCCGTATTGTAAAGTGTCAAAAATTAAGTTAGTACAAGGCATTTGGAAATGTCAGGAACAATGTTTAAGGCCATGTGCTGGATAAGAGAATTACACAGGTACATCATTTTCTGTTGTGAATGTCAGTGACAGAGGTAATACTTGGAAATGTCACTTAGCACTGGTTGCCCACTGGAAAGTAGCATATGTCAAATACTAGGGAGTGCAGCTGCTGTCATTATTAGATATTGCAGAAAAATAAATGTCAGTCAGTCCAGTCACCCAGTTAAATATAATGTAACTTGGCGGAGGGCTTCCTGCAATGCTGTTCAATTACCTAATGGTGTTAAGATACATAATCAGATAAAAGAAAAGGAAGATAGTTTGTTCCTCATAAAACTCATGCATGATTAGATAACTTTAAAAACATATGAGCTAAGCCAGATGAACAACGTTCATGTTCCTGACTTGTTTCACATAATACCCATTGCCAAATGTGCAGGGAGGATGCATGTCACTGGGTCTATTGCCCCAACTAGGATGGAGGATTGCAGATTGTATTCCACAAAAACAATAATGATCTGTTTTATTTTAACTATTATCTCTATAATATCTCTATTCTGTACAATGATGCTGATTATTATTTATGTTTGTAATTACCCATAAATCAATTCCTATTTTGCACAGTATAGGTAGCCTACTACTGGAAGCATAGAATCTCCATACTCCCCACAAAGTAGACAGCAAAACAGGAAAGTACAACATTTTAACAGTTTTTAAGAGCTGACTGCAAATAGTTTTAAACATTTACAGGGAGATTCAATAAAAGTTCTTATCGTTTAAAATGGTGCTAATATTGCCCCAACCAATCAGATCTTATTTAACATTTGAAAGCTAACATCTGATTGGTTGGGGCAAAAATAGCACCATTTTATACGATGAGAACGTTTATTGAATAACCCTGTTAATCTACTGATAATTTAAAGGGGAACTAAAGTCACCAGACAACATTGACCCAATAGACAGAGCCTATTCACAAAGATACAACAAACTGTGACTCAAAGGTGTGGGTATTTAAACTCGTAGGCTAAACTGCTGTATATTTTTAACAGATCTAATAATTTTAACACATCTAATAAGCAGAAAGAGTGAAAACAAAGGAAAAAGATGCATTTAAAAACTTTAAGCGCTATGTACCGAAAGCCACAATCACCTTTTTCCGTCTAAAAGTCACATTAACCCACGTGCCAAGGGTTAACTTGACTTTAAGACATAACTTATGGCAGTTGCGATGGTACACAAAAACTGTGTTGTACAACCGTTGCAAAGTATGCACAAAGCCGATAACGTCTCTTTAAGAGAGAAACTTTAACGCCAGCAGATAACCGACGTTAAAGTTTCGGAATGGAAAAACCGTTATCGGCTTAGTGCATTGCCTAGAGGAGGCAATAGAGAGCGATAACGGCTCTCGGTACATAGCCCTGTTTATATTTTGCTAGGAACAGAATGGAACCAAAAAAATAAAGAAGGCAGTAAAATCTGGTAGGCTGTCTGCAATGTATGCTGTCTGCAGGGTTAAAAGCATATTTCAAAGTATTATCAGGGACTTCCATACTGGTGTAAAGACATGTATAGAAAATATGTTCATAGAGACAGTGAATAGTGGGGTTAGTGGGTGGGGCTTATACGTGCACAAGCTCACAAGGCTCTTTTAGGGCTACATGGGCTGTGAGTTGTACTGGCAACAACATTGAAGCTTTCTTAGTTACAGAATCTATTGCTTACATGTACTTAAATGCAACATATTAGAGTAAAGTATCTGACAATGTTCTGGGGGGAAAAAAATTGAAAATAATTTGACTCCCTATTATTAGGATTAAAAAATTAAGTTTAATTATCCTTTAAGTACACTGGGTAGAGAGTTAAAATCCCCCACTAATTCTGTAGGCAGAGTACTTTTCTCCAAAAGTATAAGATTGATTCACAAGATGCAAATCAGCTATAGCATCTTTACAGTAACCTTTGGTTAACAGTTGGATGGTGGAAATTGTAGTTTAACATATGGAACGCTGCAGGTTGCTTAGCCCATTAAATTAATAATTTTCTTGCAAATAAAAGATGCTCTGCTGTAAGTGTAGCTTAAAAACAGTGAAAGGCATATCTGTAACAGTGGTGTAGGTCGGTGCATTAACCTGCAGTTTCAGAGAAGAGCAACAACAGTTTTTGTTTTTACATTATCTATGCCTGCTGTGTGTACTCATACATATGTAGGCTTTGTCCAAAAATGATCCAGCTAGAATGCAATTAGCTCAGGTATAACATACACTATATGTCTTACCTTGCTGAGTGCCTGTGATTGTCCAACAAGGATTAGGATATTGGAGGCCAGAATGGACAAGCAGAAGTTAAGAAGAATGATAGAGCGCTCAGAACGAATAAATCTAGAAAAGGACACAAATTGTAGGATTGAAAAGACATTGGGTACAAACTGTACAGATCTTTCAGATGCTTTCCCACATACATTAACTGGATTTTTTAGTATAACTGACATTGACTATATCTGCTTATGCAGCAAAAAGAATAGGAATACATTGAACAGTTTTGAAGAAAAATTCAATACTTATATAATAGCAGCATATTTTTCCTTATATATTTTTTTTCTTTCAACCTTGGTTTATACACATTTGTATAGACATTTCTTATGATTCATTGTAGGGACCTTCTTAAGTTGCTATTGCAGCTCTTTGCCCTCTCTGCTTTGCAGCTTTGGTCACTATAAGGTGTAGTATGAATATTGTAATTTGTACTACAGTGTTCTTTAAAAATAGGAAAGGCTATTTCCTAAGTGGAGGTTTAGCATTTCAGGATTGAAATTGCAGATTTGTTACCATTAACTTCCTTCTTCAAGCATTTGAGCATTCCGGCCAACTTAATAATACGCTAAAGTTTTTACGTCCTGATGACATTCCTGCAGCAGTACAGTTAATGCAAGTGTTAACTGGTGCAGTATAAAATACACAACTTAACACCCTAATTAACTTACCTCCAAAATGCAGCATAAACAGCAAGAAGGATGAGCAGAGCCATGCAGGACACGGCACAGCCGATCATAAGGGGGACTGAGGGGGATCCAGGGACATCCATCACCTGTCAAGACAGAATGTGCATCATCTCACTGCATCACACTTCATGAAGAAGTACCAGGTGATCAGGAAGTGTCACACATAGTTACAAAGGTTACAAAGATTTGGACAGTATCATCCAATGATGAACAGAAGCAAGAACATTGCCTGCGCATCAAATTTGAATGCAAAAAATAGTTTGCCCATGTTAAAATACTGAACAATGGGTAAAGATGATAAATAATTAATAGAAAAACATTTTATTGTGGGTCCACCCCAGAAAAACTTTTGGTAATATTAATCCCTTTAGTTACTTTAAAAAGTGCTTCACTTAAAGGGGAAGTTCAGTGCAAAAACATATACTTTTCAGAAAAAAGGAGCAATATTTTTTCATCCCAATGACCTTAATCTGCCAATTCAGCATTTTATATGTGTAAATGCAACTGAAATACTGACTTCCTGTTTCCAGGACCCCTAGTAGAGACCGTTATGCCCTTGACCCAGCGCCTAGGTTTATTCAGTTGCTCAGTAAAGATCTAAGCATCTTTGACCCATCAGCCAATCAGTAGAAATGACTGATAGGAACATTCCAAGGAAGTGGTGCATCCTGGGAAGAAGAAGGACCGTTAGAACCTGAAATGTCAGCTCGCTAATGTCAACAGCAGGGAACAGCAAAGGGTATGTCTGTTGTATTCAATTAGATCAACTGGACTTGAAATGTAGTTCTTGAAGACGTTTCGCTAGTCATCCGACTGGCTTTCTCAATTCAGAATGACTTGTACAAGAATCTGTGGCAATTATGTACCCTGGAAAATCCCAATTAGCATATCACAGCCAGGTGTTAAGGGTGTGATTAGATAGTGGCTAAGAGGTGTATAGGAACGCCCAGAGTAAGGTGTTAAAACAGCATTGTACATGGCAGACAGTTGGTGTCGAACCCCCCCACCTCTATTTAGGCTTGGTTTCTTTATTTTCACATAAATGGCCTCCTTAACACCTCTCTTGAACCAGTCACGTTCCTTCGCCAGTATGTTAACATTACAATCTTCAAAGGTATGTCCTTTATCCTTAAGATGCAGATACACGGCTGAGTCCTGACCCGAGGAACAGATTAAAGGGGCATTTTCTGGGTATTTCTTTAAGGATAGTATAGATCTTGCAGAAAGAAAGTTGGTAAAAAGCTTGAATTCATTTTCTCCAAACATATTTGCTTTTACTTGATTTTATTGTTAATTTGGACTTTAATTTTTATCTGGTTGGGAATGCCTTACTAGTGGGTAATAATGATAAAAAGCCAACTGGTTATATAGGCTTTGCCATTTAACCATAAAGAACATTTCTAGTACATTAACCCTGTTTATTATCCTTTCATTTGTGTTTTTTTTAATTGTATGTTGATATTTTGGGTTTATTCACACATTTTATTGTATCTGTAGAATTGGGTTAGTATTCTAATGGCCAACTGGCCCTTTCACATTATTTTAACTGTACACAATTGTTCTAAGGCAGGACTGACTTTTAGACTTAGCTGGGGTGATGGGAAGTGTAGTTTCCAAAATGACATGCCTCTAAACTGTACACTTGAATGATGTATGTTACAACATTCATTGGATCTTGCTTATTGGTAGCAGAATCCATTATTTATGGCCCAGGAAAGAAACTGAGCGGTTTAAGTAGAACCTCAGTGTCCAACAATTGATGTGTATTTGTCATTCCTTACTCTAGTTTTCATGTACCTTCTCGGCATATACTTGTCATCACTATTTATTTTAAATCTGGCACCTGCTGGGGTTTACCTCCCCCTCCTGAAACACTTCAGTTGCTTGAGGTGGTCCTGCCTAGATTTATGATATTCAGAAGCATGGAAGCTTCTGAATTGTGTTCTGCTTTGGCTCTGTCATGAGAGGGAGTTTTTCAGTAGATTTAGCAATTTGGATCAATATGTTACCAGCTTTCCATAGTGTAGGAAGTTAGGCAGTGAGAGGGAGGGTTGTCAGCAGTGTCACACTGTGGGCAAGCTGCACTTATTCAGGATGTCAGTACTGACACATTTATTGCCAAATTGCTATGTAATGTGCAGTGGGTTTTCAGAGTTCCACAAACAGAGACACTTAGCTCTGTGGGGGAAATGGGTAAGCAGTCATGTGCAGCTGTGACGTATTTACATAGCACGGTGCAATTTTCTGTGAAATCAGAATGTGGCATAATGCTGAGATTTAGCATGTTACTTTGCATTTGCAGTACAGCTGCAAAACCTTAAAAGAAGGAAACTTATTTGAATAACTAAATCTGCTTATTATGGCTAGTTGTCTTTGACCCTTTATAATAATTTAATATCAAGCTGTCACTCCCCCAATAATCCTAGCAACTTGCAAACTTTAATGATGGCAAGATACCCTATAAATGCCAATTTGGTTTAACCCCTGCTAAAAAAAAACAAATGCAATGTCAAATCAATAACAGCAGCCGAATGTGTGACTATTGCAAAATTCATGCAGCTGCCTCAATGACATTAAGTAATATAATGGGTTGGCGTAACTTTAAGTCACGCTTGTGTTTTAGTCAATACACCTGCTCTTTCTGACCTATGATATATATATTAATATATTATATATATATGTATATAATATATATATATATATAATATATATATATATATATATATATTGTGACCTTATAAATTACACACTGACTATTTAGTAACCAAGTATTTCTTATTTTGCACCTCTGTGCCCCTTAACTCGTAAACCTGGTGGTGAAACTAGTGTAGTACTGTAGTGTAGTGATTTCACACTTCATTGTTTGGCTGTCGTGACCAAGTATTCTCAATGACATTATGTATTTAAGGGGTGTTTATAAATGGTTGTTGTAGTTTTCACTTGATTTTGTACTTTTTTAACTGCATATTGATGGTTTTCAAACTCAATGGTGCTATAGAGGCAAATTCTTAACATTTATCTGAAAGATCTGATTCTGATGAAATCTTGCCTGATAGCAATTATGTATTCCCAAACAAACATTATTTGAGCCTGTATCATTAAAGGGACAGTTCAGTGGAAATTATCAATATTTGTTAAATTGTTAGTTTGTGTAATGCATACTTAGTTATTCTACATATTCTCTTCCTTTTAAAAAAATCAGTTGATTTCATACCCTTTGCTGCTTGTGAAGGTTCTCATTCATCCAGTCATGGTATATCTGTTGTATTCAATTAGATCAACTGGACTTGAAATGTAGTTCTTGAAGACGTTTCGCTAGTCATCCGACTGGCTTTCTCAATTCAAGAATGACTTGTACAAGAATCTGTGGAATTATGTACCCTGGAAAATCCCAATTAGCATATCACAGCCAGGTGTTAAGGTGTTGATTAGATAGTGGCTAAGAGGTGTATAGGAACGCCCAGATGTAGGTGTTAAACAGCATTGTACATGGCAGACAGTTGGTGTCGAACCCCCCCACCTCTATTTAGGCTTGGTTTCTTTATTTTCACATAAATGGCCTCCTTAACACCTCTCTTGAACCAGTCACGTTCCTTCGCCAGTATGTTAACATTACAATCTTCAAAGGTAGTTCCTTTATCCTTAAGATGCAGATACAGGCTGATTCCTGACCCGAGGAATTGGCTCTTCTGTGCTGGGCCATACGTTGATGCAGTTGCTGTTTGGTCTCCCCCACATACAAATCAGACCATTCTTCACTGCACTGCACTGCATATATGATGTCGCTTTTCTTGTGTTTTGGTATTGGGTCTTTCGGATGTACCAATTGCTGCCTCATGTGTTTGTTCGGTTTAAAGCAGACAGGATACGATTTTTTTTTGAAAATTCTTCTTAATTTCTCGGAGACCCCTGCTACATATGGGATGACCATGTTCTTCCTCCTGTCTGGCCTTTATCCTTAAGATGCAGATACACGGCTGAGTCCTGACCCGAGGAAGCAAGACAGGAGGAAGAACATGGTCATCCCATATGTAGCAGGGCTCTGCCAATCCGCATTTATATGTGTAAATGCAACTGAAATACTGACTTCCTGTTTCCAGGACCCCTAGTAGAGACCGTTATGCCCTTGACCAGCGCCTAGGTTTATTCAGTTGCTCAGTAAAGATCTAAGCATCTTTGACCCATCAGCCAATCAGTAGAAATGACTGATAGGAACATTCCAAGGAAGTGGTGCATCCTGGGAAGAAGAAGGACGTTAGAACCTGAAATGTCAGCTCGCTAATGTCAACAGCAGGGAACAGCAAAGGGTATGTCTGTTGTATTCAATTAGATCAACTGGACTTGAAATGTAGTTCTGAAGACGTTTCGCTAGTCATCCGACTGGCTTTCTCCATTCAGAATGACTTGTACAGAATCTGTGGCAATTATGTACCCTGGAAAATCCCAATTAGCATATCACAGCCAGGTGTTAAGGGTGTGATTAGATAGTGGCTAAGAGGTGTTATAGGAACGCCCAGAGTAAGGTGGTTAAAACAGCATTGTACATGGCAGACAGTTGGTGTCGAACCCCCCCACCTCTATTTAGGCTTGGTTTCTTTATTTTCACATAAATGGCCTCCTTAACACCTCTCTTGAACCAGTCACGTTCCTTCCAGTATGTTAACATTACAATCTTCAAAGGTATGTCCTTTATCCTTAAGATGCACGATACACGGCTGAGTCCTGACCGAGGAAGCAAGACAGGAGGAAGAAAATGGTCATCCCATATGTAGCAGGGGTCTCCGAGAAATTAAGAAGAATTTTCAAAAAACATCGTATCCCTGTCTGCTTTAAACCGAACAACACACTGAGGCAGCAATTGGTACATCCGAAAGACCCAATACCAAAACACAAGAAAAGCGAATCATATATGCAGTGCAGTGCAGTGAAGAATGCTCTGATTTGTATGTGGGGGAGACCAAACAGCAACTGCATCAACGTATGGCCCACACAGAAGAGCAATTCCTCGGGTCAGGACTCAGCCGTGTATCTGCATCTTAAGGATAAAGGACATACCTTGAAGATTGTAATGTTAACATACTGGGAAGGAACGTGAATGGTTCAAGAGAGGTGTTAAGGAGGCCATTTATGTGAAAATAAAGAAAACCAAGCCTAAATAGAGGTGGGGGTTCGACACCAACTGTCTGCCATGTACAATGCTGTTTTAACACCTTACTCTGGGGTTCCTATACACCTCTTAGCCACTATCTAATCACACCCTTAACACCTGGCTGTGATATGCTAATTGGGATTTTCCAGGGTACATAATTGCCACAGATTCTTGTACAAGTCATTCTGAATTGAGAAAGCCAGTCGGATGACTAGCGAAACGTCTTCAAGAACTACATTTCAAGTCCAGTTGATCTAATTGAATACAACAGATATACCATGACCTGGATGAATGAGAACCTTCACAAGCAGCAAAGGGTATGAAATCAACTGATTTTTTTTAAAATGGAAGAGAATATGTAGAATAACTAAGTATGCATTACACAAACTAACAATTAACAAATATTGATAATTTCCACTGAACTGTCCCTTTAATGATACAGGCTCAAATAATGTTTTGTTTTGGGAAATACATAATTGCTATCAGGCAAGATTTCATCAGAATCAGATCTTTCAGATAAATGTTAAGAATTTGCCTCTATAGCACCATTGAGTTTGAAAACCAATCAATATGCAGTTAAAATAAGTACAAAATCAAGTGAAAACTACAACAACCATTTATAAACACCCCTTAAATACATAATGTCATTGAGAATACTTGGTCACTGACAGCCAAACAATGAAGTGTGAAATCACTACACTACAGTACTACACTAGTTTTCACCACCAGGTTTACGAGTTAAGGGGCACAGAGGTGCAAAATAAGGAAATACTTGGTTACTAAATAGTCAGTGTGTAATTTATAAGGTCACAATATATATATATATATATATATATATATATATATATATATATATACATATATATATATATATATATATATATATATAATCATAGGTCAGAAAGAGCAGGTGTATTGACTAAAACACAAGCGTGACTTAAAGTTACGCCAACCCATTATATTACTTAATGTCATTGAGGCAGCTGCATGAATTTTGCAATAGTCACACATTCGGCTGCTGTTATTGATTTGACATTGCATTTGTGTTTTTTTTTAGCAGGGGGTTAAACCAAATTGGCATTTATTAGGGTATCTTGCCATCATTAAAGTTTGCAAGTTTGCTAGGATTACTTGGGGGAGTGACAGCTTGATATTAAATTATTATAAAGGGTCAAAGACAACTAGCCATAATAAGCAGATTTAGTTATTCTAAATAAGTTTCCTTCTTTTAAGGTTTTGCAGCTGTACTGCAAATGCAAAGTAACATGCTAAATCTCAGCATTATGCCACATTCTGATTTCACAGAAAATTGCACAGTGCTATGTAAATACGTCACAGCTGCACATGACTGCTTACCCATTTCCCCCACAGAGCTAAAGTGTCTCTGTTATGTGGAACTCTTGAAAACCCACTGCACATTACATAGCAATTTGTGCACTAAATGTGTCAGTACTGACATCCTGAATAAGTGCAGCTCTGCCCACAGTGTGACACATGCTGACAACCCTCCCTCTCCACTGCCTAACTTCCTACACTATGGAAAGCTGGTAACATATTGATCCAAATTGCTAAATCTACTGAAAAACTCCCTCTCATGACAGAGCAAAAGCAGAACACAATTCAGAAGCTTCCATGCCTTCTGAATATCATAAATCTAGGCAGGACCACCTCAAGCAACTGAAGTGTTTCAGGAGAAGGGGAGGTAAACCCCAGCAGGTGCCAGTATTAAAATAAATAGTGATGACAAGTATATGCCGAGAAGGTACATGAAAACTAGAGTAAGGAATGACAAATACACATCAATTGTTGGACACTGAGGTTCTACTTAAACCGCTCAGTTTCTTTCCTGGGCCTAAAATAATGGATTCTGCTACACAATAAGCAAGATCCAATGAATGTTGTAACATACATCATTCAAGTGTACAGTTTAGAGGCATGTCATTTTGGAAACTACACTTCCCATCACCCCAGCTAAGTCTAAAAGTCAGTCCTGCCTTAGAACAATTGTGTACAGTTAAATAAATGTGAAAGGGCCAGTTGGCCATTAGAATACTAACCCAATTCTACAGATACAATAAAAATGTGTGAATAAACCCAAAATATCAACATACAATTAAAAAAAAACAAAATGAAAGGATAATAAACAGGGTTAATGTACTAGAAATGTTCTTTATTGGTTAAATGGCAAAGCCTATTAATAACCAGTTGGCTTTTTATCATTATTACCCACTAGTAAGGCATTCCCAACCCAGATAAAAATTTAAAGTCCAAATTAACAATAAAATCAAGTAAAAGCAAATTATGTTTGGAGAAAAATGAATTCACGCTTTGTTTTTACCAACTTTCTTGTCTGCAAGATCTATACTATCCTTAAAGAAATACCCAAGAAAATGCCCCTGTTAAATCTGTACTCACCATCTCCTTGGGCAGCTGTGCCAGAATTGCAAAGGTGGAGAGCTGGTCGCAAAGGCATTTGGTGTGGGATGGCTGGGTTGGAAGAGTTTGACAGCTCTCTGTATTCCAGTCTCCAGTGGATGCATCACTATAGGACAAAGCAGAGAACTTGCATGAACAGTAGACAGAAATAAAACAATCCTTATTTGCCTAGCAAGACGGTACACATTTACAGCCTGCAGCACCGTGCGGGTGAATCTAATACTTGTGTGTGTCTGTTTGTATGTGTGGGAGAAACCCATGGAGAGAAGTGAGGCAGAGAGAGGATCAGTGTGGGGGAGAAGGAGAAAGACAAAATGAGGGGGTAGAAACAATAGTATAATGAGGGAGTGTTGCAAAGGCAGATTGGGGGGGTGTTAAAGGAGATTTAAAAGGTTGGTAACAATAGAAATGTGTTAAAGGTTAAAAATAATGACTAAATCATTTTTAAAAAGCACAAAAATTACTGGGGATATATTGATTCGTCAGTGACAAACAGATGTACAGAAAAAACACTGTGACCCTGAAAGATATGATAAAGGAGAAAGGAATAAAAACTAGTGCTAAATACAGAGCTGGAGGAAGGAGATAGCTATGCTCTGTAAGTTACTGTTTTAAACGGATTACACATCAGCAGATCAGGGACTGCAAGACATATGGGATGCTCTGAAAGAGATATGGTGCATTCTGTAGACATGTTTAGCTAGCCTTATGCTTAATGTTTTTTTTTTGTGCATCAATATAACTTTGCCTTATCCATTTTTCTTCACATTGCAGTATCATGTAAGATATTTTATCTGTGAGTTATTCTAAAAGCTCTCCATTGTGAGACAGTAATCATTCACAAATACTACTTATGGTTATATCAGCTCAAAGTCCATTCTACTACACATTTTCAATATCATTTCTAGTGCTGAGATATCCTTTATGGCTCATATTCTGAATTCTACAAGTTTTTTTTTTCTCCACACTGTCACACTGTCTCTATCACCAGTATGTTAATAGAAGCAGCTGCTTAGAGGAGGAGGAGTGAAAGCACAAGCTCAGTATACATCACTAGAACTTGGACCAGTCATATCCCAGTTACTCTGGCAACTAGAGCATAGAGATGGAATGTTATAAAAAGCATCGGCAGGAAGAGGGGATGGGAAATGTTTAAATATACAGCCATTATATTTCTGTATCAGTTTATAGTTCCTGATTTAGGATCAGTTTTCATAGGAACAAAACAAATACCGCTTTAGTTTTTTTTAAAGTTCTTTGTAAGATGATTTAAATATAATGATTTACATGGATTTAATTATCATGATTATTGCCATACAACATTAATAAATCTTGATATGACATAAAAGGAAGACAGTAAATATGTAATTGTTACCTATATCCAATATTATGATCAGATTAAAAACAACGTTTAAAAGTAACAATTGACAAATTGCTAAAGAACAGTAAGCAACCCACAAAATAATAATGGTAAAGCAAAAAAGGTTTACATATGTAAGTCTGCTAACAACAAACCATATTTGGAGAAGAACTTGCATAAAAACTTATGCTGATATGTGCATACAAGACTCTGGCAGGTTTCCACACTCCTACGCAGTCATACTGATTTAAAATTATCTGTGTGTGCATGTAAGTACTCCCACACACACAGGATGTGTGCATTGTTCAGTCAGAAGCACTGATAAACATGTATGCATTTTGTAGTGAACTGACCTCAATACGCAATATTACAAGTGGTGGCAGGCCAATATTCAGCACCAAACGTTAAGGACAGCTCCTTGTTTAAACTGGTATAGATATCCATACAAATCATATATTATGTATTCTGACAGTTTAATACACAGGTTTTATTCAAGGTTATAATGAAAAAGATAGATAGAATAGATGGATGGATTGGTGGGTGGATGGATGGATAGTTAGTTAGATAAAACATAGATTATAAGTATATAGATTATAGATAGTATTGGCCATTGTACAATGTTTTTTTTCTATTTACTGTTAGTAGAGAACAGATAGATAGATAGACAGACAGACAGACAGTAAAAGTGGATACACACATGACAGACCTTTGCAAGATCCTGTCTGTCATTTCTCAAACATCAGTTTACACACAGTCCTGAGTGTTCTCCCTATACACAACATGCTTGCCATGACTGCAGTCGACTCCCCTATACTTTAGGGGAGATGCCCAGGAAATTTTGGTCTTTTCCAAACGACTGTGAGCCCGACGGGAACATTTGTCAGCCCTGAGATCATTTGAAAAATGCAGATCCGACAGTATCAGGGCTTTGTTGTCACTATGTGTACCCAGCTTTAATGTAGGTAGCTATATAGACAGCTAAATAATAAATATATAGATAGCTGGTGGTAAAAGACAGAATAAATAGAACATATGAACATGTAACTAGAGTATGTGAACATGTAACATTAATTTTAATAAACAGATAAACAGACAGCAAGTGCATAAATGCAGGGGCCTGGGCCCCCCTCTGCAAGACTGGAGGCCTGGCCCCTCTCGGCGAGATTGGAGGCTGGGCCCCTGACAACCCCACTCTCTGCTTTTAAACAGCTGATCACGTGTATTAAGTAAAGATCATCTGTTTAAATGACCGAAAACAGAACTTCTGCCCCCCCTCCATCCCCTGCAGCAGTTGTTGGCCCTGATATTATGCCATTGATAGATAGATAGATAGATAGATAGATAGATAGATAGATAGATATATAGGTATAGAGAGGTATAAATCATAAATAGATAAATAATGGATAAATTACATACAATGGTAGATATTTAGAGAATTTTATTTGTAAAGGTTATATTGAAAAATAGTTTACTTTAAGGCAAAAAGAAAGCTGCATGTCTGACTAAACTACAAGGCAATATTATAACCAGCCTTATTACTGAAAATAGAGCATTGATTCAAATATATGATTCATCACTTCTATATCTAAATTCACATGATGTCACTGTTGTTCTGGCAAATATTCAACTGAATTAGGTGTTACAAAGACAAAGAATTGTAGAATGACTGACCTTTTGGAGTAATCCCACACTGCACACTGTGGGCTGGAAGTTCCCTGTGGGGGCGAGAAGGAAAGAGCTTGTTATAGTGTGTATTGGAAATGCTAAGAAGACATTTTTTTCATTTTCAGTTAAAAAAGGAAGATATTAACTAGATAGTCACTAAGAATATGGAATCACTAGAAGTCATAAACTTAATAAAACCATCTTGTATTCCTGGAAGTCACAGGGGTAATCACTAAGATCAGCAAGAAGGCAAGCCTTCTTCTTAGATACTTTTTATTTCTTGCATTTTACATTTCCTTTCAGCTAATTAAATCCAACTAATGTCCCCACACCCCAAAACAGAAATACTGATTGTACAGAGATGGAAAACAGACACTTAAAGGGGAACTAAGGCTCAATACACAGTGATGCTCTGTGTATGTCTGCCAAATACTTATTATCTTATCTTTTTTATGCATCCTCTGGCAGCAGCATAAATGATAATATATTATGCAGAGCCCAAGGCTATACAGAAAATTCCCTTTGAACAGCGTAGCCTAAAATTAATGTAATGGCCTGAAACATTGTTGGTTTGCGTGACTTATTCTGGATCTAACCTAGACTTAAGAATGAAAAAGCAAGAACACTGATCAGACTACCATTATGGCAAGTCCAAGCTTTATGATTAAAATCAATGTTATTTTTTCCTTTACATCTACTGGTTTGTTATTGCTACTTATCTAAAAAATATAAATTGTTTTGACCATGTTCCTTTGCTTTTCCCAATGTTCTTGAATCTGTAAGCCAAGGCTCACTTGTAAAGTGAAGTATTGTAGACTTAAAAAAGGAGGGGTGTGGTGGTAATTTTACATTTAAATTCTTCCTATTTTTTGTATTATAGCATTTAAGGTAACAAAAGGGGGCTGGGACAAAAATACCTCAAGATGACATACTTCTATGTGCCTCCCCAGAGCAACTTTCACTACTTTTTATGTTACTCTAGAAATCCACAGTGATAATCATGGGTATCCCCCAATCAGGCAGACTAAAACTTGGCCACACATGTGCATTTCAACTGATAAATTGACACTGGTTAAAACACACACATACTTGACTACAGTTCTAGGCAATCAGTTTATTCATTGCTGGAGCTTATTGCCAGCTTTCCAAAATATGAAAGAAAAGTAGTCACTCTAAGGAGGTACAGGTAGTCAAACATTAAACAAGTATTCAGTTATTTTAGTAAAAAGTTTTTCCTTATTCAGCATAGTACTTACATTCATAATATGTGACAATTCAACTACCACAACCTGCTCTGCAGGCTTGGTCAGTGGTCGAACAGTAACAGTGAGAAGCTTGGAGCTTATGGCTAGAGAATTCCCAGGAGGTGGCAGGATGAGTCCAAGAGTACGATATAGTACTGCTCCTATTACAAAATATGCAGAATCTTCCGTTTCTGTGGTTAAAATAATTAGATTATAATATTAGTGTAAATCTGAATAAAATTGCTAGACAGTTTATTTTGGGGAGGAGATATGAGCGTAGACATAATTCTTAAAAAACGTCATCTGTTATAGATTATTCATATATGCAATTTTTGTATAATAAGCTTGTCTCCTTGTGATTTCTAGTTCAGATTCATAGGTAATAAAAAGTGAGTTGTAAAGTGGTGTCTTTGTATATTGCAGATTGCATTTTCGACTAAAGCAAACAAATAATTTCAGTTCCACACCCTTGCATAGGTGCAGATGACTCGTAGTCCCCTACCCCAGGGAAATGTAATCTCAAATGCAAGATGAAATAGAGAGTCACATTCTAAAGGAACTTGCAATGCTTTATTGTGAACCACACATCAAGCATGATGTTTTGGGGGAACCTGAAGATGGGGACCGTTCCTCCCAAAACATTGTGATTGATGTGTGAGTTACTGTACAGCAAAGCATTTATAATTTGTTTGGAGAGAGAATCAATCTACTTCATCTTGCATTCTTGATTGTCCTTACCTGCTGGTGGTAGACTAAGAACTTCCTTGGGAATGAAAAGTTTATCTTCTGAATTCCTGGCCCAATCATTCATCCCACGTCGCCCCTTCATTGGAAAATTTATATCACTAGAGACAGCAGAGACAGGTTCCCTCTGTATGCTGATAACTGCACAATACATAATATGATACCAATTCAATCAAAAGTACATTTAGGGTTCAGATACAAATATGTTTGTAATATTTATGATAAGGAAGGTTTGACTCTAAAACAATACTAATTTATTCTGGGAGGAAATGGTCTTTGTCTTTAGTGGTGGATGCTGAGTTTCTAACTAGAACACATTTTTTCAACCGACAGTGACAAGCACAGCAAAAAGACCAGAATGACCAAACATTTGCCTTATAATGTTTACAGTGAATAAAGTTTTATGTTCATAAATATAAATATATATAGGATAAGATCAAACATAACACATTTTGTCAGACTGCCCAATGACTGTATTTTACAATGACTTGTAAGTTTAATGTTAATAATAACACAAGGCTCTGTTTGTCAGGTGCTTTATGCAAGGTAAAAAAGAGAATTATAGGAGACTTGCAAAACAATGAACAGCAACAGTTCCCAATACTGCACTTTTTTATATACATTTGCAATACTCTAAACCTATTAACAAAAAAATCAAAAATCAAATATTAGAAAATTGTGTTTGAAAATGAAAATTTCTGATTGAAAATCATAAATTGTGATAAGAAACAGAATTTTGGAACTTAATTATGTTCCATGGAAATTCGCCAGTTTTGTTCATCTCTACAAAACACCAAACTCCCAATGACATCTATATGTCAAAATAACTTAGTGTTACTGCACTAACTTTGGATTTTAGAAATTGTAGTTTTTAGTGAATCTACTACTGTGTATTTTCATTAAGATGATACAAATTGATTTTATTATATAGTGAATTTAATACCTAAGTTGTCGGTGACTATGATAGAACTCTGGAAAGGTTTCAGTGCATCTCCAACCAAATGGATATAGTCTTCCAATACTTTCATCAAAAGGATGGACCCTGGAGCAACCTAGGAAATTGAGAAAGAGCTGATTACAGGTAGCATTCCTATTGGTTTTCCTAGGATGCAAAGCAACCAAAATATAAGCTAGTACAATATGGTGGAGGGTAGGTGTGTGAAGATTATCTGAATCATATATGCCCGTCAATGTAATGGTATATTTCCTTTATTATGTTAAAACCCTATTACAACGGTGGAATGAATGGGAAGTGTGTGTGTGCGGGGTGGGGGTGACAACAGCCTTTTCTGGAAATAGATTTATTTGCTAACTTGGCCATGAAAAAGGCTTTTGTTTAGAAAGATAATAGAATTTATCCAATTTTTTAAGTTAAATCCCTATTCTCTCATCTGGAAATAAACAATACTACAGTCCATTTGAATTGAATCTTTCAGCTCTATAATCATTTAATTATGTTTTTTTTTTGTTTTAATCGAAAAAAAAAAATCCTGCATCAAGTGCAAAACGTATGACCACGGAAGTCTCCAGTTTAAGTAAAGCTTAAGATTTCTCATGGTTCTCTGCCCTCCTGTAAGAGGATTAGTATTTGTGCACTTAATTGTATTGGCAATACTCTTTCATTACACTTGTGCATTATTTCCTTCACTTGTCACACACACTCAGCACACCCACGCTACATGCACACGTCACAAATCCATTGCCAACACAACGTCACTGTTCCCCACCTGCTGAGCATCCTCCCACTTCTCTTTATTCTCCGCATCAAGCATGTGGCTGACAGCATGGAAAAATTTCTACAGGGCAAAGAGAAAGAACTAATTACAAAATGCAAGGTGCAGTTTTGAGTGATATGTGGGAAGCTGGGAAATTCGGTCAGACTAAATGGGGATGGCAACACAACACAGTAAATGTAAACAAGGGCAATAAAACAATAAAAAACATGTAAACAAAAATGGGTCAACAAGTACTCCCAAACGGCATAAAATAATTACAATGGTCTAAAAATCTATACATCTATTTAATAGTAGGACAGTATAACAGATAGACAATCCTTATCTAAAGTTATAGACTCCCACATAATCTATTAAAGCCATTTACTGTATATACTATAACGTTAATCTTCTTCCCCAGGTAAAACATATAAAGAATGTGTGAACAAATGATCTAATGGAAAAGTAAGCATTTCTCAAGGTCTACAATCTACACATTATCAGCACTATATGGTAACTCTCAAGTTGCCAATCAAATACTAATATCAGGGTAATTAAAGGGCATGTCCACCCCCAAAACTATAATCCCCCCAACTACTGGCCCCATCATGTAGTGTAGTTTAATCCTTACCTCACATCCCAGCTCCATAAGGTTCTCCTGTAGTCCCCCCCCAAAGTCCCAAAAACTGCCCACCAGGAGGATAGCAGAGTGCATATAGGACTCTGGCTCCTACCTGGCCTCCGGGAGATGTTTGGCATGCGTACTGCAGCCCTTCTCCCCCTCCCTCTCCCTCCCTCTCAGGATTCCCTCCCCCTAGCTTAAAACCCTTTAGTTATATGATTGCCCCTGTCCCCCCAGCCCCAACCGCTATATTTATTCTTTTAGAAAGCTCCCCAAACTTTACTTACCTTCCCTCTTTCCCCGCCGAAATGAACTCCCGGCAGCCGCCTCCGTGATTGGCTGCCGCTCAGCCAATCACAGACGCGACTGCCGGTCCCTCCCCTCTGCTTGCATTTTCTCGCAAGCAGAGGGCCGGCAGCGCGGCGGAGGAAAGAGGGGAGGTAAGTAAAGTTTGGGGCACTTTCTAAAAGAATAAATATAGCGGTTGGGGCTGGGGGGACAGGGGGAATCATATATCAAAAATTCATTTTTAGGGTGGACATACCCTTTAACTCATTTGAACCATAAATCACATATTTGGTCCAAATGAGAACAAAATCAGATACGTTAATTTTAACAGATGCTACACACAGACACAAGTGTGAAAACACAGAGGAACAAAGGAAATCAGAATAAAATAGTGCAGGCAGTATAGCACTGAGTGTTGGCCATATTTTAACATTATACACAGCATGGGCTATGTTAACAAGCAAAAGAACCTTTCATGCCTCTGCTACAACTCACTGTGACAGCCCTTACAGGCTCAGTCTGCATGTTATGCATGGAGTTGCAAGCCAGCTTTGGCATCAATATCAAAAAATATATAGAGGAGAGATGCTGGACAAGCAGAGTATCAACGTGAGGCACATAAAAAATAATAATAGAGGAGACAAAATATGACAATTTCCACTTAAATGCATTATACACAGGGGAAGAGTGAATGAATATAGGAATGAAATATGTGGGGAAAAGGAAGAATGTGAAGGCCAGATAAAAAATTAAAGGGCAACTGTGGTCTCAAAACAAGTTAGGGTTAAATGTAAGCCTGCAGTATTTGTTTTAGCATGAACCTACAATCACATCTCTGGCTAGAGCCTGGGAAAAATTACATTGGGGTGAATATTCAAACTTCCTGCTTCCAGTAGGTTGAGTGACATCACCTGACCTCTGCCTCACCCATCCGCCCTGGGGGAGAAGCATGCTCAGTTAAGACTTAATGCTGAGGAAATCAGGAAGTACCTGGGTAAAAAATTGACAGTTGAGAAGGGGAGCCTATTAATGCAGGCAGAGGCTGGTCACATGACTACAAGCTGGTCACATGGATGAAAACAGGAACTGTTTAAGCAGGAAGTAATATTGCTGAACCTTTCCAGTAATAACTTCTTACAAATTTTATCAAAAGATGTGATTTAGGTTTTATTTTAAAGGTATGATCGAAGGCTTTTAATGTCATTTTAACTAGTTTGGAATAAGAATTTGAGACCACAGTTCCCTTTTAAAGAGAAAGGATGCATTTTCTATGATAGGCAATGGAAATCAATAAGGATACTGCTATCCACTGAGGCATACATTATTCGGTCATAAACTGTAACAATCATGAAACATGAAGGTATCCTATATTTAAAAAGAAATGTGATTACTTTATATTTACAGATTGTCAAGTTCTGGCACTGGCATTGTTACTGAATATAACCATGACAAAACCAACAGTATTCCTAGAGGATGAGAGACTGCAGATCTGACAGAACTGACTGAGAAGCTGAGGTAACTGCAGACATGACTAAGAAGATGAAGGGGGCTGGGGACAGGCCCAACAGCATGTAAATGAAATGTTAGCTGCATTACTAAATATAGGCAAACCTTTTCTTCCCCCATATTTTTAAGCCATAATAAAATATATTATTTTTTGCAGTAAAGGGCTGGCTACGGCAACACTCATCACTGCATTATACTATTATATTAGACAAGTGAATTTACCTGGGTATGGTACTAGATGATGTACAGTATCTGTTACGACACTTTTCGTCACATTCCAGTAAATTTGGGACAGGGACCTCATTTCTCATGTTCCTATATTTTTAGTTTTAAGTATGGATTTAGTTCTTTGTGCTTATTTCCTTGTTTGTATAAAAAATAGAGATGCATGAACCTGCCAGGTTTCATTGTGCTGGCAGGTTCATGGATCAGAGAAAAGCTGGCCATGCACTAGGCAGGCATTAGATAGATGTGAGATATCTATCTGATGTCTAAAGGCCACATTTTACAATCAGCGTTTATCTTGAGATGAAAAAACACTATTTGACATGTTATAATCTTTCATACTTCTGGTCTGCCAATAAGCTGGTCTATCACTACTTGACTAAAATTATTATTAAGGGATCTCCACAATATGGGGGATATTTAATAAAAGTTCTTATTGTTTAAAATGGTGCTAATTTTGCACCAACCAATCAGATGTTAGCTTTCAAATGTTACATAAGTTCTGATTGGTTGGGGCAAAATTAGCACCATTTTAAATGATAAGAACTTTTATTGAATCTCCCTGATGGTCTTCTAACTATAACAGAGGAAGAAAGAAATACAAATTCAATTTTAGGACTGGTGTGTGGGCTTCCCTGATGTATATGTATGTATTATTTTTATACATCTTGGAGTCATCTTACCTGAATATCTTCAAAGGATGGTATGTAGGTAGCTCTCTTATATGTGTCAGTCACATTTCGTAAGATCTCAACACAGAAAAGAAGATCACCACTAAAATAGTTTTTGCTGGACACCAGTCCTAACATGCTTCGAACCACCTGGGACATTCCCTGTCCAGCTAACAAGCGTTGCCCCTTTGCCAAATGTTCCCGAAGCTAAGAGAAACACAAGATGAAAAAAACATCAATTCACAGCAAATATTAGAAATATCTACCTGGGTACCAGCAACTTGTTGTCCTTCCCATATAACTCAACATTGCTGTTTGAAACAAAACAGGGCTGACATATTTATTCATTGTTTAAACTTGCTTGTAACGTAAAATAAATAATTGACAAAGGGGGGATAAAACAATCTGATTTAAGCTAGTGTAAGGAAACCTACAGTATGGTAGATTTTACTCAGTGGAGTAGGTAGGATCACATTAACTTTAGGGCTCTCATACTTATTTTATGTGAAGTCGTTCAAGGTAAGTTCTGAGGTGCTCCCCTTATTAATCCGTGCCACAAATGGTAAATTGCAATACACATTTGAATTTTGAAGGGAGGCACACTCATAGAGAATTATTCATATTAATAATTTATTCATGTGCTGAAACCCAGGTACACAATGCTTTGGGGGGTCCAACCCCCCTCCTCAGACAACTGAGAAAGGGGGTTGGACCCCCGAAACATTGTGTACCTGGTTTTCAGCACATGAATAAATTATTAATATGAATAATTCTCTATGAGTGTGCCTCCCTTCAAACAAAAATATATACTCTCATACTTATTCATTGTTTAAAAAAAAAGGAATCCCATTGTGGATTATACTTAGGGGTATAAACTAGAGTGCAAATGTACAGGTCTCTGTGTACTCATCTGAGCTCAGTTCTCCTGTTACCAGGATGTCTGTAGGCCACACCACAATAGCTGTTTTCCCCCCACATAAGGCAAATAAGGGGTTACAGAAATAGCTTGCTGAAATGGATATAAAAAAATGGTGTCCTTATCTGTGTAGCTAACTAATTTTACTCTTACCCTCAACAAGTAAATAAAAAAGTCTAATAATGAAAAATGAGATTTTATATGCGCTAGCCATCTATGTATAATAGATGAAATCTCTGCTGCATTTCTCAAATTGGATTATGACCTTTTCAACAGACTCATAGTTTATCTGTGAAGAATCTTCTGTTACAACAGAACAAAGCTATTTATTCTCCAAATCTCAAAATTACCAGCAGCGAGCATACTGTTCATTTATGTACATAACCTCAAATATATTGCTAATTTGTGATGCTTTAGGAACCTGATTACGATTTTAACCAGCTTCTTTGAAATGCATGTAAGTCATTGGCATTTGCAATGTAAGCTTCTGATTTCACACTAAAGATGGAAATCATTTACAATAAATTCCCCCAAATAAATAGTGAGCATTCTGTCTATAACCTGCCTCATTCCCTCATGGTATTAGCCTATAAGTGACAGGCTTTTGCAAAATTCATTGCTGATCTTTTTCAACTTTTTGCCTTATTTGCTTTCCAAAACTACAATTAATTTAAACCTTATATACAGAACTCATACCTCCCTTTTTGGCTGTCAAAAAGACAACCATTCAGCCAACATTAGAGATGGGAGGAGAGTCAGGTCGGTTCACAGGGGTCTAACCCAGAGATCATTGCTTCCAGAATGAATCGGTTCACAGGGCACTAACCCAGAGATCATTGATTCCAGAATGAGTCGGTTCACAGGGGACTAACCCAGAGATCATTGGTTCCAGAATGAATTGGTTCACAGGGGACTAACCCATAGATCATTGGTTCTAGAATGAATCGGTTCACAGGGGACTAACCCATAGATCATTGGTTCCAGAATGAATCGGTTCACAGGGGACTAACCCAGAGATCATTGGTTCTAGAATGAATCGGTTCACAGGGGACTAACCCAGAGATCATTGGTTCCAGAATGAATCGGTTCACAGGAGACTAACCCAAAGATCATTGGTTCCAGAATGAATGCCACCTAATTATCTATATTACCACTAGCACCAACTTATTTTTAATATAGGGTGTGGCAGGATTCATGACACAGCATTAAGAGCATTAAGAGAAGTAACTCTGATGCCTCTATCCTCAAAATGGCTATAAACCTTCAAAATCCAAAAGGCATTTGCTATATGTGGAAATTAGCATTTAAATACAAATTGCATGTTTGAATTTTTTAACCTGTTGGCCTATTAACTAAAATATTCACATCATTGAATCCAAATTAAACTTTTTTAACTCTAGAAAATTCTGCCCCAAGAGAACCATGTAACATACTCTATGTGTGAATCTGGCTGTTCAAGAAAGCTGGTTTCTGGTGAAGTCATTTGGTGAATGCATATTTGCAATTCATGCCTGAAATCAGAACTGTCACATCAGATGTAGTTTAGGAGGTCTGCAGGTTGTAGACCTTTGTCATATTCGAATAATTGTCTGAAATGTGTCAGCGGAATATTGTTCCTTATAATATTTGATTGCTACTATAATGTAATATTGTTATAAGCTTTGTCCTATGGTTTATTTCACAGATGGATGATTATAACAACATTTTTCAATGGTAGAAACAATGGAAACATTATAAACATATGAAGATATAAGATATCCAATAGAACCAATATCATAGAGTAATAATAAAAAAATAATAATAATAAAACTATTGTGTGCAATGTATTTTTACACCACTGTAATGGGATAAGTTATATAAGGCCTGAAAATGGGACAACAAATAGTGTGGTCTAAAAAAGATGGAGGCTGACATTAAGACTGACATACCGCTTTCTGCATAGGAAGGTGTAAAGCTGACAGCTATTCAGATAGCATGGTTTCCTTATTAGATCTAAAATCAGTGAGCTACAGTTAATGTAAATAAGCATCTATTACAGTACATTTTGTAAGGTAGATTTCCCCTATATCCCCCACCCTCACTTGAGTTGTGTCCTTGACATCTTTCTCTTAAAGTCTGCAGTTTGGAAGCATGCATGCTAACAGGGCATTTCTATTCAATTTATGTGGGTTGCGTATGTTCAAATTAATAAAGCCATTTTGGAATGCAAATGGGATTTTAGAAAAGAGCAAAGTATTTTTACGCCTACATGCCTCCTCTTGAATTTCAAATTTGTGCCCAAAAGCCTTATTACATGTGCTTCATTACTGCAAAATAGCAATTAAAAACTGGAAAATTAGGCAAGTTTACATCGGCAGAAAAATAATCAAATGGCAGTAATAAGCTCAATGGAATTAAAATGTGTATGTGTATGAATGCGGCACGGTACAATGATTTCCACATACCTCCTCTACTGGATTTAAAGTTAAAGAGGAAACTGATATGATACGATACGATCATATCAACTTCTTCTTTAACTTTAAAGCGTATCATATCAATTTTCCTTTTAACTTCGTTTGCCACAGTGTTAGCCCTTTCAACATCATTGGATTATATACATAGAAGCAGCACTCTGTTAATCCAGCCCTCATTTTATTAAGTATAATATAAAGCTAGCAGAGCTGTCCTGACTAAATGAGATGTTCTAATTCACCTCCAGTAAGTATTGGATTGAACGAGATTTCAGTGGAGCAGGAAGAGACAGCAAGTAAGATGGGTAAGGTAAGCTTTTCCAATGACTCAGAAAATGAAGAGTACCAAAGTGTGTGATTTAAATGTACAGCTTTAAAATGGACTGAACTTTGTTTTACACTGTACATTACCTTTAAAGGAACAGAGTGAACTATTCCTGTAACGTATTGATTGAAAACCGGGTGGTTAAGGAGCTATGCCTTACCTTCCATTCTTCAATCAATTCCCCAGGAACGACAGACGAAGAAACTTACTTTATACGCAATCCTCCGCAGCAGCAGTGGAAATTCCTGACCACTTCCTGTTCAGAGTAACTATAGCGGGCATTATCAAGCATGCAAGCTACAGTTACTCTGAACCAGGAAGCAGATGGGACTTGTTACTGCTGCTCTGGAGGATCACCTGTAAGGTAAGTTTCTTTGTCCGTCGTTCCTTGGGAATTGATTGAAGAACAGGAGGTAAGGCATGCTCAGAGAGAAGAAAACTCTTGAGCAGCTCTAATGTGTTTCATGCCATCAATAGTCACTTCATCAGAGAGTTGTATCCTATCCATGTTTGCTTATCATTACAAAGTTAACCCTTTATAAAGGAGGGTTTCATAAAGAATGTCAGTCTTATTCCCAATGTAATTTTTTCACTATATGGAATTTCTATCCAAATATAATATTATTTCTTAGTCTCTTTCAACTTGGATAGTTATTGTGCAAGATTCCTAATATGAAAACATTTATTTTTCCATAAACATGTTTCCATATGGCTTAGTCTGTTATAATCCCTTTCCCATACCCTTTTAACTATATATTTTGGATAAGCTGTCATCTATTTTTTTGTCATGACACCATGCAACTCTAATTACATGATTTCAAAGTCTTGGGAAATAGATAGACTTATTTACAGACAATAAAGTATCATTAAAGGTTCACAGCACATGGGTTCTTAGGTTGCAGCATTATTCTTTTGGGATAAACATAAGGATCTGATATATAAATACCTCCCAAATGCCTTCCTTTGCTGTCACATAAACACAAAAGATGAAAAACATATTTTTAGACAAATATTCAGAATGAGAAATGAAGGATAAAGTAGAAAAAGGGAAAAATAAACAAATGGGGAACTCTTACTCATGTCCCTTTAAATTTACTGTATTTTTTTACTTTCAGTCCTTAAGCAACACTTTTGTCTGGCAATCCCGACCAACTGTTCGGCACTTATGACCGATCGGCCAGAACAAAGAACTGTCGGTCATGGCAAAAACAGTCGCAGCTGACAGTTCGCCGTGTCAGAGAGTATACGTTTGTCTGATTTCTCTGATTCGGACGAAGAGTTGGAAGACAGTCGCGGCGGCCAAAAACCCATGTAATGTTTTTGGCACAATTGCACCGCTGCACAAAGTTCGAAGGCGGCAGCTGTCCTAAAGTATTTTAAAGAATGAACTCTCCTACATAAAAAGACGAATCCTATAATATTAACAAAAATATAGATAAAAATGTAATGTTACAATTTAACAGTAAATCCTTACTGTTTCTGTATCAGGCACGGGGAAGAATTCACACTTTTCCAGAAAGCACCCCACAGCAGTATTAAAACGAAATAGCACATAAAGCATATAGATTTTAAAGTTTTGTGAGACACGTCCTTTAATCTTTTGTATTGTTAATATCTATAGAAACTACTGAACACTACTGACATTTACAGATCCCGCAATGCAATTATCACTTTGCGAGATTTACTGTATTGCAGCATCATGATCTGGCTTGCGTCTCCATTCAAAAGGCATTAAGGTTAGTGATGCATGGTGGGGAAAAATGTAGAGTATACTTTTAGCATTGAGAAATGCCACAGGCATCGCCAAGTTACTGTAAAGTCCATGCGAACCCAATAATACATCAGGTAGCTTGGGTTTTACACTGATTTGGTTGGTTAGTGGTCATCAAAGCATCACCCCCTTAGATGGCATTAAGGATAGCTATAAACATTAATGCATGATGCATAATTGCTACATAAAATGATTAATGACCTTTAAAGGCATTATTAGACAAAGTCCAATAAAAATGCACATTTTTTAACAAAACTACTCCACTTATTTAAATAGGAACTGTGGTCCCCACACAGGTTTCCTTATTTAACAGATTCCTCAGTTAAGCTGGGTACACACAGTACCAATCTTTGAAAAATTCTGTCTGTCATTTTCCAAAGATGTGGCTACATACAGTGTGTTCTCCTAATATAAAATATAGGGATAATGTTCAGGACTGAGACATTCCCTATGACCGCATTCGGCTCCCTATACGTTAGTACAGGGGGGTGACCTCAGGCAAAATACATTTTTGGAAGGTAACAATCTTTCTCGACACTAAATAGTAACATAGTAATAGAGGCTGAATAAAGACATCCATCCATCAAGTCCAGCCTTTTCACCCTCCTTTTTAACCCTATCTTTTTCGGAAGGTAACAATCTTTCTCGACACTAAATAGTACCATAGTAATAGAGGTTGAATAAAGACATCTGTTCATCAAGTCCAACCTTTTCACCCTCCTTTTTAACCCTATCTAACAGTTGATCCAGAGGAAGGCAAAAAACTACAGATAAAAAGGGGTGGGTGGGGATTCCTTCTTGACTCCGGACGGCAATCGGAAGGTATCGCTGGCTCAACCAGAACTATAGTATATGTATTAATATGTAATAATACCATGTCTGCAGCTGTTATCTATCTAGTGTTACAGCCATGACCAGCAGTAGAGATAGCAGTGAGCATGCTCAGTCCATAAGTACAGGGGAGGTACAGAGAGTCTGATATATATATATATATATATATATATATATATATATATACATACATAATATATGCCCAAACTCAATTGAAAGCTCTGCTAAATGGGAGACTTGAATTGTGACCATAGGATTTACGGGCAGCCACAGCATTCGTTTTTAGGATTAAAGTGGTGCAAACCAATTTCGGTTAGCTTGACTATACTCCTATACCCCCTTGCATTAAATACTTACGAGAGGGTAAGATTCAACCAGAACCGAGCAGCCTCTGGTTAAACCCTTCTGGGGGATTTGCCCAAATTGTGTGCGGCTCTGGGTGAATCTCCCTGTTAACGTAAAAAATCTCAATAGGCAATATACATTATAGTTAAATTACTTCATAATAAACACTTTAAAGTGGATATAACATGGCTAGTAACTCACAAGTTCAACATAAGGAACATAGGTTTGCAATAAGAGAAATTCGCATTGCCAAGTGTCTGTAAAAGTTTGGGAATCATTAATCTCTATGTTAGTTAGCAATTACAGAATGCATGAAGGGTCATGTATATTTTAGCATCATTTCTCCTTTATACCATTTAAAATTCTTAAATTGGATATTTGCATATACTGGAGAAAATGATGCTTATGCATTAATAGTTAGTCAAGGTAATGTTTATTCTAGGTAATATATTTATTTAAAACTAACAGAAAACAGTTCTTTTAGATATGAAAAATCGGTTGTGTTATAAACATAGTGTTGTGGCTTGTCATCTCTGAATGTATTGTTGATAGGCTGATAAAAAGACAGGTTCATCACTTTTTTCTTATGACATACTAGGGCTAGAGACACATGTAAAAACTTCCAGCTGCAGGATGTGACTCCACAGCACTTATTCTAATTAGGAAAGACAAGGGCAAAGGCGGGCATCATTGGTAACTTTCTATCTGTTCTGTTGAGACAGGTTGCTTATAAAAGTAGAGATGTAACTAATTGGTGAATTCAGTTTCAAGCAATAGTTTGATGTATAAACAAAAAATAGTGTGCAGACTACCTATTGGCATTCAAACTGTCATGCGATTGGTATAAAGCCTTCTATAGAACAGTTTCCTCTATATTTCCTGCCTAGCTTAACAAGTAATGTTAAATGTTTAGTTTAATTAACTGTCCTTAAAGGGTAACTGTGGTCCAAAAAATTCTTTAGGTAAATTGACAGGAATTGCTTTTCACAGTATTTTTGCAATTCACTTTCATTTTTTTTTAACTCAGTCTCTTCCTCGTTTCTTCTGCTTTTTTTCTGCAATAAGCATGTGTCAACCGCAAATTAGAAAGGGGAACTAGTATTTGTGACCGCATATCTTGGGCTGTGCAGCACGTAGAGAGGTGGTTAATGGCTAATTAATTTTATTTTTTTTAAAAAATATCAACTTGTTTGGAGACCACAGTTTTCTTTTAAGGCAGAGACTCTGATGTGATAGATATGGAGAATGTGAATACAAAGTTCTCAGGTTAATACATAGACAGGCCCCACCTCTCTCCTAGTTGGAGGAAATGAAATGCAGGAAAAATAAAAATCATAAACTAGTTGGCTCTATTTGTGCATTGCAGATATTGTTATAGACATTAAAGGTGTAGTGTGCACAGGGAGGGGGGGGGGGCTGGGTGGTTGACTCCCAGAGCTGAAAAACAGGGGATAGGAAGGTCAGAGAAGGAAAAAATCAGATTAAGAGTGGTGGTAATTAATCCTAATTACGGTGTAATTAGTTGGAAAATGGTTTTGCAGTTTACATGTCCTTTAAATTAGCCATCTTTCCTCTGTATATTTTTTTCATTGCCTGGTTGACATGGGAGAGCTCTGTTTCTTGCAACCTTTTCAAAATAATTACATCACTTCCTAGTATTATGGAAGAGGCAACAGGGCTAGGGATATGATTTGGATAAGCCTGGAGTAAATACATCTGTGCAGACCAGCAATGCTGTCAAAATGTTTTCAACTTAAAGGGCATCTATAGTGGGAAAATGAACTTTTTTTTCTTTCTTTCCATGTGTTCTATAATTCCTCACAACCCCCAGAGTGTCATCACTTTGTCCAGATTCCCTCTCTGTCCTGAGATACACCAGTTAGAAGAATACGTGATTGCATTCCTCTACTCCTACTTGGACTGTCAATCAAATCCCTGTGATGTGATTCCCCCTCCCTGCTCTGTAATAAACATAGAGATAACAGCATTAGCAGAGAGAGGTAGCTTTCATGGTATAAGGCTACACTTGACCCCCCTTCTTGATAGACTTCACTGATTCATGATGGATCACAAAGAGAGAGATCGTAAACTGTACTGTTCTCCTTCTTCTTCCGTGTCTCCAGGACAACTTGCTTTCCATTGGCCACTGAGTGTGGGTGTGTTTTTCAGGATGTTGAACTTTTAACTCCTACTGCACATGATAAGCTTGTCGGTTAGCCAGAGTTGAGACATGGAGGAGGTATCAGAGGGGAGGGGGAAGGGGGAGTGCTGCACACAGATCTAACACCATGGTTAAACAGAGTCACTGACAGTGATAGGATTAAGGCAGCACAGAGTACATGAATTTAACTTTGCAAAGGGGCAATGTGTTTTTTTCACTATAGATGCCCTTTAAAGTTGAGAGGGACTTATGTCTTTGAGCTAAAAACTGTATTTTAATGGGTAAAGTTTTAATTTGGTTATGAACTAAAACTTCTATTACCACTAGACAGTCTAAACCACAATTCTACCAGCTCAAAAATAGTCAGAGGGGGGATGCATGAATAGTTTGAGCCTGAGGGATATCATACTGGACAGAAAAAAGAGGGAAATAGAGGATTGATTGACAGGAAAGAGAATGAGGAAGCCAGACAAATGAAGAAAAGTATATTAAAATTGTGCATTTGACAGGACATTCATTGTTAATTCACCTTTTTAGTAAAGTATGTCTTAAGGGAATAAAATCTGTAATATCAAAAAGCATTTAAAAAAAAAAATCAATTTACTGAAATTAAAAAGTATTTTCTTTCAGGATTCGGCAAATCGGGTCAGCAATAATCATGATAAATATGTGAAACACTTACACAGGGATATTCCCATTGCACAAGAACAACAACTAAAGAATAGAGAAATCCTTTATCATAATGGTCACTTCCATAAATTCTGTATTAATTCCATTATTAGCACTGATGCACCATCACAGGGGAAGGTGAAGAGCAAGTGTGATAAAGGACTTCACGTCCAAAATATGTTGTGTCAATAAAGCACCAAAAGATATCCTTTGGAGTCTTCTTTGTCTGGAAGCACCTGCATACCATTTTTCCAATTTGACTTAGCTAAGGTGTTTGGGACAGTGCACAGCAGGATCCAGTAGCAAGAGGTGTTCGGGCCACTATCTATTGTTTATATATATTTGATTGGCATTTTGAAAACATTTTTATGAATGGTAAAAACACAATTTTGTTCTACAGAGCAGATTTTAAATACCTCTTTTTAGGATGAGGACAGAGTTGTTTGATTTTCCCATTTCCAGCCTTTTAGTTAAGTCTACTTGGCTAAAAGGAGTTTGCATCACTCTAAAAATCAATTTCACCCTCTAAATGCTTAACTCAAAGAAGATAACTTAGTTCCCATAAAGTTTTTTCAAAAGCATGCAAGATATATATGTATGTATCCCAATAAAACAGCATTCTACTGTTACACATAGTCTGGCTGTCAGTTACTGATATAGAGTTTTCTATTTACTTGGAATTAAAAGTTAAAATATTAAATATACCATGTAATTTAAAACACAGATATAAGTTATAACTGATATGTCTGAGAATCCCTTAAAACATTATCAGGCTCACTTACCCAGAGCCGCTATCGCTCTGGGTAAAAGTCCTGTTGGCAATTCAATATTGCATTTGAGAATGTGGCTAAATCCCGGTAAGGGATTTACCCACTGCGGGATTTTAATGGCAGCTATTTGCTGGCGTTAAAATCCTGCGCTAAAACTAGTGCAAAAGCGATATTAAATCACGACCGTCGGACGTGCGGGTGATTTTGCGTAACCCGCGCATCCAACGCTAATATGGAGTTAAAGTCTCGCTAACCAGTATCGAACAGGTTAGGGCGACTTTTCCCCCATGTATTTGCCCAGCGAGTCTGGGTAAATGAGGCCCTATGAGACAAAATCAGGAATACTCAAACAGCAAATGTTGCCAAAATTGACTTATGTAACTACTTGTGGGATTGAACTATAGCTTTTTCAATGTACTGAAGCTAACATACACAGTAACATCAGAAATGTTATGATGTACTGAAGCTAAATATAAGCAATTTGCTGCCTTGTGAGAAATTAAGGTATTTAAAAACCTACTAAGATTAACTCAGGACTTCAGAGGGATTATTTATTAGAATGGGGGTTCACTAGAATCTTACTGATTCTCCTAATCCGTACTTGAAGCCCCTTAGTGTCCACTTGAATAAAGTGACTTAACTAGAAGATTTGGGGGGAATCTAAAATGAAGCTTAAGACCATGCTCTGCTGTGCTCCCGATACCCTCTGCATGTAGTATTGCTAAGGATCTCCTTTAATTCAGCACAGCAGAGACATTAATTACTGTATTGACAACATACTCATGGGTTACACCCCTAAACTATTGCCTATTGTCCTCTGAATCTAGACTGCATTTCTCACATTATCCAATTTTATTTCTATAGAATATTTAGGATATAGAAAACTTTTAGTGTGCCTTGAAATATTATATTATATTTGATTTTATTCACAGTTTCTGATATATAGATTTAAAAATAATAATAATAATAATAATAATAACAATCCAAATGCACACTGACATACATTATAAACAAAGGGGTACCATGACGTGGTTGGAAGGCTTTTTATTCATGTGATTACAGTCATGTATGCTAAAACCCCTTTGTTTATAAAGTATGCCAGTGTGCAGATAATATGATATTGTATGGGGCCTAGTAAAATGTGCATTGATTATCTTTTCTATGTATATATATATATATATATATATATATATATATATATATATATCTCCATTATTTTGTTGTGTATTTTCTCGGACTTACTTTCTAGAAAACCTATACCCGTTTCTGGATTACACTAATTTGTTGCTTCCTCTGTCATCTGCTTCAAAAATGTTTTAACATATAGTAGGGCTTCCCCCCCCCCAGGCCCAACCCCTATAATAAAATCATTAGAAACTCTCCCGATCTTTACTTACCTTACCTCTTTCCTCTGCCGCACTGTCCCGGCCCTCTGCTTGCACAGAACTGCAAGCAGGGGGCGGGACCGGCAGCCGTGTCTGTGATTGGCTGAAAGGCAGACAATCACGGACGCGGCTGCCGGCTGCTTAGAACGACGGGGGAAAGAGGTAAGGTAAGTAGAGTTTGGGGGAGTCCATGATAATTTTATTATAGCGGTTGGGGCTAGGGGGGGAAGCACTAACATATGGCCAAGGGGTTTCACGCTATGGGGAGGGAGACCAAAACGGGAGGGAGAGGGAGGGAGGGTGGGGAGGGTTCTTCTGCGCATGGCAAAATTCTCCCGGGGAGAGACAGGAGGCAGAGTCCTATATGGACTCTGCAGTACTCCTGGTGGGCAGTTTTTTGGACTTTGGGGGGGGGGGATTACTATAGAACCATTTGGAGCTGGGATGTAAGGTAAGGATTTAATTACACTACACAGTGGGGCCAGCAGTGGGGGGGGATTATAGTTTTGGGGGTGGACATGCCCTTTAATAATGCATGAATGCTTAATTTAATAGGTCAGTTCTAGGTGAGAATTTACCCCTGTGGGAGATACAACAAAAATGTTGTATCTTTGTACAACAGCTACCACAGAGCTCTCTTATTCCACTGGTACGTTTCAGAATGTATACAAGCATCCACCTTACTCCCCAAGTTGGCATAGACGCACTCCGGAAAAAGAATCGCTGAGGTGAGGTGAGTGAATCAAACAAATCTTTTATTGAGCCAGAACATTAAAAAACATAAATGCCCTCTGGCCTTACGCGTTTCAGACCGCAAGGGTCCTTATTCATAGGCAATGAATATTAGCGTTGGATCAATATGAATAAGGACCCTTGCGGAAAAAGACTATGTCAACTTAAAGCTACTTTAAGCCAAAGTTCCAAAATAGCCACTGTCAGTAAATGTAAAAATTTGCTATACAAACAAAGATTCAGTAAACAAACTGAATCAACGAAGAATCCAGGTCTGTGTAGTCCAAAACATGTCATGTGTGCTTAAAATTGGAACTAATCTAAAAAAATCGAATCTAAAAGATCTAAACAAGGAAGCTGCAACCTTGCTTCCTAGAAGCTGACAGACAATCATAAAAGCTCAGAGATCCTCCCTCTTCTTGACACAGAAGAGGGATTTCAATGCAGATTTTGTGCAAAATGCTCCTGTCCTTAACAATCACAAATCCCTTTGCTTTTCACACAAAAATAAAGTAATCTTTGCAATTTATTTCTTGGATAGCATGGATGTAAGAAACTAAATATTATTAATTCCGGGAAACTGAACCTGCAACCTCATGTACTTTGCCTTACTAAAAGCAAAGCTTTATACCATTATCCCAACAAAGAACATGTGTTTAGACTGATGAGCCACAACTGCATATGCAAATAATACAAGTGCATTTAGAAGCTTTATCTTTTGTTAGGAATAATAAAAATAAAGTTAGTAAAATAAGCTGACTATTTTTTGTTGTCCCAGTAAGACTTTATGCATACTATGCTGAATGGTAAATAAACATCAGGGTAACAAGCTGCTTTTATTCTGATAATTCTGATAATTCTTATCAGAGACTTCCATATTGGTTTGAAGATATCTGTATAGATGATACTGGGGTCAGGAGGATGGCACATGCTCACCAGCTCTTTGAAGAATGATTATATGGGCCATGAGTTTTACTGTCTCTGACATGGAAGCATTCTTACAGAATCTATTTCTCACATATACTAAATGCAACTTACTAGAGAAGAATCTTAAAATATATAGGTGTTATGGGGAGAAAAGCTTTCACATTAGGATTAAAAAAAAAATAAGTTTAGTTCTCCTTTAAATAAATAAATGGCAATTTCAAGCAGAGTTGCATGAAGCCATACGGTATACCATATTTCTATTTTTTATTTATGGACAGAAAGCCACACAAGGCTACCCACCTCTACCAGTTTGAATGGTACAATGAAAAAAACTAAATCTCCCTGGCAATTTTAAATATGACAGTGTGACATAAAGAATATGATATACACAGACTGAATAATATAGCTTCTACAAGTGTAGAGTTGTAATTACAGCAAGGTGGAGGTATCTGTACTCATTTGAAATGCAGCGGGCAAAACTCGGAGAATTCCAATATGCAGTCCCTTGAGGACTGAGCAGACATTGTCGGCTTGCTGATCCTGTGGGATATAAAGAACATTGTTTGAACCACGAAAGGTGAGGAGAAGAGCATTAATGTCTTGAAAAAGTAAGAAAATGCAGAATAAGGAAAGTATATATACACTGGCCAAAAGAAACGGATAAAGAGATAAAAATGATGAAAAAGATGAAAGAGGGAGATAAAGAAAGGTAGAAGGCAGCAGAGAGAGGAAGGTGGGAGGTTACAGAAAGGGAATAAATGAGCAAAAAACAAAGATGCAGTGTACACAAGGAAAATGAAGATAAGATGAAAGGAACACTTTACCCTAAACACAACATTGGCTTTGTTTACCACCGAATCTGCTAATCTTACATCATTCTGTGCTCTGGTTACTTGTAGTGCATGGCAGCCATAATATTTTCTTTTCACGGGTGATAAAGGGGGATCTATGAAGCCAATGTTGTGTGAAGGGTAAACATTCCCTTTAATAGGGAAACAGGGTAGAAAATGGGGAAATCATCAATTAATGACAGAAAAATGGAAAAATAAAGAAAACATGTCTTTGTGTAAGAAACAAATGATATTAGACTTTGGAACTAACCTGTGGCATTTGGAGGACACTTGTTATAAACTGTTTCTCCTGCAGCAGCTTTCTTCCAGCTCATCGACAAGACATACTCATCTTTACACATCTCATGTGATGCTGTGAGGAAGGGAATTAGAAACATGAAGCAGCCTAAAGTGAACAATCATTCAAAAGTCCTAGGGAGGAGCATCAATATCACAACCAACCTTCATTATCTTTTAAATTAGCAAACAGTGCATCCATGGAAACTCCCAGTGTAGTGAAAGGAAATGACAGTAAGAAAATCTAACCTTCCTTGGGTAGTATCCAACCATTACGTATGCATGCAGAAAGCTGTGACCTTCCTGGGGAATGCTCATTTATAAGACTGTAAACTCACTAGTCTCTAAAACCCACTGAGAGTATGAGGAACAAGAGAGGATATGCATAATTAACAAAAGGAGGGAGGCACAAAAAGTTTTGAAATGAGATAGAATTAAAAGAAACCATGAGGAATGGAAATCTGCAAAAATAGGTGATGAAGGAAAAAGTTGTGCAGGGGGATTGTAAAGCCAGCAAGAAAGGTTTTTGGAAAGATAGAGAGGGGAAACAGAGGAGGGGGTCTGTGTAGCAATGCAGAGGACACATATTGAGTCAGACTGTTGTGTAGGAAGTGATATAAATTTTAGTGTTCTTTTTTCTCAGCGTCAGACATGCAAAGTTTATAAGCTACTAGAATAAAGGTGCAGGACAAATTCTAACTACCATAATTAGAGCAAGTGAAGCATTTGCAGACATGACACAGTAGTTGGACAGGTGGGTTTAACATTTTGGTTTGGTGCTTGATAAACAGACCCCACGAAGGCAAGGGGATTTGTGTTTGTGCATTAAGAATACAAGGTAAAGCAACATGATGACAAACTATGGGGTGTGCTGAACAATGTTAAGAAATCTAAGGGAGAAAAAAGTCTCCAGCTGAAATACTCAGCTAAAGGATGAACCAACTCTAGGAAAGTAACAATTCATATATACATAAATAATTGGTACATTCTAATTATAAGATTAAAAAATTGGTCATATATTACACTAACAGGGAGATTCAATAAAAGTTCTTATCGTTTAAAATGGTGCTAATTTTGCCCCAACCAATCAGATCTTAGTTAACATTTGAAAGCTAACACCTGATTGGTTGGGGCAAAATTAGCACCATTTTAAACGATAAGAACTTTTATTGAATAACCCTGTATGTGTTGATAAGGAATGATTATTCTTGCCTTCCAATATCGTTTTGTTGAGGAGTGCCAGCATTAGGAAAACTGAGCCATGCATAACTGTTTTTTTGCCAGGTTAGTGTCCTGAACTTTACTGTGTAAGGGATATTGCTGAAACCAGGAGGATGCTTGGCAGATGCAAAACCAGAACTCCTCAACAGAACAATATCAATCCTACCTCCTTGTCCCAGGTACTTTTTATTTTAACTGCTTTAAAAATAAAAAAAATCTTTCTGTGCACTATAGTTCTCCGCTGCCTCAGGGCCAAAGAGGAAGTAACTGGACAGTACTTAAAGGGCATGTCCACTCTAAAAATGAAGTTTGGCCATTAGGTAGGTGCCCCCTGTCCTCGCCCCTCCCCCCAAACCGCTTAAATATTTCTATAATAAAATGTTCGGATCGCTATTTACAAACCCTTCTCTCCTGCGGCATCTCTGATGCGGCTCCCTGCTCGCCGGAAGTTTCATGCAGAGGCCAGACCGGCAGCCGCATCTGTGATTGGCTGAGGGGCAGCCAATCACAGACGCAGCTGCTGTCAAAGGAGATGCCGTGGGAGAGAAGGGTCTGTAAGTAGAGATCTGACCATTTTTTAAAAAAAATATTTAGGCGGTTGGGGGTGAGCAGGGGCCAAAGGGTATCATGTTAGGTGCAATGGCTGCAGCAGATGGATCTGGATGTTTGGAAGGGCTCCCCTGCTCATGTCACTGCCTTACTGAGGTTAAGGAAATAGCAGGGACCAGATGACTCACTGACACCTCCTTCTCTTCACTTTCCTGGATTTTGAACAAGCACTACAGGAGAACCATAAGGGACATATATGTAAGGGAAGGATTTTTTTTAAACTACACAGTGGGGCCAGTATGGGGTTAAATTTTGAGGTTGGCCCTTTAAGTAAAATATTATCTTGTCTTTGTACTGCTAAATCATTGTACAGGAAGCACTTAGGAAAGACACACATTTTCTATAAGCAGTTTCTACACAAAAAATGTTTTTGAAAAATATGTTAAGCCTACAGTTCTCCTTTAATCACTAAATAATTTCAGATGGTGGTTTGAACACTGGTAAGACACAAGAATACATTTGGCCATGGTTTACCATTTTTACAAATGTGTGATTTACCTAATTGGTTTTACTATTCAAAGTTCTGTATTTTGTAATTTGCAATGTAGCTGTTTCTATCTGTGGGGCACTGCTCTGTTACAACTATGTAAGTTAGTTCCAAAGAAAAAATAGCTGTATGTACTTCACATCCCTGATATAAGAACACACATATGAATGGAATGTGATATATAGGGTTTACACAAGGAAAGTTGCTGATCTCTAGTCAGCATACACAGTACAAGGATGGGGATACCTGGGCACTTCTTTTCATTGCACGTCCTGACCTCGTCCCCGGAGCCCTCGCAGGGGTATCCTTGTACGCCTGTTCCCTGACACATCCGGTAGCGACGCTGCCAGCCGCTGTCGCATGTTTTGGAGCACAAGCTCCAATGATTCCATGGGCCCCATTTTCCATCAGCTAGAGAGTTTGAGGGGGCAAGAAAGGGAGCAGAGGAAAGCAAATAAAGAAGGAGACACAGACAGGTGTCAAAAGGGGTGAGCAAATAAGGGTGTATAATGGAGAAGAAAGCCAAAAATAAGGAAATAACAAAAGGCCAAAAGAGGTACCAAGGAATAGGAATATCGAATATCGAGAGGAAGGAGAGCAGAGAAAAGCAGGAACGGGAATAAGAAAAGGAAAAAGAGAGCAATGTTTGTGAGCAAAGAATAAAGTGAAGATAATGATCAGAGAAAGAAAACATGGAAGCACAGTAAAAGAAGAATGAAGAGAAAGAGGTTGCAGCAAACAGGAACAAATAGAGAGTGAATAGAGGGAAAGAGGGAAGATGAAGAAAACAAAAAATAAGTATAACGGAATGGTGAAAAACAGAGATTGAACTCTGAGCAGAAAAGGCTCCAAAGAGACAAAAGCAGCATTAGAGTCTGTTTTTGAAGAGACCCAGAAAATAGGAAAGAAAAAAGACTAATGGGAAAGTAAGCAAAGAGCAATAAAGAAACAGGAAAACTAGAAGTGTAGGTATGATTAAGGAAACATGAAAAGAGGAAAGAGAGAGAGAGGAGAGCTAAAGACCAAATGGAGGAAGGCTGGAAAGAATTTTCTAAATAGTTATATGTGAATCAAGAGAAAACCACTTGGCACTACCTGAGTAGCATTCGGGTTAACTGAGCTCCTACTGGGCATTGTTCTCTCCTACAGCAAATTCCAGCAACTAAAGTCTGAGTTTGCTAATCTTTTGTATGTGCTAGTTTTATTTCTTTGTACATGCTGTACTGTAAGACTGTTGAGATCACCCCCTATAGCTGTTTTTTACTACAAGTCACAACAATGATCTAGATGTGTACAACATAGGGTCTGACACCTCTTTATATCAGATGAGGCTCCAGTGGTATGGACAGTGGTCCAATTTGGCAACTCCTTTTAGTTGGAAACGCACAGACGTGCAGCAAGAAGCAGTGTAGTTTTGCTAAAGATTGATATGTTCTTAACTGTGTAAACTAAATTGTAAAACCCTATTCTAGCAAAGTCATTTTCCTGTCCACAAAAAGGTTAGCCACAATGTGTGCTGAAACACTGAGAGTTCATGAGAAAAAGGCACTGCTTTGCTTTCATTTTAAGGCCAAACTAATCTTGTTTATGTCTTGAGGGTTTAAAACAAATGTGTGGGTGCTGTGTTGTTAGATGTTTATGTGCATTAGGATTAGTGCATTAAGTACTATGGAAAATAACTGCCAAAAAAGAAAAACAATGTTGGTGTCTATGATCGGCTGATGTACAGTCAGTCACATATTAACATGTTAAAGATTCCTTCTGGTTTGGGATGAAGCTCTGGTTTCCCATTACCTGGACATTCTGAATTAATACATTCCTTGGTTTCAACTTGCTGCCCTCTACAATCTGCTGCAGTTTGGCTGGTGATGCCACACTTTCTGCTCCTCTGCTGGGTTCCATTGGAACATGTCACAGAACATCTCCCCCATGTACCCCAATCCAGCCACTGTCCATCCACTAAACAAAAAGAGAGAGAAAAATGCTTTGTTAAATTACCTAAGTCAGCTGGACATCTTTCTTTTGTAAAAAAAAAAAAAATATATATATATATATATATATCATCATGCACCAAGTAGCTTCTGCAATAAATAAAATTTAGTGTGCAATCACATTCTTTAAGTGCAACCCCATAAAAACATCTTTAGAAGAAAAATCTTCCAACCTCAGAAGGAGCATCCGATGACAAGGACAGAAGTAGGAAGCAACCTTTTCAACTGAATGAAATGAATTCATCAAGAGAATGCAGGTAGCCAGAGATAGATGAGGTCAGAGTTCTGGAACAGTGACTCTTAACCCCTTTATCTGTAGCATATGGAATTCATTGCCCTGTATTCCGCCTCTGCTCTCAGTGAACTAATACAAATGATAAAATAAAATTGTCTGGGGATTTATGAACATAGGCTGTAAATTAGGCAACACAAAAACTGACACATAATACAACACACACCCTAATCATTTTCTGCCAGTTCTAACATCTTTAGCTTATTTGATCCTTTGCCTTTTTTATAGTCATAGCCTTGTGTCCATCTGAATTGTAACTGAGCTCTGCTTTCCAAAGTCTTAGGTGCCTATTTATCAAGTTGCTGAAATGGTTCAAAACTAACCAATTTCTCAATTTGTTTAATGATAACATCTATTTAGCAACATTTAAACATTATCAAATTTAGACAATATGCTGCATGTTTAAACAGACTTACACACATATACTGTATACAGTATATAAATATATAGAACATGGCACACAAGGTATGAAAGGTACAATGTAGAGAAGGCCAATAAATATAAAAAAGTAAGTTCCTAAACAGAGTCACATGTTTGTACCAAGGTTGGGAGGTTTTTTAAAAAGTTCAGTGGAACTGATTTTGGAGCAAATCTTGCCACTTTCATTCATCTCTCTTAGTAAATAGGAAGTTGCAAGCAGACACATGCTTCCTATTCCCCACCACTATATCACGGATCACATTCTTTTTTTAAAAACCCTTAACAGCATTGTACATATAGGAATTGAGATTAAAGGGCATGTCCACCCCCAAAACTATAATCCCCCCCAGTAATGGCCCCATCATGTAGTGTAATAAAATCCTTACCTCACATCCCAGCTCCATATGGTTCTCCTGTAGTCCCCCCCCAAAGTCCCAAAAAGTGCCCACCAGTAGGATAGCAGAGTCCATATAGGACTCTGCCTCCTATCTGGCCTCCAGGAGAAGTTTGGCAAGCGTACTGCAGCCCTTCTCCCCTTCCCTCTCCCTCCCGATTGGGATTTCCTCCCCCTAGCATAAAACCCTTTAGATATAACATTCCCCCTGTCCCCCCAACCGCTCTATTTTTAATTTTAGAAAGTGACCCAGACTTTACTTACCTTCCCTCTTTCCTCCACCGCACTGAACTCCCAGCAGCCACGTCCGTGATTGGCTGCCGCTCAGCCAATCACAGACGCGACTGCCGGTCCCGCCCCTCTGCTTGCATTTTCTCGCAAGCAGAGGGCCTGGCAGTGCGGCGGAGGAAAGAGGGAAGGTAAGTAAAGTTTGGGGCACTTTCTAAAATTAAAAATAGAGCAGTTGGGGCTGGGGGGACAGGGGGAATGATATATCAAAAAATGTTTGCAAGGGTGGACATACACTTTAAAGAATATCAAATATCACAATTACCTAGAAATTGTTTATCTGCTGTATTGAGTTAAAGACAAACTAGTTAAAATTGTGACATAAATAAATAAATCTAAAATCGCTGTATCTTATTCATAGGGTACAATGGGTCAGCTTTGTACCACTGCAACTCACGAAGTACTTGGCTTAGGGAGCAAGGTAACTTATTAGACTGTGAAGAACTGGTAATGATGCAAATAGCACACCTGCTGAAGGTCTGCGAAAATACTTTTCAAAATGGTGTGTTTTTTAAGAGGAATAATAAACTGAAAGCTAAGCTGTCATGTGTTTTTATTTTACAGATGACGCAGTTTGCTGGGTTGATGTGGCAATCATTGATTAAAGCGTACTGCAAATCCTTTATTGTAACAGCAGTTTACATTGTTACCTCACCCCTTCAAAATCAAAATACTATAAAGTAATTTAGAAAAGTTAGAACTTTGCCATAAAGTTACCCTTTTACCTTTGCAAAGAAGGCATTGAGGTTTTATAAAGAATAGGTTGACATTTTACTGAAGTATGACATATTATTAAGCTTTTTCTGAAAGGGTGAGGGGCAGTTAAGGGCATGGCAGCCACACGGGTGGAGCGCTATCGATGGGGAGCATGTCTCTGCTTGACTTTTTTTATATAAGTTTCTGCCTTTAAAGGAGAACATAACAGGCTCTCCCATTGAAAAACCAGGCCATGGTGATGGGAGGAAAGCCCAGTTAAAAGTAGGGGAGGACTGGCCCAGTAGGCTGAGGGGAAAATGCCCCCCGGGCTGGTCTCCAATTAAAAATTTGGGCTGCCACAGAAGCTATTAGCAAGTTACGTGCTTAAATGGCACAACTCGTGCCTCTAGCACTAACATGGGCAAGGGACAGAAAACTCCTCCTCTGCTGCTGAACTTCTTTCCTTTACTGACACTGTGAGCTAACATGCCCAACATCCTAAACTAAAATGATTTATGAGAATGAAAGGTCAATAACGCCTGCCTTGGCTGACATGCTAAAAGATGATTGGGGGATAGCATGTGCTTATCTATGAGACTACATACATTGTTCTGCTCTTGGCTCCCTTCAAACTCCTGCCCAGACTGTCAGATTAATAGAAGCAGCACAGCAGTGTCTTAGGTTTAGCAGATTACTTACTGACAATATGGGCTGGAAGCTGAAAGCAGAGCAATATGTGGGGGTCTCAGGTATATAATCACATTTATTATTAGTCAGCCCTACAGGTTATTATCCAGTGTTACATCAGCCCTCCAGTTCATTAGCCAGTGTTATGTCAGCCCTCCAGTTCATTTGCCAGTGTTAGTCAGTCCTCCAGATCCTTAGCTTGTGATGTCAGCCCTCAAAATCATTGTCAAGTGTTGTAAGCCCTCTAAATCATTATCCAGTGTTATATCAGCACTCCAAATCATTAGCCAGTGTTGATAGCCCTCCAGATAATTACCCAGTGTTGTAAGCCCTCCAGATCACTAGCCAGTGCTATTAGTCTTCCATATCATTGTCCAATGTTACCAGCCCTCCAGTTCATTACCCTGTATTGCCAGCCCTCCCAATCATTACCCAGTGTTATAAGCTCTCCAGATCATTAGCCACTGTCAGCTATCTTAACCACATCATACAAAGTGGGCATGGCCAAACATTTTGCCCCCCAGTCCTCCCCTGGTTAAAAGGTATACTAGTGTTTCACTTGGGCAGAGCATCCCTATAGTGAGGCAGGCCACCAGTAAGTTAGGAGCGACAGAATCAGAGCCTAGCTTTCGCTCCTATTTCAGCAGGCCCTGCAGGCTAAAATGGTGTAAAGGTGATGCACCATCTCCTTAGCAGTTCCTTCCCCCCTCTCAACTACCAGCCGTGTTAACTTTTCACAAACTGCAACCGCAGCTGACATCCAGGCCATGCCCACAGCACATACTGAAAGCAGACATAGGTTCTGGCCTCAGCCAGAGTCTGGCCAGTGGGACCATCATGTAGGAGAAGCAGATCTCCGTTGCCAGGCACTTTTCTCTCCCTCCGCTTCACACCCTCCACGATGTCTCTCAACCTGCAGCCTCTGTACCGGCCTGTACTGTGAGATGCAATAAAGTAACAGGCAAATGACAGCTGTTTCACAGACCCTATAAGCCACTGCCAGCACAGGCATACCAACTGCCACAAGTGCAGGCTTCAATACAGGGATATAACTTTTTCCCAGTGTCTGTGTCCGCATGCATGGTTTCTCATAGGGTGTGCCAGAGCACACTGGTGTGACTTCAAAGAGCCAGAGCTGTGCTTCAGAGTTTTGGTAGTCAGAAATTTCACAAGTGTAACTTACATTATTAACTACAACATTAGGAACACAGGAGTGCCTTGACTAAAATTTGCCAAGTGTGCCACAGTCAAAGCTGTGCCCACACAGTTCAGAAGCCATGAAAAGGTAGCACTGAAATATAAATATGCCCGTGTCTAGTTTTGTTCGATACATGGGGGGAATTCTCTCAGACACAGGGAGCAGGAAGGTAATAATCATGCCCACTTGCTAAATTATGGTGTCCACCTTAAAGGATATGTACACTGGGAAATTAGGTTTTTTTTTAATTGCCAATTACTGGAAATTGTAATTCTTCCTAACTATCACTGTACATTTTTTTATTGATCTGTCCCCTATTTCTTTAGATATCCAGTCTGAAACATTTTAAATTTTTGCTGTCAATCAAGCACCTAAACTATTCTGTTATGTATATTTTCCTGTAGCTAGAAATGGTGATAGTTGGCATGTGAACTGCATGGTGGGAAATTCCCTCTCCCAATGCTTCCTCATAGGGATTACTGAGCGTGCTTGCCCACACATAGAGTCAGATAGTATGGCATGGGGCTGGGGGACTGAGGGAGTGAGCTTGAGCAAAACAAGTACCGGTACTGTATTGAAGTAATGCCGCAACACAAACACATCAGAGTAAGTACTGCTTCTATGTATTCATTTGTAGATTAAAATGAGGCAAAGTATTTTTTTCAGTGTACAATTCCTTAATTCCTATTGGCCTAGGTATCCTATATAATAAAATCCTAACTGCTGCGTCCGTGCCTCTGTGTGTGTGTGTGTGTGTGTGTCACTGCAGTTCCTATGGACTCATCACTAGAGAGAGAAACACAATACACGGAAGCATGGAGACAGACAGAAGATAAGGTAGATTTCTTTGGTACAGGGGGGGGCTCTGCCATTTGGGACAGGGGGGGGACCCTGGCCCTAGGACAGAGGGGGGACCCTGGCCTTGGGACAGAGGGGGGACCCTGGCTTTAGGACAGAGGGGTGACCCTGGCCTTAGGACAGAGGGGGGACCCTTGCCTTAGGACAGAGGGGGGACCCTGGCCTTAGGACAGAGGGGGGACCCTGGCCTTAGGACAGAGGGGGGGCCCTGGCCTTGGGACAGAGGGGGGACCCTGGCCTTGGGATACGGGGGGGGGGCCCTGGGCTTCTAGCGCCTGTTAATGTAACAGGCTTAATGTCTAGTTCTCAATAATTACTTCCAAACTGGCAGTGCTGGTGTGTAAAACAAGAAATCAGTTGCTTTTTCATTTAAAAGGGGCATCGGTTGGTCAGCACTGCTTGAATAAGGGGAATTGGTGGAGGCCGTAGTCCACAGTTATGTCGCCCCCACGTAGGTGGAGACTCCTGGGATCGTGGTTAATTTGTGCTGGTTGCCGTTTGTATCCACTGGCAAAACTTCTTATCGAATAAGCAGGGTTAATCAATAAAAGTTCTTATCTTTAAAAATGGTGCTAATTTTTCCCCAACCAATCAGATGTTAGCCTTCAAATGTTAAATAAAATCTGATTGGCTGGGGCAAAATTAGGACCATTTTAAATGATAAGAACTTTTATTGAATCTCCCTGAAGATGTGTTTTGTTTAATAAAGCTGTGGCCCCATTTATTTATTTATATTGGTTGTGGGTGTCATTATTTAAAGTGGAATGGTTTTTCATCCCAGACTAATTGGCTTATGCGGCTATGTGGAAAGTTAAAACTTTAGCCAACATTCTATTAAATACACATAGGTGCAGACTGGGCCGGTAGGCTGGGGGGCTTCGCCCCCCAGGGCTGGTACCCATGGCGAATTTCGGGCCGCTCAGGTCTTTATAGACTCACTTCCGCATTTTGGCCGTATGACATCACAGAGTGCGGCCACACGAAAACACTGCTACTAGGTGTTGTCGCGCTCCGTGATGTCACCACATAAATGACGGCCGCGATGCGTACACGGCCCCACCTCTTCAATTTCAAAAGCTTAATAAATATTTAGAATTATCTATTTATGCAGTCTTGACTGCAAAATTTCAGTTTTCAATTCAGTGGTTTGCAAACTCATCCCTTTTAAACCAGGTTTGTGCCCTGCTAGTTGGTCCATTCCAAGTTACTGATCATTCACTAAGCTGATTTTATAAAGAAAACAATTACTGAGGCAAGCTTTGAACATGAATATTAAAAAAAGTATAAAATGTTTATATTGTATTTCAATTTTTTTTTTTAAAATTGCCTTGAAGCTGGGTTTGCAAGTTTAAAAAAAACCAAAATATTTTGGCAGCATGTTTTTTTTTAAATACCATAATGCACTGCATGAAAATTCAACGTTTCGGGGATCACAATATGAAGCACCTGATGAAGGGGACATTGCGATCTCCGAAACGTTGTATTTTTTGATGTGATTTAATAAAAGACGTTGACCTTCACCTAAGAGTGCCCCTTACAAATAATTTGCTTTTGCTATAGCTGTGGGTCCTGGGTAGAGGACCTGGCAGGGGAGCACCTTGGAAACTACCAGCTAATAGCCAAAATGGAGAGTTCTTAGGCCCGATTTCTACATTTGCACTGAATGAAAATTACATGCTGAAGTTTGTGCATGCTACCTAACAATTTTAATTCCTACAACTAAAAAGATGGTGGATGTGGTAGTGAGGACACTATAACAGGCCATAAACAGCAAACATGTCCAGTGTCAACAAGCCCTGAAATAAAATATTGGTCCTTGGCTCATTAAATCGGTTTGGTAAGAGGTCTATAAGGAATGCTGAGTATTATTAATCAATATTTTATCAGATTTACAAAATCTGAATGTTAGTAGACAATCCACCAGCCTTAAAGCAGAGCTATAGTGTGTATAAAGTTAAAAAAAAAACCCAAAAAACAGTTAAAATTAAAAGTACAGGGACAGGGATATAGGTAATTCCTACCTCCCAATATTGTTTCTGTGTTGAGTATCAGCCAGAAGAAAACAAATTTTGCCAGTCTTCCTCCTGGCTTCAGCACTATCTTTAATACCAGAATAATCCAGGACTAACCTGGCAAATAAAAATCGTACGTGCTATAGCTCCTTAACGAAACAATATAGTGAGGTAGGAATAATAAACTACTTCCTGCCCCAGGTACTTTCCATTTTTAAAAAGTACATTTTTAGAGTATAGTTATCCTTTAAGACTATTTAATGTATTGTTTATTAAATGATATTTGTATGATGTCAATATATTATTTTTACTGAAATCCTTTACTTGAATGTGAGTAAGTAATTTATATATATATATATATATATATATATATATATATATATATATATATAATCCAACTGCATTAGAGTTGTGTGCAGTGTTGGCAGGGTTAAATCTGCAAATTTAAGATTGTGCCCTAGATACAGTTTGGAAAATTTTCTGCTGCACATAAAGTCTAACATGATTAATGTGTTTAAGTACCTTAGGAGACAATATACAGATTAAGGTCAAACATTATTGTGGGCTGGCTTGGAAAGTCATATGGGAGCACATAAAGTGAAATGGATTGAGGGTGAATTTCACATTAATCAAAGAGATCCACATTATACCGTGGGAGACATTCTAGTTGTGATAGTGAGAGACGGCCAAGTAACTGTACTTGTTACAAGACACTTGGGCATACAGATTAGTGGGAGGGGAAGTACTGATGTCTTGGGATATGAAAAACAAGTTGTTTCTGAAACAACATATTAAACTTACAATTTGTTCATTTGATTAAGTGATCTCTAATCTCTGAACAGCATCCATAAACATAAAGTGCAGTCTGTTCAACTTTTTTAAACAAACATGACAAGTCTCGGTTTATTGTCTTCAAGTTCTCTCCACTGTTCTCTCCTTAACTATTTCTCCAATAATAAAAAGAAAAGAAAAAATGACCAACCTAAACTCCATGAGTTGTTTTCTGAACACTACAAATAATGTAATGAATGGCACATGTTTATTCAATGCTATACATTACTTTGTCATGATCACATCCTTAATTGGCAAAATGATGGCATGTCAGCTTGTTTCTCACAAGTTTAATGTATCAAACTGGCAGCTTCTGTGTTAAAATGCTTGATGTGATGGAACATTTGCACAGAAATATCACAGACAAGTGCTTCAATGGGTGAGAAAAATGTGCCATATTTACTAACACAGAATCAGGGATCCCCCCAAGCTAAAAGTAATGTATGTATTGTCATGAAAGTAATTATTCTTTTTCTCTTTCTCACTAATTGCACATCAATAAAAATGTCATGAGAAAGTAAACCTATGTAAGCAGACAACAGTGTGCATTCCTTTTAGTCTTTTGGACTTCAGTCTTGTATTATTATAGTATATATTACTGCATAGCAGAATTAACCATAAACTATTCTAGTCCCTTCCTTAGGGCCCAGGAAACTTCAAGGGGGCTAGCTACAAACACGTAAATAATAATATCTTCTATACAATACACATATTGGCTGATATAGCAAAGAAGTGGGCCCAAATCACAGCCATGTGTAGGGCCCTATTTGATCTTAAGTAAGATCAAGTACGGTTATTGGATTTATTTGCTTGTGCTCAGGATGGGTAATTTATCAAACACTGTAAAATTTCAGCCAATCGTGTTGTCTTCAGCAGACCATGCAAACAGTCATGTTGTCATTGTGGACCCACCATTTTTCTTCCTGACCGATAGACAACCGATCGGTTTATTAGTCAGTGGTCTGACAGGCAGGAATATTTGGTCAAATCTGAACCTTGTATACCAGCTCTTTATGTTAAAATCCTCTTACAGTATCAATTGGATTGATGGGCCTTGTGTAGTTTTCTTTATTGCCTATATTTAGCCTTTCATGCATCTTTAATACAAAGTAATTACAAAGATTAAAATGACTTACATTTTGGTTAACTTATGCAGGTGTGGTCCTTTAACATTATATCTCCTGTGCACCTCAACCCTGTGTGTTGAATTCACACCTGTGTATGTTAACCTAATTGTTATTTTATTCCTTGCACTTGCCTTATTAAATGTACATTGTTTACTTTGTTCTTCGAGTGATCATGATTTGTAGCTTGTGGTTTCCCAAGATTGCCAAACTTAGAAGTATTCTATAAATAGAGTATTTTACTGGGGATAGATGCTGTCTAGAATATCACAGCATCTGTAAAAAGAATAAGCAGCAATTAAAAAGGTAGAGCATTCTCATAACTGATGTTTTAAGGAGATGTCTACGTAGAAATATGTTCCCATGATTTAATGTATATTTATTTCGTATAATTTTATGTTTCTTATTCTATAATTTTAAAAAGTCTAAATAGTGATACATTGTTTTTCCGAGGTACATTAATACACAGAGAGAAGCTAGGCATAAAGGCACGCTAGCTAACTTCTATATTCTTATATTTAAAAACTAAAATTGGTATAATGCTACCATAAATTATCCCAAAACCTCAGACCACAATATTTACCTTGTTGTGCGATGTTCCGGTTAGAAGATATTCCACAAACTCCTCTGATTTACAAACTCGCAAATGAGCAGGGGAGGCGAATTGGGGCACAGTTCTCAGTCATTGGCTGTGGTGTGCGCAGTTACCTGAGCTGCCTCCTCTGCACATTTGCAAGCTTATAAAAGAGCTTCTATGTGCAGTCGAGAAGATCAGGTGGAATATCACTTTACTGGTATATCACCCCACTTAGCTACATAGCAATTTTAGTTTTGAGCTAAATTTGCCCTTGACACAATTATAGTGCCCAAACCATCACTCAGCTGACAGCTTTTCCACTCCTCCCCCTGCCACTGGTATTGATTCTTCCTCCAATCTTTCACAAGTCATACATGTGCATTCATTAAAAAGGAAGGGGGTGGACTGGGGGAGGAGCAGGATAGTTGTCAGATGCTGCACAAACATCTTTTTTGGCCACTAAATATAAATAAAAGTGGATATTAAAATAAACTCTTTATATGCCTTTTTACTAACAGATCATCCCATTATAGTTATGTTATGCAAAGGAATCTCTTATACAAATGATAAAAAAAAAAAGTCAGAAACTTGTTTGATGCCATACTGTAATCTGCCATACTGTAATTTTTCAAACCTCACTAGGCAAACATCATATGACTTGTAGTGAGTGGCGAAGAAACTGTAGTCAGTATATACAAGTTGAATTAGGTTGTCTTAGGACTTAAAAGGCATGTTCATCTAACAAAAAATGGTAAATTTTCAGTCACCAATGCCAAACACCAACTGATATATTTTACACTTTATTACCTGTTTACTAACCAGATATTTAAGGATTATTATCGTCCCCATTCTGTCAGAGTAAGCTAGCCCCTCCCTCCATGCAGTCAATGATGGCTGTAACTGCTGACATCACAACTAATGATTGATTGCTGTTTCATCAGCTACTTCCTCTGCACATGCACAAGCACCTAAAAAGCTCTTAGAGCAGAGGGAGGAGGCAGATACCTTTTCCAGAAAAGAAAAGACCATATCATTAAATATCAGATTATAAATGCATGTAGTAAACTGGGAAAAATAGCAGTTGGGTTTGCTAGCAGATAACTGACAAGTAGAGATGGGATCTGTGTCCGACACGGAACCCCCCTGTTCCCAAATCCGAATGATCCGTCTGAATCTGGACGGATCGTCCGGATTTCGGGACTTTGGATCCTATTTTCTAGAATTATCGAATGTTCGAGGACGTTTGATAATCCTCAAAAATACGATCAGAAACTCAAAAGTAGTCTCCGATTGTATTTTCGAACATTCAAGGCTATTTTTGATAATCCTCGAAAATAGCCTTGAACATTTGATAATAATCGAAAATTTGTTTCGCTTTCGGATCTTTGGGGTTATCCCGGGATCCGGGAATCCAAAAACAGAACGAAACTGGTAAGTTTGGGCCATCTCTACTGACAAATCACCAGTTTCAGATAACAATTAATAAAATTTACAATGTAGTCCCACTGAATTTGGCAGGAAAAACCCTTATTTTTTTTTAAAGCCTTATAGATACTGCTAACCATAAATATACAAACATATGTCCAATACACTGCTCAGAAAACAAAAAAGATTGGCTGTGACATGCCTAAAAAAAATGTTCCCATTTATTTGACTTGGCACATAATGCCATGTACTGGTTGATTCCTGCTGCATCTGTACCAATTAATGTCAATGAAAGACAAGGGCAAGCACAGGCAATCCTTTGTCTAAACAAAATGACGAAATTGTCTCATTCCCCCATATATTTAAAAAGACTGTATCTTCTGCCAACTATTTAGTATATTCAGTAATTATTTATTAATATATGCTAAGTATATGGAAATGGGAATGTATATACCTATATTTATTTATACTAACTGAAGGCTTAAAAACATCACAAAATAACAGGCTTGATTTGGGCGGCAAAAAAAAAAAACCAATAGATAAGTACAGCAAACACTGGTGCACTGAAAAATGAATGATAAATATGTCTATATAACAGAGGGACAGATAAAGGTTCCCAGACCATAAACAAAGGAAACATGTTTCCACTTCCACAGTTTAGTATTTACTACATGATCACACACTCAATTGGGGAAGTGAGGCAAATGCCATTTTACTTCACTAGAGCCTAAGGTATGGCATTGACAGGTTCAGTGGTAAAATGCTTTATTGTCAAAAAACATTGAGATCAAACTGTCAGCTCACTGGATGGACAAAAAATGGTTTATAAGGTCTGAAGAATTCTACCTTTGTTGTATGAATGTAGCAAAAACAAGACAAAACAAGAAAAAGTTATATATTTGAAATAATATTTATTGCTCTTGTGCATTTTTGTAAATAATACATGTGGAGGCATGCCTGAATGTTTTATGTTTTCCAATACTACATTAAATGTATCACAGGGATAATCAAAATAGGCATTCCCCGTAGGAAAATGTATTTAAATATACATACGGTATACTATTCAACAAGTACTTTATTAATTCATCTTGATATATATTATATATATTTTATTAGGGGGGGATGTTTATTTATAACTGATTTATCAGTTATCTTTGTGAGTTCATAAGATGATGTATTGGGGTATATTGTGTATCCGTTTATTCTTCTGAACATTCCCGGACTGTATTACGATGAGGCAGCTGTTAGCTAAATTGGTAGCAGATTAAGCTGAATACTTTATTCAGGGTCTCATCATGTTTGCATGGATGATGTCATTTCTTATTGATTGGTTATAAATTACCTGATGGGACAGTTACATGCCCCTTTCTTGTGCAGGTTTACCCATATCCTAAAGGGATAGTTGGATGAAATATACTTCATTAAACAATTTATGAGACTTTACATTAAGAAATAACTTTAATGTTGCATTGACGCGTTGCTGCTCACACAGGAGTCGTCCTCAGAATAATATAAAATTTTATATTATTTTGATGACAGAAACATTCTCCAAGATTTGGCTTGACAAAGGCCCGGAGAACAGGGCCGAAACGTTGCCTACTGTTAGATGTAGCCAATTAAAGGCATTTTTTGAAAAATTCCCAAGTGTGCACTGGACTGTATCTATTATATATATATATATATATATATTCACAAACGGGTGGTTGACATGTTTCCGCCCAAACTCGGGCCGTCTTCAGTTCTGAAGACACATGAGTGTGCTCAATTCCAAATACCACTTATATATATCATGTGAGCAGCACTTGGACAGCTGACTAACAAGAGGAGTGCTCGCTGGTGAGAAAAAGTCTCTCTCTCTCTATATATATATATATATATATATATATATAAAGAGAGATATAGGAGCACTTCTAGGAATTTCAATGAAATTTATTTAACACAAACGTGGCAATAATTTTCATTGAAATCCTAGGATTGCTCCTATATCTCTCTTTATATGTCTATTTCTAATCAACAGGAAGCACCCAGGTGATTCATCCTATAAGGTTTGAGTGCCACCCACCATGTATATATATATATATATATATATATATATATACATATGTGTGTGTGTATGTGTGTACTATCTCACTATTACCATTTAAATGACCATCAGTAAAAGTTTATAAAGTATAGCACTGACTTATATTAGGTACAACACAAAATATACAAAATACATGGAATGGAATGGTCAAATGGCATCTTAAACCACACCCCTGTGTCTGCTCCATGTGAAAGGGAGCGTTATCCAGAAAAAGTTTCTGTCTGCTTCACAGGATGTGATGTGATTTGTAATGGACATTTATACCAAGGCTCCTTATATAACATCTCCAGTCTGTAGGTGGCATCAGTGAGTAATAAAAGACAATACATCCCTGCTCTCTATGGCTAAGAGGACAGAAAGTGAAAGAAGTGAAAGTGGATTGTGGTGTGTGCTTTGGATAGGTATTGACTGTAACACAAGATCCTGTGTATAAGATCCAGTGTATAAGACCCTGTTACCACATGTTGGGAGGACAGATTATTGGACCGACAATTTACCTTATTGGATACAAACTCTGAGGCAACAGATAAGTGTACACCAAATTACAAGGACACACAATATATATCACCTGAAGAAGGGGGCATCCCCCCGAAACGTTGTGACATAGAGATGTGTGGTTCACAATAAAGTTTCTAACAATTTGGAGTGCGACCCTCAGTTTTCTTTTTTTCCTGTGGAGTCATTGGTTCCTAAGGGAAGAACCTATAGAGGTGTCTGCACCCACAACTGGAGAGAGTGCACCTCCACCATTGTTTACCCTGCTCACACAATATATATGCCTGGTCAATATTCAAAGTGGTGCACCATAGACAGGGCCCCCCCTTGATTGCTGCATATGTTATGTGGGGAACCTGTTTACGTGCATTGTCTGCTTTGTGCCAGACCACCAGAGTAAACCACTGTATGCCGTGGTACCCATAATCCTTCCATAAAGCAGTGGTAATGCCATTTATTCTCCCTGTTTACTTTGTATGTTTGTTCTCTGTTTTAAGCTATGGAGGCTGCTACTGATAGTATTGATTTAAATCCTCCTGTCCTGGTACCTGCAGATGAAATCCCCCAATTAGACTCAGTAGCTCTACCAGGCCCAAAGCCAGGCAGGTATACAAAGGATTTACTGTAATACTGAAATAAAAAGCAGTTATCAGTTCTGAAGCTATTTTTTTCAATTAGATCTGTATAAAAGAGTATATAAAGGATAAATCCATTTCTTTAGGTAAACTGGGAATGAGAAATGTTTGTTTATACATTAGATTATTAGGGCAATGCTATTATAATAACATGACGCTGTGAGGTACCTTCTGTTATAATATATGAGGTACCATCACCACTTGCCGTGGTGAATATTAATAAGTATTAATCTAGCATGTTTAGTTTCAACCACACAGTGTAGCAGGATTGCCTAGGTCTACTGTCAGACCTGCAGGATTATCCTATTTGGTGACTGTCTGAGTAACAGTTTAAAATATACGTGTGTAAAGATTCTATATCCACTATATCCACACATAGCAAAACATACACACACACAATTTCCATTGTGCACCAACGGGCACACGTTTGATAGTACATATATATATATATATATATATATATATATATATATACATATATATATATATATATATATTATTTGTGCTAAAGTCAGGCACTCACTTCACAGGTTGTATTGCCTTGGTGCTACTGAGAGATGTAAGCACTAAATTATGTGTGAATAAAAACTGTTTTGTTTATATAAAGAAAAGACCTTATGTGTGCACTGGATACAACCAACTACTATATATATATATATATATATATATATATATATATATATATACATATGTAGAAAAGACACCTGGTCGCTTGTTACCTGGTGCAGGTGTAAGGAATATATCTGGATTTATTCCTAGTAGACAATTTCTAGAACGACACAGCACTCAGGATTAGCTTTTTCGTGATTTATTCAGTCATCTGCATCATCAAACGAACAATCAGCGACGTTTCGGGGAAACAGACTCCCCTTCTTCAGGCAATAGATGATGACAGACAATGTCCATAATATGTACTCAACACAGAATATAAAGCCTGCTACAGGAAGTGACATAATATTAATCCCTCCCCCTTCATTCAATTACCAATAGGCCATAGAGGCCGCCCTGAAACCTGTACATACCAAATACAGCAGTGTTCAGTTAACAAGAAAACAACCCTGGACTAGTATCAAAGGAATAGATAGAGATCAAAGTCTCCATTTAATCCATTTGGATACAATGAATTCAATTTGTGGACCCACCACACCTCTCTTTGTCGCAATTTAAGGACTCTGTCCCCCCCTCTAACGGAGGGCTTGACCAACTCCAACACCATATACTTTAAATCGTTTTCATTATGCCCTGCTTCTCCATAATGTTTAGGTACCAGTAGCTTACCATCACGGAGTTTAATGCTCGACCGGTGTTGCGAAATCCTGCATTTAATAGATTGTGTGGTTTCACCTATATAAAGATGTCCACACGGACACCAAAGAGCATACACAACAAATTTACTGTCGCACGTATAGGTGCCCCTCAATTTATATGGCACCCCCGTACTCGGATGTACAAATGTGTTACCCTTATTTTTACATTGGGCGGAGCGGGCACAGGGAAATATGCCAAATTTCTTAGTGCTTAGAAAGTGTTGTGGCTGATCCGGTTGACTCCTAAACATCGATCTGACCACTTGACTGCCAATTGTTCTACCTTTCCGATATGATACTAAAGGGGGCTGGGAGAATTCTGGATATGCTTGTCCAAGCAAATGCCAATGTTTGCGTATGGCATTGCCCACATAATTGGTACCAATGCCATAGTCTGTTATAAATGGTATACATTTAGTCGTGCTCCGTACTGCATTTTCATCTCTTGAGCACACCTGATCTAGGGCATCACCCAATACTTTTTCAGGATACCCCCTACTTCTAAGTTTCATAAACATCTCTTTCGTTTGTGTCTCTTTCCTATCATTCTCTGTAACTATTCTATCTACCCTAGTGAATTGACTCACCGGGATGGACCTTTTAACATGTTTGGAGTGATGGCTCTGAAAAGACAACAACTAGTTTCTATCGGTAGGTTTAGAAAATAGTTCAGTATGAAAACAACCTACTCCCTTCTTCACTCTTACGTCCAAAAAGCAGATTGTGCTCAAGTCACAATTCAGGGTGTATGTGATAGTAGGATGCAATTTATTTAAATCAGTGTGGAATCCCTCCAGGGATCCAATGTCGCCCCGCCATAGGAGGAAAATATCGTCTATATACCTCCACCAGGCCAAACAATGCCCAGTGAAGGCAGACAGACAATAAATAAAATCCTCCTCAAGCCATGCCATAAAGGCATTGGCGTAGGCAGGGGCGGCATTGGATCCCATGGAGGTCCCACATAGTTGCTGATAGCTGACACCATCAAATGAGAAGTAGCTCTCTGTTAATACAATGCTTAAACATCTAATAAAAAAAGCAAATTTTGAATCACTGTACTATCCACTCTTGGTTAATATCCTCTGTACAGCCGCAATGCCCAGGTCATGCGGTATAGCTGCATATAGGGATGACACATCCAGGGTGGCCAGTACGATATCATCAAAGTGTTCAAACCGTAGAGCTCTTAATTTAGTCAAAAAGTCTGTTGTGTCCTTCAAAAAAGGATTGCATGCCCTTCACCAATGGAGCAAGAACCCTGTCCAGCATGGTGGCCATAGGGCTGAAAATCGAACAGATTATATATATATATACATGCAGACATCTACAAATGGTCAAATTCAAGAAGGAAAATGATCAAAAAATTTATTTTTTGTGTCTTTGTGTCAAATTTGTGTCTTTTTTTTTTTTTAAACTTTTTATTTATTTAGTATCCAGTCAGCATATTCAGTATATATATACGACAGTATAATGTATCATACAGTTGTTATTACAATTGTCCATATACATTTCATACATATCTTGTTTTCTCGAGATTTATTACCTGGATTCATTTTATTTAATGGGGTAGGGAGGAACATAAGCATTAACCATTAACATTAAGAAATAAGCGACTTAATTCGGTTCGTGCTTTTATCATCAGTAGTAGTAGAGTTAACCTATACTTACATGTTGTGGATTTAGTTTGAGGTAGAGAGAGACCGCAGCCGTAGGTCCATTGCATCCCTTCCCCAGCAATCCGGTCATGGTGCCGACTGGGTGTAGTTGGTCTGAGGCTCAGCGATTTCTGGCCGACCATATATTCCAGATTTTTTGAAATTTGGAGGGGTGGCCACGATGTGTATATATTAGTTGGAGATATGGGAGCATCTGGTCTATCATGGCTTGCCAGCTAGTCAGGGTAGGAGAGGTGGGTGCCATCCAAGAGAGGATGATTAGGGGGCTGAATTGATTTATGAGGTCGTGGACGGCAGGGAGGGATGTATGTGAGTCTGCCAGATACACTATCATATCGTCCGCGTATAGACTTAATAAGTGTGTATGGGGTCCAAGTCGTAGTCCGGTGACATATGGTGAAGTGCGTAGTTTAATAGCGAGTGGTTCGACAGCGAGTGCAAAGAGGTATGGGGAGAGTGGACATCCCTGTCTCGTGCCTCTTGTCAGTGGAAAGGATGTGGAGTTGGTTCCATTTACTCTTATGGCTGCCATGGGTTGGGCGTATAGTAGTTTAACCCATTTCCTGAAGATGGGTCCGAAACCGAATCTAGATAGACATGATTGTAGGAAGGGCCACTCAATGGAATCAAATGCCTTCTGTGCATCCAAGGACAGCATTACTCGAGAGCCTGTATTGTCGTGGTCTATTTGTGTGTGTATTAATGTTTTGCGTAGATTGATGGATGTAGATTTTCCCGGCATGAAGCCGGTTTGGTCAGGGTGTATTATTGTGGTGATTATTCTTTTGAGTCTGTTTGCTAGAATTTTGGTTAGAAGTTTATAGTCGGTGTTTAGGAGGGAGATTGGGCGGTATGAGCCGCACTCCAGAGGGTTTTTGCCTTCTTTCAATATTAAGGTGACGTGTGCTTCGTACATTGAGGGTGGAAGTTTATTTTCTTGGAAGGTTGTGTTTAGTGTCTCCAGCAGGAATGGGAGCATTTGTTTTGTATATTTGCTGTATAGTTCTGTTGGTAGGCCATCTGGGCCTGGGGTCTTGTTAGTTGCCATTTCTCCTAGGGCAATTTGGAGTTCAGACAGGGTAATGGCACTATCCAATGTGGTGGAGTCTGTGTGTGTCAGTTTGGGGAATGGGATAGAGTCTAAGTAATGATTTAGTGTTTCCTGTGGGGTTTTGTATTGGGTTTTGTAGAGTGTTGTGTAATACTCGGTTAGGCATCTCAGAATATCTGGCGTGGTGGTGACTAGTCCCCTGTTGGGGTCTTGCAACTGTAGGATTACATTTTGGTCTCTCGGGCCATTTGCCAGGCGGGTCAGGAGTTTGGATGACTGATGGCCGTGCTCGAAATAGTTTTGTTTATTAAAGAATTGCTTTCTGGAATTTTTCTCAACCAGTATACTGTCGTATTGGGATTGTGCGATTTGCCATTTGTCTTTGGTCTGGGGTGTGGGTGTTGCTATGTAGTTTGCCTCAGTTTCCTGGAGCGCCCGTGCTAGTCTAAGCTCGTCCTGTGTCGCTGTCTTTTTAATATGTGAAATGGCACTTTGCAGGTGTCCTCTCAGGATGGCTTTGAGTGCGTCCCATTGGATTCCTATAGGTGTGGGATTATGGTTCGAGTTTAGGTATAGTTCAATGTGCTCGGTGATGGGGTCCTGTTCCGGGAATAGTTTAAGCCAAAATGGGTGGAGGCGCCATGAGCAAAGGCGTTGGAGGTGTGTGGTATGGTGCAAGGTGAGTAAGATAGGGGAGTGGTCGGATATACTTCTTGGTAGGTGTGTTATGTCTCTGATTAGTAGATTGGTTTTTTTGCTGACGAAGATGTAGTCTAGTCTTGATAGTGAGTCATGTGTTTTGGAGTGACATGTATATTGTCTGAGTCGTGGGTTTCGGAACCTCCAGGCGTCCACCCAGTCCAATTCCGAGATCAATTTATTAAATGTGGTTGTTCCGGGGGGGGAGGCGCCCGGGGGCCCAGGTCCGCGGCATCTGTCATATTCTGGATCCATTAAGGAGTTGAAATCTCCCAGACATATTAAATTAGCATGAGGGTAATTTGATAGGAAGAGCAGTGCTTCCTGTAGCGTCATAGGTTCAAACGGCAGTTGTTGTTCCAGATCAGTCCGAGAACATTTATCATATATCATGTATATCAGCAGGTACATTATCGTAGGTTTCAGCGACAGCTGCTTGTTTTAGAGCAGTCTTAAGGCATTTATCATATATCATATGTATCACTAGGCACATTATCACAGGTTCAGATAGCAGCCGTTTGTTTTAGGGTGATCTTGGGGCAATTATCATATGTCATATATATCGACAGGCATATTACCTCAGGTTCAGACAACAGTTGCTTGTTTTAGGGTAATCTCAGAGCATGCACCATGTATCATAGATATCAATAGGCCCATTGTCATAGGTTCTGGCCATAGGTGACCGTATATAATAGGCCGACTATGTATGGTCTAGGGGAATTTGTTATATAACGTATGTGTCGACAGGCATGTCGTTACAGGGTCAGATAGCAGTCGTTTGTTTCAGCTTAATTGTAGAGCATTTATCATATACATTAGTAGGTACATCACTATAAGTTCAAGCAACTGTTGTTTGTTTTGGATCAGTCTCAAAGCACTTATCATATATCATACATATCAGCAGACACATTAATGCGGGTTCAGATAACAGCTGTTGTTTTAGAGCAATCTAGGGGCATTTATCATGTCAAATAGATCAACAGTAGCCGCCTGTTTGGGTTGATCTTGGAGTGTTTATCATATGTTATCAGGCACGTCCCCAAGGGTTCAGGCAGCGGCTGTTTGCTTTAGATCAATTTGGAACATGTATCATGTGCCATATATGTCGATCACATATATAGTGTCACACCAAACAGCTAGCATTAGGCGGTTTGCCTCAAGTGTACCGCAGGCAGTTCCTAGTTGCGTATTGGTTTTCAGTAGTATATTAATAGTGTGCCTGGGACATAACCGGCGCGTTATCTGCCTTTTAGTGAGCTTGTCACATGTATAGGTGTCATTGCCCGAGATTTGCCGTTTCTCCTGGTGTCTGCATCCACTCACAGTAGTTGTGGTGAGGCAAGTTAGGTAGGGTGGTAGAGGGCGGGATAGGCGGGGGGGCAAACAAGGCGAGGGATGTTTCTCTCATATTTCTGTTCAGTACGCGTTATCGGTTTTGCAATATAGCAATATCAAATATATAGCTCAGTGGCTGTATGGGGTAGGTAGTTCAGCTCGCGTATCTTTTTGTAGGCACAAGTGGGGCCCAGAACATAGGGGTAGTGAGGTTGCTCAGCTAGGGGTACAGAGTCCACCTTAATGGAGGCATGCGGGCAGTCTTTAGTTGTTAGCGGCTTGCCAACAGTGGCCAGGCTTAGTCTATTAACAGTGGTAGGTGGGTGAGTTGGGTCCGGGGGTTGTACTGGGGTGAGGTATAGGAGAGGGGGAATTGTTGGTGGGTATAGTGGCATAGTAGTATACATACTTGTAGGGAAAGCTGGTGTAGCTTCACGTTACCCATGGTGGTTACCGGGCATCCAGCCAGGCGCAGGCGTCCGCTGGACTCTCAAAGAATCTGACTCGGTCTCCCGCTACTATTCTCAGACGTGCCGGATAGGCCATAGAGTACGTGATTCCAGCGGCTGTCATGCGTTTTTTAACTTCCGTGAATGTAGCTCTACGGCGTTGGAGATCAAGGGAGTAATCCGGGAAGATTTTAATTGTTGAGTTTTCGGATCTCAGTTCCCCAATGATTCTGGCCTGTCTCAGGATCCAGTCCCTATCACGGGCGTTGAGGAGTCGGGCGATTATGGGCCTTGGCGTTGCTCCTGGTATCGGTGCCTTGGCTGGTATCCGGTGGGCTCGTTCTATCATGAATTGGGTTGAGAGGCCCTCTGTGCCAAATTTCATCTTGATCCATTCTTCTAGAAATTGTGCTGGGTTCGGTCCCTCCGATCCCTCTGCGAACCCGATGAATCGGAGGTTCTGCCTCCTCGACCTATTTTCTAGGTCATCGAGTTTTCCTCTGGTGGCCTGCAATTCTTGTTGCAGATTTGCTATATGGGAGGGCATAGGCTGTATCACGTCCTCCACTATGGAGATCCGAGCTTCAGCCTCTCCCACTCGTTGTCTAATTTTTTGGACGTCATGTCTAAGTAGGGAGATATCGGACCGTGTTTCTTCTATCATTCCCGCCAAGGAGCGTTTGGAGTCGTGTATGGCGCCAAGGAGTTGTTGCTGTAGCTCCTTTAGTGTTGGCTCTGCGGAGGTAGGTACTGTGTGGTCGAGGTTTCTCTCTGGTGAAGGTTGGTCAGATTGGGTTTCTGGGACATGCTTTTTGGGAGACGGAGGCATTGCGGCCTGCTTGGGGTTCTTACGGTTCCACGTGAACTGGTCGGAGTTTTTTCCCTTGGCCGTCGCGGATTTTTGTCCCCTGGCTCTGGTCATCGGTTTAGAGAGTGTATCCAGCGGTTAGGAGATGAGTGGATGTTGTTCGAATGCCGTTATTAGCCTCGGTTGCTTGAGTAGTGCCGGAGCCGCTCTTACCCGCGTCTTACTCCATCGAGCTTCAGCTCCGCCCCCCAAATTTGTGTCTTTAAATAAATAACATTTTATATATTCTACCTGACAAAAGTAAAAGAGCTACTAACAAGTAACCATAGAATTATGTAAATATTTTTTTTAAAGAATCTGTACTAACAGTTATGCCAATCAACGTGAGATAGACAGCTTAATAAAACTTTCAAAAAGACTCAACTTAAAAATTCAGAGGCTGGCAGCAGATAAACCAAAAAATTATTAATTGTTGTGAGATTGTTGACTGTTCTTCCTAATGTTTATGGGCAGGGGTTTTGTTTTTTTCAATTTAAAATCTTTTTAGATTGCTGATAAGACTGTAAAGCTGGGTTGATAATTAGCTGCAGTTTGCTGAAAATAAGCAATACTAAAAAATTAGTCCTATAAATGAAAAAGATGAAATTCACCTGGGTGAGTTTTACACTATTATTCTATTCTCTCCCCAGAACACCTAAACATTGTAAGATTCTTCTATATAGTAAGTTGCATTTAGTACATGTAAGTAATAGATTCTGTAACTTAGAAGGCTTTCATGTTGTTGCCAGTAAAACCAACAGCCTATGAAGTCATCATAGAGCCACGCCCCCTGACCCCAGTATTCACTGTCTCTATGCACAGTATCGCAAAGGGCAATATGCAAAGTATTTTCTATATAGATGTCTACACACCAATATGTAAGTCCCTGAAAAGGGAAAGCTGCTTGTTACCCTGCAATTTATTAACCAGTAGTGTGAGCTGCTGGAAAATGGACTGCTGGGTAACAAGCAGCTTTCAAAGTCTTATCAGGGACTTCCATATACCATTTTCTTTTTTTACTATTCTTTTCCTAGCAAAAGATAATAGCTTCCAAATGTAGCTGGACTGTCTTCTTTATTAATATCTCAATCAAGCACCATAGACTGCGACACTCTGGACTGAGACTACAATTCAGTGTGGTGAGAATTCTCACTATATGAGTAAATAAGACAGGAAAACAGATAAAATCTACTACAGGCAGTCCCTGGGTTATAAGCATCCAACATTCCATACAGCTCCTACTTATAAATGGAGCAAATGGAGGAGCATAAGGGCAAATACTGTACAGCATGGGTGTATGCAGGAGCATACAGCCAATTGGTCCACCGGTGGATGGCTACCCAACACTGATAAATGGGCCCCAACTCTCCCCTTTACCCACCTTGGGCTGCACCTGAAACAGCTGTTAAAAACAGATGAGTAAAAAAGTGTGTACATGTCCTTTAAATGCATGTGATACACAGAGAAAAAGACCAAAAATACTGAGGCCTGGTTACCCCAATTTACTTTAAAACCAGCAAATCATAAATCATGAATAGACTGCAAAGCGCACAGAGGCGTGGTCTTGGGGGAAATTAAGGGGGATGCTTATGTTTAGGTCACCTCTGAGCAATTTAATTATATTTAGTATGCTCCTCTAGTGAGTTCAAACTAACAATGATGGAAAACATACAGTTTCTATGGATCGCAAGAAAAATACACAGCTTTGGAGAAATTGAAAATGCATAACTACAAATAATAACAAAAAACAACTTATATAGACTAGGATTACACAGAGAGGCACAGAAAAGTAGGTTTTAAAGATGAGGCATATATTGTCAAGAGTTTCAAACAGATCGGAATGTGTCAGATTTCCATTACAAAAAAAGGAACCAATTCTAGGATAGAGCCTGGATTAACATAGTTTACTGCACATGAAATGCGTAACTCTTTTACATATCTCTGTACATACAGTAATTTAAGACCAAATATTTCACATCAACACACAGGATATTTGAGCAAGACAAAGCCTAATGTCAGTGGACAATGTATTATTAAAGTGTATATCCATTCCATTACAAGCCTCTATCTGTATGACATCAGCTTACAAACTGGACAGTAAAATTCAACTACTGTGCTTTTCGACAGCCAAAGATGGCGCCATTGTAAGTAGTTTGCGATGGCATAAAAGAACAGGTTTTTTTGGGGTTTTTTTTTTTACAAGTGGACAAGAACTATTGGGCACATTTTTTTCAACTAACTTTAAGGTGTTATAATTTGCGGATTTTGGAAATAAATAGGCATAAATAGCTAAGCACAAGATTTTGACTAGATATAGATCAAGGTTTCAGATAAAAAAAAAATAAGAAACAATAATGTGAGAAAAGTTCACAACATTTGGGCACTATAAATGCAATGGAGCTAGTTTGGGTGTTGATATAATAGTGATTGATGCTCAAAACCATAATGAAGTACAAGTGCCGTGTGATGGTCAAACCATCCTCCCCTCTCAATCTTCAGGCAAATGGGGAAAAAATGAGAACCCACTTTTACTTATCTTCCCTTTAAACCTTAGCTGTCACCATAGAATCTGTATGGAAATTGTCACAATTAATAACCCTGAAATGCTAAAATTGACCTAGACACGTTTTTTGCTTTAATGGGCCAACACCACTATGAACAAACAAGGGCTCAGTGCGGTGGTTAAAACCACCGCACTGTTGTTGAGCTGCAACTGGACATACCAAGAGGAAATCCACACAATATCCTATGTTTCAATCACTTTTGATTGAATTAGTTCAAGAAATAGATTAATTACTTGTGTGGGATTGCATTTGGGACCACTATTAAAAACCCTTTATTTATCTCTATATAGGCATTCAGCCTATTTATTTTCCTCTTTCCAATAATATATAGCACATAAAAAGTCTTATCACTTTAGTATTTAGTTAATATCTATTCAGTATCTAATGTTCTAGTGACAAGGTAACAAACAGGCAATATGGTAGATTTGATAAGTTATATTCACAGTCCTTTAACAGTGTCTGTTAGGGAGGCAGGCTAATTAAAAGATGGCAAGGATCGCTGGGATGCATTTTGCTGTGTTCCTGTTTGTCTCTAGAGCTTCCTGTCTTGATTCTTATTAGACCCTGAATGCAAGACATACATGAAGATGATATACGTAATTACGTGTGACATGGCTTGCGATCTTGCAATATTTTCGCCATATGTATGCAGAGCTATTCTATGATAGAGATCTATTTGTGATAGAGATTGTACATCTATGATTGCAGTAGTAAATTTATGATTACGATCATACATCTCCGATTGTGGTTGTAAATTTATTATCCCAAATGTAGATCTACTAATGCGTTCATATATTTATGATGCCTATACAATAATATTGCGGTATTTTACAAACGTTCGAAAATGTAGGAACATTTGTTGATAAACGTATGATTGCAGGAGTAATTGTACACCCGCAATGGTACTTTTATGACAACCTGTGGTATCGCAAATTTGCAAAAAACGTGGGTTTCTAAATATAGTCCTCTGTGTGAAAACTTCCTTTAAATATGAGCAATATTTAAAAACTTGTGGGTTATCGTTAATGTATGGTAGTAAAATACCAAAAGGGTATTCTATGGCGTTCGTTAATCTATGGTCGCAATCGAAGATCTACGGTCCTGGTCGGAAATTTCCAATCGCAATTGTTGATTTACGACCGATACTGTAGGTGCAGTATTGCAAAAGAGCAATTGCACGCCTTCGAAAATATGGTCCTACTAATTATATAAAACATTTTTATACTGAAGTGCAACTTTACATCTAGGTCAATAAAGGATAAGGCAGACAGTATCCTTATATTTGTTGTATAACAGCCCTATTACTTTGGTTTATTTTCTTCCTTTCCTTATTTCTTCAGGTACATTTATACAGGAAGATAATTAAATCCAATGTATATAACATTCAGTCTCCACAGTGAAATACAACTGCTGTGCAAAGTGGAACAATCAGGAGGAGATCCATTGGAATTTTCTATAATGGAAAGATTCAATCAGTCTTTAATTACTAAAGGTGGTCATATACATGGGATTTCCATCACAATCTGCCGATAGATCACATTGAAATCTGTCGGGACATTGTGAAGGGAACCACACACATGGAACCAACTCTTAAAGTAAAGAGCTGATGATAAGAGATGGAAATTTTCTGTCTTTCCCAACTGACAATAATGCCAACCACGGACATTCGTAGGCATTACGGTCAGTCGGATTCCCCTACAAATTAGCAATATTAGGTAAATCCTGTTGTGGACCGATGGGTTTTTTCCTAATATCGCTAATGTGTATGGCCAACTTAACCCTCCCCAAAAGCTATATAGATTTGCACAACAAAAGGTACATCACAGCCTGATCCTTTTAAAGTACCAAGAGTCCAACAAAGGAAAAAATTCTTGGCCCATTTCTCTGAGAATGCTGGGGAAAAGGTATGCAAAGTTTCTCCTTTTTGTGTTCCCTATCATACATAGACATTACTTCTTGCCTTGCGAATAGCAGCTGGACAATTTAGAATTTTTTTTTGATTGGCTAAGATTGCCACATGTTGTACAAACAGCATATAATTGGGTGTAATGCAGGAACTTACTTACACATCCTTTCAGTGTACACATGTAGAGGTTTTAGCAGTGACAGAGGTGTGGCTAAACCTACTTGATATATTTTGCCATGTACCTAATATAAGTGAGTACTATACTTTATATGCATATATTTATGGTCATTTAGATGGTAATCGTGAGAAATGCCACACATAAATATATACCTTGTTATGTAATATTATATACCCCCATCACATTCGTAGCTCTTAAAAATTCCTATATTATTGAATTATACATGGTTTTATAATATATACAGTATCATAGTATCTGCAAACTTGCATACATTATAAACAAAGGGGTTTTAGTATACATTACTGTGATCACATGTGCAAACCACAGAACAAGAATACGGGCAGGCAGCAGGAGTCAAACAGGTATTAAAACTTGATTTTTATTCCTTCAGTTTAAAAACATCAGTGCAGGATAGCATATTGACCGGCAACAAGAAAATTAAGGCAGGACTCAGTGTTTTTCTTGTTGCCAAGGTACTACTTGTAAACTGTTATCACATGAATGAAAAAACATTTTAAATGGTATACAACTATGTTACACTTTTTAAATGGACCTAATAATTTCTTTATTTCAGAGTAAAAATTATTGGAATTACTGAAAAACACAGACAACTAATTACCTGGGCAACTATCTGAGTTGTTGCAAGTGCGAGTCTCCCTCAGTGGCCCACTACACAGAGTTCCGTAAGGTGAAGATACACAGGAACGAGTCCTTGTTTGTATGCCTTGGCCACATGTCATGGAACACACTCCCCATAGTGACCAGCCTTCAGCTGCAGGATCCCCTGCAGAAAAAAAATGGAAAAGAAAATTTTTAGAACTGAGTGGGTGTGAAGCAATAGACTTGTAATGAGTTATTTAAGTCCTATGGCAATTAGGTATTTCACTTTGGATTCTATACTTATTCTTAATTACTTTGGGTTGTAACTACCACGAACATTGTTTATATTCCACTGTATTTCTTAAGTCTTTTAATTAGCTTTCCTTACAAAAAAAGTAATAAAATAATTACATCAATCAAACAGTGTATAACTAGACTATATGTTCTATTTGTTACTGAAATATTCTTGTAGCAGAAGCTGCTGACTTCACACCATAGCCTTATACCAGTGCTTCTTGATTTATTAATAAACACCAGTTGTAATTAAGTCTGGCGCGCACAGTTCATTTCCTTTTTTTATCCCAGAGACAGGTACAGATTTTGTGACCAGAGGACCTATGACCACAATGCACTTGTGAAGAACCTTTAAAGAACAAACTTTTCTTGTATCGCATGATTTTCTGTAGTAAAACCATAGGTTTAAAATGATTTAACGGTTTAACATCTTTTTACTTGGTTAAAAGTGACATGCAAGAATAGTGTTAACCCAGCAACATGCATATGTTGACAGGAAATTCTTTTTACAGCAATGATTTGACTTGAACATGGGTTATGGGTAAAAATTATGTTTCGCACGAGTCCTTAATACTATAATGTTTACTATTACCAATTTTTACGATTTTTATAGTTAATGATCACTTTATATTTGCTAACTGGATCAACTAGTTCTCTTGAGTAGACCTGTTAAATTTACTATTTTCTAAATGCCAACAGAGGTGGTCATCTACGAGGCAAGTTGAAAAAATTGCTTAGAACACTGGTTACCCCTGCAATGGAAGTCTATGCTTGTGCCACCCCCCTTGCCCATAAGAAGCGATGGCAAATGGGTAGCACCAGATGCATTTTGTTTTTTTTTTGTTTTAGATGAAGTTCCCCTTTGAAGTGCCACTGAATGTCAACATTAAGTTAAAGATTTGCATTCCTTCTACAATAGGTTCTGAATGAGACAGATGAGTTAAATTAATGATATGGAGCAAACAATCTGTGCACTAGCAGAATCACTGACATTATTTTAGTCCTTAACCTTATAGCCCACAATGACAATCTGCACTAACTATTGGAAAAACCTGACCAATAATATTCACAGCAAAAGGCAGAATATTGCAAAACAAAGGCAGAGTTTGCAAAGGTGAAACAATGGATATGGTCTCCTCCTTCCCGTGGGTGGAATATATATTTTCTCTGAGAAAAGAAATGCGTGCAGCCGCACACAATGCACTGGCATAAGGGCATTATTAGCAGCTACATAAATATTCATATAAACAGGCTCTTTTTCCCATTCAGATGGTTTCTGTCATAAGCACCCTTGGACTTCATCAATCTCCAGCCGAATACTGCAAGTGGACTCATAAATCAGAAGGGCTGGGACCACTTCATGGTAGAATCACAACAAGGAAAATGCTGAATAAATAAGCTTGAACTGTTGAATAAATAGCCTGATTTCCTCTCTTCCTTTCCCTCTTTCTAGCAAAGCTTCAGGAAAAATGCATAATTTTGCAAATGAAAGAAGGTGTGCAAGGAGAAATCAAATCATATTTATTTTGCTATATTTCTACTAGAAGGAAAGGGAGTGGGGGTTAGCAGAAAATTTCCCAAACTTCTGACTTTTAGAAGCAACCTGAAAGGAATCCGATATGGCAGTCCGTTTTATTGTAACGGAGCAAGGAAGGTTGGCAGGGAATTAAATGTTACTTTCACCCTAATCCATCAGAAATCTTTCAGCTACAAACCACCTTGTTATTGCAACAGTAATGCTAAAGAGAATCTTTTTTACAACGATCTTTCAATTAATCTCTCCATTATTTTTATTATGCTCATTTATTTGTAATGCTCCAATATATTTCTGGGTGCTCTCCAATGATGGTATAGAATATAACAGGTGAACATCAAGAAGTGCAAAATAACACAATGAAATGTTATGAGTCCTGTTCCAAGAGGCCTACCAGCTAAAGGAGGATTTATCAAGATTAAAAACAAATCATAAAAAGCTTTGTGCTCTTTAGATACTGATTACTTATAATACAATGCGGCTACAAATTGCTGGAAAGGGTCATTTTTTTATATATAGACCTAAGGGCTAGGCCACACTGCTGCGTTTTTTTTTTGCGTTTGCGCTTGCGATTGCGTTTTTTAAAAATCATTGAAAACGCGGCAACGCAAAAAAACACGCGTTTTTCAGTGCGTTGTGATTGCGTTTTGCGTTCTGCATTTTTAATCGCAATCGCATGCGTTTTCCTATACTTATTGAAGAAATCGCAAGCGCAAACGCAAAAAAATCGCACATGAAATCGCATGGGATTGCGTTTGCGTTTGTGTTGCAGTGTGGCCTTGCCCTAAAGAAGCTTTTCTTCTTTACCAATCAATATACTTATTGTTAAAGGAGAACTAAACCCAAAAAATCCAAGTTAAAGTTAGAAAGTACTTGCCTCAACATCCTTCTCAGCATGGAAGATTCCACTCAGGGGCCTTTTCTTTACCTCTATGAGCTCATTTTAGGTTCTGTTTGTTCCCCAAATCTAAAGCTGACAGTTTCCCTTGCCTGCCAGTACTTTTACCTTGATTACATTTTCAGCACCTGTGTGAATTCCACTCCCACCTCTTAACCCCCATGATGTAGGAATATATTAAATCATCAATATTCAAATTGATGGTGCAGCTGATTAACACTTTCCTAGTAGCAGTGTTGTAGTGTGATGTATTTAGGACTGGGTATCTAGTGTGTCCGGATCTGAAATAATGTATGTCTCACCTACGGCTTTCACTCCAGCAAATCCGATATATAAACAATACATTGCAGGTGAAACATACAAAGACACAGGTCTGTAGCTGTGAATATTGCAAGTTTATTGCAAAACATGTGTGCTACATGTTTCAGACCCACTCAAGCACTTGAGGAAGGACAAGTGGGTCAGAAACATGTAGCATGCATGTTTTGCAATAAACCTGTAGTATTCACAGTTACAGACCTGTGTCTTTGTATGTTTCACCTGCAATGTATTGTTTAAAGGGCATGTCCACCCCCAAAACTATAATCCCCCCAACTACTGGCCCCACCATGTAGTGTAGTTTAATCCTTACCTCACATCCCAGCTCCATAGTGTTCTCCGTTAAACCCCCCCCCCAAAGTCCCAAAACTAACCACCAGGAGGAAGAGCAGGGCTCTGCCTGCTATCTTGCCTCCGGTAGATATTTGCCATGCGCACTGCAGCCCTTCTCCCCCCTCCCTCCCCCTCCCTCTCCCTCCTGTTCTACTATCCCTCCCCCTAGCGCAAAACCCCCTTAATATGCTGCTCCCCCATGTCCCCCGCCCCAACCGCAAATTATTTTTTTTCAAAAAGCTCCCCAACTCTTACTTACTCTCCCTCTCCGCTTTCCTCCGCTGCACTGAATGACCGGCAGCGCGTCCGTGATTGGCTGCCGCTCAGCCAATCACAGACGCGACTGCTGGTCCCGCCCCTCTGCTTGCATTCTCGCAAGCAGAGGGCCGGCAGTGCGGCGGAGGAACGAGGGGAGGTAAGTAAGAGTTTGGGGCTTTCTGAAAAAAATATTTATGCTAGTTGGGGCTGGGGGACATGGGGGAGCAGCATATTAAAAATCAATTTTAGGGGTGGACATACCCTTTAAGTGTCGGGGGGCCATATTTTTCGTTACTGTACGACCGTGGCAGTAGTATACCATGCTGTAAACTACCGTAATGATATTCTACGGGCAGTCGCTATCGTACATTTACAAGATATCCGATAGCGATCATAAATTAACGATCGCCATAACAATCGCTAAAGAAGGCATTACTACACCTTTTAAATATGGTCCGTACTGTGAAGGTCTCTAGCTCTCCCTGTCAACTGAAGCAATATTAGTGGAAAGTAGGGATGGCTGAACTTTCGAACTTCAGTAAAAGTTCAAAAGTTCGAATTCGGACCCATTAAATTCAATAGGGGGTAATAGTTTGAAAAGTCCAGATGATTTACAGCTAAACTAACAATGATAACTTACTGTAAATAGCTGTGGCACCTGGGAAATGGTCTGGGGAACATGTCACTATCACCAAAACTTGTTAAAACACTTCTTAAACACGAGCGGGCAATTGTCGGGTTTTGCGCAAGCTACATTCGAGGGTTAGGCAATTTTGAGGGTTACCGAACGATACTTTCAAGGGTTAGCGAAAGTGAATGATATTTTCAAGGGTTAGTGAAAGCGAACAATACTTTCGAAGGTTAGCAAATACGAAAAATACTTTCGAGGGTTAGTGAACCATCCATTCTAGGGTTAGTTGATAGAAACCATACGGTGCAGAACTGTAGGGGGAGGATAGTTAAGTGAACCTGATTTTACCATAGCTCTGCAATGCTTCAGTGTACCTTATTAAAGTGAATGTTGGCGTGTAGGAAGAGTGTGTTTTTAATTCAGCTGACTGTATAAAAACAACAAACTGTAGTACAGAGCTAAGCTAAGAAATGCATTACACAGAGAAATACATTGCACAGAGCTGTGCTAAGATCAGGGCCATTAAATTATCCTCCAAATGCAGCACTGCACCATGTTCTGTAAGTGTATGTTTTAAAGGGGAATGTTGGAGGGTATTCCACTTGCAGCTCTGCATCAAATTGTTTCTATAAATGTACATAGTAGTAGGAATTATTGGAGGGAATTACAATTAAAGGGGTACTGTTATAGGGATGCAAACATGTTACAGTATATAAAATTAATGCAGCAGGTGGGCTCCCTGTGGGAAGTTTAGCATAAACAAAAACCCTCTTCCAACTAGGGTTCCCACCTTTGCCTTTAAGACCCGAACACATATACAGGCCTTTGTATTAAAAGTTCTTATGGTTAAAAATGGTGCCCAAACCATTCAGATTTTAAGAATTTTTATTACATAGGCCTGAAAATATCTACACAACAAAAAGTTGTTAGTATTTTCTTTAGAAGCATGATGCAGGCTGATACAGTTTGTATTTAATGCAATGGTACTTAGCACTGCAACATGTAGATTTAACATGTGTTTGGGTGTTAAAAGCAAAGGTGGCCTGTAAAATGCATTGCACAGAGCTGTGCTAATAATATGTTCAAGTCAATTTGCTGCACCTGCAGCTCTGAGCGGTTTTGTTTTTATAGTGTACCTTGTACACTTGTACAATTCTACTGGGGTTGCCACCTTTCCCTCAAGACTCAAACTCTTAGGGCTACTCCCTCTAGTGCGTTTTGTATTGTGGTGTGCTAGTGGGAGTGCAGGTATGTAATAGCCTATGGGACCGGCCCCACTACATGTGATGTGGTGCTATTGGAGTGCATGAGATCACCATTTTTGGTCTGTATTGCAAGTGCTCTGCTAGGGTCCAATTGTGGAAGTACAACACCCATGCACAGAAGTGAGCACGATCGCACAATATTGCAAAATTGCGTTCTTCCTTGCACTTAAGTGGGGCCACAGCCTCAGGAAATTGTCCTACTGCAAAGCTAAGTTCCATTGCATTAAATAAATGCTGTGTGGCTAAACTGAAATCAATGCAGCTTGCATTCCACTAGGTCACGCAAGCCCGTTTTTCAGGCGATTGTGATTTTCCAATTGTATTGAAATCGCAGCAACGCACCAAAAACTTGTGATTTTGCAATCACATGTGTTTTCAGAATGAAAATAGACAAATCAGAAGTCCAAACACATGTAAATGGCGTGCGATTGTTTGTGCGATTCAGGTGCGTTTCGGTGTGGCTGTGCCCTAAATGTACATTGCAGCAATACATACACTAATATAAAGGGTAGAGTGCAGAAATAAACACATACAAAGACACAGGCTCATTTACCTAGATCCGATATTTACTGTGGGTAAATGTTCTGTTTGTGATTTAATATCACGTTTGCGAATGTGGGTAAATCCCGGTAAGGGATTTACCCACTGCAGTATTTTTACACCAGCTATTTTCTAAAATTAGCGTAAAAACAATATTGAATCACGAGCGGGTGATTTTTGCCTAACCCCCGCATCCAACACTAATATGGAAGTAAAGTTGCGCTAAACAGTAGCGAACTGGCTAGCATGACAGCCTCTTGTAGAAATGCTCACAAATATAAAGGGTTAACAAGTTGCTTCCTAAATACAAATGAAAAGGGTTAACACCTTCCCCCACTCTGTTTGAGCAAGAAAATCTGCTAATAATATTCACTGCTATCTCTGATGATTGGCTGGGAGACACTGGCAGGTGGGGACTCTGAGTTCAACTGTTACTGGCAGCTTAGCATAAGGGGAGTGGGAAACAAACACAAGGTAGCTAGTTAGCATGTGCAGAAGGATTTTTGGTACCTGGACCACCAGGAAGAGGCAACACTAGAAGCCAGCCGTGACATCATAGATTGCCAGTATTCAGAAATGTTCTATAAATGATTTCTACACTAAGAGGCTGAATTCAGAGTTGAGAAACAAATGATTTTACTATTTGACAGTTATAGAGTCTGTGGAGCTGCCTTTGTCTTTTGGGTTTAGTTCTCCTTTAATCTGTTGGTCAGCCCTAAAGAGACAGTGCTGATATTTTGCCCACCCTTACAATCATGCACAATTGGCAATGATTTGACCTTTTTGACTGATTTCCCTAAAAAAAACAACTGGTCAGGTATAGAGATGTCCGAAACTCTGAAGTTTCATTCCGTTTTACTATTTATGGAACTCGTGAAAAACCTGAATATACGAAAATCTGGAAGCGGAATATACTTCGAAGGTTCAGAACTACTTTCAAGTTTCCGGACATATTTTCAAGGGTTATTAAACATTTGAGGTTAATTTTGAGGGTTACCGAAAATAACCTAGTACAATTAGTAACCCTTCCGAAGTCCCGAAATCCACCTGGTTTTATACGGAAAGTTTGGATTTCAAAAAATTATTTTCAAAACCGTGCCAGATCCGTGTCCAAGTTGGACCCAGATCCCATCTCTAGTGAGGAACAGTTGGCTGTCTTTAAATCATGGACAATCTTCACCAGCCAGTTGGCCTAAATTATTGTGCTGTGTCTACTAGGCCTTCTGAAATGAATCAATATTGTTATATATTGTATCCGCTAATAAATATCACCCATAAAATATTATTGATTCCCGCTTCCTATATCATCTTATCTTTAGGAAAACCACTAAAAATGTTAGCAGTTAGCAGGGTTGAATTACAAATGGAATAAATTGCAAGTATACTTGATTTTAGATATTAAAAGGGGAAATGTAGTCTCTATACATGTGACCATGATTAAAAAGCACACAGCCCTACTTTTAAAGGGTATCTATACTTTAAATAATTGAATTTTCAAAAATTGTACCTTTAGAAAGGTCCCACTGCTTGGATTTTAAATCTGAGTTGTAGATCCTAAGAAATCATTTGAAATCACAGCATTTACAGGGAAAGACATGTCACTCCAGAAGTAGAATTTTATTAATAAATCCCATCCCTGACCCCTAACTAGGATTTTTAACTGCCTTCCATCATACTTTCTGCAACAATTAAGAGAATCAGCAGAGAAAAGAAGGAAGGGGGGATATGTATAAGCAGAGCAGTGTTAATGGTGAAGCTGTGCAGAGCCTGTTTTGCAAACTCTACAAGAAGGCAGTGAGTAAGGGAGGGTGGAGTCAATTAGGAGCACCAACTAAACATTAATAATTTAATGACACAGCAAGCACAGTTATATATGTGAGTACCACCATTTTACTTCTCCCAAATTGTAGTTTTAGGAAATGTAAAGTTGTTTGAGTGAGTATAGTGACCCTTTAAAATGACTCCAGGATCATGATTTTAGCTGCAGTCCAAAGTTACAGCTGTATAAAGGGTGTTTCGTCCTGCTAACATTTTGAGCTGTGACATCACCAGCACCACTGCTCTGCCCCCAAATCTCAGGTTTGTGCATGCCCACTTGCATCAGCAGCTGCATTATAAGCCCCAGCCCCAAACTTCTTAATAATTTTTAAAGCTTAAAGGTTGTATACTAACTATATATATATATATATATATATATATATATATATATATATATATATTTGCTTGTCACAGACCCAGACAAACAGGACAGACAAGATGGTATAAATTTACAAGCCTATAAGATCCAGAGAAGCCAGAGACATCACCCTTGGCTTGTTTGGTTTGAGAGAGCTTTTTATAATAGATTTCACTTGCATGGAGATGACAGTTACCCTTTAATCAACTGCTGTTCACCGCCATAAAGTGGCCATCTGCTGTATAGTTGTATATATTGTAGATCTTTCATGAAACAGCCTTGTGTTTCTGGGCAAAACATTTTATCAACATTTTATCTCCGCCCCTTACTCTGGGAAATCTGGGAGTGAGAAATGACTTCTTGTTTCATAGATTTTGTGGGCAATGCTATTCACATATCATGAGACTGCAAGATACTGTGTTATAAGAAAGCTCAGTTCCATTTTTATGCTCTGTGGAGGGATTTTTGCTCCTCAAATGATTTGCTCTATACCATAGGCTGTTTTGCATGTAAATAAGCCAGCGGTTCTGGACAAATGCATTAGCCATAGGACATACAGGAGACATTTTGCATATCTCCACCACTTACTCCAACCTGGATGTAAGAAATGACTTCTTACTTTTTTCTCCTTTTGGCCCACCTTTCCTTAAGCTATATAGCTGCCTGGTATATAGTCTTGATAACCTACTTAATACATGAGGTTTGATTTGAGTAAATATCCAAGAACAAAATTCTGTAGATAGCAGTTTAGGCTTTTTTTTTTTGGGGGGGGGGTGTTAATCCAATACTATACTATACTACACTAAGGTATAGGGCTAATATAATATTTTAAGTAAAGAAGCCAACTGCCTATTCTACAGTACAGACATTTGTATTCCCATTCTATGAAGCTTCCAATGCACAGCTTTTGTCCCGGGGTTAATGCCAGAAGACATTTGTAGTTACTTAGACAGTAGTAAATTATTAAGTTTTACACGCTGTTAAGGGTATGCAGGAACTGCAGAGTTTTATGCAAAACCTGAGATTACCCCAATATTTAAGGAGGTAAGTATGGGCTTTACATGAAACTTAAAGCAATTGTGTGAAAACCAAAAAGACCAACACTAATGTTGTGAGCTGTGTTCCATAGATCTACCATTAAGAATTGTGTTCTCCTGCAAATGTTGCATTATCTTTGTATGGCAACTTCAAGTCATATTTTCCTAAAATATTTCTACTCCTAATATTATTAAAGTCTGTCAGGATATAGTGGACTATAGTGGAGGAGCACAGGTTGGAGATCCCTGCTATTTAAAGGCTATGTCCACCCTAAAAATTTTTTTTTCATATAAGGTCCCCCCTGGGCTCCCAGCCCCAACCGCTATAATTTTTTTTTTAGAAAGCCCCCCAAACTCTACTTACCTCCCCTCGATCCTCCGCCGCGCTCCCGGCCCTCTGCTTGCAAGGAAATGCAAGCAGAGGGGCGGGACCGGCAGCCGCGTCTGTGATTGGCTGAGCGGCAGCCAATCACAGACGCGGCTGCCGGCAGCTCACTTCGCCGGAGGAAAGAGGAGAGGTAAGTAAGAGTTTGGGGAGCTTTCTAAAAAAAATATGCGGTTGGGGAATGGGGAGGACATGGGGGAAATCATTACTGAAGGGGTTTTATGCTAGGGGGAGGGATAGTAGAACGGGAGGGAGAGGGAGGGAGAGGGAGGGGGAGGGAGGGGGGAGAAGGGCTGCAGTACGCATGGCAAAAATCTACCTGAGGCCAGCTAGCAGGCAGTGTCCTATATGGACTCTGCTAGCCTCCTGGTAGTCATTTTTTGGGACTTTGGGGGGGGACTACAGGAGAACCATATGGAGCTGGGATGTGAGGTAAGGATTAAACTACACTACATGGTGGGGCCAGTAGTTGGGGGGATTATAGTTTTGGGGGTGGACATGCCCTTTAAGATAACCCTATAATTAAATATTATGTGGGTGATCACGTTCCAACTAACAACTGCCAGTATGTTCAAAATGGGGCATATTTATAAAGATTTAGGGATCGTTCACACTAGACGTGTTAAATTGATTTTGGTGCGTATTTATGATGCATGCGTTATAAAATAAAGCAAGGGCATAAAGATCACATAGAGACTGTTAACACTACTGCATTTTTGTGTGTTGCGTTTTTGTAACGCATTGCTTTCAGAAGTTTTGTGTGAAGATGCACTCAATGAAAGTCAATAGAAAGGAAAAATAAATGCATAAAAATGCATGAAAACATGCGTTTTTATTGGGGTTTTTTGTGGCATTTTACCCAAAAACACAAAAAAAAGCACTGCATAATGCACTGAAAAACACAACTCAAACGTTCTATTAATCCCGAGAATGTGTCAGTGCATTAATATTCCCCATGGTGCATTCCCAATTTAAAGAAGTTAAGACTATTTTTGTTCATTTACTGAAAAAAACAATTGTAAATTTTTCATTATTTTACAATAAATTGACTAGGGGGTCTTCTTTCCATGTATACAGAATTATCCATTGTGTGTTTAACCCCTATTGTTTTAACTTCTTAAGACCCCCTGATATGTTACCTATTTATAAGTTACACCCTGGACTGGTATTGGCAGACGTTCTGGTGACATTTCTCTATTGCGCTGCGTCATTTGACTAAACACAATGGATTTGCCAATATTACCACAATATATCATACTGAAATACTGTAATATCTCTCTTTACACAAGGGGGGGGATCAGCAATGGCCACTGAGGAGCAGGATGATAGATGGCTTAACATAACACAAACAATCCTGACCAGCTGTGGCTTTAAATAATACACACATACATTATTATTTGGTATACATGGCCACAGCTTTTATTAACTAAACATTACCAGCTAATGATGAAATAATGTAATATCTCTCTTTACACAAGGGGGGGATCAGCAATTCTCTTCAATGCTGTAAGCTATAAAAAATGAAAGAAATGCAATATAAAAAAATGTGAAATAATCTCAAATCTGCACTCACCTGTTTGTGCCATGTATACAGCTGGTTCATCTGCAGATCTTGGCCTTTGGGTTTTAACCTTCTGATTCTCTTCCAGTTCATCCTCACCTTAGATACAAAAAAAGTAAAATTAATTAAAATAAAAAGTATAATATAATATTAACAGAGACAGAAAACGATTTATATTAAGAAACTTGAAAGAATAAGCAGCAAAACGATCAAAATAGTACAAAAAAAGAAACTACCTATGTTTTAAAGACAGCTCATCCACAACGCCTGATCCACAAACTCCATACACAAACTCATACTGATCTTAACAGATGTTTGACGGGGGTCGTGGAGTATTCTTCCCGTCTGAACCTAGCTTAAAGGGGAACTGTGGTCTCCATACAAGTGGTCTTTATTAAAAAGGGTATATTCCTACCTTTAAAACGACTCCAGGATCATGCTTCTAGCTGCAGTCTATGTATGGTAATTATGGGATGTTTTTCTTTAGTACTGTGAGCTGTGACATTATGACTTGGGTTCTGTCTCCAAGTTTTAGGATGAAGCATGCCCACTGCTGGGACATAAGCCCCACTAACAAAACTTCTAAATTATTGTTATTATTGTGGATTTATATAGCGCCAACATCCTCTGTAGTGCTTTACAATTACTTGAATACATTCACATCAGGCCCTGCCCCGAAGAGCTGACAATCTAAGCACATCAGTATGTCTTTATTATTGTGGGGGAAACCAGAGACAACCCACGCAAGCACGGGGAGAACATACAAACTCCTTACAGATGGGTCCAAGGGTGGATTCGAACTCAGGACTAACCACTGTGCTGCGTTAAAATAATTTTCAAAGGTGATTGCGTAGGAATCGCTATAGCAACCATCGCAGTTGCTATGGGGCCCCCGTCCAGGTCCTCTGCAGGCATGCCCACCCTCCAAAGAAAACATTTACCTCACCAAGTTCAGTCCCTCAAACCCCATTCTCGTTGTAGCTGAACTACATGAGGTAAATTTTTTCTTATTAGAGTGGACAACTGGGGGGGGGGGGATCTAAAATCTTGATATGGGGATCTGTGATATCTACCTACGCCACTGCTAACCACAAGAAAAGAAAACATTATATTTCTCAAAGGTGCCCACAGGTAGAGGGAAGGATAGAGAATGGTTGCCTGTCTGTTACTAGAAAAGATTGATCTTTGGGGTGGGGCTTCTTACACAGAACATCATGTAACTGTCACAGAGACTTAGACAGACCAGGAACTGTATAAAAGAGTTCTGTTAAATAAAGAGCACTTGTACGGAGACCACAGTTATCCTTTAGGAGGTTAGAAAGTTTGCCTATGCTATTCATTTGCAGCAACCAATCAGATGTTAGCTTTTTACTAAGTTACTGCTGTTAAATAACTCAAAAGAATCCACCCCTAGTGTACCACAGTATAAGGTAATGTTAGATAGTATGGACTCTATATATATAGCTGTAGTATGCCAGCAAAAATTTTATATTTAGAATTTTGAAAATTAATTCACTCGGAATACTAAATCCTGGCAGTATTTACAGTATTACAAGACTTTTTTTTAAAAAAAAAGAGGAGAATAAGAATGGAATTAAGATGTCGATATCGGGTAGCCACAAGTGAAGGATACAAAATCATTTCCAGATTTAGAATTGTTGGTATAATAGATCACACTCCAGTACAAAGATGGAAAGTGAAAATCCAGAAATATTTATAGAAGCTGCTTAGCATAATGTACAGGAGAAACTCATTTCTTCTGTTACTTCATGGTTAGGAAGGTGCAAAATATTCTGGCAGGAAAACACAAAAGTTTCAAATAGAAGGAAATAGCTTCAAGCTGTTATTAAATGCAGATCATTCTACTGATGTACCGTGCGATCTTCATTCATTTAATTATTCATGTAAAAATGTTTATTAGTTAATCATTTTATTTCTGTTATTTATGTATTTAATATTTCTATTATTAAATGTATTTAATTTCTTATATAGTATTGATTACCACAGGACCAAAAACTGAGCCCTGGAAGGATGTTTCGTGGTGTAAAACCCAAGCCATTTCCCCTTCAGGATACAATCATTTTGTGATTAAATATGCATGATACTGCATTCCACTGGGAGGCTGAAAATAAACTCACACTTCTGAATATCTCAAGGAATTTTTAAGCTTTCCTTCAGCAATAGCATTGGGGTGAATGTATTTTCTGACATTTGTACTACCAAGGACACATGATCTACAAAGTGGATTGCTCTGCTTACTTACAATGTTCTGCACACAGTAAACTTCAGAGAAATCTTGCCCCTTGCTCTGGAGAGGTTAAGTCAATTAGCTGCACTATAAATGATTTCTTGGCCTGACTTGCTCCTCGTTCCCTGCGATGCTGCTCTGTAGACACTCCTGCCAAATCCCTGTATCTGACAATGCTAATACATCATAATTTTTTTCCTCTTCCCTGCAGTAACAAATTATTGTTGGTACCATGTCTAAATGGACCCTCGGTTTCTTTCATATTTTTAGCTATCTATAATTTATCAAACAAATCAAATACTTACATTTGGCCTCTGTTTACAGGTTGACAGTCATTTACCCTCTAATCTGTCACATTGCATGTTTAATCCAAATGTTTAAGAATTCTATGGCAACTTTATCTTTGAACTATGCTATAGTCGCTCTCATTAAATTCGTTATGGAAAATCTGTAATGGAATATTGATTTTGCTGAGTAGCTTAAATGTAAGTTTGTTTAATGTAATTCTATGATTTATAGCTTATGGTTGTCTACCTCTTTAGATACCACACCATTCACTGACAGCTGTCATTGGTTGCTGGGAATCAATGTTTTGCAACAGCTTAATGGCCACATGTTACACTTTTTAAATAAATTGAAGGGGGACCACAGTGCTTGCATAACCTAATGTTTCAAAAAAATATCTGTAGTATTCAGTTGCATCAACTGGACTTATAAAACAAAGTGTTGTAGCTAAATAGTGTGATCAAAACTGCCCAGGGTAAGGCTCCAAAACCAGTGTCGTAACTAGGAATCACTGGGGCCCCCAGCAAAACTATGATGGGGCCCCTATCCATGCTTCATCCAAAGTTACTCTTTCCTTTGGCTAATAGGAAGATGCACTTCTCCAGCAGTGGAGGGTGCCAGAAAGCGAAGGAGAATGTATGTAATGCAGGATTTCTAAGAATACAGTTTACTGTGGGTGTGTGTATGTGTATGTGTGTGTGTGAAAATACATACCTTTTCATACATAACTGTCATTCATACAATAATGTGTGAGTGTATGGCAGGGATTGGCCTCTCATTCCCTACAGATCTCTGTGAAAATAAGTAATCTAATGAACTGCACTTAAATAATGTGTGTAATAATACAATTATGGACATGCAAATAAAGAGCTAAAACTTAATTAATGGTCTTTCTGCCTATGTATCTGTGCCGTGAACACTAATTGTGTCACAGTGTCTTACTCATAGTGATAAATAGCAGGGTTATATACTGTACATTATATAGGGGAAACAACAGATGTAGTTTACAAAACATGATAATCATTCAATGTATGGCATACAGTATACGTCACAAAATTAACATGAATAAAAAATTCCCTTAAAGGAGATTGAAACTTGAAAGGGTGTTTAAGGGAGAATATCTGTTGTATTCAATTAGATCAACTAGACTTGAAGTTTAGTTCTTGAAGACGTTTCGCTAGTCATCCGACTGGCTTTCTCAATTCAGAATGACTTGTACAAGAATTTGTGGCAATTATGTACCCTTAATTCTTGAACAAGTCATTCTGAATTGAGAAAACCAGTCGGATGACTAGCGAAACGTCTTTAAGAACTAAACTTCAAGTCCAGTTGATCTAATTGAATACAACAGATATACCATGACCTGGATGAATGAGAACCTTTGCAAGCATACTTCAAAGGGTCACAGAGACTTAGACAGACAGGACAGACCAGGAACTGTATAAAAGAGCTCTGTTAAATAAAGAGCACTTGTACGGAGACCACAGTTATCCTTTAGGAGGTTAGAAAGTTTGCCTATGCTATTCATTTGCAGCAACCAATCAGATGTTAGATTTTTACTAAGTTACTGCTAATTGAATACAACAGATATTCCATGACCTGGATGAATGAGAACCTTCGCAAGCATACTTCAAAGGGGAACTAAAGTTTCCAGACAACATTGCCCCAATAGAAAGAGCATGTTCACAAATATGCAAATGGAGAGGTAAGTAACTATCGGGGCACTTTCTGGATATAAGATTATAGCGGTTGGGGATGGGGGAACTATCCCTACAACATACCAAATGTTTTTAAAACAGGTGGACATGCCCTTTAAATAAGATCCAATTGCTTGGGGCAAACTTAGCACTATTTTTAAAAATAAGAACTTTTAGTGAATCTCCCTCATAGCATTTATATTATGCACCATTAGCAATTCATCAATGAACACAGGTAGTTTTTAAACAGAAGCTGTGCATAGAGACACGGAATCCTGAGTTGTACTGGCAAATAGAGATGGTCGAACTATTGAAAGTTCGGTCCGTTTTCGAACTTTCGAACTATTGTAAAAGTTCGAAAGTTCGAAAGTTCGAAAACGCACCCATTAAAGTCTATGGGAGGCAAATAGTTCGAAAAGTTCGAGTCAAATACAACTAAAATATTAATGGTAACTTAATGTAAATGGCTGTGGGACCTGGGAAATGGTCTGGGGAGCATGTTCCAATATCCAGGACTTTCGTAAAATCGATTTTACTCTCACACGCGCTACTTTCGAGCTTTCGCGTTCGAATGTTCGAGGTAACATGGACATTTTACTCGCAGATTCGATGCTCGCCTATAGGCTTTAATGGAGACTTTACTCGCAGATTCGATGTTCGCGCCTAGATACCATGGACATTTTACTCGCGGATTCGAACGTTCGAACATTCGAACATTCGATAAATCATCGAAAGTCCGGGAAATATAGAAAGTCCGCGTCCGAGATAGTTCGAGAAGTCCGGGTCCGTTCGAACTCGAACAGTTCGGCTCGAACTCGGGTTCGAGTTCGAGTTCTATGCCATCCCTACTGGCAAAAACATGGAAGCCTTCTTTGTTACCGAATGTATTACTTCTTACATGTACTAAATGCAACTTACTAGAGAAGAATGCATAGGTGTTCTGGTGAGAAAAGCTTTCACATTAGGATTCTTAAAAAAATTTCATATAATAGTCTCCCTTCTCCCCCAGCCCCAACCGCTATAGTTTTAATATCAGAAAGTGCCCCAAATAATACTTACCTTCCCTCTTTCCTCTGCCGCACTGCCAGGCCCTCTGCTTGCGCGAAAATGAAAGCAGAGGGGCGGGACCAGCAGTCGCGTCTGTGATTGGCTGAGCGGCAGAGTTCAGTGCGGCGGGGGAAAGAGGGAAGGTAAGTAATGTATGGGGCACTTTCTGATTTTAAAACTACAGTGGTTGGGGCAGGGGGAACAGGGAGACTATTATATAAAAAGGTTTTTACGCTAGGGGAGGGAATCTAAATCAGGAAGGAGAGGGAGGGGGAGAAGGGCTGCAGTGCGCATGCCAAACTTCTCCCGGAGGGGAGACAGGAGGCAGAGTCCTATATGGACTCTGCAGTACTCCTGGTGGGCATTTTTTTGGACTTTGGGGGGATAGCAGAAGAACCATATGGAGCTGGGATGTAAGGTAAGGATTAAACTACACTACACAATGGGACCAGTAGTGGGGGGGATTATAGTTTTGGGGGTGGACATGCCCTTTAAAAAAAAATACAGCAAGAGATAATGCCACTGATTGGTCCCAACCGTTTTACTCCACCAAAAAAACCCAAGACGGGATCTAACTATGCTCTGATCTGCACTGCATTTATAAACTCAGAGCTAACCCAAGAAAAAGAGAATGTGAGGCACAGGCAATACTGTATGGGAACAGAAAGGTCCCTAACATATCTACTGTACATGGACAATTTATGTATATGTTTATTTGTTTAGCACCACTTGGGGATGCATCTCTGTAAAATATTAGAATACAAAAAGTTGTATGTACAATGGGGACAAAAAAACAGAAATAAATATATGTGGCAATAATACTTTGAATGGTATGCAAAGACTTCTAGTATCATCCTTATGCTTGTTTGTAAAAATAAATATAAGGGTCACAAGTTTCTGCTGTGTCTGATTACCTTCTAAATGAAACTTCTTAAATCAGAAAATAAATCAAGTGGGTTGAATTGATAAAAAACAAGCCATCTTTTAATGATGACAAAAAGCCTCTCCTGTGCTAAGAAAAAACTACATTATAAGTGAAAGGCCTACAAGTGCATAAACATCAACATCGACAACTTTTCATTAACACCCTTTTTAATAGGGACTGCTAAATCCCACTGTAAGTGACTTACTTTAAACAAGAAGACAGAGCTTGATTTAAAACTTATACCCCAAAACAAACACATAAATTAGCCAATGCATATTTCTTTGCTTTTCGGTAAATCAGAGCCAGATAAGGTGATGTCAGACAGTGAAAATGGAAGCTTCATGCTGGCACAGTCTCATAGATCATCCCAATGTGATGGACTGCTCCTGGGTGGTCTTGTACTACCTTGCTACTTTCTCAAATCTTAGGAAGGCTTTGGTTCTTGAAGCATTCCTTCCCCCACACACATGCCTCTCACATCCCTAGTTGCTCTGGTAACCAGGCTCTAAGCATCTAAGTGATCCAGAAAGAATAAAAAGACTTTGTGTGCTCTTAAAAGAACACAGCAATTGCATTCCAGCACACTTCGCAATGCACCATCTAATTATCTATTCCCACACTAACCATAGGGACCATGTATACTATACTACATACATATAACAGTTTGTTAATATATACTGGACAAAGATACAAGTAGAAGAAGTGCCACATGCCACACATGACAGAAATTAGCTTTCTGTCATGTCAATAAATAAGGAGTTTTAACCCTATATTCACCTGTTTTCAGTGTGGTATGTGGCACTTCTTCTACTTGTATCTTTGTCCAGTATATAGTGAATTGGAGCCTCACATCAGCTGTACTGCACCTGGAGCCATTTAAAGGTGATATGGTGAATTTGCATACCTATCCTTTGTTAGTTTGTTAATATATACACATTGTGGTTTCGAGTACAGTGCATACCAACATTAGCATAACACAGGTGCACAGCATACAATTAATTCAAGTACACACACCTTTCATTCTTACATACATGCATTTAATATAGCGCATATACTAACTGTTGATATATACTATTTAATGACTCTACGATGAGCTGAAACGTGTAGAAACAAAAATAAATGTTTTACCTGTTGGATTAAGCCCTGTGTGTGCTCCTGTATGATTATTTTATTAGTGGAGGTGAGGCAGTACCCAGGCAAGGTATTTAGAGTACAGTGTTGTACAATCTATTGCACTATATATATTCATCCACTTTATAAGTTTATAGGAGATTGCATCATTAAGTTTAAGTTTTTAGGATCATACAGTGAGATTGGGGTTATATATTATCAGTTATAGGATAGGGTATATTTATATTTTGTTATTATTGGCATGCGCAGTATATGAGCATAAATAATGGTATTTAAAGTATAGTAGTGAGTTATATTAGCTACAACAAAAAATATATAAAGTTGTAAAAGTACTGAGGTGCTAACCCTATTTAAAATAACACTAGCAAACCCCTAATTCTGTTCATAATCCCCCCCACGCCTTGCGTGCACACACCAGTGCCAGCGCAAGCAAATAGGTCCAGCGTCCATGAGTGAAAACTCTTGTTTAGTATATAAGATAGCCAAAATGGAAGGCCTTAGTCCCACCCCCCTGTATGTAAAAAACTATCAGGGAACGATGCCCCAATGGGTGCACTGCTCCTGTTTTTGAGTTTAAGTCACGGTAACCAATGCTATATCAGTAAGTGTGGCTTAAACTCCGTCCTTGCGGCTGCTACGTGGCTAATGCAGAAGGTAACTGTGCCACAAGCAATGTTATATGCCAAAAGTGGCATTTTTTGCGGCACTTTAAACGCCAGCTAATAGCTGGTTTTAATAGTGCCGGAATAGATATACGGCAGATAGTGCTCCGAACGACTCTCCGTGCATCTATTATGCAATTTTAACCAATTAAAATGTTTAGAAACTTTAAGGTATATTAGGTTGCATCATTACACCCAGTTATGTCCTATTTTAAAACACATGCAATTTTTAGCCAATCATTAAAAACTAGTGCACTAGGCACTCTATGTACTCTATTACATACCTTTGTGCGTGTGATTTAAGTGATGTCAGTTGTGAGCACTGTCAGATCTGCCATGTTTGAATGCCAGAGAGGAGTTTAACATGAATTGAAAAGCCTTTACAGGTGAGATAAATAATTTTAGAACTGTTCTGATTTGCATTTCTCTCCATTAAAATTACAAGTGTCTTTTACCAGTATGTTAGTTTTCACTTCCTCCCTCCCTGTAACTGTTCAATCAATATCTCAGGAGCCAGGGATGAAGATAGCAGAAATTTAGCTTATATGTGATCCACCACAGCAGAACTGACAGGTCCCGACTGCTTCATGGTTCTAAACAACTAGTGCGCGCATGAAAGATAATGCGCTATAGTTGATTAGAACTGGGAAACGGTCGAGAATTTTCAGTGCTGCTGCGGTGGATCGCGCAAAAGGTTCATTTATGTTATCTTCGTTCCTGGCTCCTGAGATATTGCTTGAAGAACGGAAGGAAGTCAAGGCATAGCTGGATTACCATTGCTGCTAAAGTCAATGACCCGGCCCCTGAATATTAATGTAACACTTCTATTGATGAACAAAAGGATCACAGCTTTAGTAAACAAGTTACGCCAGTGGATGAAATACTGCATTCGGCATGAATCAACCACATTCCATCTAGGAGGAGTAGGGTAACTGTGGGCTACCACCTCTTCCCGATGCTTAGCTCCCCAGTTTCCTTACTCTGGTAGTGCTGACTAAAAAGACCCCCTTCAAATAGTATGTTTACTAAATAAATGTTTAATTTATTTATTTTTCATAAAACTTTTTTGTTATAATAGTGTAAAATTTGACATTTCAAATGGCTGCAAAACAACAAAAAAGTCTGTGTGTGTATGTCCTGTCTTGCTCACTTAGCACAACCACGGGGTTTCTTTCTCTGTGCTCCAGATGCCTGCTTGCCCCGCTTCACCTAAGCAATACCACCGGGAATGAATGTAAACCCTTCCAAATGGTTCCTTCCAATGATGACCTGCCATCCCCTTAATGGGTAAGCCTGTCGGGATCCTTTTCTTTTGCATATAATGTACCATACATTCTAGCGTACAGTACATTTATCAGACAGATGCTTACTCCCCGAAATTATATACTATCTCCCTGAAATAATTTTTTTAAAGAATGAGGAAAGCGCAACAATTCCAGAGCTTATTGGAAAAGATTAAGTGACAGAAACACTCATGTCATGGTTATGCGAGTCTGTCACACTTTCTCCAGAAATACGTTCAGGGATCATCAGCATTCTCGCTCTACACATCGTACTAGAGTACTAGACACTGCACTAGAGAGAATCTGGAGAATACATACTGATTTGTTTTTTCTAATTGGAAGTAGATGTACCAGAAATGTTGTTCTTAGATAGCTGGGTTAATTTATTCATTTATTGGTTGGACAGTGGTGGTGTATCTCCTTGAAATTATTTTTTTAGGGTGGGATGTCTATTCAATTCAAACATATATTTCATTCTGACATGCATATCATTCATTACCCATTCATTATATCATTACAAATCCTAGCTCTTACCATATCTATTTAAATTAAGAATGCTCTTTCTGTCATTTTACTTGGATTCATTTCAATGTTGAGAATCGCTGACACTTATCAGTAGAAAATCATCTAATGGAAAAGATCTACAATTAGTGTTGTCTCCTTATCCCTTTAAATCAAACACATATTAAAACTGCATGTTGCAAGGATAATTAACATTTCATTTAGATGAATGCTGCAGATTGCCAGAGCTGGATTATCCATAAAGCAATCCAGGCTTCAGTTTAGGACCGAGAATACTTCTAGGATCAGCTACAGATGCAGACACAAAATTAAGGCTCATACAATACAATACCCATTTAGCAAAGAGGGGGACCTCAAATAATTGCTCTGCTTAGGGCACCATTTGATGTTAATCAATCACTGCAAATGACACTGTCTTGTTTGAACTCAAATCTAAATCAAACATTTACTGACTAGAGATCGAATTTCAGATCCAATTTGAGCCTGTTTTTTGATGGAATGTTGGGAACTCTCAGATATTGTAGAACTCTGCATTTTTGGCAATTTTTCAAAAATTTGGGAAAAATAAAGTAAGCATAAAGTTGCAAATTTATGAATTGATCTCAAGCGCTCCTAAAATGGATTGCAGCGCAGTGCTTGCAATGTGTCCATTCACATTAACATGCACTGTGCTGATATTTTCACATTATAACGGATCACAAGCGTGATCATTAGCATGTGAGAAAACCTGCTGGTGTGGCCTAACCCTTAAGCTGGCCTTAGGCGCTATGATCACTGTCCTACTATCAGTGGCTTGTGCATGGACGACTGGCGAAAAATTACTAAAAATCAATAATCAACTTGTAACAGTCATGCACTTTGTAACACTTTCTGACACTGTCAGTCACGCACAGTCATGCAAACACTCTAGGTCACGCAGACACGCTTAGTCACACAGACACGCTCATTCAAGCACTTACGATCATGCTTGAGATCTATTAGTGAATAAAGTCGCAGAGAAGTGCATGTCAATGTGAGTGGCCAGTGCTGCGATCCATTTTCTGAATGCATTTTTTTGCAGTGCAATCAGACAGTAACGAGTATGAAATGTGTCACTTCATTGGCCTAAGCTTTAACTGCCCCCTTGATACACTGATAACTGGCCCCCTTTATGCAGCAGTCACTGGCACCCTCAAGTGTCTGTCCACCAACCTGACTGACTGTTCTTAACCCTCACACACACCTCATCCTGCAGCTCCGGCTCTAACCCCGCCTTCATTTCACCACCGTCCAACTACCACAATGTCACTGTGACATCATTGCCCTTTCCCCTCCTGCTCTGGGGCGCCCAGAATATGGCAACCCTGTCTATAACAGACACTTCAGTTTATAAAGGGGTAGTATAATGTTTTGCTCAGCTCTTGATAATTCACTATCAGGGAGATTCAATAAAAGTTCTTATTGTTAAAAATGGTGCTAATTTTGCCCCAACCAATCAGATGTTATTTTTGAACTTTTATTGAATAAACCCCGGACGTCTCTCAGCAATCAGTGACAGCATACAGATTTAAATACACATTAAATTATATCAGCATAAACTGGTTTATCAATAACCCAAAAGAAAGGTGAATTACTGGAGATTAGTTTTAGCAATGCTAAAGAATATAACTAAATTCAATCTGCTGGGACTGTACATAAACAGTTTACAGTTTATTGCACTGTATACAATATAATGAGTTGTGTAAACGAGCCCTGAAAAAGGCTCTAATTGGAAACTTGTACAGAGAAACGCATAGAAATTGCATTCAATGAAAACTGGATTATTGACAACCAATTAGATGTTGCTCAGATCTGTTTTTTAGTCCAACAAAATCTGACTACAGAGTTATTTGTGTAAACGAGGCCATAGCAATCTAAATGATTGGGGACAGGTTTCTCATTTTAACAATTCAATGTTAGAAATCAATAGGTACGAAAGCTCTGCCGCAGGCAAGCAATATCCAACACATTGCAAACAAAAACATGGACTATACACATACTGAATTGGTTTGTATTTTAGGCCAATCTGAACTACATCTCTGTAACCTGTAGCCTCTGATAGCGTTCATCACAAAAGATTTGGCTATTTACCTAGACATTTCACACAATTACCAGCAGATCCCTACACTGGGATTCCAGTTCTAATGTGCCAAGGTACACCAACCATCCACAATTTATATAGATGTATTCCTAACCTATGTACAGTATAAAACTTTGTCATTTTCATCTATCTGTTTATTTGGTTGCGCTTATCCCCATGTTTGTATGCTCTGTATTTTATAATGAACTGGGATGCGTACCCAAGTAGCACTTTATAAATAAAATTATACATACAATACATACACTTAAAGGACAACTCCACCCTCATCTTTTAGAAAGAATGACCAATATGTTGATATATCCTACTTTGTCCTTTGAATTCATTACTGTATATGCCTGCTATACTTCGGGATGCCTCATGGAAACTGAGCAATTTTGTGACCTGTACTGAGCATGCTCAGAAGAGGCAGTTAGGGGATTAACATTCAGTCATTGGCTGTGATGTCAACTGTCAAATCCATAACTGACAGACCCAGGAAGCAGAAATAGGAGAAACAAGGCATTGTGCAGGATTTCAGGTTAGATTATTATATATTTCATATTTCAAACTATTACAGTTTAGGGTTTTGGGGGGTGATTTACCTGTATATAAGTTTTCATTTGAATGGCTGGACTTGCCCTTTAAACACACCCTACCTCTTCCTCATGCCAATAGCCTTGATTCAGTAAATGCACACAAACAGACAACATTAGCTCACAGATTCTTTACAGAAGGTCACACTTCAATGTAAACAAATTCTGCTCCAGGGCTAGTTTGCTAATTGTTTTGATTCAAAACAAAAGGAAATATAAGCAATTCAGTCCACTGGTTATATATAACAGCATGACTGTCAAAACCTAGAATCGCTGATGAGAAGCAGCCTGTTGCCATGGTCTACAGGGTGGCAGAAAAGCCTGTGGATGTCAAGGATGGTGTGTCACTGTGTATATTTTTTTGAAGCCGTAGAAGCAAGGGAAGTGCTCAGATGTAGAAAAAAATGTAACAAATGGAATTCTAGTAATTGACCTTAAACAACGACAGATTTTGGCAAAGTTTTTGACATAACTTGCCCTACTAAATAATGATAGATTTCCTTTGTCTTTCTAATACACCAATAACAATGGATCTGAGTAGAGAATCTAAGAAGAGAAAAGAGCTAGTGAATTCACAGGCTGTCAGCGGAGTTTAGCTTCCCTGGGGAAATCGCTGGAAGTGATTGATACAGACATTTGGATGCTGTTTGACCTCCTGTTCACCTGCTGTTAACACCTCTGGTATCAAGAGTCAAGGCAAGCAACATCAGACACCAAGATGGCATACGGAGATCTAAATCCTTCCTTTAAAAAAATATATAAATGCAGTGAGAAAGCTTTCAGTATGACAATATCCATATTTGTCAAACACAGGAGACTGATGCCCATTGTGTATGATACCTCTTAGCTTTAGGAAGTTCACATTGTTGTTTACAATATTTAGGTCAGCTAAGATGTGATCTACACTACCAATTTTTCTCTGAATTTCTATTCATATTATTTATTGCTATATTGCTAAGTCAATTTGTTTGATTCGGGGAAAGCTCTCTCCCATTGGATTCTATTATTTCAAAATCCAGTATTACTTTCTTTTATTGGTATGCTTATACTTTTAATACTGTTTAAGTATTGCATGGTCTTTATTTTTACAGTAGAGTTAGTAGAGTGGTCTCTTTTTTTATATAGACTTGGCTATAATGAGGTGAAAGTTGTGGACCTCCAAATGCATGCTTGCTGCAGTTCCAATTTTAGGGGCAAGCCAAGTAGCTTAAACAACAGCAGAAAGAGGCATTCCTCCTGGCTTATCTCTGCTTATCTCTGGACCACAAAGATTATGCAATAATGGCTAGATTTGGTAATGACTTTGAGATTGCACCTTTTAAAGAATTAAAGGAGAACTAAAGTCTCCAGACAACATTGTCCCAATAGACAGAGCATATTTAAAAACACAGAACAAGCTGTGTCTCACCTCTCCCTTTGCTGTGGCTGATGAGTGATTTGTGATATTAACCTGTGGGTACTAGGGGTCAGCTCCCATAATCCTGTAAACCCAGCTAAATGTATGCAGTACTCTTCACATGCTCTGTAGTGCTCAAGTGATCAAAACAAGGAAGTTGCAGTCTTGCTTCCTAGAAACTTACAATCACATAACAGCACAGGGATCCTCCCTCTCTCTGACACAAAAGAGGGATTTCATTTTTTCTACCCAAACAAATTCAATGCTTCTGCCCTAACAGTGATATAATCATTTGCGTTTCATACAAAAAAGAAACATAATATTTGCAGTGTATTTCTTAGCTAGCATGGATGTAAGAAACAGCATATTAACATTTCAGTAAAAATTAAAAGATGTGGCAATTGAACCTGCAACATCATGTAATCTGTCTTGCTAAAAGTAAAGCTTTTACCCCTTTCCCAAACAGAAATATGAAATGATATGATAGTACATGTACAATGTATCTTTTGCTAGTAACATAATGTAGGGGGGGGTTGGGGATTTGAATCTGTGGACTTTTGTACTGTGTGTTTCTAAAACATGTTCTTAAAACCAGTTGAGCCACCACTGCAGATACAAATATGCAGGTACATTTAGAAGTTTTACCTTTTTCTAGGAACAGAATAATAATTTAAAAAACTTAGAAAAATTAGCTGACTATTTTGTATTGCCCAAGGTAGGCTGTATGTAATTCATATTGACTGGTAATTAAATTGCAGGGTAACAAGCAGCTTTCAAAGTCATATTAGAAGCTTCAATATTGGTGTAGAGACATCTATATAGAAAATACTGCATAGAGACAGTGAATACTGGGGTCAGGGGGCGTGGCTTTTTGAAGACTACATACGCCATGGGCTGTACTGGCAACAACATGAAAGCCTTCTTTGTTACACAATCTATTACTTACATGTACTAAATGCAACTTACTATTGAAAAATCTATGCTTAGGTGTTCTCTGGAGAAAAGCTTTAACATTAGGATTAAAAAAATACATTTAGAAATATACAGCTTATTTATAATCATTATTTACTTATCATTAATTAAATTTTCAGTAAAGATGTATTTATTCTTCACAAAAAGACATACCTAATGCTAAATTGTTATTTGCAGCCTCTAGAGACCGTAACAATAAAAATGGGGAACAAATCAGTAATGTATGACAGATAAGAAATATGAATAGGAGCAGAAAAACCAAGTCCAAGTAAAAGGAAAAACCCTTTGGGAAAGAAAATGTAAATATGTAAATGTGTTTGGTTTTACATTGAATTTCTTTATTGTTTCCTTTTAATTTGTATTTAGTTGAGACAGAATGAACATATTATGTTTGGATTGGCTTAGGAGGCCGGCACTGTAATGCTACTATAACTCAGCTTGAAAGTCAAATGGGAACTTTTGCCAGAACTACGAGAAAACAAATGTACAGTTTGTTTTAAAAAAATGCAGCAAACTTTTCATCTGGGCAACATTTACCCTCCATTTGGATGTACATTTGAATAGTGGGAGTTAATAGGCCAAAGGAATAAAAATGCAACTGACACAGCGTCAGCATGAAATGAGCAGTGAATTGTGGAGAAGAAAATCAACCATATGGACTCAGCTGGATAACTGCCCCATTAGTGTTTAATTACAGAGCCAGGGATGTATACATGATAATACAATAGGAGGCAAAGGGAGGCCCTGTGGGAGCCCAGCTGCAACCCAGGTCAAAAATACTGTAAGTGTTGAAGAACGCAGGAATTAGTGTCTATCAACTAAGAAGAAGGGAATGTATATCATGTCTACACAGCTATGCAAATAAAATGTTACATACAAGACAAAGAGTTCTACTGTCCTAAAGGGGCAGACTATATAAGACTGACAGAGGGTTTTGTGCAGAATTCTAATAACAAATTATTTTTCAGAAAAGCTATTAAGTACATACAACACAATACCAGGCCATTAATTCAGTGATAGCTCACATTTTTATACAGCCAACTCACAGTAGTTAACGCTTCCCCCTCTAAACCAACTACTTTCTTCTTATTAAAGCAAACACCATACCTTAAAAAAGTGAACGTTAAATGACATGTCCACCCAATTTCCTGTAGGTAGAGGACCACCTGACATGTAAAAACACTATACTTATCGTTTACATACTAACTTGTAGGCTGAGATATTCTTCAGGTTCCTTACCATCCCCCTCTCATCTCCTCCTCTGTGCGTTCACAGAATTCTGGTTTTACTCTGTTGTCAGAGCCGTGACAGGTGACTTCATGGCCAATGACTGCAGAGTATGGAGACTGGTTTTCCGATTACTGTGAATGCTAATCGCAGATTCACTAAAGCTCTGAGCCTTCACAGCGCACAGAAGAGGGAGGGAACAAGAAGGATATCTCAGTATGGGAAGGGTGAGTATGGCATTTTTACATGTTAGGGAGTGGACATGCCCTTTAATACAATATTGAATAACAGCATTACACTGTCCATAATCTGTTAATGCATTCTGAACTTAATTTAAAGTAGCTAATAGTTATTTGCCGCACACTGGCCTAAAATTGTGCTATGAGCAGCTCACTAGTAAATCTGCTAAAACCAGACCAGGCCCCTAAATTTTATTAGCCAGAAGTAATATTTTACATTTAGATGAAACCCCAACCTTGCTATATTTAAAGGGAAACGGTGGTCCAAAAATGACTTTAGGTAAATTGACAGGAATTGCTCTCCTGAGAATTTTTGCAATTTATTGTCATTGTTTATTTTGCATAGTTTTGAAGATATTTACGTTTTTGTGTGTGATATGGCAGCAGCATCACCAGGTCCCCTGCACTTCCTGCTTTATGCTCTGATTGTCAGTCAATCTGCCCTGTGTCTCCTCCTCCCCTTTGCAGCCCCCCTGGTCCCTCCCACTCATGGACCCCATGGTCCCTCCAGTTGCAGGCCCCCCTTGGCCCATTCTCTTACAGCCCCATGTGGACCCGCCCACTTGTGAATGCCTAAGCCCCGCCAACCCATGGGTGCCTAAGCCCCACCCACCCGTGGGTGCCTAAGACCCACCCACCCATGGGTGCCTAAGCCCCACCCACTCACGGGTGCCATAGGCCACTCAGACCCCCCTACAGAAAACTCTGTGGAGTTTCACATAGTGGGGGAGAAGGGCTGTAGATTCCCTTACCTTCATTGTCAGGACTTCACACAGCAGAGAGGAAGAGGGACTTCTTGTCACACACTGAGGGAGTCTGAGGCTGTGCTTGCCAGCGGCATTGTGCAGGAGAAGCCTTAGGAATGTCACATGTCAGCCTCCCACCCATAACTTTCTGGTCAGTAATTTCTTTATATCTTGGGCCGTGGAGCACGTAGAGAGATGGTTGATGGCTCATTTTAAAGGTAGGAAACTGGCCTTTCATTTAAACTCAACTTGTTTGGAGACCACAGTTTCCCTTTAATGTATAACAAATCTAATATCTGATCAATTAGGCATTGCTCGATAACCTGAATTACGATTAATGCAATTAATAGATGGTGTTAATCAAGTACCAGAATGGTAACTAAATTAGGAATTAGGACTATCTGAAATAAAAGTTCTCCATTATAGCCCTAGCAGGCTATCCAATAATAGCCAATCTAGAACTTTTAAGCCATAACATACTATTCTTTAAAGCCCAGGATTGTAATAGGCCATATTCTTCATTAACGAGAGAACTAATAGATAAAAACTTGTAATCCACTAATCTTCCAAAGTTATCAGAAATAACTGAAAAGTTAAAAGCATTTTGTTTAGTAAAAGATAAAACTTCTAATATCATATATGAAAGGGAGGGCAGATATGAAGGGGAGGGCAGACTGAGGTTTGTCAGATAATGTACCAGTAGCTGTAGGTTACTGCAGGAATATAGTGCTCCTTTATGGCTTTCAATTAAATGTTTAAAATTTCATTTCTTTTAATAGGAATGACCCTCAGATCCATGCTTCACCTCACTTATATCCTAATTTACAGTATAATTGTTTACTATATAATGTGCTTCTGATGTTAGTCAAGGTAAACTGTACTTTAAATTGCCTCCAATGCATGTAAAACCATGCAAATATATTATTTCCTCTAATATATTCACTTTTTATTGCGCACAAATTGATAACCCAAATGTTCTCTCTTTTTTCATTCTTGTATTGTAAAGTTACAATAAAAATAATGACAATAAAAAAATTCAAAGGATAGCAGTTTAATATAGATGCAGGGAGAGAATTATTTTATATATTGATTCATATATCTGTTGCTTGTAGCTGTATAAAAATGTATCATTGATTTCTAAAGCTCATAAGGCATTTCCACTTTACTGGATTCCCAGGGTATGGACCACTGCAGAGTGACACCTACAATATAGTCCCTTCACCCAATATGGTAAACACACCCGATCTGTCACATTCGGCATTGTCACTAAAAATGAAAACTTGTCTCGACAAATAACAATGAAACCTAATTTTGCTATACAAACAGCTCTTAAAAAGCACTCGTGCAGAAACCAAAACCAGAAATGTATCCCAATATTATGTATTAAAAATATAATGGAGAAAGGACATATGGAAATATGATTTATTTTTTACTGATGAGTTCTGCCTTTTAAAAACAAATCTCCTCTTGTTGGTGCCATATATTTAAAGATTCGTTGCCTAGTGCTCCTTACTAAAATATGCAAAAATGCCTTTGCACAGATGAAAGAAAAAAATATCTCCTGATTGATTTTCAAGTTCTGATAGTATCCCTTCTGTTAATGTACCACCCACTCGCTGGGCTTTTAAACAAGCTTTTACCTAAAAAGACACACACACATGGTGCTTTTGGTCAGTAACATAATTTGTCATATGATTGGTATCACAGGAACAATGTTTTAGGGATATAACAGCTACAGTAACATAGTAATGGAGGTTAAAGTGCATGTCCACCCCAAAACTATAATTTAACCCACTACTGGCCCCACTGTGTAGTGTATAAAAATCCTTACATCCCTGCTCCAAGTGGTTCTCCTGTAATGTCACTCCAAAGTTAAAAAAACTGGCCACCAGGAGCCTGGCAGAGTCCATATAGGACTCTGCCTCCTGTCTCTCCTCCCGGAGAATTATGCCATGCGCATTGCAGACCCCCCCACCCTCCCTCCCTCTCCCTTCTGTTTCTCTCTCCCTCCCCCTAGCTCAAAACCCTTTTTCTGTAGTGTAGGGCTCCCTCCCCAACCCCAACCGCCATCGTTATTTGAATCAAAACTCCCCTGTTCATTACTTACATTGCCTCTTTCACCCGATGTTTAGCAAAGCTGGCAGCTGAGTCCGTGATTGGCTGCCTCTCAACCAATCACGGACGCGGCTGCCGGTCCGGCCCCCTGCTTGCAGTTTCATACAAGCAGAGGGCCGGGACTCAACGTTGGAGGAGAGAGGCAAAGTAAGTAATGATCGGGGGAGTTTTGATTCAAATAATGGGGTGGACATGCCCTTTATATAAAGAAATACTGTACATTGATCAAGTCCAACCTTTTTAGCCTACTCATTAACCTTACCTAACAGTTGATCTAGAGGAATAAAAAAAAAACAAAAAAACAACCTACTGAAAAGGGGGAAAAAAATCCTTCCTGACTCCAAATGGAAATCGGTTAAGATCCCTGCATCAAACAGAACTATATGTCTTCCAGTGGACGTTGTGATGGCAGTTTTATTGGACAGTTTCAAAATAGATGAGTTTCTGCAAATAAGAAATGTTTCAAGTTACTGGTATTGATATATAAAGTAGAGTTGATCCAGGGATATTTCCGATTGCCACTTGGAGTCCTTTGGGGCTTAAGGGGTCCCGCAGCTCAAACTGGACCCCCCTTCCCCAGCACTTTGAGGCCCTTGCAACCTCCTGTCCATCTCGCATACCCAAAGTTCACGAATTGAAATAGCCAAAGTTAACGCGAGAATATAGAAAAACACATACCAGAATCCAGATTAAGAGCGCTCACCAGTGGTATCCGTGTTGATTCCACACTATGCTGTGTCCTGTCGTGCAGGTCACCTCTCCCAAAACGAGACCTCAGCAGGGTCTCACGATACTTAGTACGAAGTGTGAACATCAGGGAGCGGACCACTCCAGTTGTTTGGTTGCACCTTTGTGATGCTTTTACAGCTTTGATTGATGTTTACATTTGGTTGAAATAAAAGTTTTACGATGACACCTACCAAGTCTGAGTCCTAATTCCGGAGCGGTCCGCTCCCTGATGTTCGCACTTCGTAACGTGAGAATATAGTTTCCGATGCTTTATAAATATAAGCGAGTGGTAACTGATGCGATGTCCGCAATTTGGTGGAAAGATTATCACGGTGTTATTAACGTTCTGCCGCCAGGTTTCACCATTTTATAAATTGCAAATTGCGGTAATTACAATTTTGGGGAAACCCAGTGGCAGAAATTTAACTGTCTTTTATAAATATGCCCCTAGGTCTGTTTGCAGCAATTGCAAATCATTTGAAGTTTCCAAAGCTCTGCATAGTTTAGTGTCATCAGCAAACACAGAGACCTTACTGTCAATGCCCCCTTCTAATTAATTTATAAACAGATTATGGCCCCAGTCTGGGATACATGTATAAGGATTCCACACATGCCGTAGGGAGTCCAAGAAGATATTTAGGTTTTTAAAGGTCAGCGTGTCCAACGCGTTTTGGGAAGAAAATCCCTTAATCATAGATTAACCATCCCTTAATTGTCTATGATTAAGGAATTTTCTTCCCGACATGCATCAGACACGCTGGCCTTAAAACCTGCACCATGTCCTTTTAATACTTGAATAAAGGTTATATTTTTTAAAATATCTACAAGGAATCCAGTGAATCCAGTGGAATCCAGTTTTGTTCCGTTTTGAATTCCTGGATCTCGGGAAAATCCCGAAGATCCGAAAACGGAATTAATTTTTGATTATTATCGAATGTCCGAGGCTATTTTCGAAAATAGCCTTGAACGTTCGATAACTCTCGAAAATACGACTGGAGACTACTTTTGAGTTTTCAATCATATTTTTGAGGATTATCAAATGTTTGATAATAACCGAAAATGCGCTCCGAAGTCCTGAAATCTGGACGATCCGTCTGGATTCGCACGAATCATTCGGATTTCGGAACCGATGAGTTCCGTGTCTGATTAAAGGGTAACCGTGGTCTCAAATTCTTCCAAACTAGTAAGAATTATATATAAAGCCTTCTATCATACCTTCAAAATAAAACCTAAATCACATCTCTAGATAAAATTTGTGAGAAGTTATTGCTGGAAAGGTTCAGTAATATTACTTGCTGCTTGAACACTTCCTGTTTTCAGCCATGTGACTGTGATGTGATTGTCAGCTCATTTAAAAAAAAATACTGCAGGCTTATATTTAACCCTCACTTGTTTTGAGACCACAGTTGCCCTTTAAATAGGAGACAACTTGCAGGGTTATCCAATAAAAGTTATTATCGTTTAAAATGGTGCTAATTTTGCCCCAACCAATCAGATGTTAGCTTTCAAATGTTAAATAAGATCTGATTGGTTGGGGAAAAATTAGCACCATTTTAAACAATAAGAACTTTTATTGAATCTCCCCGTATGTATATAATAATAGTAATATAGATGGAACAATGCGTCACCTAATGTCTATCTGGGTAAAGTTCTAACTTATACATAGTGTCTCTCATAAGGTCATGTAGAAACATGTAAACGCATTTAAAAAAACAATTTTTTTCTTTTTATTCTGGTTTTTAAATGTGTTTACATGTTTAACAAGTGTGTTTACAAGTCCAAAATATGAGCCTGTAACAAAGTTCAATTATCCATCACCAAACGAAAGTGAACCTAAAAAGATAAGGAATAATGATCAAAATAAAAATAGACAAAGCTCTCTTATGATACAAGGATGTATTTCATTAGGTCCTGAAGCTTTATTGATGTTAACATTGTATAAATGTTTCCATACCCCTATACAGTATATCGGGTAATATACCTAGAGCAGCAAAACCCTGTCTAAACCCCACCTTAACCTATTTGTGTCCATATACCAGGGATGAGTGTGGCAACCTGCTTCTCTCTTTATTTAGTATGATCTATTCCTCATGTGAGCTTACAGAGCTTATATTCCTTTCTATCTGGACTGCCTTCAAGGGGCGGAGAATACATTTACACAGGGAGCAAAGCATATAATAGGGCTTTGGCCGCACACTGCCCTTAATTAAATGCAAATATAGGGATATGCTGCTCAAACCTTTGTTAAAAAATACTGTAATGGAGGACCGGCAATTTATACATTACACAAAAGACTCCAGCACTTAACTACACATATAATTACAGTCAGAGATTTGCCGAAATTCAGGAGACACTGTATTCTTTGGAAAGACATACTGGTTTCACAGTGTCCTCTAGGGTAATTAAAAGTAACTATATGAAATTGATAAATTACAATTAATTGTCTTTAAACAATATCTCTAGTGTTTCCTGCCATAATTCATTGTAAAACACTGTTTAAGCAGTTGTTTGCTCTTCAAATCCCAAGGAGGCGATCATTTATTCAAAAGATTTCCTAAAAGGTGCTTACAGGTTTGCTATTTGATTAAAATGATGGATAACAAACACAGAAACATAGCTAGTGGTTTTACCACTTCTTAGCTAATCAGTTTCCAAAATTACCCTCATGTACAACTATCACATATGCATTGTAGCTACAAATATCCCTAGTGCCTTATGTAGACTGGTACCTATGGCTGCATATCTAGACCCCAAGGGTTTCAAATATCTATTAAGTAGAATATAAGGAGTTGGAGCCTCTCAAGAAAAAAACGCAACTACTCTGGAATGGCCAAAAACACAAGTGCATTTATTGTGCTAACACAACATCTTTCGGACGTCTAGGTCCTTTCTCAAGTGTTAACAATATGCTTAAAATATCTATCATGCAAGGGTGACATCCATTAGGTTTAGAGACAATAATAAAGGGCTCTGTCCCCACCATGTTATCTGGGTTAATAATAATATCAGACCGTTAAAACAGGCATTCTCTCTATGTCAGATGACACATACAGTAGCACAATCAATTTTGAGGGCAAACACATTTCACCATTCCACACCATCAGAAATACCACAAGGCACAGTGCCGTGCAAATGACAGACCTACAATATGCATTATGTCAGAGTCAGTACATAAGACATATTTCATTGCTTTTCCCATGGCAATGTAGGTTGAGATTAATTTCAAGAAACCTTATTTTTCTATATAGAAGCCTTAAGCCACTGGAGATTTCTCCTGAAGTTTATAGTTCAATCTTCTTGCTTTTGTTCAAGGGTAATATAATTAAGCTGGTCTTAATGTCCAAAGTTCACCGCTAGCCGAATCATTTATTTTGCATTAACCTTTTTGCCTGTAATTTGCTTATTCTGTATGGATGATGCTGTTGTTTAATCCATTGACATTGTATGTATTGCATTGTACCAAATATTAAAGGGGAAGTTCAGTGCAAATACATATGCTTTTCAGAAAAAAAGACCAGTATTTTTTGATCCCAATGACCTTAATCTGCCAATTCAGCATTTTGTCTGTATATAAATAAATGTAACCGAAATTCTGACTTCCTGTATGCAGGACCCCTAATAGAGACTTATGGTCTTACCCCTGACCCAGTGCCTGGGTTGATTCAGTTGCTCAGTAGAGATCTGAGCATCTTTGACCCATCCAACTAATCAGTAGAAATCACTATTAGGAACATTCCAAGGATGTGGTGCATCCTGGGAAGAAGAAGGACCTGATATGTCAGCTTACTAATGTCAACAGCAGGGAACAGCAAAGGTTATAAAATCAACTAATTTTTCAAAATCTGGGATAATATGTAGAATAACTAAGAAGGCATTACACAAACTAACAATTTCACAAATATTGATAATTTCCACTGAACTGTCCCTTTAAGGCTGCACCAGTTTTTCTGCATTTGTATACCTTCTTATTTGGGCTATTGTGCATGGTACCAAATATTAAGGCTGCACCAGTTTTGGCTATTATAGGAGGGTGGGGCTATAGGAAGGCAGCACACATAGTCAGATATGCACATACCCTTTACATATGATGGATAAAACCAAATGATTCCAACACATCATGCTGGCCATAGACTCAAGGGAAACTACCTTCCTGACAATTTTATCTCTTAACACAATCAGGGAGATTCAATAAAAGTTTTTATTGTTAAAAATGCCCCAACCAATCAGATGTTAGCTTTCAAATGTTAAATAACATCTTATTGGTTGGGGCAAAATTTGCACCATTTTTAAAGATAAGAACTTTTATTGAATAACCCTGAATGTTCCCCATCCTGGCTCTTTCATTTGAAAAAATGATTGGGTCAGCTGTCTGTCTATATGCTGCTCAAGCATCATAGGAACGTTGGGAGGTAAACATCCTAGCAAGCATAAGACTGGATGTGTAATCATCTGCACATATAATTACAATTAACCCTACTATATTCATACAGTTAAAGGACAATAATACTCGTTCAGTAACTGACTTATTTCTGGCTCCTCCCACAATCATAGCTAATGAGATTTTTCCCATTTCTTACACTGAAGAACATATACTAATGAAGAAGGGGGAGGAGCATTAAAATTGCCAGTTACTGCTTGAAATCAGTTACTGTACATTATTGCACAAGAATAACTCTCCTTTAAACCACATCAGTGTGTACAGGGATACATTGTATCTACATGTATAACTGTGATTATACCAATATCCTTAAAGGGCAAGTCCAGCCCTAAAATGAAAACTTACATACAGGTAAATTACCCCCCAAAACCCTAAACGGTAATAGTTTGAAATCTGAAATATATAAGTCTAATGTAAAATCCTGCAAAATGTCTTGTTACCCCTGTTTCTGCTTTCTGGTTCTTCCAGTTAGCAACTGTCAGTTATGGATTTGACATCACAGCCAATGACTGAATGTTAATCACCTATTTGCCTCTTCTGAGCATGCCCAGGTGCAGTACAGACTCAGTACAAGTTTCTAAATTGCTCAGTTTCCATGAGACATCCAGAAGCATATCAGGCATACAGTAATGAATTCAGAGGACAAAGTATGATATATCAACATATTTTAAAGAGGCCATTCTTTTTAAAGATGTTCTTACAAGGGTGGCAGATCAAAGTTTAACTGATATTTAGTGGATTGCTGTTATAACATTTAATTTACCATTTAAATCTTCCACTAAGTCAGGTATTACTCAATAGGATATGTAATGCATTCTGCTTCACAAGCACTTCATTTCTTAAATGTGATCCACACTGGCTGAGAAGATGGGGGATTATGCAAGAGGACTGTAAGATATGACAGCTGATTGTTAAAAATGTGATTTTGCCAATCAGTGTAGAATTGTGCAACAATAGTGTGAAATGTGCTCCCACCTGTCCTGAATCCATTTCCAACAACACAAGGCTGGCGGTTGTAAAATATGGAAAATGAGCTGATGATAATCAAGCATTATTACAAAAAGTACAATAATGCCTACAGTACATACATTGCTAGATATGCAGTCTTTTTCCAATATAAATGTGGTGTTCTCCGTAAATGTATTTTTCAATGCTAGAAGGTAAAAGTCAAAGGTTAGCTCATAACAGTTCATGCACATATTTGGATCAAACTTGCTAAGCAGGCAAAAATCTGAAGTCAGTATTGCACATGTAATACATTTTACCAATAAACATGCCAATACAATTTGTATTATATACTTGTATTACAGTATTGTATATCAGGAAGAGGTGACTATTGGTCAACTTAGACTGTCACATCCTTACTCCTAAGGGCTCGTTCACACTAGGGAATGTTTTGGTGCAATGCTGAAATGCTTTGCTCGTAGGAGTGAATACCAGCATTAACTGACCCCAGTGTGAACCCAGCAATGTACTTTGCACATGGTATGGTTTTCAGAATTATTACGGCTTTGGCTCCAGCTTTTTTAATTGATAAGTCAGTGCCATGATTAGATAGTAAATATAATCCTCTTTGACATTTAATGTCTCAAAATTCTAGACTTGGTATTAAATGTCAGTCCTAATTAGCAAAGTCTCCAATATTGTCCAGGAATAGATCCACCCCACAAAACACCACTGGTGCTGGCAGGCCAGTCCAAATTACTTTCAGGGGTGAAACTTGTTATTTAACGACATTAACACCTGTCTGACTGTCTGCAACAACTACCCAAAATCGTAATATAATAGCAATATCATTTTTCCTCTTGATCATAATAGTAATAATCCTGCTTCATTTAACCTAATTATTAAAAATACACACCATACTTCTTCCTAGATGTACTGGACCACTTTAAGCCATTATAAAAGAATGCAAAAAATATTGGTATATCCCTTATATCTGTTGTATTCAATTAGATCAACTGGACTTGAAATGTAGTTCTTGAAGACGTTTCGCTAGTCGATATACCATGACCTGGATGAATGAGAACCTTCACAAGCATGTTATATCCCTTATAAATTAAAAAAACGTGTATCACCATACTTATATTTGACACAGTTCTGAAATTCATATCTCTATTCTACACAATTCACACTGATCATGTCACAGCAGCTATCTTAGAACATGAGAATCATTACACACAAATATACTGATAATATTGGGAGCCCCCCACAATGATAAATCCTTGCATTTGTCATTAAGGGATAATAAATGCTTACATCTTGCTTTACACAAAAACAGCAGCTCGCACCTATATTAACACAATATCCAGAAGGCTGTTCCATGTAAGTATTGTCTGTTCGCACGTACAAGTATAGTCACACATTTGGAATTGTTAACACCTACATTCACACAATGTTTACAGTTAACTTCACACACATGCTGACTGCTCACACTACTTGCCACAAGCCGGGTTTAACATAGAGCCAAAAGAGCTGAATGAAACATGAGAAAAAGGATTTGTAGGGACAGACAATCCGTCTCAAACTTTTGCTTTTGTCACTCCTTGCCGTTTGTTCTGTTGGTTTGACCTGCAAATGTTGTGATGTATTGTACATTAATTTCTTTAAATTGTTCCAGTGGACATGACTTTTATTGGTTTCCTGCAGTAAATTAATAAACCCCATTTGCATGGTTATCTCTTGGGCTGATACAAAACCAACCAAATGATGTTTCAAAATGCATACAGTATCTTAATGGCTTTATCTGTCATACAGTATCAATACTTACAGAAAATAAAGTGGCCATACACATGTTATTCCTATCACATTGCGCCACAGAGCACATTGGTACCTTTTTTCAGCACACATGCATTGGGCACCGCACACAAGGACCTTTCCAATCAGCCATATGCCAATGGCCATCCTTATTAATCCCCTTGCAAGATAGCAGGTTTTTGTTTAATAAAAACTAAGGCTGGGTACACACGAGGGGACTATTTGTCCTGACTGAGCGTTCGCTACGAGCGAGTGCTTGGCCAGGAGAAATGTCTGTTGCAGCAGTAGTGGCCACAGCAAACAGTTCGTGTGACCGATCGGGCGGTCCCATAGTGAACCGCATGATCGCCCGTGACTTACCAACACATCCGATCGTCCAGTCGTCTGATCTGGATGAATGGGCAGCAGACATCCGCAGCGGCGGCGGCCAAAAGCGGCACAGGTTTTTCGGAAGTATCGGTCGATTGGCCCAAAAAATCTGCCCGTGTGTACCCAGCCTAAAGGTGGCCATACATATATACAATTTAACTAACCCGACCGAGCGCTCCCGCGACATTTGACCGATCCTGCCAGAACCGCCTCTCCCGTTCTTCTATGCGACCGGCATGCGATCGCAAAATGAATGGGATTTGCGACCTAATGCACTTAATATGGTGATGTCACCAATGCTCATTGCGTTAAGCCCTGTGATCGAACGTTTTGTCACGATTATCACCAATTTATAAATTGCTTTAAGTCCAGATTTGGCACAAATGCTAGCGATAACAATGCAGAAATATTAACAAACCTTAATAAATATGCCCCTTAGTCAGACAGAAATTGTATAGATCCACAATTTTGATGAATGCAGATATATTTTTCTACATATTTATCAATGTTCTGTATAAAGTCTGTGTTTGGTGTATTGATGTCTGAGAGATAAATGAAAATAAGTAATGTTTTAACGTAAGGGTTCCCACCCTGGTGTGAATTATGAGTGCATTTTGTTCAATAGAGATGTATTTATAGATCTATCATTTATATTTGTATAGATTAGGTTTTTTGATGATTTGATGACTGACAAAGAAAAATAATGATACTGTATAATGTATATAATCATAATTTTATGTAGAGGTCCCCGAGACATGAAAATTGTTTCAAGGGGTCCCCACAGATAAAAAGGTTGAGAAACACTGGTTTAGGCTCTGGCTGAGCTATTTCAGAACTTTGATCCCTCTTTGCCAAAACTATTATTTTGTTGATTTTGATGTAAGCTTTGGGTCATTGTCATGTTGAAAGTTCCGGTTCATCTTCAGCTTCCTAGCAGATGCTTGAAGGTTTTGAGATAAAATAGTTTGATACTTGATGATATTCATGAATATATACACCTTGACTAAAGCAGCCCTATATCTTTGTGAAGGTTTTTATTCTGCAGCTTCTGTGCACGGTAAAGGCATGGGAGCTAAGCAGAAGAACGCAGAAGGAACGAAGGCTAGTAGGTGGGTTTACCAGCAGCTTTGAAAGCTTAGAACCTCGCCAGGTTGAGGTTTTGAGGGGCAATTAGCTTAATACTAAAAGTTTGTGTGTGGGGTGGTGGACATGCCATTTAACACTTTAGTTTATCAATTTCCCACCTGATGACTTTTAATAAGAAGATCCCATACATTTTTTGGAAGTTCTTTGTGGATCATTGCTTTTTGAGTATGAGACCATGAGGAAAGGTCCTACAGGAATAGCCACATGTTACCTAAGCTCAATTGGAGCCAGTTTAAAGGAATAGTTCACTGCAAAATTGAACTAATCCTTTAATGCATTGATTAAAGACTGTTCTTCAAACAATGCCTGTGGAGCCAGGAACTGAAATTCCCGACCACTTCCTGGTTCTGATTCAATTGTGTGGGACTTGTCAGTGTGACAGCAGTGGATTGCGACAAAGATAAGTGCTATCTTCGGCTCTGGCTCCTGAGATATTAATTGAAGAATGGAAGGTAAGGCATAGCTCCTTAACCTTCCGAACTTCAATCAATTTATTAAAAGAATAGTTCACTTTTGCAGTGAACTATTCCTTTAAATGATGTCAGGTGTATACTATTTGAGGAGACTGACTGACTGAATAGGTTTGTCCAATATTTATCTTGGTTTCTTATTTTTATCAAACAAAACCTGCTATTTTTGTAGGTAAATGTATACTGTTATATCAACTGTATGTGCACTGCATCACACAGAGGGTGATACACAGTATATGAAAATGTAGTGAATGTGCCTTGTGTATAATGATTAACTTTGTGTTATTAAATGTGGTCATATATAAATGTGCAGCTACTGGTTCAATCAAATGTCAAATCCTGGGTGTTCAGTTTTTTTAACATTCAGATTTTGAGCCTCTTAAACTAAACACAGTGAGAAAAGAATGATATGCCACCTAGTGGCATGCAAATAATGTTTTGGAAAATCTATGAATACGGTACTTATCTATATCTAGATCCCCATAAAAGGTACACTGCTCTAGGATCTCACAGATTCTAAACCATTAAACCTATATTGGCTATTAAAATAATGTAATACTCAATCAGTATTGCAGATCATAGTCTAAGGCTATTTAAGGGTGATACTGTGCATCAACGCCAGGAGAATAATACAGGGTATACACATTTCTTTCTACATTAGGAGCCAAACAGAAATATCTAAGAGCCAATCATAAATTTTATTTTCATCTGCCATACAGATTGTTAACATTTAGCACTTCCATTTCTTTTTACTCTAAAACAGTTTACATTTTTATATTTGGTTTATTAACATTTACACTGCAGAGAAATCCTAATTGTCAATAAAGTTTAATCTGATTATTTCATTTGGAGAAATTCATCACTGCTATTAAAATGCAGGGGTCATTGTCACTAACTTAATATTTCAAACAGCATTTGCTGTTAAGTGGGGCTGAATCTTCTTAGGTAAGCAAAATATTGCACTGTAGACATTCTGTTTTGCATAAAACGTTGTGCCTAACCTTGCATTCTTAAAGGGGAAGATCAGCACAAATAAATATGCTTCCAAGAAAATAAAAGTAGAATTTTCTGTTTCTGACCATAATTGTCACATTATTTCTCTGTGCGTAAATAAATGCTTCCGACGTTAAGACTTCTTGTTTGCAGGATCCCTAATAGAGTCCAGTATGGTCCCAGTTTCTGGGTTGATTCAGCTGCTCAATAGAACTTACTTGACCTATCCAACAGTCAAGCAGTAAAAATTACTGTTAGGAACATCCCAAAAAAGTTTGGATCTAAGAATAAGTAGGACTTTTGAAGAATCTTAAATGGCAGCTCACTTCTAACCATAACAAAGCATAGCAAAGAGCATGAAATTAATTGATTTTTCAAAAATGAAAGCGATATGTAGAAAAACTTAATGTGTAATACTGCTAAATTATTAAATAACTAGACATTAAGCCCGCTACAATAACGGGCGCTAGAAGCATAGAGTGCCCCCTTAGTGTCCCAAGGCCATAGTCCTCCTCCATGTCCCAAGTCCAGAGTACCCTCTTAGTGTCCCAAGGCCAAAGTCCCCCCTCTGTCCAAGGCCAGGGGCCCCCTCTGTCCCAAATCCAGAGGCCCCCCTCTTTCCCAAATCCAGCCCCCCCTCTGTCCCAAATCCAGCCCCCCCTCTGTCCCAAATCCAGCCCCCCCTGTCTCAAATCCAGGGCTCCCCCTTTGTACCAAATCCAAGGCCCCCCCTCTGTACCAAATCCAGGGCCCCCCTCTGTCCCAAATCCAGGCGGCCCCCTCTGTCCCAAATCCAAGGGCCCCCCATCTGTCCTGAATCCAGGGACCCCCATCTGCCCCGAATCCAGGGCCCCCCATCTGTCCCAAATCCAGGGGCCCCTCTGTCCTAAATCCAGGGGCCCCTGTCCCAAGCAACCTTACCTGCAGTCTGTTTAATTGCTGTTCTCCCTCCGTGTGTTTCCTGTGTTTCTCCCTCTAGTGGTGAGTCAATAGGAACTGCAGACACTCTCCCTCTAGTGGTGAGTCAATAGGAAATGCAGAGACTCTCCCTCTAGTGGTGAGTCAATAGGAACTGCAGAGACTCCCCCTCTAGTGGTGAGTCCATAGGAACTGCAGAGACTCTCCCTCTAGTGGTGAGTCCATGGGAACTGCAGTGACACACACACACGGACACAGGGACGCACACTTAGGGTTTTATTATATATGATGATAAGTGGTTTTTTTCCCCCCACTAAACTTTTTCTTTAAGCTTCTGTAAAAGACAACAGTATATAGCTTTTCAAATAAAATAGATCAAAATGTCAAATGTCATAGTATTATTCATTTTGCTTACTGTATGTGCATTTGTATAAGCAGACTGCTTCTCCATAGTAAACAAGCATGCCTCAACATAGATTATGTACTGATGGTGGCAATTATAAAAGGGCATACTTAAAGGGCATGTCCACCACCTAAACTGAAATTTTACCAGCTACTGGCCCCACTGTACAATAAAAAAAAAATCTTACCTTACATCCCTGCTCCTTGTGGTTCTCCTGTTATGCCACTTCAAAGTTCAGGAAACTAATTAGTAGAAGCTGACAGTAACTCATCTGGTGCCTGTTTCTCTGCTAACCTCAGCAAGGTCTGAGGCATGCCCCCCCCCCCTCTCCCTCTCGATTCCCTCCGTGGCTGGCAGTCTTCCATCTATAAAAGCTTTTTATATCATGCAGGGCACACCCTCCCACCCCCAACCGCTATATTCATAATTGTAAAATCGCTTCCAATCTCTACTTTCACCATCACAGCCACCGCTGCGGGTCTGGTCCCCTGCTTGCAGTTCCGGCCGGCAGGGGAGCCGGACCAGAACAGTGCAGGAACGAGGAGGTGTAAGTACAGATTGGAAGCGATGAATGAATAAAATGAAAATAGAGGTTGAGGGGGGGTGGGGTATGCCCTGCATCATGTAAAAAGTTTTTAAAGAGGGTGGACATGCCCTGTAAAGTATCAAAGTCCTGAAGATCTGAAAAGCAAAATTTTTCGATTATTAGCGAATGTTTAAGGCTATTTTCGAGGATTATCGAAAATAGCCTTGAACGTCCTGAAATCCGGACAATCCGAACTGAGGGGTTCAGTGTCGGGGATCCCATCTCTACTATCTATCAATCTATCTAATTATCCATCTATCTATCTATCTAACGGATGTACTTGAGTATAAGCTGACCTGAGAATAAGCCGAGGTACCTATTTGTACCTAAAAAATTAGACAGACATTATTGATTCTGTATTGTTCTGAGGATTTAATTGCCCTTTAAATGGACAACAGAATTACCATACAGTAGTCCCATACAGTAATAGCCAAATCCAGTATGGCAACTTGAGGCAACTAAAGCCTCAAAACAATACAGAATCAGAAGGTAATGATTTTAACAATAGATACCATCCTTCTGATTCTGTTTTGTTTTGCGGCATTAGTTGCCATTTAAATGGACAGTAATCCCATACAGTAACCCTCATTCCTTGGCACTCCAGATTGTTGGAAACTACAACTCTCAGCATGCTTTAGTTGCTGGGAGTTGTAATTTCCAAACATCTGCAGTGGCAAGGAATTGCCCCTGCAGGCATTACTGTCCCTCACTCGCCCATCCACTCCACAGAGCCCCCCCCCAGTTCAGTGTTATGGTACCTTCCCTGGGCAGTCTTCAGGTAAGGTACTTCAGTGTGCAATCCGGCAGCTCTGTGTGAAATCCCGCGACCTCTTGCTCCGCATCTGCCCAACTGATGTCACAACTCGGCACGGGGAAGTGAGATAGACGCCATGTAGCGATGTCAGCCAGCAGATGCAGAGCGAGCAGCGAGCGGTGACTCGAGTATAAGCCGAGGTTCGATTTTCAGGCTATTTTTGAAGCCTGAGAATCTCAGCTTATACTAGAATATATACGGTGGCTATCTATCTAAATATCTATCTATCCATTTATCTCTCTATCTACTCTCACTCTGTCTCACTGTATATTGCTTTATTATGTAGCCTTACTGATTGATTAACAAAGGTGTATTAATCAACTGATTTTTTTTTAAATCCAGATCCTGCACTTAATAATTAAGTCTGGGTACACACCATACAAATTTTCTGGCAGACCGAGCGATAGTACTATGCATTGGTTGGTCGTCTGGAAATAGCGCATGATGTAGATGGCCGCAATCGGACCTGCCGGTAAATCACAGGCGGTTTCCTATGGGAGCACGCGATTAATCGTGTGAACTATTGGCCGCGGCCACTATTGCCACAAACATTTGTGCCGAGCTCTTGCTAGTAGTGAATGATCTGTTGGGACAAAAAGTCCCATTGTGTGTACCAAGCCTTACTGTACAGTAGTTAGTAAGAGATGAGTAAAGAGATGAGAAACTCATCTCTGAGTTATATCTCTGAATACTCAAACTGCAAATCAGTTCCCACACCATCAAATGCCAGAAGTGGCTATATCTGTATTAAAACTGGGTGCGTATAATCGTAAAAGTCATTTAACTGGTTCATTCTCTGAACGATGCATTTTATGGCATTTTTTAGATTTTTTTCATTTTTATGGAGTTTGATAGATATGCCCCACAGGAACTTTAAGTGCCAACGACTCTTAGCAGTCTTCCTTGTTTTCTATTTCTGCATGTCATATTACTCAAAAGCACTATAATAAGGAATGTGCGTAAAGCTTCACTTACTTTCCAATGCCCCTGCAAGGCAGGTAGCTAATAAAATGTTATTAATAAAGTCGGTCTAGGCGATGTGTCAGCTGGGAGGGAAGAGGAGCCTGTTGCTTTTATTAAGCCCATAGTTATTGCTGCAGCTGCCATACTTGCTCTGTAATACATTTTATCATCACCTTGTGTCCTTGGAAGAATCACTATATATCTGGATTGGATAAAGAGCTTTCTGGATGCAAGTTTCTAAATACATTTTTCTTTAAAAGAATAATTTCTTACAGTGCATACAGTATTTACTAGGAAGATACACTTACATAGAATTCAGATCCCTGTTTCCAACATTTCTGAGTTCTGATGCTTCTCCTACACTGCACATGCTGTCATTAATATTCAAGAACAGCAGTGTTTTTAGAAGTAAGTTCATTACACTGATCCACAGATTTGTATTCAGATACCAGTGGGTGTTATGACACCGATCAATCTAAGGTGGTAATTCTAACACACTCTTCTCCAAAGCAAAATCATCAAACAAGATCAAAGATCCAAACTGACTTTAGCTAAAGGGGAGAAACAGAAGGGGACTGTTCACAAACAATAAGCTCCCGTGTCTTCGCAGTTTATGGGTATTTATAATGGATTAAAAATCCATTGTGGTTACTAGTTTCAAACAAATGTAAAGGTGCAGTTTCAATGTATACGAATGGGTTTAAAGGGTATCTATACTGGAAAAATGAACTTTTTCCCCTTTCCTTCCATGTGTTTTGTAATTACCACCAACCCCTTTACTTTCTTCAGTTTCCCTCTGTGTCCTAAGATACACAAATTAGAAGATGACGTGCATTCCTCTACTCCTACTGTACTAGTACTGTCAATTAAATCCCTGTGACATCACCCTCTTCCCTTCTCAAGTCCCTCCCTCTCCCAGAGCATTAGCAGGGAGAGAGAGGTAGCTTTGACTGCAGAGATAAGGCTGCACTTGACCCCCTTTCACTGATTGATGATGGGTCACAAAGAGAGAGATCGTATTGCAGCAGTAAACTTCTGTTCTCCCTTCTCTTCCTTGTCTCCAGGACAGCTTGCTTTCTATTGGCCACTGTGCGTGGGTGTGTTTTTCGGGATGTTGAACTTTTAACTCCTGCTGCACATGAGAAGCTTGGTAGCCAGAGTTAAGACTTTGAGAAGGTAACAGAGGGGAGGGGAAGTGCTGCAGAGAGATCTGACACCATGGAAAAACAGAGTCACTGACAGAAGTAGGAGAAAGGCAGCACAGAGTACATGAATTTAACTTTGCAATGGGGCAATTTGTGTTTTTCACTATAGATGCCCTTGAATCATTTTTACCTTGAATGTTCACAATATTGATTGCAATAACTCTTCACATATGACATGGTTAATACCCATTGTATCCCGGGGGGAGAATCCAATATAAATGAAACATGCAGAATTTTTATACTGTATATTAAAGGGGAACTTGACAATATTGTAATATAACTCTAAGGGCAACTTTAGCTAAAGAACTTTTAAAGTGCTTCCCCTGGGAACTTTTAAAATATATTTTTTGTGTATTTTGGAAATAAAATATTTATAGACTGGCTTCTCTAGCAGGTGTATTCAAATAGGGAATATCATGGGAAAAAGTGGAGGAGCAAGATTATTGATCTCTTAAACAGAGCATTTTAAATCACCATTCAGATTTACCAGTTTTATTCAGGGTTTATTTCTATTTAATAGGAAAACTATTTTAATCACAGAGTTTAAGCGCAGAGTATTTTCTTTAGATGCTTCTAGTCAGCCTGAGTGACACAAAGAACAGCCTAAAAGGAACAATACAAATAAATATAAATAGCCAGCTTTTTTTGCTTCAATTTTGTCCCTAGGATTTTAGAAGTTTCTAAATGTATAGTCAATTTATTTATATTCACTCTAGAGGGATAATAGTCTAATGCTCTGTTTTCAAAATTAAATAAGTACATGAGGTTGCAGGTATTTTTCCCCTGACTTTTTTTTAATGAAACTATAATATTCTGTTTCTTACCTCCCTGCTGGCTAAGTAACAAACCACAAGTATTACATTTATCTTCTTGTATAAAAAGCAAAGGTATCTATCATTGTCAGGGATAGGAGTGCAAATACACTACACTGAAATCCTTGTTCAGTGTCTGAGAGAGGCAGGATCTCTGAGCTAATATTATGATTGCCTGTCAGACCCTAGGGGACAAGGCTACAGCTTCCTTGCTTTTATCTGCTGTGCACTAGAGAGCATGTGAAGTGTACTGCATACACTTATACTTTCACCAAAACAAAGAGGTGAATCATGTGAGCTGACCCCTAGTAACCACCCTGTTAGTTTAATAAATCGCAATACCCAAACTGTCCAGGTGCACTCCGCCTACATGGGTGCAGACTACAGAAGGCTTCCTACTCCATTAAGAAGCAATATAATCATAGGAAATAAATGCTTGTAGTCGCACTCCAAACAATGTGAATTTATTCCAAACCAAACATGAGTAAAATGTTTCGGGGGTACTAGCCCCCTTTTTCAGGTCAACAGGGGACAAGGCTACAGCTTCCTTGCTTTTATCTGTTGTGCACTAGAGAGCATGTGAAGTGTACTGCATACACTTAATACTTTCATCAAAACAAAGAGGTGAATCATGTGAGCTGACCCCTAGTACCCACATGTTAGTTTAATAAATCACACAGCAGCCACAGCAAAGGGAGAGCTGACACACAGCTTGTTGTATCTTTGCAATTGTGATCTGTCTATTGGGACAATGTTGTCTTGTGACTTTAGTTTTCCTTTAACTGGAATTCACGTTTTTTTAAATAAAAACAAATCCTTTTTGATCAATTTGAGGCATTTTGTAAAATGTTGATCAGCTGTCCACTATCATATTCCTTGAATATCAACAGATATAGACTAAAATTGTCCAAGTTCGATATTGTTATAATGTCAATGGGAGTTTGTAATACTTAATAAATGATTATATTTCAACCAAAAGGATGATGTCCATTTATGCAGAATCCCTTTCAACATTTATTTTTATTTATGTTTATATTATAGTAGATAATGTACTGTAAATTATAAGGAAATTATATTTGGATATCACAGAGTTCTTAAAATACAATATAAATAAAATATAAAAGCATAAGACCGCAGCCCACGTGTTTTTTTTATAAAGATTACAGAACAAGGGTGGAACCTGGGGTACACATGTAGATGCCATGTCAGTGTTTGGGACCAGAAGCAGACAGCTCCCACGTATAGAGCACAGAGAAGCAGTGAACATAGCTCTAGCACATGCAGAAAATATAACATTATTATCTATGGTTCGGTTCAATAGAAATATATATACGTGTGGATTATGGTGTTATAATCTCTGGCTGCAGTATGTCAGATGTGATGATGCAGTGGGTAAAAAAAACATACAACAAAGGAAGAAGGCTATAAACTAGTCAGGTATGGGAAGCAAAGAGCTGTGAACACCTACACAAAGAAAACAATGAGATATAAGAGAACAAGAGCAGTAAATAGAGAGTTGGGAGGAAATATAGACAGCAGGAGAGTGGAAAAAACAGACGGTATGTGCTCTAGAGCAGGGACAGTGCACAAATTAAATAAGAGTAACAAACACTTGAGCTGATCTACAGTGCACAGCGGAAATGGATTTCAGATTTACGCTCTGAAATTTCACAGGAAGACATTCAGCTCCTTATGTGAGCATTCAGCTGCAACAGGAAAAAGAGCAAATACTACAGATAAAAAGCGAAAATCGGTGCACAGCCCGGAGCTACACAACACGCCACCAATTATGCCAGCACCATGCCATGAAAACAAAGCATTGCTTCACAATTAATCTACCGGGAACTTGTATCCAAAAGTAGCTATGAAATAAACAAAACACCAGTCCTAAAATACTGTATTAGACTGTTCACCTCCCTAATAGCAAAATATTTTCTTTTCACTTTTTTCTTTTGATCTTAAAACTATATGGTCATGTTTTGTACAAAGCATTGCTTTCATTTTTACATTCCCTAACAGTAGCATAATAATCAGGGAAACAGCCCCTGCAACCAGGATGCAGTCATCCATCGCTGCCGTGATGATGTCATGTTCAATGACTGATGCTGCGCTATTGTTGTGCCTTCTCTGCAGCTACATGAGAGCTAAAAGAGGAGATGAGATGAAAACCCGGGAAGACCATTGCCAGCGGAGGTTGTTCAGTTAAACGAAAGCTGTGTGGTGCACCATTTAGATATTTCTGCAGGCCTCCATATAATTGTGCTGGTTGGAAAGTGGTATATGATTTGGGTAGGTCAGAGGGATGAATATTGCTGTTGCAATACTTCAGGCAATTATAGGGGACAGATTATACAGCAAGAGTTGCATATGGTAAGTGGCAGTACTACCAACCCTGCAACCGCATGTGGGGCCCGGGAGGTTCGGTTCCGGTCTTTTAAACAGCTGAACATGCGTATGTTTCCTACATATGTGCGATTAGCTGTTTAAAAACATCTGATCAAGGACCTTTGGTGTGTTGGTGAGGGTGTGTGTCAAAGGCCCGGAATTCAAACCCCTGCTTATATGACTGGACAGAATCTAACTTAATTGCAATGGGTAATACAGTATACAGTACTTATAGGACATGTCCAGGCAAAATAATAACTTTAGCTATATATGATCTCCACCACCAAACCCCATTTTCGCATTAACAATAACTTCCAAATATGCCCCTGAAGAGACTTACCTGACCCGCTCCCTCACCGCCTAGGTGCTGCCCCCTGCTCCTGTTTCATGCTAATTTTGAGAAAAAGCAGAGGGCTTTTGCGCTGACAGCCGCTCTACTTCCTGGTCATGGCTGTCAGAAGATTGGGCGTGACGTCACGTCACTCCTTTATTTGGAAATTATTGTTAATGCAAAGTGGGGTTTGGGGTGGTGGAGATTATTTATAGCTAAAGTTATTTTTTGCCTGGTAACCGCAAACATCTGTTCATGAGAAAATGGCAAGTGCAATCTCATCTACCAAAAATAGCTTAACTAATGTTGATAAACAAATATAAATGTTCAAATTTAGCAATATATAGTATAGCTATATTAATTTTTTTTAAATGTAAATTTCTAAAATTTTAACATTACAAGGAGAAATATAAGAAAAGGGAACAATTTACACATATTCCGACTGTTTTACTCCCGGCACGCTGAAATGTTTAGCATTGCACACAAAAGCGCTTCTGATTGCTGCATATGTACCTCCCCCATGGCATGTTCTGTGTGGTCACTAATAAAAGTTGGACTGCAACCCTCAATTCATTTTCAGGGAGATTGAATAAAAGTTCTTATTATTTCTTATTTGAAAGCTAACATCTGATTGGTTGGGGCAAAATTAGCACCATTTTAAACGATAAGAACTTTTATTGAATAACCCCCTTTGTGTTTGTTTGGGGTCATGCAATGCCAATGGAATCATATCAGTTTCTTAGCATAATGAGCACTGTCTTGAAATAATTTAGAGAAGCAAAGGCAGCAATCCAGGGTTCAGGATCACTGCCAACTGAGTAAAAGAAACAGTCCAATCATTTTGAGTAATTTGTTCCGCAGTATGTATATGCACTTTGCACTGTTGCAGTGGGAGACCAAGTTAAGGGTTAAAACAATAAGTCCGGGTTCATTTTTGCTCATTAAAGCTTTTTAAACAGATTATTTAGGGAATAAAATGTGCTAAAATGAATGTTATCTGATCACAATCAATACAGACATGTGATAAATACTGATAAGCTTTTCTGTGCCATTTTTAAACACGCAATTAAAAAAACTAAGACTGTGTACATAAAAGAACTCATTTTAATTTACCACTTCTAGAAGACACTAATTACAATATGGTCAATTTACAGATCATATCACATTATTTAGCAGAAATACTCCATAATATTCACCCGAATACAGTAATGTACTGTTTACAGAACAATAAGCAAAATACATTTTAAATAACACTAACCTCTTTCTCATTGGCTATTTGTTAGATGATATATGAATGTTATAGGGGTCAATATTAATTTAAAATCAAATCAAATTTGCATAACACGGATAGTCATTTACGTCTATTTACGACCGCTCGGCAGTACAATAACAAGTCGTAGTAAACTACCACAATGATATTGCATAGGCCAGTGTACAATTACGGTCGCAAGCAAAATCATAATTTTGTAATTGTGATTATGATCGTTCAAGGCTCAATATCGCAAAATAGCAAATAGCAATTTTGCATAAGGATTGGGGAGCCATATTTATTAAACTTAGATATTGTGGGTGTTATTGTAAATGTACGATCTTGGGCATAAATCTAAATGTAACTTTGTTTGTACAATACCATTCATTACTAAAATATTGCAATGGTATTGTATGGGCAATCATAGAATTATAATCGTGATCGTATGAGGCGACTGTGAATTTGCACCAACCAGAATAAAAAATTCTTAGTCCTGGACTAAGGGCTAAGCCACACACGCGTTTGCACACGTGATTTTCGATAAAATGGAAATCGAGGGAACGTGAAAATTTCCGCGATGTCCCATACGCATGCGATTGCATGTCTGTTCATGTTTTGGTAATGCATGCGTTTCCATAACGGAAAATGGCAAAAACGCATGTGCAAAACGCATGCACAGACGCACAAGAATCACGCACACAATCGCGTGCAATAACGCTCGCTCATGTGCCCCAAAAACAGATTGCAGTGTACTGCATGCAATGTGGCCACCCACAATGCACTTTGCTGCGTTTCTCACAAGCAAATGTAATCGTTAGCTCGTGAAAAAAAGCGTCAGTGTGGCCTAGCCCTTATGGTGGCTATAGACACTACAATGGCAGTCATACACTCCACGGATTGTATAATCGCCTCTCCATGTATGGACAATCGTCCAACAATTACATTATATTTTCCCCTATTAAGTCAATATAATTTTTTGGGGGCACCCAATCTGATTGGGAGATCCGTGGATTGTATGGCTGTGATTGTAAAATCTATGGCCAACATTACAAAACCCAGTTAATAACAATTTTGTGAAACCTCAGATTCCAATTTGTTAACCCCTTGAACAGGGTCGGTTTTAGGTAAAAGTCCACATGGGACCCCATACATTTTACTAACATACTTACAGTCTCTCTCAGATACTTTCAGCCACGCAGACACACTCTCAGTCACACATACACGCTAGGTCATGCAGACACACTCAGTCACGTAGACACGCTTAGTCACACAGACACAGCCAGTCACACAGACACTTTAATGTCACACAAAAATTCTCAGTCGTGAATACAGGCTCAGTCAGACAGACATGCTCAGTCAGGGAGACATGCTTAGACATACTCATCATGTAGGCACGCTCAGACATGCTCAGTCAAGCAGGCATTGTCATGCAGTCGATCACACTCAGTTATGCAGACAATCGATATATAATAGAATGATGTATTTGGTCATGAGCTTCCTACTGGGCTTGTTCAGTGGTAACCCCCCCATACCCTTGAAAATCCTGCGCTCCAGGCGAACAGGCAACTGTCGGGACTGTCATCAGGAGCTGCCAACGCCAAAGTCACTTCAGATTTTTTGCCCCAACTGATTAATACACGGAAATATCGGTCATTTGGGCAAACAAAATCTGCTTGTGTGTACCCAGCTTTAATAAATATACTTTATAACAAATGTAAAGGTGATATCTGTATTGGCTAACTGTCATCATAATTATCACAAGTAGAGAATATATATAATATTATTATATTATCCATATATAATAGATTGTATGGATGCATTTGGTCAGGAACTTCCTACTGGGCTTGTTCAGTGATAACCCATTCAGAAATCCCGATATTTATCTTTCAAGGGTGGGCATGCCCTTAAAATTTTATGGAATTTGTTTGCACTGAACTGAGTGTGTATGTTTTTATTATCTCCCCCCAATAGGAAGAATTGTTCTGCAAGAAGTGCATCTTATTAACCAGGTTCAACACTGAGGAAGGAGCAGAGTAAATTGGCCTAGCTAGCACAATTCAGTTCTCCAGATTAGTAGAGCAGTTTAGGTCCCTGATTCTGGGCACTGTTAGGGTTGCTTTTGGATTATACAACTTTTAAAATAGGAGTGCCGAAAAGTTTTTTTTACCAAAGTACAGCACACCATCTTTCCAAGCCTCCCTAAAGAGTAATTCACTCTCTGCAATTACTTAATTAAAATAGTCCCTTCATAATTGGCCCAATAACAAATTTGCTTTTATGTAGTGAAATCTAACAACAAATAGCATTTACCTAATCAGTGGTGATAGGTCTGGTGATCTACAAACAGGGTTGCAATACATCACTATTTGGACGAGATTGCCCCAACTGCAGGAACAAGCAGTCAGGGCTGAATTCCCATCCAACAGTTACGATCCCCACCCCGTTACCCCCCCAACCATGCCTTCTGCTGCTGCCCCGCCCCAGTACCCACCCCTGGAACATCCACTCCCCACCACACCTCCTGTGACGTCAGCGTGATGTCGAGTTCCAGAAAAAAATAATAATAACCATACAATACTTCCAGGTGAAGAGTGCTCACTATTGCATAATTATGAATCAAAACAAGCAGTTTTATTTTACTCACAAAATAGAAAACTGGAAAATGCAGGTAAGAAATTGATGTCAGATTGTTGTCTGTGCCTATATGTGCTTGTTCCTGTTTGTGCCGTTCATATTGCACAAATTCAAAACCATTAATGAAAGTTCTGGTTACATGTGGCAAAAAAATGCAAAAACATTATTCATAACTGGAGTACACACAAAGAAATGATAAATAAACATTTCACATACAATTCTAAAAATAAATTAACACCGATCAACAGGGAGAAAGCATCTGCAAAGTCAGTATAAGAGTAAATGTTATCCTCATAATTTGGCATGGGTCTCCTATGGGTTGCACAGGTCTGTGTACTTTTTATACTATCTTGGTTATGTTTAAAATTGGCATGAGCATAAATTTTTCTTCTTAATTGTATCTCTAGAGCCAACTTAAGTTCGGATTTGTATGCATTGTTCTTTAGGTTTTATTTTTTAACGAAGAGAAGTAATTCCCAGACAAGCACTGCAGGTATTCAAAATAAACTAGGCATCATTTGTTAAATATAAATCAAGTAAAATTATATCTCATACAATACAGTCCATTTTGACAATGATCCGACAATGTTTTCCGGACGGATCATAATATTGATTGCAAAATGATTGGGCCAGGTTGTTTTCGGAATGCAGAAAATGCATTTGAGCTGCCCTTCTGCCCTTTATTCCATTATCAATGCCCTTCAACCAGACAATTATAAAACATGTTGGTAATCAGAAGTCTCCTTTGCACCATTTAGATGAAAACGATCATCTTGATATTGTGCAGTTTTTTATAAACCTTTGGCGTGGAACCTGAATTGCCCCTTTACCCCTTTAATTCCTTGACATACAAAAACTGCATGATGAAAGCCTAATGAGCATTAAACTTTGGTTTAAATTGCACGGCTATAAAGAAACTAGTTTAATTTGCAATATGCATCTAATTTAATGTTCATTAGCCATGCAACATGTGATCCAGCTTTAGAAATGTAGCAACTTCAATACACTTGCATATTTTATAGGCCTGCTTGTAAAGGAATACATTGTCATGCTTTAATAAGGATCAAGCAGAGAACAGTTTTGCTTCTAAATTTAAAGTACAAATACAAAACAATTTTTGCTGAAAATAATCTACATGATAAAGAATGCTTATTTTACTGTAATATAATAGATCCGTGCTTCTGATGTTTTCCATTTTTATATTAGAATAAGTACATGCTCATTGTTTAATAAATAATGTTTTTTATTTAGATTGCTCAAGATGGATGTTCTACAGTATAGATGATTACTAATGCTGTAGATCTATTGTGCTTGATCAGTGACAAATACAGTAGAGAGCAATTCAGGTCAGAAATCTGGATCCCTTCTGGGAGAAACTGCAAGCACATGGATATTCACAGCTGTGGTTTTGGGTATTTACATTAACTGCTATGCATCCGTTAAATTATTTTTAATTTGGGCTTTCATTGAAAGATCACAAACTCATTGGATAAACAGAGGAGGATTGGAGTCAAGGTGATTTCAAGATTTCAAGTAAGTACTTCAGTGCAAAGAGTTCAAAACAAAAAACAAATAGATTAACAATTATGATGTCCACAACACAGACATCCAACTTTAGGCCCATCTCACTCATCAACTGTGACATCAAACTTTAATGTAAAATCTTATCTAACAGACTGAAATGCATCCTTCCTTTGCAGATGGCATTCTAATAATATATAACTGATAATGTTAGGAAATAACTTACTTTGTTTCAGATTGCAAGCTCTAGAAGAACCCCTACATTTGCCCTGTCTTTAGATGTTGAAATGGCTTTCAACAGAGTGGACTGGCAAATTTGGTTTCCCTTGGACATACATAGCAGCAGTATTTGATCTGTACTCTAGTCCTATGGCAAGCATACATAATATGGGATTCTCACCAGACTGCCAATTAAGAACTGGACAAGACAGGGCTGCCCACTGTCCCCGCTGTTATTCGTCTTAGGCATGGAATCTCTCTAGGATATTTCTCTTAGCTGACAATTAGTGATGGCCCAGTTCGCGGATCGGAACCCGAATCCGCGGCGGATTTACCTCGTTCGCGAACGGCGGATATCGCGTATTTTCCGGTTTTCTGCCTTTTGAACTTTTCAAATTTTTTCGAAAATTCGCGGATCCTCGAGCGGACCGGATTTTGCGAAGTTCGGACATCTCTACTGACAATACCTTTTTAACAGCAAAGCAAACTTTACTCCCCCCGTCTATATATATGATTATGGAGAAATTTGAAATTATATTTGGTTTTAAGATGAACTGATCCAAAACGATAGCATACCCTCTTCACTTTAGGAATCTTTGACAGAACACTTTCAGTTCAAAATAGTCAGCTACCTCATTTAAATAGTTAGGGGTTGCATTTAGTCATGATCAAAACATTTTATACACACAACTATATTCCCACTGTGAAGAATTTAACAGATTTACTATCTTTGTGGGATTCTTACTCTTTAGCTCTTCTAGGCCATATCAAGGCCATGCTGTAAAAATGGCAATCCTCACTAAAATCCTATATCTATTTCAATCTCTGCCAGTGACTTAAAAAAATCTAATGTTGCAAAACTCCAACAGTCAATATACAAAATTATATGGCACAGCAAAAGATCCCATATTAAGAAAGAATACTCAGCAAGACAATGGGAGGTTTTGGGGTGGACCAATTTGTTCAAGTACTACGAAGCAGCACAAATGGCACAGACATTTCATAGTTAACATGGTAAGCATAGAATTAGCTGGGTGGATATCAAAAATTAACTACTTTTACCCTTAAATATGTATTCTATCTTGTGGGTTGCACACGGCAACCAGAGATAGCTTTAGCATACCTGATCCCCACAATACAACACACTCCGCAAACATGGGATAAATGCAATATAAATTAGAAGCTTATAACTAATGTTTTACACTTACTTTTTTTTATAACTCCACTTTTCTACTGGGATTTTCTATACATTTTGCAGAGCACTGGTGTCAGAGGGGAATATATAGAATAAAAGATCAGTGTGACCATAACAATACCTTTTTACCCTGGCAAGACATACGTGCAAAGTTCAATATAGATGATATACACTGCTACCAATTTACCCAATTAAATCACTACTTTGCAAAAAATTTGCAGAGCACCACACAAAACAACTCTTCCCGATTTGAGAAACCTTGCACCTAATCGGCAACTTCTATAGGCTTAATATCAAATCTTCATTTTCTTCTGAGGCCTAAGAATCAGGAACCTAAAATCCACATGTGCTTAAATGAAAAACCAGGCTGCAGCACGATTTGGAAGATACAGAGTGGCAACAGATTTTTTTACAATCAGCTAGATGTTCTGCAAACATACTATCCAAAGAAAAAATATAAACAATTCTGTTTAATTGGTACATCACACATCTTTCCTTAAAAAACATTAACCGTTCGCATTCTCCCAACTGTTTTCAAGGATGCGAAGTTCCCACAGATCCCCTAGATTGCTGGTGGATGTGGGGGGACATGTGTGAATCATTAATAGCCAGAATATTTAATAAACCTTTTATATTATGTCCTTACACTGCCTTATTTAATCTACCAGACAAGCACAAACTATTAATAATGCACATTTTTTTGGCAGCAAGAATGCTATTAGCTGCTTCTTGGAAATAACCAAGCCCCCTGATAAATAAAATTTGGTGGATCCATGACAACGGATATATGGTCCACACTCTGTAAAACTCCATAAAAACATGGTCAAAGTAGTGGGATATATGGATATTGAGGATGACCCCGGCCACCACAATCTTGGCTAACACCCAGAGCACCCATAAGACTGAAGCAGAAAATGTAATACAGAAGGAAAATAAAACAAATTCTGTGAAATTTACAATTTATTGAAAATATGAATAAACATTGACCTTGTGTTAGTGTGAATGCTTGGTTTGTTAAATTATGTAAAAAAAATAATTGAACAACAACAACAACAAAACCACAATTATGATATCCTGTAATTATTGTTTCCTAGGCACTGTCTTCACTCATTATTCCTAAAAAATACCACTAAGTTCCTCAATATCTTTGACAAAAGCACCAGCTATATCTACTGTTTATTGTCACATGAATCAAAACATCAGATGAACCTACTGAGTATGATTGAATTTTTAATGAGTGTAATGATCCAAAATGTTTTACATGGGAAGGAGAAGTTGAAGGTTACAAGTGATTTGAGGAAGGTTTGTGGTGCCCACCATTGTGGTAGAATGTAATTCTTATGCGATTTTTCATTGGTAAACTTACAGGACTTAAGATGTTTTCAAATAATTTTTTTTTTTTAAAAATGATGTGATTTGCAAATTAGTAAACATGCCAGGTTTAATCTGTGAATATTCTCAAGACTTCACTGATTGCCCTTCAGAAAAGAGTCCCATAGTCTTTTCAAAATAATCACATATTCACATTGAAGCTAGCACAGCAGACTAAGGACATAATCTATAAATCAAAGAGAGAGAAAAGCAAAAAAGCAACAGAACTGAACAGTTCAAAAATGTTCCTATTAAAATGATTTTATAAAATACTTCTAAATATTTATCAGATACAGTACCTAGGATACATAGATGTATAACAACTGACATAGATGGGGACAGGAAAACACAAGGGCATTGCTTTCACTAAGATGAGACAGCTGATATACATAGAAATCTGGGCAGCAAAATTATGTATTTCTTTGGCTAATTTTGATTGAAGTCCGTAGAGATTCTGCATTTGGTTGAGTGGGTTCAGTCCTCTTGCATGAATAATTTTGTTTTTCACCTGTCTTATTGCAAAAGATTTCTCTGTTTTAAGCAAAATATTATTCTACCCATAAGCATATTTCTATAAAAGATGGCTTGTATGGCATGTACTTACACTTCACTTTCATCTTCTTACAATGCTGTTTTGTAAACCATTTACACCTAGATAACTTAAAGGGTAATGTAAACTAAAAAAGTGCTTCACCTCACATTAGTCTATAAATGAATACATGCAAGTAACGGAACCCTGAGGTGTGCATAGCTTTAATTCAGTGCTTATTATTAACCAACGCCCCATTTATTAGACAAAACTCTCTGTGGGGGTGAACATGCTTAGTAATTACTAAGAGCCAGCACTGGGAGAGGAAATTTACTATAATGCAGTTCACACATACCAACATGTACCCATAGCTACATACAGCAGAATATTGTATGATAATAGGCACTTGAATGACAGCTGAAATGTAAGATGCTTTAAATTCGATATCTAAGGAAACAGGGGTCAGATTAACAAAAAATGGTACAGTGCTGTTTGAGAAGAATAATAGTTTCCATTAATGGGCCACTTTCTAGTTTAAATACCCTTTAATTTACTGTTAGTTTCATTGTATATGGTGACTGGTTGTGTAACTTGGTCAGCTAAGGTTAGATACACTGAAGACAACTATTGCCTGATCATTTATGGTGACGGATCTATTGTTTGCCCTATCTCCCTTTGTACTTAGCGGGTAGAGCTATTTCTTCTGGAATTAAAGGTTTTTGTGAACTTCTGTATCTTGGCGTAGGGATCAGTTATACATTTAAGTTATTATTTACTTTAAGCAGTTTCTGAACAATAAATCAGAAAAAAGTGTCAAGCATTTACTTCTCCTTTAAATATATTATAATAAGGGTATAACATTATAATAAAGTAATAAAGGCATAATGTATGGACATTCTAATTATGTGCAATTTGTTATTAAAAAACGTTGTATAATTTGAAACAAAAGCCACATTAAAAAGCACACACTAAATAAATGAGCTAATATATCCAGAAATATATGCATAAAGTATCTCTGACATTTCTTTTATATATAATAATAACAGCAAGCACACCAATTTATTTCATGACCCATGACCTGTCTGACTATGTTGAGCTGTTTCCTTCTCTATGGGAAGGTATTGGATTAAAGAAGAGTAATACAGGTCTTTTCTGCTGTGATGTACTGTGTTAAATGCCCAGGAGGCTTTCATTATGTTGGCAAGACACAAGATGCACCGAAGCAACAAATCAACTATGCTGCACAGGCCTAGCAAGAATTTTTTATTTGCATCCCAGTTTGTGTTGAGATATTACTGTTTATATAGATATCAACAAGTCTCTATTGAAACAAATAACAGCATTCTTACCATATATGTGTATGTAATTTAACAGAGACCAGTGTTCCCTCTAAGATGTGCACTTGTGTGCACACACAACTCCGAAAGCCTGCGCACACAGCATAAAGAGGTGCCCACATAAAATAACTTCTGGAATATAACTGTTGCGGTACGAAGTGCACAAAATTTCATCTTTAAATATATTTCTGCTCGCTCAGCCGATTTTAAGTTAGACTTGTCTTCTCTAATTACTGTGGGGGGCATGTCCACATCATACAGTCTGTGACACGTAATTGAATTCAGACAGGAACGACAGGTGCCATTGTAGGTTACTTTCTCTGGACACTAAAGAGTAACTGATTGGCTGATCTTAACAAAACATAAGTCCTGTAGTAAACCAAGGGCGATGTTATAAGTAGGGATGGCCAGTTCGCGGATCCGAACCCGGATCAGCCGCGGATTTATCCCGTTCGCGAACGGCAGATTTTCCGCCTTCCGAACTTCCGAACCGTGGATTTCTCGTATTTTCCGCCTTCCGAACTTCCGAACCACGGATTTCTCGTATTTTCGAAAAATATGTATTTTCGAAAATTTTCGAAATTACTAGAAATCTCGTAATTTCAAGGATATTTTTCATTTTAATGGGTCCGCTCACTGATTTTCGAATTTTTCTAATTTTTTCGAAAATTTGCGGATCCTCGAGCGGACCGGATTTTGCGAAGTTCGGACATCTCTAGTTTTAAGGGACACATATTGGAAGAGGAATAAGGGACACAAGCATTCCTGATATATGAGGAGCATTTTTTCCCAAATAACGAAATGTCACTCCTCCATAATTACTGCAAGTGAATTTGATTATAAATCACTTAATATTTTAGAGCATTCTCTTGGGTAGGACAGGGGAAAGTTCTACGCATACTTTTCACTCTTTCCTCCTTTTTTGGTCTTTCATTGATGCTAGTTAATTCATGCAAAATCTCTCTTCCACCTTCTGCCTCATCCCAAATTAAGGAAATCTCAATAACATAGAATATAGTGATGGAAGACGGACAGACTGCAGAATTACTGTGTAGATAAATAAAGCACTCTAGCAGCAATTTTCCACCACCATTTCCATCTTCTTTGCTATTTTTGCTAGTTTATGAAAATACCCTAAACATATTTGCTGCAGGGACTAGTATATTCTCATTATACCCTTGTACATCCTCTGTCTATGTAAAGAAATATGTTAATCCCCATACTGTGTGAATGCAAATGGAACTGTTTAATATGGATTAGTTTAAGATCAATATATACCATGCATTTTATTTATTCCTATCTAAATCTGAAAATACGTCTCTCCCCACTTCTGTCTTGAGCTGTCAAGAATTTTCTTCCATCTCATTTCTTATGTAGCATGTTCTGACATGCAGGTTTATAGGTAATAAAGGTTCTCTGCTTCCCATTCTGAAGTAGGAAAAACACTGACAGAAGATAACAGTTAAGGTTTCAAGGCTTTCAGAAAAATCAGGGATTACATAAGAAATCTACAATTAACCAGAACTGATTGTTCTCACTGAAAATGTTTCATTCTTGCCCCTGATTCTTTTTAGATGATTCCTTCACTAATACTAGGCTTTCCAGGCAAATCCCAAGAGTATTATATAGGGAACACAGGAGGTAAGAATGCAAGCAGTGTGAATAATGACAGTATATAAGAAGGACGACAGTCTACTTCATTTTCAACCCTGACAAACTCCACGGCTACAGTATGTGGTGCAAAACTTCTCCCAAACCAAACCAATAAATCATCTTCCCGCTGCATCTGACATCATAACAAAGGAAAAAAGACAGAGCCCGACACAAACAAAACATATATAACAATCACCTTCCCCCGGTGACAGACATATAAATCTTTTCACCATATATTTCATCTTGCAGGCCACTACAAAAGCGTTATTCATTGGTTTTACTCACCCTCATTTAAGCATATCGTTACTAGTTTTCAAATGATACCACATGATGACAGGGGCACTGGGCTAAATTCCAGACTTTAACAGCTTTTATAAAGAATATTATTTAACAGGCTGCAACTTAAAAAGTAGAACATGTTAACACCTACAGAATATACTGAGGGTTGTTTTAGCACGCACAAGAAGGCATGTAACTGGAATCAATAAGCAGTAATATTTTCAAATCAAAAAATTATTAAAGGGTATCTCCACTCAAAAAATAAAGTTGGGCCATTAAGATTTATTGAAGAATGGGAGGTAAAGGAGCTGTGTCTTACCTCCCGTTTCTTAATAAATCGATCAGGAGCCAGGAGAGAAGGTAAGAAACTTACCCAATAACTCACTCCCCCTGGGACCTGTCAGACTATGCGCCAGGGGAGTGAGTGATCGGGTAAGTTCTTTACCTTCTCTCCTGGCTCCTGATCAATTTATTGAAGAACGGGAGGTAAGACACAGCTCTTTTACCTCCCATTCTTCAATAAATCTAAATGACCCAACTTTACTTTTCGAGTGGAGATACCCTTTAATGCTGCCCCTTTCCCTGTTGCTTGATGGTACTCTGTGGTTGTTTATGTGAGCTCCAATCAATGGACTGTTGGGCTGGAACCAAATCAAGATAGAGCCAATCAGAAAGTGTTGCCTACAGCAATAGACTTTGGGTGTGTTAGTCTTTTTAAAAATAAATAAAAATGAGTAATTTTGGGTAGCAAATAATAGATTGGTGCAAAGCACTTCTGTTGTTCTTTTTTAAATATCATTTTAAGTAAAAATGTTTGAGATGATTTAGTTTCCCATTTATGGAAAACTACTATTATGTAAAAAGGGTTAACATTGGAATTGAATAGTATTTTATTTCCAAAGTTAAACAGATCACAGTTAAAGTTGAAGATAAAATCTATTTCAAGCAATATACACCTTACCATATGGGATAGGACGAGGATATGCCTCATTGTTGCTTCCTGGCAGCAGCTGAGTGACACAACAATCACTGTGTCCTGCAGGCATAATGGAGTTGGAAACACTATCATTGTGTCCACGTGCTGCTGGTTCTGGGCAGGTGCAACCAGTCTGCGTTAGAGCACAACGTACCCCCCAATCACGTGCTCTTAGGCATTCTTCAAACCACCGGCATAAAACTCCACAGGCAAATTGGCTGGAATTATCATGGTTGACCAACAGCACCTCAACAAAGCGGAAGCTCAAAATTGAATCAGCTAATAACTGGAGTGAGAGAGGCTGATCAGAAAGACACAGTCGTAAAAAGTTCTTGTCAAAATGCAAAATAGTAAAAGGAGAACCAGGCACACAGAGTTCCTGAGCCTCCTCTGCCCCTTCCTCAGGTCGGCTGCAGGTATGATTAGGCAGATAGTGATCCAAAGGCTGCACCATGGGTGAGAGATATGAGCAGACTTGCTCCTCGTGAGTGAATTTCAGGTACAGAGTGTACTTGGTGGGGTCAGGGTTCTCCAAGGTCCAGGAACATCCAGGAGAGATAACAGGAAAAAGGTCCTTAAGAGAAAATGCCCCGTAGAGAACTCCAGAAGCCAGTGCCGAGCATGTGCTCGGTGAGGGTTGAGAACCCCAGGAGCACAAGACAAGAGACGATATCACAGATAGTAAGAGGGGACAGGCAGTGTTCATCCTATGACATGGGCCCTGTGGAAAGAAAAATAGAAAAAAATGACTACACTTAGTCATAACTATAACTACTTTACAAAACAATCGTAAGCAGCTCAAAAAAAATTATTCAGGTAAAAGAGGAATTTCGGCTGAGTGGAGAAGAGATACATAAAGTAATATAAAATAAGCTAGAGAGACACTTCTGTTCTTATTACTCCTATGAATATGATAACAGCATAATCTTTGTAGAAGATGTTCTGCAAATTCTCATATGCAACATATCTCCTTGCAAATCCCCCTCTCTGATAAACAAGTCTTTTCCAGAATTCCGATTGCCTTCTAATATGTAAATACTGCACTGCTTAGTCTTTTTTATGGAAATTACCCATAAATGCCCTCTTTCCTCTAGTGTACTATAACATTATAGCAGGGAACCAGAATTGTAGCTTCAAGAAGCCAAAAAAGTCATTAATCAGTAGTAAATTATTAGCATTTAAAACAGCCAACAAAACAAAATCTAGAAATGCTTGCCCTTTAGTTGCACATGTATTAAATTAAAAAATTCTCTACTACTATTGTATTAAATTAATGATCGAATGTTAACTAGTAATATAGCACCAAACACACCAGGACTGTTCTCCACTGTTGGGTTTTAGCATTTAAAAGAAAAACTTTTTTTATCTTTAAGGCATTTTAAGTGGCAATTCATACTAGATTTTATTTTGCAGCTGAAAATTTACAGCCCTCAATCTGTATGCATATTACCCACAGAATGTGTATGAGAACTGGCACAAGTATAAAACAGTAATATAACAAAATCATTTAGGCCCCTTGGAAAAATTTGAACAGGATTCTAGAAAATGAACATAATGTCCCCATAAACATATCTGTCATTTTTCATATGCCAAAGATTTTTGCATTGCTTCTTGGCATTGTTAATTGGTAAGATTTTTTTTTGTTACGGAAACAAATAAAATTGAACATCTTCTGTGTGCTCAAAGTGTTTAAGAGCTACAACTGCAACTAGAGAGAGCAGGCCCATGGCATTTAGTTATTATAGGAAGTGTTTCCAAGATGCACTTAAATTGATAACATAATCTCATTGAATCTTAGAAATCACTGGTAGCTGTATTCATTTATCAGACAAATACAGTACTTACGGATAAAACCCCTTTTAGATAAAGGTGTAGAGCTGGGGTACAGATGTATAATGAAATCCTCAATTGACTGTGAAAAGCACTATGGTATGGGCATAATGTGCTAATACCCCACTGTCTCTTACAGAAAAACTAAGAGACAAGTAGTGTCAGCCCTTTTGCTTTTAAACATTAAGGTAAAGTAAGCCCTGCTTGATAACTGTAGAAAAGGCACATATGGTGTACCAATTATTTAAAAACTTGGGGAACTTTGGTGCCAAAAAGAGCCCTTACCCTTCCAGCAGCTTCCTGTGCTAAAGCTTATCACTGCTGTTATTTTCATAGAAATCTAACAAAATCCACTGCTGCGCAAGCACGGCCACTGGCTGTCATTGAGGAAGGCCAGACAAGTTTTATTTTTGAAAATGCCTGTGCCATCTAGAACTGAACAATGTGGGAGAGTTAGTTTCAGACTGCAGTGGATGGTTGCTTTACAGGCACAGAGCACAGAGCAATGTCTCGCTAAGGACTCATTAAAAAGGTAGGAGCACTCATTTTTATATAACTGTACTTCACGCTGAGGCCACAGTTCCCCTTTATGAAAAATGTACATCTTATGGAGACCTGAACTGCTATATTTATAAAATGAAAGACTAAAGGCACTTATAAATGTGTAGGCCAATAGGAAAACAGAAGAAGCTTATGCCAGAATTAGCATTCCTATATTAAAAATGTCTATATCTAACATATGGCCTAGAATCCACTGAAATAATGCAGCAGTTGCCTTTTGAAGTCATTACAGTGCAATGTCAGAAAAATCTTTACTAATTACTAGAGATTTTCAAATGTATAAATAACTATAGTATGTTAGTGTAAATGGCTTATGGGCATGGGAAATGGTTTAGAGAACCAAAACTTAGAAGAAAAAAAAAAAAACTTTATTTACACGCAAGCTATTTTCAAGGTTCCGCAATGACTATTCAATAATTTTTGAATATTGGATATTTTTTCCATATTTGGAGAGTTCATGTATTTGGAATTAAGGGTTACCAAATTTGATATTTCTCAACATTGTCATGTAAATTTGATAATTTCTGCAATTTCTGAATTACTAATTCTTTAATTAATAATTTGATAGTTATCGAAAACAGGTCCAGCGATCCGAAAAATATGAGAGTTCCGAGGTTTCATTGAAACTCTGGAACTGGGTTTGACTTGGTACTTGACATCATCCCTACCAGTTCCTTTTGCAGTTTGATAGTTTGGGTGGAAATTTGTTTTAAACATTGCTCTTATTAGAATTGTAAGACTCAAAGCTAATGGTACCCACTGCCAAGGATGGTATGGGTCTGTTTCTTCTCCTTCTCATTCATTTATGTCATGATGAATTTTACAGCTACATTAATTCTTACCATGCACAGTATATTTGTGTAGTGTAATAGAGTCCTTTACTTGTCAATGTGCACTGAAAAAGGTGGTCAAAACAGGAATACAAGCTAATTAAAACACTTAGTTGGCCCAATGGTGTACAACTAAATTGTGTCTGCATATTTTATTTACAATGTTTCAGGTTAAATTTGGTGTTCTCATTTTCAGTAGAAATAACAAGCCAGTCTAATGTCCTCTCCTGTGCTTGGGGTTTTGTTTTCTCTATATATTCGGACACACAGACTCCAGGTATTAAGCTGCAATTGATATTTACTCAATGTTAAAATGGACTGAAATAAAAGCAGATTTTTTTTTTATTTACAGCACTACATGATTTAGCTCAACGTTAAACAGAGTTTTCTATGCAGAAGTACAATCTTTTATTTTAATGATGGCATCTTTTATAAATAAATAACTATTTCAACGTGAAGTCCCAATTATACTTTGTCAAACAAATTACTTTCTATAGTCTTTCATATCCCAGCTAAACTATTACATTGCAGAAGGAATTCTATTAGTTACCGGATCATAATCTTCTTACAAACAACAGCAATTTTGTAATGAACTCATTACACAGAGAAAATACACCAAGACAAATCTTTTTTGTAGCACCATGTACCAATCCAGAGGGGGAGGATTCAAGCAGAAAAAAGCTGCAGTACAAAGAAGAAGAAACAGAGCTGCTAACTGGTTCATTTTAATACTATTTATAACAATGCTATTGAAATGGTGGACTCAAATCAGGTTCTAAAGTCAAAATCACCATACCTTGGTTGGATTTATAATCTTTATTCCTATTTTACATATGGGATCATTGATTAAATAATCTACTGAGACCAACAGGGGAATTTACCCAGTTTTGTATGTCATTTAGGAAACCAATACAGGTTGGACTGAATGGAGAAACTGATTTCTGCCACCAGGTGCAGCAAAATATCCCATAGGCATATGCAGTGTGCTAAATAAAATAAAGGACCTGTATCAACCAGCATTGTTTGTGATCCGACAGGTCAATGGAAGCATTTAGTACGATTGTCACCCAATCATCTGTCTGTCAGATGCTCATGGCTGTAGCCGAAGTAAGTGTGACATTGTTTAAACCCCCAGATTCAGTAAGTCAGTATTATGTATTTTAGCCTAAACTTCTCCTTTAACATACTGTAAGTACATACATACCAGTAAAACAAAATGTTAATATTCACTAATGTACCAAATACTAGAAATGCGCTTCACAGCTTTTAGTGTGAAATTCCGAATTTTTACCAACATGTTAACCGAGTTCCATAAAAAGGCACATTTATGTACAAAATGCACAACGTAATATCACTGCAAATGGCTAAATATCTCAAATGTCTTGTAAATTAAATAATCAATCTCACATTAATGTAAAAGAAGAAATCCCAACCATTGTGGATGACTGATTTTGCACATGTATGTTAGATTGCTAGGAATAGTACCAGGAATATTAATCATAATAACAAAATAAATTGTTTAGATGGAAAAAACTTCCACTGAGGTGTAAATGCTAGGGCTGAAAAGGTCAGACTGAGACCTGGGAACTGGCCTCATGGGCATAAATTATTAGAATGTTTACAAAGGAAGAAAAAAAAAGGGCACCAAACGGGGATTTAGTTTTTTTTTTTTTTACATGCAGGGATATATAAGTGAATAGATGGAAGGAGATGTAAACAAGTATTAATAATTGCAGATATTAAGACCATTTCAAATACAACAGATCACTACAATTGACGTACCGATCCATCATACATCAATGTGCGAATCTGCAGTTTGAAGATGATTTATTATGCTTTAATCTTAGTAAATATACATTGAAACATTGATACACCATTCCACTTAATGTTCTCTGATGGCAAATAGCAGTATAAGTATTTCAGTTTAGGAGCACGAGGGGGGGTGAGGGGTAACTAAGGTTTACGAGGTTACAGTTATTGAGGTGAAAAATTAAAGTAAACATTTCTTGAGGGATGGACATACTGTACCATTTAAGATTATTTTTTCATAAATAAACCACATTTCTGAGTTCTGCATTTCTTAACTTGACAAAGGATTTAAAATGGCAGCCGGGCCCTATCATCAATGTTCCCATATCATATACCATATGCGTGCACAGATATATGCAGTATCATCTGCTCCTTTTTAACCTGAGTGTGCAGGTTTGTGCACAAGCACACATCTTTGAGGGAACACCATACATACATATATACATACACACACGCACACACCGTGAGAAGCTAACAATAGTTGCGAGCTAAGGTAATTTCAGCACAGTTGTAATATTTTTTGTTATTAGCAACAATCCAGTTCAGTGTCTTGAGCTTTGACAGCCAGCCTAGTCTAATTCGGCATAAGTTACAAGATATTCTTCAGTGGCCTCCTTGACGCATTACATTATATTTCTGCTTCTGTGACTAATACATCTAAAATCCAGGCACCAATTACTAACCTCTTTCTGAATCTGTTATATCTCTCCTGATACTTTAGAAACTTTCATTAAAATTGTTGACATCCATACATATAGACATGCCATGGGCAGAAAAAAAGCAGGTTCACGACCCTATTTACAGTATTTTAATAACTTTCCATTTTGGTTACTGTACAGTTAGATTAGTTCACTCAAAAGTTGAACCTTTTTTTGCCTAATTCAAGAACCTACCATTCTTCAATACTGTACAGGAGCGGGATTCAATGAAACTATAGCACACATGCGGAAACAATTGGGACCTGTCAGGTGAATCAACAAGGGAGCAGGTCCTTTACCCCTAATTTAGAATGAGAAAGAACTAACACACAAAAGGAAACAAGCAGATTAACTGCTAACGGCAACTTTATTTCATGTGCATGACATGTTTTTCATCCTCATGGGTCCTTTCTCTAGTGTATTCTAGGTACATGAGAAGCCATATTTAAAACCTAAATCAGGAGATGATTTACAACACATAGTACAGAAGATCAAGATATGTCCAATGGGAAGACATTCTCTGCAAGAAGTGTGTCTTCTCATAGGCCAGTCCAAGAACAGTCCCAGATAATGAAAGAGCTATTCTTTAAAAAAAAAACACCAGTGGGGAAGATCTAGATCCCCACCCTGGAACTATTAGAGGAGGGTTGATTTAGGGCAGTTTAATTGCCCTTAAAACTAAGTTAATGAAAGTACAATGCAGCCACACACCACACTTGATGTAAATCCAAACTGGTCTTTATTAAAGTGTAACATTTAAGTACATACCTTCTTTAGACAACTAGAAAGTGAGTACACGGTGAAAGGATTTATAAATCCAAAAACATAGAGAGCAAACCTAAGGGGGAAAATAACAATGTCCCCCTGTGGACAAAAAAGATAGTCAATGGACGGTTATTACAAATGAAAAAGGTTTACTTCATAGCACTGCATTTCCTTAAAAATACACACCAGCAGGTTTATTCAATAAAAGTTCATATCGTTTAAAATGGTGCTAATTTTGCCCCAACCAATCAGATGTTAGCTTTCAAATGTTAAAGGGCATGTCCACCCCCAAAACAGAAAAATAATCATTAATTGCCCACCTTGTGCTGATTAAAATCATTATTTTATCTCCTCTCAAAGTCTTATTGGTAAAAAGTTTAAGTGCAGTGAACATAAAACAAATGAACACTAGGAGGCTCATATACCTTATTTTGTGTCATCCTCCTTCTCTGCCTCCGGTAGAGAAATGTCCTGCGCAGTACTGCTAATCTCCCTCAACACGAAAGCATTCGCTCCCCCCTCCTCACCCCTCCCATCAAGTGACGTGAATTTCAGAAAAAAAGAACGAGATTTGGATCTCGTCTTCCTGATATATAATGGGCCAATCAAGCAGCGTGATTCATGCAGCCAATAGGAATATTTGGGCAGCTTCAACTGGCTCCACCAATCATCTACATTTGGATACCAGGTGGTAACTGAACAACCAATCGGGTGTTAGGAATCCCGATCCTGCAAAATATCAATATTTTGATTTCGGGACAGCAGCTACACCGGACCTCTGAGACCCAATGCAAAATCATCAACAGTGCACTTCTCGCGGGTAGCCACGTGCATTTGTTTTGTTTTTGTCCGGCATGGTCGGGGAGTGGGCGGAGCTATTACTGTTCTTCAGAGGGCCGGATTAAGACGCGCGAGACTGTGATCACGCACAGCGCTCTTGCGTCACATGATTGACAGGCACATTAGGAGAAAGACGGCCTAAAGCTTCGGAAATGAGGAGGATTATAACTTTTGAACAGAAAGGAATTTGGAAAAAGTAAAATGGCGTTTCAGGTAGGGCACAACTAAACTACCTGTAGTGAAAAGTTGATGGACATCAACTTTCAGTTGGTGGACATGCCCTTTAGATATGATCTGATTGGTTGTGGCAAAATTAGAACCATTTTTAACGATAAGAACTTTTATTGAATCTGCCTGCAGGTCTGTTATTTAAAGGGCACGATCATTGTTGTATTTAACTACCTAACAGAGGCGGTAACAGAAATAAATTGGTTCGCAGCACAATAGTTATTGGACTTATAAATAATAGTAGTATGTGAAATGGATGTTTTTAGGGTAATGCAGCTCTCCTGAATTGAGTTAAATCTTGCTAACAGATGTAATACTGGTTAGCGTGACTTTAACTTCTTCTTGTGGTGGTTAATGGAGAAGTTAGTCATGCATCTGTTTCATGTGATTTATATTCGAATACGCCATACCATCCTGGGACTTTATAATGCCAGTCAATGGCTGGCCAAAAGAGGCCCTGTTTGACTCCTAAATGCGCTTTGAGTCCTTTAGGAGAAAAGCGCTTTACAAATGTTATTGTATTGTATTGTAAATGGCTTAATGCACTATTAGACTTGGCCTGTTTTTGAACGTTAGGTTAATTTATTTCTCTTTAGTCTTTTTTTACTGGTCCAGAATTATTCTCTGTTTCTTTGAGATTTTGGTTTCCAAGCAAATTTACATAACCTTTCTAAAACATTTTGCCATAAGAAATTCCCACCGAGCAGAAGCACTTCTAGGGTTTTTGATCAAACTTTTTAAAATGGTGCTTCCAAACAAATTAAATGGTGCCGTTGTGAGGTAGGTGTGGCTTGGCTTTAGTAAAAGCCTCCAGTTGTGGCCGTGGTGAAACACTTGGTAAATTCAAACTTTACAAGAGGGTGGGGGCACAGGTAGGCAAGTAGATGAGAGAAAGAGATGATAGATAGATAGATAGATAGATAGATAGATAGATAGATAGATAGATAGATAGATAAGAGAATTGAGAGAATGAAAGAGAATTGTAATAGAAATGGCCCTACACAGAGAATTATAATATAAGTGCTCCACACAGAGAATGATAAAATAAGTTCCACTACACATGAAATGGTAAAAAAAAGTGCCCAATTGGTTAGGTTTACTTACCTATCACTAAAATATCTGAGTGTCAAATTGATTTAGATAGCAAATACTTCATAGCAAAAAAAGTAATTCTACAAAAACAGTTTTTTTCCTCTGCTGCCTTTCCCTTTACCCCAAAAGTTCCACCTAAGACAAATGTCTTACTATGCCTCATTAGAGAAGTGGCCCAGCCAGAGAGGTAGGAAATCCTATTTCTATTTCTAGTTAGCCTTTCTATTTTCAAGGCTAACTTCTCTGTGCAGCTGTAATAATCTTCTGAAATGTTGGAGGTAGGGGAGAGAGCCATGCTGGGAATGCTGCAAAGAGAATTGTGAGCTGTCAGCAGGGTTGCCAGATGTCCTCAATTTGCGCGGGGTTGTCTTGAATGCAGGGACAAAATCCCGAGTCCTGTAGTCAGAGTCAAAATCCCGTCCAAATATTGGCCCTGACAGCCACACCTCAAGAATGCCCACTCCCTGCCCAATCATGCCCATAATCCCTCCCCAGCTGTGGCCATGCCTCTAACCCTGCCTCCACCCACCGTTAAATAACAGCCCCATCCCTCTGTCATCACAGCCCAGGCCCCCTTCCACTCAAGGAGAAAAAAAATCTGGCAACATTGGCTGTCAGGTGCAGGATGGTGTCTCCCCCTCAGGCCTATGTAAGAAAAGATCTTAATTTTGCCCCAACCAATCAGATGTTAGCTACCACTTGAAAGCTAACATATGATGGTGGGGGCAAAATTAGCACCATTTTTAACAATGAGAACTTTTTTCTTACATAGGCCTGTATGTTTCTTTGGTATACAGTACATATACCCTCCACCACATAATCACTTTAATATGAATCAACATGGTAAACTTCAATAAATATTAGTTTTGGTTTACTTGAAATCTAGTGAATGGCTGCATTTTCTATTGTGGATTAGTTTGCAGCTTTATTCACTCAACACTAGACTAGTGCAGGTTATCCTCTCTACATATGGATTTAGAGTTGCACATTCTTATTGAGAGCTCTAGACCCCTCCCACTTACCACTGACAGAATTGTCAAGTAACTACTGGGTGACCAGCCTGTGACCTCTAAGTAATCAAAAATGAGCAGTCCTCAAAGGATTACCTTGGCTTTTCAGTATGATTATAAACATGTAATTAAAACCTCTCTGTTTATAATGTATTAATGTGCACAGATAATTTAATATATGGGGTTTTGGGATATGCATTGATCATCTTTTCTTTGTATGAATTTTTGAGGGAACCAGTAGCACTTAAGAGTCCCTTTATTACACATGTATGGAGAGTGAAAAAGAATAACAGCTGAGTAGCTTGTTTTTTGATCAGAAAACTGTAACCCCCAATATCATGGATGCTATATATTAGTAGTATTGCGGTTAGCCCTGGGGCCTTGCAGGGCCAGAATCTTTAATTCAATTCTAACTAGAGCATTATCAGTGAGGAGTCTACAACTTTGAATACTTTTTTTGTATGGGTTCTATCCACAGTTCAAAAACATACTGAGAGTTTAATTGGCTTTTGATTAAATTGACCCCACTGTTTATATGTCTGAACATTTCTGTGCCTGTGGCAGAGAATTTAGATTGTTAGGCTGGAGATGTGATTGATTAAATGTAGTCTGAAATGCGTCATGAACTATTTTATCCATTTATTAATAACACTTTACAAAAAAATAGTAAAAAATAAATGAATAGTAATACCTTACTTAAATGATAAGAAATCCTAACTCCTACGGTAGTAACATTATCGGTCCATTTTAGCACTAGAAATAGAATAAAACCAAAAAAAGTATTGCCATGGCAAACCTTAATTACCTGCAACTTACTGGTCATACCTAGACTTTTCTAAATAGTAGAAAACAGTAAAGTGACTATATAAGATAATAGCTGAGGCAGAGCAAATCGATAACCAAATCGATACTGGATTGATGGAAATTTAGGGAAAGTTTTCCAGAATACAGTGATGCTGGGAAAGAATTATTTTTAAATAAACATTCCATCCTGTTCACAGGTATCTCCACCGATGGTCTTGGTGTAATTCTTATTCCAAAATCTGAAGTGCATAATCTGGTACAGCGGGCCAAAATATATTATTTTAAAGGGGCTTTTTAAGGGCATGTCCACCCCTAAAAATATTTTAGTATCCTGTAGGAAACCCCCCAAACCCAAACAAAACCTACAGACCTTAGATCAGTTCCTTCATTCAGTGCAGTGAATGCTCAGAGAGATTTAGAGCAGAATTTTCTGAGCTTGAAATCGCAGCATTGAATGGACACTCCCCCCCAGAAGTGCTAGTTGTTGGTCATGACATTATATGACACGAAGCTTGCCAGTATCTATCTTTTAGAATATCTCAGTTTAGAATTGATCTAAGGTCTATAAGTAAAACGTTTCAAGGTCACATACTTTGTTTAGAAGAGAATGCAATTCTTATTAGAACATTCCTATAAATCTCAAAACTTAAAAACTGCTAAAGGACTATGATAAATGAAACTCTATTAATAATAGAGTTTTGAAGCATTGGACTGAAATCTTCAGATAGTATTTATCTGTACATTTGCTCCGACCATTCCTTTATTACAGGTATATTTTTGGTGAGGAATAACTTAAAATTACAAGTAATTTAGCATTTTAATCAGTAGTTTATGGGCTATAAGAACAAGTACATTTAAAGGGTATGTCCACCTTAAAAAAAGTTTTTTTTTGTAGTGTAGGCATCTCCCAACCCTAACTGCATAGTTTAAAATTTTAAAAAGTGACAGGAATCTTATTTACCAGCCTTCATTCCCACAGCCACGGACTCTGATGATACTTCCAGGAACAAAGTATCATTAGGGGCCAGACCGGCAGCTGCCTTTGTGATTGGCTGAGAGGCAGCCAATCACAGATGTGACTGCCGGCTATGCAGAGAGACAAAGTTCTGGTTAGTTTCCTGGCATTTTTTTCAATTTAAACCATGCGGTTAAGGTTGGGAGGGGGGTGTCTACACTACCAATATTGATTTATTTGTAGAAAATTAGGTGCAGAGACTAGGGATCTGCAAAGAGGGAGGGAGAGAAAGGACACTCCTGCGCATACCAGAGGCATCCAGGAAGACAGGAAAGAGGCAGAAACCTTTTTACATTCAGGAAGGCTCCTATTGTTCAGTTTTCTGGACTTTGACTAGACACTACAGGACAACCATAAAGGGCAGAGGTGTAAGGTAAGGATTTTTTAACACTACACAGTGGGGCCAGCTGTGGGTTAAATTTTAGTTTTGGGGGTGGACATGCCCTTTAATTATATATTTCTCCTTTAAAGTAACAAGTATAATTTGCATGAAATCGCTAAAATCATTATTGCAAAGAAACATGGAACATAAATGACAGTGCAAGTTGAAGCAACAAAGGGCTGCTCCAAAGGCAAGATAAAGCAATAGATAACAGCTTCTCCTCAGGTTTTAGGTACCTTTACAACTGCAAAAATTTAAAGGATTAAAATGAAAAATATCAAGCCATAGTAACCATAGCTAATATAGTTATAGAATTAAAAGAAAGCATATTTATACTCAAATAAACTTTTTTATTTTCCAAATCAGTAAAAGAATAGTTGCTAAAAAAATAGCATCATTCTATGACCCATTTTCATCAACACTCTTGTGATAATGCTAGGGCCTTCCTACATACATTGCAGCTAGTTCTCCCAATGGGGAAGTGACATTACCCAGCTCTGGCTCTCTCAATCTCCAGTTAATGGGGGAGCCAGAATACATCAGCATGGTACAGGAATAAACTGGTTAATGCCACCTTAGCTGAAGTATTGTTTAAATGTTTAACCTTTGGAAAATATGACAGCAGTCCAGGGTGGTGGTAATGGTTAGGTTTAGACTTTCTGAGATTAACAGAATTATCTATGAAAATGATCAGTGATGACTCAATTGGATTATCCCTGCCCACCCCCAACAGTAACACATTGCTAAAAAAAAAAAAGAATCAGAACTCTATAGACCTTTGCTCCTGTGGTGCTCTGCATTGCCTCTCAGCCAATCACAGACACGGCATGCCAGTCCGGCCCCTGTTTGCAAGTTACGGCAAACAGAGGGCTGGGTCAGAGCGTCGCAGGAGCAAGGGGCTGTAAGTAGAGTTCTGGTTATTATTTTTAGCAATCTAACATAGCAGTTGTGGGTGGGCAGGGGTGCCCTACATTATATTAAAAAATAATTTAGAGGGTGGAGGTGCCCTTTAACATTTTTGGAGAAAAGCATTCATTTTCTGGTGTGTAGCTGTAGTTCAAATACACTCACTGGCCCATTTATTATATTAAAGGATAAGTGCACTATAAAAACAAGTATAGTTTAATTGTAAGAGACAGGTTTTAAAAATCTTTCCCCACCTTTTTTTCCCCTCTAGGTCCCTCCTGAGCCTACCTGTGTGTGTGTAAAGTTGCTGACATCTTGGATGACGAAGTTAAGGCTGTAGAGCTCCTCCCTCTGAGAGTTGGCTCATTGCACTCTCTCTTTAGCCCCAAAATCAGTGCTTGTGGCATCCGTGCGCAACTTTACACACACACAGGTAGGCTCAGGAGGGACCTAGGGGGGGAAAAAAGGGGGAAACATTTTTAAAACCTGTCTCTAACAATTAAACTATACTTGTTTTTTATACTTTTATATCCTTTAAGCTTGTGTAAATTGTAGCCTTAGTTGACAGAAGTGGCACCCAGTGGGGTATTCTTCTGCTGTTTTAAGGTTCAGCATGTTATGTGTTCAGAGGTGGAATTCTGCATTACTTGGAGTGAAGAGTTATTTGAGCTACTGTTAATTTTTGATCCTTTCAAACTAGTCTGATCATTCTCCTACTCCTCTACCTTTGATTTCAAAGAGACATTTTCATGCACACAACTTCCGTTCACTTGGTATTTTATCTTTTTTGGACCATAGAGAATTTAACCATAGAAATAGTTGTGTGTGAAAATCTCAGTAGAAAGCAGTTTCTGAAATATTCAGGCCGAGTTGCTGCCATGTGATTGGCTGATTAGCTATTTGGGTTAACAAGAAATTGAACAGGTGTACCTAATAAAGTGGTCAGTGAGTGTATATAACAATGTTAGTACCTCAAAGCAAGAATAGTGTTAACTTATCAATCTGTGGAGGTTTTAGGTAAACTCATTAGAAAAGCACAATCCAAATCTGATCATCCTTGGCCTTGATGTGCATATGAGTAAAAAAGATTACTTTGCATGGTCTGTTTTCTACCATACTGTTTTGTAAACCCCAATGCAAAGCGATGCATTTGTAAACAAGAACACAGGCAGGTTGCAATTACTAAGGCCTCTATGCAAAAATAATACATTCATGCCTCTGTTTGCCTGACTGACCTGTGCAATGTCGCACCAGCATGGTAGTAAACCTTTGCATGCTTTATGGTTGTTCAAGAGAATCCTCTTGGACTTGGATGTTAAATTTAGGTTGACCTGTTTGTTCTGCACCACTGCCAATTCTAATTTTGTGCACCATCTCTCCTAGTAAACTATACCAGTCATTTCTGTTAAGCGCTAACTCACTTTGCTTTACTGACGGTAAAATGATAGCAAAGAAATGTTTCTCTGAGTCAAGAATTAATCTAATGTGGATTGAAAAAATATGCTCTGGTATAATATCAAAATTACTGTTATTGGCAATTGTAGGCAAGGGTGTCAGTGCCATAAAAAAGCCCTGAACATTAATTGAACTAAAGCTCCATAATAACAGATTTACTTACCAGATGATAATGTCACGGAGATCAGACCTTCTCTGCTTATAATGTCAAAAAATGGTGCCTGTATATCTAATGATAATATCATCATCCTAGCACCCTATTAAATGTCAGAGTCTAATGCTCCACATTTCCATAAGCAGGTTTAGCTGTCGATAAATTCATTCTTACAGGTTTAATAACTACAGAGGTATATCTCAATGACAGCATATGTCGTTTAATATGATTTATAAACATATCAGTGTATCAGAGGAAAATTGCTGCTTGTGAGCCCTAGAGTGGACTTCACTGATTAAAATACATTTACTTCATATATCATAACTTACTTCAAGTCATTAGCAAATAAAACTAATTAATATGCCAAATGGATCACAGTAGGGTCAGAAGCAAAGACTTCTTATTCTAAAAACAGCCAGAGCCTTCATTCACAAACCGATAAGACTAATGTGCTAACTGGTTCTTTCTTCATTTTAGCTCAGCAAATGAATAAAATGGTCTTTGTTACCTCCAAATCTGAAATGCTGCTGGAAGTTGGTCCAGCTGAATTTGATTCTGTCTGCAAAGCGAAGTGCCAGGAAGTTCACGAGTCCTTGTCGCAATTGCAGGCTCAGAGCCCAAACTCTTCTGGCACTTACTTATGCTAACGTTCCGCCTCCGTATCCCCTGGGAATCAGGGTGTGAATAAGGAACAGACATTAAGTTATTTGTGTTCTGAAGCATGGAAAATCAATTCCACACACAGTGCTGTCACAGGCTCAGGTGAGAAAATGAATACTCCAAGCCCTCTACAGATAATTTATCACCTGGGCGAATCTTTCATTACAAATGCCCTTTCCATGCATCTGCTCCTCCCGCCTCATTCCCTTCTTTTCCCCTCTCCTCCTTCATCAGCCTGGAGTAACAGCTGTCAGTACTGGCGTGATTCTATCTTTTCTTTGATCCCTTTCTTTTGCATCATTTCTTCCCGTCTTGGGGACTTCTAGGGAAATTACATGCAGTTCTCTCTATAAAAAAACAAAACAACAACGAACAGCCGTAGTCCCTGCTGGAATACAGCCTGCTTTATAGCTTAGTAGAGTGAATTAAAGAGGAAAGCGTGATGCTTCATGAGAAAGAGGATTATCTGGTGTGAGGTGAATCGTAAGGAGCCGTTTTATTCATGCAGTGGGGACAATAACTGTTCTATTACCAGCTCTGTCTACGGCCATTAGACTACTCAGTGCTAAAAGGGCTGGCTGCTCTTGTCAATTTAAGGGTAAACATTCACAGGCTGTTTACTATTGCTTTTTTTTTTTAAACACCCAGATTACAGTGGTTTTACTTGCATCTAATGTTACCCTTTACTATTTCTAAATATACAGATGCAGCAACAAATTGCATATCAATGCTCTAGATTGTATTAGCAGCACTTTATCTGCATCATTTTGCAGAAAATAAGATGGCATGTTCAACTACAGGGTGGCATTATATAGACACGTTGGGTATGTACTGTAGTTTATGAATGCTGATGGGGAAAATAAACTATGTGATTTGTAGCATTAACTAAAAAGCTTAACACCCCCAGGACTAGCTTAACACTGAGCAGCATTATCTCCAACATAAACAGAATGTTCCTCTGGGCCTTTGTATGGCACTATCACTGCACAAATGCCACTTGTGTTTAATGATAAACAAACAGTTTGCACTCGTTACTCTCAGTGTCACTAAGCTACCTAATGAAAAAGTTGAGCAATTTTAATATTGGGAAAAATACTGCAGCACTCAGCACCCTGAATTGCTGTCTTTTCTTCTCCAAAGTTTAGCTCTCCTTTAAATATTTTACTTGTATTATTTGTACTACAGTTCCAGTCACTAACATTTTAAAAACAGGCCACTAGGAGGTTAAATCAAAATTCTCTCTTTCTTCATATTCATACTACTGTTACTGACATCTACAACTTCATAAAATAATGGCTAGGGGGTGCCATCCTTCATCATTAAAGCATGTACCCAAAGAATCATATAATGTTCTTGAATTAGATGAAAAAGAAAAAGTTAATAATTAATTTATGAAAGATATATGACAGCTAGCTATCTAGAAACCCATAAGCACATAATACACAGGTTTCTTGTATCATGTATCATGAAGCATGGAAAATCATTAATACAGATTATAAGGTCCCGATGTATAGGAGTATAAGACAAATGAAGCTATGACAGGTTGCAATTGACATATTCCATTAAAATATCAACTGCTGGAGTCCACCTGGTAACTCCACAAACCTTAGGCATTTAACTGGAAGTGGGAAATGGGATTGCAGCTTAATTCAGTGACGTTAAGGGACACATATACCAAATGACATTTTAAGCTAAAATGCCTTGTCTTGGAGTTTGATGCATTGTTCCATAAATGGCAATGGAATCCTACTTTGTAAAATGAGGATTATTTTCTGCTGGAGATAAAAGCTGTAATGCTTTTTGGATATGAAAAGAGTTATTGTTATCTGTTGACTTCTAACAGAAAAGTGATGTCTGATAAAAATATTCAGGAAAATAGTTGAACTTCTCCCACTAACACTTGTGTGATTTGAGTCTTTTCTGTATCCTTGTCCATTGTCATCTTCTACTTTTTATTTATTTTCTGAAATTGGACCATCATAAAGAGATAATGGCCCCTTACGGTTGTTAAAATTGGAAAGATTATTCATCCTAGACAACTGTTCAAAACTATCGATTGGTGACTAATCGTGCGGTCTATAGGAGACTGCATGATCAGCTGTGATTTTCCTACACGTCCAATCATTTGTTTGTCTGATCCGGTTGGGGGTACCCAAAAAATTACTGCAGGTATGGTATGGTGCATTTTATTATTATTATTACTATTGTGGATTTATATAGCGCCAACATCTTCCATGCCGCTTTACAGTTGCATTAATATACATAAGGAAAACATACATGTTACATACAAGGGTAGTGCAAGTAAAACAAAGTGCAAAAAATGTGCTGGTCTGCAGCATTCAGTGTGGAAAGTTACAGCATTAATGTGGTACAAATATATACAACTGGATTTATATGGGGCTTTATATATAACTGGCTTTATATACAACTGGCTTTATATACAACGGAAGATGTTGGCGCTATATAAATCAATAATAATAATAATATATAACTTTATATGGGGACAGAACTTCAGCCTCCCACTTACCAAAATGTAAAATACTGGCACATAGCACCTCGCTAAATGCCAACAAAGGCTTAAGATACAATATGCAGTTTAATTGCACAAAATATTATTATTGTGGAATTATATTTTGCCAGAATCTTCCGTAGACCTTTACAATTGCATGGATACATTCATATCAGTCACTGCCCTGAATAACTTACAATCTAAGCACTTTATCTCATACACACAACTTATTAGTATGATTGTGGGGAAAACCGGAGTGCCTGGAGGAAACCCACGCAAGCACGGGGAGAACATGCAAACTTCTTGCAAATGTGTCCAAGGGTGGAACTGAATCCAGGACATTAGTGCTGCAAGTTCTTCCATATAATGCACATTGCTTCCATCATAAGACTAAACTGTAAAGTGTAATCTATTAATAAATACTATAATTTCTATGAATAAACACTATAATTGCTATTAATAAACACTATAATTGCTATTGATAAACACTATAATTCCCAGTTCAGCAATTCTTTCCAAATACCAGTTCTTTCCAAATTTTTAAAACTTTTCAAACTTAAGTTAAATTCTAACTGTAATATATCATCTTAAAAAAACCCTCACAGTATACAATACGCAATATGTCATCTATCAAACTTCTGACAGCTATAATACTAAAACTATACCTATCTTTCAAGACTGTTGAGACCAACTTAAAAATGGAAAGCATTAATCTTGTATTGATTTGGTCGAATATCCACAAGAAGAATAAATGTTCTTTGACTTTCTTTATACCATCGCCTTCCTTCTAAAAGTCTGCAATAATATTTGTAAGGGGGCATTTCTATAATATAGAAGGCACTAAAGCACTCAAAGTCCATGTTGTATTTATAAAAGTATTATTTGAAAATATATTTAAGAAATGTGAAGAAACTGCTGCTATGACTGACAAAAGTAAGAAATATCACAGACACCATAATTACAGACACCATAATGTATTATAGATTTGTTTTTCACTATTAAAATGTGACTCTTTAGAACAGCACTTACATGCTTACTGTATGTCACCTTAAGCCTATTTATAAAATTATTTCCACATATACTCTCCTCCAGACACTTGACTACTACCATATAATTTTCTCCCACAATAAACATATAAGCATGGGTTTTTTTTAGGTTTTTTTTTTACCTTCCTTTAAACCTTTTACATGCTGTACCTGCACTGCTGCTTGTGGGTATATTGGTCCCTATCATATCTTATAAATGGACTCCTTAATATAAGGTAAAAAAACAGCTGTTTCTAATGGGTTATTAAAAAAGGATTACTCTCCAAGCAAGTGCTGGGCTTTCAAGGTTTTTTGACAACATCCATTGAAAGAGTGTGGCATTGGGATAAGGCCTCACCAAACTACACAGAAATAATAAATTGTATGTGAAATTTTCCTTTGTGCTTCCCATTACCATAACCAGAAATAAAATGCAAGCGATCCACATTAAAAATGATAATTGCAGCATAGTGTGGACTGGCAAATGGACTGAATCACATGGCAATGTGACCTAACCCTTACTGACAAATGCTCCTTACTTATCTGGCAAAGATCCCGTGGTGTACTAAACACTTGAAGAGATTTAATGCATCGCATGATCATGGTTGGATAAGTAATGTGTTGTGTGCAACAATAAGACCCAGGCGCAAAACGTCATTAAAAATGTCTAAAAAAAATGTCTAAAAAGTCCAAATATTTTTGTGTACACTCACAATAACCAGATGGTGCATCTAGTAGCATGGTTTTTACACTCACTTTTATTACAACGAACCTTGCATCATCTTGTTAGTGTTTAACATCCAGAAAACCTTTAATTCTCCTTGTTATATTAATACAATGGCTGTGTGTTTTTTGGCACCACATAATAAAAGTAATTAGATTTATATAAATTATGTATGTCCTATAAGGTTAACTTAACCTCATTAACCTAGATATGGTGTGTTCAAAATATATCCCATTCTAGGGCTAAAAAACAGACAATTAAATAGGATGCAACCTGCGTACACCACGAAAAACACAGTAACTAAAAACATATAATACAATTTATTGATAAAATATACATACACAATAAATATCGCTGGCCAGCTCTACCTAATAAAGATCCATACAAGTATCTATACTGGAACTTCTAAAAATAGACCCCCGCTGGGTATGTATCTAAAATACATCAAGTGCAAAGCAGATAAAGTGCAAGCACTGAAATATGCAATAGGTTCACACCCGGGCTATTATACTTAATGATTGGTCAGTCCTGAATTGTAAGGAAGATAGAGGATCCTTCTTGTTCCTTAAAGGTCCATATAGCAGTATAAAAATATAATAAAAAATAGTAAAAAATAGAATGATTGTGCACACTTAAGTGAGTTGGGGGGGTCTCCTTCTTTTTCCCTACTGTGTTTGCTCAGTAGGGGGTTCCGGGCGCACCTGTGGTGGGCTCAGTATTGGTACATCTGTATCTTGCTATAGTTTTCTTGGTGGGAGAGGAGGTTTTCCTGTTTCTCCTACTGGACATAATACCCCTGTACCTAATACTGAATCCTGAATGCCAATTGTAGTATTATAATTCTTTCCCAGTATGAGTACTAGGGATTTTATATATAAGCGTAATGAAGCTAGAAAAGAATTACTGGACTGGGATATTCCCATACAAAAGGTAGAGTCTGAATTCTTAGAGGGTATTCTAGGGTCTATGGAAAGATTACTGATAAAAGAAACGAAAATTTGGTTGGATAAAGTAGGTTTAGAGCAAGCAATGAGGGTAGATAGAATACCCAGAGGTTTGAGATTAAAGAAAATGCCTACATATGGAGAGGATGATGCTGTATTTTTAGAAAATTGGAATAAGGAATTACATAATTGTTCCCTAAAACTAATGAGACTTCTTATAAAAAAGAGAGAAATGGAACTGTCAAAAGTAACAGAGGAGATTCAGGAGTTGACAACAGAGATTGAAAAAGAGGGAGAAACACAGACTATAAAAGAATTCGAAATTAATATAGGGATAAGACTGGGTGAAATGAATTATGGTATTGGGGAAATTAAACGTAAAAAGCTCTATAGAAATAAATTGGATTATCAGAATAATACAATCTTTTCTGGGGAAAGAGAACATATATCAATAGTGAGAAGGGTAGAGAATAATTGGGACTCTAATAAGGAAAATAGAAGGAAGGAAAGAGAGCCCATGATGAAAAGGGAGAAACATAGAAATGGAGCTAGAAATAAATGGAGACATTTTGGCCCCCCTCTGGAGGGGAAAAGAGGGTACTATAGCCCCCCTTAGAAAGGAATAGAGGAATAGAGGGTATAGAGAAAGAACTGGAGAAAGCAGACAATGGTGGGGGGAGAGACAGATAAATAGGAGAGAAGGAGAAAAAAGTGTAAGAAGAGGTATAAGAGACATAAAAGATGGAACACACAACTCTAAACCCACTCGATCCCCTACCCCTCAAAAGGGTAAGAGAGAATACCCCCATCCCCCCAAAGGACGTCTCATCATTTTTTAGGGAATGGTATAGGGAAAGAAACGGAAGGGGGAGGAAGAGATCTAGGAGCACGACCCAAACATCACCCTATAATAAACACGGAGGAACTGAACAGGGAGGGAGTATGGACAAGAGGCCAAAGGGAAAAAAGAGTAGAGAAAGGAGAAATACTAAAGGAAAGAAGTCCGATAAGAGGCTACAGGAAATAGTAAAGAGAGACAGCATATCTGACAATGAAATACTAAAAGAAAAAAGGTATTTTCAATTTATCTGATAGAGGGATTAATACTATAGAGGCCAAACTACTGAGTAAAGGCTTAAAATTTGCACCTCAAAATAAGATGGATAAATTCAATGTATATATAGGGTTACAAAAATTCATGAGAACATTAAGCCTCAAGAAATAATTCTTCAATTTAGATAGAAAGAAAGAAGGGGCCATAGTAAAATCCTTACAGGAAAAAGGTATTCGTAACCCTACTAAAACAGAGATCGAAACTGTCATCACTTTAGAAAAACTACAAGATGAGCCCAAATCCCTTAGCAACACCGAATTCCACCCCCAATCCACATTTAATCCTACAGGATGGAGGGGAAATGCAGTGGAACTATTCGGTAGTCTGGTGGTAAGAGATTTAAGAAAATTAAAAAATAAAGAGGTGAAATATAAAGATAATTTATCAGGCAAAGAAAGAGCTGCCTTAAACTCACTAAGGAAAGATAGAAAGTGAGTCTCCAGACAGCTACAGGATACTGTGACCTATAGAGAAGTCCCCAATAATCCTATCAGTAAAGTTAATAACCTTCTTAAAGAGGTTCTTCAGGTGGCCCTGGAGAAAGGCATTATTTCTAAGAAATAATTTAATTTCCTATGGTCCCCCAAACCAAAAATAACCATCTTTTATCACCTCCCGAAAATTCACAAAAGTCTGGAAAATCCCCCGGGGAGACCCATAACATCGGAGATTGGTTCCCCAACGGAGAACCTTTCGAGGTTCGTAGATCATTTTCTGGCCCCCATTGTCAAAAAATTACCGGCATACTTACAAGGTACTTTGTATATCTTTAATTCCCTTACTGATGTAAAATGGGAATCGGACAATATTCTGGTTACTCTAGATATTGTGTCACTCTATTCAGTCATTCCCCATAAAGAAGGAATTGAAGCCTCAGAATACTTCTTGAAAAAAGAGGGCACTTTTTCAGACACCCTCATCTTATTTCTCTCGACATGTATTGACTTTATTTTAAATAATAATTGTTTTATGTTTGAGGGAGATTTCTATTAACAACGAACAGGCACCGCGATGAGTACGGTTTTTGCCCCTAGCTTCGCAGCCCTTTTCGTGGGTTTTTGGGAGGAAAGATACATCTGGGGTGCCCAACCATTCTCCAACCATTGTAGGTATTGGAGAAGATACATAGACGATATCTTATTAATATGGAAGGGCACCCCGGATGATCTTGAAACCTTCCTTAATTATATGAATAAGTCCCACGAACAACTGAAATTTCAGAATGTGTCAAGTAAAAAAAGGGTTGAATTCTTGGACCTCAGTATTGAGGCACAGGAGGGAACCCTCATAACCAAAACCTATTTTAAGAAAGTAGATAACAATACTAGTGCTCATAAACGGAACTGGTTAGAGGGGATCCCCAAAGGCCAGATGCTGAGATTACGTAGAAATTGTTCTAGTAGGGAAACCTTTCTAGAACAAGCAGAATTCTTGGAAAAGAGGTTCCAGGAAAAAGGATATGAAGGAAGTATAATCAAGAAAGCAAAATTGGTTGCGGAAAAGAAAGATAGAGAAAGTCTTTTAGTCCCAAAACGGAAAAAGAATACGGTAGGAAAGAATAAAGGAACATCAGAAAGAGAGCAAGTGCAGAATGAAAGGGATAAACACTATTTAAGACCAGCAATAATATGTGACTTCAATAAAGATGAAGGGAAAATTAAAAGAATAATAAAAAAACATTGGTCAGTATTATCTGAAGACAAGGACCTGATAGAAATAGTCGGAACCACCCCCAACATTATTTTTAAGAAACCAAATAACTTGAAAAATATATTATCTCCAAGTCTTTTACCAGCGGACAACCCCCCAAATGTTAGGGGACTATTTAGAAACACATTAAAAGGGATGTTTAAATGTGGAGGTTGCATGTAAATTTGTATTATTAAGTAGGGAAGACAGGAAAATGAATGATTATACACACAGGTGGCAGAATTTTTATAATTGTAAATCAAAGTGGGTGGTATATGGGGTAAAATGTATGTGTGATCTATGGTATATTGGGAAAACGAAGAGAAAATTGCATGTGAGAATTGGGGAGCACAGAAGAGCTATTATAAAAACTAAACAAGGGTGGAAAGATGAATTCCAACACTGCCCGTATTTTTATAGACACTATGTGGAGAAACATAGATCATGTTTCGAGGGGAGCACTTTTGTGGCACTGGGGGGTTTGAACCAAAAGATTATTATGAGAGGTGGGGATCTAGATAAGGAACTCCTTAAAATGGAGCAGAGATATTTTTGAGTATAAGAGTATGAAACCAACAGGTTTAAATGATCAGATAGAATTGGCCCCATTTCTTTAAAGCTGGTTGTCACAATGATTGAAAGGGATTGTATACTCAAAAGAAATGTGGACAATATAGTCATGTTACTAAATGAATTGGGATTACCGTATATACTCGAGTATAAGCCGAAGTTTTTAGGTTTAACAATCGACCTAAAACCTTGCCTCGGCTTATACTCGAGTCAAGAGAAAACTTACTTTAATTCCAGATGCAGCCGCGAGTCAGGAAGGAAAGCCGGCAGTTCCCAGTAGTTCTTCACGGGTGCGCGATGATGACATCGCGCACGCTGGCAGGGTGACGTCATTGCGCAGCCGCGAAGCAGTACTGGGAACTGCCGGCTCTGCACAGAGCGAGCGGCAGCCGGCGGAGGGATGAAGACTGAAGACTGGCCAGGTACGGTAAGTGATAGGGTAGGGGGCAGTATGCCATACAGTAACACCCAATACCTTTCTACTATAGGTGTTTGGAAACTATAACTCCCAGCAACGAAAGCATGCTCCCCCTCCCTTCTCTGGTCATTCCCCCGTTCATATAGTCCGGCTGTGATCCAAGCCTGTGAACCAAGCCGCTCATGCGCATTAATCCTCCTACATGTCACTCTAACAACTCTTACAACTCCTCCGTATGTAAGCCCGTAGAGAGGAAATATCTCAGTTGTTCTGGAGATACTGTAATTGCTACATAAGGAATGGGACATGGCTGAGTTAGGAGAAACTGAGTCCTGCCTTATCACTGCAGCCCGATTTCCCTTTGACAGGCAATAAATTGGTGAAAGCTTAAAGCATTTTAGTTAGCACTACACAATGCACCAGCATGCTGTTAGGATATTTAATTGACAGCTCAAGCAGGAGTGGTGTATTGAAATGTTGACTTCTTTTAACTTAAATATCTCAGGACAGAGGAGGAAACTGACGAAAATAAAGGTACTCTGGGGGTTGGGGGAATTATAGAAAGAAAAAAAATTACATTTTCCCACTATAGATGCCCTTTAAGGACAAAATGCTGATTTTCATAAAATCTGGGATGGATATCCATTAATAACGCTAAGGTTGGTCCTAGCTGTTTGACTTCAATAACCTCAGTAATAATGGCCATTAGAGAAATAAACAACACAGGACATATAAGGCAAGGTTCAACATGCTATCACTTAATGTCTCTTGTATACTGTACACTTAATTTTAGTTGTGTTCATTCATATATAAATTTTCTGCCATCTTAACTAACTGTAATGAAGAAAACAAAATTGCATATTCCCCAAAAATGGTTTGCACCAAATGTTAATAATCCTAACTTTTATAAATATCGGGGAAAGTGCTTCAATCCCAAGCCCTAAGTGTAAAGTCATTTATTTTATTTTAGGCTCGGAAGGTGTCATTTTTATTGGTAATATTTATATAAGAGCAATTAATGAGCATCAGAATAAAATTTACCAACTACAACAAAAAGTTGTGCTCTAGAGTTGAATAAGAGTGTGAATCACAGAAAATTAAATTTAGGCTGATTAAGATTGTAGTATGGGAAGCCTATATTATGAAAATAAATTGGATGCATACACAAGCAGGTGCCAAGGTCAACAAATATTACCCCCTTTAATAAAAATGTCAGACAAAAAGGAATGATAGATACATGGATGGATGGATGGTTGGATGGATAGACTATTATAGATATATCTATACAGTATATAGAGAGATATATAGTACATCTCATCCACCACACTCTGGCTTTTTAAAACTTTGACCTCAGTAATGTTTAGACAGAGTATTCTTTCAGTGAAAATTACCCAATCTATACCACTAGCTTACCCTTTAGATAAGCACTCTGTTGGCTGGTATATGAACATTTGACAGAAATGTTCCCAGGGCATAATTGTTTGAATACTTTACACTCAAGGCTATAAAAACCTAGAAAACACAGACCTTACGAGAAAGGACTGGGAACACAAGTTGTAATTATAAAGTACAGATACTGTAGTTGAAAGAGCATCAGGAAGAAGCCAACAGCAATACATAGGAATCAGTCAAATCAGGTGTAGTACAACATTGTTTACAGAGACTTACAGAGGAAAATTAACACCATTCCCACCCTCTTTTATCTACCCTGGGTGAGGACTTAAATGCTAGATCTTCATCCCTGAGCATAGAGAATAAAGGAACAACAAGTACCTTAAACTCAGCTCCCCCCTCCGGTTTAGGTTTTGGCTTTACTATGCTTAAAGGCCAATCTAACTAAAGGGCATTTATACTGAAAAATAGGTTATTTTTAAATTGACCATAACTGGAAACTATAATTCTTCCCAACCACCACTGTATATTTTTTTTTTTTTGATCTGCCCCCTATTTCTTTAGATATTCAATCTAAAACGTCTTACATTTCAGCCGTCAATCAAGTTCCTTGCTCTCAAAAACTATTCTTCTGTGAGTAGTTTTACTGTAGCTGGAATGGTGACAGAGACTTGACAGTTGGAATGCTGTATGCTGTGTGCAGGCTTGACAGTTGGTTTATGGGAAAAAAGTCAGGTCGGATGGAAGTGGGAGTGGTTAAAAGAGGGAGGGGGGATATTGCTAAACAAAATGTGTGCTGGATTGAAGGCATGCAGCAACACACGCAAATCAGAGTAAGTGCTACTTACATATATTCAATTACAGATTAAAATGAGGCAAAGTAATTTTTTCAGTATAGTGTCCCTTTAAAGACACTCTATGCAAAATACAAATTGATGAAAACTTTGCGTTAGAGGGGCAAGTGGGAGAGACTGTTACATTGTCCTTGGACTTTTCGATCAAGGTTTCCAGACCAAAACTCATAAACACTTGTCTAATATGCAGTAAAATATGTAAAGAAGTGTCCAACAACCCAGGTTATTTCCAGCTAATCTGATATTTAAGGGTATGTTTGCTATTAAGAAATTGAATTTTCAAAAATGGTATTAAATAGAGAAAGATCACACTACTCCAAAACTTTTTTCGGGGCCGTAGATTCTGAGAAATCACAGAATTTACAATAAAAGACACAGTTCAAGATGGATTTTATGAGTTGGTACTAACCAACGGACGTATTTTTGATATTTTTGAAAATTCAAGGATTCTCACATCTTTGAATCAGGTAACTTCGACTTTAGCGATCCTTAACCCTACATGTGGTGTTTGCTACATTCGAGGGTTATAACCCTCGAATACGGCGCTCAGTAACCCTCTAATTCATCGACAACCTTAGAATGTAGCGATCAGCGATTCAGAAACCCTCAAAAATTTAACGTGGAAGCCCGACAATTGTCCGATCGTGAGAAAAGTTATTGTAAAAAAGGTTTTGGTGATATGTACATGTTCCCCAGACCATTTCCCAAGTCCCAGAGCCATTTATAGTAAGTTACCTTGAGGTATTTTAATTATACCTTACTGCTATTTTAATTGTATTTTATCAGAACTTTTTGCACTATTTTTCCCCATAGACTGTTTTCGAACTTTTACTAAAGCTCTATAGTTCTAAAATAAACTGAACTTTAGGAAGTTCGGTCATCACTACAAAAGGCCTGTCACTCAAACCAGTAAAAAATATGTGCATCCATCTTCTGACCTCTTACTAATCCTGTCGGCACACTATCTGAAACAATTAAGAGAATCAGCAGAGAAAAGAAGAAAGAAAGGGGAGATGGTGAGACTGTCCAGAATGTATTAGTGTGTAAAGTTGTTTAAGTGAGTATAGTGACCCTTTAAGTAATTAATGAAAATCTCTACTTAACACTTTCCAAGCTTTTCAACTAATGAAAATAGAATGAACATTCTCTTTCCACTACAGTTACACTGGGCATGTTATAAAATCATGATTTACAATAAACCGATGTTTATTTGTGATCTGCAGTCCATGTTCCACGTTTGATAGGTTGGTTAGCGTAGCTTTAAAACTAGATTTTACTGCTGTAGCTCTCTATAAATGAGCCCAAATTCAAGCAATGCACCAGTAGAGCATCTCTTAATTATATTTGCATCTCTGATTTTTTATTTACTTTCAACACCTCTACAATAAACCACATTTGCCATTTTAAACATGTAGAGAGAAAAAAAAAGATCACTTAGTAAAAAGCACAATGTATTATTAATTACATACAACTAAAGTTACAGTATTCATTCTATGCAAAAGTTACTGGTAAACTGCAGTATTAAGCGATAGTAAAATAATTCAGTATGTTGTTAACATCACAAGGGATTCCTTCACAGGAAATCATTCCATTAATTGGTATAAGGCAAGTCATTTTCACAGATGTTGTTTGCTGATAATCTTTCGAGAGAACGTTTCCAGGGCTCCCTGATGGGTACAGAAATTAAAGGTAACAACTTCACAAATATCTAAGCATACCCTGGTGAGCTTCCATTTATAACCCGATAAAGTCCTGGGGCTAGTGTCTGGAAGCTGGGGGCCTGAGAATGAGAACTCTAAAGTGTTATCACACTCGTCTAGTTTGTTGATTCAGATATTTTAGGGTGATATAAATAAACCTCATCAGAAAAGAAAAGATTTATTATAGTTTTAAACTTTGTCTTGTATTTCTGTCACAGATGACAACTATTTAAAGGAACCACGAGAAGCAACAGGTTTCTGATTAACCACACATTTGTCTTCAGAATTTTGTTTTCTAGAAAATCCATTAAATTGAAGCACAAGATGATTATAAATGCAAATTAAGTTATTCCAGTCTTGCCATTATCATATACTTTATATTAAAGTTGCCAGTGTAACAGTTATCAGGTGCCATCAATGACTATAGTAAAAAGCAAAGCGATAAGTCTCTTAAACCATTTCAATCCATTAAAGGTGAACTATAGCTGACACTACCCTCCCAAATCAGCCCCTCCCCTGATGCTGGGACCTTGAAACGTGCTTGATATATGAATAAATTGAAGAAGCAAGTTCTGAGTGTGTCGTTTCAGATACTGTTTATTGGGAATTAATCCAGTTATATTCCTTACACTTGCACCAGGTATTGAAGCCAAGAGGTGGTGTGCTGTTATTTCTTCTACATATATATATTGCTTTTGATGCTGATAGCTTCCATGGATCATGATTTCAATGGAAGTTTTTGACAGTCACATAAATGACGGTGGAGGAATTATAGAATAAAGGTAGCCTGAAAAGTAGAAAATATCATCTTTTTCAAAATGTCACTCATACTTTGCTCAAAATTCCTTACGGCCACTGCTATATTCTTTTCTGATTCTTCCTCTGGTTTCCCACGTGGTGGGTTTTCTCCACTCCCATCTATTACAGTATACTGAACACAACGAGGATGGATCCCCTGGTAGCACACAATTGTATAGCATTTAGAGTCTTTCTGCAGATGTGCAGCACAGGAACAATGCTGCAAACAAACTGCTGGTACATTTTTTAATCTAACCTTCTTATTTAATGATATGTATAAAAACAAATAAGTGGTACTGTTAGGCAAAATAAAGAATCTAAAGCTAGGTACACACACAGTAACATTTAAAGCCTGAACGAGCGCGTGGCTGCCGACCGTTCGGGTCGGCCGAGTGGTTGATGGGGAAAGACCAAAAATTTCTCTTGGCCGCGGTAGACTTCCTATAAAGGGGTGTCGTGAAACACACAGCATGAGGAGAATGCTTGGGACTGTGTGTATCATGATCTTGAAAAATGACAGACAGGATCTTGACCACCATATTCAAATTTGGAGATTTTCAAACTATATTAAAGATTGAACAAGTTTATTAATTTCTTCTTTTCCCTAAATAGCTAAACCCTTCAGCCATGACATATCTTTCCAGTCCTGACCTTGATATTATTTGTAATATTTGATGACATCCTTATTTCTTGAGCTTAGCAAAACTAAAAAAATCAATGAAAACTGATAATGATATCGCAGCTAAAGAAAATATTCTTCCCCTTCTATTCTTTTTCAAATAATGACATCTTATCTTCATCAAAGGTCCCCTTGTTTTAGTAAAGTAAAAAAGAAAAATTCTTAGAAAATCAAAAACAAAAAAAACAAGATAAAAACAATTGTTTACCAAATTGAACAGTTTTAATTAATTAGTTAATTAATTAATTGTCTTGCAAGGCTCTGGCAGGATTTATGGAGCTGGGTAGAGGTGTGATAAAAAAAAAATAGGATAAAATTAAAGAGAGAGGGAAGCAGGTGCTGGAAAGAAGAGGTTTTCTTAAGCTCTTGTCTTTCAAAGTGCCATTTGCAGAAGGCATTCCAATCTCGGGGCACTGATTGAAGTGTTTTTTAGATGGCACACACTCATGGGTGTTATTATGTTGCTTTCCACAAGCTTTGGTCTGAATACACGTGTCAGCATCTAAGCTCTTCACATGGCTGCTCCCTGCCTAAATAGTCCTCTTTCTCAACTTTTCAGTCACAGCTGAGTAAATTGTGAATTGATCTGTTGTGACTCAGTTCTTCAGCTCAAGACATCATCCCATTTCATGCTGCGGTGCAGTAAAAAAAAAAACAACACTAATAAAATACATGGATTGTCAGCTCTTATGGTGAGAAAGCAAAATATGTTTATATGCTTCTTATGGAGTAATAGAATTTAACAAAATAGTTAGCCCACTTATTGAGGGTACATAGCAGAACCTTAAATTGCAATATCAAATGTTTCAGCCATTGCAATGACATGTCTTGTGTTGGCATGAAGCTTAAGGAATAAACAATACTACATCACAGCGGAGATGCAAACACATACTTTTACCACATGTGACCTATCATAGAGATTGCATCCATGTTTAGGATGACAGATCTTGCTTCAACATTGAACCAAGCTGCATCTCATCCTGGACTCAAAATGAATGTGTGAGAAAGAGCCACTGTGAACAATTACTAGCAGATTTATAGTACCGCTTCATAGTATTGGCACTAAAGGCTAATACAATAAAGAAAGTAAATTGCTTAAAAATATCAGACTTTTATACAGAATATAAAAGAAGGGCAAGGATTATACATAAACTATGGTTTTACATCACCTTGGATAGAAGGGGATGGGATAATCTGCCATGAAATTATTTATAAAGGAACTGTATGCCTGCTTAAACATTCTTAGGGATTTAACAGGGAAAACAAGGAAATCATTTGGCCAGAAAACACAAATCAGTGTCGGATTGCACAATTAAGTTAGCATGGAAATTGAAGTCTCAGGATAGACCTCAAGGTGATTGCCATGTCTATTACTCTGTAAGTCAGAGTAATAAATAAAGTCTAAAGTAGCTTTCACTCTGTAGCACATGGCTCTGTCTTTTTCCTTGACTCTACACTTAACCTTTTTAATACCCTTATTAAAGGGGACACAAATGGGAAAAATGTTCCAACCAGAGTTTGTAAGCACCCTCATTAAAATAGTAAAGTATATAGTCACAGACAAAAGACACATTAAGGACCATTTAGGACAGTCATTGGGAACAAATATTGTTTTTCGGGCAAATGACTTTGAAGTTCCTACTGACATCCTACAGACTGTCCATAATGTTAAATGAACCCAGCCAGTAGTGTGATTATCTACATTGTGGATCAGCAGTGGCAGATAAGGCCTATGGCTAGGGGATATTTTATATATTTGTGACATATTGATCATTTCTGTAGATAATATATATTTTAATTTACAAAATAAAGGCTAGACTGTGTCATAAAAATGGTAATGCTGTACTGGGGCCACTACTTTTTAATGTTTATAAATGACTTAGATGGGGACATTGACAGCAACATCTCTGTCTTTACTGGTGACACTAAACTATGCAGAGCGTGTAAACTTTAAACAATGTGCAATTGCTGCAAGCAGACCTAGAAAGATTATCAAAATGGGCAGCAGAATGGCAGATGAGATTCAATGTTGATAAATGTAAGGTGATGCATTTGGGGTTTAACAATCCTTTTTCAACCTATACCATAAATAACTGTTTTCTGTGAATCTCTAATGGAAAAAGATTTGGGGTCCAGGTAACAGACTTAGCCGTAGCAAAAAATTCTAGGCAGCAATGCCTAGAACTAGCATGATATTGTCTTGTATAAAGAGGGGAATAGATTCAAGAGAGAAAAATAATATTCTTCCTCTTTACAAAGCACTGGTAAGGGCTCATTTGGAATATGCGGTGCAGTTTTGGAATCCCATTTACAAAAGGGACATCTTGGAGATGGAAGCATTTCAGAGAAGGGCAACTAAAATAACAAGGGGAATGGAGGGGCTTGACTATGCAAGCAGATTAGACAGGTTAGGGCTGTTTACATTGGAGAAGCGACGTTTGCGTAGGAATATGATCAATTTATACAAATATATTAATGGGCCATACAATAATTTCTCTTGTGCATTGTTCACTAATAGGTCATATCCGATGACTCGTGGACATCCTTTAAGATTGGAAGAAAAGAAGTTTCATCTTCAGGTTAGGAAAGGTTTGTTTACGGTGAGAACGGTGAAACTGTGGAACTGTCTTCCAGCAGATGTGGTAATGGCAAGCAGGGGAGGATTGGGACCTTTTGGCCTGGCAGGCAAATACAACCAAGGGGCCATTTCAATGTAGATTGCAAAATGTTTGACCACACCTACTTTGCTAAAGTTACACACACTTTGTTCAAGTTATGCCCATTTTTAAGACTACTATTCCCATTTTACATTGTTGCCTGCAACATTTTCAGGCATTTTCAGTGTATGATGTGGTTAAAGGGACACTATACTGAAAAAATGACTTTGCCTCATCTTAATCTACAACTGAATACATGTAAGTAGCACTTACTCTGATTTGCGTGTGTTGCTGCATGCCTTTAATCCAGCATACATTCTGTTTAGGAGCAGTAACCCCCCCTCCCTCTTTTAACCACTCCCACTTCCATCTGACCTGACTTTTTCCCACAAACCAACTGTCAAGCCTGCACACAGCATACAGCATTCCAACTGTCAAATCTCTGTCACCATTCCAGCTACAGTAAAACTACTCACAGTAGAATAGTTTTTGAGAGCAAGGAACTTGATTGACAGCGGAAATATAAGACGTTTTAGATTGGATATCTAAAGAAATAGGGGACAGATCAACAAAAAAATGATATAATGGTGGTTGGGAAGAATTATAGTTTTCAATTATGGTCAATTTAAAATAACCTATTTTTCGGTATAGATGCCCTTTAAGATAACAGGCTAATAAACTGGAGGGCTGACTTAAGCTAGGTACACACAGTACCAAAAAGCCCTGATACCGTCAGATCCGAACGAGCGTGCGGCCACCGAATATTCAGGTTGGCTGAGCACTCGCTTGGGAAAAGAGGGAACATTTCCCTCAGCATTGTAGACTTCCTATAGGGGAGTTGGACACGGCCGAGGGAAACACACAGCTCCCCAGCATAGGGAGAATGCTTGGGATTGTGTGTATTGTGATTTATGAAAAATGTCAATTTGTAAAAATTGTGATCACATGCGCTATGAAAATGGACTGCAGCGCACGCAGCGTGGCTACCCACATTGTGTAAGCCTGGCATGTGTTTCTCACACACTAACTGGTTGCAAAGTGTGATTTTAAGTGCGCGAGAAAGGCTCTAGTGTGACAAAAGCAGATTTTGACCATCTATGCATTATTTACTATTCTTTTAAAACTGTTTCTTTTTACTTTAGGAGGCAGCTCATTTAAAAGGCATGTCCACCCCCAAAACCAAAATTCAACCCACTACTGGCCCAATGTGTAGTGTTCAAAAATCCTTACCTTACACCTCATCTCCTTTATGGTTCTTCTGCAGTGCCTATTTAAAGTCCCAGAAAGTGAAGAGAAGGAGCTGTCTGTGTGTCACCCGGTCCCTGCTTCTTCCTTGTCCTCCTGGAGAAATCTGGCATGTGCAGGGGAGCCCCCCCCCCCTTTCTCCCACCCTCCAGATCCCTTCAGGCTGCTTCATCCCCTACCTATAATAAAATATTTTCTGTAGTGTAGTGTTCCCCAGCCCACCCCAACCACCATGTTAATTATTTAAAAAAGCCCCAAAAATAGACTTGTGATTCTTCATTCTCTCGGCTCTCTGCATTGCTGGCAGCCACATCTGTGATGGGCTGACGCGGCTGACGGTCCGTCTCCTATTTGCGACTTCTGGGAAGCAGAGAGCCGAGGGAACAAAGGATCATAAGTCTGTTTTTGTGGCTTCTTTTAAAAAATGAACATGGTAGTTTGGGGTGGGCTGGGGTACACTAACTACAGAAAAAGATACTTTGTGGGGTAGAGATACACTTTAAGGAGCCAAACTGGAGATGGGATTCCATCAACATGAATACAAAAGTGGGTTCAACTTTAGTAGTCCAGCTCTCCTTAAACTCCATAAACTGTCTGACTTACCAAGGCATGTTGGTTACCAAGATAAGGAAGTCTAGTCACAATGCAAAACTCTATATTGTATAGTAGCATAGTAGTGGAGTTTCTACCCTACTTCTGCTGCCTGACAAACAGTTCATCCAGAGAAGGGGAAACACCATCACACAAACCCTACTTCTAAAATGGAAAATAATTTATCCTTTGACAATTGGCAAATGGAAGTCTATCTAGCCCTTAATCCAATTAATCTGCCAGTATCACATGTTCCAAAAGACAGTTTTACTGTTTTCACTGTAAAAATACGGTAAGTTTTCGTAAGACCCAAAAATGTATTTATATAAAGTGATCATATCTCCAAGCAAGCACCTCTATATAACTCTTTGTAATGTTACCTTCTCAACAGACCCATTACAAAAAATTTCAGTGACATTACATATATACAGCATTTGCCTATTTACAAATGATCTATTTCAACATAATTAATATTAATAATAACTGGCTTTATTTATCACAGAGGGCAATTTCAGGTTACTGGTAGAGATGTCCAAACTTCGCAAAATCCGGTCCGCTCGAGGATCCACGAATTTCGAAAAAAATCGAAAATTCGAAAATCTGCGAGCAGACCCATTAAAACCTATTAAAATGAAAGTTCGGCAAAATCCATTCTTCGAAAATACAAGGGTTCTTCGAAAAAAAGGGGATTCTTCGAAAATACTGGGATTCTTCGAAAATCCGATGATTTTTTTGAAAATACAAGGATTCTTCGAAAATACGGACCCAAAAATGTGGGTTTCTCCGTCCAAAAATGTGAAAAATCCACGAAATTTTGAATTTACGAGGATTTCTCGTATTTTCCCGTATTTTCGAAAATACGAGAAATCCTCGTAATTTCGAAAATTTTCAAAAACGGGGTTCGGAAAAGTTCGGAAGCGGAAAACCGGAAAATCCGCCGTTCGCGAACGAGGTAAATCAGCCGCGGATCCGGGATCGGATCCGCGAACTGGGCCATCACTAGTTACTGGTACAACAATACAAAATACAAGTAGAAGGTTTAATGGAGAATGCTGAGGTAAGCAATAAAGAGGCAACCAAACATGGTATATAAATATGCAGTAACGGAACACTCCCTATTTGCAATATGATATGAGCTTATTCTGCGGGCCACAGTCCATTCATGAATCAAATGCTGTAAGTTAAATTGTTGTAATTTAGATATAGAGGTAATTTGTAGTAAGAAATGGAATTGTTAATAGAATTAAAAATATTAAGTGGGACAGATATTGGAATATTTAATAAAAGGCTCAATGATCCCGTTAGTATTTCCGGGTGGGTTCCAACACCCCAGTCCGATATTGGTACTAATGTAAGAAATTGCATCTATGATATCTTATTGGTACACAGTAGCCATGCCAGTGGATTGCCCACCTGCATCTCTTGTAAGAACCTAAGTCTCTAAGCTGATATGCTGCAGGTTCCTGGAAATATTCTAAGGAGTGAGCTGGCAGTTCGATGCACTTGCTCATTTGGAACCAATTATGCGTTGCAGTTGTATTACTTTTTAATGAGATTTATAGCACCGTATGGAGATTACTGGCCCACGTGTAAATCATTTAATGGGATGGCAGCATGTGTGCGATTCTCCCGGGAGAGACACCATCTCTCTGCAGGCAGAAAATCCTAATAGGAAGCCATTGCTTCCTCTCTTTCTACCTTTCATTTATTTAAGTCGTCCAGACACAAAATCTGGGGCACAATAACATCAACTGGCAAACATTTCAGTCTTTTTAATCTTGTGCTATATGTATTATAATACAAAGTGATCTCTTAGGGGTTATTCAACTGCAATAAAATCCTTCATTTTTCCAGTTGGAGACTTTAGTGAATATTGTTTTTATTTGTCTCCTGTCAGCTGTCTTATCTTCTCCATTGCAACTCATTGCACTGCATAAAATCTATGTGTCTCTCTCTTCTGTATTCGTATCATGAGATACAGTACACAATTTAAAATTAGTTTCTGTTTTTCCAGTCTGGGACTGAGCCTGGTGGCATCAATTTGTTTTACTTTTATTTCCATAAACAGCCATTTTTCCTTTTCAACTAAATCCTTTTTTATGTTGATTAATTGTGTATTTGATCCATGAGGACCTAAAACAGATAAATAAACCAAATTACTGTGGATTTATAAGAAAGCTTTGACTTTGTGATGTTCTATTCTATGAGTGGCCAAGATTGAGTGCAGATTATATGACCTAATGCTCGCAGAACTAATTTGTTACTTTATTACTTGTGTTGGTGCTATCAGAATAGTCTGCAAATCTAGAAGAGCCAGGCTCTCGGAGGGCACCTGTATCTTCCTGCAATTTCATTTTTCATTAATATCTCCCACTCTTGACCTAACACTTACAAATTACATATCACAAGGTTGCAAATTACACTTCATTCCTTTCCGTTGCAAGCTCTATGAAGGGTCTGTTTTGTGACACTGTTAGTTACAGATTACATTCTTGGATGTGTATATATTTTTATAAAGCTAAAAATAAATTGTAGATCTTTAATGGTGTAAAAATATCAAGCTCAGCAAATCTATCCTATCTGTTTGTCCTTGTCAGCAACAAAATGACCAGATCTCCAACAACTGCCAACCTGTTTCATCTCTATGCTAATTGTACCCAAATTTAAGCACCCTCCCTTCTCTGAACTGTCACTGTCTCTTCACTTATATAAGAGACTGTCTTTCATCCATCTCCTTCACACTTAAAAGCAAAGGATTTTGGAGGAGGTATTGTATATTCAAGTATAAAATATATAAAATTATAGAGCAACAATATATCAAGTTGGGAGTAAAACTATTCTTGAAAAAACAAATAGGTAAAGACAGTTATAGCTAGAGCACCAATAGTGTTAGTTTTGTTTTTAAGTTTCATTTTAAAAATCAGTTATAGTTATCAACATTTACCAGCAATTCTAATGTTTATAAAAGAGTTATGTCCAAAGGAAAGTGTAAAGATTGTCAGCATTATTCAATTAAAGTTCTTATTGTTAAAACTAGTGCTAATTTTGTCGCAACCAATCAGATCCTATTTAACATTTGAAAGCTAACATCTGATTGGTTGTGGCAAAATTAGCACCATATTTTACAATAAGAACTTTTATTGACTCTCCCTGTGTGTATTTTATGTTTATAATATTACTATCCTTGTTGAGAAATAACTACATTATATTCTTGAATTAGCAATCAGAAAACACTAGCCAGTAACCAAAATCCTCCATAATATCACTGCAACCCAGCACAACCAGAAAAATCAGAAGTGTGGATACAAGCATGAAGTATTGAATAGCATGTGATCATATTGTAGCATGTATGGCTTATCTAAGACTCTTACCATAACAGCTTTGGCTATATAAGAGAAATTAGACCCATTTATCCAATAAAAACCCATGGAAAGCCTTGTGAGTCACTAACAGGGTTATTCAATAAAAGCTCTTATTGTTAAGAATGGTGCTAATTTTGCCCCGACCAATCAGATGTTAGCTTTCAAATGTTAAATAATATTTGATTGGTTGGGGCAAAATTAGCACCATTTTTAACGATAAGAACATCTATTGAATCTCCCTGTTAAGGTGCCCATACATCTATAAGATTTTACTTACCCGACCGAGCGCTCACCCGATGTGCCTTCGATCCTGCCGGAACCGCTTCTCCCGATCTTACATTCAAACGACATGCGATCGCAAAATGAATGGGATTTTGCGATCGCATGTCGGCCGAATGTAAGATCGGGAGAAGCGGTTCCGGCAGCATCGATGAAGTGCTCGGTCGGATAAGTAAAATCTTATAGCTGTATGGGCACCTTAAGTCTGATAAAGTCTGCAAAGTAATAAATGAGAATTTCTCTAACAGAAAATCTTTTGATCCAATGCTCCCAATGTGTCAAAATAAAGTAAACGCTAAAATATCCCAAAAATAACGAACATTGCTAAAACACTCAAAATCCTTTTGTATGCACATTCACTTTTGAGCTTTAAAGGAGGAGTTTTGTCTCCAGGCTTGTATAGTATGTTTCCTTACTCTGCCCTGTGTCTCTGTGACAGGCATGTGTTATAAGCCCCACGCACAAAATGTATCTTTTCCAAAGCTAGTTATAGGGTTGCAATCAATATCTATGCTTTCCTCTGTGCTTTTTTTCTGTCCCAGAAGTAAGATACAAGTGGGCATACTCAAGCTAGGGGCTTGCTAGTGCTGGTGATGTCACAGCTCACTGAGTAAACAAGAAGCACCACCCATTACACTGCTGTAAGTGTGGAAGATTAGAGGCATGGTCTTGAAATCATTTTAAAGGTAGGAGTTTGCTCTTTGTAATAGTGCGTGGGTACTTGTATGGAGAACACAATTCACCTTTAAGTTGTCCTGAGCTCTTGCCTGTGTTTGCCTGTAAAGTCAAACTAAAATCTAAAAATATCTTAACTTTAGCTAACTCCCTATGTAAAAAAGTTATCCCAGCCCATCCCGCAGATTATCCAACTCCATCCTGGACTGTCCATGCATGCCCCTGGAACTCTCAGCCCCCTATCCCAGGACAAAACCTCAGCAGTCCAGAACAGTGGGACAGGCTCCTTAAATTGTGGCTGCCACAGTGAGATTGAGATATTTGGGAGATATACTATAGAATGATATTGCTGATATTGCCTGCAACAGTTGACCATGATAAACAAGAAGAAAGCAGCATCAATTATCAAATATCTTTAGGTATTAATGTTTTGTTTAGCTAAAATATATCAGTTCAATTACTGTATATAAGTGTATTTAGCTAAAATATAGCAGATTGTTCATTACATGGGGAATCACCTGTTAAAGGGCAACTTTGGTCTCCAAATAAGTTATGGTTAAATAAAAGCATATCCATAATACATTTAAAATGAATCCTGGATCACATCTCTAGATAAACTAGAGATATATTGCTGGAAAGTTTTGGCAATATAACTTTCTTACCACTTCCTGTTTTATCTGTTGTATTCAGTTAGATCAACTGGACTTAGTTTAGTTCTTGAAGATGTTTTGCTAGTCATCAGACTGGCTTTCTCAATTCAGAATGAATTGTTCAAGAACCTGTTGGCAATCAAGTACTCTGGAAAGTCCCAATTAGCATATGAGAGCCAGGTATTAGACCTTCTGAATGCAAGGTCTAGATTGCATTGAGGCTAAGAGATGAAAGCAGAGAGATTTAGAAGAAGTTTAAAAAACACTGTACTGCTGTCTGCTATAAAGCAAACAACACACTGAGGCAATAATTGGTACATCCAAAATACCTACCGTATATACTCGAGTATAAGTCGATCCGAGTATAAGTCAAGGTACCTATTTTTACCTGAAAAATTTGTAAAAACTGATTAACTTGAGTATAAGTCGAGGGTAGAAATTATCACCACTACTGCCTTCGTCTTCTGTGTTGTTTTTAGGCTTTAGTTGCCCTTTAAATTGACAGCAGAATTCACATACATGAATCCCATACAGTAATAGCTAAATCCAGTACCAGTAACCTCCAATTCCTTGGCACTCCAGATGTTTGGAAACTACAACTCCCAGCATGCTTTGTTGCAGGGAGTTTCAGTTTCTAAACATATGGAGTGGCAAGGTTAAGTAAACTTTTAATTAAGCTTACCATCATTTACAATTCTCCTGAACACCATATTGTAAAGGGCCCTCTGACCCCATATAGTAAAGGACTCTCTGACCCCAATAGTTAAAAATGTCACCTGAGAGTTGTAGTTTCAAGCTGTCATTTTTACTGAACTAGCAGCTGTTTTTTGCCCCAAACTGAGGAGACCCATCAAATTTACAGCATCCAGATAAGCAGTGATAGTGCTAAATGAGTCCAGCAGCCAGACTACAGGAAGCAGGAAGTGTAAAGGCAGATCAGCTCCTGTAACTTTCTATGCAGGTTAACACAGCGCCACCTACTGTTTACTATCCGCAATTGCAGAATTTGGATCTAAATTAGGACTTGACCCGAGTATATGTCGAGGTTAGGTTTCCAAGCTAATTTTAAAGCCTGAAAAATACTCGAGTATATACGGTATTACCGAAACACAAATAAAGTGCCATAATATACGCAGTGCAGTTCAGTGAAGAGTATTCTAATTTGTATGTGGGGGATTCCAAACAGCAACTGTACCTATATATGGCCCAGCACAGAAGAGCCAATTCCTCGGGTCAGGATTCAGCCATGTACCTGTATCTTAAAGAAAAAGGACATACCTTTAAAGATTGTAATGTCAAAATTAATGTCAAAAAGGAACAGGACTGGTTTAAGAGCGGTGTCCCACAATCAATGCTCCTGCCACTAGCTGTCTAATATGAACAAATGCTCTAAAATAACTAAGGTACAAATTTATAAAGGTTTGTTCATTTTTTGCTAGCATTATCGCTGCTGTTTTCCCCAGAATTTGCAATTTCTAAAGTAGCAAAAATTGGCAGCAAAAACTCTACGCCATATCGCTTATAGCCGCACAAATAGCGTCAGATTCACTTTTCTCTGGCAATGTGCCTCTGGATTGGAAAAAGGTTGATGTAGTACCAATATTCAAAAATGGTAGTTGGTTACAGCCAGCAGCCACAGCAAAAGGAGAGGTGAGACACAGCTTGTTGTATGTTTGTGAATGCTTTTGGGAAAATGTTGTCTGGGAAAATGTTGTCTGGAATTTTAAAAAAAGTAGCAAAACTGTATGTGAACATGAAGTTATTTTACATGAACCCTCTTCCCCCTTAATTCATCATGGCACAGTCAAAGGATATTGGAAAAAAAGTTTGTTTTTTGTAGTTACACACTTAACTCTAAGTTACACACTTAAAGGGCAATTATAGTGAGAAAATTGTTTTTTTTTAAATTTCTTCTTATGTATCCTATAAGTCATCCCAACCACCAGGGTACCTTTAGTTTCTTTAAATTCTTCATAGTCCCCGAGATATAAGCCTTTGAATATGCTGTGATTTGTAGGAGCTGCTACACCTCATCTGTCACTCAAAGGCACACACCCACACAATCCAAAGCTCCCATGCAGTACTGTCACACACTCTCTCACCCACACTATATGTACCATGTGCAACATATAGTCAAATGCTGTAGTGCTAAACACAATCAATAAACCATTAACCCAGTAATATGAGCATAACACACTATAAAACAGCCCCCCCCCAAAAAAAATATCTTATATACATACAAAACCAGTGACTCAAATGGAACACTAATACAGTATATATAATACAGTAATACAGACTATATACCAAACAAGACACACATGTATGAAATATAAAGACTAAAGCAACTGAAATGTAACAGGACAACAAGCAATGTCACTGTGTTTGTGAAGGTCTCTCACTACAAGCTGCTGTTACACTGACTCTCTTCAGTGATTATGATCTCAGCTAAGCAGGGGAGAGATATGAACTTTAGGTAAAAAATAAATAACAATTAGCAAAGTTAGAGAACAGGGAGAGTTCAGTAACTTACTTGTAAAGAATCTCAGCACCACTTGTCCTCTCTCCCCCTCTGCCCCTCCCTTCAGCATATTGCTACTTTATTCCACACTTTGATTGCTTGCAGTCTAGCTCTGGAAGGGAGGGGTCAACAGGATGTCAGCACTTCATTTAAAGTCCTTTCAACTGACAATGCTCGGACTCTGTATACAGCCCGTCACTGCTTGAGGGGGAGTAGACAGAGAGGGGAGGGGGACTACACAGCTTGGTACAAACGTTTGCCAGTGTGAAGAATTGAAGCCACACAGAAACATGAAAGTAAGGCAGCTTATACTAAGTGATCTATACATTGTATACAGACAAAGTTTTTTTTTCACTATAGTTGCCCTTTAACTCTAGCAAAGAATAAATAGCTTTCATTGTAATAAAATTACACATTATCTATCCTTGCAAAAGTAATTGAAGGGCAACTGATTTTTTTTCCACAGAATAAAACATCAACTTTTGTTTTTGTAATTAAACCAAAAATGCACTCTAATAAAACACACATTTTATTTAATTACAATAAACAACACAGGTAACATAATTGAAATATCTACATAATAGTTGCTTAATAATGGTCCTGTCACATGACTTATTCAGTTATTTTGTTTCGTACATTGTAACACAGATGCACTAATTTAAAACGGAAGTAGAGATTACTGTAATCTGATTCAAACCCAATTAAATCTAAATGTTTTGAATATTCTATCTCAATTTTTTGCATTTTCACTAGGCATTTCCAATTTTAAAATACAGCTTTTATATCTAATTTTTCTAATATTTATTTTTCAATCACAAGTTCCAATAGTTATCAAGTTTCAAAAATGTAGAAAATTTTATTGGATCCGTGAATTTTCGAAAACCGCCCATTTCAAATCAAAACCAGGACTCAAGTAAGGAGAACAGAAGTCACCCTGGAATTTTATGCCATGTATAAACAATTTAGCAAAGTATAAACCTTTAGCAAAGTGTTTTTATATGGACATGAAACTACTTTATGACAACTATTCATATGTTTTTGATTTACTGCATAAGCAACATAGGTATTTATTGACCCCTTGGATACTTTATATCATTAATTATTCAGTTTTATTTGTTGTATTTGCATTCTATTTTTAATTGCTGAAAAGAAGACTATCCTACATTAAAACGGGATAGTTTTTAAGGACAAAAAAAAAACAACATCCAGGGAGATTCAATAAAAGTTCTGATGATTTAAAATGGTGCTTATTTTGGCCAAACCAATCAGATATTATTTAAAATTTGAAAGCTAACATCTGATTGGTTGGGGCAAAATTAGCACCATTTTTAACAATAAGCAGGTTCATTTACTGAGGAATGCTGCGGATACACAGAGCTCCTCTCAGCTCTTAACATCATGTTAACTGATTTACCGGAAGAGGCACTCGAGCAGCTGTCGCAAACCAATTTACCAGAGGCTGCATGGCTCTTTGCACGTAAGTATTTAATGCCAGCTAACAGCCTCTGGTAAATCTAGAACTGGAGGTTTGCCCAGGCAGCTTGCACCTCTGGGTGAATCTCCCTGAAGAACTTTTATTGAATAACACTGAATATGTTTTGTATATTATGGTCAGCACTATATAGGAAATTTTTGTTTCTCAAAATTCTCACCACTGGTCTCTAATCTCAAACTGCATTTATGCTGCAGGTTGTTTTAGTTAACTGTTCTAAACATCTACCTTATGAGTACATGATTGCTGCGTTAAATACACTTTTTAAGAGAAAAATCATATGTCTGCTTGAATTGAGTCATTTTTATTTTAAAATAATGATAATGGTTAAGGTTTCACCTGTGTATGAAACCAAAAATGTATTATTACATGTAGCACAAAAGATTGCAAATGCTGAGTATAAAATAAATAGCAACATACTTTTATGGGTCCTTGGAGTTCTACTATAACCTCAAAGAATACGAAGGTTAGAAAATAGTGTATGTCTGATGTCTGACCGGGAAAAGTATAAGTAGCAGAACTGTAGCTAACTGGTAAGACCTTGTATTAAATATTGTTTATAGTTATCTGGAAACCATCTCTCACATTATTAAAGCTGAGCCCATTTATATAAGGGCTATCAAAACAGAGTCTGGTAAACCAAACAGTCTAAAAACATATAATGATAAACCTGGGTATAAGCTTAAAAGTACACCCTTAAAACAAAAAAACTGGTCAATTGACAGTTACCTGCTCCCACCCCTTAACTAATATATTTTGCACATTAGTAGATGTATTACTAACCAGATATTTATGAATAAATATTGTCATCATTTTGGAAGAGTAAGCTGGCCCTTCCCTCCATGCAGTCAATCAAGACAACTGACATCACAGCCAATGATTGACTGCTGTTTCACCTGCTCCCTCCTCTGCACATGCTCAAACTCATAAAAGGCCATTAAGCAGCGGGAGGAGGCAGATACAAAAATAATTGATCTTTTCATTAAATATCTGATTATGAATACATGTAATAAACTGGTAAAAATAACAGTGGGTGTTGCGGGCAGATAACCTACGTGAACTATTTTTTTTTTCAAGGGTGGACATGCCCTTTAGAAATGTTCACATCTCGGGTAATGGTAATTGTGTAAACAAATGTTGATTTTAGGATTTTTTTTTACTTCACCATTAACATAATAATGTATATCACATACTAATAAGCAGAAAAGCTTCCATTTGGGGTTATTTTCTGAATAGGAAAGTGTAAATAACAGATGTATTAATATCAGCCTGTTTTAATTTTTCAAGAAAATAATGTCTTCAGTTAAAGATCAGTATAGCATGCCAAACTTAAATTGTGTAAAAACCTCTTAAAATATGATTTGTGATTTTTGAATAGGTCAATTTTATCGGAGTATTAAACAGAACTGATTTCTAATCAGCACATATAAATTCTAAATGCTGTATCATTATCTGCGTACTGAAACTTAGATTACTGGCTGAGCCAATACATAAAATGTAGCAAAACAACAACAACAAAAAAACCTGCTGTACAGTTGGGTATTCTCATATGTGGAAAACATTAAAAAAGTTCCTAGAGACTGTGAACAATGAAATCGATAATGTGATGCTATTAAGTCACGGGCACAAACTGAAAAGAATCACTGTGCATCAGGCGGGAAATCTCTCACATTTTGTTCCTTCAATGAATTCATACTATTATAGTATTGATTGTATTTTTCACATAGAGATATGATTACCACTGTTGGTTGCCTTGAATGCTGATTATATAGGATATTATCAGAAAGAACAAAATGCAAGTTTCATCCAACTGAAGCCCTTTTTATCCAGTATTTATAGATAGCAAATTATTTGAAATATATGTTCTCTTTCTAATAATTATTACCCACATTGCACTATTCTAGAATAGGCTAAAGGATGCAAAGCCCTATGCTGCAAATTGAGATGACTTAATTATAAGCTATAAACTTTAAAGGGCATGTCCACCCCTGTAAAAATCTTTTGCCATAAGTGTTCCTTCCCCCAGCCCCAACCGCTATAAAAGGTTTTTCAGAAAGTCCCCCAATAATTACTTACCTTCCTTCTCTCCTCCGCTGAACTGCCCGGCCTTCTGCTTGCATGAAACTGCAAGCAGGGGGCTAGAACGGCAGCCGCGTCCCTGATTGGCTGAGAGGCAGCCAATCACAGACACAGCTGCCAGCTGCTCAGAACGCCGGGGGAGAGAGGTAAGGTAAGTAGAGTTCAGGGTACTTTCTTAAAATCTTTTATAGCGGTTGGGGCTGGGGGAAGGAACTCTACTATATGGTAAAGGGGTTTTATGGTAGGGGGAGTGATCGCAAAATGGGAGGGAGGGGGGGGGGAGGCCTGCAGTGCGCATGCCAAACTTCTCCCGGAGGAGAGACAGTAGACAGAGTCCTATATGGACTCTGCTATCCTCCTGGTGGTCAGTTTTTGGGACTTTGGTTAACTTATAGTTTTGGGTGTAGACATGCCCTTTAAGATATGTCAGTATATCCATGGTATCTATTAGGCTTAAAGCAATTACTTTGGTCATCATATACTTTGATCTTTCTTCATATTACTGATAGTTAACTTGACTTGTTTATTTTTAACCACATATTTTCTTTCTTTTTTTTACAAATCTTATGCAAATCAGTGCTTCGCTAATTTGCCAAACGTATGCATTTAAAATGAAGATGGGATCAATAAATGTTCCTATAAATGTGAGTTTTGGGTACCAATGTCAATGCAACCTGAAAGAAGAAAACAGTACACTGTTAAAACTCGTGGCCCCTCCCCAATTGATGATTTACAACCTTGGCTGGCTGAATATAACACACAAAAATGGAAATATCTTCCAAAAAATTACACACAAAAATGGAAATATCTTCACAACGATGTAAAAAAAAATAATGAAAGTAAATTGCAAAAATACTCAGGAAAGCAATCCCTGACAATTTGTCTAAAGTCATTTTGGACCACAGTTCCCCTTTAATTTAAAAAAAAATATATAGTGCACAGGTATCAGGCATCTAACCTGAACAACTTGAAACAAATGCAGTATACAAAGAGAAATGGGGCAAAATACAGTAACTCCTGAACAGTGAAAATTTCTAGTATACAAAAACAAAATTCAATTGTGAACCAAAAACACACTTTAAGGGCTAGGCCCCACTGGCACAATTCTTTCACGCTTCTGATTGGATACCAGAGCATGCAAATGTCATAGGCCACACTGTGTGTATTGCTTTCCAATTCGTTATCGGATATTTGATGCAGATTGAATGTCTTCCGGTAACTGAGTACACATGTGAAATATATATATATATATATATATATATATATATATATATATATATAGTCCAATCAATATATAGTAGCAGCCAGAAGCCCTACACGTGTACAAATTTAGATACAGAGTGCGTGTTTGTATGGTGTAGTACAGGATCCCTGCGGTGCACTGATGTTCTACAGAATTGACCCAGGTGCCTAAGTAATGATATGAAGTGCTGCACTCTCCAAAATTCATTACATTTTTATCAAGCTTGATAAAGGGATAGGATCTAAGTTGGTCCGTCAATTTGATATATCTGAACTTGACAATTTTTGCCTATTACTCATAGAAACATCATTTTCATTTATGTACTGGCACCATAAAGGTTTTAGTTTTGCTAACTTATCCTGCAACCCATACAACCCATTTGAAAAATACAACTGATTGTTGTCACATGAAGGGAACAACCAGTTCCTATCTATAAGTAAAAATGGACATGGTTTGGGGGTGCAGTCCACATCAAGGGCCTTTTGTGCCAATAGGTTCCTGAGTAGTAAAGCCATCTCTCTGCTGGGCAGCAACAATTACACACTTTTAGTAAAAATAGGGTAAGTGAGAAAGGTTAACTGCAGTACAAACTACAGCAAAGTGAAAACGACCACAGTATCTCAAAAATGTATATATTTCCCATAGGCACTAGCAAACTGAGCTTAGTAAGTTGAAGTCTTCTTTAATTACAATCGATCAGCCATAAGAGCAGACAAAGTTCCTGAACAAATGCATACAAATCATAGTGATTAGTTAACTATTCAGGTGCTGGAGTTCACTGCAAATCATTGTCTGCCTCTGTCTGTTAACTGGTAAATGTATAGCGTGAATGGACACTAGGACACTAGGATAGAGAGAGCAGTGAAAGGAATTACGGTGTCTTAAAAACAATCTGTGCTTAGTGCTGCATAAAGCTAGAAGCAGTGCTGTAAAATAATTAACTAAATAATTTATTGGTCTGATGTACTAGAATTTTACACCAGACTGCAGATTCACATTAGAAGCTCCACACATGAACATTTGTTGGCATTCTGCTTTCCACCCACACATAATCTGCTGCAGTACCTTAAAGATACATCATGCAACTGATATTACCTTGCATGCATTTATCTAAGCATCTTTCTAAAAATCAGAGGGCTGGACAGAATATAACAACTGTAAGGGGGGGCAGAGGAGACTCTTGGTACTTTAGCAATCAGCAAGCATAATTAATGTGACCTACTGTAGGCTACAGTAACTGGTATTTAGAGAGATGAAAATTAAAAATAGAAAGGAGTATGAAAAAATATGCGCTTACAGCAGTAGCCTTAGCCCACAACAGAAAAACAGAAGAGAGTAGATCAACCCAAGTAAGACATTTAGGTGGGCTTGAGAGACTTGAACAGATACACTTCCCTTCTCCAGCAAGCCTGAATAGTTGTAGTTCCAGAAATGCTAATGTAGAAAGGTTACTTATGGAACATTGTGGAAAATTACACACAAAAAACAGTAAATAAGTGAATGTAACTAAGACCCAGTCGTCTACACTTTTGCAGGGGGGTGGGGACATAAGTGGGACCTGCAGGGCAGAGAGAGACCAGTTTGTTCAGTGTGATCACTGTAGGCATGTAGTGGGACTCAAGGATGAAGGGGCTAGATTGGTGGGTGCTGTAGGGCAGTTTGAATAAAGCTAGAAGGTAGGATGAAATTGGAAAGATCTGAGGTCATATTGGTTGGTGCTGAAGGACAGTTTGGGTAGAGCTTGGACAGATGAGATTTAAAAAAAATGCATTTGACACATGCTCTTTTTTTGCACAAATTACTCATTATATGCATTTCAAAAGAGGTTCTGCTCTGGGCCTAACCGCCAATCTGTAGACACTATCCCTATGCTCTCTTCAGTTTTATACAGCTGATTGCATCTGTAGAGAGTGCATTATCAGCTGTACGCTTTGCAGCTGGATGCTTTGCAGTGCTGAAGTCCTGAGTTCGAATGGACTCTTGGACATATATGCATGAAGTTTGTATGTTCTCCCCGTGGCTTGCATGGGTCTCCTCCAGGCACTTCGGCCACTCCGGTTTCCCCCACAATCATAAACACATACTGATACGTGTCAAATGTATGTGTTAAGATTGTAAGCTCTTTAGAGCAGGGCCTGCTGTGAATGTATTCATTTAATTGCAAAACGCTACAGAAGATGTTGGCGCTATATACAGTAAATCCATGATAATAATAACAATCTAAAATAAACTGCTAAAGACATCTGATAGATTTCTTGCAAATAAAAGTAAAAAGTGCATCATATTAGCATTAGGGATAAAGTCTGGTTCCAAAGTCAAACCCAGTTCTGAAGGAAATAAGCGTTATCGAAACTACCCAGGGTAAGGTGTCAAAACAGCATTGTACATGGTAGAAATTTGGGGAAAAAAGACATAGCTTTGAAGATAACTTCTATTAATATAGTGCAGGCGCACTGCAGTATGGATAAATAGTTGTGTCTGTGTTATATACACAGGACTATAAAAATAAAATCTACAAGGGAGAAAGACCTCCCTTGTCACAGGACCCCAAAACAACACTCACACACTTGTACCACCAATCAATAAAATGATCCTCATGGTTAAGCAGACAAGTGATTTATTTCCTAATGGCACACCAATAAATAAATATAAAAAAAACACCTAACCCCACCAAAAATCACATAAGATAAAATAGCATACAACAAGTATCAAAATTGTAGGATAGAAACATGTTAGTCTAATTGGCATCAAGCTAAACCGTGGTGTTACACGTTATGTATCTGGCTGTTACTCAACAATAAGTGAACAAAGTAACAAGTGAACACTGGCAGTCAGGCTGCTTCAGCTTTGATTGTTTAGCCTCATAGTTACATGAACTGGGTATATAGCATGAACCAGGTGCGCACCTTGCATGACATGGAGTAATCCATTATCTTGTACACACACCCTTGTCCCCACCCAAACAATTAACTTGCTGCCCCATCCAATGGCTGAATCATAGGAATAGTGTCACCGAGCATCCCCGGTTATAGGTACATAAAGAGCCGGCATCAAACGGTACTTGCTGATCAGAACTCCTGGTCCATTCACTACACAGCGGACACTTGGCTCGACTTACTTGTCTACCGGGACTACGTGTATCACTTCCTAATTGCTACCGGAAAACTTAGCACAGTTACTAGTAGCTTGGAACATTCTCACCCGTTCCTATGTATACCGAACATCTTCACCCAGGCCATGTGATGTGTGTGCTGATAAAGGATCTCCTCCACTCCTCTGATCGGCGTTCCCTCACTGAGCTCACTCTGACCAAAAAGATAGTTTTATGGTTGTAAACACAAAAAAGACATACCCCCTCAACCAGACCCAGGTACACACACCTACTGATTTACTTATCCATTACTGTGGCAGCCATACTTAAAGGGTAACTAAAGTAAAAAAAAATATTTTGATCAATAATCAAAAAGTTGTTTTTTTTTAACCCCCACATGACACAGGTACATACACCTACTGACCTACCCCTTCATTACTTTTGCAGTCCTACCTAAAGGGTAACTAAAGTCAAAAAAACTGTTTTGACCAATCATCAAAAAGTTTATTTTTTAAACCCCTAACCCTACACAGGTACACACACCTACTGATCTACTTATCCATTACTGTGGCAGCAATACTTAAAGGGTAACTGAAGTAAAAAAAACTAATTTTGATCAATAATCAAAAAGGTTTGTTTTTTTAACCCCCCCCGGGCATAGGTACACACACCTACCCCTCCATTACTGTTGCAGCCATACTTAAAGGGTAACTAAGATTAAAAAAAAACTAATTTTGACCAATCATCAAAAAAGTTTGTTTTTTAACTTCCAACCTGATCCAGGTACACACGCCTACTCACCTACCCTTCCATTTTCATGGCAGCTATATTTAAAGGTTAACTATAGTTAAAGAAAATAATTTTGACTAATCATCAACAGTTTTTTCTTTTTAACCCCCAACCTTACCCAGGTACATACTACTGACCTACCCTTCCATTACTGTAGCAGCCATATTTAAAGGTTAACTATAGTGAAAAATTAATTTTGATCAATAATCAAAAAAGGTACACAGGTACATACACCAGCTGAGGTACCCATTAATTCATGTGGAAATCATTTAAAGGGTAAAAAAAACTAATTTTGACCAATCATAACAAAAGTTAGTATTTTATCCCCCAACCTAATATGAATATACACACACACCAACCTTTAATGCATGTGACATTTAAAGGGTAAGTAAAAAACAACAATGTCCTCGTCATTGGCATTATTGAGTTTTAAAATCTGCAGCACAAACACACACATTCCCTTCCAAAATGCGGTCTTTCAAGCCATATTCAAAGTTTATGCTTAAACTTTCCCCTTCTAGTTGCTACTGCTCTAATATCATATACCAGTATGGCTTCCCATAGGATTCTTTTATTGCTTTTTTTCTTCTTTTTTTAAACAAAAGCTGTCAGCTTTATGCACTTGACATTAGATATTTGTAAAAAAGCCCAAACGCCATCATAGAAATGTATTGTATAACCAAAAACATTTGAAACCTGCTCTCTTTTTTTGCAAAAATTACTCATTAGACAGAATTGTGTTCCCAAAAGTATTCTGCCCAGAAATGAACTAAAATAACTGAAGGGATCAGACTGGCAGCCGTATCTCTGATTTGCTGAGAGTCAGCCAATGATGCGGCTGCCTGTCAGCAGAGGGAGCTGGTGGAACGAAGGTGGGTAAGTACATTTCCGTGCTGATTTTAAACTTTTAAAGCTAGCATTTAGGGTTGAGGGGGTTCTCTACATTATATGATGGTTAATTTTTTTTTTTTAAAAGGCAGATACAGCGCCTAGGGATCCGGAGGGGGGAGGGAGGAAGGGGGAAGAGCTCCACTGTGCATACCCAAGTCCTCTTAGAGGAGTGGGAAGTACCAGGCACTGAATTACACACAGAGAGGCTCCTACTCTTTACTTTTGTGGAGTTTCGTGAGGCACTGCAGGAGAACCATACGGAGTGGGACAAAGTTTAGTTTTGGGGTGGACATGCCCTTCAACTCACATGGATGTATGGTTCATGGGATAAATTCCAATTTGACCAAAATCTGCTTTGCCCTGGGTGTTAACCATCGCTACCCCAGTTGCTATTATTAAATAATTAAATATCTCCACTGTAAACTTCCTTTAAAAAAAAAAGCGATTGTCTTTGAGTCGGCCTGAATCCAAAGAGCAACATTAGAAGAAAGATACTGTCAAAATGAAATGACCATGTTGTACAAGAACGCACAAAGTTCCATAAAAATGCATCTACATTTGAACAATCTGGTAATATTAGTGAAGTAAGCAGGTGCATTTTTAAATATTTTCAGAATACATCCTCTTTTTGTGCACAGACAAGCTAATCTTTCCCTATCTGCTCCATGTTAGCTCAATTAGGCTACGTTCACACTAGGCATTTTGTTAAGGCAGCAGGCAACGTTGCACGTTAATGTACCAAACTGCTTCATGCAGCACTGCAACTGCAATGTAAACTGCGCCATTCATTTCTATATGCACAGCATTTTGGTGCAATGTTACAGCACTAAAACACGCTATAGTGTGAATGAATACTTAACCTGTCCAATGACCTTTGACTTTTTTCTCCACTGTCATTTACCTACAAACTCCTGAGCTGCCTCTTTCATCTGATGACCCACATTTAGTTAGCTTCATTGAAATAAAAATCAGTATTGAAATTGGTTAACATCATGCTTACAGAGGTTAACGGATTTAAAGCAGGGAATTAAAAATAAAGGATTGTTAATGAAACACAGGTGCATATCGTATTATAGCAAGCCACTCATAAACATGATGCTGTTTTTCAACAGCATAATATGATGCTCAAATAAGTTTAGTGATTGAGTTTATTTGCTCCCTGCTAATAAGGGAAGGCGTTACAAATTGGTTCATGTGGGGTAAATTAATCCAATTCCCTGAATTGAACAGAAATGCTAATCACTGTATGAGGAGTACCTGATTAGCTGAATTCTAGTTTAGTAAGTGAGATTATGTTAAAGCATTAAGAGAGCTGCTTTTATCTCTATAAGCGGCAAAAACATAACTTTCAAACTAAATCATGAATGCTGGAAAAATTAATTCAGCGGGAAAGTTAAAGGCTGCTTTTATAAGGAGTTTTATTGGCAACTAATTGTTAGGTATGTTCTCTCTAATTAACTGCTCATAGAGCTTATTGGTGGTGCTTATTTAATGAAACAGCAAAATGTATATGTTCAGAATCAATATTATTAATCCTGACGTTTGATTGGTTGCAGAAAGATGAAGTAAGCAAAGTTTGTTAGAAGATGGCAGACTGACAATACTTTTGCAATAAAATGTATTATGCTAAATATTATATATTCTTGTATACATAAATAAAATTACAAACTATGTTAATGCCTCTTTAGGCTCTCTATATGAAAAAAGGAATGTAATGGTAAATCCTGTGTGGATATGCTAAGAAGTAGTTTTACCTTTTCCCCCAAAGACTATCAAGGAGATTCAACCAGAGTCGCAAGCGATCTGAGCAAATCTCCCATAACCATAAGGGATTTACCAGAGGCTGCGTGGCTCTGGATTAATCTTACCCGCACGTAAGTTCAAACTTACTTGCAAACAGCCGCACAGCCTCTGCAAGTGTCTCTTCCTATACTCGCAAACCGAGGCTTAAAATCGCACTAGCCAATCATAAGTCAATTAGAGCGACTTTAAGAGCCGAAAAGAGCAACGCATGGCCACAGCGTTCCCAGGTAAATGAGCCCATATATGTCCTAATAATTCTTCTTTAGATATTTTTTATCCCTGTATCTAGATTCTCTAGATATAGAGCATTTTTAACAAAGGTAGAATCCATTTTAGAGGTACTGTACCTTCCAGCAAATTGTTTATGGAGAAGATGCCGTGGATTTATTTGGAGAAGTTTCTTTTTAACTTTCCATAAAAATGTATCTTTGATTTGACAGCAATATATAAAAGTTCCGTCACTTTTCCAGAACTAAAGGATAATCAATTCAGTGAATCTCAAGTTGAAATCACCCCTGACTACAGATGAACACACAGTCTTTCGTCTGTAACAAGGAACTGTTTATTATGACACGAAAATGCACATTGTAATCAGCAGTGGGAGGTGTGGAAATCTGACATGTCGAGAGACAACAATAGGATTACAAGGTAATTCCATCTGGACCTGTGGAAATGCAGCAAATACATTGGTCTATCGCTTGTCTTTTTGTTAAGATACACATGATTGTGGTGAAAGTAAATTGCAGAATTCATTCATTTTTTAAGTGAACTTAATGAGCACATATTGATATGACAGACTGTAGGCTTCTCATTCACCCATGAAACGAAACTCGCTCTCTAGAAGAGAACACTCACTTATGCAAATTATCAGTTTAACCACAACCCCAGGGAGGCTGCTCAATAAATTGGGCAAAATGACTAATTAGGTAAATCTATACCTAGCTTTCTATAATGACAGCCGGGAAAGAAGTGACATTTTGGAAAGATTTAATTATGGAATGTCCTTGAATGCAAACTATATCATTTTATAAATGACTATCTCATTAACGCGCAGATTCCAATGGAATTTTGCTGAGGCCATCCATTACAAAAACAGTTTTTAACACTTGCCAATGAAAAATAAAGGCTTCAGCAAACTTGGAGATCTTGTTAGTGATCAGCTACAGCGAGTAATCAATTGTTAAATGCAGAGAAAAAGCATGTTTAGGCCCTAGACCATTAAAAATTCCAAAGCATGATGAATCTTATTAAAGGGGCAAGCACATTGCTGTAACTGAAACAATAAAAGGACATTATTGGATGATTTCATTTAATTTTTGACAAACAGATGAAAGTGAATGTGCAGTCAGCAGCTCTCTCCCACATTGTCTTCCACCCCCTGGTGCCCAATGCTGGTTAATTAAGAAGAACTTTTTCAAAGCAGCTGTGTATTCCCTACACAGCGCAGACCAAATTAAAAGTGACTGTCATTTTTGGTTCACAGTGACCTTCCAAGAGTCACCCAAACCTCAAAGACAAATAAATTGCTCATTACAGTATTATGTGCTGTTCCCTAAACAACAGTATTAAACAGATAAGCTGTTTGTTTGTTTTTTGTTTTGTTTTTTTTTGCTGTTTAATAAAGGGGCACAGTCGTTAAAAAATATTAATTTTAAAAATGTTATTGTTATTTAATAGCTTAAAATATATATATTTTTTAAATAGGAGTGTAATAAATTTATTTTGCTGTACAGGTCAACTATAATGACTCTAATAAAAATGGCTTTTCTCTATGCTTTGTTGTATTCTTGTTATTTTTTTTACATTATAAGTCTCGGTAGATCCTACAGCCTAGCATACACGGGCGACTGGCTGATATAGCATTTGATGTAGAATCCTAGAAAAACATAGACTAGAGTGCTTAGTGACATCCTTACATTGTTACAGTATTTTGTTAGATATAGTGAGGGTGTGCCTGAGATGGTTTATGGTAATGGGTTGGAGTTAACATAGAATGTAATGAATGATAAATGAATGACGATTATACCTGGTAACCTCTGGGATCTGCTGAGGTTCAAAAAGAGACACATTGCCCTGCGCAATCAAAATCATTTATATTCTACGGTAAACTATTAAGAAGATGGATGAAATTCTGCACCAAGGCTATGGCCTCTGATATTCATCATGGCAACTCGGAGGACTGGGTAAATTGGTTAATGATAACAGAGAATGGTCCTCCTGGCTGTAAGATTATGGGGATCAGTCGACAGGTGCAATAATAACACATATTTTACCTTAAGATGACCACAAACTTTTTAAACTAATTGTTTCATTTTTAAAGCCTTGTTATATGGAAGCCCAGTTGACTGCTTATTATATAAATATATTATTATTAGACAATATAGAAATGTAATGTGTTAGCTATTGATGAAAGCAGACATCTTAGATATAAAGTAATGCGTTTATTGACTAAATAAAATGTTTGAAAATTCAAGCTTTCGAAGCACTTAGGCTTCTTCAGGCATAATACAATACTGAGTCCTGTAAAGCACACTCTTTACTTATCCTTCAATCAAGATTTATACCTTCAACAAATGAGAGTGGCGATGGGAACATGATTTGTGCCACGTAATATGTACATTTGTTTAGGGCAAACTTAGGAGAAAATTCCTATTAACATGCCCCATCAGACACATAGCCTACTTTCACTATATAGATAACACCCTGATCATCTTGACTACAAGTAGTAGGACCTACTGCAGTTCCACAAAAGATACAATAATTCCCCCCCACACACACACACAGACACACACTGTTAAACTTAAAATGAACCATTCACCAACAAAAATATGCTGTCTAGACCTCATAATAAGCCTACAGACAGACCCACATACTTCAGTAACAACAGTTTTCACCCTAAACCCATAAAGAACAATATCTATAGTCAGGGCATATGATCTAATCAGATTTTTTTCTGATTCTACAGATAGAAATATGCACCAAAATAGCTTAAAAAGGACTTAACAAAAGTCAAAGTTAGTCAACTACAGAAACCCAAATCAAGAAATCAATCAGCATTACTAGAACCACCCTTATACAATACAAACATACCCAAAAGGAGAACCATATTGGTTGTTAAATACCACCCCCAAATAGAAATATTACGATAGCCAAGAAACTCTAACCCATTTTACCAAAGGATGACAGACTACAAGAGATATTTTCAGATCCCCACTCTCTTATGGTGGCCATACACTATTAAGATCATAAATGCGATCTTAAACCGACCGATATTTCAATAGACAGATGTGCAACGTTAATTGTATGTAGATGTACCATACATATTGTTCGACATTCATTTCATGATTAATTTTTTTATATCCTCTTTTCTTCCAAGTGTATTGTGATACAAATGTATCGTCAACTTTCCATATTAGCCATATCCAATAAGCAGAGCATCCACAAATACTTAATGGATCTTTAACAGATTAAATTGCTTTCAGTTGAATCAGGAATGTTCCACTTTAATCTTACTACCAAGGGATTTGGTCTGATCAGACGCATAATAAACAAGCTACCAGTCATGTATAAGACTTTCAGTAAACACCAACAGAAACTGTTCTAATGTTAGCTGTGCCAAATAGAACTTTTATTTTTTACTTCTGATTCTGGCGCAAACAACAAAATGGATGATTAACCCTTTCACTGCCAGGAGATTTTCATTTTTTTTTGCGTTAACTGCCAGAAGAATTTTCAGGATTTTGTCCTTAATCGCTTTAGACTAATTTTACAGTAGGAAACCTTGCAGTAAATCAGGAATATTATACATTGTTTTTTTCAGCACAAAGTGTACTTTAATATGGTAACAAAATTTTGTAACTTTTCTGGAAATTTTACTGGAATTATGGGTAAAATATGTAAAAAAAATGAAAAATTTGCAAATTTTCATGGATTTTTCCCATTTTTACTTATAGTTATCTTAAGGTTACACACAAAAATCTTACTGTTTCTAAAAGCTCAGATACTCCCGAGTACAACGATACCAGATATATGTAGGTACCCGACGTTTCCTGTACAGGAGACCCCCCCAAACTAAAACTGCACCTCCTAGAATATTACACCAAATTAAAATGTGTAACCACTACTGACAGTTAACATAGAATATCTACCAAATTATCTAAACTATCCCCCCAAGTGAGATATTTTTAGAAACTACACACTCGCAGGATTTTACGAGTGAGGTTAGTTTCGATCAAAATGCAGATACCCGGACGCAGCTCTTCGTCAAATTGTAAGTTACTTTCTCACATTTTCCTTTTTTTCCTCAACTGTAAAATCAGAGACAAAATCAAATGCGAATTTCAGCTAAAAACTGTGGAGGAAAGTTCAAACGCATCTCAAATATGAAAGCCTAACCCCTCCCGAATAAAACGGTATGCCACATTCATGGGTGTACCCAGAGACATGGCTACCAACTAACCCAGAGCGTGACCAGTGCCAAATGTCAGTAGCAGCAAAAAAAAATTAGCCAGTTTTGTATTTGAACAGTCTGCAGTTTTTCCACAAAACACCCCCCCAACTCAAAAATACCCCCCACAAACTATATATTCCTGAAATCTACACACCTTCAGCTATGTAACGCTGTAGTTCGTTCATTCATACCATCAATGGTGTGGGCGCAGTTCTTCGTAGAAGTTTGCACTTTTACCAGATTTTAAAAAAAAATGAACATCAAACAACGTTCAAAAAGGTCGAAATCATGTCAAAACCCCATGGAATGTAAAAAAAAGGTACCAAATATCAATCTCCCAAATGTCCTGAATCAAACGGTATGCCAATGTGTGGTTACACACGGGACGTGGAAGCGAAAAGCACAAAGTGAGACAATGCACGATGGCTAGAAACAGCGAAAATATTTAGCCAACTCCGAATTTGGACAGTCTGCAGTTTTTTCACCAAAACACCCCGTAACTTAGAAATAACCCACACAAACTATATATTCCTGAAATCTAACACCTTCAGCTATGTAACGCTGTAGTTTGTTCATTCATACCATCAATGGTGTGGGCGCCGTTCTTCGTAGAAGTTCGCACTTTTCTGAAAAAATGAACAAAAAACAACTTCAAAAGGTAGAAATCATGCCAAAACCTGATGGAATCTAAAAAAAAGTTACTAAATATCAATCTCCCAAAGTCCTGAATCAAAAGGTATGCCATATGTGTGGTTACACACGCGGACGTGGAAGCGAAAAGCCACAAAGTGAGACAAGCACGATGGCTCAGAAAAACGCGAAAATATTTAGCCAACTCAGAATTTGGACAGTCTGCAGTTTTTTCCACAAAACACCCCGTAACTTAGAAATAACCCCCACAAACTATATATTCCTGAAATCTACACACCTTCAGCTATGTAAAGCTGTAGTTTGTTCATTATACCATCAATGGTGTGGGCGCAGTTCTTTGTAGAAGTTCGCACTTTTCTGAAAAATGAACAAAAAACAACTTCAAAAGGTAGAAATCATGCCAAAACCTGATGGAATCTAAAAAAAAGTTCTAAATATCAATCTCCCAAATGTCCTGAATCAAACGGTATGCCATATGTGTGGTTACACATGCGGACGTGGAAGCGAAAAGCCACAAAGGAGACAATGCACGATGGCTCAGAAACAGCGAAAATATTTAGCCAACTCCGAATTTGGACAGTCTGCAGTTTTTTCCACAAAACACCCTGATAACTCAGAAATACCCCCACAAACTATATATTCTGAAATCTAAACACCTTCAGCTATGTAGCACTGTAGTTCGTCATTCATACCATCAATGGTGTGGGCGCAGTTCTTCGTAGAATTTCGCTTTCTACACAATTTTCTGGAAAAATAGAGACAAATACATTTTAAAGTTACAAAATCACACCAAAACCCCATGTAATGTAAAAAAAACTTACCAAATATCAATCTCCTAAATGTCCTGAATCAAACAGTGTGCCATATGTGTGGTTACACACACTGACGTGGAAGCGACTAGTCAAAATGTAAAACAATGCGCAGTGAGCCAATAACAGCATTTTCCAGATTTTCCAAACTGAACACCCCTCTAACTTGGAAATACCCCCGCAAAACTATATATTCTCAGAATCTACATACCTTCAGCTACGTAACGCTGTAGTTTGTTCATTCATACAATCAATGGTGTGGGCGCAGTTCTTCGTAGAAATTCGCATTTGTCTGAAAAAATGAACAAAAACAACTTCAAAGGTAGAAATCATGCCAAAAACAAGGAATGTAAAAAAAGTTACCAAATATCAATCTCCCAAATGTTCTGAATCAAACGGTATGCCCTATGTATGGTTACACACGCAGACGTGGAATCAACTAGCCACAAAGTGAGCCAAGAACAGTGGCCCAATTACAGCAACTTTTCAGATTTGTCAGACTAAACACCCCTCTATATTAGAAATACCCCCCAAAACTATATATTCTTGGACTCTACACACCTTCAGCTACACAATGGTGTGATTCTTTTATGCATACCACCAATGGTGTGGGTGCAGTTTTGTGTACAATTTCGCTTTCTTACCAGATTTTCAGGAAAAATTTATAAAAATACAATTCAAAGTTAAAAATCATGGCAAATTTCCATGTCATGTAAAAAAAACTTGTCAATTATCAATCTTCCAAATGCCCTGAATCAAACGGTATGCCATATGCGTGGATTCACACAGGGACGTGGCCACCAACTAGCTCAAATGGGACGCATGCACCAGTGTAATTACAAGAAAAATATCAAAGTGCTCTGTAATTTCAAACAGCCCCAAAACTTTGAAATGCCCCCCGCAAATAAACCCCCCCACTAAATATCAATCTCCCACATTTTCTGAATCAAACGGTATGCCATATGCGTGGATGCACACAGAGACGTGGCCACCAACTAGCTCAAATGGGACGCATGCACAAATGCAATTACAAGAAAAAATCAAAGTGCTCTGTAATTTGAACAGCCTACACTTTTTCTAAGGAAACAGTCCCGAAACATGGAAATTCCCTCCACAAACTATATATTTTTGGAATCTACACGCCTTCAGCTACGTTACGGTGCCATGCTTTCATACATGCATGAAGAATTCCAGACCCAGCGATCCAAAGAACTCGGTGTTTTTACGAGATTTTGTGAAAAATAAAATGAGATGATTCAAGGGTTGAAATCCTACCTAAACCCACTTGACCAGCAAAAAAACCCACTAAATAGCAATCTCCCACATGTCCTGAATCAAACGGTGTGCCATTTGCGTGGGTGCAAACAGAGACGAGGCCACCAACTAGCTCAAATGGGACGCATTTAGAAGTGCAGTTACAAGAAAATTTTTTAAAAACGCCACAACCCACCCCCCACACACACACTCTCCCCCTTTTAGTGGTATTTTAGTGAAGTCGGTTAGTATGGAGAGTCACACACGTTTTTGCACACTTTACTGATCCTAAAAATTCAATACGGTCTTTATTTGGTACCTCTGCAAAATTTCCTTATAAAATATAGGCTTAGTTTCCCTTGAAATCGAACAAATAAGTATCCGCGTTTACTTTACCGATATCACTGGGGACATTGGGGAGCTTGGAGAAGACAACTTTTTTTTCTAATTTATAGTTTTAGGGTAAAAAAAAAAAAAGGGTGTGTGTATCACTTTAAGAATTTTTTTGTGTGTATTTCCCCTTTTTTCCCCCGATCATTCCCAAAGATAATCATCAGATCATCTTAGGGAATGATACCGAACTTGGAATACGGGCATAAATGCCCGTTTTCCAATTCGAAATCCGATCGGAAAAATCACTTCCCGGAAATCATTTTCCAGGAAGTGATTTTTCATTCATTGGCAAAGATCAATAATTTGGTGATCAGAAGTGATCACCAAATATTGATCTCTGTCCCCATTTTTTTTCTAAGTCTTCGCTAAGTAGCAAAGACTTAGAAAAAATCCTATTTGTGAATGGAACTTTGAGTTCCATTCACAAAATGTATAGAAAAGCTGGCAGCTTGACAGCTTTTCTATACTAGGTACTGCAGCATGATCAAATTGAGATCAAGCTGCAGTACCTCAACTAGACCACCAGGGGCAGTCTCCTACCACTTCAAGGGAGACCCCGGTGAAGGAGGAAGCTCCGTGACGTCACCGGGGTCTCCCTTTCCGCTTCCTCCTTGGACTCCACGTGGGACCGGCTGCTGCTATACGGTCACGGCAGAAAAGGTAAGATAACTCCCGATCCCCCCCCTCGGATTTGGACACAACCGAGGGGGGGTCGAGGGGGATAGGGGGGGCAGCTGAATGCTGCCCCCGGGTCGGCCCTAGCGCGCGGTGTTTTTTCATTTTTAAAGGGGAAGCCACAGATCGTATATTCACGATCTGTGGCAGTTAAAGCATTCTCTGCACAGATCGTGAATATACGATCTGTGGCAGGGAAAGGGTTAAGGGTGGAAAAACCTTCTAGTGAGAGTGGGAAAATGATCAATAGTCTGTGGGCAGACAATAATGGAGGAATAAAACATTTAAATGTTCCTTTAAATATATTTCTTTTTGCTTTTCTGCACGCTAAAAGAAACTGTTAATTTATGCACATAATCTCTTCGGAGGAAACATAGATAAATGTTTGTGTTTTTTTTTTAAGGTCTGCATAAAAAGCCTTGTCGAAAAATAAATAATTCTGTGCAATAAACACATTCCATTTACAGAATGATTAATACAGACATGCTCTGTATATGATCTGAGCCGGTTTGGGGGATATGCTTGGGACAGTGCAATTACCAAGAAAGAAACTTTAACAAGTTAAAAATACTGATCGCTTGTACTAGTATTTTTAATTTACAGAATGATGTAACCATTTAAAACATTTTTTTTTTTAAATGTTGCTTCTTTTATATTTAGCACCGTTTGCTTTAATGGTTGGTCAAACTATTTTTTTAGGAACCCAATTTCACAGGCATCAATAAAAAATCCTTGAGGTGCACTGGTTAGCTGGCTCCTGGGATTTCTCTGGCCCCAATCTACTAAATTTATTTTCCCTGTCAATCTCTTAGATGTTTAGTTGTTCATCATTGCTAGGGTTGCTGATTGTCTTAACAAACATTTACTTACCTCCTAATGCACCAATATTCTTAACTTTATTTGCCTGGGAAATGAGATGTAAAAACGGAACCATTTACACAACAGAACAAAGAGGAAATATGAAGAATACCAATGGAAATAGCACCACAACATGAGTGTAACTTGTCACAGTCCTGTATGGGCGAATTAGAGCTGAAATTGTGGTATAGGGTAGAAAACTGCAGGTTCAGGCAAGCACCCAACTCAAATCTTGCTTACCCAAACACGACATGCAACCTGCTTTGCTGTTTTCATACTTGCACCAAACCCGACCTAATTTTCAGACACCTCATCTTGCAAAAAAATTTTCAGGAAGGTACACCACCACTGCCCAACCAAAATAAATAACGGTGGCTTTATAAATACAAATGTCTGATACATCTACTAACCAATTAAAAAAAACAAGTCATTATACATTCTTCAGACTCTCTAGTACACTGTCTACTACTGTTACCATATGTAGAGTGAGAATACTGATGCTAACCATTACATGTTTCTGTCTTTCTCTCTCCCCCAATAAGCTCTGTAATTGTTGTGCTCCTTTTGCTCTAATTTGAAAAAGAAATTCATTGAGACTGTATATAATTTCAAGGAGACAGAGATCTGCAATTAATATCAGTAAAAGGGGTGTGTGTGGATTTTCACCCTGCACAGGTTTAAATTTTCAGACCCACAACTCATCCTGCAACTGTAAAATACTTAGCTGCATACAAACTGAAACCTGTGGCTTGGACCTTTTGAACTAGGGGAGCAAAAACATTAATGTGGTAGGCTGAACATTCAGGCAGGCCTTCTTTACATGCAAATCTGTCTATGCCATTGGAAAATATTAATTGTATCAGCAAACATGCCCATCCAATGAACACTCAGGGTCAAATGCAGGTGCCAGAATGAATCTTACTGTACAGTCCCACTCATTGGGGATAGGTGGCACGACATTACACCAACAGCCCTGACCCAAATATTGTAGCAGGAGAATTCACCTCTCTGTAATGTCCCAGTCCTCCCCTGATCTACACAAACACCTTTGGGGTTACCCAACCAACTTTAGGGTAAGCAAATATTTTTTAAGCAAATGCTCAAATCGATGGCTCGGTCATTAGTAAAAATCAGGGCTTGAATTTGCACCAATAATCTTAGCAAACATAATTTAGAGCCAATAATTAGTCTTTTTCTGCTCATAACTGGTTTTGTGCTTGATAAGATTAGAAGCTTAGAGTGACAGGGAGCCTATCTTTTTAATCTATTTATTGTGCCACCTTCACTCTGTGTATATCCTCTTAAGGATACAAATTTTCCACATCCTTTCTTTCTCTATTACTGGAATCTAGAAATAAATTGATATTCTGTGCTGTTACATTTTTCTAATGTGAGCAAGCCTTGTATAAGCATACCAATGGGCACAATAAACTAATAAATCATAATCACCTGACTTCTTTAGAATAGAAACAGCAAACCCTTGCCAACAAGTTTCTCATTAGAATGATGTGTCAATAGTCCTGACTGAGAGAAAACTTACAGTAAATGGTACTGCGGGACTCGAGCACAACCCAGCGGGAGATTCATTGGATCATCTCATCTAACCACACAAGTACAAAATTGGCAAGGCTGAGAATAAATAGAAGATTAGAAATTGATAGGAAGTGACTTGTTCCATACTTTGACACCAACAGGCTCATGGGGATTTTCTGTTCCCATTTGCTATGTGATCAGGGAGGTCATTAAAAGAACAAAGAATTAGGGTAAATCCAGATGTAAGATTAAACATTGCTCTTGGAGGGAGGATGTATATATATTTAGCAACATAATGGATATCATCTAAATTGAGCTTTTTTTCCTTTTTATCCCAGTGTTTTTACCTACATTTCCTTTATTATCCCTTATAGTAATAGCACAGCTAAGTAGTTAAGCTAAGCAGCGTAGGCAACCAACATGACTTAATGATAGCATGGCAGAGTAATGGGGGTTGATGCTCCAGATCTGAAAATGTTTAAATAGATAAGATATGGAAGGTAGCAATGCAGATGACACTAAGAACAGGATATTGAAATATTTATTTTCAGCCTTAGCAATAGCGCAGCGCAGGTGACCTTCAGACCTTATACAAAATTTACAAAGTACAGAACCCGGATATAAGCAAAAGTCACCAAAGATGCACTTTAAACCATAATGCTTCATTACAGTGCAACAAAAATGTATTTCTAGCAATTGGTAGCTTTTAAGGGCTAGCTTCACAGATTTTTTTTTATGAGTCTTCCACTTAGATGCTTCATGTATTTATATCTTTTTCCTATGCTAATAACTGTCATATTTTCTGCAAAGGACCTTAGGAAAAAAACATATATTATTAACGTAATTATAATTTATTAAGCAATTTGTGCATATCTGTATAAAAAATAAATTGTATCCCAGGAGTATATACACTGAAGCTGATAAAAGGTTGTGATGATATAAGTGCTTGAAGCAGGGCAGAACATCATGTTTCTGTCTACTGTTTGGAAGCTCTTGGGAGAACTCCAATAAAGGTAAAGTCCTGAAAGAAACATTACTGACACCTATATCTTGTCCCCTGGCACAGCAGGACCTACTTGTGTTTGGTCAGAGCTGCTATCAACCAACTACAGATTTATAATAGGCCCAACATTATTAATACAAAATTGTCACAAGAGCCATTAATGGGCTAATCTAATAGAGGAGAACAGAACAATATAATGCCCCAATGCCACAATATCAGTTTAACTCATTCATCCTTTCAGAACAGCTGAAAACCTACATTTTCAAGGATTCCCATTTTAATTTAACTTTTTAGTCATTAACTTTTATTAACCTTTGGAGGCAATTTTCAAACAGTTCCAGCCGTTGGGCGTTAGATGTTGCATGCAGCATTTCACCAACAATGGTCAAACAGTAATCACTAGAAAAACAACAGAAACTGAAAGGAAAATGAAAAGCTGCCATTTGTACGACTATAGAGTGATGGTTTCACAGTAAACCTAAACCAAACAAAATAGATTTAATATGAGAAATAACCTATTTATATACTAGCCAGAAGTGTTGATATTATTGAAGACACTAAGGGCTGGAACACACCACCTAGTCCGATATCTTGGTAGGTCTTGATAGGTGATCAAATGTGGTTTCTGACATCTATCAATTCCAAAGAATTTTCTTGCAAAAGTAGGTCAGCCTAAATAAGGGGAGACTCCAAAAAACAATGAGTATGGGTTTTTCTTTAAGCTTGTATTTGACTTAACTTGAAAGATTGTGAGTGGCACAGGTCTGGCCGAATGCACCTCTGAAGGTTGGCTACATGCTTCTAGTCACATGTTGATTGTGAAGTTAAGAGTTATTAGACAAGCCAGTAAACCATGGCCTTTGCATGGTCTTTATTTGCTGGGCAGCAGGGCCTTTTGGGCTGGGTAAACTGGGCAATTGCCCAGGGCCCTGACATCTTTAAGGGGCCCCACAGGGATGGATTCCTGCATGGCACCGCTTTCAGGTTTTTCTCTGTCCGGCTGTCACGATCCCCTAGCACCAGCTGCTGCTCTCTGTGTGCCTGTGCGTCCATTCCATACAGTATGTTAGCTGCCTAGTTCACTGAACACTTCTATGCTTTAGGTCTGCTGCCCACTCCTGGTCTCCGTCCTGGCAGCAATGCAGGGGGGCATTTTTATGGGTTTTTCTGTCCATCACGATCCCCTAGGAGGTTAAACGATCTGCTGTAGTAAGACACTGACTTTCCCCTTTCAGAGCTGCCGGTAATAGCAACATTGTTTCATCTATTACAAGTGCTGATTAGCAAGGTGAATAGCATAGAAGTGTTCAGTGAACTAGGCAGCTAACACTGTGTATGGAATGGACGCACAGGCACATAGAGAGCAGGAGCTGGTGCAGCCAGGAGAGACTCTGCTAGGTACAATAACATGGCATATTTGGTACCGAACGATGTAAGGAATTACCGGTAACCTCTCCCTACAGCTGTGGGTAAGAAGCCACGACAGGGCTCGGTTAGGGAGCGGGGGCTCTGCAATGTCACTTTTTGATAGACTGGTTATACATTGCTAGCTGGGAAATTACAGGAGGACGTGCCCCTAGTTTGCCCACCTGCCCATGCCACTAGACCCAGGCTTCCTTAATGGCAGAGTCATAAAGTGTTTGACTTTCTTTCTTCTGCTGTCCATTTAAAGGGCAACTGAAGCCTCAAAAAATACAGAATCAGAAGGCAATAATGGTCATAATTTATTCCCTCTGCTTATACTCGAGTCAATCAGTTTTTACTTATTTTTCAGGTAAAAATAGGTACCTCGGCTTATACTCGGGTCAGCTTATACTCGAGTATATACGGTATGCATTTAAAAGAATTGAAAGATTTACTAAAAATTAACATAAACATAAATACGTTTTTTTAACTATCAGACTACTTGCAATATTGACATATTTTCCCTTGTTTAAGTCACATGTTATTTACAGGGTGGGCTGCTGAAAACGGCAAACCTCCACTTATATTCAATTTGCGATAAAGACATCCCTGGCAAACCCTTAAGGCATTGGGATGCATGGCAGACATAGTAAGAAGAGGAAGGGTTAATAATGTATTCATTTGGAAGCTGAAGGGTGGATTGCAGGATATGTATCGGTAAAAGGATCGGTGGAAGGTGTCAAGGTAAGGACAGGGTGACTGACAGTGTGGGGGCGAATGCGTTTGAGGGGCGGGAGCATCAGGGAGGTGAAAAAAAAGAAAAAGTACAGGTTTACACAGTATAGAAGGAGAGCAGTGCAAGATTCCTGCCCTCCCTCCCCCACTTCTTTTTTTTCTTGGTTGCCACTTCCTTGCTGTCACAGCGGTATGGTGGTGGTCCCATGGAAGCTAACTGGAGAGACATGGAGACGTTGCCCAAAGGGTGGCACCAGTGATAGATACATAGATAACTTGGAGGTGGAAATAGCAATATGGAAAATGGAGGAGTAAATCTCCCTTGGCATTAAGACAGTGATTTAGATCCACCTGGTTATTTGCCCTCACCAAGCTAGTGGGCTGTGGCTGGTGAGGGGTTAGAACTAAGCGGTATCTTCCATGGGGGGCCATTCACAGGGCTTAAACAGATAAGCATAAGGGGAAAAAAAGATATATATATACAGTATATGAAAGAAAACAATTTGTGTTTTTGCAAGTTATTGGATGTTATTTGTTGTTATATATAAAACATGTTGTAACCAATATATCTGTTGTATTCAATTAGATCAACTGGACTTGAAGTTTTGTTCAAGAAATAAACTTCAAGTCCAGTTGATCTAATTGAATACAACAGATATACCATGACCTGGATGAATGAGAACCATCACAAGCATGTTGTAACCAAGTTATCAATAAAATGCTGTGGCCTTCTTTGATCCACTATGTTACGCGCGGTGTTCGTTTTTGGGATGGGTTGTGGGTTGAGTAAGTTTTTCCCTCTTGTTTCTCTGCACTTACTTATCTCTGCCATGCAAGATTGACAGTCACACTCAACTTAAACTTTTATTGTAAACCACACACCAAGGCACAATGTTTGGGGATATCTTCTCCCTTTCTTCTTCTTAAAGGGGAAGTTTAGTGCAAATACATATTTCAGAAAAAAGAGCAGAATTTTTTCAACCTAATGACCTTAATCTGCCAATTCAGCATTTTGTCTGTGTATAAATAAATGCAACCAAAATACTAACTTCCTGTTTGCAGGACCCCTAATAGAGACCATTATGGTCTTGCCCTTGACCCAGCGCCTGGGTTGATGCAGTGCTCAGTAGAAATCTGAGCATCTTTGAGCCATTCAACAGCCAATCAGTAAAAAGTACTGTTAGGGAAATTCCAAGGAAGTGGTGCACCCTGGGTAGAAGGACTGTTAGAACCTGAAATGTCAGCTCACTAATGTCAACAGCAGGGAACAACAAAGGGTATGAAATCAACTGATTTCTAAAAATGGGAGAGAATATGTAGAATAACTGAGAAGGCATAACACAAACTAACAATTTAATAAATAATGATAATTTCCACTGAACTGTCCCTTTAAAAACTTTGTGTCTTCTATTAGACTTACATGTAACAATTGGGTGCATTATTAACTATATGCACATAAAACAAGTACTTCTAGCAAAGATTCATCTCTTTTTGTAAGGAAAGAAATGCAAATTCATTATAATGTATGTATATACACTAATGCATCATGATGTTGCTGCAAGCTACTCAGCTCTTGTAAATCACATTTTGCACATGCATAAGCATAAGTATAGGAGAAGAAGAACATTAAATTTATTATACATTAAACCTGCCTTGGGGCATCTGTAAGGCACAAACCTATGCAAACGCATGTATTCCACATTTGGTATCACTCAATGTTCAATATGTGCCATTTTCATTATATAAAATATGCATTTACATTTTGACAGGTAGAGAAAAATCTGTTAAAATATACTGTTCATATATCTTCAGTTAACTGCAATTAAATAAGCCAACAGTCAGTCCCAAATCATCATGTAAAATGGCACAGTACTTGATTGATTATTTGGTTGTACAAAACATTCAGTTATAAAGCAACCGTATAAAACACATATTGCTGCCAAAATCTACTATGTCATTACCTAATGCAATGTCTACTAAAGAGCATGTCCACCCTTAAAACAAAAAAAAAGGTGACTTACAGTATCTGCTCACAAACCCAACTGCTATTTTTACCTTTTTATTACATACGTTTGTAACCAGATATTTAATGATAAGTTAAATTATGCCATTCCGGAAAAGATATCTGCCTCCTCCTCCTCCCTCTGCTCAATGAGCTTTTTTTATAAGCTTAAGCATGTGCAGTCAATCATTGGCTGTGATGTCACTTGTCACAGCCTTGATTGACTGCAAGGAGGGAGGGGCCATTTCACCCTGCCAGAATAAAGGCAATAATAATTCTTAATTGTCTGGTTAGTAATGCATGAAATAAAGTGTAGAGTATATCAGTTGGTGTTGGGGGCAGGTAACTGACAATTGACCATTTTTTTGTTTTAAGGGTGGACATGCAAAATGAAAACCTTAAGTCATCTGGTTTATCCACCAAAATAAAACTCATAAACAGGGGAAGATAATACTTTTACAGGAAGAAAATAAAGCCATTTTGGATTAGTGATCAATTAACAACCTTTAAATAAAAAAATAATTATAATAATTTGGGATAAATGAATGGGAAATTTGAATAAAGGTGTAGCCAGTGTTAAGTAACAAGTGAAAAAATCCTTTCAAACTTACTACTCCCAGGATAAATTTGCACCTTGTTTGCATTCTTTTCTGAAACAATTATTATCCTGTTTATCCAAAAAGTCATCAATATGGTTTTGATGTACAGGCATTGAGCTAGACAACATGTTGATACCAAATGAATGGTTCTTGTGCACTCTGTCCTTTTATCTTGTGCTCCAGAATTGTTCTGCAAATGTTTGCACAACAATGTTATATGTCTCTGTGTATGCTCTGAGGGTAGAAAAGAACTAACCAATTTCTAACTGATCCTATCATTCCAAGCCAATGGTGATTTAACTCTCATGCAGATGCTTTTTCACACTTTTATTTGCTGAAATCTTCTTTCATTATGGCAAAAACATTTAGCTCATATTTATTCCATTACATTAATCTTGACATTTCTGGAGTCACACTGTATATTCACCCAGTTGATATTATAATGGACTCTTGGATTTATAGAAATAAAGCTTTTCTGTCTTTTCTGCTGTAACTCAAATGTTAATAGCAAAATTATGGATGGTACCAGTGAACACTGGTAAGCCTATTAATGTATTAGCTTTCTGAATGCCAAAGCAGCAGGCACCGTGTAACATTTGCATCAGCTGCAAAATCTCTTTCTGAACACTTATCTGCTGTTTCTAAGGCTGTGAGTTAGGGAGCAAGACCACAACCTGCAATGCATTGCATAGATCACCTCTATAACATGACATAAATTCATCTAGTGAGTCTTACAAAGTGGGTCTACTTTCTGCCAAAAAAAGGAGGAAAAAACAGTAGCGTTTTTTTTGTGTACAGTAGACAGTAGATATTTTAGTGCCTAGTTGCCAATAGTCCTGGATCTTGATGAACAGTCCTGGACTCCTGGGACAGCTCTCCTCTGTACTGCCTAATGCAGACTAGTAACTTCAGGAGCAGAATATGATGAGCCCATTCATGTTACGTCAATGTCACCTCAGTGGAGGAACTGATCTCTGATATATAAATATAGTATACTAACCATATGTAGAGATGGACTAGAACTCGAACTATTCGAGTTCGAACGGACTCGGACTTCTCAAACTATTCTGCACCCAGATTTCTCTGACTTTCGATATTTTCCTGCTTTTCGATAATTATCGAATGTTCGAACGTTTGAGGCGCGAGAATATGCAAGTAAAATGTCTATTATACCAATACGTGAGTAAATATCGAATTATCGAATATGCGAGTAAAATGTCTATTTATTATACCAATAAACAAATAAATATTGAATTATCTAATCCGCGAGTAAAATGTCTATTATGCAAATACGCGAGTAAATATCGAATATGCAAGTCATTCATGGGATAATTATCGAATGTTCGAACGCGAGAGCTCGAAAGTAGCCCGCGTGAGAGTAAAATTGATTTTTCTAAAGTCCTGGATATTCGAACATGTTCCCCAGACCATTTCCAGGTCCCACAGCCATTTACATTAAGTTACCATTGATATTTTAATTGTATTTCATTCAAACTTTTTGAACTATTTGACTCCCATTGACTTTAATGGGTCTATTTTCGAACTTTTGAACTTTCCATATAGTTCAAAACATTTTCGAACTTCCAAACTATATGGAAAGTTCGAAAGAGGACCCATTCTGCCAAAGTTCGGCCATCTTTACCTGTAGGTAATGAGTGTGAATGTTTAGGTTGCCTGATGTCTGAGTAGTAAGTAGTTTGTGTTGTGCCCTAAACACACAGTTTGTGTGAGAACTTACACTTGGGCAGTGCCTGATGCAGATGCTAAATCTTATTGTGTAAGTACTGCGAAATGTGTGTTAGTACTATATAAGAAACATAAATACAATACAAAATATTTACTTTTAAATTTTTTACTTAAAGGGCATGTCCACCCCCAAAACTATAATCCCCCCAACTACTGGCCCCACCATGTAGTGTAGTTTAATCCTTACCTCACATCCCAGCTCCATAGGGTTCTCCTGTAGTCCCCCCCCAAAGTCCCAAAAACTGCCCACCAGGAGGCTAGCAGAGTCCATATAGGGACAATGCCTGCGAGCTGGCCTCAGGTAGAATTTTGCCATGGTACTGCAGCCCTTCTCCCCCCTCCCTCCCCCTCCCTCTCCCTCCTCTCCCTCTCCCTCCGTTCTACTATCCCTCCCCCTAGCATAAAACCCCTTCAGTACTGATTTCCCCCATGTCTCCCAGCCCCAACCGCATATTTTTTTTTTAGAAAGCTCCCCAAACTCTACTTACCTCTCCTCTTTCCCCGGCGAAGTGATGCGCGGCAGCCGCGTCTGTGATTGGCTGCCGCTCAGCCAATCACAGACGCGGCTGCCGGTCCCGCCCCTCTGCTTGCATTTCCTTGCAAGCAGAGGGCCGGGAGCGCGGCGGAGGAAAGTGGGGAGGTAAGTAGAGTTTGGGGGGCTTTCTAAAAAAAAAAATATAGCGGTTGGGGCTGGGAGCCCAGGGGGGATCTTATATGAAAAAATCAATTTTAGGGTGGACATACCCTTTAATTCCACAAACATCAATATTTAGGCCCAACCAATTGCCTAACCTATTGAAGACCACACAATAAGCTGTGATTTACTGAGACATCTGATCAGCATGTAGGTACTGACTGATTTTCAGCAAAACACTGGAAACAATCAGGCATATCTTAAATCGCCATCAATTACCTGACTGACCCAAATGACAGCCCAGGTGGTTGATTAGGTTGAAATACTGTATTGGGCTGTGTTTTCCATTTCTGAAAGGGTTGTAAGTTACTGATCTATATCTGATTTCAAAGCCAATAAGCTGAGCCATGTTAAACATATTCCTTATTTTTAAATATAATCTTTCCTGGTAGTTGTCTTCCTTTCCTGAGTTTCTGTCATTTTCCTTATGAGCTATATAAACCCTCACTTTAAATCTTTAATAGAAATATTATTCGTTTTCTTAGGCTACAGTTATATACTCCAAGAACAACTCTTTATTAATATATTTCCTTTCCTCATCATCTAAAAGGTGACAGTGACAATTCACACACTGTAATCATACATGCCTCTTAAACTGTACTGAAGGCTTAATCATCTAACACTGCATTTGTTTTACAGTGAGACATGCTATGACACAGTAGATGCAGAGGAGACATACTCTGCACGTAATTGCAGGCCAGAAAAGTATTCAGTATGTTATTCCAAATAGCTACACACAAGATTATTACTGCAGTGCTTTAAAATTTTCATGTGCATTATAAATATTTATAGGGTGCTGGGGTTTCTCCTCCACTATTGCGCATTTCCCAAGAGAGAACAAATAAATTAATACGCTGCTCTTCCCCTCACTAAAACTCAGAGAAGTTCAAAGCCATCACATAATTCTCAGGATAAACTGTACCCACCTCCTGGAGGCTGTTGTGAGAGACAAAGATGTCTTGGTTTTTTTGGAACTAAAGCTTACAGAATATCATGATTCAAAGGACTTTGCAGAGCATCACTTCTTGTAGCTTAACGTTTTATTATGAGAACTCAAAGACAGTGTATGCATGGCTTCACTGCTAATATACTTGTGAACAGTGGTAGAATAAATATCACTGTCATAGACAGGAGAAGATTAAAAGGGGCCAAATACAGAACTGATTTAGAGCTAGGCCACACTCGCATGCCAGCATATCACAATGTGGTATGTGGATTGTGATGTGGTGGCCACACTGTGTGCGCTATGCTGCGATCCATATTTGGAGGCCACGTGAACACCATTTTTTGTGAATCACATGCGTGATTTTGATTACCAGAATTGCAGAGCAAACACATGGTAACATAACCAGAAATTTAAGGACAACAATACCCAAAAAACCAACATCTCCCCCATTACATGTCCACAGTTCCAGCAGCTGAAATCGCTTACTCTCATTTACAACCGTGCTGCCTTCCCTTAGATATCACACAGCATAGATGAGTGCTAAAAGCCCGCCTCCTAGATGGCCCAGGGCCATGATTAACATATCACTTGTCACTAGCTGATCGGAATGTCTGTTACAACCTCTCTCCTCCTCCTCTGCCAGTCAAACAAACTTGAACTGTTCGGTTGCTAGGATAAAGCTTACATAATCAAGCTGATCAAAGATGGGTGGAGGAGTGTCTTCTCACATGCTAGTTTTGAGTGACAGTTACAGGCAGACAGAATTGTTATACCCCCTTAACAGCATGGCTAATTTAAGGCAGAAAGAAGATCGAAATCAGGAAAAAAACGTATGGGGAGGGCTGCATACCATTACTCTTTTGAAAGCAATTTTTAAAAATAAATGCATTGAGGCAATGCAGTTATCCTTTAAATGAATAACTTTTTTATTGTCATTTCTCCTGAATATTATCCCCCTTCATATTTATAACAAACCAATTAAAATCTTAAATATAACCCTAGCATAATCTTAAATATAAATATCTTTAACATTATTTATCTTTAAATTATTAGTAACATTAGTGAGACAATGTGTAGACTATAATTTAGAACTCCTAGACAAAACTAAAATTTAGAAACAACATAAACAGAAAGGTGCTGCACCCAAGGCAGAATGACCCTTGCCCCCACCCCCTCATGCACCATCAAGGTCAATAATCCATTGGGATTCTGCTGCCTGAGGCGAACCCCTCAGTTCTTCTAATGGCAGAAGCGTCCCTGCACAGATGGCTTCAGGCATTTCTTATATTGTAAAAAAAAATTAAATGAGTTCATTTCAAGATAATTATAACATAATCCATCAAAATTACTGCTGTTTGCCAGGAGTAATTTTTGACCTTATCCAGAAAACAATGGCTCCTTTAAGCTTACTTAACTGTGACTTTACTTGGAGTGCATTATTTAATAGGGGGCTATTGACACAGCATAATTAGCGTCTGAGGCTGTTTAAAGGGCATGTCCACCCCTAAAACTATAATCCCCCCCACTACTGGCCCCACCGTGTAGTGTAGTAAAATCCTTACCTCACATCCCAGCTCCATAAGGTTCTCCTGTAGTCCCCCCCCCAGAGTCCCGAAAACTGCCCACCAGGAGAATAGCAGAGTCCATATAGGACACTGCCTGCTACCTGGCCTCCGGGAGAAGTTTGGCATGCATACTGCAGCCCTTCTCCCCCTCCCTCCCTCTCCCTCCCCCTCCCATTTTGCTATCCCTCCCCCTAGCATAAAACCCCTTGCCCATGTAATAGAATATGTTCCCCCAGCCCCAACCGCAAAAAAATTATTTTAAGAAAGTGACCAGAACTCTACTTACCTTCCCTCTCTCCACCGGCATTCTGAGAAGCCGGCAGCCGCGTCCATGATTGGCTGCCTCTCAGCCAATCACGGTCGCGGCTGCCGGTCCCGCCCCCTACTTGCGTGTCTTGCAAGCAGAAGGCCAGGTCGGGCGTCGGAGGAGAAAGGTAAGGTAAGTAAAGATCTGGTCACTTTCTTAAATTATTTTTATAGCGGTTGGGGCTGGGGGAGGGTATTCTATTAATGGACAAAAGTTGTTAATAAGGGTGGACATGCCCTTTAACTGCTGTTATGAGACCACGTGGGTGACACATAGGTAAATTGAATTTCTAATTCTAATTTAAATAGAAAATTCTGACCAAGATCACATGTACCTAATTGTTTGAGATGGATCAGCAGCTGTAAAAGATGCTAAAACCAGAAAGGGGAAGTTTAGGCACCCATAAATCAGGCCATACACAGACCAATCCAAATTGTATGATCGAGGCAATAAAAATTATTCCTATCTCCGGATAATGAAGAAAATTTGCAGACTATTGGGTGATCACCCATATACAATTTTATGATCGTATGATATGATATAGTACCACCAGAGGTTGTATCGTGTATGGGCCCCTTAAAGCCAAGGCCACACTATGACGCAGAGCAACATGAGTGAAAAGCACACACATCTCAGCTTGCGCTTCAAGTACATTACTGCAATCTTTTAATAGTGCATTATCAGAGTGCAAAAAAATACAAAAAAATCTTATGCACTCATTAAAGGGATCACAGCGCATGCAATGTGGCCACCTACATTGAGCTTGTATGGCTTAGCCATTAGGGACAGTTTTAGAAACTGTTTGGAAAGAAACAGTGCAACTATACATTCTCAGTACAACATACATGTTTATACAGGCAGAAGTCAAACAAACCAGAAAGAGTACAGTAAAAAAATAAATGCTGGAAATACTGTACTTTGTTGAAGCACTTGAGGATTTTGCTTCAGCACTGGGTTGCTTGGATAACAGTCTATAGGGACGATGTATGGAGAGCCACTATCGGCTCATCAAGATCTGCCAATCTAACCATGTACTCAAAAATAATAATTCAGGTTTATCCAGGGTAAGTTCTTTCCTTCGCTCCTACAGGTTTAATTGAAGAACTGGATGTTAGAGATTGCTCCCGTTCGTCAATTAAACTGAAATCCCAAAAGTTAATTTCAGGAGTGGAGATACCCTTTAATTTTCCTTTACAGCTGTTAAAGGCATTTATCCATGGGTACACATTCAGGTAATAAATGTATTTAGGTGCTTCTTGCTAACACTCTATGGGGTAGGTCTTGTGGTTTGATTTTTACATCTAAAGAAGGGGTGTGGACCCTGAAAGGTTATGTTTTTCTAGCACAATAAAAGCGCTTATTTGTTTTGCAATAAATACTTTTGCTCAACTGTTCTTTGATTGATGTTTATGTTGACAGCTGTCTACCTGCTGATGCACCGTATATCAGGAGAATAGGAGTGGGTGAGTGTGTGCAGGTTCACTTCATTTAATCTAAAATGCTGCCTGATGTCCTGTTACCTCTCTTTCTACATCCTGGTTCTTCCAGTTAGCAGCCTCTAGTCATGAACATGACAGTTAATATCACAGCCAATGACTGAAAGCTTTTACCCTAGCTGCCCTAAATTTAGAGAGGCAGAAGGAAAGGGAAGACCATACTTTAGCATAAGAATTTGCCCTATGTCTGTCAGCTTTCTAAGCATTGTTTCAGGCGTAAAAATGCCCTTTGAAAGTTCCGCATAGTTAGACTTATCCAGAAAATCCCTTTTCTAGTAAAGGACATTGCAGTGATGTTAAACTTCACCCTCCAGGTTTGTAAACTACCTCTGCATAGAACACAGGTTTATGGATGACAAGGGAAGACAATATATTTGACATCCACGAAGGATAATCTTCTACAATAAGATAAGAGCTGTGAATATGTACAACATATACACAACAACATGTAGCACTTAATCTGGCTTCCTCTCCCAGATATTTAAAATATTGCTTATATATCTAAATCTGACATCTTCCGATCTTACTTAATTTAATTAGCTTTTCCCAAATGTTTAATTAATATTCACTAGGACACCTTCAGTATGAACTCCAGTAATCCACTCTGCAGCAGTCTGGATAGAGGAAGGATTTTAAAAAACAGCTTAATGAGGTCACTGGGAAAAGGCCTGTTTATCAGACAATCACTTCCATCCTTTTGCAATGAGAAAACTCCACTTTCTGCTTCCTAACAAATGTAAATAATAACAATTATTTACATGGGATAGCCAGGAAAAAAAGAGTTCACAGGGACATTTTACAGGGATAAATGTCTGTCTTTCTACAATAAAGTGTTTAATAAGGCATTTTCTTCTTGGTACCCTCTGGATTCGTACCAGCTGTTAAGGATGCAAATCGGGAAAGACTACCATTATCAGTCAACCCTGGTATGGACTGGTATTAGTTATGGCACCTGTCATTCAGTCAGCTGTCATGAGAAATACATCTGCCCTGCATTCTGCCTCTGGGATAACTTTACATCTGGTGCCAAACAAAGGTCACTTCACTTGTGACTTCTAATTTCAGAAAGCATATGCTCTGCTGGCATGCTAGATCCTCAGGCCTTGGCATCAAAAGAAATAGCTTGCTGATTATTTTGTTTGTACCCTGTTCTATTATAATCCATAATCACATATACCATACTGTATTGTATAAGTGCCCAGCATTAACGGGGTAGCAAGAGGATGGACACACATAATTACAGTTTCATAAGCAACCTCTGTTTATGTACCGTATATACTTGATCAACCGAGTTTTTCAGGCTGTAAAATCAGCCTGAAAACTCGGACTCAGTTTATACTCGAGTTACTCACCATTGAAGATTAGTCCTCTCCATTCTGGCAGCAGCGTCCTCTCCATTCCGGCAGCTGCACGATCATTCCATGTACTGGCGCGCCGGCCGACGTCACTGCCCGGCGCCAATTAGTGACGTCAGCCGGCGCGCCAGTACATGGAATGATCGTGCGGCTGCCGGAATGGAGAGGACGCTGCTGCCGGAATGGAGAGGAGCTTACCTTCAATGCCAGCACACAGTCCCAGGAAGCCCTTGGATTTAGGAGAGCCCACAGCTCCTGGATGAAGAGAGCCCACAGTACAAACTGAACTGGGTGGGAGGGTGAGGGTTGCATTCAAGATGTTTTGGAAACTACAACTCCCAGCATGCTTTATTAGCTGGGAGTTGTAGTTTCCAAACATCTTGAATGCCAAGTGAGGGTGGCAACAACTTTTATTAGATTTTTTAGGTGAAATTGGGTACCTCAGTTTATACTCGGGTCGGTTTATACTCGAGTATATACGGTATTTGACAGTTTTTGATATACAATACAGGTACAGGCAGGGTATTGCTGCATACTTTTAACACTTTATAAATATATAGATTACATGATAGTGTATAATATAAAACACCAAATTATTATATTCTTAGTAGTTCTACTACTCTGGCTTCCTTCCTCACAGAGCTTAGTAACGTGCAGTTTTCTAGCATCCCCAGTTTTGTTCTGTGTGTCACTTATAACCTTTTCGATCATATCTGACCAACTCACATTGCACTTAGTCAGACCATCTGTCAGTCTATATACTGTGAGTCACAGCACTCACTCATTCCTTATGCCTATCAGTAACGTGTGATTCACTTCTTGTACCAGTGGAAATGTCAGATCTACATGAATAAGAGACGAAGATTAAACATTCAGCTGCCTGAGTTTTCGGTCTCTATTTGTCTCACTGTTTTAGGTTTCATTTTTCCTTTTATATGTACACACAAAAGCTTCAAAATAGTTTAGGTTGTTGTTTCTATTACCATAAACTGTTATGCTCATTATTATTTTCTGCTACTATTTATGTAATCAGTCATGATTCACCCTGTAATTATTGAAAAGCTCATTAACATAAGTAAACAATAAAGAATAAAATAAGATCAATAGTTTAGTAAGACTGAATGTCTACAATATTTTACAGTTGAGAAAAGATGCTGATTAAAGTATATAGATGATATGACTGGTAAAACGGTAAAAATACTTAATGGAACCTTTATATAGAAGGGCTCATTTACCAACATAATAGTAAATCGGTCCAGTGCAGTAACCCACAGTAACTGATTAGCAGATTTGCTTTGTCTGGTGCAAATTGATTAATGGGAGCAAATGTTTGGTTGCTGTTCTTACTAAACTGAAACATTACGGTTCAATATCTGTAAATTATATTTAGTGTCTAAATTTAAGGGCTTACTCTTTCTAAAATCAGCAAGGCTGAGGGTTTCCTCAGGGATGAGAAAAGGGAAAACCTCCAAAATGTTGTGTACATAACAGCACAAATGAGGTTATTAAGGTGTATGAATTCTATTTGAGGATAGTGCCTTAGCCTTAAATAGTTTTGAATAGTATACTCCCTGAGTGGAGTGTGCAACTCTACCATATTTATATTGTCTTTTTTCTGCTTCCCCCACTGCTTGCATTTTCCTGGCCAATGTGTGTTCTATTCTATAGTCTTTACTTTGTAACTCTATGTATGTATCAATGATGCCATCATACTCACACTGTGTTTAAAACAGTAACAGGGAGACTCAATAAAAGTTCTTATCGTTAAAAATGGTGCTAATTTTGCCCCAACCAATCAGATATTATTTAACATTTGAAAGCTAACATCTGATTGTTTGGCGTAAAATTTGCACCATTTTTAACGACAAGAACTTTTATTGAATAACCCTGTACGTATATAAAGATAGCCCTGGAATAATAAAGTTGCATTGAAAGGGCTCTAGGCATGACACTTGGGACAAATACTGGGAAATCTACAGTATATGTACAGTTTGGTCACAGGAAAGGATGGGTTATAGTGTGTATAGCAGGTAAGGAGCAGTAATAGGGCATGCTAAAATGAACAAGGGATATTTTGAACAAACTGATCGAAACCAATTTGTCTGTTTGGGTGATAGATGCAGGGTTTTTTTGGCTTTCACATGTAACACATTGAATAATGATTCTAGCAAGTAATTGAGTGCTGTGGGGATTTATGTTTTGGATTTCCAGTAGCGAGCATATAAAATGTTTACAAGAAGCTGTTTTTGTGCTGGAAAGGTTACAGAGAATTAATGACAATCATAATGGACTGTGCTTTTAATGATAAAAGGATAAGTGTTTACAATAATATTTGCAGAGACTTTTCACAGGAGACACAAGGTTAGAATGAAATGGAATCATTAAGAAACAAGCAGAAAGTACCATTAATATGTTGAAAAATGGTCTATTCTCCTCCTTTCTGTAATTGTCGCTCCCTATTTTTCTGCATTGCCAGAGAGCTGGTAACAAACCAACAGAAATGGCTTCTCTCAGGCTCCAAACAGAACTCAACACATCACAAAAAGGGTGGGCTAGGATATTTGTATTTTGGCACTTTCTATGCTAATGGTACTTGTGCTGTATTTTGCCAGGCTTAATTTCTCTTCAAATTAAATGGGATAGGTGGTGTGGTGGAGAAAGGGGTAAAAAAAATGTGTATGTGGTAGAATAAGAGACTGCATATACATTGCTGTTCGAAGGTTATTAGATTCTGCTCATTAAACTGTGGGGTAAGTCCAGGAATTCTCTTGAACAGAACTCAAATGTGGCCTGCTGTATGGCTTGCCTAATATCAACCAAATAAATCTCTAAATATACTGTATATACAAGGTCTATGTGGTGATGTCCTGCTTTTAGCTTCTTTGTTCAGGGTGCTTCAAGGAACACAGAGGCCTCAATCTGTAAATCAACTCAAGAGAACAAAATTCGTTCCGAGCACACCTTCTATTAAACGTGGAAAAATCGTTCATCAGCATATCATGTGACACACAGTGATACACAACCTTTATAGCCATAACCACACCCCCAGTGCCACCCCTTTCACAATAACATGTGATAGTGTAAAATTAACCCTATAAATCTTCATCTTGATTAAAAGACATTATGCTATTAAAAGAAAACGACATCACAATAGTTCTATAGTGCTAAAGTGAAGGACTGTAGTACTATACTGTATATACACACACACATATATATATATATATATATATATATATATATATATATATATATCGAACATAATAGAGCACTCACAGTGCGTTTCTGCCCTGCTGGGCCATTGTCCTGACACTGTACTTAGAAAACAATATGTAATAAAACCAAGATGGTAAAATAGTATCCAGAATCTAAAAATCTGCTATCAATTTTAAATAATGCATTTTGCTTCCACACAATCAGTAATAACACATTTTAAACAATCAGTAATAACACATTTTAAACCAGTCATACTGTAAGGCCCACTGATTTTCTAGCCAAAATGACCAACCTAAGAAATAACACAGGTAGTCTGGTGGTAAAAGGTGAAAGCAATTGCAAAATCTTAAAGGTGTTTATCCAACTTGAGAAAATGTTGTCCCAATGACAATCCATCTATAGATATATTTTTTTAAAGCTAGCCTACACACTATTCCAGTCACATAAGTGTATAGGCGAGTAAAACATAGCATTAATGACGGACACTGATCCATCTTCCCATCATTACAAAGTAAAATAGTATTGGAGGTTAAATAAATACTAGTTTAACCTTTGTAGCCTACTCAAAAAACAAAAACAGTTGATCAAGAGAAGGGCAAAAAGAAAAATAACAAATTGAATGCGGGGATTGGGAGGGCTGGGGAGAACACCTTCCTGCAAGATTCTGTCTGTCATCTTTGAGAACACGCAGTCACAATAATTTTCCCTATATAAAGTATAGGGAGAATGTTTATGAATGCCATTCTGCCTATGATTGTGAGTGACTCCCTTTACCTTCGAATCCCTATACCTTAGTATGGAGGCTGACCGTGAATAAGGTAAATCTTTCATTTGTAATTATTGCTTCCGACGCCGACGAGGAATGGTCAGCTGCATCGGAAACAGTCAATTTGGCCATACACACTTTACTGAGAAAGCCCCCCCCCCCCCCCTTACATCAGAAATATGTGTACCCAGCTTAAGAGACAGGGCAGACTTGAAAGTGTAACTTTACAAGCCTATAACTTAAAATCCAAATAAGCCAGAGACATCCTTCTAAGCTTGTTTAAACGGTATAAAATATAATAGATGCAACATATAAGGAGACCACAGTTACCCTTCTCCAATGTAAATAGACCTAATTTTTTCCTATAGTGTATAATAAGAGATTTAAAGGAACTCTAAACTCAAGATTTGAAGTCTTTGCCCTCTGTTTGTATTATTCACAGGGAGGTGAGAACGCTTATTCTCACCTCCCTGTGAATAATATTTTGCTTAGGGACCGGGAACTTACCTTCGCTCCGCTCGCAGCCGCTTCTGCACAGAACAGCTGTTGTGTCCCGATTGTGCGCCCTATCTCTCGTATTGGCGTGCATGCGCCTAATAGAGCACGCATGGTCGGGACAGTGCTTGTTAGAGCAGGAGCGGCTGCGAGCGGAGCGGAGCGAAGGTAAGTTCCAGTGTCCCCTAAGCAAAATATTATTCACAGGGAGGTGAGAATAAGCGTTCTCACCTCCCTGTGAATAATACAAACGGAGGGCAAAGACTTCAAATCTTTGGTTATGTGGGTTTACAGTTCCTTTAACTGTATCACTTAACTTCTCAACTGCTGCAGAGTCACGATAGTGACTTGGTTAAAAATACTTATTAATGTATTGTTTACATAGAAAAATTGTTTATTAAGCAATTCACAAAATATATTATTTATCCTTTTTTTGACATTTCTGAGACACTTATGTTATAACCATGTGCTCCATCAACAGAAACAACACTCTTGCTGTGAGTCCCTGAGGCTCATTGCACAAGCCCTTTGATTGCATAAGAAAATAATTGACATTTCCAACTGCCAAAGAATTATCATTTTTATAAAAAAAAAACATATCCAAAAATGTAATGTGATTTATTTAAAATCTCCTGTGTACATTTCCTTTTAAAAAAAAAAAGCTTTATTTTTCTATCTGGCTCCCATTTTAACAATAAGTTTTACATGCTTTATTAAGGCAGGTTTTTTAGACATTCCCAACAGTTTACACACATAGATATGCCTAGAATGAATGTAAAATAGTTCTCACCTTTATAGATACGTACTCCTTTTTACCCTATCAGTGTAACTAAGAGGCTTTTACCTAAAATGTGAATTACTGTAGCATAGATGGTTTTCCATTCTAAACGTGTGCTTTTCTCAGCATAAAAGCATAAGAAAAAGCAAGCAGCAATTGCAGACAAAAAAAAAAAACTGGAGTAGGAGGCAGAAATGATCTTTTTTATTAAGGGTTCTATAACTCTGTATCCAGCCTACAATGAGATAAAGTCTACTGTGTATGGGACTGTAATTCATCTTTTATATCAGAAGTGAATTCACACAGTTTTATACCCCAGAGCCAGGCAGTTAATTTAGAGACCTGCTTATGCGTTAGGATAAACTTTTGAACATGAGTCCAATTTTATTTGCTCTATCTTGTAGCTTTGGTTGTATTTTGACTTCCATTTCATTACCAACATCTGTGTGATAATGTGGATTTATTTAGGAATCTGTAACGCTGTGCAAGGAAGGGAATTCATTTTTCACTGTTCACAAAATTTAGCATCTTGCTCTCCAGAGTGCATACAAAAAACAAACAGAAGTTTCTTAACTGCTGCACACAGCCCAGCCAGGATCACATCACTCCCTCCGGGTTTCCTGGGTTTGCAGCCTTGAACTACATTAATAAGTATGAAGCTTGTTAGTTCAAACTTCGGATATTTATAACCACTGCGTCAAAAGCTTTACAACATTGACCTGACTGAATATTTCAGTAATTCTGTATTGTCATTTCTATACAGTTGAACCTGTCATCTTTCATTTAGCAGTAAGGCCAAAAAGATTAATGACAAGTTCTCAACAAGACAGAACGGGTTGCAGTTGGCTAAATGCCGTGACATGGGGGTTTCCCTTCTATTTTACCCATAACCCAATAGGTTTTTATCAATGGTACTTAATGTTTAACATTTACATTTCGTCCAATCACATTTAAAGGGAATGTTCACCCTTAAAACAAAAAAATGGTCAATTATCAGTTACCTTCCCCCATCCCAATTGATACATTTTGCACTTTATTAACTGCATTATAACCAGATATTTAAGAATAATTGTTGTCCCCATTCTGGCAGAGTAATTTTGGCCCCTTCCTCCATGCTTCAATCAAGGGAGGAGGCAGATCCCTTTGGCAAAAAGGAAAAAACAGAACTAAACATTAAAGACATTTCAGTGGAAATTATCAATATTTGTTAAATTGTTAGTTTGTGTAATGCCTTCTTAGTTATTCTACATATTCTCTCCCATTTTGAAAAATCTGTTGATTCCATACCCTTTGCTGTTCCCTGCTGTTGACATTTGCAAGCTTACATTTCAGGTTCTAACGCTCCTTCTTCCCAGGATGCACCACATCCTTGAAATGTTCCTAAAGATTATTTCTACTGATTGGCTGTTGGATGGGTCAAACATGCTCAGATCTCTACTGTTATTGTTTAAAGGATGGACATGCCCTTTAAACTACCGTTTCAAACAATGTGGTATGTACAAAGCAATACCACATAATACTGATCCCATTAGGGTAGTTATTGCCCCACCATCCCCTCCATTCCCCACCACCCCCTCCTTTCCCCACCACCCCCTCCCTTCCCCACCACCCACTTCCCTTCCCCACCACCCCCCTCCCTTCCTCACCACCTCCCTCCCTTCACCAGACTGAGGTCCACGATCAGCTGTTTTTAAACAGCTGATCGCGCATGTGAAGGAAACCTACGCACGATCAGCTGTTTAAAAGAGGTGACACAAACTTCCGGATGTTTCTATCATATGCACGTGTGGAGGTTGTGGCAAGTCCTCTTACCGTCTGGACCCCCCGTGGGGTATGGTAGTTACGCCACTGTATTATTCACAGTATGGCCCAAATGACAGCAATTGGCAACCCATTGGAAACCACAGATAATAATAAATATTTTACAATGACATTATAATTTTTGATGTCCATGTCGAAAAATTCAGGCCACAACATTGGTATTTCTGATATCACTATTTTATAATTACTGTCCTAGTATGCAAGGTAAGAGAAAAGGAGAACAGGGTCACAAAGTTTTATCTCCCTTCGTCTAGTACTTGTCTTTTGATGGTTACACACATGCATTTAGTTTCAGCGCTGGATTTTAACACCAGCTAATAGCTGACATTAAAATCCCTAAGTGGTAAATCCCTTTCCAGGATTTACCCAGATTCGCAAACTAGATATTGAATCGCGAAGGGAGCATTTACCCAGAGCGATAGCCGCTCTGGGTAAATGAGCCTGCTTGTCTTTCTTGAAAATACTCGTGTTATTTTTGAGGTGTCTTTTTTGACGGTTGTCTTTCTGGTATACCAGTTTTCCACTGGTACTAATTAGACTTGACTGAAATTGTTCCATGTGACTTTTATTTCTGAATGATAATTGTGATGGTTAACTTAATAAATGAAAGATGTTTTAGAGCTTTCTCCTGCTTTGTACGACTGAATTAGCTTCATTCTTTGTGGAAGTAAATAGTACAAGCAAATCATACAACTGTCGGATAATACACGGAAAAAAAGGAATTATTGATGTTGATTTGGTTGCAATTACAGTATGTTAGTGAATGATACCCAAAAGAATTTACATGGTTGGAAATCATAGTATAATAATAGAACCATAATTTGATTCATTTAAAATAAGTACAGAAACACTTTCATTGCCTAATCTTGTGGAAACAGAATCCTGTGTAGAAATCACCACTTTAGGAATAAGCAGTTTATACATTTGTGCATCTGACAAAAATATATAAAATATATAAAAACTAAATTTAACTATAGATGTTCCAAATATCATTCCCAAAAGGTGGACATAAAACTTCATCCAGTAAAAAATAACAGGGTTGGATAAACCCGCAGGAGTACAAAATGAAACCCGAAAAACCTATAGAATATTTCTGTAATCCAAAATGTATTCATATACTAAGCAGACTTAATTTAAATATACTGTATAAGTAATACTATTTAGTAGACATAATTCTAAATATATAGGTAACCATAACCATACTGAGTAGACAATTTTAAAGTTAGAATTATTCATATTGGGTAGATATTTGTAAATACAGAAAATGTATAATTTATAAGTAGCCATATTGCAAACAGTACATTTTCGATTGTATTGAAATTTAGCGAATGTTTCAGATTTTAGTAAATAAAGTAAAAATACATGAAAATAAAAATACACGATGTAGCGCACTATTGGTTTACAAGTGCAATTAAAAAATATAGCCACAGGCAGTAAGTTCACTGTTCACAATTTTCTTCAGCAACCATTGTGTGGTTTTTGGCCACTTTTATGCAGTCTACAGATCTTAGATGAGTAGCCCATTTGTACAAAGCCTTAATCTATTATGGACTTTTGAAAACTATTTTCTTTTCCTATAAAGAGAATGAGGAGATGATGTTACTGGATGCCCACAGAAATATATATGCCTTCAGAATCTAAAATAAAATAATGTCTCGTAAATCACCATGTTTTGCCACTGTTAAAAAATGCAAAAACGACTCAATTTTAAAAGCATCACAAATTTGCCATTCTATAAACAATAAGGCATAGTTGGGCTAGAATGACTTGATACATCAGTGGCATACCCCCCTCCCCCACGAGGACACAAAACCAGGACCTCGAATACCACAATACTTCTGCCTGAGTCCCAGAATTCCTGAAAACAGATATTCACCACCAACTACTCTGGTCCCCCTTTCACTTCTTTTAATGGCTTTTACGAGAACTTTACAAGCTTGCACAGTTACAGAGTTAGCAGCCATGACAAAACCTAACTGTAATAGTTTGAAATCCTGCACAATGTCCTGTAACCCCTGTTTCTTTTTCTTGGTTCTACCAGTTAGCCACTGTCAGTTATGGAATTGACAGTTGATATCACAGCCAATGACTGAATGCTAATCCCCTAGCTGCCTCTTCTGAGCATGCTCAGGCTCAATATAGGTCACTAAATTGCTTTGTTTCCATAAGGCATCCGGTAGCATAACAGACATACAGTAATTCATTAATTGGACAAAGTTGAATATATCAACATATTTTAAAGAGGCCATTCTTTCTAAAAGATGTTATTAAGAGGGTAGAATTGTCCTTTAAATATATATTTTCAGAATATATGAACTACAGGTATAGTACATCTTTAACGCAACAGATTGAAAATAGCTCCTTTACATCTGTGTAGGATGATCATTTGATATATGACGCAAATTAAAGAGAAGGTCTGGTTGCTTTTATATGCTCACAACTCTACAACATAACCATAAACCATTTTCATATAGTATAAGTACATTATCGAATATTTGACCTCCTAAATTTAAACCTTTTACTCCAAGCAAATAGGAAAAAGACATTAATAAATAATTTTTGCCTAAAGTGCTGTGTTAATAGCTGACCATAATAGACCATAATAGACATTAAAAGTACTACAAGTCTGTTAGTGCAGTTTAAATACAACTTTTATTAGATTTAATCTCTGCACCAAGAAAGCTGTTTTCTGCTTACTTCCATGTCTACATTTTTCGTGTTGTGACCTATCAACATAAGCGATCTCACAAAGCAAACACCACTATTAAAGCTGGGTACACACAATACTAATGTTTGAATGATGACATTCTGTGAGATTCTGTCTGTAATCTTTTAAAGGGCATGTTAAGTAAAAAAAGTTTCACATTATAAATCCCTGCCAAATATGCCCCTTAAGATTCAGTCCCTCGCTGCTCCTCTCTGCAGTTGAGAGCCTCTCTACTTCCTGGTCACGGCTGTTAGTAAAGGCGAGGTGACATCACGCCCAATTGCCTGACAGTCACGACCAGGAATTAGTGCGGCTGTCGGCTGCCAGTAGCAGGGGGCAGTGCCTAGGCAGTGAGGGACCAGGACAGGTAGGTCCATTCAGAAGCATATTTGGCAGGGATGGATAATGTCAAACTGGGGTTGGAGGGGGGTCCCCTGCATTTATAGCGAACATTTATTTTTGACTGGACATGCCCTTTAAAGATGTGGCTATGCACAATCATGGACATTCTCATGAACATAGGGAGATTTTTTTGTGACTTCCCCACGACCACGGGCAGTTCCCTATACTTTAGTACAGGGGCAACTGTGACCTAGGGAAGTTTTCAGGAAGTACCGATTTTTCCCAATGCCATTAATGTGTGTATCCAGATTAACTTTCAAACCCATATTATTGGGACCATAATAAAAATTCACTGTTTCACAGATAAGGCTGAATTCATGGGGGGAGGACAAAAGGAGTCACTTCATTAGGTCCATATTTCATGTTGGTCTGTTTTATTTGTCAACCTTGTCAATAGTCATATGCTCTTCTATGCACTGTTGCTTATGGTCAAGATGTCAGAAACTTGAAATATTACAAAAATTGGAAAAAGGAACGTACTTTTGAGGGTTTGGAATGTATTTTCAAGGGTTACCAAATATACATGGTTATTTTTGGTAACCCTCGAAAATAACCTCGACTGTTCGATAACGCTCATAAATACGATCGAAAAAGGGTTATCAAACATTCATGGTAATTTTCCAGGGTTACCAAAAATAACCTTGTACATCTGGTAACCCTCGAAAATACTTTACGAAGTCCCGAAATCCGAAAGATCCGCCGAGCTTCGGATGGAACGTTCGGATTTCGGAACCGAGGGGTTCCGTGTCAGATCCGAGTTAGACCCGGATCCCATCACTATGGTTAACCAATACAGTCAGTTTTGCCATGGATGTGTCATACATTTTGCAGATATATAGATTTTCTGCAGGATTTACGTTTTTGTCTTCCTTTCATTTAAAAAATTCATATTTTTTGTCATGCTGTTATTTCTCTTTCTAAACAACCCACTCTTTCCCTGCACTCGTTAATCCTTTTTCATTCCACTTCTCTCTACAATTACAACTTTCCTCACTACTAATCCTCCTTCCTTCTGTAGTTTTAATCCATCTTTTACAACTCTCTAATACTTCTTTCCATATGACCACATACCTATTCCACTGAAGCTGTTCTGAAGATGTTTTCATTTTCCACACTTTTCTAACGCCCGTCTTTTTCTTACAATTTATATTCCGGACACACGTACCATAAATAACAGTGTTATCTTTACAGGATGCAGTGTTGATGGGGAAGTAAACTGTATTACATAACTGTGGTGATCTTCTGCAGGTCGGTCATTTCCAAGGTTTATGGGATTCACTTTTCATCATTTATGAATTACAGGAGACAGTCTTAATAGACTGCCAAATCAACTTTTAAGATTTCAAAACCTGTGTCTAGGTTTCCTCATAAACGTTTAATTTTAAAGTTCCCTCTGTATGGATTTCAATCTCTTAGGGTCAAGTTTGTTATCAGTCACAATCACCGTAGGTCAGAAATTGTAGAATGTGTAGCTCTCCAGGCTATGTATTCTGTTATTTTATTAAAAACAGAACATTTTTCAGGTTACTGTTTCTGTTGTAAAAGTTGTAAAATAAATTACATTTTTAAAGCTGACCTAATTATTTCTGTTATTAAGAGCAAGTTCTGTGATTTATATAAATAATTTTAGATGCAAAACAACCAGCTAAGTGTTATCTAAGTTCTTCTTAGATAAGTCCACGTTGCGAAATTATCCTGTTTCCAACACAGATTCAATGAATGTTTCAAAAATTTGGAAAAATCTAAATTTTAAAATTATATCTAAAAATGTAAATATTGCAACCGAAAATTAAAAATTGCAAAAATAAAAAAACAACAATTTCAATACGTTCCACAAAACCTCTGTCGGAATGAAACCTGTCAGTTTTGTCAGTACAGATAGTTAGCTAATCTAACCCTCCCTTTTGATAGAATCTCACCTCTAAAAAGGAAGAACACATACCCGTAATGGCAAGCCAGGGAGTCCTCACTAAGGTACATCAGCATGGTGTTAGGTAGTTTGCTTTTGCTATAGATTACATTAGATTGCATAAATTATAAAAAGACATTTAAACTATTCCATTACAGAACATTTTATGGGGATGGGTTGGCCATACACATGGGCAAATTTATTGTCTTCCTCTAATTAAAGTAAAGGTAGAGCCGATACCAACCAAAATTTTCTGTCAGTAATAGCCAACGTGATACCAACAGCCGTAGTACATCGGCATCGTTGCTAGTTGTTTTGGGGCCCAACACCTTGCCAATGAGATTTGTGGGGTATCGCCAATGCGTATAACCACCTTAAGTTATGTCACTGTTAAAATGATAACATCTATGGATACATTTAATTTCCCAGAAGGTTTCAGTAGCTCAACCATCTGGCCAGCTGAGTAGGCCTGTAATCAGTTTCAAGGTGTTCTTTAAATAAACATGGGGGTCAGCCAATTTCGGGTCTAACCCCCCCCCCCAATGTTTTCTGTGTTTTTTCTACCTTCCACTTGAGGTAGAAATGTTGGGATGGTTTTCTGATATGCAAAACTGGTTGGTTTCAGAATTGATTTAGTAAATAAGATTTTTGGGGGGCTGTGGATAGCTATCATTGGCTTGACTGTGAGTTTGCTTGTATAAGGAAATCTGATGCAACAGTTCATTGAAAGTAGTGAACATGATGAAAGTCATTATATAAATAAAGCTTTTTCTGTACTTAAGTGCTGTGCAGAATATGCATTGTTGCTAGATCTCAAGGTCTCCTCTGAAAGATAATGGCTTCTAAAATCTCAGTAACTGCACATAAGCAAAAGGAAAATTCCACTTCATCACACAGTACTCTGACATCCCCTGTGTGTCCGAAAGAAATGTTTTTCTCACTGAGCTGAAGTCAATTCATTGTTCTATAGACTATTCAAGCTTGGCATTTACCTGAGAGACCATATGTAAACGAGGGATTGCAACTATGGCTACAGTTAAACTGCTTACCATCTGAAACATATTCTTCGGGCTACTACCATCTCAATCCATATGACAGACCTCCGGTAAATTGGATATTTGTTTTCAACATGGATTCAATTAGCACAGCATGTGAATTTAGCGCTGGAATTAAGCTGGCACTGAACTTATTGTCTAGCAGCCAGCTGCACCAATATCGACCGCGTACTTCAGGCATAAAAACCAATCCAGTGACTGCAGAGACAGAAAAATAAGCAATAGTATCAACTGATTCAGATAATTTCCAACTGCTTGATTGAACTTGTGCACAGCAAATTGTCAGAATGTATTTCTCACTTAAAGAGGTTATGCTTTTCTGGAGATGTTTAATTGTTTAAATAAAAACTTGGTTGAACAGTGGAACCATCTGGGCTGCATTATATCATTGCAACAACAAATAATTGTGCCTTGTAGACTTAGTGTCACATTATTGAACAATACATAAAAGCATAAATGAAATGTATATGACAGAATTCATCCCATTAAAATGCAGGGCTTATGACTGGCTCAAGTTTCTTGCATTCAAATCAAAAATTTTATCTACACCTGCAAAAAGAAATATGGAATTTTTAAAGGAAACTAGCATCATCAGTAGAAGAAAGAAAGTTGTTATAACAATATGTTATACTAGATTTTTGCTGGACAAATCTTTTACTTGCACAAGCCCATAGACTGGAAGAGAAGACAATATGAAAATAGAAGAGTGACAGCATCTATGATCGCATTTAAATGCATGAATTAAAGGATAACTGTATTGCCTCAATGCATTTTTTTTAAACTGCTTTCAAAAGAGTAATGGTATGCAGCCCTCCCCATATGTTTTTTTCTTGATTTCAAGCTTCTCTCTGCCTTCAATTAGCCACACTGTGAAGGGGGCGTAACAATTCTGTCTGCCTGTAACTGTCACTCAAAACTAGCAGTGAGAAAACACTCCTCCACCCATCTTTGATCAGCTTAATTATGTAGGCTGTATCCTAGAAAAAGTTCAAGTTTGTTTGACTGGCAGAGGAGGAGGAGAGAGGTTGTAACCGAAATTCTCACCAGCCAATGACAAGTGATATGTTAATCATGGCCCTGGGCCATCTAGGAGGCGGGCTTTTAGCACTCATCTTTGCTGTGTGATATCTAAGGGAAGGCATCACGGTTGTAAATGCGAGTAAGCAATTTCAGCTGCTGGAAGTGTGGACATGTAATGGGGGAGATGTTGTTTTTTTGGGTATTGTTGTCCTTTAATGTTTTAACATCACATGGTGATTCCAGGAACAAACGTTATATTGGTTTTCTTTCTCTATTATCAAACTTTAAAAGGAAAAACTTTAAAGCAGCCATCTGCTGCTTCTTTGGAGGCAAATTGAAATTTAATGTAAGAAAGCACTTTAATAAAGCAGTATTTACTGTTGGAAGTTGCATGTCACCCACTAAAGGCAAAATACATTCCAGGGATTCTTCCAATCTGAAGTGGGACTGCAGTGCTAAAGAACATTGATGGCACGGATAGAGGGGTAGGCATGCATAAGCTTTGTACATTTACAGTATATTTTCTAGAACGAAGGGGTAAAAACATTGCATTATGGGTTTTTGCAATAAAGAGTTTACGCTGAAATGCGCAAATCCCTTGTGGTTTAAACTGTTGATAAATGAAAGAAGGCTATAAGAGGCATCTTAGGCAAGTTGCCACATTTTTAAAATGTATAGAAACTCTAGTTATTCCCATTTCATAATATTGACCCAGCACATTAAAGGGCATGTCCACCCGTTTTTACAATTTTTGCTGTAGTGTAGGGCTTCCAACCCCAACCGCTATAGTACTTTGTCATAAAACTCCCTTCGATCATTACTTATACTACCTCTCTCCTCCAGCGTTCAGTCCCGGCCCTCTGCTTGCATGAAACTGCAAGCAGGGGGCCGGACTGGCAGCCGTGTCCGTGATTGGCTGACGGACACGGCTTCCGGCTGTACAGAACGTCTGGGGGAAAAAGGCAATATAAGTGGAGATCGGGGGAGTTTTGCTTCAAATTACTATTGGGGTTGGGGGAGGGAGAAAATGAGATTTACACTAGGGGGAGGGAGGAGGAGGGGGGGAGGGAGAGGAGGGGGGGGAGAGAAGGGAGGGGGGGGAGGGAGAGGGAGGGGGGGGGGGGCTGCAGTGCGCATGTCATTTTTCTCCAAGAGGAGAGACAGGAGGCATAGTCCTATATGTACTCAGCCAGGCTCCTCGTGGTCACTTTTTTGGAATTTGGAGGGACATTATAGGAGAACCATTTGGAGCAGAGATGTAAGGTAAGGATTTTTCTACAATACACAGTGGGACCAGTAGTGGGTTAAATTCTAGTTTTGCGGGTGGACTGCTTTCTTGACACATGCTACATAACAACACATTTGTTACTGGCCTAGACTAGCACAGACAAATATAACTTGCGCTAATTTATTTTTAATAACATATTCTATTTTTAAAAAAACTAGCAATTTCTGGTATTTGCGGTACAAACATATTTTGCAGGTTCTAGTTAATTTCTAGTTAATTGTACAGTCATAGTCAGCTTTTAAAAGAATAATACATTGCTTGTAATTTGAAGGTTTGAGTTTAGAAATGTTCCAACTTCTTGCATTGATCAACAAGTGGCAGATGAATTACTTACACAAAAGGGGCAAAGCATTGCTACAAACAAAGAAAATACACATTTCTTGGCACCATTTAGTATCATAGTATCTGTGCTATTGCATTTAAAACATAGGTGTTTTAGTTGCAAATTTATGGCCATAAAAATGAAAAGCGATGAATTACTATGGTAACTAGGTGGGTGGAAATGCATGCTGGGTTATTTCTAGCATTATGTAAATATGGTAGTGGAGACTGCACATTTTGTCTGCAATATTAAGTTGTATAGCTTGAGTTTTTTTGTGCTTCAGAAAAGCGGAAAATTAATTTTTACAAAACTATGACTTTTTAAAAGTAATAAATAATATTTAACTTGATTACTTTTTGCATGTTTTTACCTAGAATAAACAGCTTACAGTCAACTCTGTCCATGACAGGGGGTTTAAGTATATTGGTGTTGAATAGAAATGTATCCTTCAGAAACAAATGGAAAGTTAAAAAGTTTGATATACATGGTTGCTATGCAATGTGCTGCAGTTGCAGGACATAGGCACAATGTTCTGTAGAGCTATTTGACAGTTGTTCACTGAAGCTCCTCATCTTCTTTATTTTTAATAAGAATTTTTGGTGACATTATTAGGACCTAGGTAAATTATAGGGGTGAACACCTTAAAAACTGTTCTTTTAAAAGAAATTTGAGAACGTCAAAGGGCTGATTTTTTTAAATCTATTTTTATTTGTATAAAACAGAAGTATGGAAAGTAAGACTAAGGGCTGCAATCCATTTAAATGGCATTCCATTTAGATTTAGACCTCCAGTCTGCCAATGATATACTCCTCTCATCCACCCTTGTCACCTCTTCCCATGCCCGCATTCTGGACTTTGCTCTGGAACTACTTTCCTACATCTGTCCATCACTCACCATCCCTTTATACCTTCAAACGTAACCTTAAAACCCACCTTTCATTACCATATGTCTCACCCCCATTTCCTCCTGACTGTAAGCTCTTTAGGCAGGGTCCTCTTTCCTATTATATCACTGTATTGCTATAAGTGACTCATCACTGTGTGTACATATATTATGTATTACCTGTGTATGTAACATGTATGACTTTGTATAATATGTATGTACATGTAATGTATGACTATGTAGTTGTAAAGCTCCTCTGAAGATGTTGGCGATTACAATAATACTTATTACTACAATCCACTCCCATCTGCTGTGCATAGGATAAGGATCTAAAATCCTCACCCATGGGAATTCAGCAGGTTGAGAGAAATCTCAAAACTACAGCTCCAGTCTGGTCCCTCCTCCCTTACTAGGTAGCCAACCTGTGGGAAGATGACCTTGTGGCCATACACACTAACGATAATGGGTAAATCCTGCCGGGAAACAATGGGATTTACCCATTATATTCATTGTGTAGGGGCTGAAACCGTCCGACCGCAGTGCTGATGAACGACCGTAGTCGGCATTACGGTCGGTCGGGAAAGACGGAAAACATTTGTTGGTCGGTATCACCTCCCATTACTTTAAGCAAAATCTGATCATTCTGTGTATGGCCGCTCAGCCAACCGATCCCCATACTAGGTATGGGGATCAGTTGGTTCTGTGTGTGCCGGCAGATACCAATCTGTCTGCACAATGCGATAAGGATCACATGTGCATGGCCACCTTTATTTAATAAGCCACTTATTTCATAACAGTAAAATGTGTCTGTAATATTAATTTGCACAACAAATATACAGAACAAAATGATGATACTTTTTCCACTGGTCTGCTATGTTTAGTTAACATTTGATAACATCTGATCTGGGCAGCACTGTGGCTCAGTGGTTAGCACTGATGCCTTGCAGCTCTAAGGTCCTGAGTTTGATTCCCCCCTTGGACACATCTGCAAGGAGTTTGTATGTTCTCCCCGTGTTTTGTATTGAGGAGTTTGTATGCTCTCCTCAATAAAAGTAAGAACTTTTATTGAATAGCCTTTCAAAAAAAGGCTTTTTTAAAAAAAAAACACTGGATTCATATCTAGTATTGTATATGGATTACCTTCTGGTGGCACCTGGGTTGGGTTAAAGAAACAGTTACCAGGAAGAATTTGATACACACACACACATGCGTGCGCACACACAAACCACACACACAGACACACACATACACACACACTAGTATCATTTTTCAGGAGAATTACAGTCTAACAAATAAAACAAGTCCTGATAATAATTCCCCTATGAAGTGAGCACTTGAACTGCTATATTGATAACTAAAAAATTCTAATACATAACTTGCAAATAATGCAAATTCCCAAACATTTTTACATACTGTATTTTGAATTAATGAAACACAATTTACTATAGATCATTAAATGTGCTAGTGTACTAGCTTCTACTTTTATTATATCTGCTGAGGGGAGACAGAGCCCAGCACTATTACTGTGTACAGAGCTGTAGGTGACAGTACCCTCTGCTGTCTGATTTTATAAAATTACCAAAATCCTTTTATTGTAAAATATGCTGGGATTGCCATCTTCAACTACTCTTGCTATATCATTTGCTTGGCGTGTCAGTATCTATTATTCTGAATGTATAAATGTGCTTCACATGTCAGTATTCTGTTCTGTTTTATGTGTTATGCTGAATGTATAATGTGCTCTTGGTGCAAGAACTCAATGCTGTTACTGTATAATGTGTCATTTCTTCCAGTACCCTCTGCAGTTCCTGTATATACATTTGAGATTCACATGACTCAGGGTTCTTACTGTTTAACAGGCTGAGTTCTGCTATTGTCAGTGTCCGCGGCTCTCTATAATTTTAGTTGGTTGTTGGCATATATCCATACTTTTTGTGAGTGGTGTTACTTTTATTAGTTTATTAGTACTAGTCTATTTTGAGCAACAAAAAATCTGGATTGTTGGGTAGATCTGGGTATATCTGTACAAAACAAAAAAATGGCATGGCCTAATCAGGGCTTGATAAAATATTTTGCTTTATATTATACCACAGTGCCTAAAAGAATTTCAAAAATGGTCAGCCATTTTTTTGGCAATAGCACATCACAAAGTGTTTGGCTGGTATGAAATAATTCCTTGTTTTATGAGCTATCACCCCCCACTGAGCACATATGCTGAACTTGGGCAGCACGGTGGCTCAGTGGTTAGCACTGATGCCTTGCAGCGCAGAAGTCCTGAATTCGATTCCACCCTTGGACACATCTGCAAGGAGTTTGTATGTTCTCCTCGTGATTGCGTGGGTTACCTCTGGGAACTCCGGTTTCCCCCACAATCATAAAGACATACTGATAGGTTATATGTGTTCATAAAGTGATTAGATTGTAAGCTCTTAGGGACAGGGCCTGATGTGAATTGAGTAAATAATTGTAAAGCACTGAAGAATATCTAGTGCTATATAAGAAATAAAATACATACATACAACTATGTCATTGCAGGGTCAGTTCACCGAACATGCCTTTGTGTGACAAGTGTCAGGGCAAGAGACCTCTTTCAGAGCGAGACAGATTCTAAGTAATTCCAAAAAAAATATCTGTCTACATATATTTTTATATTGGTTTAAAATCTGCTGTAGGCTGTAAATTTTTTTACTGGATGGCACACATGAAGGAGAAAAATGGAATATAATCCCTCATTCAAAGAGGAAGTACTGTGTGAGTAATTAAATATCACTTACCGTATTTATTTTAATTAGTACTTATTTATTTTAGTACCTATTTATTTTAATTAGTACTTATTGAATCGATTACCTGGGGACAGGTAAATACGTTTTGCTTCCAATATTGCCAATTGTCAATTTTCAATATAATGTACACATTCCCCGGATTTAAATGTAGTAGTGAACTTGCCTGTTCTTATCATCCTCTGTTACAACAAGGGTTCCTGTGATCTTTCAGACAAAATAAAGCAGAACAGTTCATTTTATCATTTTGCCCTAGCAGCTTCACACCTATTCTTAGATCTCTTTCATGCAATGAGAATCAGGGTCTCCCTTCACTATGCACGCAATCCCCTGCCTTGTTTTATGAGCTATCATCCCCCACTGAGCACATATTCTCAACTATGTCAATGCAGGATCAGTTCACCGAACATGCCTTTGTGTGACAAGTGTCAGGGCAAGAGACCTCTTTCAGAGCGAGACAGATTCTAAGTAATTCCAAAAAAATTATCTGTCTATATATATTTTTTTAAGTGGTTTAAAATCTGCTGTAGGCTGTAAATTTTATTACTGGATGTTGCACATTAAATAGTCCTGCAAATGTAATATTTAATGGCATATAAGATCTTTTTTTCCTTCCTTACTTGTTAATTTTAAATAATATAGTTTCCAAAACCTTGCTGGCCTAATTAGGTACGGTATGTTTCACTTAGAAGCTTCAGCTATAGCATTATTCTTAGCAACTACAGTATTCTGTTTTACATGATCTTGGTAAAATGCTATACTGTACATTACTAGGGATGGCATAGAACTCGAACTCGAACCCGAGTTCGAGCCGAACTGTTCGAGTTCGAACGGACCCGGACTTCTCGAACTATCTTCGGACGCGGACTTTCGATATTTCCCGGACTTTCGATGATTTATCGAATGTTCGAGAACGTTCGAGTATCGAATCCGCGAGTAAAATGTACATGGTATCTAGGCGCGAACATCGAATCTGCGAGTAAAGTCTCCATTACAGCCTATACGCGAGCATCAAATCTGCGAGTAAAATGTCCATGTTACCTCGAACATTCGAACGCGAAAGCTCGAAAGTAGCGCACGTGAGAGTAAAATCGATTTTACGAAAGTCCTGAATATTGGAACATGCTCCCCAGACCATTTCCCAGGTCCCACAGCCATTTACATTAAGTTACCATTAATATTTTAGTTGTATTTGACTCGAACTTTTCAAACTATTTGCCTCCCATAGACTTTAATGGGTCCGTTTTCGAACTTTTCGAAAACGGACCGAACTTTCAATAGTTCGACCATCTCTATACATTACTACATTATTTACCTTAAAAGAAAAAGTTACTGCGCATTGTAGAGCCTTACAGTACATTTTAAGCAACTAATGTCATCCTGTGCATTCAAATTAACTAGAAATACAGAAAAGCATGGTGTTGCTGGCTGAATATTTATAAAGGATCACTAATATTGCCATATTTATTGCGTTAAGTTCTGTATCATGGCAAAAAGAGAAATTGTCGATCTTGGTTAAAGTAGAAATCGATTATTGTATTACACTAAATGCTAGAAAATAGGCTAACTTCCCCCCAGGACCCTTATTTGTATTGAGAAGCATTCCACAATGTACTAACACCTTCCAACTGCCCACTGACAGGACACATATTTGGACACTTCAACGTTTTCACCACTTAAACTTGGGGATTTTAAATGGGCAAAATTTTAGTGCAAGGAAACACTTATCAGCATTTTATAAATAAGTTAGAGTGATAAACAGCTTGATAAACGTCACCAAGCAAAATGGAGATTGCAGCAGTAATGACATTTCACTGGTTATCGGCATTTTATAAGTTGTGGCGCCGATAATGGCTGTGAAATCTTAATAAACCTTTATAAATATGCCCCCTAATGCAATTGAAGCAGTGGGTTGTGGGACCTGGGAGGAGAACATCAGTTCCCTGCCTAGTTAAAAATGTAAAACTTTACAAACAAAGAAATACAGCACATTGAAATACCACTGGGCAGCATGATGCCTTTCAGTGCTGAAGTCCGGAGTTTGCGTGGGTTTCCTCGGGGCATTCCGGTTTCCCCCACAATCATAAAGACTGATAGGTTGTACGTGTCAAATAAATGTGCTTACATTGTAAGCTCTTCAGGCAGAATCCATCACTAACCTTAATGCTACAATTATTTTATTCCTAGACAGATTTATAGCCATAAATTCCAACAAATTGTAAGCAGACAGCTCCAAGACTCAGGGATACCGTGTAATATATATCAAATCTATCATTTATTATACAGTCATGTCCACACGTGTACTACGGGGGTAAAAGTCTTATGTGATTCACTCTATGAAATGAAAGACACATGCCTCTGTTTCTGATCAGGAACAAGTCCTACACAATTTTCCTAATGCTTTGATTAATCCTGAGAGCAAATAAAATGCTGGAAACAAAACAATTAATTTAAGTAAGTAATTTAAGTAAGTAAATTGAAAAGTAATAATATTTTCTAAAGATTTGCTTAATTTTTAGTCTTCACTTTAAGTCACAAACGGTTTATTGCTCAGGTAAAGCTGGCCTTATAATAATAGGCTTATTCCTGTTTATTGTTTATTTTAAACTCATTTCTAGATCCTAGAAATGAAACTCACATTGAGCATGCCAGGGCTACTTCCTCTTTCTCAAAGGTGATCAAGCTTACTTGAGCAATCTTAAAGCTTTTCACTCACCTGCCCACAGTCTATCTCTTAGCAAAAAATAACATGACCAAGATGACCATATGATCATTTTAAATATTTCAGAGAAAAGCTCTACTAGTGGAGCCAGAGCATTGCCAGGGTGTATTCAAATAGTAGTCTTTTTTTTATGAACAAGTGGAAGGATCTTTTTATTTTACTGTTAGTTAGGAAGGAATCAATCAATCTGCTTTTCCTTGTGTAATAGAGGGGGAGAGATCAAACAGCCTGAAGTGCCATAAGCTTTTGCCCTTTTTTATCATAGGGTTACAAAGAAGAGTAAGATTGTATCTCTTTAAATGATGCTCCTCTAGTCTCACCACAAAAACTTTTTTGTTATTATGTATATGGAAATAAGAAATATGTTAGGCTGTATATTTTCAAAGATAAAGTAATGATTCTCAAAAGATTTAATAATAACCCACATGAAATACAATATATCACTTTGTATTTGTATTGATACAAGCAGAAGAGAAATTGAATGAAAATTCCATCATCTTGTTGGAAGCAAAAGTAAATGGAAACAGCAAGTTTTTCGCTCTGCAGTTTCACATACTTGGGAAAACAAGATTTCTGCCTTTTCCTTTATGAAAAAAACAAACAAACAAAAAAAAAGCATTTCCCTTCTAAGATTCAATTGCCCTGAAAATAAAAATTCTATGCAATGGGTTTTGAGAAGCGCACGCTTGGTTGGTTTTATTGTCCTGGATTTAACAGTTTGATTAACAGTATTTTAATTGGCTTAAGGAGTATAGAAGGCAGATGACAGTTTAACTCAAGGATAGAGCACTAACTGTAGATCTTATCAGGTGAGCTCATTTGGGAATTTGATACATTATGTTCTCCAAGCAGCCTCCTTAGCACGGAATTAAAGATATTCATATTTATGCAAAGAGAAAAAATCTGTACATTGTCTCAATATCCAGACTTAAACCATCAGCAAATATTACTTAACATTCAGTTGCTACACAAAAGTAGGCTATATACATTATAAAACATTCCTTTGATACTCTGTATAGTACAATGAATGAAAGTTTTTGACTCAGGCACGCTGGGTTTGCAAACTTGCATTAAAGGGCATGTCCACCCCAAAACTATAATCCCCCCAACTACTGGCCCCACTCTGTAGTGTAGTAAAATCCTTACCTTACATCCCAACTCCAAATGGTTCTCCTGTAATGTCCCCCCAAAGTCCCAAAAACTGGCCACCAGGCGGATAGCAGAGTCCATATAGGACTCTGCCTCCTGTCTTCCCTCCGGGAGAAGTTTGGCATGCGCACTGCAGCCCTTCTCCCCCTCCCTCTCCCTCTCCCACATGCTTTGGTCTCCCTCCCCCTAGCATAAATCCCTTTTAGTATATTATAGCCCATGTTCCCCCAGCCCTAACCGCTATAATTATACTCTCAGAAAGTCCCCCGATCATTACTTACCTTCCCTCTCTTCTTCTCCATTCTGAGCAGCTGGCAGCCTTGTCCATGATTGGCTGCCTCTCAGCCAATCACAGAAGCGGCTGCCGATCCCGCCCCCTGCTTGCAGTTCCGTGCAAGCAGAGGGCTGGGGCATTGCGGCAAAGGAGAGGCAAAGGAGAGAGGGAAGGTAAGTAATGATCGGGGGACTTTCTGAGACTATAATTATAGCGGTTGGGGCTGGAGGAACATGGGCTATAATATATTAAAAGTTTCCATAAAGGGTGGACATGCCCTTTAAATGTGTAGGTGTTCAAATGTAACAGGGAGGCCTAGCTTTTTCTCTTGGAAAGAAAGGCATTTTAGATGGCATTACAGTATATTAGTTCACACTTTACTGGTACTCAGATAGACTTATTAATACAGTGTGATCTAGAGACAAATGGTCCAAATGTTATATTAAATTGCATAGGATCAGAAATACGTTTTTTATTGGGGTTTCACAGTGGATCATAAAATGCATATCGGAATGGTGGGACCTAGCCCTAATCAGCCTTTATGGGTTTCTGTGCATGTCTGCAGATCCTGTCTAAACTAACAGACATTGGTTAGTTAGAAGAAAAATCTTACCGTATCTTATTTTTATAAGACTATGATCTATGTGAAAAGGTGTTTAACATGATAAACTTACCAAAAATGTTAAAGTGACGTGCATTGATATTACACAATCACTTGCCAAAAGTTTGTTTATGTATTAAACACGGGCTGATGATAAGACAAAAAATTTCTAAATGAAAGCTGTGTCACATTTTGTAGAATTGATTTAAGAAGGATACCTCTTTGCTATGATACTTCCTGCAATTGCTTTGCATTTCTGTGTTGTTTTACAGTCAGCACCTTAGAGATAGATATTTCCCACAATGCTTTCAACTAGCAATGTAATATTTTACAGTGATTTTACAAAACAATTACATCCCTCATCAATTCTGAACAGTAAATGCAAGGTGGAAGGTCTCATATACTGTTTTTTTAACATAACCGGCAGGTGTCTGGGAACTTTGCTTTCTCTCGCTATCTTGAGAATTACCAGTATATAAAGTCTATTTAAATGGTCTCCATTCAAGTGAGAAAAAGCTATAAAAGGAACATGAGAGACAAGGTAATTAGCTTTTGTATAGATGCTTGTTATCTTGCATTCCATGGCTAGCGTGATGGTTGGTAAAGAATCAAGATGCATTTGCTAAAATTTGAAGTTTTACAGAGAAGTGAGTTCTCAATGATTTTATCTTGCTGTGTAACAGTCTACTAACTTCGCATGGCTAAGTCTAAACAATCTATCTGTATTACAGCTTCAGTACCTAGAATCCATCATATGATGTTAGCTGAGCACATTTTGGCTTATAGCTGACAGAGGCTGCTGGGATATAAAGGGGCAATGCATTTATAGTGGCTAAATGGGCAAATTAGTAAATCCCACACTACCCAATGTATTGTTAGGTTAGTGTGGGTTCTAAACTAACTTTGCGGTAGCTGCACCATTTTAAAAACTTTTTGAAAGTAGTGCAGTGTAGCCTATGTGCTATAGGCGACATTAAGTTGCAAAACTTAGAACCTTTACCAAGGAGGTTCTAACCGGCATATCTTACCTGCCCACGATGCAGTAGATATCGCAAAGGAATTACTTCATCCCAGGATCTTGGGCAGGTAAGTAAGACTGGTTTTCTTACTACATCTCACTGATAATATAAAGAAGAACTGAAGTCTAATAATAAAAGTCAGACCATTCCCAATATAATGGTGATCTGATTTTAATTTGATCTAGTTTTAACATTAAATGCTAATGTATTCCTTAAAAACAATGCATCCATCAATGTCACTACTGTTCCTGTTTCCCATGATCCTCTGTGACTGGTGATGTCAGACCCAAATAAAGATTTGGCTGGGTGGTTTGTGATACCAACAGCAGGCAAGTTTGGTCAAAAGAATAGAAGAATCCACAACTGTAGATTGTAAGAGAGTCGGAATTTTTAAGATGCAAATATAGAGGTTCTGGTCTTGATGACATGGGGGATTGTTCCTGGTTACATATGGAATTTTATGATCTTTATAGTTCTTTAAAGGGCAACTGTGGTCTCCGAACAAGCTAGGGTTAAATTAAAGCCTGCAGTCTTTCCTTAAAAATGAGCCATGAAACACATGTTCAGTTAAAGGATAACTATTGTGTGTATAAAGTTTTTTTATATACAGTTAAAATAAAAAGTACTTGGGGTAGGGATATAGGACTGGTAATTCCTACCTTCTTGCCCTGGGTACTTTCCATTTTTAAAAAGTTTATTTTTAAAATATAGTTATCCTTTACACTGGGGAAAATATGAAGTACCTTGGAAAAAAATTGACAGTTGAGAAAGGGAGATTATTAATGCAGGCATAGGCTGATCACATGGCTGAAAACAGAAAGTGTTCAAGCAGGAAGTAATATTGTCGAAACTTTTCAGCAAGAACTTCTCACAAATTCTACCAAGAGATGATTTAGAGTTCATTTTGTGTTTAGTTGACACACGCATATATGCACACATATATGACTACTGAGTGTGACAATTTCTAGGTTTGCTTTACAATGACAATAGAAAAGGTAAAAGAAAGTTACTTTATGTTTCCATTATGTTTCTATCAAAAGATACATCTACATGTACTAGTACTCTATATAAAAGCTCTGTTGAGTTAGGGGGATTAAGTTTTGCTTTTAGCAAGAAAGAGTACATGAGGTTGTAGGTTTAATTCCCCATACTTTTTTTTACTGAAATGTTAATATTCTGTTTCTTAAAATCATGCTAGCAAAGACTTTCTTGTTTGTATGAGAAAAGGGTTAATATCATTGTTAGGGACAGTAGCATTTAAATATGTTTACACAAAAAAACTGAACTAAAATAAAGAAATAAAGGTTGAAAGCTAATGTATGTATATGTTTGTACATAGGCCATGTTTAGAAGGCTCAAACAGTTTATTATTCCCTTATAGTCCATTCCCCAATACAGCCTGTCAACATTTCGCAAATCTTCATGGACAAAGCTCTTTCTCTGTCCCATACCCAGTGGGTTAATTTATGTTTCTACACATAGACCTCCCTTTGCCAGGAAGAAATGGAGGCACTCATTGGATAGCTCCTTTGTTTCAACCTGGATGAAGGACTTCAAGAATGCCTGTGACCAAAAGAGGAAGAGCTTCTTGAATATTAACCAGGAAAAGGCACATTTTATCCACTCAATACAGAAATAAACAGAATAGTAATCAGCTGCACTTCACATGTATTCACATACTGTATATTATTTATTGTGAAATCAATATCCGCTTCATATGGGTTTTAGGGCTCTTTTTACAAATGGCAGCTGACATATTAATTATTCCTTACAATCTATACATCTTTCTTAGATAACATCTCCAAAGAAATTGTAACTCTGTATAAAGCACATTAGATTTACTGATTCTATGTTATAATATTAAAGGGGGAAAATCTCAATAATACATCAATAAATATAACACCATCCCACAAAAATAGATACAGTTTCCAATTATTGTTGAGTCTGCCTGGGGCAAAAGAGCCCAATAATGATATCCACCACATTTTCCTTTTCTTTAAAAGCTGTTCTCTACTAATATTGATGGAAGAACCAGCCAGTATATTTTCCAACACTAATCTAATATCCTCAGGCTACAGTATGACCCTTTTCACAAAAAAAAAATGTTTCACAATAGGCCAAATGGGTAAACCTCTAAATGGATGATCTGTGTTGTCCTATGATTGCTTTAATGAATTAATTCAATAGAGGCAAACTATCATATATTTATATAAGTAACTCAAATTACACGTGTACAGCCCCTTGACTTGTAATTCCTCTCCAGTGCAGTGGTGGTGGAAACATTTACCTTTTATAACCATTTCAACAATTAACACATTCCAAGCAGGAGTTCATATAGGGGAAACTACCCAAAATTCTCTTGACTGTATAGAATCTGAGAAATATGTGGATGTCAGGGAACCCAGAAATCGAAACCACTGGTCAATGAAAGCAGGGATCCTCAAACTATAGCCCTCCAGATGTTTGAAAACTACAACTCACAGCATTCCTTATCTACAGAGCCAAGCCAAGGAATGCTGGGATTTGTATTTTTTATTCACCTGGAGAGCCATACTTTGAGGATCCCTAACTTATTATCCGCGAAAGAAATAGCTTCTAAAAGTAGCTTTACCCAAGGTTAACTTCTGACAAAGAGGAATCAGCTCAGTTAAACATAGCCTTAGCTACTCTCCTTCCAAAAAACAACACTGTACATAAAACTATATAATTTAAGTTCCCCACTGAAAAAGAAACCTTTTCTGTACATACAGTATAACCTTTTAAAGAGGACTTATTTTCTCTTACAGATTAAGCTAAAATTGTATTTACTGGTTATAAAATTATTCCTAGCACAGTGGTTTTTCATCCAGTTTACCATAGTGAATAACGGTTTCTAGGGCAATCATTTGCTAGGTCGTTTTCAAAGTAATTCTCAGGCTTCTGTCCAATAAAGTGATTTGAAACCTCTACTTGTTGCTTTCTAGAAATGGTTTCCTATGGTGGCATATAAGATTTTTTTTTACCCTACAGAAAGAAAGAAAACCTATTTCCAGCTCCAAATAGAAGTCACAAACTGAAGCACTGATACATGTAATATAAAACACTGCTAAATAAATCCCAGTACACTTACTGGTGGGGTCTTTCAACATTTTTCACAAAGCTACAATCAAAGCAATATTCACAATTTCTCACAATGCTGCAGATGTGAATTACAAACAGAAAAAACAGTTATCCTGCAAATGTTGCATTATACAAATACCCTAAAGTACAATGAAAAAAAAAATACTTTGTTTGCATGTTTGTTTTAATCCGGAGGCATTTTTGATCATACATAACCAGTTCCTCACCCAGGGCCGGATTTCCCATAATGCCAAATAGGCAATGGCCCAGGGAAGGGGTGGGGAATCAAATTTCACAGGAGACCACATAAGATTGTCGTGAAGGGTCAGGCCACTAGGTTCAACACAATTCTGATTATAGAGATTGCAAAACTGGATTTTATAAACAGATTAAATTAATATCCCTGGCTCATTGGATGTTTTTATTATTAGTTGCAATAATAGAAGGTGTGTAATATTTTAGATCAAGTACATCCAATTTCAATGAATCTATTGACCAGGTCATAATTTATTTTTTATAAAATAAACATAAATCAATGAGATAATCAATTAATATTAAGAGTTTTGGGGGTACAGGTCTAGTATTGAGGGGCCAGTTAAGAGCAGCCAAAGGGCCTTACTTTGCCCAGGTTGGACCTAGGGCGTCAGGACGTATATGGGTGGCATGCCCGAAGCCTTCCGTTTTTACTAAAACGTGAATTCTTTACTGCAGTTACTGAAGTAAATCCTGGCTGCCAGCTAAGAAAAAGCAGAGGGGGTAAAATGTAACAACTGGTAAATGCTGAACCTGCCAAGGGATCGAAATAGAAACAAAAATAACTAATCTTCCAACTGGTTACACTGTCACCTCCTAATACAGAGAAGGAAAGCAGAGAATGGACCTACCTTGTATCTTACTAATAGTAACAAATCTTCCAACTGGTTACACTGTCACCTCCTAATGTACAGAAAAGGAAAGCAGTTAAAGGACCTGCCTTGTATCTTGCTAAAAGTAAGTAATCTTCCAACTGATTACACTGTCACCTCCTAATGTACAGAAGGAAAGCAGTGAAAGGCCCTGCCTTTTATCTTATTAATAGTAACTAATCTTCCAACTGGTTACACTGTCACCTCCTAATTAGAGATGTCCAAACTTCGCAAAATCCAGTCCGCTCGAGGATCCGCGAGTTTTTGAAAAAAACATTTTCAGCAAAATGAAAAATACCCTCAAAATTACGAGATTTTTCGTATTTTCGAAAATAAGGGTTTTCGCGTATTTTCGAAATTTTTCGAAAATACGAGAAAACTAGTATTTTCGAAAATATGTATTTTCGAAAATACGAGTTATCCTCGTAATTTCGAAAATTTTCGAAAATCCGTATTTATGAAAATAAGAGAAATCCTTGTATTTTCGAAAATTTTCGAAAATACGAAAAATCCGCGAATCGGAAGTTTGGAAGGCGGAAAATCCGGAAAAATCTGCCGTTCGCGAACGGAATAAATCCGCGGCGGATCCGGGTTCGGATCCGCGAACCAGCCATCCCTACTCCTAATGTACAGAGGGAAAGCAGTGAAAGGACCTGCCTTGTATCTAACTAATAGTAACTAATCTTCCAACTGGTTACACTCTCACCTCCTAATACAGAGAAGGAAAGCAGTGAATGGATCTGCATTTTATCTTACAAATAGTAAATAATCATCCAACTGGTTAAACTGTCACCTCATAATACAGAGAGGGAAAGCCATGAATGGACCTGCTATCTCACTGTTACAACAAATCATGGTTAGGTACTTATTTATTGCATTGGGACATGGTTAATGGTTAATTAATTTTAATACAATCTCATAGTAGCAGTAGTAATTTAATTTAATTTAATTTAATAAAAAAATCAACTAATTTTTCAAAATATAAAAACTAAGAAATTTAAAAAAAAACAATGATAGTTTCCACAGAACTTTCCCTTTAATGCAGCAATTCTGAAGTAATCTTACTCCAAAGTCTACATTACTTTGGTTATTCTTTGAAATAAGCTTTTACTGAAGCACATTTATTTTTTCATTTAAAAACAGATTTCATTTTAAAACACATTTCATTTTGAAAATAATATTGAGAGATACTGTAAGCTGCCATGTCTGTATGATCTTACAAACTTAAAGGGCATGTCCACCCTTATAAAAAATTTCCCCCATATAATAGTATGCCTTCCCCCAGCCCCAACCGCTATAAAACAATTTTAAGAAAGTGCCCCGATATTTACTTACCTTCCCTCTCTCCTCCGACGCATGGCCCGGCCTTCTGCTTGCAATACACTGCAAGCAGGGGGCGGGAGCCCGGCTGCCGTGTCCGTGATTGGCTGAGTGGTGGGCAGTTTTTGGGACTTTGGGGGGGGCTACAGGAGAACCATATTTTTTGGAAGCTGCAGCTTTAAAAATAGCGGTGCCATATTTTTTTTTTTACCTATGCCCCTCCAGAGCCTAGCTTTGTGCCTTGAAAGTTGCTGAAATCTTGTTACTGGTTTGCTGAATGTTAAGCTCCGCCCTTCTGAGATTTCCTCTGCCTTCTCCTGCTTGAGCCTAAAACAGTAATGCCTGTGAGTTACGTGCACGTGTGTGTGCACGGAACTCACAGGTTCTGTTTGAGGCTCAAGCAGGAGAGTGCACGGAACTCACAGGCATTACTGTTTGAGGCTCAAGCAGGAGAGTGCACGGAACTCACAGGCATTACTGTTTAAGGCTCAAGCAGGAGAAAGCAGAGGAAATCTCAGAAGGGCGGAGCTTAACATTCAGCAAACCAGTAACAAGATTTCAGCAACTTCCAAGGCACAAAGCTAGGCTCTGGAGGGGCATAGGTAAAAAAAAAAAAAATATGGCAACGGTATTTTTAAAGCTGCAGCTTCCAAATGAACATAACTTGATTTTACAGTGCACTTATCCTTTAACAAAGTGTAGCTGAAGTCCCTGACTTGCAGAACAAAGACCTTCAAAAGATGTAAGATGCATTTATCACAAAGCACGCTGTGCTAAACCCTGGAAAATTACTGGAATAAGGTTAGCGGGTCTTTTTTAAAATATGTAATTTTCTGTAAATAAGGCTGTATAGGTTTTGTATGTATTGTAATCAAATTTTCCATTATGTGCTTAAGGGACACATTGCCAATAAAAGTTAAGTGTATTTCTTATATCACTGTGCCTCAATTGTGACTTTGTTGCATGTAAAGATGGGTAGTGGAGGAAATAAAAATCTGTCTATTTGCAGAATTATTTGTTTGGATTAATGGAAGGCCGTCGTTTTAATTTCTATCCATCTTGCATCTAACATGAACATGAAATGCACTCAAAGTCATTTTATAATTTAATGGAAAGCACTCATTATGCCATCACTTTCAGGGTTTTTTCCCTGAGTTGATGGCAGATAAGGTATTTTTTCTATCTAGAAAGCTGGTGGATTGCTTTGGAAAAGGAGTGGGAAATGAATGTAGTGACGACAGCTGTGAAATAATGAGAACATTCTGTTTTCTTTGTGATTTTTTTTATTATTTATTGGATGGATTAATTAGCTTCTGTTTGGTTAACGAGCTTACTTTCGCCAGAAATGTCACATTGGTTTGTTTTTTATCATCCGTCTTTTTTAAACTGTTTCTTTGGTTCTATTTTTTTCTTTTTCTTGATCGTATGCTGCTTTTGCATTTATTAATTAAAATGTTATAAATAAGGCTTATGACATACTGAAAAGTGATGGGTATATTGAAAATATTAATCTGTAAATGGAAAAAGGGAGAGCAGCTCAGTCTACGTTCTGTACGTGCCAGGAAAGCAAAGGTGTATTTTACAGCTATCGGATTGTGTGCTACAAGTGATAAGAGTGTTTGTTAGAAATGCAACCAAAGGATCCGCATTTCAAAGGAAATTAATAACACTGGAATTCATCTGTAAAGTGCTGCAGTCTAAAAGAACATTTCTTGAAAAAATTATTACTTTTTATTCTAACCCTATATTTGGTGGATTTCAAAAGAAAAGTACAAAAGTAATTAGGAATATTCTAAAGTGGATATACAGTACAGGTAACTTCAAATGTTGTAGAACTACAAGATCCTGCATTTCCCTGCCAGCTGGGGCATTGGGTAAGGCAGTAGTGACAGTAGTTATACAGAATGCTCCGTGCAAAGGGGAGGAGAAAAAAAACTTCAGAAAAAACTTCTTTATAAACATACATTACATTTTCTAGTTTACTTTTAGGTAGATGATTAGAAGACAATAGCAGGGTCAAAACACCATTGTAAATGTACAGAAGGTTTAAGAATGTCCCAACAATTAGTAGATCTTGCTTAAAGGTTTCCTTTAAAAATTAAAATATAAGGACTTGAATTTTTCCACTTTGTGACGAAGAGGAAATGATCACCCCAATTTCCTCTTGCATAAAGATTTTACTTCTCAGTAACACACAGTGACCAAAGCAGTATAAATATTGTTTTGGCTATGACTAATTAGGCAGGAGAGTGCTTAAAGGGCATCTCCACCCTACAAAATATTTTTTTAGATGTTAGAGGGCCTCACTTTCTACCCTGAACTGCTATATTAGATAGTTAAAAAAAGAAGCAGATCGCTACTTACAGCCCCTTGCTCCAGTAGCATTCTGATCCGGCTCCCTGCTTGCCAGAACTATCAGCAGGGGGCCAGACCAGCAGCCGTGGCTGTGATTGGTCCTTTAAAGCACCCAAACATAAATGTGGCCCTAGATATTGCTCTTTACAGAATTTGTCAAGAAAATGTTGGTGGCTGTAATGGACCTTTAAGACAACAGGATCTTAAATCGCCATACACATCCGATTACCGTACATAATGTTTTTTCTACTTTTTCTTAAAAGAATATAATTGGTTCAATTTAATATGCTGTCCTAAGGCAATTACTATTTAACACTGAAGAGCAATTATGCTAATAGCTGCTTCCTGAAAAGATCACAACCTGTTCTTTTTAATATCAAATATAGATATATTAGTAGACAATAGGCTTCTCTAAGGCAATCCAACAATACCAATGTGCTTTAAACATGGCCATGAACTACAGTAACCTAACCACACAATAAGTTAACTCTGGCCAAATCCTATGATTATAAAAGTGTGTGGGCCCCTCCTCCTTGACAGATAATTTGGTTCATTTGTGTCACATCAGAAGGATATTCAACATGACTGATAGCTCCACATCAGCATATTTTATTTGCTCATTTATTTGCTCATTAATCCCAGAAGCTACAGAAGCGCATATTCAATTAGCTTCCTGCACAGATCACCCTTTTTGAAACATCAGTTTAATGGGCATGGCTCAACATTGCACTAATCAACTTGCAGATCATCTGGACAGATGTCAAAACATTTGCCCTCTACTTTGGGTTGGAGCTAAATAGAAAGCCTTCAAATTGTAAATATTTCAACATTTCCCCAAAAATATCTCAGTGCAGAGCAGGATCAGCAATTTCCATATGATGGATTTCTGATGGCAGCTTTCATACAGGATTTTTTTTTAAATCACTTGGTGATGCAGAAATGCCAGTGCCTATATGTTTTTTGATTGAGCAGGCAAAATCATGTAGTTAACCCTTTTACCTGACTTTTAGTCTGTAGTACACAAGTTACCTCACTTTAGATAACGCCAACTAACTGTGTGATAATTATTTAATATTGTGGTCTCTCAGAATTCCCATAACTTGATCTTCTGATGGCCACACAGCATTTTCCAATATACAAATATGCCTATATCCTATAAGTATCTTAAGGGAATGTTGCTAATGTTTACAGTATTTTACAGTGTTAAGTCACAGAGTCATTTTTGCAGCTGAATATTAAAAAAAGTTAACACATATTTGATAACACCACTATCAAGAAGAAAGGGTAAGAGCATAACCTATTTACAAAATGTAAACCATCCCTAGGCACATTCTTATTAAAAGGACAACTTTACTGCAAAAAAAAAATTTTTAAAAAGAAAAGTACCTGGGACAGGGAATTAGGATTGATTATTCCCACCTCCTGATATTGTTTCATTGAGGAACTACAGAAGAAACAATCTGCCAGATTAGTGCCCTGGGCCTTCCTGTATTTAAGATATTGCAAAAAGAATCCACAAGAAAAGAGAAGAGCACCACTTATCATAGGTACAATGATTAGTTAAAGACATGTATTTTAACCCCTTACAGAGTCTAGGGTAGGAGAGTAAAGGTGCCCATACATCTATAAGATTTTACTTACCCGACCGAGCGCTCACCCGATGTTCCTTCGATCCTGCCGGAACCGCTTCTCCCGATCTTACATTCGACCGACATGCGATCGCAAAATGAAAGGGATTTTGCGATTGCATGTCGGCCGAATGTAAGATCGGGAGAAGCGGTTCCGGCAGCATCGATGAACATCGTGTGAGCGCTCGGTCGGGTAAGTAAAATCTTATAGATGTATGGGCACCTTAAGGGTAAACAATGAGACAGACCGTTAATGAAGAAAACATTGACCCAAATATACCTCTCACTCACATGTCTATTATTATATAAAATCCCTTTATTGCAAAATACTACCATGGGAACAGAGTTGCCAGTTAAAAACAATTGAAAATACATTTAGTACAAGCTTAACCCTTAAGAGTCACCCATTCTCTTAAAGTGCACACATAATTAGCAAAAAGTAAATAATAATAAGCAATGGTATACTTATTGTGAACCCCTGTATTGTCAGTAACAGTCAACTATACCAGTCAGGCAAAATGTTTAATCAGACTGTGGTCCGACGCTATAGTATATTGGCCTGGAATAAAGAAAAGATACCTCCTTATAACGTGCAAACAGCAATATAAGGTGTCATAGCACAGCAACAAAAATGGGGAAGTGATTTAAAATGTAACTTTTAATAAATATACATTAAAAAATCACACATAAACAAACTTGTAAAATTCCATCATGGCAGTGGTATAGATAAATAGAGGTTGATAGTATGAGAGGAGGGAAGTAGTGAGAAGACAAATCTAATCACAAACCCTAGGGAAAAGAAGATGGGAGAAATCTCTCCACCCCACTAATCCTGCAGAGAGGAAAAAAGGTCCCTAGGCACATCTAATCTAAAACCCCTGCATCTATACAGAAATACCAACTGCCACATGTATATAAAAAACAGGAAATTATTACCACAGGTAATAGTCACAGGTGTGTTTACATGAGCTACACCTAATAGCCCATAAAAGGCCACAAATATGGGCCAGTTAAATTCCACTGGTCCACAAGTTGATCAAAGAATTATGTATTAGGTTTGTCCTATATTTAAATGATCAGAGTCATGTCCCCCTGACGCATTTCGCTCTCTAACAGAGCTTAATCATAGATGAAGTGCTAGAGGAAAGAGCCCTCCCTATATACCCCTTCCGTTAGGAAGTTCCCTGCTGTATCAGCTGATCTACTGATCTCCAATCGCGGCACGTGGCTACGGATCTGCCTGCTTAGTGAGCTGATTGGTGGTCCGCACCTCCCGATCAGCTGATGCACCACTGTCCAATCGCGTCTCGCGATTGGCAATCAGTTCTCCCAGGGAAGCCCCAGAGAACTCCAAATGCCGATGACTCCAAGTTGTGGCCACTCCTTTTGTATCTGTAGTCATGGAAACTCATGACAGATACAGGGAAATAGCTGACACCGTATGGAGACACAAGTATGTGTAAATGTCCCCATCTATCAGATCCATTCATCCCTCACTGAGATCATAGTAATAGTAGCATAGTAATTAAGGCTGAATAAAGACATTCGTCCATCAAGTCCAACCTATTCACTTTTTTTTTAACCCTACCTAACAGTTGATCCAGAGGAAGGCAAAAAACCCCAGCTAAAAAGGGGGGGGAAAATTCCTTCCTGACTCCAAACGGCAATCGGAAAGTATCCCTGGATCAACCAGATCTATATGCATTAATACCAGTAATTCTCAATATTTTTTAGTTTTAGAAACTTATCCAGGCCTTTTTTAAAGTTATTCAATGAACTTGCCATTACCACCTCTGCTGGAAGACAGTTCCACAGTTTCACCGTTCTCACTGTAAAGAAACCTCTCCTAACTTGAAGATGAAACTTCTTTTCTTCCAACCTTAAAGGATGTCCATGAGTCCTCTGATATGACCTATTAGTGAACAATGCACCAGAGAGTTCACTGTATGGGCCATTAATATATTTGTATAAGGTTATCATGTCCCCACGCAACCGCCGCTTCTCCAATGTAAACAGCCCTAACTTGTCTAATCTGCCTGCATATTCAAGCCCCTCCATTCCCCTTATTAATTTAGTTGCCCTTCTCTGAACTGCCTCAATTTCCAAGATGTCCCTTTTGTATATGGGATTCCAAAACTGCACCGCATATTCCAAATGAGGCCTTACCAGTGCCTTGTAAAGAGGGAGAATAATATTTTTCTCTCTTGATTCCATTCCCCTCTTTATACAAGACAATATCTTGCTAGCTCTAGCTGTTGCTACCTGGCATTGTTTGCTACAGCTAAGTCTGTTATCTACCAGAACCCCCAAATGTTTTTCCATTACAGATGCACTTAACACAGAGTTATTTATGGTGTAGGTGGCACAGGGATTATTAAATCCCAAATGCATCACCTTACATTTATCAACATAGAATCTCATCTGCCATTCTGCTGCCCATTTTGATAATCTATCTAGGTCTGCTTGCAGCACTTGCACATCATTGGAAGTTTCCAAAGCTCTGCATAGTTTAGTGTCATCAGCAAATACTGAGACCTTGCTCTCAATGCCCTCTTCTAAGTCATTTATAAACAGATTAAACAGAAGCGGCCCCAGTACAGAACCCTGAGGAACTCCGCTTAGAACTTTAGCCCACATAGATGTAGCTCCATTAACCACCACTCTCTGTTTGCGGTCCAATAACCAGTTCTCTATCCATGAACAAATGTTTTCTTCAAGGCCAACAGTCCTCAGTTTATACATTAGTCGCCTATGTGGCACAGTATCAAAGGCTTTTGCAAAATCCAAATATACCACATCCACAGCTGTGCCTGAATCTAACTTCTTACTCACTTCTTCATAAAAACCAATTAAATTTGTCTGGCATGATCTATTTCTCATAAATCCATGCTGACTACTACTAATAAGATGATCTCTGGAGACAAAGTCAAGGATATGATCCCTTAACAAAGTTTCCATCACCTTCCCTACCACTGATGTTAGGCTTACAGGTCTATAGTTACCAGGCTGTGAACGACTACCTTTTTTGAATATTGGTATTACATTGGCTTTTTTCCAATCCAGCGGCACATGCCCAGACAAAAGCGAATCTGAAAAGATGAGACACAGTGGTCTTGCTAGAACTGAACTAAGCTCTTTTAAAATCCTAGGATGCAATCCATCTGGTCCTGGCGCTTTATTGATATTAACTTTGTCTAATTGATTCTGTACCATATCCTCTGTTATCCAATGTAAAAACTCTTCATTTCCTCCCTGCACATTGTTACAATCCCTACTGTAAGGATTCTCAACAGTAAAAACCGATGTAAAAAAAGGTTTAGCAGATTAGCCTTTTCGGCATCCTCTACAACCACCTCAGCTCCATTATTTAATGGTCCCACATTCTCAGTCCTCATTTTTTTACCATTTATATACTTAAAAAACATCTTGGGGTTGGACTTGCTTTGTTCTGCAATCCGTATTTCATTTTCTATTTTAGCTAGTTTAATTGCTTTCTTGCACTCTTTATTACAACTTTTGAAGTCCCTGTAAGCCTGTTCTGTGCCTTCTGCTTTCAAAATTTTAAAAGCCCTTTTCTTTTTTTCCATTTCCCTTTTTACCTGAGCATTAAGCCATGCAGGAGTGGACCTAATTTTTTTACACTTGTTTCCTAAAGGTACCGATTTGGAAATGTTATAGTTTAATATCCCTTTAAAAGTGGTCCACATCTGCTCAGTATCTTTACCTAGAAACAGTTCCCCCCAGTCTATGAGCAGGAGCGATTCCTTTAAAAGCATAAAATTAGCTTTCCTAAAGTTAAAAGTTTGTGTTAAGCCAGTGCACTTTAGTTTTCTGCAACCTATATTAAATGACACTATATCATGGTCACTTTTCCCTAAGCTTCCCATTACCTTCATCTCCAAAATGAGTTCTGGGTTATTAGATATCACCAGATCCAACAACGCATTCTTTCTAGTAGGAACTTCTACCATCTGTGAAAGAAAATGCTCATATAGGAAATTTAAGAACTTTATACCTTTTGAGGTGCTGGCAGTTCCATTACTCCAATCTATTTCAGGGTAGTTAAAATCCCCCATAACCAGAACATGCCCCATACCAGCAGCCTTCGCCAACTGCATATGGAGATTCATTTCCACCTCTTCCCCGGCATTTGGCGGCTTATAACACACTCCAACAATTAATTTACCTACCTTCTTGCTTCCTGTACACAGTTCCACCCATAATGTTTCTGCCGCATCGTTTGCTCCCCCATCTATTCCATCTTTTAAATTTGGCTTCAATTCCTGTTTAACATACATACATACTCCTCCTCCTTTCTTATTAACTCGGTCATGTCTAAATAAGGAGTACCCTTCAATATTTACTGTCCAGTCGTGTGAATCATTAAGCCATGATTCTGCTATACCAATTACATCATACCTTTCCTTTAACGCTATTATTTCAAGTTCGCCGGTTTTTCCAGCCAGACTCCTTGCATTTGTAAACATACATTTTAGATTATCAATTGTTTTACTTCCATACATGGTCGTACATGCCTCCTTATCCTCTATGCTCCCCCCTCCTCCTTCTCCTCCCTCCGTTGTGTTACTAGCCCCCAGATCCCTAACTTCTCTATCTACCCCTGTGTAGTTAAACCTTCCCTCCCCCCCATACCTAGTTTAAAATCTCCTCCAACCCCCTAGCCATCTTCTCCCCCAAAACAGTTGCACCATCACCATTGAGGTGCAATCCGTCACTACTAAAGAGATCGCTGCCAAGTACTTCCCAAGGGAGCTTGGATACATATATATAATATTAAGATAATTCTAATTTGCCAGAGATTTATGACAGAAAATTAAATGCCACAAGGGGGCTCTTCTAGGGTACTTCTTTAAAATGGCTCATAATTTATTGGGGATTATTGGGCTGGAGATTGTAGTAAGAGGGAGGGAGAGACAGTATTCAGGGGGTATATAGTTAATAACCATTAGGAGGAGGGATCAATTAATAAGATCACATCATTATACTAATATGCATATACCCTCATATTGGGCCTCATATTGGGTATGTGATTATGCAGTCTCGCGGAAAGACCATCTTATAGATAAATTGTCCAGAAGAGTGAAGCTTTATGGGTAAGTATACACTTTTTTGAAGGATTTCCCCGGTAGGTAGTATTGGAATTAAAGGGATACAGTAACGAATATTAAGATTTAAATTAAAATTCTTGCTGATGTCAAAACTTCGGAATTCTGTTACGGAATCAGAAAATAATTCATGGACTTACATCAAAGGTAAGTATTATCACAATCTCTCCATATATTGCGGAATATTATACCCCCGTGTGTAATATATCCACCACAAGGTGGTATATATTGTTCAAATCTATGGAAGGTAATTCACAAAAAGGCACTATATTGAATTTTTTCATTAAGCCCCCAAAGTGCTAGAGTATTTTGTAAGAAAATTCATTTGGATTGTTTTCTCAGGAGTTTATTATCTCTGTCTCTTCCACGAATGCCTAGATTCACTTTTTCTAGGATTTGCCAACGCAAGCCAGAAGTTCATCCTTTGTGTTTAACAAATAAGTAAGCTGCAACTATGGTAAGCTTTCCTTCATGAGCTTTTTGTGCCGTGGCTGTGTTGATATTAGACACATATTCTATAAGACAATCTTTAATTTTACAGGATGTCATTCCGACATAAGTCAGATGGCATGGGCACGTGATTGCATAGATTACTGATTTGGTCAGACAGTTGGTATAGAAATTATTCTTATGTGTTTTACTAAATCTATCTACTATCGAGTCACTCAGAGTAGCTCTTTCACACATGCAACACTTGCCACATTTAAAAGTGCCCTTTCTGGAAAGGAAAGTCTCAGCATTTGTTTCAGAAAAATGGCTGGACTCCATCTTGTCTCTAAGCGTAGGTGCTTGTTTATAAACAAAACTTGGTTTGGATGGAATTTTGGAGGCTATAAGTCTGTCACTTGTTAAGATGTTCCAGTTATGACGGATACAATCCTCTATTTCTTTATAGCTGTAGTTGAATCTAGTGATAAACCTCATGGATCCATCCTCTATTTGTGTTTTTACCTTGGGTCTTAATAAATCATTACGGTCGGTTTTAAGAGCTCTAATATAGGGTTTTTTAATCATATAACCTGAATAGCCTCTATGTTTGAAGCGTTCTTTTAGTTCCATGGCTCGCTTTTTAAATATTCCTTGAGCTGAACAATTACGTCTTAAACTTAGGAATTCGCCTATAGGGATAGACCGTATGACATTTGGATGATGGAAGCTTTTAGCATGTAGAGTACTATTTGTTGCTGTACTCTTACGCTATAAATCTGTATGCAAGTTGCCATCTTTCTTAAAGATGGAAATATCTAGGAAATCAATTTTTTGATAATCCATCATTGAAGTTAATTTAATATTCCTGGAATTGTTATTTAATATCCTTAGGAATTCTTGTAATATTAATTCTGGACCGTCCCATAACATAAAGATATCATCAATGTATCTTATCCATAATAGTATGTATTCTTGGTAAATTGCCATTTCATCGCAAAAGACTTGTGTCTCCTCCCAAAAATAGATTGGCATATGTGGGTGCACAGGAAGTACCCATTGCGGTACCCCTAATCTGCAAGAAGTGTTGATTGTTGAAAATAAAGTGATTATGTGTCAGGACAAAGTAAAGAAAATCGAGATATAATTTCTTTTTGGATGGATTAATGGCATCCTTCTCCAGGAAGTATTTAACTGCTGCCATACTGTGCTGATGTTCTATGGAAGTATACAGTGATTCTATACCTGCCGTAACCAATATTGTTGTTTCCGTTATTGGCAGGGAATCAATTCTCGCGAGTACCTCCATAGTGTCTCTGACATATGAGTTCAATTGTCTCATGTGATGTCTTAGTTTACAGTCAACAAGTCTGCTTATTTTTTCTGTAATGTTTCCATTTCCCGACACATTTGGTCTGCCTGGGGGTATCGTTTTATTTTTATGGATTTTGGGTAGTAAATATAAAGTCGAAGTGCGGGGATGTGAGACGGTGAGAAAGGAGAATTCCTTAGTACTGATTAGATTATCATCTTTAGCCTGAGTTATTAGATTGTTGTATTCCTTCAAAAAGGAAATGGTGGGATTATCTGATAACTTGCAATAAGTAGTTTTATCTGTCAATTGTCTTCTTATTTCAATATTGTACATTTCATTGGGCCAGATGACAATATTGCCTCCTTTGTCTGAGGGTTTATTAAGACATTTTCCAAGACTGTATGTCCTTAAGTGCTTTGTTTTGTGTTGTAGATAAGTTTGATGGATAAGGAAGAGAGCCCATAGAATGATGTTATGGCATACGGTATGGAAAAAAGCCAAAATAGAGGGATAATGTGTGAATTCAGGCATAAATTATCTCTTTCATTCATTAGATCTAGTAATGTCTTAAGAGTTGAGTCATCATCTGATGTAGATATGATGTTATCTTTTACACCGCCAAATTTGATTTTACATATGAGTTTATGGCAAAAAAGAACCAGGTCTTTGATAGTTTCAAAATAGTCTACTTTATTCACAGGTGAGTATGATAGTCCATATTTTAGGATTTCTATATGGCTATCGTCCAGTTGGTGTCTGGACAAGTCAATCACCTGTAACTGATCATTGACTATCTGTACTGGTTCCTTTTGCCTCTGTAACCCTATCTTTTGCGGTTTCTTAGACCTACTCCTCCCCCTCCTCGTGTGGTATGGTTGGAGGTGTCTAAAAAAATTTTGTCTCAGATTCAGAATCAGTGGTGAGAATAGTAAACACATCTATCTTAGTACTTTGTTGATTTGTATGCTGCTTATTTTTTGAGGTTTTAGAAATTGAATGTGTCCAATTAAAGACATTAGCAAAATCGGAATCATGTTTATCTCGTGTATATTTGCGTTTTTTACGTTCCATTAAGGAAAGTTCAAACTGATCCAGGTCAGTTTTGAGTTTGATTAATTTATTATTCAATTCCTCATTGTTTTGCTGAGGACTTAGGATAGCTTGCACCGTATTTTTTTTTCAGTTTCTGTCAGTTTATTCTTCGTGTTTGACTAAAATACCCATTAGTCTTAGGGAGCAGTCCGTAAGGGCTGTCTCCCATTCAACTCTAAATTGCTCATCCGGTGGTGTAGAGACAGGAAAAATTCGGCTTCTAAGACGCCTTGGGATGATTCTGTTGGATATGTAATTTTCGAAAGAGCTAATATTCCACCATAACTTAGATTGTGTATAGTATAAGTTCTTAAGTTTATTAAAAATTATTGGAACAAGTAGTGTCTTCAGATACAGTACTGGAATTATCTCCTTTAAAGATAATAGAGGCCTCTTTTCTCCTTTTTTCATTTAAGGCTGAAAGTTCCGCAAAGACATAAGCCATAATGCTTGTGATCTATATAGCTTTCCAGAACAAAGGAAGTGCATGCTGTCACAAGAACACACCCAAAGTGTGAAGAGAGTACAACAACATAAAAAAGGGCAGATAGTGATGCACTGCTACTCCCCCTGGAAGGAAACTGAATGCTGGAGGTTAAATAAAGTATATTGGCTTGGAATAAAGAAAAGATACCTCCTTATAACGTGCAAACAGCAATATAAGGTGCAATAGCACAGCAACAAAAATGGGGAAGTGATTTAAAATGTAACTTTTAATAAATATACATTAAAAAAATCACACATAAACAAACTTGTAAAATTCCATCATGGCAGTGGTATAGATAAATAGAGGTTGATAGTATGAGAGGAGGGAAGTAGTGAGAAGACAAATCTAATCACAAACCCTAGGAAAAAGGAGATGGGAGATATATCTCCACCCCACTAATCCTGCACAGAGGAAAACAGGTCCCTAGACACTTAGTGCCCTCCTGATCAATTTTAAACTAATCTAAAACCCCTGCATTTATACAGAAATACAAACTGCCAGATGTATATAAAAAACAGGAAATTACAAGACCATAGTCACAGGTGTGCTTACATGAGCTACACCTAATAGCCCATAAAAGGCCACAAATATGGGCCAGTTAAATTACACTGGTCCACAAGTTGATCAAAGATTTATGTATTAGTATAGTATAGTATAACAGACCAAACCAGGTATGCCGGTAGATGGGAGAACGGGGGTCTCCCGGGACAGGTGACAATACAGGGATTCACAATAAGTATACCATTGATTATTATTTACTTTTTGCTTATTATGTGTGCACTTTAAGGGAGTGGGTGGCTCTTAAGGGTTAAGTTAGTACTAAATGTATTTTTAATTGTTTTTAACTATTAACTGTTCCCATGGTAGTATTTTGCAATAAAGGGATTTTACGTACTAATATATAACATGTGAGTGAGCGGTATATTTGGGTCCATTTTTTCTTCATTAACGGTCTTTAAGATAGTGCTAAAGCAATCAGAAAGCCTGGCAGAAGCAGTTTTTTTTCATAGAAATTATATTGGGAGGTAGAAACACGCAATCCTACCTCCCTGCCCTGGGTACTTTTAATTTTAACTGTTTTTTAAAAAACTTTATACGCATTATAGTTCTCCTTTAGCCTGACCCTCTCAGTAGAAGGTAAGCCCATTCTGATGTATTTATTGTATGCATCTTTCATTCTGGAATAAAGTTTTTCCTTTAATATTGAAAGGTCATTGCACACATAATGGTTATGACTAATACTCACATGTTAATTATTGCCAGTTTTTGCCATATAGTAAGTGCTGCAAAAAAAATAATAATAATAATAAAAAAAAAAAATATATATATATATATATATATATAAAATGAAGATGCGGGGCACTCCTGGGTCTTCCAAAGGAATATTTATTCTTATACTTAGGTAGGTAGATGAACCTACGCATTTCAGCCCGTATGTACTGGGCCGTCCTCAGTAAATATAAATAATTCTGATCTTTTCCTATAACTGTACATCACTGTACATTTTTTGTACTGGAGCACATACATTTTTTATTGAAAGTTAAACAAACTGTCAGTTAAGCAGATACATCCATTACAAATAACCCGGCTTCTATCCTCTTAAGCCAAAACAACCATTCTGTATGCTTGATCAACAAACCCCAATGTATTTTATATGCATGACCTGTAGCTTTTCTGCTAGAAAAGTAGAGATGTTTAACTGACACAATGAGGACAGGGAGTGGGGTTGTTTTAAAATGTTTATTTAAAAATAAGTCACGGTGTCTGCACCTGAAAAATCTGGAAACAGCAGGATCTAGAGCAAAGAAGAATGATAAGCTGTCAGTTTACATTCCCCTCTCTCTCTTTCAGTAAGGAAGGTTGGCTTATGGTGCAATCTTTTTATACCAGTAATGCACTTACATAATGATACACTCTCTTATGCTCATACAAAGCCCATCCATCCAGGTAAAGGGAGAACAACCAGTCTCCCACACATATCCATTCAGGGCTTATAGATAGGGGTTTGATTTTATAAGAATTGAGTGAAATTGGGGTTTTCAAGGTGCATGCTTAAAATGTTTATAAGTAATGTGAAAAATAAATTGATTTACTTGTGTTTGACCACTAAAGGCTAGAATTAATAAATTTTATTTGATAATGTATGTGTGCATGAATATATTTATGCAATACACTGGCTATACAAATAATAATAATACTAAATTTAAATAAACTCTTATTATTATTATGCTTATTATTTAAGCATAATAAATTATTGATGGGTATATTGATCAGGAAATTATTGATGGGTATATGATGACCAACCAACAAATCCCAGGCTGGCAGGCTTATCACATGAGAATTAGTCGCATGGTTGATCTTTCATTTATTAAAATGCATGCCCATGTCTACAGGCTTAAATTGTTCTGGAACTTGGCCACATTATTTTAAATCCAACTATCAATCCAAGGTTTTCTTTTTCAGCTGGGTCCTTCTCTATCAGTACTTGCCTTTTATGAGTTGAAAGTCCTGTACATTAGGCTTCTATTTTGTATGTATATTATATTTATTGGTCACTAGTTGTACTCAATAATGTGAGAATGTACACTATCCCATCTTTATATATATATTTATTGTTCAAGAGTCAAGTTCAGTCCAGTCTCTCTTCTTTCAGCTAGGGCCTGCCAGCATGCTAATTTAACACTGGAAAGAAGATACATTTAACCCCAAACATACAGCTGTGATATACACAGACAGATACCTATTACTGATTGACCACTCAGACTGATATTTTGGGAGATATACTGGGCCCTCTTGCCCAAACAAGTGAAAAACGCTACTTATACAGTAAATGGATCTGTGAATTACTTTTGGAAAAATACCTGGGGGTTAGTAGATAACAGATTTAGCAATCTGTGCCAGGCAGCAACAGATAGAGCTAGCAATACATTGTTTTGTATAAAGAGGGGCGTACATAAGGGAGAAAAATATTATTTTCTATCTTTACAAAGCAATGGTAACGGCTTATTTGAAATATGGAGTGCAGTTTTGGAATCCTGTATATCCTGGACATCTTGGAAATAGACACATTTTAGAGAAGGACAATTTAATTAATTAGGGGAATGGAGGGTCTATTAAGACAAGCTAGGGCCCTTTACACTGGAGAAGCAGGGATAGCACAGGGATGTGATCACTTTATAGTAATATATTAATGAGCTGTACAATTATCACTCTGGTACACTGAACAAAAATAGATTTTTCTGAAAATTCTTTAATATCAACTGTTCTGGGTTCATCTTTATTCAACCTCCAATACTATGTAAATAGATGTAACACCCTATAAAACAAAATTAGAATTTTGCAGGGAAACTAGATTAGTGTTTAAACTGAAACTGCATAACGCAGCAGGTAAGAGAAGTGCTATACTTTGTTTTACATCTCACCATTCCTGCAGACTCATACTTTGTGTAATATAATACATTCTGCTTTGGCATTAGTGTCACATGACTCAATAAATCATGTATTATAGAAAAACCTATCCTCCACTTTATGTAAAAAACTTATATAAAGGAAAGTTTACTTCTAAACTTTGAATTTGGCTTGAAAGGCTGCATTTTGGAAGGGAATATGTATACTGCAGGTTTTAAAACTCGATAAACTTGCTATGGAAATAGATGGGGACGTTTAATGTTATAATTCATTCTGATTAAATACACATTATTGTGAATTCGGTTGCCATGGAAACATAAGAGTAGGTTAGGTGTGGCATTGTTTCAGCAGGTATGTTTTTGCATTTTAGATCATAAAACTAACTTTTTTGATGGTTTAAATATGGTTGCCTTGGAAGGGGAAGGTTAGGTTGGCTTGTGAGGGCGTTATCTGTTGGAGTAAGTACCTGAATATGTGTGGTGTTAGGGGGTATGTTTTTTATTTTGTGACCATAAAAGAGAGCTGTCTTTCCTGTGGCCCTACAACTCTCAGCATTTACCAACAGCAAATGGCAGTAGGGTGTGCTGGGTGTTGTAGTTTGCAAACATCTGGAGGATCACAGGATGGACATCCCTATTATAAAACTAATAGGGCTTATTGCTCTCTGTTGTTAGGCTACTCTCTCTGTGCATTGTGAATAGGGTTTACCCATTCCAAATCTTTAATGCGGATAGCATTAAAGATCTTTAAAGATTCCGTTTTAAAGAACTGATAACAGCTCGGTACATTGGTTGCAGCAGTTGTGCCACCACTGCAACCACCGTTATTTGTGACGTACAAACATATAACTGAAGATCTAGAGAAGCTAGAGACATCATCGTGGGCTTCTTTGAAAGGTAGGAGAGAGTTGTGTTAATAAAGAGCAATTGTATGGAGACCACATTCACATTTTGTATGGAGTTGGAGACCACATTTATGGGATCAGTATTCTGTAGCAATGCATACATTTTCCCTATAAATATACATGTTTGCTGTCTCAAATAAAAACATGCAACTTACAGAAGATAATGCTGCCATATTTTTCTAGAGATCCTGCTATGCAAGCATCAGTGTGTCTGTGGATTTGGCATCACTCAACCCTATCGACATTGCTTAGCTTCAACTCTGATTGTGCCAATAGTTATGGGAGCTGAACTGTGCATGGTGGCATTTCCCTAGTCATGCAGGTATGCAGAGTTGTGTACGGTACTTCTCAGGAAAGAATTTTCAAAAAACATCGTATCCCTGTCTGCTTTAAACCGAACAACACACTGAGGCAGCAATTGGTACATCCGAAAGACCCAATACCGAAACACAAGAAAAGCGACATCATATACGCAGTGCAGTGCAGTGAAGAATGCTCTGATTTGTATGTGGGGGAGACCAAACAGCAACTGCATCAACGTATGGCCCAGCACAGAAGAGCCAATTCCTCGGGTCAGGACTCAGCCGTGTACCTGCATCTTAAGGATAAAGGACATACCTTTGAAGATTGTAATGTTAACATATTGGCGAAGGAACCTGACTGGTTCAAAAGAGGTGTTAAGGAGGCCATTTATGTGAAAATAAAGAAACCAAGCCTAAATAGAGGTGGGGGGGGTTCGACACCAACTGTCTGCCATGTACAATGCTGTTTTAACACCTTACTCTGGGCGTTCCTATAACACCTCTTAGCCACTATCCAATCACACCCTTAACACCTGGCTGTGATATGCTAATTGGGATTTTCCAGGGTACATAATTGCCACAGATTCTTGTACAAGTCATTCTGAATTGAGAAAGCCAGTCGGATGACTAGCGAAACGTCTTCAAGAACTACATTTCAAGTCCAGTTGATTTAATTGAATACAACAGATATACCATGACCTGGATGAATGAGAACCTTCACAAGCTTACAGGGAGATTCAATAAAAGGTCTTATCGTTTAAAATGGTGCTAATTTTGCCCCACCCAATCAGATCTTATTTAACATTTGAATGCTAACATCTGATTGGTTGGGGCAAAATTAGCACCATTTTAAATGATAAGAACTTTTATTGAACAACCCTGTTAGTTTACAGTACTCAAATGACATTAGTTTTGTAACTGTATCAGCATTAGCTGTCTTAGTCCCAACTATCACCCATCCTGTTGGTTCAATAATTCACACTAAAGGGGAACATACAGACCAATCATGCATGCCAGGGGTTGCATGAACTTTATTTGTCTGATTAAAAATTTCCAATATGTACCAATATGGGGGGGGGGGGGGGAATGGCAGATCATTCACGGCCAACAATCTACGATATTGTAATATCCCGATATTGTACAAACAGGATTTGTGCTTGTATGGACCCCTAAGTCCAGTTCAATTCACACCATGCACAGTATGAAGCCAGCAAATTTTGATACAGGGTACAGAATACAGCCATATGTGTCAACTCACCAGACCTAGCTTTGAGGGTAATACTGTACATTAACATCTCACATAGATACAACTTGTTTTGCACCCATGTACCCCTCATCATAAAAATACACGTGCCACAGCCATGTCTGTCCGCACGTTTCTGACTTGATTTCTTACTCTTTGTCCAATGTTCAATACTTCTTACAAAACTTTATCTTAACTTATATTAGGAATATTTCTTTCTACAGAATAATCTGTAGAGTCCAGTGCTATCTTTTAATGTTGCTTTATACATAAGTAGAAATCCAGGAATTGGCACATGCTAATTGTACCTTGTTGGCTCCTGTGATGCAGTCGGTACATTGCCACTTGTACTGCGTCACGGCAGATTGTAAGCCTGGAAGTTGGTTCTGCAAATATTTTGAATTCATTGCATGAGTTTTGGCACTAATGTAAAAAACTTGCACCAATGACAAGAGGGTATATAGCACATGTCCCTGCTTTCTCCTGCCAGTAATCTATCCTAGAACCCACTTTCTATTCAACTTTCTATTCAACTATCTCCCTGCATCAGAATATTAGATTTTCCATCACTCATTTCACTTTGTTCTCCAGCACTTTCCAGCAGTCTTCTTGCCTGTGTTTTGTAGACAGCCCTGCTTTATTAAATTTTCCCCAGGCATTTTTTCCTTGAGATTTTATAAATTCCAAAGAATTAGCGGTGTTTATTAATTAAAGCTATGATTAAGCCAAAAGTACATTACATGGGTGCAAAGCAATATCAGGACCAATTACTGGGTTAATTAACCTGCTAATTGATTGGATATAAAAGACATGAGATGCACAAATGACATAATGGAGTCTTGACTGTATTTTATTGTTATAAGTAAATAAACCCCAGAATAAAAAAAAAACAGAATGATGCTGCATCACCCACAGCTATAAATATAATAGACCAAAGATTAAACTGCTTGATTATATTAGCCTTGAGGATTTTTTCCTATAAGATTCCTTGCACTGTATTGATAGCTCTTAACATAAGCTATCATATTTGAACTCTCTTTGAAGCACTGTCAGCTGTACACAACTAAAGATAGGAGGATCAATAGAACTTCATAAAGAAAAACCCATGCTCATGTGTTTTACTGTCCATTTAAACATATGTGCTGAAGTATGTATACTTAGGGTATATATAATTCCATTTTGGTGTACAAAAAGATATACTTACCTTCTCCACCCCACCCCCCCCATGACCCCATGACTGCAATGCTAACCCACCTCATAGACTTTTCTGAAGCCATACCTCCTCGGAAATCTGTTAAAATTTTGTAAGAGCTCACATATGCTTAGCAGTTGTAGCCATAATTGACTGCATAAGTACTGAGTGACTTCCTGTTTGCACAACTTCTATTAGTGTCAATAATGGTCTTTCCCTTGACACAGCTCACTGGGATGATCAGTTGCTCGGTGGACAATTGAGCATGTTAAACCCACAGGAAGTTGGCAGGACAAGTAACAAATCTTTTGTGTTCATGATAAATACAAGAATAATACAGTTAAAGGATAACCAGACCCTTTAAACCCACCTCCTTCATTAAAAATACCCAGGGTGAAGACCTTAACCTTTCATTGTCTAAGACTGAGGGAGGAAATGACATTTAGGTCCTTACCACGGGGAGTTAGATGGGGTGGAGGAAGGTTGGTTTATAATAATAGGACAGGTAACCAGTATATGGCTGGGTTTAGCAGGTCAGTTCCATCAAACAAAAATGTTGACCTTCCATGTTGCTGCAGAAACCCTGACCTACAATCCCTGTAAAAAGGTTTTATGCAGAACTAAAGGTTATCCAAATTCTTTGCATTTTAAATGCTAATAGAAATCCCTGTGCAGTAACATGTGTGAATAAAGTCTTATAATAATATTTAAGATTGGGTTATTCTAGACATAATTGGGACCTTAGCTGCTACATTTTTCTTAACTTAAAATAAAAATTAGAAACATACACCAATATAAATTATACAATAAATAAACAAGACTTCGGGAAATATATTTTGCCTATTCTTTGAAATTACAGTAAAAAAAAGTTTTTGTTACTTCTAATTAAATAGTGTCAGCAGATCACAGTTTGCATTATATTTTCTCTCTCCCAATAGGCTATGCAGAGTTACAGCAAAATAAGCTAATTAGTTTCTCTCTCCCCTGTCCTGTTTGTGCTTCAGGTATTGTAAAGGCATATTATTTAAAGAGATTAATTTACGGATTAATAAAAGTCCAGTACAAACCCTTCATACTAGCTTTAGGCTGCTATGTGATTTATTGCATGCCCATTGGTAACTGAATGCAAGGGCTATATTAGTAACAGAAAATACAAAGTAACCAGTCAAACGTAATAAATGACATCTCAAGATGAACCTTTTCTTCATAGTTGCAGGTGTTAATGCTAAAATGTCTTTTTCTTATTGGTATACCCCATCTTCCTACAGCCATTAAAATCACAAGCATGTACTACAGCATGACCCTGGATAGCTTCTATTACTCTTGGCCATGCATTCATTTATTTAGCCTGTGGACTAAAAGGTAAGGTCAAATAACAAGTTGACCTATATGCAAAGGCCTGTGGGGCATATATTATTTATTTTGCCTTGGTGCTGTGTTTTATATTATTAAGCTGGTTTGAGACAACTAAATTCAACAATAGGTTTTATATCTAAAAATTTGATTGTGCTAACTATAACTTTTTAAAAAAGTATATACTGTATGTAGAAGGCTACACTTTATCAGGGGCTATAAAAAAAGTGACTTTGTCTCTATTTCTCTCTCTCTCTATATCTCTCTCTCTCACATACACACACACACACACACACACATATACACAAACACACTATAGTTATACTGTTTGTGTATGTTAATACATTACATTTAGAAACTACATTTAGAAAGCAGAGCAACAGTTGTTTTCCTTATTATTTTTTTTTTTCCTTATTACAGTCACTCTATGTTACATGTAAACAACTGCAATAAAAAACTAAAATGTAAATTAAACCAAATACTAAATTGTAAAAAAAGGATAAACATATTTATTGTATATGACCTGTATAAAGCCATTCAAAACTTTATACTAACCTTCCCCACATCTATGAACCTAAACAGCGCACGCATTACTTACCTGTCAGATAATCCTAAAGCTTTGTATTGAGTTGCTGTATGAACTTTTTAGGACATAATACATGCTCAAAAGATGTAATATGGGCTGAAGCAGCAATTTATTGGCTGTGAAGTCATCTGTCACTGCCATGATTGAATGCTGCAACCAAGAAGCTTAATCCCTCAGGTTGTGTATTGGTCAATCAAGCTGATTTTTAAGCAAAAAAGGTCAACACAAGAAATCACAGTAGATCATGTGGCTTTCAAAGGATCTCAATATTTACTGGCCAAAAATATTGTCAAAGTCAATTTAATTTCTTACCAACAGACTTTAAATTGGTTCAATTATAAGTAGGTCTGTTTGCAGTAATATCAGGACAGTTTTATTGAGACCACTGTTCCTTATCATTTCATATTCACTTTTGTCTGGTTGTGCCTCTGGGTTGGAAAAATGGCAATGTAATACCAATATTCAGAAAAGGTTGTCATTCACAGCATGGTAACGATAGACGGTAGACCTGTAAGTCTAACATCAGAACTGATCTTATAATTAGTAGTCAGCATGGATTTACAAGAAAAAGATATTGTCAGACAAAATTGCTTGGTTTTTATAAAGAGGTGAGTAATAGTTTAGATTCAGGCATAGCAGTGGATGTAGTACACTTGGAATTTGGTAAAGCTTTGCCACATAGGCCACTAATGTATAAACTAAGCACTATTGGTCTAGAAAAAAACATTTGTACATGGATAGAGAATTGGGTCTGCAGGCTTCTATACTGGGGCCACTGTTTTTATTTAATGTGTTTTAAATGTTTATAAATGGCTTAGAAGTGGTCTCTGTGTTTGCTGATGACACAAAACTATACAGAGCGTTGAGTAAAAGATTATAGATTATAATTATTATTATTATTATTATTTTGGATTTATATAGCACAAACATCTTCCATGGCGCTTTACAATTACATAGTCATGCATTACATACAGGTTAATACATTTAATACCAAGTCATTCATATTACATACATAATATAAGTGCACAGATTGATGGGTTGCTTACATCAACACCGTGATACAATAGGAAAGAGGACCCTGCCCAAAGAGCTTACAGTCCAGAGGAAATGGTGGGGAGACATAAGGTGAGGGGAATAGGTAGGTTGTTAGATTGGCAGTGGAGTGTGAAAGGCAGTTTGGATCAGGTTGGGTCATTGAGAGGGGTAATGTCTTGGCCATGTGGCTTTTCAAGTTTACATTTGAAGGTATTAAGGGATGGTGATTGACGGACAGAGGGAGGAAAGGAGTTTCAGAGCAGAGGGGCAGCACAAGCAAAGTCCTGCATGGGAAGAGGTGACAAGGGTGCATGAGAGGAGGATATAATTTGCAAAGCGGATGTTGCATCTGGAGGAGGTATCTTTGGATCAGGATAGGGTAAGCAGCTTGAAATAGATCCTTTGCATGATGGGTAGCCAGTGTAGGCACTGACAGAGAGGAGAGGCATTAGAGAAGCGAGAAGAGAAGTGAATGATCTGGGCAGCGAAGTTGAGAATGGATTGAAGTGGTGCCAGGTAGTTGTTTGGTAAACCACACAGAAGTGTGTTGCAGTAGTCTAGCCGGGATATGATTAGGGGATGGACTAGGATTGTAATAGCTTCTTTCGAGAGGAAGGGACGAATGCGGGAGATATTTCTGAGTTGGAGCCAACAGGAGTTGGTAAATGTGTTAACATGGGATTTGAAGGAAAGATCTGAATCTAGCGTTATTCCCAGACAACTGACATGAGGAAATGGGGATATTGGTGTGTCGTTAATATTAATAGTGAGAATAGGGAGGGGAACAGAACTTAAGGATGGGAAAAGGACAAGTTCAGTCTTGCACATGGTTAATTTGAGGAAGCTGGAGGACATGAAGGCAGAGATAGCACAGTTGGGTACCTGGGATGTCAGTGTAGGGAGATCTGGGGCAGAGATGTAAATTGGGTTATTATACGCATATAGGTGATATTGAAATCCAAATGAACTAATGAGTTGTCCAAGGCCATAGGTGTAAATGGAGAAAAGAAGTACTGGGCCTTGCGGTACCCCCACAGGGAGGGGGGGAGGGGTGGTGATAATTCCAGAGTGTAAATCACTTAAGGGCCTACCAGAGATATAGGAAGATAGCCAAGAAAGTGCAGTGTCCTGGATACCAAGGAGGCCAGGGTCTGAAGAAGTAGAGGGTGATCAACAGTATCAAAAGAGAGGATAGGTCAATATAAATAAGCAAAGAGTAGTGACCCTTAGATTTAGCAATAAGTAGATTGTTTGCCACTTTAGTAAGGGCAGTTTCCCTGGAGTGGTTAGGGCAGAATCCTGACTGAAGGTGGTCAAAAAGAGAATAAGTAGAGAAGTGGTGAACCAGGTCAGCATAGAAATGTTTTTCCAGCAGTTTGGAAGCAAAAGGAAGGAAGACAGGCTGGTAGCTGGAAAGAGCAGATGGGTCCAGGGAGGGGTTTTATAAGCATAGGGGATACCATGGCATATTTAAATGAGGAGGGAAAAGTACCAGTTGGTAGGGCGAGTTAAAGAGAGGTTAGGGCTGGTATAAAGGAATAGGAGAGGTGGGAAATGACATTAAAGGGAGCGTGTCGAGGGGGTAGGAGAGATAAGAGTCCCAATTCTGATATAGTGGTGAAGCTTGTTTGGGGGTAAGCAGAGGGAGTAGCCAATGAAGTGAGGCTAGACAGTGCAGTGGTAGGGGAATAGATGGAGTGGATGAGCAATGAAGGGAAGTTAGGCAGGGCAATGGTACAGTTCGAAAGCTGTAGGGAGGAGCTAGGTTGAGCAGGTAAAACATTTCTGATGTTTTCAATTTTTTCTGTGAAATATGAGGCTATTGCATCAGCTGATAAACAGTAATTAGGCGAAGAAGGTGGTGGACAGAGCAGGGAATTAAAAAGAGCTGTTTGGTGTTATGGGGTTGTGTGTACACGAGTGAAGAGAAGTAGTTTTGTTTGGCACTTCTGATAAGTGCCGGTAAAGGGCACCTTCTAGAAAGTCTTTGTTTTTGTTGCTCTTGCACCAGCTTCATTCAGCTATACTAGAGTTCCTTTTCATCATTTAATCTGATCCATAAGCCATGGTTAAGGGTTTTTATGACTAAGGCAGTGGGTGGATAAGGGAGAAATAGATTCTAGGGGGGAGGAGCCTGGACTCAATCTCAAACAGCTGATCACACGTATGAAGGAAACATATGCACAATCAGCTATTTAAAAGACTGGACCCGAACTTCCAGTTCTGGGATTGTGGTGGGCCCTGGTACTGTTCGGGCCACCCCGCAGTTGTAGGGGGAGCAGGGCGGTAGTTATGCCACTGGATTGAGGGGATGTCAATGGAGTAAATACGGACAGAGTGGGATACAAAAGTTAGACAGGAGAGAGCTGGTAAGGCTCGGAATGTTATCAAAATGGGCAGCAGAGTGGGAGATGAAATACAATGTTGATAAATGTAAGGTGATGCATTTGGGGTTTAACAATCCATGTGTCACCTACTGTACACCTTAAATAACTCTGATTAATAGATTTGGTTCACAATTCGGTTCTGGTAGATAACTGACAGCCACAAGCAGCCCCAGACAGCCACAGGTAGAGCTACCAAGATATTACCATATCTTGTTTAAAGAGGTGAATAGAAAAATACTATTTTTCCCCTTTACACAGTGTTGGACTGGACATTTAGGGCCAACCAAGAAATCTGAGACCAGGGGCCCACCAGGACCAGTTTAGGGGCCCACCTAACATTTAATTATCACTCATTTACATATCTTATTCCTACAGACTCCTATTGTTTTTTATAATACATTTATTACTTTCCCTTTATCTCTATATTACAATTTTAGCGGCTTTCTCTGTTCTTCTTGGGTGACTGGGGCTGTGGGCCCACCGGGGTATTCCCCTGTAACCCTGTGGGCCAGTCCGACACTGCCTTTACAGAGCACTGATAAGGCCACTTTGGCATATGTGGTGCAGTTCTGGAATCCCATATACAAAAGGGACATCTTGCAAATGGAAGAGGGAGAATACATGTTTCCTCCTTTGAATACCATACCCCTCTTTCTACAAGACAATATCCTGCTGGTTCTAGTTGTTGCTGCCTGGCACTGCTTGCTACATTTAAGTTGTCATCCACCGAAACTCCAAGATCCTTTTACAACAGGGACTAACTTTACACAGAGCCATTTATAGCATAATCAGAATAAGGATTTTAAGCCCAAAATGCATCACCTTATATTTATTAATATTGAATCACATCACTTAGCAGCCCAATGTGACAATCTTTCTAGATCCACCTGCAACAATTGCACTTCATCTGTAACTTTAAATGGTGAACAAAGTTGCAAACAGAGTCCTGGCTGACAATACCCACTTCCAAATCATTAATAAACAGATTAAATAGAACTTAAGTCCATATCGATGAAGCACCATTAACAACTACTCTTTTTCTTTGCATCCGATCCATTGTCCAATTTTCTACAAATGTGCAACCCAAGTACAACAGACCAGGGGGGCACTGCATCAAAAGCCTTAGCAAAATCCACTGCTATGCCAGAGTCCAAATTCCTACTTGCCTCCTCATAGAAGCAAAGCTAGTTTGACAAGATCGGTTCCTTATAAATCAATGCTGATTACTACTTATGAGGTCAGTCCTTAAGAATATTTCCAGTTTCAAACTTTCTAGTAACTTTATAGTAACTTCACCACCACTTAAATTAAAATCACAGGTCTGTAAGTAAAATAAAATTTAAAAAACTTACAATGAGATGTAATAAAAGTTTTTATCATTAAAAATGGTGCTAATTTTTTCCAAACCAATCAGATGTTAGATTTCAAATGGTAAATAACATCTGATTGGTTAGGGCACCATTGTTAGCACCATTTTTAACAATAAGAACTTTTATTACCCTGTTAGCCTATGCTATAATATACACTGCTTTGGTGCCAGATCATGTAACACTTGATCAATATTTCTATCAATTTCTTTGGATCCAATTAAAAGGAACTTAGTCCATGAATTAAACTGATTTCCGCTGACTTTGACAATTTTACTGTATTAGGGACATGTATTGAGAGTGATGTGTTTTCAGTTACTTAAGGAGCAAATTACATTTTACATAACACAATAAAGACATTAGATTTCTGTCTACTGTTGGTTGCCCTTCAATCTAATTTACATATCTACCACTGCAGTGAATTCCCTTCGAATGCAGTAATTCACCATTTTTTTTACTATACCCATGTATAAGCCAGCCATGCAGAGAGTAAAATAACGATCCGTATATTTTATATTCTTTCATAAATTTTTTGTATGCTAAAAGATTTTATTTAAACACATTGCTTTTGCATCTATTATTTTTTTTAAAATGACCTTTAAATAGGAGATATGCCTTGCATGCCACAATATAAGTGTATGTGTGCTGTTACTGTCTTTGGTGAAAGGAAGTCTTATGTAATATTTACAAAAAATCTTTGTGTGAATTTCACAGCAGCTATTTGTTGCCATTAAAAAAAGTGCCATATATTTGGTACTTAACATAGTAGTACATCGCTTACAGCATGTACATAAAATCCCATTTATAGCCACACATTTATTCTTTTTTAACATGTACTGTGTTACACCCAACCCGATGGATTAGCATTCTTGAACAAAGACACTCTCAACCAAGTCCACTGGTCCAATACAATAAATGCAACCTTCGTCAGATAATGCAACTATCTGACGAGGCTCTGAGGAGCGGAACGCGTCATAGTGATGTACACCGGAAGAAGGAGATTGTGTAGTATGAGCAGGAGCACACACTCTATTTAATACTATATATGGACCCTAGAAGAACAAGAAGGGATTTTTTAACTCTTGTTTTTTAATATCCCTATTAAGATTTTTTGAGTATGGAATATACTTGCCTGTTCTGAATCAATAAAAGACTTAAAGACAACATATTCATCCGTTCTATGCTATAGGGTTTCGTATACGACTTTTTATGGATTTTACCTATAATTTAGCTGGCCAGCTGTATATATGTGTATTTGTCTCTTTTAATAAATTGCATTTTATCTGTATCGGTTACAGTGTGGCTTGCTGTGTACACAGGTTGCATTTATTGTATTTGACTGTAGTCGGTGGGTGGCCTGAGTCGATGCTGTGGTTAAGGGAGCGATTCGGGGATTCCTCCTTCTCTCTGTTCTGCCCAGTGGGGGGTCTCAGGGTGCTCCTGTGGTGGATTCGGTATTGGGACACTCTTTAGTATCAAGTCCACTGGTCCCACTGCTGATTTTTTCTTCTGACATATTAATGAGCTCCTTAGTAGCTTTTGCAATCATAGAGGAGTTGGAAAGTCATTGGCCTTGACTGACATCTAACACCCAGAAATTGCAAACACAAGTGAATTAGAAAAGCAGTGGCCATCATATATCTAAAATACACAATGTAGCAATACCAGGAAGCACATTTAGATCCAGGGTTGTAAATTTAACTGTAATGATCTGAGGATTGTGGGTAATGGCATTCACGCCATATTGAGGCATTTAGAAGATATGCAGAACATATTTCTATATAAAGACAAATTGCATTCTTGTCCTCCGAAAGTATTGCAGCTGACTCTTTCCCAATTAAAGTTGGTATGGTATATAAAAGTAATTTCTGCTTGAAATGTCAGCAATTTTGCGCCAAATTAACACTGAACACATCACCGTTCAATTAATGCCACCTCATTACAGGGACAGACATGCAGTATCAACAATACTACATTTTCCCCTCAGATCTACTGCTGCTGCAATATTATATTAAATTCACCCTTTATAAAATCTCTACTTAAGCCCTAACCATTATAAAAATCAGAAGGGCAGAGCTTATTCATTAAGACATTGTGGAGGATGAGGATAGTCAGAAATGATCTCTGGCTAGTGTGGATTTAGGTCATGCGAACAATTGTTTCAGATCAAACTGTTCAGTACAATACAAAAAAATATTAGCCTCTAACTCAAAATAAAAAGTAACTTCCAGTAGGAGGATTTCACATATCTTATACTCACTGCTTTATAAAAAATCAGTACATGGAAAAATATAAAGCATGCTGTTAGCTAATAAAGAATACCAATGGTACTCATCTCATATGCTTATGTTATTAATTTTGAAATAAGCAAAAATACCTTTTCCATTATGATACAAATTTAGACAAACAAAACAATTAATCTAGTGCAAGTTTGTGTGTGTTTTATACCCTGGTAAGAAGCTTTCTTAGATATGATAGAGCATAACTACAAATACTTTACACCATCTTTCATGAGAACAATCAGGGTTATTCAATAAAAGTTCTTATTTAAAATGGTGCTAATTTTGCCCCAACCAATCAGATGTTAGCTTTCAAATGTTAAATAAGATCTGATTGGTTGGGGCAAAATTAGCACCATTTTAATGATAAGAACTTTTATTGAATCTCCCTGAATGTCTCTTTAGGTTTCAAACACAAGCCTAGTAAAGGTTTGTTCTTACACTGCCTAGTCAGCTTTTTTCCTTTCTAGTCTAATATATTTAACAGACTTACCAATATTGGAAGTTTTTCTTTCATTTAAATTCAACATTTCATAGGAGCCAATACAAAAAATGTACATTATGTACATTTTTTGTATTGGCTCCTATAGTGAAAAGTTGAAAGGGCCACTCAGTGTTCTGCCCAGAAGAGCAGTGCTATACCTTGTTTGCAAGAATGATGCTTTAATGATCAGTATCTTATCGTCTCCTTTAATCTTTGGATTGATTTATAGGTGTTATAATCTCTTCACCTACTCACCCAACAGGATGGATATTCATTCCAGGTGTCCAGGTGTATCAAGCTTCTTTTTTATTACAACAAATGTCCTCAGTGGCATAACCCTGCAAAACTATGATGGGGCTCCTATCCTTGCTTCATTCAGTGATTTTCTGGGAGAAGGTTATATCTGTCATAGGAAAGTAGATGCCCCACCCCCTGTGGTTGCTCCCCCAGTAGTTGCACCCCTGCTTGTCCTTTACAAAATGCAGTGCTGGTCTAAGGGTCAAAGATTACCAGTTTCTGCTCATTGGGATCATTGGCTCAATCCGGACTGTGCAACTACACATTCCAATAAGCCTGTTACCAGGTCATTTCTGCATATGAACAACTGGTGTAGTAAGAAATATATGTTCTGGTGTACTCCTCCTAACTACTGACCTCTGCTATCTCTGTAATATACTTTTTTCCCCCTTCTGTGCACTTTTGGTCCCTTCATGCTACAGTAACATTAATATTTTAAGTCCTTTTTTAACAATATAGCTATTATATTTTCTTAAGCTTTTTTTTAAATATACTATATTAGTTTGATTAAGGTTGATTTTATTCTTTAAAGGGGGAAATTTGTCAAAGGTGGAAATTGTGGTTTTGTGTAAATATTAACTGTACTAGGGTTATTTTGTTTTCATTTTCAGTTTAAAGACAAGTAAAATTAAAGAAATAATTTAAAAAGTAGGGTTGTGAAATCAGAATCCATCATAAACAATAAAAGCATGAAACAGATTTGGTCTAAAGCTGGGTACATACAGCACCATTCTTTGTTAGATGACAGACAGAATCTGTAAGAGCTGTAAGGGAAGATATTTCCGGGCATTACACAACTAAACGATTGTGGCTCGTTCTCTATACTACAGTACAGGGAGCCAACTGCGAGCAAGGAAAATTTAAGGTCCAAAACAGTTGTTTTGCTGGTACACCCATTAGTGAAAAAGGATCAATCCCTTCAGTACCAACAGAGTTGGCCCTTTATCACTAATGTGTGTATGCAGCTGAAACCAATACTGCCTATATTTTTGATCCCTGTATTTGTCTCTTTTTATACCTTCATACATTCAGCAATTATATTGTTTTTCCCCACAAGGCATACATTGTAACCTTTGTATAACCTTTCCTGTAAGGGCTGGTATACACAAAATTGTGTGTCCTGACCTACCGCTTGCTACTACGGTCAAGGCCAGCCACAAATACAACTTCAATTTTTTAGACCGATGCATGGAAATATCAGTCTGTCAGCCAGAATAATCTGCTTGAGTATACCCAGCATAAGACAGCATTGCATAGTTCCTCTGTTCCCCATCAAAAGAATCATTGCTTCACCCTTTTCTGATTTTGATGGATGCCCATGTCTTCCCCTTACTGCAATCAGTTCTCCTAATCTAATTTAGGTTACCTATAAAAGAAAACTTTTCCTTTTGTTTGATGGAAATATTGAATGGTATCTCCACTATATAAACTGAGTAAGATTTTTTCAGTTTATTTGAAGAACCTGAGGTAAAGGAGCTATATCTTACCTCCCATTTTTCAATGAAACAATCAGGCAACAGGTGAAAAGTTAGAGAATTTACCTCATACGCGCTCCTGAGATGTGCTGCTCTTATGGGTCCTGGTGTGCCTTTGCAATGTAAGCGCATGCGCATACAATTAGAGGCCATAATTATACATTTTACTTTTGCTTATATATCTATGGATGACAACTCAGCCATGGCTACTTGAAGTTTACAACTGGTGAAGTATTTATTTTGTGAATGTTGCACACAAACCTGAAACACCCAGATTAGCCTGATATTAGATTGGGTAGCTTGTACTGGTTTAGGTGATAGCGTTTTTGTGCAATGAAAAGTACAAAATTTGTCCGTACTATCAATCTGCAGCAACCAATCAGATGTTATCTAACTGCAGTATGTCAGTAAAAAGCTAATATGTAATTAGTTTTTGTGAATTAGTGGCACGGGCAAACTTTTGCACATAGCAAAATGTGGCATTTATTGATAAAGTGTGATGGGAAAAATCCAAAGAAATGAATAGACATGTATTACACACGTGAACTAGCAGTTTATTTTTTATGACACCTTCAAGAGTTATACTTCCTTACAGTAACAAGCTGCCAAAAATTATAGCACATGTGCAACCTGTTGAATTTGAACGCATGACAAGAGCAGCCAAAAGCAAAACAACAGAAAAGGTGTCTGAGAGATTTCATTTAGTATAGGAGACACATTGCCTTTCGGATGAAATCTGCAATGTTGCTTTATATCACCCACTGTTTTCTTTTATACCCATGCTAAAACACAAGGAGCTCTTTAACTTTGCTTTGCATTCTTTATTTCTGCATTCTAGTGTTGCTGAAAAAAAATCTTTGATGAAAGCACGGTTTATTATTTTCTTGCTTTGCAGATTAGGCATACAGAGTTGACTTCATAATGGCATGTGAGCTTAATGCTATATCCAATGTACTTAAGGTCAAAGTTCAGGGAACCTAAGGCATATAGCCACGCTACTTTCTCTTATTTATAAATGCCTATAAAATATAAGAGTGTCTTAAGATAATTGACTGTTTTATTTTAAGGAACTAAGATTTTTTTTCTATTGATCTCAGATAATAGATATGCTTTTTTTTGGGGGGGGGTGCCTTTTATTGACACACAAAGCAATGCATATGTAAAAAATGAAATTTAACCAAAGGATATTTTTATGTTAAAAGTATAGAGAGACTTCTAGCCCACTATATATCCTTATATTTAATGTATAAGCTGCATATTACTGTATATCATTAATAACCCCAGCAGCATCAGTAAAAATCCCAGTGGAATGCTACTGCATTTGTGACAAGGGTGCCTCTGTTGAGACAAGCAGTATGGCAGCAACTACTAATATATATAGACAAACAGGTAAACTAGGAAAGTACTGCTTTCATTCTGGTAATACTTTTACAGAACAGATTTATTTTAATAAGATCCTATATTTTGGGACAGCCATTGCTTTTTCAACAATACCGAGGCAGTATAAAAACAATGGTTTTCTCTGGTTACTACGGTTTGACATCATTTATTATAATATTACTTATGATGTGTTTTTTTTTATTTAAATCAGGTGATAGTTTATATGTCTTTCTCCATTGCTGTGTTTGCTTAATATTAACTGTATAATTAATCTAATTTGAGGTAAAACTTGCAGAAAACAAACTGTAATCCAACAGGAAAATAAGCGATGGAGTTCCTTCTAATGTTAATTTCTGTAAAATGACACGGACAGCATTTTTTTATGGCTCACTCTGATGCCATGGATACACAACACCTGCCATCTAGAAAAAACAAATGCAACATCATAGAGGAAATCACCTACCATTCCCACAGTGCACGAAAACTACAATCTTTGCAGTGATCAAGTTTGTGTGTGTGTGTAGACATCATTTTTTCTGTGCAAACCTTACCATATCAAGATGTGGTTTGTCTGTTTTTGATTTATTAAGTACACGGGAATACAACTTTAGATCAGGATATGTGTTAAGAGTAAAATAGTACATAACAAGAACAGATACAAGACAGACTAAATGTACAGTGTCTGTTAGCTGTTAGAGATCAGCCAGTAATTCCTCTTTCCTTGCCTTTGACACCCATTTCACTTGACTAGTAAGCCATTCTCCTAATGGTGTTTATAGGTTTTCTTTATTGCTGGTCATTTGGCTATTTTATCAACAATTCTTTCTTAAAAATCTATAAAGTTCTGCTTCCCACACCAAACATATACACATGCAAAGCTAAGATAATTACCCTTCTGTGACCTTATCGGAACTGTTCACTCTGCACTATAACCAAAATGACTCTCTTTTGTCTGCGGCAATTATCTGAAAGTTTCTCTACGGGAACACAAGCCTTTCACTGCTACGGAATTTTACTTTAAGATGATAGAAAGACCTTTGACAGATAAAACCTCCATTAATTAGCAGAGCCAAGGGACCAACAAAACATTGCAAGAGGCTAAACAGACAAATGCCCAACCATTTTTTCATGCTAGGCTACAAGACTGAGAGACTCATGTACAAGGCAAATGGCATCCAGACAGATTCCCTCAACTACCATGCTATTATAGAATGATAATTCTCATAAAGAGGACAAAGATCAAATGGGAAAGAAATGATAGCCTCACCCCTTATTTCCCAGGCTCTGGTGAAATGTTCCTAGAAGTAAAGTCAAATGGATGAATAACAGCTACACACACACACAGATCACACACTGATGTAGAAGCGGACAGATTTTTTTGCCATAACATGCCCATCACTGCATCAATAGACAGACATTCACTGCATGTCTTGGGAACACACAATTATAGAATGAATCAGATCCTGACTAGATTGAGTTCCTTGCTTCAGTGATGAGCAGAGAAAGAAAGTGATATCTGTTTGATTTTCCAGCTGAAGAAGAAAAAAAAAAAAAAAAAAAAGAGAGAAGCAAAATCTGCATTCGCCTCACATTTGTGACATGGACAGAGAGGACAAAGAAAGACATGCTAGAAATGAAGTTCACCATTAATCAGGGACACAAGACAAGAGAAGGAGAAACATAAAAAAGACCTTTGGCATAAGATACCGTGGCATGGCTGACTGAATAACACTGCAGGCAAACATGAAACACCTTTATAGGCTATCAACATATAACAGCAAAACAACACCATATAAATACACAAGGGCTGCTAAACTGATAAATGCAAAAATCTAAGAATTAGATACATTTCAAAAATGCTCGCGTCAGTCACAGTGACATATAGATCAGTAAAGCCAGTATATAAATGATGGGAAGAGCAGTCCAAAATATTCCCTGCAGGGATCAAAGGGACAAATGGTAAGAGCCCAGGCTATTGCTCTGAATGCGCAAATGATGTTATCTCAATAGCCAAGATGAGTTGTGCATCTGCTATAAAAAAAAGGGTTCTTATTATCAGCATCTCATAGTAGATGTACTGCAGATATAACAGCATTGCAACCTGCCCCAACATTATCCATTCACTGGGTGCCTTTTCAATATCTCAAGAAGCATCATGTAGCATCCTGTAGCAACATGGTTTCCCCAAAGAGTAAACTGGGTGATATTCAAGGGTGTCTCTTACCTGGTCGCTGTTAGCAGTACTTTATAAGGTGGGAGGTTGTGTTCTGTTGCCTAGGATGTCCCATGATCTGGAGTTTCTTTCTCTTCTCTCCTGGTAAATGATTCATTTACACATCTCTGGATAAGTTTATTCCTATGGATTCCAGCATCTGTTTCCTATAGTGTGTTGGTTTGTATGAAAGGCTTATGTGTATATCCAGTGGTGTCTCTGTGTGCTGACTTCATTGAAGGTGTCAATGTGTGTGTGTGTGTGTGTGTGTTTGTGTGTGTGTGTTGTTTGTGTGTATAATATTTCTACTGTATGAGCATGGAATGGGAAATCTACTGTGGCAATTTGGCCTCAGATATGTGACAGATTGGATTTACACACTTGAATACTTGATTTGGAGATGCATGAAGTGCATTGCAGGAATGAGTGTCACCCAGAGTTGTGTGTGAAGTCCATGGAGCTGTGTGATATGTGAATTGACCCCCTGTGGTTGGTTGTAAATGTGCTTGTGCTGTTCACTATGGAGATCCAGAACTGTACCAATGTGGCAGGTACTAGTGGCACGGTTCATCCATTCCTGGGGTTGGGGGGAGAAGTTATCCTAATGTGTGTGACATGAGGCGATGTCTAGTGACACAGTGTTGTGTCTGGTGCCTGTTGCCACAGAGAACAGGTAGATAGATGGTGTCACACTGTGCAGTCTCCCAAGGGTGATAGAGTCCAAGTGCAGCCCGGAAGGGGTCTGGGCATAGGGTCACTCTAGGACCAAGATTCCGGTACCAGTCCAGCTGTACAGTGCATTATTTCCAGTGTCCAGTTCCGCCTTTTGAGCAGTCAGACAGTGAAGCAATGACATGTATTTACAGACACAGTGTAATCCCCCAGGAGTAGCAGCTCCCTGTTAATGGCTGTGTGGCAGTGCCCAGTACTATGGCTATCCGTCCCTCTCTCTCTCTCACGGTACTGTGCTCAGTGTATCTTCTCCTCCATCTCCCTGCTCTGCACACTCCTCCCTCCCTTCCTTCCTTCTATCTCAGCCCCCTCTCAGCTCTCAGTCCCTCCTCCCTGGCTGGATCTCTCCCTCACTCTGCTCTCTGGATTTTCTATTCCATTTCCCCAGGTTCTCTTCCCTGTTCACTCTCTGCTCCAATCTGTTTTTTCCACAACTTCTTTCTTTCTCTTTAATCTTCTTTTCCCTTTACACTCCATCTAAACTAAGACCCACAGCAGGGGGAGAGGAAATATACAGGGGGATGCAATTAAATCACAGTTTATCTGCACTTGTTCCTGCAATGTTGTTAGTACATGGTGAGTTAGTTGCAATCTTTTTTGGGGCATTTGCACCTCAATTGAGAAGATGCTAAATAGCACTGCAAAAATCAATGCAAACGTTATTGCATAAATAACACTGCGCTATTTCCAAAAGCCTTAAGAATTGCATAAGCAATAGAGATGGACGAAACTACATAGTTTCGTTCCATTCTCGGATTCCAGGATCTTGGGAAAATCCCAAAGATCCGTAAACTGAATGAATTTTCGAAGGTTTCAATAATTTTTGAAAATAGCCTTGAACGTTTGATTTTCGAAAATACGATCGAAAACTCGAAACAGGGAGATTCAATACAAATTCTTATCATTTGAAATGGAGCTAATTTTGCCCCAACCAATCAGATCTTATTTAACATTTGAAAGCTAACATCTGATTGGTTGGGGCAAAATTAGCACCAATTTAAATGATAAGAACTTTTATTCAATAACACTGTAAGTAACTTTTATTGCATTTACCTTATAGTGTGAAATAAAACAAAAATGATTCCCCATCCGTGTTGATATATTATGGGTTACCTTGGGGTTTTTACTCATTTATGGAGGGATTTACGGAGAGAGTCGCTATAGTATAGAATGTGCAAAAGATACATCTGCTTTTCATATTCACTAAAGTGTTTTCGAGACATTACATTTGGGTTTGTGTCAAATTTTCACATTAAAAACATGATTTTTAGTGGAATAATTGTGTGTGTTTTTATACATTGAGGCACCATTTTCTAAAATTCTGTTACATGAAAGTTTTGTTATATATGTATCTGTAATAGCAACTCAAACAGACTGTTTATGCCTGCTGTGCTTATATTTAACTACCAGCAGCATATTTACTGGTATAATCCCTAAATACTCAGATACTGAAAATCGTAATGTATGTCTAACGCTCCGGAGTCCTTGAGTATCCCTTCAGCACAGATACCCCAATCTAACTTCATTTGCTTCACCAATAGTCAATCCCCCATTTGCCGGGAGTCTGGCAGCGCCTCACTGGACACGGTTGCCCCCTGGACTTAAAGTGCAAGGTATCTGTGCTGAAGCTGGGACTACACGAGAAACCTGGAGCGCAACTGGCAAGAAAGGGCACAACCAGCTTCAGAGCTAGACAAGCATAGAACCATATCGTGATCCAGTCAGGGACGGTGCCAGAGGTCGGTACACAGGAGTCAGTCAGCAGAGTGGAATGCAGGAGGAGCAAGAGAAAGAATAGTCAAGGCAGGCAGCAGTCAAGACAGGCGTCAAAGGATCGTAACGATTAAACAGGCAGAGGTCAGGAATCAGGAAACTGTACAATATGAGACTCACCACTAGTAAGGGAAAACCACCAACTATATCGGGCAGCGAATGAAACAAGGGCAGCAACCTAAATAGGGGTCCAGAACCAATAGAAAACCCATAGAAGGCAAGACAGGACAGGATAGGACAGCTATAATTTAAATTTGCTGCCCAAAGCACCCTAACCAATAAGGAGCAGGGCGGTATTGGCCAATACGGCCTCTACCTTCCAGATGCTCTTAGTCAGATGGAGGAGGAGAGGGAAGGAAGCCCTGCAGACTATGCAGTGAGGTGCTCACACCCGATCGTACACAAGGGTCGCTCGTTCCCATGCACAGATACTCAATAAGAGAGCCTGTGGGGGGAACGGGAGTCAGGTAAGTGAATACTGACAGTATGTTATTTAAACTACATGTACCTCTCATGAAGTTTCTTAGGGGGGGGGCGGAGCTCTGTGCTCCGATTGGCCGATTGGCTGGAATATCCTGAAGCTCTAGCTGGAGGAGGTATTGCTGCACACAGACTCTGAGTGATCGGAACCCTCCTCCTCACCCCTCCCTCACTAGAAACAAGGGTGAAAGTGTCCTCAAAATCAAACACCATTTAGGGGCATGGTTGTGATGTTTGGGGGTGGTGGCAGTTTTTTGGGGGCGTGGCCTTGACTTTTGGGGTGTGGGCATGACGTGATGTTTGTGGGCATGGCCATAACATTTTGGGGCATGCCTGTGATGTTTAGTGATGTGGCCGTACCTTTGGGGGCATGGTCTTGGATCATTTTCCATTGCTACAGCACATTCCGAGAAGCTCTGCTTTAAATTTCTTAGCATGATAATAATTGCAAATGTGGTTTATATCACCAATAGCAACACAGTCTTTCCAGCGTTTATATTTGAATTGTAATTTCTTACAGACCTAAAGGGAAATGTCTCACGTGTAGCCGTACATCATGCTGTTGTTGTGTCTCTTAAGCGTGTGATGTGTGGACTCTTTGTATGTTGTTCAAATCGGGCAGCGTTAGGAGCACAGGTCCATCATCTGAGTTGCTGAATTGGGGCATCACACTCTGCATTGACGTGCAGGCTCTTTGCTTTTCAAACTGGACTTCACAGGCATTGGCCCTTTCAGAGGGCGTCGCTGTAATGTGGATGCAATCAGGGGTGTGGCTATGAGGTGACCACATACATTCATACATACATACATGCATACTCGCTTACAAGATTTCTACTTTATGTAGTAGATTAAGTGATTTAGAGATAAGGTAAGGTGGGCCCCTGGTCTCAGATTTTCTGGTGGGCCCCAACAGCTCGACAGGGGGCAATGCAATATTGTATACTAGGTTTGCGCATGGCATCGCCCTGCTAGTACACTCAGTCATATGCTAAAGTTCGGTTTGTTTTCGAACTATAGAACATCAGTAAAAGTTCGAGGGGTTACCAAACAATACATTTGAGGGTTATTGCCGAAACAGTACATTCGAAGGTTAATGCCAAAATGCTACATTCGAGTGTTATGGCTGAAATCAAGGGTTAGCAACGATATATTTGTGGCTTATTAACTTGAGCATTCAATAATTATAAAATTTTGGATAATTATCGAAAATAAGTCTTTTTAAAGACTTATTTGTAAAACCCAAACTAGTTAGTTGTTCAGGAAGTTCTGAAAAGTTTTGAGTTTGTCCTAACTATCAAAGTTTAAACTCAGGTTCGAGTTTGGCTCTAGTCCATCTCTAAAGCTGATACTGTAACGATAAAGGTAATATACCAGTATATAAAGTCTTAAAGGATATCTCAACTCTAAAAATTAACTTTTACAAAATGGAAATTACCTGGGGCAGCGATGTAGGATTGATAATTCCTACCTCACAATATTGTTTTGTTGAAGAGCTACAGCACCTGTTGTTTTCCTTTGCCAGATTAGTCCTAATTTTATTCCTGTATTAAAGATAGTGCTGAAGCCAGGAGGAAGACTGGCTGAAGCAGTTTTCTTTGGGCTGGTGCTCCTCTCAGAACAATATTGGGAGGTAATAATTACCAACCCTATATCCCTGTTCCATTTCAGTTTAACTGTTTTTTATATAAACTTTATTGACACAATAGTTGTCCTTTAACCAATAGATTTTAAACAGCCTTTAAAATGGGATTTGTGGTGGCTGCATCACTTAAAACATTTTTGAACTGCAACAAAAAAACCTTTGCAATTTGTGTGACTTGTTTGGAGTGATCACAAAACACTGAGAGTTGTTACTGCGTTATTGTAACTAGTAGAAGTTGATATAGACATATTAGACAATAAATCTGCTTATTACAAAATATATGGGCAAAGTCACACATTTAAGAATATTTAAAGGTTACGTCCACCTTAAAAGTAAGCTTTTACTGTAGTGAAGGGATCTCCCAACCCTTACCTTGGCTTAAAGAAAGTGCCAGGAAACTTACTTTCATGCCTCAGATCCTGCATTACTTCTGGAAACAAAGTATCATTAGGGGCCAGACCAAAAAGGGGGAAAGGGCTTCCCTGTGCTTGCCAAGTCTTCCAGGAGGATAGGGAAGGGGCACAAACCTTTTCACACTTAGGAAGGCTCCTACTCTTCAGTTTCCTGATTTTGACTACACACTACAGGACAACCATTTGGACCAGAGGAGTAAGGAAAGGATTTTTTAATACTACAGTGGGGCCATCAGTGGCTTAAATTTTAGTTTTGGGGGTGGACATGCCCTTTAAATATAGACTCCCAGAAACATGTACATGTCACTTTTGCTATTATTACAGGTATTTTCAACATAGGGCAATTGTACATATTAGAGGACAACTAAAAGTAACTTTAAAAAAAAATACCTGAGGCAGGATTAATTATAACTAGAAAGGGAAAGTTTAAGTATAAACTTTGAATTTGGCTTGAAAGACTGCACTTTGGAGGGGAATTTGTGTGTTTGTGCTGATTTTAAAACTCAATAATGCCAATGAAGGGGTTAAAAACTTTTTTGATTATTGATCAAAAATAGCTTTTTTGACTTTAGTTACCCTTTAAGTATGGCTGCCACAGTAATGGATAAGTAGATTCGTAGGTGTGTGTACCTGGGTCTGGTTGAGGGGTATGTCGTTTTTGTGTTTACAACCATAAAACTAACTTTTATTGAGGATACATCTAAATTAGATTTTTTTACTTTAGTTACCCTTTAAGTATGGCTGCCACTGTAATGGATAAGTAGATCAGTAGGTGTGTGTACCTGGGTCTGTTTGAGGGGGTATGTCTTTTTTGTGTTTACAACCATAAAACTATCTTTTATTGAGGATATATCAAAATTAGTTTTTTTACTTTAGTTACCCTTTAAGTATGGCTGCCACAGTAATGGATAAGTAGATTAGTAGGTGTGTGTACCTGGGTCTGGTTGAGGGGGTATGTCTTTTTTGTGTTTACAACCATAAAACTATCTTTTACTGAGGATAAATCTAAATTAGCTTTTTAGACTTTAGTTACCCTTCAAATATGGCTTCCATGGGAATGGAAAGGTAGGTCAGTTGGTGGGTGTACCTGGGTCTGTGTGGGGGGTTGGGGGTATCACCATTTGTATTTATGACCATGAAAAAAACTGTTTTGAAATATCCACATTTGAGGATTGTTACCATTATTGTCTATGGGGAAAATGTCCGGAAATTCTCCGATAACACCGTAAACGCTTCTGCGGATTCCTTTGCTAGAAGATAGCACACTTCTCCTATATGCCCCGCACGTCTGTACGAATTTCGTGTCTTTAGCTCAAAAACTGTGGGAGGAGATACAGTCCAAAAAAGCGGAAGAAGAAAACGAAATAGAAAGAACAGTATGCTTGTGAAGGTTCTCATTCATCCAGGTCATGGTATATCTGTTGTATTCAATTAGATCAACTGGACTTGAAGTTTAGTTCTTGAAGACATTTCGCTAGTCATCCGACTGGCTTTCTCAATTCAGAATGACTTGTACAAGCATCTGTGGCAATTATGTACTCTGGAAAATCCCAATTAGCATATCAAAGCCAAATGTTAATGTTGAATTGAGAAAGCTAGTCGGATGGCTAGTGAAACGTCTTCAAGAACTAAACTTCAAGTCTAGTTGATCTAATTGAATACAACAGATATAGAAAGAACAATAATTTGGCTTTTTCAAGCCAAATTAATGTTAATAGATAATTATTCCTATCTCCCAATATTGTTTACTTAATGAGTGCCAGCTTAGAGAAACTGTTTCGTGCAGATCTGTTTTTCATCTGTCAGTGCATTAAAGGAAAATTAAGTAGAGATGGCCGAACTTTCGAAAGTTCGGTCCGTTTTCGAAAACGGACCCATTAAAGTTAATGGGAGTCAAATAGTTTGAAAAGTTCGAATGAAATACAATTAAAATATCAATGGTAACTTAATGTAAATGGCTGTGGGACCTGGGAAATGGTCTGGGATACATGTTCGAATATCCAGGACTTTCGAAAAATCGATTTTACTCTCACGCGTGCTACTTTCTAACTCTCGCGTTCGAACATTCGATAATCATCCCATGAACGACTCACGGATTCGATATTTTCTCGCGTATAGGTATAATAGACATATTACTCGTGGATTCGCTATTTACTCACGAATAGGTATAATAGACATTTTACTCGCGGATTCGATACTCGCATATAGGTATAATAGACATTTTACTCGCGGATTCGATACTCGCATATAGGTATAATAGACATTTTATTTGCGGATTCGATATTCGCTTATAGGCATAATAGACATTTTTTTACTCGCGGATTCAATACTCGCTTATAGGTATAATAGACATTTTACTCACGGATTCGATACTCACATATAGGTATAGGGACAGTTATGGGGCAGAGACCTTTTTACTCACAGACAGCTCCTACTCTTCACTTTCTGGGACTTTGACTAGGCACTGCAGGAGAATCATTTGGAGCAGAAATGTAAGGTAAGGATTTTTTTAACACTACACAGTGGGTTAAATTATAGTTTTGGGGGTGGACATGCCCTTTATATAATATATGCTATTATGCCTTTATTTTTATTTTATTTTGAAATTCTGAACATGTTTTGTTTGTGTATTTAATGTGCAGGAGCAAGAAAGGGGTTGTTGGGCTTTGATTACATATCCTTAAAATCTTGGAATGCTAATGTTTGAAGGTTCTACCATTCTTTATTAATATCCAGTTTAAAGGTCCACCTTTATTTGCTATTTTTAGCACATTATTAAATGCATTTCTAGCCAGATTTAATGAGATATTTAATGAGTACTGACCCCATTCTCTTCCTGACTCATCCTTTCCCAGCTTAAAGAACTTTTAGTAACTTGGCGCACGTGCAAAGGCAGCAGCAAGGGAAAGAGCAGTAAGTCATTGGTTGTGATGTCATCAGTCACTGCCTTGATTGATTGCATGGAGGGAGGAGCCAGTTTCTTCTGCCAGAATGGAGACAATAAATATCCTTAAATATGTGGTTAGTAATAATCTATTAATAATCTATAATGTTCTAAATATGTTGGTTGGAAGTGGGGTTAGGTAACTGACAAATCAACAGTTTTTTGTTTTAAAGGTGGACATGTCCATTGGCAAGCATATCCTTTTGACGAGGGACTAGAGGACTTATCTATGCTCAGGAGCACCTGGGAAGATAAGTTAGATAGGTATTGTTAAAAAGGGAGTTTATGGAGTACTCAGTGTTTGTTTAGACATGTTTTACATCTCATATGTACAGATTTTAGTTCACATGTAAAAATACATTGATATAAAAAATCCACTGGAGGGGCAGATTTCATTTGGTTCTGAAAATGAACTAGCTGTAAACAGGGGTACAGAACTGTGATGTGGATCAATGCCTCACCTAGAATTTCCCTCCTGAGCTGGTCTCTTGCTGGTTTAGTACAACATCATGCTGATTATTTTAACAGATCAAAATATGTTCTGTGCATAATTTTAATGTCTATGATTAAGGGCCCTTTAGGGGTCTGAAACGCGTTAGATAACACGTTACCCTTGTTTGAGGCTTGATCTTTGTTTTAATGAATTACAATAAAGCATGGTGTTTTAATGAAAAAAAAGCCCCGCTATTTATGTATAAGATGGGAGTGTTGCAGCTGATTTCTCTTTGATGCTGGTACATACACCCCACTTTACATTTGAACCAGCAAATCCCCAATTCTTTTTAAGAATCGGTCAATCCTCCTCCTCTATAGGGATGGCATAGAACTCGAACCCGAGTTCGAGCCGAACTTTCGAGTTCCGGATGGACCCGGACTTCTCGAACTATCCCGGACGCGGACTTTCGATATTTCCCAGACTTTCGATGATTTATCGAATGTTCGACCGTTCGAACGTTCGAAAATCATCGAATTTAAAAAAAAAAAGTGCCCACATGTCCAAAATCACCAAATGGCAGCTAATTTGAGCATTGTCAGCCCCCTGAGTATAAAAGGCAATGCGACCAGTGCCATTTAGTCAGTGTGTTGGAGTGTGTTTAGTGGAGACCTGACAGTTTAGGAGTTGGAGAGAGTTTTCTGAGCTTTCTGTGTGTGGATTTCAGCATGGTGGTTTAGCTCTTGTAGTTAACCACCCCTGTATTCACGCTTCTTGAGACCCAACAGTCCTATCTCCTTCCCAGCTTTCCCTTGCACAAAGCATACACTGAGGGAGAGAAGCCAAAGGGGTATGGGGTCTGTCCGGTGGGGCCAAGCCTGCCTGGCTCCACAATAATGTTGTCAAACTCAAGTGAATCTACTGCTACTCAATGGTGCTGTTCCTACAAACTGTATCTCCTTCCCCGCTTTCCCTTGCACGAAGCATACTCTGAGGGAGAGAAGCCAATGGGGTATGGGGTCTGTTCAGTGGGGCCAAGCCTGCCTGGCTCTGCAATAATGTTGTCAAACTCAAGTGAATCTACTGCTACTCAATGGTGCTGTTCCTACAAACCCTATCTCCTTCCCCGCTTTCCCTTGCATGAAGCATACTCTGAGGGAGAGAAGCCAATGGGGTCTGTCCGGAGGGGCCAAGCCTACCTGGCTCCGCAGTAATGTTGTCAAACTGAAGTGAATCTACTGCTACTCAATGGTGCTGTTCCTACAAACCCTATCTCCTTCCCCGCTTTCCCTTGCACGAAGCATACTCTGAGGGAGAGAAGCCAATGGGGTCTGTCCGGAGGGGCCAAGCCTACCTGGCTCCGCAGTAATGTTGTCAAACTGAAGAGAATCTACTGCTACTCAATGGTGCTGTTCCTACAAACCCTATCTCCTTCCCCGCTTTCCCTTGCACGAAGCATACTCTGAGGGAGAGAAGCCAATGGGGTATGGGAAAAGCCTAAATAATTATGTTTGTAGTCAATGTCATTTGTAAAAAACACAGAGATTTGTTTAGTTTAACTTTTTTAGTAAACGTAAGCACCTTAGGTGCTTAAAACTGCTTATATATTTATATTAATAATAATAATAAAATAATAAAAAAAATATATATAAACAATAATCATAACAATAATAAACAAACATACATGGTGCTAAAAAAAAAACAAAAAAACCCAGCACCTATTTGTTTTTTAAAATTTCGCGCTTAATGCGCAGAATGTCTTTGTGCATGGAGAGCAAGCTCCCCTCCATGCGCCTCTGCCTGCTCTCCATGCACCTCAGACGCTGAGCAATATTTGCAGCTGGCGCTGGCGTGCTGGTCCCTGCTGGCGTGCTGGTGCTGGCGGTGCTGGTCCCTCCTGGCATGCTGGTGCTGGCAATGCTGGTGGTGCTGGCGGTGGTGGTGGTGAAGGGGAAGGGGAAACAGGAGGCTGCCCCTGGGGCCTTGGTGGGGCTGCTGGTGGAGGTGACCCTCCCTCCTCTGCATCACTAGCAGAAATCGATTCCTCCTCATATGCAAATTTATATATTAAAAAAGTAAATTTAATTATGAATAATAATAAAAAATAATAATAATAAAAAATAATGTAAATATTGTGAATATTTTTCGTGTGTACTAACATTTACTAACATTAACTAACAGTTAAATTTACTAATACTAACACTAACTAACATTAAGGGCTAGGCCACACTAGCGCGTTTTTAGCGCGTTTGCGCACGAAAATTCCCGCGATTTCTGATGCGCATGCGATAGCGCGTCCGTTCACGTTTTGGTAATGCATGCGTTCACCATTTTTGGTGCGTTAACGCATGCGTTAACATAACGCAAAAAGGCGAAGAAAACGCATGCGCAATACGCGAACGCAAAACGCACAAGAATCGAGCACACAATCGCGTGCGATAACACTCGCGATTTGATGTGTGCGATGAGGGTGAGGCCACACTGCAATGCACAGGAAGGGTGAGGCCACACTGCAACGCACAGGAATCGTGCACCAAATCGCGAGCGTTATCGCACGCAATTGTGTGCGCAATTCTTGTGCGATACTTAGGGTGAGGCCACACTGCAACGCACAGGAATCGCGCACACCAAATCGCACGCGATTGTGTGTGCGATTCTTGTGCGTTTCACGTTCGCGTTTTGCGCATGCGTTTTGGCCTTTTCGAATTATGGAAACGCATGCGTTAACGCACCAAAAATGGTTAACGCATGCGTTACCAAAACGCAAACGGACGCGCAATCGCATGTGCATCGGAAATCACCAGAATTTCTGCGTTCCCTCGATTTCCCTTTTAGCGACGCGCAAAACACGTGCGCAAACGCGCAAAAAAGGCGCTAGTGTAGCCCTTACTAACATTAAAAAATATATACTTTGAGTCATTTATGAAAAAAGAGCTTTCAAAATCTGTTTTATAATTAAATATTGTAAATGTTTTTCGTGTGTACTTGTCCTTTAACTAACATCTACTAACATTAACTGTTACATTAAAATTTGCTAACACTAATTAACACTAACATATGCATATCACTAAAGGCCCCGCAATCTTTTGTGGCGGTTTGCGAAGCCCTATCACCAATCACAATCACAAGTGCTATAAAAGTAAAGAAAAGTGCAGTAACTTCGTATAGTAGTGATACTTAGAGCTTGTCAGAAAGATCTGCCGCAGAACCTCCTGATTAGTGGTGCAAAAGGTGGTGTTTTATACAACTCAATCACAGATAAAATTTAATATATAAATGTGATACTTGCCTTGGACATTCCGCTGGATGTCCTGGACGTAGTTCCGTCTCTGCCGCTTGAGGTCTGACCACCTCTTTTGGAGCTGAGAGGTGGTCAACTCAATGCGAAACTGCGTCCGCAGTTTCGCCTGCAGGTGGTGCATTATGCGCCGTTTGTGCTCCTTAATATTGGGGGTGCCGATTGGCATCCCGTCATAGCCCAGCCGGGTGAGATACTCCACCATCACACGCTGCCATTGCATGGTGGCCATGCTTTCTGGAAAGTAATGGTGGAATGACTACACCCACTTTCCAGACTCGATTTTAGATCCTGGATTGCATATAGAAGTCAATGGGAAGAAGGGATTCTAATCGAATGTAGAAATCGAATCTGCGAGTAAAATGTCCATGTTATCTAGGCGCGAACATCGAATCTACGAGTAAAGTGTCCATTACAGACTATCCGCGAGCATCGAATCTGCGAGTAAAATGTACATGTACCTAGGTGTGAACATCGAATCTACGAGTAAAGTGTCCATTAAAGACTATACGCGAGCATCGAATCTGCGAGTAAAATGTCCATGTTACCTCGAACGTTCGAACGCGAAAGCACGAAAGTAGCTCGCGTGAGAGTAAAATCGATTTTTGGAAAGTCCTGGATATTGGAACATGCTCCCCAGACCATTTCCCAGGTCCCACAGTCATTTACATTAAGTTACCATTAATATTTTAGTTGTATTTGACTCAAACTTTTCGAACTATTTGCCTACCATAGACTTTAATGGGTCCGTTTTCGAACTTTCGAACTTTCCCAATAGTTCGAAAGTTCGAAAACGGACGAACTTTCAATAGTTCGACCATCTCTACTCCTCTACACCCGAACACCCCTCCCCCCATATTATCTTCTTCCTCACCCCCCCTCCTTCTCCTCCCCCATCTCTCCATTTACTATAACGGCCTTCTCTTCCTCACTCACTATATACTAAAAGACAAATGTAAAGAAGATCACGGATGTAAAAGCTTGGGTGCCGTCTCCTCCCACTGTCCGCACTGTCTTTTTCTTCATACATGCTCTGCATGATTTTAAAGTTATCAAGATGGGGTTATATGTGTTTAAGGAGTAATGTACTGACCCCTCTTATGAAGGCACAACTACTATTATATTGCTACCTCTTTTTGCTCATGGGAGTATTATGTTAAAATGTAAGGCTGGGTACACACCATCCAATATATACCCCTGTGTTTGGGTAGCTTTAGCTACATTGTTACTCTTTGATCACATGTATAACACATGTTATATTATTATGACTTTAACCAATACAAACGTGTTATAAATATAAAAGGCCAGTTAGTATTCGGTCAGGCTGCTTAATAGGTGTAGATAGCAAAAAAAGAAAAAATATGTCATTCATATATGATGCTCAGCATAGAGTCCTGCCAGGGTCTAATTTTCAGACCCGCACATGCAAAACTGTTTCTGGCATCCGTTTTGCTTGTGGGTTAGTATAGTATATTATTTGAGTTTGAATAAAGACAATCGTCCATCCAGTCCAACCTACTCAGCAATACCCACATTTCCTGCCTAACTGTTGATCAAGAGAAAGGCAAAAAAAAAACAGTATGAAGAGGAAGAAAACTCCACTGAATGTGGCAGTTGGAAATATGCCTGGAACAACTCCAACTTTATGTATCTATACCAGCAGGGTCACTTCTACCATTAGGCAGAGTGAGACATTTGTCTCAGGCGGCACCCCTGCACTGAAGAAGAAAGGCATCAGACAGGCAGTGGTGAAAAAAAAAAATTTCCCCTTGACCGGTCAAGAAAAAAAGGAATTTTCCTTAGTAACAGATATGATGTCGTTAAAATAATTTTATATATTTAGGTAAGCTTTAGTTAGTTTGTTAGGGAAAGGTTAGACTAGTTGGGTTAGTTAAAAAACAGCACTTTAAAACAACAGTTTCTCACCACGCCTCGAAATAATCAAGGAAGACATTTAAAAGTTTGGCTCAGGCAGCAGAAACCCTACAAGTGCCCATGTATACCAGTAACATGTAACATTCTTAATTTTTAGAAACCCATCCACCTTTTTTATAAACTATCTTAAAGAACCTGCAACCCGACCTGCACCAAAAATAAAATAGACCTGCAACCCAACCTGCTACCTGACCCGACCTGCAGTCACATCTTTAATCTTTGTGCATTGGTTTTTGGGGAAAGGATTTTTTAAAGGTTATCTCCACCCCCAAACCTAACATTTTCTGTAGTGTAGGGGACCCCCCTCTACCCTAATCGCTTGGGTTTTAAGTTTAAAAAGTGCACAGAAATAAAATTACCCACCTTCGTTCCCTGACCTCTGTATTTACTGCTACTGCTGGGAATTATATGGCAATAGGGGCCAGTCTGGCAGCCACGTCTATGATTGGCTGAGAGTCAGCCAATTACTAACGTGGCTGCCGGCTATTGAGAGAGCCGAGGGAATGAGGTATGGTAAGTCTATTTCTGGACACTTTTTAAAGTTAAAACCCTAACGTTTAGTGTTGGAGGGGGGTCCCTAAAAAAACATGCAGCTCTGAGGGATCGAGAGAGGGTAGGGAGAGGGGGGAGCTCCCCTGCGCATGCCAGAGTCCTCCAGGGGGATAAGGAAGGGCAGATACCAGATAACACATAGACTGTCTCCTACACTTCAGTTTTCTGGACTTTCAGAAGGCACTGCAGGACAGCCACAAGGAGCAGAGGAGAAAGGTACACTACACAGTGGGGCAAATTTTAGTTGGGGGGTTGGGTGGACATGCCCTTTACTGCAACTTTATCGTTTAAGCAAATATCATCCTCTAGAACATTTTCCCTTTTTCAATGTATTTTAAAAATTTGAAATCAGGAATTTTGTGTTGTTCTGCCAGAGGCCATAGAGTCATGCTAGTATAGCATTGCAGCATATATTGAAACTAACTTAGCGGTATGCTAAGTCAGATTTGTATATTTGTTTATGATCTGCTGTTTCTGCAGTAGGATTTTGAGAAAAAGTTACAGATTCCCCAATGACAGGTGACAACATAGCATTTTCAAGATGAATAATGTGTCACATTTATTTCTAAAAATGTTACACTGACATGACATTTTGCTGCATTAGGGTAACAATGTTATCTCAGTATTGTGATCCTGTGAGGGTCATGCCTGATTATGTCTGTTAGTTGTAAATAGGTGGTCCCTGAGCTCTACAATACTAAACTTTGTGCTGTTAAAAGATTTCAATCAGGTATTTCTCTTAAGAGGGTGAGAATTCTGCCATTTTAAACATCCAGTAGAAAGCGGTTTCTTACTACATATTCAGACACAGGAGTTCTCATTGCTTTTTTAATGAACTGAATCAGGCATCATCTAGGGAGAAAGAGTGATTCAGTGGCTGTCACTAACAGTTGTCTGCAATGGCAGATAATAATGAAGACTTCTGGGACTGCAGCTTCTGGCCATGAGATCCAGAGGGGCTCAGAGCTGTGGGCAAATCTTCAATGAGCCACAAGTGAGAAATTAATGTTTGGGGGCCTTACTGCTACCTGTGGCTTTGGATTTATCCGTCTCTTCTTTGTTTAATCCTATGAATGGAATTTTAGTTGATCTATTAGTAGTGTTATTGTTCATGTTTGGGCCAAAAGTTAAAATGACTAAAAGATAGGTCATTAAGTTTAGTTTTCAGAATTTCAGTAAACATTAAAATTTCGAAATCTATGACTGTGAGACTGCATGCTTAATATAACAAAATCAGATGGATCATTTGGATCTTGGGACTTCGGAGCCTATTTTCTATAATTACCAAACGTTCGAGGATTATCGAAAATAGTCTCGAATGTTCGATAATCCTTGAAAATACGCTCAGAAACTCAAAATTAGTTTCCAAACATATTTTCAAGGATTATCAAAAAATTATCGAAAATGGGCTCCGAAGTCCCGAAAGTATGTTCTGTTTTTGGATCTTCGTTATTTTCCCGAGATCCATAAATCCGAAAACGTAACGAAACTTGACTGTTTTGGCCATGTCTATTAAAGAATTAAATAAACTTTTTTTCAACCCTAATACTAGATCTTGAGGCTACTTCTATAATAATAACAAACTATAGACTACCTAAATCTTCAAGAGCTTCAAAACAAGCCCCAAGAGATACAATGGTACAACTCAATAACACCAGGATCAAAGACAACATTATGGAAGAAATAAGAAAAAAAAACACCTTTACCAACAAATTAATCTAACATTGCTTTATTTGCAGATATATCCTCACTGATACTGCTCCAAAGAAAATAACTATCCTCTATTACATCCATTTTACAACAACTCAGTATCAGTTACAGATGGGGGATTTCAAACCAAATTGACAAAAATGAAAGATGGAACAATTTTTACAACCCAGAAGAAGGAAAAATTTTTTTTTTTAAAGATTGGAATTTAATCAGTCCAACCAACTTACCATCCCCCAAGAAGAAATCATCCCCTCCCAAACTGACACAAACATGGGAAAGAAAAATAAAACAACAAAATTACAATACACTAGCATCCCTGAAAAAGTTTAATCGAGATGTGGTTACGCTTATACTTTAAAAGAAAGTAGGTTAGTAGCAGCATTGATCCTCCCAATAACAAAACTAATAGGACAAAAGGGCCTAATACCCAAATTGGGGCATTTACCTTTCACCCAAAAGAACCTGCCACTGTTGTATGTTCAGTGCTTTAGTTATTAATGTTAAAACAGTTTATTGGATAATTTTATGTTTTATGACTGTAGTGATGAACAATTCAAACAAAATGTTATATCAACAATATGACAAAGAACATGCAATAGAAAATTATGAAAAGCTGAGGAGCATTTCTCTTATGTATATTAATGGTAAATAAAATAAATTTATATGATATTAAAGGGTTAAATAGTAAATATAAAAGTTCTGGAGGTAAATAAACAAATCTAAAACAGATATAATTTGTGCCCAGGAGACACATTCAAACTAAACAGCCACCCAACCATCCAGAACAGACACTACAATTAACTCTACCTTGCCAATGGACCAAATAATAATAATAATTAAAAAAAAAACTAGTATTACCGTATATACTCGAGTATAAACTGAGGTAAGATTTTCAGGCTTTAAAAACAGCCTGAAAATCTTACCTCAGTTTATACTCGAGTCAGCCTATCTCCTACCTTGTCCGGCGGCCGCCCGATCCGCATCCTCGGTGCGATCGGAGATATCACTACCCGGCGCCTCTCACTTTGCGGGGCCAAGTAGAAATCATCCGGATGCGCACCGAGGATGTGGAGCGACGGCCGCCGGACAAGGTAGGGAAACTATACACCAGTGGCAAATACAAATAAGAGTAAAACCTTCTATTTGTGCATACTGTATGCACAAATAAAGGAGGATTTACCCCTATTTGCAAGTATTTGCCACTTAAGATGTTTGAAAACTACAACTCCCAGCAATAAAGCATGCTGGGAGTTGTAGTTTTCAAACATCTAAGTGGCAAATAATTGCAAAAAGGGGTAATCCTCCTTTATTTGTGCATACATATGCACATAAGAAGGTTTTACTCTTATTTGAGTTTTGCCACTTAAATGTTTGAAAACTACAACTCCCAGCAATAAAGCATGCTGGGGTTGTAGTTTTCAACATCTTAAGTGGCAATACTTGAAATAGGGGTAAATCCTCCTTTATTTGTGCATACATATGCACAAATAAAGAAGGTTTTACTCTTATTTGTAAGTATTTGCCACTTAAGATGTTTGAAAACTACAGCTCCCAGCAATAAAGCATGCTGGGAGTTGTAGTTTCCAAACATCTTAAGTGGCAAATACTACCCCCTCGGTTTATACTCGAGTCAATGTATTTTCTTCCTTTTTCCTAAAACTATGTGCCTTGGTTTATACTCGAGACGGTTTATACTCGAGTATATACGGTAGTTGCCAATACCTTGGTAACTAAGATACAGGAAGTTATTCAGGGTAAGAGTGGAAGATTTCTGATATTAAAATGTGAAATATACTATAGTTAATGTCTATGCCCCACACACAAAAAGCACAAACTTTAAAAAAAAATAATGGTTAAAGCATGCAAATTTAATGTGGCGATCTTAACCAGATTGTAGACAAAAAAATGGGCACCACAAACAAAACAATCTCAAATAAATTCCTTCTTTACAAAAGTCAATCTATATGACATGTGGAGGGCATTGAACAATAAGAAAAAAGATTATACATGTTAAGGCCGAAACGGACCGTCGTTCAGTGATCCGCTAAGTCGGTCGTTTGGCGATCCCCGACCGAATATCCGTTTCAGCCGATAAAGGGCCTCCACACGGGCCGACTATCGGCCGAAACGAGCGTTTGTACACAACACGCGTTGCGGGTCGGGACCTGCGATCCCACGTGTGTACAAACCTTTATTCTAAGGTTCACCAATCATACTCAAAAATAGATTATGATTATGCAGATAAATGGCTGCTACAAAAATTAACATGTGCAAAAATAGGCCAAATCACAACAAACACCAACTAGAATTTGGAAAATAAACCCATACTTAATTAATGTACACAACATAAAAGATGAAATCTCTAAAAAACTTTTTTTCTCCCTCAATGATGTACATGATGTAAACCCTACCATCCTGTGGAATAAGCGTGTATGAGAGGTATACTGATACAAATATCAGCGAGGGAAAAGAAAAACAAAGAAACCCAATATACACAACAACTAGACGATTTAAAGGAACAGTTCACTGCTAAATATAACTTAGGTTGGCCAGAAGGCATCATTTTCATAGCTTCCATACCTCTTTACAGCTTCTCAATGTGAAATACAGTCCCCCAGTAATCTCCCCCAAAAGAACGACACCCCTTCTGCTTCATGAAAAGTGAACTCGGCCTCTGCCGATATCTGCGACTGTCCATGCTTATTCACGCATGCGCAATGTTTGGCTGATACAGTCGCGAAACTGAACCCTAGATTAGCATGCATTGCTATGGGGATGCATAGTGTGCAACACAAGCATTAAGAACCCAGGGGAATCCATCACAGAAGAATTAGAGGTAAAATGTGACAAGCTCTGATGATGCCTGTTCCCCTCCTCCCAGCATGGCAAGAGAGTTCTATAGGGACAGCTTGTGAAAGGGATAAGCTCAAAAAGTTTTGCATCGGCACTCACTTGTCTCACCCGGTACTTCCACACATTCGCCGTGCACGTCCGAGGATTCCGCTGTCTCTCCTCTCAGGATTTCATATCAAACGGTAAGGACGGCACTTGCTTTAAAATTCAAACTTTTATTTCCACATATGTTAAAACACAAGGCTTCAGAATCAACATGCTCTCTCAGGCATTTTTGCAACCGGCAGGTAATGACGTTTCGGGTCACATGACCCTTTCTCAAACAGAAGGGAGAGAGCGTGTTGACTCTGAAGCCTTGTGTTTTAACATATGCCTGAGAGAGCGTGCTGACTCTGAAGCCTTGTGTTTTAACATATGTGGAAATAAAAGTTTGAATTTTAAAGCAAGTGCCGTCCTTACCGTTTGATATGAAAGGGATAAGCTCACCCAGCCATGAAGGATCATGTGAAAGAGTTGGAGGTGCAGCATCTGCAATTAGGTTTATGTGAGAGGGGGAATCAGCATATTTCATTATTTTCACAAGGCTGCTGTTACTTTGAGGTTGAATAAAGACATATGTCAGGTATTTTAACGTAGGTTCATCTTGCCATTAGGTTGGGAATTCTCTCTCTTTTGTATAAAATAAAAATATTAATTATTTCATACCATAATTCCATTTTTATTGTTAATTAAATAGGCTAGCATGACTAACAGTGCTGCAAATCTCTGTTGTGTGTGTCATTGCGTGTGAAAGCGATACACAGGTACTATGGGGAGGGAAAGGGCTGTGCATGATAGATGGATGTCTCTCTCCTATCTACACTTCTATGCGACACTGAAAGCTAAGCACAGGCACTATGGGAAGGGGAAAGGGCAGTGCGTGATGGATGGCAGTCTCTCTCCAACCTACACTACTATGCCATACTGAAAATGATGCACAGGCACTATGGGAAAGGGCTGTGCGTGGTGGATGTCTGTCTCTTTCCAACCTACACTACTATGCAACACTGAAAGCTAAGCACAGGCACTATGGGAAGGGTAAAGGGTAGTGCGTGATGGATGACAGTCTCTCTTCAACCTACACACTGAAAGCGATGCACAGGCACTGTGGGAAGGGAAAAGGGCTGTGCGTGATGGATGGCTGTCTCTCCTATCTACACTACTATGTGACACAGAGAGCGATGCACAGGCACTGGGAAGGGGAAAGGGCTGTGCGTGATGGATGTCTCTCTCTGCTATCTACACTACTATGCCACACTGAAAGTGATGCACAGGCAATATGGGAAGGGGAAAGGGCTGTGCGTGATGGATGGCAGTCTTTCTCCTATCTACAATACTATGCCACACTGAAAGTGATGCACAGGCACTATGGGAAGGGGAAAGGGCAGTGGGTGATGCAAAAAATCTCCCAAAAAAAGAGATTACCATGAAGCAGCAGTCTTGACACCATTGACACACTGGTGTCATAACAACCCCAATTGTATCTGGCTACAACTAAAACAAAATCTCATTCCAAATCACTCCCTATGAGCAAATCAATCTTTAATATTAAAACAAATGAATTGCCATACACGATCGATAACATAGCTATCCAAATATGGCAAAAAAGCTAAAACCCCATAATATGATGCACCAAAAAATAAAATTCAATACCAAGAATCGCTAGAGGAGAGCAAAGGAATTAAAATAACAGACATATATCAAGACAACATAATACATGCTGTACATATTTACAGATACAAACCAAATATGAATTCCCAGACAAAATGCCCTACACATACATTCAAACAATACATTTCCTCAACAAAAACTTAGGAACAACCCAAATAGTGTACCCACAGAACTAGACTCTATAAGCAACTATGTTACCAAAAAATATACACACACAAAAAAAGTATTTCCCAAATGTATTATTTTATTTATTTTCCTTAAACAATAAAGACTACTGTATATAACTATAACAAAATATATCCACAAATGGCAGCAAGATCTCAATACAATTTTCTCCACAGACCAATGGTAATCAGCTGTCAGCACCATACAGATACATAACATGTGCCAACCACTGGGAAAACAATAGAAACATTCTAGAATATAACTTACCCCGGTACAACTAGCAAAAATATATAATACCACAGAGGACAAATGCTGGAGAAAATGCAACCAAAAAGGTACTTTGCTACATATATTATGGGAATGTCCTAAAATCAATAGCTTTTGGAAAAAAATATTTCTATATCTATAGTTATCTGCTACCCATTTATTACATCCTCCCAGAGGGCATTGTTATTTATGGATTTAGACAACCAGAACTGTTATATACCATATACTTACTGCATCCAAACCAGCAATATGCGCTAATTAGAAATCTGATATACCAACAATCACAGAAATAAAAAACAGAGTAAACACTAATAAAAGCTATGAAGAGACTTACAGTGTATCAAATGGATCTCATATTAAATTTCTAGAAAGATCGGATGTATGGATGCAACAACAAACAAACAAACCAACCAATCTAACTCTGAATGTAATGTTATGAGTATCTAAGGGAACAATTATCAATGTATGGTATTAGACTATATATACGCAATTCAAAAATACTGTGTTAAATATAAAATTATTTACAACTCACGAAACCATGAGGGAAATTCAATAACATTTCTTAAAAATTGGCTCTCCAACCAATCAGATGTTAGCTTTCAAATGTTAAATGAGATCTGATTGGTTATGGCAAAATTAGTACCATCTCAGCTCTTAACGTCGTGCTAACTGATTTATGATCGGTTAGCACAATGCTAAATCTGCTAAACCAGAAGAGGCACTTGCGCAGCCATTGCAAACTAATTTACCATTGGCTGTGAGGCTATTTGCACCACAAAGCTGGCGTTAAATATTTTGGTGCGTGTGAGGTTCATCCAAAGTCACACAGCCTATGGTAAATCTGGAACGGGAGAATTCCCCAGAGACCTCAGCACCCATTGGGATATTGAATGTGATTGGGGCTTTATTGTCTGCAGGATTTACAGGTCATTTCCCTGTCTGTCAGTTTACCATATACATATTAAGATTTATTTTAGTGTGTGCTGTGCTATGTTTACTGCCATTCCTCTCCTTTCTGTTTTATTCGATTAGTTAAAGTGCATTTTGTGATAACTGCAAAGTGGATAGACAGAGAGGAGTGGGGGTTTGTGACAACTGTGGAACTGCTTCCAGCACATGTGACAATGGTACGTTTATTAAATAGCTTTAAGAGTAAAGATGGCCGAAGTTCCTAAAGTTTGGTTTGCTTCCGAACTATAGAACTAAAGTTCTATAGTTCAGAAGAAAAACATTTAAGTCAATGGGAGAAAACAGTTGAAAAGTTCTAGTTAAATACAGATAAAATAGTAATGGTAACTTACTGTAAAAGCTGTGGCACCTGGGAAAGGGTCTGGGGAACATGTCACTATCACCAAAACTTGTTCAAACACTACCTTTTCCCACGATCGGGCTTTTGTCAGGTTTCCGCATGCTACATACGAGTATTATCGGCAATTTGAGGGTTACTGAACGATACATTTTAGGGTTTCCACACAAACTGCTACATTCGAGGGTTACCGAATGATAAATTCAAGGGTTAGTGAACATTCGAAGGTTATCGCCAAAAAGCTACATTTGAGGGTAATCGAACATTTAAGGGTTACCAAACGAACCTCTAAATTCCAGAGATTTCATCGGAATGCCGCATTTAAGGGTTATTGCCGAAATGCTACATTCAAGGGATATCGGCGAAATGCTGCATTTGAGGGTTATCGTCAAAAGGTAAATATTTTTTATTATATTTTCGATAATTATTAAAAATATGTCTGCAAGTTTGGAAATTCCGAACTTTGAACTTTCAGAAAGTTCTAATGAGTTCACGTTCTAGCCCATCTTTATGGGCTGGATACGTTCTAAAAATTCAAAAATATGGAATGAATCCCCCCCCCCTTTCCAGCTTTTTTTTTTTTTTTTTTGCTTCCCTGACTAAATAGTACTCATGCACATGCCCACTTTTCCAGTAAGGCCAGAAGGAATTGTTACACATTGGTCACACCTTCTTTTGTTTCTAGGATTAAACATTAAGGAAAGTAGAGAACAGGCTGCATTCATATAGTTTTAATATATAGATAATGTCAAATATAATTCATACTACTTTAACATACCCTTTTTGAATACTGTTTGAACTACATGCTAAATTCTGGAGTCCTTTTTCAGGTGATGATCACCTTTTTTTTTTTTTTACTTCCTCTCCTCTTCCTATGACTCAGGCCACTCCTTGTGTTTTGGTCCTGACTTCATCATGGCACTCACTTTGGCAAGTACTTCCTCCTGACTCTTAGGCTGTATACACGTTTCGATATTTCGGCCTGATCAGCTGAAAATTTGGTCGCTTGGATGATATGTATAAAAAGAAATCGCCCACGATGGACCAATGTCAAACATTTGTTCAAATAGAATGAACATTCAATCTGATAAATTTTGTCTATTCGTGCATTCTTTAATTAACCACATAATTAATCATGCCATGGTCCATTTAGGGCCAACAAGTGGGATTGCTCTGTGGCTTCTGAAAAAAAACAAAAACAGAACGAAACTCGCTGGATTCAATTTTGAACATCTCTACCCACAATGGACAGAGTACTGCCCAAGGCTGTAGTTTGAATAGGATTCATTTCTATGAATGCTCTGTTGGCACATAACTCACTTAGCTACCACAGATTTGTAACCTTTTTGTGTAAAGGATGAAACAAGACACATAATTTACACAAGATATTACAAAATATCTTGTGTAAATTATAGTGATTTAATGTGTTGGCAAAAAAAATCTTTGTACATCACTATAAAAAATTATTATAAAAAAGTCAACATTATGTATTATTTTATTATTGTTTGGTACATTAATAGAAATATATATGATTGATATCACTTATGATATAACAGCATTAGATAACCTATTCTATTATTTTCTGCTTAAGTTACAACTAGTGTCTTATGCCCATACAAAAGTTTTATGCTCTCTTTATTTCTTCTCAGCTGGAAAGGTATTATAGTGAACTGGATACACTAGGGTCTAGATAATATACCTTTTTAATTTGGGTTATTTATTTCTTGTAAAGAATTTTGGAAATGACTGACCAGGAAACTCCTGCCTATTAGCTATGAATCTAAACAAAGGGGTTGATCAGTGGTTATAACTTATTGTTTGTTCTCTTACAGTTTAAGTTTAAAGGAGAACTAAACTTACAGGGTTATTCAATAAAAATTCTTATCGTTTAAAATGGTGCTAGTTTTGCCACAACCAATCAGATGTTAGCTTTTAAATGTTAAATAAGTTCTGATTGGTTGGGGCAAAATTAGCACCATTTTAAACCATAAGAACTTTTATTGAATCTCCCTGTTAATTTTTTACCCTTAATGCAGGTAATGCGTTGTTAAAAAGCATCAATAACCTATAGCTAATAGTAGAATAGCAAATTAATATTTGCAGAATGCTGTAATTCAGTTGAGTCTTTCCTACAGTAACTTGAATTTTATTATTATGGCCCAGATCACAGTCATACATCTATTATGTCCCAAAAGCAATATATTTCCTTCTGCTTCAAGCTGAGTACCCCCATCCCCCCTACCCCCCAAGAGGATTAGTTTTGCTCTATTCCCATCTGCCCCTTCAGCTGAAGTGTGATGTGTTAACATATTTTGGTTTAGTAAATGTAATGTCCTGCATCTTTTTCTTCAATTAATATAACTGATGCAGCTAGTGGTTACAGATCAGCTCTGGTAGATTTGCATGTGCATTATAGTAAATTGCTGATATTAAAATCATGCTTTGACTCAGTAAGCCCAAGGTGAAACAAATTTACAGGTTGATTCTGATCAATCCTACCCTAGACTTTTAATATTAGTGCTTCCATGAAAATAATTTTATTTATAGATTTGACATCTCAAAAGAGGAAAACATGTTGTTTAGTAAAAGTTTGAATGGAATGAATTATAGCCCATGAGAAATACTCTGTATAATATTCCCACCTTAAACTAGTGATTTAACTCGACCTTGACATTGTTTCCCCATGTAAAAACAGGGTTTTATTTACAACAGAGACCATACAAGTTTATTCTATGGCAGCAAGAATTAGTCAGCAGGTGAGTAGCTGTCAGTTCATGAGTGCTTGGAAAACTGGATTTTCGTTTGTTTTCTATGGTTTCCTTCATAGGGAATATTTACAACTGTCAAACAGAGGGGTGGCTGGCACAACATGGCAATGATGGCCTAAAGCAGAGGGAAACGTATAGACATCTCAGGGTAAACATTAATGAATAATATTTGTGATGGAGATGCAATCATTTGTATTTCCACCACATATGTATGTAATACATATGATACAAGTTTGGAAATGCCATTATGCGCTATATACCTCAACTTTATTGAAAACTTATAGGACATGTCCACCTCTCATGGTAAATTTAAAAATAGATCCAGAACACCCCAACCCCTAACATTGCAATATTTACCTTTATCCCCAGCATTTCTAAACAAAGATCAACTAAGTCTGCCAGTCCCTTCTAAAGGATTCAGCCTCCTCTGATGACTTTAGGAGCTCACACAACCACAGACGAGACAGCTTACATAGCTGCTGAAAGTTAGTTAGGCCATTTCATCAATATTATGGTTGCCACGGAAAGGACTGGGCAAGGTAGAAGAGGACTGGTAGACTTGTGGCCAGAAATCTGTTCATGAATGCTGGGAACTAAGGTAAGTATTGTGACCTTTAGAATTAGGGAGGTCCTGGTTCTATGTGTGAAATTAAACTGTGGGGTAGACTGTTTAACTTTATGAACAGTTTTTGCATCTAGGCATGTTCTTACAAAAGTAAAGGAAACATACTGTAAGTTAACATCTAATTCCAGAGATATACCACTAGAGGCACTCCACATGAAAACACCCATTAAATAAACATAAAAAAAACCAGGATCAATATAGAAAAGAATTAGGCCTAGCAGGCACAGGGTGATATTTTGGCTCAATCAACTCCCTGGTGTGGCGCAAAACAACTTTTTTTAGTATGATTTTTTGGCCGCATATGTTGGCCATTGTGTGCTCTTCAATGGACAGTGCAATTAGTCACTCCAAAAGCACCCAATTTCTTCCCGACTAAAGGTGACCAGGTCGATTTTATGTACAATCTGACATACAATCCAACATTTTAATTGATTTGTCACTAAATTAATTGAATGTGGAACAATATGTATGGTACATCTAGCAAAGTATCGGTTGGTTTAAGATCGCAATTAAGATCGTAATATCCTTTTCTAGTGTATGGCCACCTTTACAGACTAACAATAGGTTTATTTAAAATGAGTCTGACAGTTGGGAAGATAGGGTCAAAATTCATTGCAAAGTCTCTGGGTATCTGCATTGTTATCTTATCCTCTACTAAATTCTTAAAGGAGAACTATAGTGTCATATAGGTTTATTACTTTGTGAGATTGGTTGCACTTAAAGAATATATAAAAAGAAGAAAGAAAAGAAAACAGAACAAGTAGTTTTAAAAGTTATTTTCCATTAAATTACCTAATAAAAACATATACTCTATATACTTGAGACTTGAGTATAAGCCAAGGTTTTTACTTTTTTATATGACCCATAAAAGCTAACCTCGGCCTTCACTCGGGCCACAGGCATTTCTTACCTTCCTTTCGTCAAACCGGAGCAGTCAGGAGCGCCAGCATGCATGTAGTCACGGGAATGTCGGCTGTAAGTAATGCCTCTCCGACAGAAAATACCATAATGGAGGACTGGAAGGAATGAAAAGGAAGGACTGACTCTCCTGTCAGTGGAGCTGGTAGGACAAAGTGCCTCTTCTTCTATGTAGGGTTTAGAGGTGGGCAGTTTGTTAAACCTTGCCACGCCAGATGTTAAGAAACTACAATTCCCAGCAACCAAAGCATGCTGGGAGTTTTAATTTCCAAACTTTTGGAGTGCCAAGTAATGGAGGGTTAGTGGATTTGGCTTATTATATTGGCACCAATAAGTTAGGGTCAATTTAAAGGGCAACTAAAGACTAAAAACAATACTGAATCATAAGGCAGTAGCAGTCATGATTTTTACCCTCTGCTTTTACTCAAGTCAATCAGTTTTACTTGTTTTTCAGGTAAGAATAAGTACCTCGGCTTGTACTCGGATCGACTTATATTCGAGTATATAGCGTATTAAAATATTTCCCCACTTACTTTACTGTGAAGATTCCACCAGTTGCTTTAGTTTAAAAAGATTTGTTTCTTCCGTGGGTCCCACTCCATATTAACATTTTCAAAGTGCATAAAATAGAATAGAAATAATAAGGTGCAATAAACCGATAAAGGGACAATCCTGTGGGCTATGGCTACTTTTGTCACAACCAACAGTGCTTTGTTCTGGCTGACCGCTCACTATCGAACAAAGAAATCCAATGATGTGTACCCAGCTTTAAACACACTCAGGGAGATGCAATATCCCGTGATAAGGGGAATAATAAGTGCAGAACCCATGCTAACTAATTGGTAATAATCATTTTCAAAGATTCTTGGAAATAGTAAAGTGCAAGCAATGCAATAAATTTACCATTTATTTTTGCACCTGTTTGCATGAAATTTAAAGCCTTTTAAATTGTGGCTTCACTGTTCACACTCACACGATGCAATAACAGTCGCAGAGTGGTTACTAAATCGCAGGAACAAGTTGCACAAGGGAAATTTATTGCATCTCTCCCTCTATTTTCTATAGTCCTCCAGGCCACCATTTTGCATTCTACCATGTGTTCCAGCTCCATCTTGAGATCATGTTTGGTTTAAAACTAATTTTTTTGCTTCTAAAGGCTACACTATTTGTTTTGCCTAGGGGATTTAGGGGCTTCCCATAAATTGTATGGATATGAAGTTTTAATGGTAGAATCATGTTTAAAATGAAGCTCATTTATCGGATATATTCTATGGGTTACTATGGAAATCTCTATTGGGGACCATGGCAATACATATCTACATAGTAAAAACATTAAGCACAGATAAAACAACAATAACATTTAAATTGTGGTGTCTACAATTAAAACACACCTAAAAACATATCTAAAAATAGCACAATGTAAAAAATGAACATAACATTTGTATCAAAATCATAATAGTACATTAAAAAGGGGTTATATAAAAGTTAAAGGGGAACTAAAGTCTCCAGACAAGATTGTCCCAATAGACAGAGCACATTCACAAACATACAACAAGCTTTGTCTCACCTCTCCTTTTGCTGTGGCCATTGGGCAATTTATGAAAATAACCTGTTAGTACTAGGGGTCAGCTCCCACAATCCACCTTAGCCGGGTAAACCCCCAACTAAGTGTCTGCATACAGGCACATGCTCTGTAGAGCTCAACAGAGCTCAAAACAAGGAAGTTGCAGCCTTGCTTCCTAGAAGCTGACAGCCAATAACAGAGATCCTCCCTCTCCCTGACACAGAACAGGGATTTCAGCTATTTGTTTTCAAACACATTCAAGGCTCCTGTCATAACAATGATAAAATCCTTTAATTTTCACACAAAAAGAAAAGTAATCTTTGCAGTGTATTTCAAAAGCATGGAAGTAAGAAAGTAAGGAATACTTACATTTCAGCAAAAATTAAAGTCTGGGGAATAGAACCTGCAACTGTACATTTACTCTGTCTTGCTAAAAGCAGAGCTCTTACCTCAAGGCTAAGAAAGACACTATATGAGCCATTGGTATATGTAGAGTATTGTACTAGGAACATAATGGAAACAAAAAATAAAGGTTAGTGTGGGGTTTCACACTCATGACCTTCTGAACTGTATGTGTCTAAACCTGGCGTCTTAAAAGGTGAGCCACCACTGAATAAGCTGAAAGCCTAGGTACAATTAGAAGATTTATCTTTTGCATGGAATATAATAGAAACAAAAAACAGCATATCTGGGGTATTGAACTTGTGACCTTCTGACCTGTGTATTTTTTAAACCTGGTGCTTTACCTGGTGAGCCAACACTGAATAAGCAGAGAATCCAGCTACATTTGGAAGCTTTATCCTTTGCCAGGAAAGGAATATATAAAAAAATGGAACATGGAAGTCCCTGATAAGACTTTGAAAGCTGCTTCTTACCTTTCAGTTTATTTACCAGCAACTCACACTGACTGGTAAATAAACTGCAGGGTAACATGCAGCTTTCAAAGTCTTATCAGGGACTTCCATATTGGCGTATAGAAAACACTCTATGCATAGAGACAGTGGATATTGGGGTTAGGGGGCGTGGTTCCTAGATGACTTCATGGGTTGTGGGTTGTACTGGCAACAACATGGAAGCATTCTTATTTACAAAATCTATTTCTCACATATACTAAATGCAATCTTACAATGTATAGCTGTTCTAGGGAGATAAAATTTCTCATTAGGTTTTTAAAAATGTAAGTTTAGTTCTCCTTTAATTAAAACTCCAAAGATCAATTTCTTTATTGATTCCTTTAGGGAACAACATCTGCAGTTCATATATCCATTCAGTTTCCAGTTTTGATAAAGCAGCCTGTATATCCCATTTTCTTTTCTCATCTGTTGTACTCCAAACCATGTAAGGCTGGGTACACACAAGCAGATTGTGAGCTGCAATATTTTTGTGGGCGGCCATTAACAATGCTAGTTGGTTGTTCAGATGAACGAGCGATCGGACATGCTAGTAAATCAGTCTTATTGACTGCACAATCAGTCGTGCCAAACTAGTGGCTGCAGCTACTTTCGCCACGGCCAGCAGTGATTCTGTCCGGACGAAATCTAGCTAGTGGCAACATGTTTTCTTTCTTCTTTTTATGTATCCTTTGAGCGCAGCCAATCTCACAAGGTAATAAATATTTGGAGCACAAATGGAATGTGCAGCTACAGTCCATGGGCACTAGAAGTATACCAATTACAGTACATACAATTGTCATGCTTTATTGGTTTATTATTGAAAAGTCTATTGCCTTACCTTTCAAACCCTACACTAATTCTCTCTGTCCAGGCCATCCAAAGGTTCAGTGCCTCTGCCTAGCTCTATTACCCCCTGCCACTCTTCCATCCTACCATGGTGGTGTAAGAAAGTGCTTTACTTTGAGCATAGGGCAGTCTATGCTCAGTTCCAGCTGTACTATAATAGGGCTGCAACCAAGCAGGGAGTGTCAGCCCAGATAAATGACCCAAGGTAAATTGTTAGGACCTTCCATACTGGGGTTACCTTGACGTGGTTGGAAGGCTTTTCACTTTTATGCATAAAATTGTAACTAAACCCCCCATGTTTTTATTGTTTGCACTAGCATAGATATTATGATATATGGGGCACAGGAATGTGCATTGATCATCTCTTTTCTTGTTTGTTCTAATGTTTTGGTCAGATCAGTAGCACTTCCACTTTGTTATAAAGTAATTTTGCCACAGGAGTGCTCCCACAGCCTCCTTTTGTCTATAATAGGACTGTGACATTGTATTGACAGTACAAAGAACTGCCACCTTGAAGTTAAAGCAGTACATTTTTAATAAACTAAACTTCTATGGAGACCATAGTTCTACTTTAAATGGAAACCAGTATTCCCTCTAAACTGTGCGCTCTTGCACGAGCACACAACTCTGAAGGCCTCTGCACACAGGTTTAAGTGGTGCGCACACAAAAATCTGCAAAGTGTAGATTGTATGAGCACAAACAATTTATTTCTGCGCACACAGACAATTTAAATTAGAGGGAACTTACTCGCACTAAGGGCTATATTTATAAAAAGTGATAATACCATGACAATCATTTTCATGATCGTAAATCTGCGATAACGATCATAAATCTACTACTATGATCATAGATTTACGATCCCCATAGAATACAATTGTGCTTTACTACCGCATGGTATTCTATGATCAAACGGTTTAGCATAACTGTACGATCATACGTTTACGGACAGTTATTTACCCATAATATGTGGCATGGTTAAGGTGCGTTACCGCGCCTTTATAAATATGGCCCTAAGCACTAACTTCTTCATGGTTTGTAATAATCTCTTAATTTATATCTGTAGGTATGTATTGTCTGAGAGTAAACCTAAAAGAACCGACAATGAGATATGATTGAAAACTAACTGCATCCACCAAAACATAAATGAAAATTCTCAATGTATTTTGTTTCCACAGCAGCCAAGCAAGGCTTTTAGCATAGCCATATTCAAATGAGAACACTCACTGTGTTTGCACCTTTAATCCGATCCATTCACAGGAATACTTAAGCCAAATGATTAATAGATGTTCCTGTTGTGCATACAGTAGGGCAGCTAATTTATTCACTTTGCAGCTGCAATTTTTAATCATATATTTTTGTTCTAATTGCACAAAATGAGTAAAAAATATGGACAGCAGTGCTAGTTGTGGCAGTTTTTTTAACAACTGCAATATAATATAACAACCGTATTCTGTTTGTTACCTGAGTGGGATGTTTAGCTAAAGGTAAGAATGATGAGTCTTGAAAAAGGTCCCAGGTTGATAGCCTTTGGTTTAGCCCCTCAGGATTACAATTAACAGTTTTAAAACTATCAGGGAATGCTGGAATTTTCCTAAAGATGGATTAGCAAAGGTCTACAGTAGGTTAATATAGGTTATGCCCAGCATTCAGTGGCAATGATTCCTTGTTACACACCTCAACAGGGGATAAAAAGTAAAAAAAAAAATCTGTCTTTAAAGGGAAAGTTCAGTGGAAAATATAATTTTCTAAAATTCTTACAGGGTTATTCAATAAAAGTTCTTATCGGTTAAAATTGTGCTAATTTTGCCCCAACCAATCAGATGTTAGCTTTACAATATTAAATAAGATCTGATTGTTTGGGGCAAAATTAGCACCATTTTAAACGACAATAACTTTTATTGAATCTCCCTGTATGTTTATATTATGCATTCCTAGTTATTCTACATATTCTCTTCCATTTTGAAAAATCAGTTGAATTTATACCCCTTGCTTTTTTTTTTTTGTTGACATTAGTGAGCAGGCATTTCAGGTTTTGTGATGGTCATTCTTCTTCCCAAAATGCATAACACCTTGGAATATTCCTAACAGTTATTTCTACTGATTGGCTGTTGGATGGGTCAAACATGCTCAGATCTCTACTGAGCAACTGAATAAACCCAGGGACTGGGCCAAGGGCAAGACCATAACTTTCTTTGCAAACAGGAAATCAGTATTTCAGAAGCATTTATTTTTAAATTGACAAAATGCTGAATGGGCAGATTAAGGTGATTAGTAAAGATGGCCAAACTTTCGAACTATATGGAGAGTTCGAAAGTTCGAAAATGGACCCTTTAAAGTCAATGGGAGTCAAATAGTTTGAAAAGTGTGAAAAAGTTAGAAAAATTTGAATGAAATACAATTAAAATATCAACGTTGACTTAATATAAATGGCTGTGGGACCTGGGAAATGGTCTGGGGAACATGTTCGAATATCCAGGACTTTTGAAAAATCGATTTTACTCTCACACTTGCTACTTTCCCATGAATGACTCGCTGATTTGATAATTCGTTATTTACTCGCATATTGGTATAATAGATATTTTACTCGCGGATTTGATAATTCGATATTTACTCGCATATTAGTATAATAGACATTTTACTCGCTGATTCGATATTTACTCGCGTATAGGTATAATAGACATTTTACTCGCGGATTCAATACTCACGTATAGGTATAATAGACATTTTACTCGCAGATTTGATATTTACCCATGAATAGGTATAATAGACATTTTACTCCCGGATTTGATACTCGCGTATAGGTATAATAGACATTTTATTTGCGGATTCGATATTTACTCGCGTATAGGTATAATAGACATTTTACTCGCGGATTTGATACTCGTGTATAGGTGTAATAGACATTTTACTTGCGGATTCGATATTTACTCGCATATAGGTATAATAGACATTTTACTCGCATATCCTCATGCCTCGAACGTTCGACCAATAATTATCGAAAGTCCGAAAAATATCGAAAATCTGAGAAATCCAGGTCCGGGATAGTTCGAGAAGTCCGAGTCCGTTCGAACTCGGGTTCGAGTTCGAGTTCTAGTCCATCTCTAGTCATTAGGATGGAAAAACACTGTATTTGTTAATCTTTATTTTTGTAATTTGACTCAGAGTATGCATCACGCAAGGGAAAGTGGGCAAAACGATAACACTTTACAACTGCAGAACCCATGAGTTAGAATAGGTTCACTGCAGTTTGCCACCATTGGACATGTGGCTGGATCACTTCCACACATACGATACATTTTGAAAATTCGAAAATCCTCTAAAATTTGAAAGTCAGAAAAAAGTCAGAGTTCGTTTGAACTTGTAAAATCTGATTCGAAGTTCATTCAGGTTCAAGTTCAATTCCAGTCCATCTCTAGGTATGAGGTGGCCGGGTGGAGGATGAACTGGCACGTTTGTTTTTTCTATATATATACAGTATTTTTCTGTAACTGTATTAGTTTTAAGAGCACTTAAATATTTTTGTAATGGGCAAAAACATCTATATTGATTCAGATAACTTGGGGCACTAATACAATGTGTAGCTTGCTCTACTCTTCCCTATATATCTGTAGCTCTACTCTTCCCTATATATCTGTATGTTAGGCATTGGATTGTAACTAGATTGTAAGGTTGCAAGGTTCAAGCACAGATATTTATGTACATAAATATTTTTATTTTTATTTTTGTCCCTTATTTATGTACATAAATATTTATGTATTTATTTTTCTTTTTTCCCCCCTATAATTTACTAATTAAAATATTGTATAGCTCCAAGTGGTGCTAAATAAATAAAACCATAAATACATACGTACTGCAGGTAATTTGAAGACGTACAATGCTTTAAGGTTCTTGCAAGAATCAATGAAAAAGGAGGCAGCAAGCATTGGTTTAAGTCTCCCAGTGACAGTCTATTATTCAGAGATTCTACATCTACGCAGACTGACCATGTGTAGCAAACATGTCCCAATCACTATGCACACGTCATCAATATGGTAGCAGGAGGCACAGAAAACTATGAAGACTCTGATGTCAAGCTTTTAAAACCCCTTTTCCAGTAAGCATTCAATATTGTTCTTTTAGCAAACAAAGCAATTAGGGATATGGTAGTTGGTTTGCTTAATGGTTTAAGATCTAAACAGGTTTGCTGTGTGCATGTGAACAAAGGAAAAATACATTTTCAAAATAACTGGTTAGAAGTACAGGCTACAAGCCAGCATGGTCCGTGGGAATTTTAGCAGTTTCTTGTAATCGCTATGCTTATTATTTCAGGCCCCAGGTTTCAGTTCAAAATGTGGCACTTTAAACATTTTCTCAAAATAATAACATGCACTCAACAAACTAGAGGGTGGCCTGGAAATGATGTAACTCTATGATGTATTTTATTGTAAACTTCAAATTCCCATGGCACATTACAAATGCCATTTATTCAATGCTCACTAAATCAATGAATGTCTTTTTTCCCTTCTATTTTGTCTATTCCACAGTCTGCTAAAACCGTATTAATAAAGATCACTGTTTGCTATTAATACAAATAATTTGCATTTCATTTTGGCCATGATTATATACAAGGTGTTTAACAAGTACATTCTATTTTTAGAAAGAAACGGCATGTTCTCAGGTTTGATCAGGGCTTTGGGTATGGATGTCCTATCTGCAGACACTGAGAAGCTTTAAACTATCTTATTAGGGAGTGAGGGCTGGCCTTTGCACTGTGCAACCCGTGGGCCATCACAGAATTCCTGAACTGAATGTGGCGCTGCCCTTGAATACTAAACTTAATAGGAGAGTTCGGTAAAACACAATTGCTGAATTCTTTGCTCCTCTCATTGCTTTCTTACTGAACATTTTACATACAGTTTTGATAGTAACATGGGTTTCATCCTTCCATTGCTACATTGCCACCTTATGGTTTACGTGCATGAAATGCATGTTAACCATAAGGTGAGCTGAAATATGGTGTATCTTCCATTTCTTTACAATTCTTAGCTGTTATAGGCTGCAGGCTCATTTTTGAGGTTATTTTACATTTTGTGTGTTTTTAGGACCTGGTATTTGGTGGCACCAATTAGTTGCACAAAATAAATTTCGGTCTTAAATTTTAATGGGGAGATGCAATAACTTTCCCTATTGCAGATTACCTACACTCGTTCCCATAATGTAGTTACCACTTTGCAACCATTATTGCATTTTGTGAACGCCACAACTTAAAATGTTTTCATTTTGGTGCAAAAAGACAAACTGAAAAAACATCACTAATTTAAATGCATTGAAAATGACTCATGCTTGCTAACCCATTATTACACACACATATGATAAAATGTCTTTGGGGCATGGTTATACCAGCATGAGCAGGGTGACTGATGGTTGGACAACCACCCTCTTAAGGCTTCTTTCATGACAAATGGGGTCTCCCTCTGATTTGAATGGATGAGTTCTTGATTGTTTTTGTTAAATATGTTCATCCTTCTTGGCCCATTAGAGTGATAATCAAGCCAGTCATACCACATATTAGGGGTAGGACAAAGTAAAAACACTTCCTTCCTATCAGGGGAACAATGGTGTAGGTCAATAATTGGCATCGAGATGGGTGAGAGTAATTAAAGGGCTATTGTTTCTCCTTAAAAAAATGAAATAATAAAGTATGTTTGTGACAATCTAAGCTATGTATAATTTATAGAACAAAAACAATAAAGGTAAACTTATGTGATCATGCACTGTAAGGTACTTCCTTATAAAAGTGCATGTCCCTCCTTAAAAGAAAAAAAAGGTCACTTGTCATTTATTTGTGCATAACCCAAACTGCTATTTTTAGCATTTAATTATATGCCGAGGAGGCAGCAGGGAAAACACCTGTCAATCATTGGCTGGGATGTCAGCAATCCCAGCCTTGATTGACTGCAAGGAGGGAGGAGCCAGCTTACTCTGCCAGAATGGTGGCAAATATATCTGGTTAGTAATGCATCTAATCAAGAGCTTAAAATATAATTTGAGGGTGGGTGAAAGTAACTGACAACTGACAGTTTTTTGTGTGAAGAGGGGAAATTCACTTTTAGCTAGCAAATCTTATGTAGTCTAAGTGGTATTAAAGTATGCAACTGATTGATCCATCTCTACTTGTATGTTCATTTCAGTGCCATATTCCTTTATCTAATGTAAGAACTGCAGTATATGCAAAATCATGAAATTCCAATATTAAGCGATATGTCCTTCTTCTACACAAATTCATACAATGCTATTGATTTGCTAGGGTGCTCACCTGCAACTGACCAGTGTAGTTTTCACTTCCAATCAGTTATGTTACATAACATACTTCATTACTCAAGATGCATTGAATTTAACACGCCAAATCTCCATCTTATTTTGTATGTGATTCCTCAAATGTAGCCTAGCTGATTGCACTGTTGGCCTCCAGCAGATCAGCATATAATCTGTATAATGATATGTAATAAACTTTATTTGGATAAAAGAAACAAATAAATGTATACAACCTTATTCTAATATGGCTGGAAAGTACTTAAAGTCACTATAAGTATGATGTGCCAAAGTAAATGGGATGCACACAGTGAGTATAATGCCTTATTTCAAGCATGTTTAAGCTGTCCTTACACTAGAAACTTACCTTTCGACATTCCAAAAACCGCATGCCCCAATCATTTTGTGATTGATATTACAATGCTAATATAATAAATAAAGCAGGAATGTTGGCAGAAACTGCTGCTCCATTCGACATTACAGTCGATCCGACACCTATCTTGGAGCCAATGTCAAATTTGTGTAATTTCGAGGTAGTGTATAGCTAGCTTTAGGTCTTTTATTTGCTGAGCCATGTAAGAGTACTACACACAACTTTTCCATTGCTGCCATACACACCTATCATAGGGCTAGGCCATAATATCAATATTTCATGCACTAACAAATGCGCTTGTGAGACGTTAGCGAGTTAGAATCTCAGGGCAGTGCATGTAAATGTGAGTGCTCAATTTCAGAGTGTATGGATCACCATTATTTTGTGTATCCCATGCACTCCAATTGCGGACTATTGCACACATCGAATCACAAACAGACCTTAACGCGCATGAAATGTGTGCATGCTTTCTCCCGCTTTGTCATCCAGCACTGTGTGGCCTCTCTGTAACTTTCATCAACATTGAAACTCATGGTACAGTTTGTGTTCAACAAACAACATACTACCATGTTTTACCTTGTGGGTAGTCTTACAGTATGTGAACATAAGTGGAGTCTGTGAAAGACCCAAGTGTGGGTTGGTCATATTTGTTGTAGGTTATAGGCATTATATAAAATGGTATTGGGTGACTTTTCCATTGGTTTGTTTGGTTCCTTAAATAAGTATAGCAAATGTTTATTTAAAACATTTGTTTTATATAAAAAAATATTAAAAGTATAAAAAATGAAAAAAGAATTGTTTTCCTCCATGAACAGTGTATTTTCATTAGCTGTCAAATTCCCATATGAAAAGATGGTACATTTTAGCAGTCAAAAAAAGGGCATAACACGCCTGAAGGAAAAACCTAAGTGGTCTTGAAAGCTTTTATTGTTAACCTTTTCAAGCATCAACCCTGACATATTTTTTCCATAAGATTATGGAGCCTTATTTTGTCTCTCTTTACTTTCAGAACTATCCTAAGTTGTGCTTGATTTCTTGATATCGTTGTGTTGATAAAGGATAACTATACTCTAAAAATTAACTATTTAAAAGTAGAAAGTACCATGGGCAGGGATGTAGGATTGATTATATAATTTCCTTTAGGAGCTACAACGCGTATAGTTTTCATTTGCCAGGTTAGTCCTGGACTAATCCTGTATTAAAGATAGTGCTCCTCACAGAAACAATATTGGGAGGTAGGAATTACCAGTCCTATATACCTGTCCAAAGTACTTCATTTTAACGGTATTTTGGGGAAAAAACAAATCTAACGATTTAAGTTTTGATTTACTTACCAATGAAAGAGTTTTCATGCCTACTACAGATAATGTTTTCTTAATTTTCATGTGACCTGGAAATGTTTTTAATTTACCATTTATAATATGTATAAAAATCAGAAGCATCTTGAAACGTATCATTGAAATAATGTCATTTCAATTTAACTCTACAGATATGAAACAAATATAGGGGTCTGCGTGGTTGCGTAGGCATACATATTAAATACCTAATTCACCAATTAGAATCCTCTAATATATTAAACTTTCCAAGATGCTGCATTTCCTGACTATCCTCGGATCTGAAATGTGGTGCTTATTTATTCAAGAGGTTCAGCATTTTGCCCGAACTATTAATCTACAGCAACCAATCAAATGTTATAAAAGATTTTATAATTGCAGTATACCAATAAGAATATATTATATGATTGGTTGTTGCAAATAATTGGAAGTTAACAGATTATAGTGTTTTAAAATACAATTTAGTGTGTGAATGCAGAAAGCAATAAAACAGATTTCCTGTTTCTAGAAACAACTCTTGATTCAGACTTTATCCCCAGATGTCTGTTTAAAAAAAATACACCAGCAATTCCAATACCTGTGGTTGGCAATCAGTTCCTGATCTGCTGTTTATTAAGTGGTTCAAGGTGTTTAAATCATTCAGATGGTTACAGTGGAATATATATCTACAGTATATATATATTGAATCCCCTCCTGGTGCCTTTCTTATTTATTGCTACTGTGCTTACCTGCGGTGCTTCTAAATTGGAAGAATTTTAACTTATATTTGTGAATTTTGAGCACCAGAAATGACACTTTGGGACGGTGGAGAGAGGTGCTAAAGTATAGAATGTGTAAAAGTAACATTTGCTTTTTGCGTTTGTGATAGGTATTACATTTGGATTTGTATACATATGCTTGTGAAGGTTCTCATTCATCCAGGTCATGGTATATCTGTTGTATTTAATTAAATCAACTGGACTTTGAAGTTTAGTTCTTGAAGACGTTTTGCTAGTCATCCGACTGGCTTTCTCAATTAGGGATGGCATAGAACTCGAACTCGAACCCGAGTCCGAGCCGAACTGTTCGAGTTCGAACGGACCCGGACTTCTCGAACTATCTCGGACGCGGACTTTCGATATTTCCCGGACTTTCGATGATTTATCGAATGTTCGAAATGTGCTACGACGTTCCGAATCCGCGAGTAAAATGTACATGGTATCTAGGCGCGAACATCGAATCTGCGAGTAAAGTCTCCATTAAAGCCTATAGGCGAGCATCGAATCTGCGAGTAAAATGTCCATGTTACCTCGAACGTTCGAACACGAAAGCTCGAAAGTAGCGCGCGTGAGAGTAAAATCGATTTTACGAAAGTCCTGGATATTGGAACATGCTCCCCAGACCATTTCCCAGGTCCCACAGCCATTTACATTATTACATTTAATATTTTAGTTGTATTTGACTCGAACTTTTCGAACTATTTGCCTCCCATAGACTTTAATGGGTCCGTTTTCGAACTTTCGAACTTTCGAACTTTTACAATAGTTCGAAAGTTCGAAAACGGACCGAACTTTCAATAGTTCGACCATCTCTATTCTCAATTCAGAAAAGCTTGTACAGGAATCTGTGGCAATTATGTACCCTGGAAAATCCCAATTAGGAATTGGCTCTTCTGTGCTGGGCCATACATTGATACAGTTGCTGTTTGGTCTCCCCCACATACAAATCAGAGCATTCTTCACTGCACTGCACTGGATCTTTCGCATGTACCAATTGCTGCCTCAGTGTGTTGTTCGGTTTTTTACCGTATCCCTGTCTGCTTTAAACCAAACAACACACTGAGGCAGCAATTGGTACATGCGAAAGACCCAATACCGAAACACAAGAAAAGCGACATCATATATGCAGTGCAGTGCAGTGAACAATGCTCTGATTTGTATGTGGGGGAGACCAAACAGCAACTGCATCAATGTATGGCCCAACACAGAAGAGCCAATTCCTCGGGTCAGGACTCAGCCGTGTACCTGCATCTTAAGGATAAAGGACATACCTTTGTAGATTGTAATATTAACATATTGGCAAAGGAACATGACTGGTTCAAGAGAGGTGTTAAGGATATTTATGTGAAAATAAAGAAACCAAGCATAAATAGAGGTAGGGGTGTTCGAACCAACTGTCTGCCATGTACAATGCTGTTTTGACACCTTACTCTGGGTGTTCCTATAACACCTCTTAGCCACTATCCAATCACGCCCTTAACACCTGGCTGAGATATGCTAATTGGGATTTTCCAGGCTACATAATTGCCACAGATTCTTGTACAAGTCATTCTGAATGAAGGAAAGCCAGTCGGATGACTAGTGAAAGGTCTTCAGGAACTAAACTTCAAAGTCCAGTTGATCTAATTGAATACAACAGATATTTGTAAACATATTTTGCCTTAGAAATAAGATTTGTAGTACTAATGTATTGTTGCGTGGTTTTTGATACATTGCCCCATATTCTTACAGCAACATGTATTTCATGTATCTAGTTGTTTTCAACAGTGCATACATGTCACACACATGCTTTTGCATAATCCAACTGAACTGTTAGAACGGTGCCACACAACTGTTGTTTTTAAACACGTGGTGACACCAGCATGAAGAAAACTGCTTATGTCAGGATTCCTCAATGGTTCAGCACTGTCTTTAATACAGGAAGGCCCAGGGCACTAATCTGGCAGATGAAAGTGGAATTGGGAGAATTGGTAGAAATAGTCAATCCTTATTCCTCCCTGCCCCAGGTACTTTTTTTTACTGTTTTTATAGCATAGCTGTCCTTTATTATCCATATAATGCACTATGTGTGCATTCATTCATGTGGCTTAAAAGAGCCAAATTACTGTTCTTTCCCATAGGAGAAGTGTGTGCTATCTTGTATCTAAGGAATGCATGCCCTAGTTATCGGCAATTTTACTGACTTTTTTGAGCATTAAATTGAATGGACATGTTTTGCCGATGCAGTTAACACTGGATACTCTTGATTGTATTCAGCTGTGAGCAGACCTAACCATTGCCTATCACCTGACTTAATTATCTGTGTCACAGGCACAAGTTTTAAAGCTCACACACAGACACTCACATGCAGCCCTTTAAACTGTGGTCCAAAAAATTGACAGGAATTGCTTTCCTGAGTATTTTTGCCATTTACTTTCATTATTTTTTTAAAATAGTTTTGAAGATATTTCCATTTTTATGTGTGATATAGAAGCAGGAGCACCACCAGATCCCCTGCACTTCCTGCTCCAAATCCATGTGACAGTCACTCTGCCCTGTGTCTCTTCCTCCTTCCTTGCAGCACCCAAGGCCCCTCCCACCAGTGGGCCACCCTTGGCCCATTCCCTTTTAGGGTTTGCCCTTCAACACCCCCTTGGCCCTTTCATTTGAAGCTCCACTTGACCCCGGCCACTCGCTGATGTTGAGGCCACACCCACTCACGTTTGTTGTGAATGACCACATTTTGTCTGCTGCGATCAGCTTTTGGTGTGCATGCAAAACTATATTTTTGTGAATTGCATGCACTAGAATTTTGGACTTTTACTGGAAACACAGCACAAATGTCCGTTAATGCATGTGAACACCCTGCATTGCCATCCGTTACAGTGTGGCTGCAGCCTTACTGCTGTACTTAAGTGACTCATTGAGGAGTTTAAAAAGTTTTAAGAAGAATTTTTAAGTCCGCAGTCGTACATTAACAATAACCCATGGTAACGGAAATTTTAGTGAATATGCCCATTGTCCTATCAAAATGGATTTTGTAAACAAACAAAAAAATTCAATATGTATCTTACAGTTTATCCAGATAAATATCCAATGTTGCCCATGGTTGTGCATAAAAACAATTGGTTAACTCGATGTTCCACATACATTCAGAACCAGGCATTGTTTCATTCCAAGCAATCTGTCCCATGGAGGCACTAAATGACCAAATCCTTTGATGACTTTATGATTCAATAAAAAAAAAAGAAAATTGGACAGCTTGTAAACTATTTTTTCCTACATACAGGATTCATCATATTTTTTTCACAGTCACAACTGTTATTGTAAAAGCTGGCACATAATTCTCCTTCTTTGCCAATCTGCACCGAATCCAACACATTTTGGGAAAGTCACAGAAAAACATTTCTGTGCCCCTATAATGTTTAATTCAATGAAACTATAAAATAGTCATGGGTGAAAATACAGTTTAGCAAATGGCTTAGATAACTATGGCTTGGATGACTACACACTGCAGAATGCCAAGCCAAGCGCAGTCAAGATTTGTAGAGTCAATAAAAAAGTTGGCAACTTCCCCAAAATCATTCCAGCATTGTCTACCTGCTGGTAGAAACATCACTAGAGAAGCACTGATTTATAGCTCAGCTGAATAACACCAATTGCCTTTGCCAATTGATTCCACCTTTGCCACGGGGTCTTTTCTAGTTGCTGGGTACGTGCTCATGGGAAAATATGATAGACTCTTCACTAAAACTATATAAAGAATACACGCTTAAAGATATTTTGCAGAAACTCAAAAAAACATAAATAGAAGAATTACTGGAAACATATTGTGTGCGTGTAAAATCCACAATTTGGCAGACAATTTTATCTTTTCCTGCGGCTCCTTTAAACTGTGTGTTTGCCAAGGCTACACTTTTGGACATATACATGTAGATGATTGGATGAGTGGATGCAAAAAGAAAAGGACCTAGAAATATCACACATTAGAACTGTCCACGTGCTTGGGCATTAAATACATATTTACATATTGAATGTGTTGTGTTATTTAGCATTTTTTCAAAGGAAACAGCATATGCAGCATTTTTACAAATACTAATTGCATTAGAATAATGCTAGCCTGTAATTTCCTTTAAAGTGTTTACATATCCATATATTAGAAAATATATACACAGGAAAAATAAATCCAGCAAATATATTAAATATACATTATAAACATAAAGGCAAATTTCACATACCGTAGTACACCAAAAACAGGAAAGCGCCAGAAATCCAGCTAATTCACTCATTTTGTTTATTTTATTAGATTTTAGTTGGCAGTTCTTTGTAGCAAAAAAATCTGTGTGCAGAGACCTTAAAGTGGCAATACGCAAGTTGATTTTTACATTCAATGAATCAGTCCATATAGACAGTTTAATTAAATCAACCTAACATGGATTAACTTTGTGCATTCCAAAAGCGAACAGCATTTCATGCAGAATCATTAAAAACCTTGATCATGTTGAACATACAATGATCATATAAGCCGGGGGTGTCAAACTCAATCACGTAAGGGCAGTGGCGAATTAGGAATCACTGGGGGCACCAGCAAAACTAGGACCAGCAAAACTAGTCCAGTTGATCTAATTGAATACAACAGATATACCATGACCTGGATGAATGAGAACCTTCACAAGCATAGGATGGGGCACCTATCCGTACTTCATCCACAGTGGTTTTCTGGGAGGAGGCTATATCTGCCATAAGAAGATGGGGCCCCCATAACTCCCAGCACCCCCTGCTTCTATGGAAGATACATCGCTGATATTTATAAGGTGCAGGTGCACCTTCCTCCCTCTATAGCGCCGGGCTAGATACACGATCAGCTGTTACTACTTAATACGCTGCTATCCATTTGTGCCCCAAGCAGCATCGTGACAATAGATCTGCGTGCTATATACCCCGATCAACTGTTTTTAAACAAATGACTGTGCTAATCACTGTATCTAGCAGGAAGCCACTGAGGGCCACAGAAAATGGCCAGATGGCCCGTGGGCCTAGTGTTTGACATGTGTGAAATAAGCATATTATTGGTTTTCTCTATTCATTTTCTCTATTGATTCCTGTTTACTTGTGAGATAATCAGTAAAGACCTATAAGTGGAATCCCGTGTGAATTTAGTTAAATTTAACCAATTGATTCTAAATCAATTTGTGTATGGCAACCATAAAGGATAACTCCAGCCGCCAAATCACTTTACATATCCCACTTGCACTGTAACCTAACTCTCCTCCAAAGCTCCTATGCTGATTACACAAACATACAAGAAGCTGATTCTCCTTCTCTTCCGGGTAATTACTGTTAGTCATGGCCATAATGGTGATGTCACAGCCAATGACTGACAGCCATTACTGCACAAATGGTTAGAATTCTTAAGCAGCTCATAACATGGAGCAGAGGAGGAGGGACTTCCAGCCAGGGATTAGGGTTCTTGTACATTTTGTAATTTAGCTTGGGAGCGTTGGAGGAAGGTAAGGTTAGTGGGGTTTTGTGGGGTGATACTTCAGTACATGTGAAGTTATTGGGGGGCTGGAGTTACCCTTTTAGATTATTTTACTTTTATATTATTATATTATATTTTCACATTATATTAATTTCTACCAGCCATTTGAAGGGACAATAAACAGCTACACTAAAATTAGAATGGGTTAGAATGAGCATTTATATATTTGTTTTTAACAGTTTGCATGGGGCAAGCAATTATTCAGCCTCACCCCTTGTACGTTCTATTGAGAGCCATGGGCTTTCTCTTAGTAGAAGAGTTAGGTTTTCATTTTGTGTAATGAGCTCCTCTCTTATCTTCTGCCCTGGCTGACATAATAAATAAGTAAGTATAGAGGAATTAAAGAAGAGATGTCATTTCTATAAAAATATACTAAGTTGCAGTGGGTATTTAATAAAATCATTTTGCTCTCGGTCTTTTTATTTAAAGCTTCTGAGATATTTAATGTTTTATTTCTTTGCTTCCTCCACCTAACATTTCCCACTGAGGCATCTGATTCATGTACTGTAGACTAAGAAGCTGGGTATTCACTTCACAAACTCATGATTGAGCACCAGGGAAATGACTAATGTAATTCTGCACAAAGAAATGAGCAGGTAAATCTGCAACAAAAGGGAAAGTACAGCAATCATAAAACTCTTCTACTGTAAGCAGTTTCCTCACCTGTGATCGGATAATGCATGGATTACTTAATGACAGGAAGGTCCCTGTAATTATTTAAATAATCCTGTCAAGGCAGGGCATAGGAGGAACGAAGACTGAAAGATTCATGTACAAAATTTTACTGACAAATTTTTTTAACAGAATAGGCACACAGATTATTTCAGTACATCTACAGTTAATAGTTTGTAGGGGCCAGACAGGAAACTTTAAGAGTCCACAATTTTTTTTTCCCTAAACAGACTTTTTTAACAAAAAAGTGCAAACATTTCCCTGCACTATTAATTTGCAGCAGCCAATCAGTTGATCCCATTTTACATGGTATCAAATCATTTTACATGCAACATTATACATCCAAGGATCTGATCTTATGGTATCTTTCAATATTGTACAATTGTTGGATCATTTATAGATGATTGACACCATCATTTTTACAATCTTCTCTTGTTTAATTGGTGAATTCACTTTTGGTCCATTGGGAGGTTTCCTGGTATCCTGCATTTTACACCTACCTCTCTATCATATTCTCTTTCCTGTTTCTGTGTTTATATTCTCAGTTCTGAATAGACAAACATTATACTAAGAAGAATGAGGTGTGGGTGCTATATTCCAATTTAACATATCCAATAAAAACTCAATCCTCCATCTTAAAAAGATGAGACAGTGGTTTTTGTCTCTCCCTATCTACATTTTCGTTTGTTCAGGCAAACAGTATAGTATTGTTACATTTGTGCAAATACAGTTAGAAACCTAAATATAGGATAAAGAATCTCTTTAATTTCCCCGTATTTGCCCATTAGCCTTCTACAGATTAGCATTTTCTAACATGAAATTGAAAACATAGGCAGGTGCATACTGTAATCACACACCCTGCCAGTAAGAATTATGGGGGAGATGCAAAAAATTGAAAAAAGAACATTTACTGGGGATGGGTTTCGGATTTGTTTCGAACCCAGTTTGAAGTTCCGCTGAGATTTCAGAATTTTTTTTAAAACCTGAACTTTTCTGACTTTTGGATATTCAATGGGTTTATCAGTTATAATATACTGCATATTCAAAGCTCGACAATCGAAAATCGAATATTCTGTATTGAATATTCTTTATAGATATTGATACTGAACTTTAGTGATTAGAACTTTGTCTCCCATTGATTTCTTTTGTGTTCATTTACAAATTTTCAAATTTTTTGAAAATTGTAGTTTGATTATGGAACGGAACTTAGTTTTTAAACTTTTTTAAGAAAAAGATTTTTTTTTCTTATTTAATTTGCATTAATTGCAATTTTATATTTTTAAAATATTCTGCCTTTCTGTTTTTTTTTAAATTTTATTTTTCATCTTAAGCTAGGTACACACTGTACAGATTTCTGAAAGATGACATCTTTCAAAGATCTGCATACACACAGTCCCGAGCGTTCTTCTATGTGAGAACGCTCGGGACTGTGTGTTTCCATCGGCCGCGCTAGACTCCTCTATAGGGAGTCTAGCGCGGCCGATGGAAATTTTCGGCCTTTCCCGAACGAGCGTTCGGCCGACCCGATCGTTTGGCGGCCGCGCGCTCGTTCGGGAAACGAACGTACACACGTAACGATTAAGCCCAGATACCGTCGGATCCGACGGTATCGGGGCTTAATCGTTAATGTGTGTACCCAGCTTTACAGTAATTGTGAATTCAGAGACATGGGTTTTAACATGCTAACCATCAACTGAGTCAAAATGGAATTGTATAAAGGTTTTAGCCCCCTCTTTTCCCTATTTACAGCAATCACTTATCAGCAGCAATAAAGGAAATTAGTAGGACAGAGAAGGAAAAAAGATCTGATTGGTAGGAATACCTAAGCATTTCTGCTTCACTGTACATCAAAGCAATAGTTGAAGATTGTACTGTGTTAGCCATAAGTAACAGAAGAAAAGTAGAGCTGTAATACCTTTTATTGGCTAACTAGATTAAAAAAATTAAGCAAGCTTTTTCACAAACTTATATACAGATTGTTTGTGATTTCTCAGTGTTTTTTGTAACATTCAGCCTGATGAAGGGGGTTTAGGACTTAAGTTTGATTTTTTTTATCTAGTTAGCCAATAAATGGTATCACAGCTCTACTTCTCTCAACAGTGTGTACTGTTATTATTATTTTCTTTCCCGAGGTAGGGATACCCCTCCTCCCCCAGAGTTCATGATGCTTCATTAGGATAAGAGATAAGAAACTTTGATGACTAAAATTCCTCAGATAGCATAACTTTATTTGTTTAATTTGCTAAACTTTTCATTGAATATAACTATATTATACAGTATTCATAAAGTTATAAAGAGTATGCAATTATTAATAAAGGGGTAATTAATTAAAAGTGAAGCCCCCTGAAATTATACAATATGGCTCCAACGTGAGGTAGCTAACAGCCATTGGGACAGAATCATGAATCATTCACATTTAGGAAATACAGGAACTGACCATTGCTTCAGTGTAAAAAATGTGTTTTTACTTTTTATACAGTGGAACAATCATCCATATCAATTCAGAATAGAAGATGACAGTGGTGACTTACTTAGCACACGGTCACTTTGCCCTTTTAAACATATATCCCAAAGGGAATGATTTGAAAGAAACTATTATCTTTTCATACACTTGTTCACTGCTGTGTACTCTACCAGCATCACAGATTCAAAAAAAAGATAGAAAATCTCTAGTTAGAAAGCAATTTACAAGCATTTTTATTACAGGAAAGGGATTAAGGCCGAGATTTACTGACGAGAAAATTAGCAAGGGAGTCAGAAGACAAATGTCAATTCATGTATTTTACTTGGGGAAAAAGCAAATTTCTAGATAATGTTATAACTTTATGGCTATTGGCATCTGCAAAATTACATATGTAGAAATCATTAAGTATTATTATATTTGAGTTAGTCACTTAAAGTAAAAATTGTAATATATTGTGGAGTCTGTTTATCTTCAAAATATAATATATAATGGACAAGGGTAAAAGGAATTTTTGGGTGTCAAACATAATGTAGATGCTTCTGTTTAGATATACCCAGCCATATCCGAGGCTAATATAGACAATGATCCTTGATGAAGCTGTAAGGATTAAAACAGCGAAACGTGTAGGATCTACCTCACAAGCCATCAACAAGCGCATTATACCTTACCGCAAGACCACCACGATTAATAGGGGCCACACCATAACAGAGAGGTGCAACTTCAACAACTGCTAATAGACTGTTTCTGCAAGTTTTTTTTAGTGTTTTTTATTGTTTCAGGGGCTATACAGACCAGGCAAGCATCAGAACAGCACATAATAAAGCCTACGATACCCCTAGTGGTGGATAGGCATAAGTGAGTGTTTTAAAGGGCATGTCCACCTCCCACACTAAAATTCAACCAATTACTTACGTTATACCCCTGCTCCTTATGGTTCTCCTGAAACAGCTGCACAAAGTCCAGGAAACTGAGGAGTAGGTGCTGTCTTCCTGTGTAAAAGGTTTCCACCTCCTCCTTGTCCTCTGAGAGGGCAGTGGCATGTGCAGGGGAGCCCTTTCCTCTCTTCCCTCCCATCCTCTATGGCTGCCCTTCCACCTTCCTTTAAATACTTTTAATATCTTGTAGACCACCCCTGCCCACCCCCACTGCCGAATTACATTTCTAAAAAAAATTCTTACAGCCCTTCGCTCCCGCGGCTGTCGACAGCTATTTCTGTGATTAGTTGCATCTCAGTCAATCACAGATGCGGCTGCCAGTCCAGCAACTGTTTGCAGGTTCTGGCAAACACTGAACCACTGACTTTTGTGTTTAGAACACAAGTCAGTGCAGCCACCCCCACTTGACTAAACATTCCCTATCACACCAAAGCATGGAAGTTACCAACAATGGCAGCTTCATACAGTCTGTCAATATGAAACAGCTATTACTGGTATAGAGTGTTAATGCACAATGGTGGGGACATGAAACATTTTATTTAAGTAATTTACAAGTGTAGCAAAGGTGTTTGCTCCTGATGAAAAGTGTTAGCAAGATCTAGCGAAGTGAGCAGTTTTAGCAAAGAGATATTACTTGAATATGACTGTGATAATGTTTCCATATTATGTCTTTTGTTATCTATTTATCTTTTCAGGTATTGCCGCACAGGGTGTTTACTAAATATCTAGTGCTGTGGTTCTTAAACCTTTTCAGATTGTGGCACACATAGCATTGCACATTGCACACCCGTATTCTTAATGTAATTACCAGTATTAATTTACACTGCAACATTACAAAAATTCAAGTTAAAATGGTAAAAATATTTCCATATCCAAAATTTAGAGGCAAACAGCTTAGTTGATGCACACCCTTTAAGAAACTAGTTCATGACAGCATAAGCTTGTTTGACATTTTTCTGCCAGCAAACAATCACGAAAAGTTTACACTATAAGTTAAGTAAGCAGCAGTATAGTATTTGCATGCAGGGGAAGTACAGATAAAACAGCAGCCATGCTTTGGGACACATATGGTATGAAGTCCCTCATCTTTTATCTGTTTGAAGCAGACAATAAGAATATGGTGAAAGAAAACAGAAGGAGGGAAAACTAAAAATGTATTGGCTTGGTTCACATGAACGCCAGTAAAATGCTGGGAAAATTAACACAAAACGTTTGTGTGAACACAGCCTAAAGCATAATAGAAGTAAAAGAAAAAGTGTCAATTAATTAGTAACCTAAATAGAAAGGAAAAATTAGAAGAGTAAGGAAAAGCAGAAAAGCAAAGGTGAGAAATGGGGTAGAGAGTAGAGCCTGAGGGGCTTATTGGTCAGTAGCTACACCACTCTCCTGCAAGTATAAACCATAATGAATGGTCCACACAAGTGACTTATACACTGATTTCATAGAAACCCCCAACACCCTTGAATTCCCTGTTCATTTGCATTTTATAATCAAACTGCAGCATTTTTTACCTTCTTGGAATAAATATATAATTATATGTACCAGCAAAAGTGTGTCCGTTGGTGCACAGTGGAAATTATGTGTGTATGTTTTGCTAGGTAATCCTGCAGCAATGTGCAGGTCATGCGATCAGTGATACCAACAAAAAGTGCAAAAACATGCAAGTGATTCGGGATCTGTCTGCCTCTCCTTTATGGCCTTACTTACATGCCTTCAGCCAGTAGGCATCAGGAACACTCCAACCTTGCTCTCCCTTTCCAATGCCAGCAAGTATCCAGGGGGGAGGCTCAAATGGTATTAGTCTGAAAGTCCTAAAAAGGACCCAATCAATCCCACCACATAACATGAGCAAACACACACATATCCTCCCTTATCTATTTGACATGCAAGGCAGACCCATGCAATTCTACCACAATGTGCAGATCAAACTAAACAGCACCACTGGACAACCTGAGACCCTATAAACCCTACAGGATCCATATTAACATGCTAGGTTCATACTTATTAGTATTTACCACAGCAGGTTCCAGATCTACAATCACTATGGGGATAGGACAGCACAGGATAGTGATTAGCTATAAAGATTAGGGAGAGATGTTTTTGAAGGAGCTAAAAGCTCCACACAGAGTATAAAATGAAGTAGAGCCTTCTTCTAACAGAAGGTACCTCACAGACTCATGTTATTATAACAGCATTGCCCTAATAATGTAACATATAAACACATATTTCTCACTTCCAAAGAAATGGGTGGGGATATGCAAAGTATACCATTTATTGCCTGTAGCTAAGGGCATTTGTCTAGATGTAATTCATCCTAATGGTATAAGTTTTTTCTTAATGTCCTTTAAGTAAGGCATGTATCCAGATGTAATACAGCCTAATGGTATAGAGCAGGGGTGTTAAACTTGGGACCTTTCATAAGTTTGAAAACTACAACTTACAGCATTCTCTGTGAACAGTAAGTTTCTTCTTTATGTCCATTGGCTAATGAATGTAATAAGATGCAATAGAGTGTAATGATATAGAGCATGGATGTTCAACTTTTCACATGTTTAAAAACTACAACTCCCAGCATTCCCTGGCTGCACAGCATGATAGAAAATTTAGTTTTTATACATGCTGGAATAAAGCCATTTTACTGACATACAGACATTAAAAGCCCATGGTCATGTTTTAGCGATTCCTAGCCAAGAGTTTGAACATGCTAGTGATTCATCTGCCCTTCCCTTTCATCCTTATATCTATTACACTATTGGTTTAGGGAAGGATTATTTAGGTCACTCCAGGCTGTAGGAGACACACATCTAACCACCTACCTGACAGATATTATCCATGGAATGTAAATAGAATAAACATGCAGGTCTGAGAAAAGACCCAGGGAATTCTACCATAATGTGCAATGCAATCTAAACAACACCATTGATCAACCTGAAACCCCATACAGGATCCAGATAATCATGCTATGTTTATACTAATCAGTATTTACCATAGCAAGTTCCACATTTACAACCACTATGGGATTAGGACAGCACAGGATAGTGATTGGCTATATGGGTTAGGGAGAGATTATTATTATTAATATTAATATTATTATGGGTTTATATAGCGCCAACATCTTCCGTGGCGCTTAAATGGAGCTAAAAGTAAAAGTCTAAAAGTAAATACAGCCTAATGTTGTTAATATAGTAATATTGGGGAAAAAAGGGAAAAACTGGCCATTTTCTCTAAGAATGCTGGGTAGTTTCAGAGCCATTCAAAGTCATTTTATTACATACAGACATCACTTCCTGTCTAGCAAACAGAAACTGTTTTGTCTCATTACTTTTTATGAAGATGGGGGGGGAGTAAATGTGAGAGTCTGAAGAAATTTCTAATTTCACACGTCACATGTTTTACAAAAAGCACATAATTGGGTGTAATACAGGAACTGCCTTAAACTTCCTGTCTTGTCATGTACAATGCCTAAGAGAATATTTTTATTTGCTAACAGTGTAAGATCAGAACTTCATTGGATGTTAGTAAAATTCCACTTCCTTTTAGTGTCTACCTCGGGACCCATGTAGAAATCCTAGAGGTGTGGCTAAACCTACCATTTTGAGTTTTTTCAAACTTAGAGGTGTCAAGTAAAGTAAGCATACTTTATTAATTGTATATCATTTGTTTTGTAATTCAGTATTAGGTAGTAGTACTATACTTTGTATAGTGTTATTTGTTATGGTGATTTTAATTAAATAGTGATAATTACACACATACATATAGACCTTTCCTATGTGTAATAGTGTTATATACCCCCACCTAATTAGTTGCTCCTAAAAACTCAATGCAATCTCCGTAAAAATATATATAAATTTATTTATATAATATAAAGGATAAGGGATAGCAAATCAAAACTGAGACGCACACTGTGAATTGAAGCAGATAATAATTACTTTATTGACATGCTTACAAAAATCAAGCAACATTTCGGGAGTGCAACTCCCTTTGTCAAGTTTGTAAGCAAGTAATCCATATCAAATTTTAAAACCTTTTTAAAGGGATAGCCCCTCCTCAAGGGGAAGTGACATCATACATTACAAAATACATATTACAGGGATATATTATACACCAACTAGGGAAACGAGAAAAGTAAAAACCATATCAAATAGATGGATTCTCCTGAATTCACAAAAATAAATACTAGTTATAATTTTTATTCAGGCCGCCTGGAGACAAAGCTCCATGGTGCCTGATCCACCAAGTCTCTTTTTGTTTTAAATGGAGCTGTCTGTCACCATAGAAGTTCAATGGTATGGTCTCTTGTTCTGTAAACCAGAGATCCTCCAACTTATGTTTATTGTCTATGCAGTGTTTAGACAAAGGTAACTGCACATGTTTTAAATTAATGGAGGACTTGTGTTGACTAATCCTAGCCTTAACTTTTTAGGTGGTCTAACTGACATAAATCAAATGGCAGGGACAAATGATGGCATTTACGGCAAATTTAGTGTCACACATAAATGTGCCAAATTATTGTATCTCTTCCCCTGTACCTGGATGGACAAATTTAGAACCTTTCAGTACTTGTTTGCAATATATACAATTTAAGCAGGGATACATTCCCATTTTTGTCCCTAACCACATAGTTGCTGTGGGTTTCCTTTCTGTAACAAATCTTGTGGAGGTAACCATGGAACCTATAGTCTTGCCCTTCTTAAAATCCATCATAGGTGGTTTTGTGAATTCCTGTATATCATGGTAAGTTTTTCTAAGATGTGCTAGTGACTCCTAAGTATATTAGTAATTCTCTGACTCACTATAATGTGTAACACAGGTCATCCGTGGAGTGGATTGGGACGTATGTGTGTGCTTTCTTCTCAGTTTGTTCCTAGCCCCTTGGATGACTCTCTTGGGATACTCTCCTAACATTTTTTACACAGTTGTTTCATCTGAAATTCCTTCCTGATCGGATCTGAAACTAAACATTCTACTCAACATAACTGGCTGTATGGTATAGTGTTCTTTAAATGGGTAGGGTGATGGCTTTTGAAAATGGATCTATATCAGTAGGTTTTGTATATAGTTCTGTTTTTATACCATCTACATCATCTTTTATAATTTTAACATCCAGAAATTGGACTGTGTGAGTATCACTCACCATAGAAAGGTTTACGGATGGACGGAATTCATTAATCCGTTCGTGAATCTGCGATAGGGTGGACCTGTCACCCACCATAGAAGGAAAAAGTCATCAATAGAGATGGTATCCGGGTCCGACTCAGACCCAGATCTGACACAGGACCCCTCGGTTCCAAAATCCAAATGATCCATTCAAATCCGGACTTTGGGATCCTATTTTCTATAATTATCGAACGTTCTAGGATTATTGAAAATACGATCAGAAACTTGAAAGTAATCTCAGATCGTATTTTCAAGAATTATCAAACGTTTGAGGGTATTTTCGAAAATTATCAAAAATAGCCTTGAACATTCGATAATAATAAAAAATTCGTTCTGTTTTTAGATTTTTGTATCTTTGGTGTTTTCTTGAGATCCGGGAATCCGAAAACGGACCGAAACTGGTAAGTTTCGGACATCTCTAGTCATCAACAAATCTCCACCACACTACACAATGGGCGCGGTAGAGATCATCTTGATAGACATGCTCCTTTTCAAAGCCTGCCATATAGGCATTGGCATATATGCCACATTCGACCCTATCACACTCCCACACAACTGAAGATAAAACATATTATCGAAATCAAAATAATTCTTAGTCAGGGTAAGTTCCAAAGATCTAAGAAAAAAATCAATTTCATCCTCCTTATATAAACTGCTCTGCACTAGCAATCTCTTTGCATTTGTGTCTAAACACTGCATAGACAATAAACATAAGTGGGAGGATCTCAGGTTTACAGTAATAGAGACCGTACCATTGAACTTTTATCGTGACAGAGAGCTCTGTTTAAAACAAGGAGAGGCTTGGTGGATCAGGCACCATGGATCTTTGTCTTCGGGTGGCCTGAATAAAGATTATAACTTGTAATTATCTTTGTGAATTCAGGAGAATCCATCTCTTTAATATGATTCATACATTTCTTGTTTCCCTAGTTGGTGTATAATATATTCCTGTAATGTATTTTGTAATGTATAATGTCTTTTCCCCTTAAGGAGGGGCTATCCCCAAAAAGGTTGTGAAATTTGATATGGATCACTTGCTTACAAACTTGACAAAGGGAGTTGCACTCCCGAAATGTTGCTTGATTTTTGTAAGCATGTCAATAAAATAATAATTATCTGCAATATGCAATGTACTGTAAATGAACCTCAGCCGGTGTGCCAATGCCATTTCTTGCTAACCTGTATACACACTCTCATCAAGTTTTTCATGCCTGGTGCAACCAACAAGAAGCATACAAAGATATATCTGTAGAAAATTGGTGCACTCCAAGGACTTCTTAATATTTAAGTATTTAAGAAGTCTTCGGAGTGCACCAATTTTCTACAGACATATCTATCCATATATATATATTATATTATATATATATATATATATATATATATATATATATATAGCGAAAGTGGAGCACTCCAATGGTCTTTTCAAGCATAATTTTATTATTTAACACATCTACGCATTTCAACCACCATGTGGCTATCTTCGCCGTGTGTCCTGAAGGTGGCCACGTGGTGGTTGAAACACGTAGATGTGTTAAATAATAAAATTATGCTTGAAAAGACCATTGGAGTGCTCCCCTTTAGCTATTTCTATTTGTTCAATTTGGATGTACCCGGGCAATTCATGTGTATGGACCGGTAGAAGTGCTGCCTCACAACAGATACATAAATAAAGAGAGAAGCAGGTATGGTCTTGTTGCCCCAGGGAACATATATATATTTTTCACTAGGTTAGGACTGATGCTGGGATACTGCCTTGGAGTGGCGCATCAGCTGATGCATGTTTGTACAAACAATGTAACTAAAAGTATCCATTTGAACTACAGTGCAGGTGATTACCCTTCATTGCATGTCTAATTCTTTTACCCAATTCATGTATGTGTAGTTGCTGGAGTAGAGCTGGAGTCTTTTGTGTAATGTGTATATATATATATATATATATATATATATATATATATATATAATACATATATATATGAAACCCATGCAACACAGGGAGAACTTACAAACTACTCTGAGCCACCGTGCTGTATAAAAAATATGCCATTTTTTGCAAAAAACACGTTTCTATGTGTGCATTTAACACCGGAATCACTACCCACAGTGCTTCCTGTGTTGATTTATACTGCCATTGCTTCTCCCAGTAAATCACTGTACCTTTTATAAGACTTAAATCCAGCTGTGGCTGGGGTTATAGTTTCAAAAAAAGTGGCCAAAACTAGCTATTAAACTGACTTGTGATAGCTGCGCAGGTGACTTTACAAACCCCACCCAGCTTTCACAAATCCCTACTTAAAGTCAGGGAAACGTTTGTTAAATATGTTAGTGGGACTTTAAGAATGGATTTGTGGCTCTCTGGAAATGTATGTCCATTATCGTGTGCATCATTTTCTTGGAATTTTTCCCAGATCGTATCCTCCTTTTCCTCATAATTTTTCTCCACTTTATCTGATTAAAAGCTTTGTTTTTACTGTTTCTCTCAATTGCTAATTAACAAGTAAAGGTCTGAAAAGGAAATCATCTTGTGTAGGAAAAACAGGCTTGGAATTTGTTATCTCTTTACTTCGGCCACCCTCTGCGCTCCTCCTCCTCCTCCAACAATAATGTGACAAAGGGGCTGGCAAAAAATTAAAAAAATAAATGAAATAAAGCCAAGCTTTCCTCATTCTGTCCATGGTTTCAAACACTTTTGCCAATGCAGCGTCTGTTTCCAAAGACACGTCTGTAGTGGCAGAGAAGAATACTAATGAGTTAGGGAAGCTAGCAAGGATGGGCCAAACATGCACAGGAGATGACAAACATGATTTAATGGCCTCTGTCCCCGAGAAATCTCTTAAACTCTTTTTGAAAGGTGTTAGGAAGAAATTGTTACAATGTGCAATGTCCTTCCCTCTCCTTGGGTTCCCTGCTATGTGTTTACTTACAGTTTTTGGTTCGTAAAAAGTCGTTTTGATTATGTCACGGTGCTGGGAAGCGGGGTTTTCACCTTGTACATTTACACTTTATGATGTTTGATTTATTTATACAGATAACCTGCAAACAGAAGCTACAAAACTAATATTTGCTGGAGAGAGGAAAAAATAGGAAGACCATCTGAAGCTAAAACTAATCATAAAGGAAACCGTGGATTAAAAGGGATTAGATTGCATTTATTTCTTCATTAAATAGTCATGTCTACCTTGATATTGGGTTCAGTCCAAGTTGTATCCATAACAACAGATTGCTAATCTCCAGCGTGTCACAATTAGAGCTGCGAGTCTTTCTCTTTGTACCAGCCCAGAAGTAAAGCTGTAAAGATCCATTTCTTGGAATGTGTCCACAGCAGCCCCCCAATTGTTATTTTATTTTGTATCTAGGCAGGTTTACTTACTGGAATCAGGAAAGTTGTACATGCTTATTTATTGTGGGTGGTAGTAAAATGGAATTATATGCAGAAAATAAATGTTGATTCCTAACTTTTGCCCTGAGAACTTGGAAGATTTTGTTGCAGAAATGTAAAAGTATTTTGATTGGTGTTTTATGACATTTTGTCAATGCATCTGGGTTACCAACACAGAGATTGGCATGGTTGTCCTTATTTATAATTTAGCTTTCTTCCATAGCTTTCCAAGCCACATCTACTAATGTCAGTGGCAAGTTGGCAACCCAACTTGTATAATATAGTATATGAACTAGTAATATTATTTTTTTTTAGATTCAAGCCTTTTATTAAGTTTTGGGTGCATATTTAATACATACTTTGTTTTGAAGATATTAAACTATATTGTATGTTAACAATTATATTTAAACAATGAAAAAGAAAAAAGATAAAAGAAAATAAGTGTCAAGCAGATTGATTATTTCTACATACATATATTATTGGTATATTGGGATGAGTAGAAGGGAGGGTGAGATGAGTAGGAAGGAGGGTAGGAAAATTTAATATTCACTCGGGGATACTTAATCATACTTATGGGTATTTAGGAAGCCAGAACTTAAGCAATTTAACCAATTCTGCTATTTAAAAATAAATTCAGCAAATAAATTACTTTATATTTAGTTCTTTGTATATAAGACTACATACTTACTGTTTTTATTGGTTGAGTGTTTTTTTAAAAAGAGGAAATGGTAACACTATTAGTTACCTATGATTAAGGACACTATGGTTGCCCAAAATGTGTCAGGGTGATCCTTATCCTAGCCCTTCCAAATTGATGTGATCCATACAATATATAGAAAATTGGGCTGTTGCACATCCATATTAAAGTGCAACTAGAGACCAAAAATATAATACATACAAAAAATAGAATTCTAGTGCACAAACAATTCTAATTGCATATTGGCTACCTCCATAAGGTTGCTACTACAAACAGTCTGCTAAACTCTGGATAAATAAAAGCAATTAGTTCAATAAGTTGGCCAAATTATTTTAAGCCCAGTCACCACGTCAAGGTTGCTTTCTTTATCTGGGTCCTAACCTAATGGTACTTGCCTTTTTGGCTACATGAGCTGACAGCTTCTCCCATGTGGCCTGGATGCTTGAAGCTGACTCTCTAGTATAAAGTACTTTACTCAAACGAGCACATGACCTAACTCTTGGTGGAGTACAATTTCCCAGAAGGCTTGGTCAAACCTTCAATGTAACACACAATATATAGAAAATTGGGATGTTGTACATCCATATTAAAGTGCAACTAGTTGCTGTGATCCATCTGAGAGATTTTATACGGTATCTACTAAAAAGGTGCTGCTTTAGCTTTTAACCTTCTTTCTTCCCACTTTTGCTGTATAGGAGAGAGCCCTCCTGGACTTGCACATGGAGGTTACCCATGTGATTGCTGGTGTGGGAGATCAGAGACACCACTATTTCCCTTATCATGGAAAGTGAACTATTTCGATATTGTGTTGAACATCTCTTTAAGATACAGTGATATAGATTTCTGAAATTGTGGACCCGTTGCAACTTCTGACTTATGTACATAGGAGGGAAGATTTGCTGCATTAGTAGTTTGAAGGATATGGTGTATTTTCGAGATCACATGTTGAGGGAGAAAATTTAAGGAACACAGGTTTTCAAAAGATGTATATGGCTTGGACAGGTCCACGGATTGGATGATGGGAGTCACAAAGTGTCAGCATTGTAGATAATGTAAATAAGGTTATTCAGACTGATTAAGGTGTAACAGTGTTTCATATAGGGCCACCAAGGTCTTGTCCAATCCAATAAACGAGTCAGCAAAGTTGCTTGATTACATTTTCTAGCAGTCCAATACCATTGTGTCATTGTGTGTGAGTTCCATTTTTGGGATTTTTGCTAAGATTTTTTTATTTTCTTTCAGATGGTGGCAATATCTTTGTAGAGACAAATTCAGACACTTCAATTAAACTTGTGATCAAAAACATTGGAAATCAAAAACAGCAGATAAAAATGCCTAGCTTTCCCTAAATATTAGGTTAAGATAGTTCAAACCTCTTAATTTATATAAAAATAATTTTGTGATTATCCCTCAATGTGACACAAATTCTTGTGTTCAAATGGGATAGAAGATGGTTGCTGCACACAAGAATCCAGTTTGCTAATGTCGACCATAGGTGCATATAGGAGATTGGCTAATTAAAGAGAAATGTAATTAAAAAAAACATGTATCATGTAAAAAAAAAATTTACATGTGAACAGCTAAATTTCAATTGCATGTAAGCACCAAGGTGTGGGGTTGAGTTTTTCCCCACCTTGTGCATTTGATTGGATAGTTCAAAAATTAATTATCCATGTGTGATCAACATTAAATGATAGCTATGAAATCTTTATCCCGCAATAAATTCCACTGTTACATCAGCAGGGTCAAATTTGCTAAACAAAAAAAAATATCATCAGTTACTGCCTATGGTAGTAATCCATTCCATTACTGCAGGAAACACCCCCATTTAATGTTAACAAGGTCACTTTTACACTACGGACTTCTATCTAATAAATCTGGACTAATTAAGCATGTCTGACTGGTCTGATAATAGTCACACCCCTCGCGCTTGTAGGAATTAAGAGGATTAGACACATCACACAGTTAGATTTAATCCAGTTTTCTGAATTCTTGAAATATTTCCAATTTATACAGGACTGTTTATAGAATTATCTTATATATAAAAAAAAAATCAAATCTTATCACAGCAAAATTGCTAATACCCGATACACTTATCAGTGAATGATCTTCAAGATTTCCAAAATGTAAACGAGGCAAAAACAGGTAAGGGAAATCTTACATTTTATAACCTTGTCAAAACACTGCATCAGGATCTAAAGGATCTTACATAGCCCTGATGGTGCTACTGGAACCAAACAGACAGATTAAGCTAAATTCATTAGACCTAAGATTTACAAATAGAATCCTAGTGTAATGTACCTAAAAAAATATGTAATGTGCTAGTTAAAGATTAATAACCTCATTAATAATCAATTCCCTGCAGTCATTGATTGCATTTTTACATTATCTGCTGTTCAGTCAGGGGATCTGAACTTGTTACGGATTTCTCTACCCTGGAATGAACTGAATTATCAATCAACTTCAGAATATGCATCTTCCCTTAATGTCCCAGCTTGTTGTTCCTCCTTTCTTCATGAAAAACCTCATTATGCTAAAATTTAGTCCTTGCCTCCAAACTCCTTTGGGTACAGAAATTCAGAAGCCAAGTTACTGCAGACTAAATAGGCTCGGATTCTTTCTTGTTTATGAATTTCTTTATTTTTCATCTTCCACTATAGATACGAGCTTTCATCTCACCGAAATTGTTCTGTCATTTCTTACAATTCAAAGGTAAGAAGCTTTATTAGAGATGTTTATCAGGTTTGATAGCGTAAATACATGCAAAGGCTTATCAGTCAACAGTGTAAGGAAAATGTCTATATTTTCATGAGCAAGACCGCTATGCATATTTATACACATACGGTACATTGAAAACAAGCAAGTACGTAACGCCAAAGAAAAATACCACACTTGTTTATAATGTTTAGGGGCATTTTTTTTGTTTATCCTTTTTTAATAAAACACGTTTTACTGTATTCCTTTGTCATTTAAGACTGATACTCATTCCCTTGTTTGTGTCACTGTAATCTCTATCTTGGCCCCTAACCTAAACCATGTTGGTCTTTTGCAGTGCTTTCCAAGACAGAGAAAAGTCACACCAGGGGACCCTTAAGTGAAAATCAACAATAAATGTCTGTTGTGTCACAGGGTTTCATAGATGTCATATAAATTAACTTAATATAGGGCAATTTACTGCAAATTTTTTTGGATAGACGTACTGCAGGGAACCATTAGAAGAATTTTGATTTGCAATATTTGTTTGCGCATATTATTTAAATGGGAAAATTGGTGGAAAATGTGAATTTCCTGACTACACATATACACCGAACAGTCTCTTAGAAATATACGTTTGCACTGGCAACAAAAAATCCCCCTTATAATTACAATGAGAAATGTTTGGGTTAGAGAAATTTTGCATTTTAAAAGAAATCCACTTCATACTAGTTAGTTTCATTATAATAATTCTAGACTCTGTATAAAGTTAAAGGTTAAGATAAAGCTCTAATGAGTATCATTGACAATTTATTTTAAAGGTCATCAAACTCTAAGGTTACTTTAATGTGCATTTAATTTACAGCAGTATTATGTTTTATAATACACTATTGAATGGCTGTCTTTAACTTTAGGCTATTGTGCATTTAGGCAGCTATTAAATATTTATACAGAGTGACTCTTTTCCTCTTACCACTTTCCTTGTTTCTGTAAGTTGTAGTTTTCTATTAGTATGACTCTCTGCCTTTACAGATATTTGAACAAAACAATTAAAGAGCAACAGCTGAATAATACAATAATGCAGCCTTCATTTGAGGATATTTGAGTCAAATTTGCAGATACTCAATACACTCTCTTCTAAAATCTCCCAATGATCGTGTCTACTGGTGGAGGAAGAGTGGGCTAGGGTTCCACAAGCAAAAAGATACAACAAGCTGTGTCTCCTCTTTGCAGTGGCTGTTGGCGGATTTACGAAAATAAGCTGTAGGTACTAGGAGCCAACTCCCACAATCCACCTCTTTATTTTGCATCTCATGCAAAAGAAAAAAAAACAGAAGTCCTCTTTTTAGTTTATTTTCAACCAAGCTTTGAGGGCAACCCCCCCCCCAACTATTCCATAAGTAAGTCTGGGGATTTGAATGTGTAACCCCAAGGGTTGTGTGTTTCTAAAAGTCAGGTATTTGTCTGCTAAGCCACAAGACATAATACAAGGCTCTTGGAAGACTTACAGACTGTGAGTTGTACTGTTAACATCATGTGGAAGCCTTCTTAGTTACAGAATCTTACTTGTTGTGAATGGAAAAAGAGAAGTACCTTAAAATGTATACAGTAGGTGTTCTAGGAAAAAACTTTCATACTAGGATTAAAAAAAAGGATTTTGTTCGCCTTTAAACCAATCCTACTTTTAAACTCTTAACTCTCATGTCTTTCTTTACAATACCTAATTACTATATCACCCTACATGCTATTATATTTCACCAAACACTTCACATTAGGTTTTCCCACAATGAGCACTTGTACATTATTAGTCAGTAAAAGAATAACATATTATCTCTGAATCTCCCATCTCACTGACTGCTTGATCAAATGTTTCTGCAACTCCTTTGCTTTCTCCATTCCCGTGATAAGAAATTAAAGGGAAGGACAGTTTACTACCTTTAAAACGAGCCATCAACCACCTCTCTACGTGCTCCACAGCCCAAGATATAAAGACATTACAGACCAGAAAGTTAATAGGTGGAAGGATGACATATAACATTCCTAAGGCTGCTCCTCCACCTCGCCAATGGCGAGCACAGCTTCAGACTTCAGTGTGTGAGGGAGACAGAAAATCTCACAGGGTCAATGCACCCATGAGTGGGCGGGGTCATGGCACCCGCGAGTGGGCAGAGCCAAATAAGGCTGTAAGGGAAGGAGCCAAGGGGGACCTGCAAAGGAGGATCGATGGGGCCCATGAGTGGGAGGGACCAGGGGGGCTACAATGGCAGGAGGAGACATAGGGCAGAGTGACTGTAACATTGTTTCAGAGCAGGAAGCAGGAAGTGCAGGGGACCTGGTGATGTTGCTGCCATATCACACACAAAAATGTAAATTTCTCCAAAACTGTGCAAAATAAACAATGAAATTAAAATGCAAAAATTCTAAGGAGAGCAATTCCTATCAATTTACCTAAAGTAATTTTTGGACCACAACTCTCCTTTAATAAATGGTATATACACTGTAAATCTAACTTAACATATTTAGGCTTTAGATGTAAAGGTTTTTTTTTTCACCAGATGCATAGTTCCTAAAATGTTTAAAGGAAAATTATGACAATTATGCTCTCCTCCAGAATATTTTCTCCATTAAAAAAATACACATTGACTATTGTGTCACGTCTACATTTTCTGCTTGGATAGAGTAGCTCAATTCCCAATAATAATACTATTGGCAGTCAGTTTTATCTAGGCCATTGTTTCTTATTTTTGCAGATTCCCTCATGTCCGGATGTGTGTGGAAAAAAGCTGATGTTATTCCAATATTCAAAAAGTGTAGTCGTTCACAGCCGTACAGGCCTGTAAGTTTAACTTCAGTGGTGGAGAAGATACTGGAAAGTTTAATAAGGGAACATATTCTAGAGTATGTTTCGAGGACTGACATTATAAGTAGTAACCAGCATGGATTTAGGAGGAATAGATCTTGTCAAACTTACTAGCTTAGCTTTTATGAGGAAGTAAGTAGAAATTTAGACTCTAGCATAGCAGTAGATGTATTATACTTGGATTTTGCAAAGGCTTTTGATAAAGTCCCCCATATGCGACTAATGTAAAGGTCTGCTGGTCTGGGGAGGCATATTTGTACATGGATAGAAAATTGGTTAATGAATAGGATGTAGAGAGTAGTTGTTAATGGGGCTTCATCATTATGGACTAAAGTGCTAAGTGGGGTGCCACAGGGTCCTGTGTTGGGGCCACTTCTATTTAATCTGTTTATTAATGATTTGGAAGTGGGTATTGTCAGCAAGGTTTCTGTGCTTGCTGACAACACAAAACTTTGTCAGCCATTAAAAACTTCAGAGGATATACAATCGTTGCAGTGGGGTCTAGATATATTGTCACATTGGGCTGCTAAGTGGCAGATGAGATTCAATGTAGATAAATGTAAGGTGATGCATTTTGGACTTACCGGTATAAATCCTTTTGCTGCTAATACTATAAGTGGCTCTTGGTTAAATGAATCCCTGTTGGAAAGGGATCTTGAAGTTTTGGTGGATAACAAACATAACAGTAGAAAGCAGTGCCAGGCGGCAACAGCCAGAGCCGGCATGGTATGGTCTTGTCCAAAGAGAGGTATGGATTCAAGGGAGGAAAATGTTATTCTCCCTCTTTACAAAGCATTGGTAAAGCCTCGTTTGGAATATGCAGTGCTATTTTGGAATCCTGTGTACAAAAAGGACATCTTTTAAATGTTAAGGGTTCAGAGAAGGGCAACTAAATTAATAAGGGGAGCTTGAATATGAAGAGAGACTGGATAAGTTACAATTATGTACGCTGGAGAAAAGGCGCTTGCGTGGGGATATGATTACTGTGTATAAATACATTAACGAGCCATACAATAAACTATCTGGGGCATTGTTCACCAATAGAACATATCAGAGGACACGAGGACATCCCTTAAGACTTGAAGAAAAAAGGTTTAGGCTTCAAGTTTCGGAAAGGGTTTTTCACAGTAAGAATGGTAAAATTATGAAATTGTCTTCCAGTGGACGCTGTGATGGCAGGTTCATTGGTCAGTTTAAAAAAAAGCTGGATGAGTTTCTGCAAACTCAAGTAGAGTTGATCCAGGGATATTTGCGATTGCCACTTGGAGTCAGGAAGGAATTTTTTCCCCTTCATAAATTTGGTGGGTTTTACCTTCCTCTGGATCAACAGGCCTGAAATGAGGATATTTCTAGATTAGTTGGACTGGATGGACATATGTAGGGATTCCAGACGTCCTCTTTTATCCGGATTCGTCCTCTTTTTGAGGCATGAATCCGGGGTCCGGCAGGATTTTTAAAGATTGACCACAATGTCCGGCTTTAACACTAAATTCCCCTGCCTTGCTCTCTGTCCAGTGTTCTCCCAGCATCTATTTTCCAGGTGTTCCGCTCGGCTAAATCAAGTGATGCGCCTGGGCTCTGGCAGCTTTGATCTTCCCTCTGTTAAATAAATCCAAGATCGCACCCCTGAAACCTGAACAGTCCTGCTGGGCTAATCACACAGCTCTTCATTCTATAGCTAGTTCGTTAGATTGCTGTAGGACTGCTCCAGACAGGACTATTTATTGCAACAATGTAACAATCTATGGAGCAAACCGCTAGGTGAATAGAGCAGCAGGAAATGTTTCAAAATGTTGCAACTGACATCAGCTCAGGAACAACACATTAGCTGTCTAAATAGCCAGACCAGGTATGTATCCATGCTGCAGGATGAGAAAGAGGAGCACCAATGCAGGTAAACTTAATTTATACTTGCCATTTTGATTGTGAGGTTTAGCAGTGTGTGTGTGTGCAGCATGTCAGTGCATGTGTGTGTGTGTCTGTATGTGTGTGTGTCTGTATGTGTGTGTGTCTGTATGTGTGTGTGTCAGTATGTCAGTGCATGTGTGTCACTGTCAGTATATCAGTGCATGTGTGTCACTGTCAGTATATCAGTGCATGGTTGTGTGTCATATGTGTAGGTATGAGTATGTGTGTGTACATGTATGTGGGTGTCATTGTGTGTTTCCATGTATGTGGGTGCCAATATGTCAGTGCAGGTTTGTGTATCGTATTTGTGGATATGCGTTTGTGTGTGTGTGTGTGTATGGGTGTTGCATAGATAGATAGATTTATAAGTTGACACAGATAGATGGATATATCATATACAGACAGATAGAAAGATACAAATAGACAAAAATAGATAGATAGATAGCTATAGATAGATAGATAAAGATATATATATATATATATATATATATATATATATAGAGAGAGAGAGAGAGAGAGAGAGAGAGAGAGAGAGAGAGAGAGAGAGAGAGACAGAAAGATACAGATAGACAAAAAGATAGATAGCTATATGTATTAATAGAGTGAGATAGATATATAGATAGAGTTGTGTAGATAGATAGATAGATAGATAGATAGATAGATAGATAGATAGATAGATAGATAGATAGATAGACAGAGATAGATAGATATATATAGATAGATAGATAGATAGATAGATGGATAGATAGATAGAGTAAGATAGATAGACAGAGTTAGTTAGATTGATAGATAATTAGATACACCGAGTTAGATAGATAGATACAGAGTTAGATAGATAGATGGATAGATAGATACACTGAGTTAGATAGATAGACAGACAGAGATAGATAGATAGATAGATAGATAGATAGATGGATAGATGGATAGATAGATACACAGAGTTGGATAGATAGATAGATAGATAGATAGATAGATAGATAGATAGATAGATAGATAGATAGATAGACCAAGTTAGATAGATAGAGTAAGATAGATAGACAGAGTTAGTTAGATAGATTGATAGATAATTAGATACACCGAGTTAGATAGATAGATACAGAGTTAGATATATAGATGGATAGATAGATACACTGAGTTAGATAAATAGACAGTTAGATAGATAGATAGATAGATAGATAGATAGATAGATAGATAGATAGATAGATAGATAGATAGATAGATAGATAGATAGATAGATAAATAGATAGATAGACAGATGGATAGATAGATAGATAAACAGATGGATAGATAGATAGATAGATAGATAGATAGACAGATGGATAGATAGATATATAGATAGACCGAGTTAGTTAGATAGATAGAGCGAGTTAGATAGATCGATGGATAGATAGATACACTGAGTTAGATAAATAGATAGATAGATAGATAGAGCTATAATAATAATAAATAAATAAATAATAATAGATAAATAAAAGTGGGAAACTACTGCTGAACCTATGTAGAAGCCTAGGACTTCACATACTAAATGGAAGAACCAAGGGAGACTCCTTTGGGAGATACACCCTAAATTCCCACGTGGGTAGTAAGTGTGGTAGACTACGCCATTACAGACATGGACGTTTCAAATATAAGTGCCTTCATAGTCGCTCCCCAATCACACCTGTCAGACCACAACCAAATTCTAATATATATCAACTCTTCAAATAAATCCCTCAAACACAACAGTTCAATTGGTCTTTTTAACCTGCCATCCTCCTACAAATGGACTACACAGTCAACCACAACCTATAAGGAGGTCCTCAACAGACCGGAGGTGAAAGAAATGCTTCTAAACTATGATAGAAAGGCTTATGAATTGAGCGAACAAGGAGTTCAGCAAGCAGCAAAAGATCTCAACAAAATCTTATTCACCATTACAGAAATGTCAGGAGTGAAAAGGACCAATCACAAAAAGGCATCAAACAAACAATCTAATAAATGGTTTGACAGTGAGTGCAAAAAACTCAGAAAAAATCTGCGGGTGATGTCAAATAAAAAACACAGATGCCCCAGTGACGATGAACTAAACTCAGCTTATAACGTCACTCAACGTCAATATAAATTTACCCTCAGAAAGAAGAAACAAAACTACATTCAAAGTAAACTTAAAAAACTCGAACAATCTCTCCAAGACAACTCATTCTGGGAGACTTGGAATCACACTGGCACAAAATCCAAACAAAACAAACAGCACATCCAAAATGTTAAAGTCTGGTTTCACTACTTTAAAGATCTGTACAAAGGAATCCCTACACAATATCTCACTCCAGAACAAAACCAGATCATCAACAAACTAAAGAATATGGAGGAGAAGATCAAGGACTTCCAAAACCCGTTAGATACACCTATAACACTGCAGGAAGTAGCTGACAAAATTAAGCTCTTACAAAGTAAAAAAGCCAGTGGTACGGATGGAATTCTACCCGAAATGATCAAATACAGCTCCCCTGAAATACATACTGCAATATCCAAACTATTTAACCTAGTCCTTTATGTTGGGCACTTTCCTGAAGTTTGGAATCAAGGTCTGATAACACCAATCCACAAAAGTGGAGACTGTTATGATCCAGCCAACTACAGAGGCATCTGTGTGAGCAGTGTACTGGGAAAACTGTATAACAGCATTCTAAATAAGAGAATCATTACTTTCCTCACACAACACAACATTCTCAGTAAAAGCCAAGCTGGGTTCTTACCAAACCATCGTACCACTGATCACATCTATACTTTGCACAGCCTCATAAATCATCATGTCGACAACACAAGGAATGGGAAAATATTTGCCTGCTTTGTGGATTTTAAAAAGGCGTTTGATGCAGTGTGGCACCCAGGCCTATTCCTAAAACTCCTGGAGAGTGGAATAGGTGGAAAAACATATGATGTGATCAAGAGCCTTTATACTGGTAATAAATGCAGTGTAAAAGTGAATGGGAAAAGAAGTTCATACTTCCTGCAAGGTCGGGGAGTCAGACAAGGATGTAGTCTGAGTCCAACTCTCTTTAACATCTACATCAACCAACTGGCAGCAGCTCTAGAAACCTCATCAGCACCAGGACTTACTCTACATGACACCAATGTAAAGTTCCTGTTCTACGCAGATGAACTCTTACTGCTATCACCAACAGAGAGTGGCCTACAAGATAGTCTAGCCATCCTGGAGAAATTCAGCGCAACCTGGGCACTTCCCATAAATCCAAATAAAACAAAATTATGATGTTCCAGAAGAAAAACAAAAAATCAACACACGACCCTTCATTCACACTGAATAATGAGCAGAACAGAGAAATATACTTATCTCGGCCTAGAGATCAACCATTCTGGGAGCTTTAGGGCAGCTATAGAGACCTTGAAAGCAAAAGCCAGCCGAACCTTCTATGCAATAAGAAAACAACTGTATCACCTCAAACCACCGGTAAAAGTCTGGCTTAAAATCTTTGACAGTGTCATTTCCCCAATCCTACTCTATGGCAGTGAAGTATGGGGCCCTGTCTCCTATTCAGACCAATCAAAATGGGAATCTGGCCCACCAGAAATACTCCATCTCGAATTCTGTAAGCACCTCCTCCAGGTCCATCGCAGTACATCAAACAGCGCTTGTCGGGCTGAACTTGGCAGATTCCCATTACTGCTTGAGATGCAAAAAAGGGCCCTATCATTCTGGGCTCACCTACAGAACAGTAGCCCCAACTCTTACCATCATAAAGCCTCAATACACAACAAAGATCAAGAAAAGCCATGTGTACTGAAACAACTTATCAGCTCCCTACTAACATCAAACCCACACTCACAGAACCTGTCTAAACCTCAAATCACAGCCACCATAACCAAGAGCCAATTGGATTACGTGGATGAATGGAAGAAAGAAATTAAAAAGTCCCAGAAACTAACTATATACCAAGCACTGGACAGAGACTACAAACTGGCCCCCTACCTGGAGAATATCACAAACCCTAAAGAGAGACAAGTCCTGAGTCTCTACAGATTGAGTGCACACAGCCTAGAAATAGAATCTGGCCGACACAGACAGACATATAAACCAAGGGAGAACAGACTGTGCCAGCACTGTGACCAGGGAACCTTAGAAGATGAAACACACTTCCTTCTACACTGCCCCAAATACAAAACAATACGGGACCCCCATTTCAAGATGCTGTCGGACTTTATCCCAGACTTCAACTGCTTAGATGGAGAGAGAAAACTCTATATTCTGGGAGAGGAGGAAGCCACAGTAAATATTGGGGCACACTATGTAACGGCATGTCACAGACTGAGAGGAGCATAAATGAACTCAATGTACAAGGATTACTTGCCCAGTTATCCCTTTATCCTTCCCCAATCGACTTAAAGACTAAAACCCAATATACCCTTTATAGTACTGTCCATATATTAATTATCCATTGATACCCATGTCCCCCTACCGTGAACCTCTAATACTAACATGTTTTATTATTTTATTATTTTTTGTTTGCTTTGGCAATGTCAAAATGTAAATTGATCCTGCCAATAAAGCTCTTTTTGATTTTGATTTGATTTGATAGAGCGAGTTAGATAGATAAAGATAGATAGACAGTGTGAGTTAGATAGATTGATAGACAGATAGATACACCGAGTTAGATAGATAGATGGATAGATAGATACACTGAGTTAAGATTGATCGATAGATAGATAGATAGATAGATAGATAGATAAACAGAGTTGGATAGATAGATAGATAGATAGATAGATAGATAGATAGATAGATAGATAGATAGATAGATAGATAGACCGAGTTAGATAGATAGAGTAAGATAGATAGACAGAGTTAGTTAGATAGATTGATAGATAGATAGATAGATAGATACACCGAGTTAGATAGATAGATGGATAGATAGATACACTGAGCTAGATAGATAGATAGATAGATAGATAATAGATAGAGAATAGATAGATAGATAGATAGAATAGATAGATTAGCAGTTAGATAGAGTAAGATAATAGACAAAGTAAGTTAGATAGATTGATAGATAATTAGATACACCGAGTTAGATAGATAGATACAGAGTTAGATAGATAGATGGATAGATAGATACACTAAGTTAGATAGATAGATAGATAGATAGATAGATAGTAAGATAGATACACCGAGTTAGATAGATAGATAATACACAGAGTTGGATAGATAGATAGATCCATAGGTAGATAGGTAGATAGCAATGTACCAAATTTCGGTGCCAGCAGTGTATCCATATCTGTGTGCCACATTGTAGTGTCCCCTATCTGTGCCAGCAGGTATCCATATCCAATGCCAGCAGTATACCCTATCTGTGTGCTAGCAGTGTATCCATATCTGTGCACCCAGCAGTGTATCCATATTGTGCACCCAGCAGTGTACCCCATATCTGTGTGCCCAGCACTTTACCCATACCTGTGCGTCCCGCAGTGTATCCATATCTCTGTGCCAGCAATGTACCCATATTTCTGTGCCAGCAGTGTATCATGTCTCTATGCCAGCAGTATACCCATATCTGTGTGCCAGCAGTATACCCTATCTGTGTGCCAGCAGTATACCCATACTGTGTGCCAGCAGTGTACCATATCTGTGTGCCCGCAGTGTACCCATATTTGTGTGGCAGCATTTTATCCATATCTCTGTGCCAGCAGTGTATACCATATCTGTGCGCCCAGCAGTGTACCCATATCTGTGCGCCCAGCAGTGTACCCATATCTGTGCCAGCAGTGTATCCCTATCTCAATGCCAACAGTATACCCATATCTGTGTGCTAGAAGTGTATCCATATCTGTGTGCCAGCAGTGTACCCATAATGGGAAATGGGATGTCCATTATCGTGTGCATCATTTTCTTGGAATTTTTCCACGAAGTCGTATCCTCCTTTTCCTCATAATTTTTTCCACTTTATCTGATTAAAAGCTTTTTTTTTACTGTTTCTCTCAATTGCTAATTAACAAGTAAAGGTCTGAAAAGGAAATCATTTGTGTAGGAAAACAGGCTTGGAATTTGTTATCCTTACTTCGGCCACCCTCTGCGCTCCTCCTCTCCTCCAACAATAATGGACAAAGGGGCTGGAAAAATTAAAAAAAATAAATGAAATAAAGCACAGCTTTCCTCATTCTGTCCATGGTTTCAAACACTTTTGCCAATGCAGCGTCTGTTTCCAAGACACGTCTGTGTGGCAGAGAAGAATACTAATGAGTTAGGGAAGCTAGCAAGGATGGGCCAAACATGCACGAGATGACAAACATGATTTAATGGCCTCTGTCCCCGAGAAATCTCTTAAACTCTTTTTGAAAGTGTTAGGAAGAAAATTGTTACAATGTGCAATGTCCTTCCCTCTCCTTGGGTTCCCTGCTATGTGGTTACTTACAGTTTTTGGTTCGTAAAAAGTCGTTTGATTATGTCACGGTGCTGGGAAGCGGGGGTTTTCACCTTGTACATTTACACTTTATGATGTTTGATTATTTATACAGATAACTGCAAACGAAGCTACAAAACTAATATTTGCTGGAGAGAGGAAAAAATAGAAGACCATCTGAAGCTAAAACTAATCATAAAGGAAACCGTGGATTAAAAGGATTAGATTGCATTTATTTCTTCATTAAATAGTCATGTCTACCTTGATATTGGGTTCAGTCCAAGTTGTATCCATAACAACAGATTGCTAATCTCCAGCGTGTCACAATAGAGCTGCGAGTCTTTCTCTTTGTACCAGCCCAGAAGTAAAGCTGTAAAGATCCATTTCTTGGAATGTGCCAGCAGCCAGCCCCCAATTGTTATTTTATTTTGTATCTAGGCAGGTTTACTTACTGGAATCAGGAAAGTTGTACATGCTTATTTATTGTGGGTGGTAGTAAAATGGAATTATATGCAGAAAATAAATGTTGATTCCTAACTTTTGCCCTGAGAACTTGGAAGATTTTGTTGCAGAAATGTAAAAGTATTTTGATTGGTGTTTTATGACATTTTGTCAATGCATCTGGGTTACCAACACAGAGATTGGCATGGTTGTCCTTATTTATATTTAGCTTTCTTCCATAGCTTTCAAGCACCATCTACTAATGCAGTGGCAATTGGCAACCCAACTTGTATATATAGTATATGAACTAGTAATATTATTTTTTTTTAGATTCAAGCCTTATTAAGTTTTGGGTGCATATTTAATAAATACTTTGTTTTGAAGATATTAAACTATATTGTATGTTAACAATTAATTTAAACAATGAAAAAGAAAAAAGATAAAAAAAATAAGTGTCAAGCAGATTGATTATTTCTACATACATATATTATGGTATATTGGGATGAGTAGAAGGGAGGGTGAGATGAGTAGGAAGGAGGGTAGGAAAATTTAATATTCACTCGGGGATACTTAATCATACTTATGGGTATTAGGAAGCCAGAACTTAAGCAATTTAACCAATTCTGCTATTTAAAAATAAATTCAGAAATAAATTACTTTATATTTAGTTTTTGTATATAAGACTACATACTTACTGTTTTATTGGTTGAGTGTTTTTAAAAAGAGGAAATGGAACACTATTAGTTACCATGATTAAGGACACTATGGTTGCCCAAAATGTGTCAGGGTGATCCTTATCCTAGCCCTTCCAAATTGATGTGATCCATACAATATATAGAAAATTGGGCTGTTGCACATCCATATTAAGTGCAACTAGAGACCAAAATATAATACATACAAAAAATAGAATTCTAGTGCACAAACAATTCTAATTGCATATTGGCTACCTCCATAAGGTTTCTACTACAAACAGTCTGCTAAACTCTGGATAAATAAAAGCAATTAGTTCAATAAGTTGGCCAAATTATTTTAAGCCCAGTCACCACGTCAAGGTTGCTTTCTTTATCTGGGTCCTAACCTAATGGTACTTGCCTTTTGGCTACATGAGCTGACAGCTTCTCCCATGTGGCCTGGATGCTTGAAGCTGACTCTCTAGTATAAAGTACTTTACTCAACGAGCACATGACCTAACTCTTGGTGGAGTACATTCCCAGAAGGCTTGGTCAAACCTTCAATGTAACACACAATATATAGAAAATTGGGATGTGCATCCATATTAAAGTGCAACTAGTTGCTGTGATCCATCTGAGAGTTTATACGGTATCTACTAAAAAGGTGCTGCTTAGCTTTAACCTTCTTTCTTCCACTTTTGCTGTATAGGAGAGAGCCTCCTGGACTTGCAAATGGAGGTTACCATGTGATTGCTGGTGTGGGAGATCAGAGACACCACTATTTCCCTTATCATGGAAAGTGAACTATTTCGATATTGTGTTGAACATCTCTTTAAGATACAGTGATATAGATTTCTGAAATTGTGGACCCGTTGCAACTTCTGACTTATGTACATAGGAGGGAAGATTTGCTGCATTAGTAGTTTGAAGGATATGGTGTTTTTCGAGATCACATGTTGAGGGAGAAAATTTAAGGAACAGGTTTTCAAAAGATGTATATGGCTTGGACAGGTCCACGGATTGGTGATGGGAGTCACAAAGTGTCAGCATTGTAGATAATGTAAATAAGGTTATTCAGACTGATTAAGGTGTAACAGTGTTTCATATAGGGCCACCAAGGTCTTGTTCCAATCCAATAAACGAGTCAGCAAAGTTGCTTGATTACATTTTCTAGCAGTCCAATACCATTGTGTCATTGTGTGTGAGTTCCATTTTTGGGATTTTGCTAAGATTTTTTTTTTTCTTTCAGATGGTGGCAAATCTTTGTAGAGACAAATTCAGACACTTCAATTAAACTTGTGATCAAAAACATTGGAAATCAAAAACAGCAGATAAAAATGCCTAGCTTTCCCTAAATATTAGGTTAAGATAGTTCAAACCTCTTAATTTATATAAAAATAATTTTGTGATTATCCCTCAATGTGACACAAATTCTTGTGTTCAAAGGGATAGAAGATGGTTGCTGCACACAAGAATCCAGTTTGCTAATGTCGACCATAGGTGCATTAAGGAGATTGGCTAATTAAAGAGAAATGTAATTAAAAAAAACATGTATCATGTAAAAAAAAAATTTACATGTGAACGCTAAATTTCAATGATGTAAGCACCAAGGTGTGGGGTTGAGTTTTCCCCACCTTGTGCATTTGATTGGATAGTTCAAAAATTAATTATCCATGTGTGATCAACATTAAATGATAGCTATGAAATCTTTATCCCGCAATAAATTCCACTGTTACATCCAGCAGGGTCAAATTTGCTAAACAAAAAAAATATCATCAGTTACTGCCTATGGTAGTAATCCATTCCATTACTGCAGGAAACACCCCCATTTAATGTTAACAGGTCACTTTTACACTACGGACTTCTATCTAATAAATCTGGACTAATTAAGCATGTCTGACTGGTCTGATAATAGTCACACCCCTCGGTTGTAGGAATTAGAGGATTAGACACATCACACAGTTAGATTAATCCAGTTTTCTGAATTCTTGAAATATTTCCAATTTATACAGGACTGTTTATAGAATTATCTTATATAAAAAAAAAATCAAATCTATCACAGCAAAATTGCTAATACCCGATACACTTATCAGTGAATGATCTTCAAGATTTCCAAAATGTAAACGAGGCAAAAACAGGTAAGGGAAATCTTACATTTTATAACCTTGTCAAAACACTGATCAGGATCTAAAGGATCTTACATAGCCCTGATGGTGCTACTGGAACCAAACAGACAGATTAAGCTAAATTCATTAGACCTAAGATTTACAAATAGAATCCTAGGGAATGTACCTAAAAAAATATGTAATGTGCTAGTAAAGATTAATAACCTCATTAATAATCAATTCCCTGCAGTCATTGATTGCATTTTTACATTATCTGCTGTTCAGTCAGGGGATCTGAACTTGTTACGGATTTCTCTACCCTGGAATGAACTGAATTATCAATCAACTTCAGAATATGCATCTTCCCTTAATGTCCCAGCTTGTTGTTCCTCCTTTCTTCATGAAAAACCCATTATGCTAAAATTTAGCCTTGCCTCCAAACTCCTTTGGGTACAGAATTCAGAAGCCAAGTTACTGCAGACTAAATAGGCTCGGATTCTTTCTTGTTTATGAATTTCTTTATTTTTCATCTTCCAATAGATACGAGCTTTCATCTCACCGAAATTGTTCTGTCATTTCTTACAATTCAAAGGTAAGAAGCTTTATTAGAGATGTTTATCAGGTTTGATAGCGTAAATACATGCAAAGGCTTATCAGTCAACAGTGTAAGGAAAATGTCTATTTTTCATGAGCAAGACCGCTATGCATATTTATACACATACGGTACATTGAAACAAGCAAGTACGTAACGCCAAAGAAAATACCAACTTGTTTATAATGTTTAGGGGCATTTTTTTTGTTTATCCTTTTTTAATAAAACACGTTTTACTGTATTCCTTTGTCATTTAAGACTGATACTCATTCCCTTGTTTGTGTCACTGTATCTCTATCTTGGCCCCTAACCTAAACCATGTTGGTCTTTTGCAGTGCTTTCCAAGACAGAGAAAAGTCACACCAGGGGACCCTTAAGTGAAAATCAACAATAAATGTCTGTTGTGTCACAGGTTTCATAGATGTATTATAAATTAACTTAATATAGGGCAATTACTGCAAATTTTTTTGGATAGACGTACTGCAGGGAACCATTAGAAGAATTTTGATTTGCAATATTTGTTTGCGCATATTATTTAAATGGGAAAATTGGTGGAAAATGTGAATTTCCTGACTACACATATACACCGAACAGTCTCTTAGAAATATACGTTTGCACTGGCAACAAAAAATCCCCCTTATAATTACAATGAGAAATGTTTGGGTTAGAGAAATTTTGCATTTTAAAAGAAATCCACTTCATACTAGTTAGTTTCATTATAATAATATTCTAGACTCTGTATAAAGTTAAAGGTTAAGATAAAGCTCTAATGAGGTATCATTGACAATTTATTTTAAAGGTCATCAAACTCTAAGGTTACTTTAATGTGCATTTAATTTACAGCAGTATTATGTTTTTAATACACTATTGAATGGCTGTCTTTAACTTTAGGCTATTGTGCATTTAGGCAGCTATTAAATATTTATACAGAGTGACTCTTTTCCTCTTACCATTTCCTTGTTTCTGTAAGTTGTAGTTTTCATTAGTATGACTCTCTGCTTTACAGATATTTGAACAAAACAATTAAAGAGCAACAGCTGAATAATACAATAATGCAGCTTCATTTGAGGATATTTGAGTCAAAATTGCAGATACTCAATACACTTCTTCTAAAATCTCCCAATGATCGTGTCTACTGGTGGAGGAAGAGTGGCTAGGGTTCCACAAGCAAAAAGATACAACAAGCTGTGTCTCCTTTGCAGTGGCTGTTGGCGGATTTACGAAAATAAGCTGTAGGTACTAGAGCCAATCCCACAATCCACCTCTTTATTTTGCATCTCATGCAAAAGAAAAAAAAACAGAAGTCCTCTTTTTAGTTTATTTTCAACCAGCTTTGAGGGGAACCCCCCCCCCAACTATTCCATAAGTAAGTTTGGGGATTTGAATGTGTAACCCAAGGGTTGGTGTTTCTAAAAGTCAGGTATTTGTCTGCTAAGCACAAGACATAATACAAGGCTCTTGGAAGACTACAGACTGTGAGTTGTACTGTTAACATCATGTGGAAGCCTTCTTAGTACAGAATCTTACTTGTTGTGAATGGAAAAAGAGAAGTACCTTAAAATGTATACAGTAGGTGTTCTAGGAAAAAACTTTCATACTAGGATTAAAAAAAAGGATTTTGTTCGCTTTAAACCAATCCTACTTTTAAACTCTTAACTCTCATGTCTTTCTTTACAATACCTAATTACTATACACACCTACATGCTATTATATTTCACCAAACACTTCACATTAGGTTTTCCCACATGAGCACTTGTACATTATTAGTCAGTAAAGAATAACATATTATCTCTGAATCTCCCATCTCACTGACTGCTTGATCAAATGTTTTTCGCAACTCCTTTGCTTTCTCCATTCCCGTGATAAGAAATTAAGGGAGGACAGTTTACTACCTTTAAAACGAGCCATCAACCACCTCTACGTGCTCCACAGCCCAAGATATAAAGACATTACAGACCAGAAAGTTTATAGGTGGAAGGATGACATATAACATTCCTAAGGCTGCTCCTCCACCTCGCCAATGGCGAGCACAGATTCAGACTTCAGTGTGTGAGGGAGACAGAAAATCTCACAGGGTCAATGCACCCATGAGTGGGCGGGGTCATGGCACCCGCGAGTGGGCAGAGCCAAATAAGCGTGTAAGGGAAGGAGCCAAGGGGGACCTGCAAAGGAGGATCGATTGGGGCCCATGAGTGGGAGGGACCAGGGGGGCTACAATGGCAGGAGGGAGACATAGGGCAGAGTGACTGTAACATTGTTTTAGAGCAGGAAGCAGGAAGTGCAGGGACCTGGTGATGTTGCTGCCATATCACACACAAAAATGTAAATTTCTCAAAACTGTGCAAAATAAACAATGAAATTAAAATGCAAAAATTCTAAGGAGAGCAATTCCTATCAATTTACCTAAAGTAATTTTGGACCACAAACTCTCCTTTAATAAATGGTATATACACTGTAAATCTAACTTAACATATTTAGGCTTTAGATGTAAAGGTTTTTTTTTCACAGATGCATAGTTCCTAAAATGTTTAAAGGAAAATTATGACAATTATGCTCTCTCCAGAATATTTTCTCCATTAAAAAAATACACATTGACTATTGTGTCACGTCTACATTTTCTGCTTGGATAGAGTAGCTCAATTCCAATAATAATACTATTGGCAGTCAGTTTTATCTAGGCCATTGTTTCTATTTTTGCAGATTCCCCAGTCCGGATGTGTGTGGAAAAAATGATGTTATTCCAATATTCAAAAAGTGTAGTCGTTCACAGCCGTACAGGCCTGTAAGTTTAAATTCGTGGTGGAGAAGATACTGGAAAGTTTAATAGGAACATATTCTAGAGTATGTTTCGAGGACTGACATATAAGTAGTAACCAGCATGGATTTAGGAGGAATAGATCTTGTCAAACTTACTAGCTAGCTTTTATGAGGAAGTAAGTAGAAATTTAGACTCTAGCATAGCAGTAGTAGATGTATTATACTTGGATTTTGCAAAGGCTTTTGATAAAGTCCCCCATATGGACTAATGTAAAGGTCTGCTGGTCTGGGGAGGCATATTTGTACATGGATAGAAAATTGTTAATGAATAGGATGTAGAGAGGTTGTTAATGGGGCTTCACATTATGGACTAAAGTGCTAAGTGGGGTGCCACAGGGTCCTGTGGGGGCCACTTCTATTTAATCTGTTTATTAATGATTTGGAAGTGGGTATTGTCAGCAAGGTTCTGTGCTTGCTGACAACACAAAACTTTGTCAGCCATTAAAACTTCAGAGGATATACAATCGTTGCAGTGGGGTCTAGATATATTGTCACATTGGGCTGCTAAGTGGCAGATGAGATTCAATGTAGATAAATGTAAGGTGATGCATTTTGGACTTACCGGTATAAATCCTTTTGCTGCTAATACTATAAGTGGCTCTTGGTTAAATGAATCCCTGTTGGAAAGGGATCTTGAAGTTTTGGTGGATAACAAACATAACAGTAGAAAGCAGTGCCAGGCGGCAACAGCCAGAGCCGGCATGGTATGGTCTTGTCCAAAGAGAGGTATGGATTCAAGGGAGGAAAATGTTATTCTCCCTCTTTACAAAGCATTGGTAAAGCCTCGTTGGAATTGCAGTGCTATTTTGGAATCCTGTGTACAAAAAGGACATCTTTATAATGTTAAGGGTTCAGAGAAGGGAACTAAATTAATAAGGGAGCTTGAATATGAAGAGAGACTGGATAAGTTACAATTATGTACGCTGGAGAAAGGCGCTTGCGTGGGGATATGATTATGTGTATAAATACATTAACGAGCCATACAATAAACTATCTGGGGATTGTTCACCAATAGAACATATCAGAGGACAACGAGGACATCCCTTAAGACTTGAAGAAAAAAGGTTTAGGCTTCAAGTTTCGGAAAGGGTTTTTCACAGTAAGAATGGTAAAATTATGAAAGTCTTCCAGTGGACGCTGTGAGGCAGGTTCATTGGTCAGTTTAAAAAAAGCTGGATGAGTTTCTGCAAACTCAAGTAGAGTTGATCCAGGGATATTTGCGATTGCCACTTGGAGTCAGGAAGGAATTTTTTCCCCTTCATAAATTTGGTGGGTTTTACCTTCCTCTGGATCAACAGGCCTGAAATGAGGATATTTTAGATTAGTTGGACTGGATGGACATATGTAGGGATTCAGACGTCCTCTTTTATCCGGATTCGTCCTCTTTTTGAGGCATGAATCCGGGGTCCGGCAGGATTTTAAAGATTGACCACAATGTCGGCTTTAACACTAAATTCCCCTGCCTTGCTCTCTGTCCAGTGTTCTCCCAGCATCTATTTTCCAGGTGTTCCGCTCGGCTAAATCAAGATGCGCCTGGGCTCTGGCAGCTTTGATCTTCCCTCTGTTAAATAAATCCAAGATCGCACCCCTGAAACCTGAACAGTCCTGCTGGGCTAATCACACCAGCTCTTCATTCTATAGCTAGTTCGTTAGATTGCTGTAGGACTGCTCCAGACAGGATCATTTATTGCACACAATGTAAAATCATGGAGCAAACCGCTAGGTGAATAGAGCAGCAGGAAATGTTTCAAAATGTTGCAACTGACATCAGCTCAGGAACAACACATTAGCTGTCTAAATAGCCAGACCAGGTATGTATCCATGCTGCAGGATGAGAAAGAGGAGCACCAATGCAGGTAACTTAATTTATACTTGCCATTTGATGTTGAGGTTATTTGAGTGGTGTGTGGTGAGCATGTCAGTGCATGTGTGTGTGTGTGTGTGTTGTGTCTGTATGTGTGTGTGTTCGTATGTGTGTGTGTCGTATGTGTGTGTGTCAGTATGTCAGTGCATGTGTGTCACTGTCAGTAATCAGTGCAGTGGTACTGTCAATATAGTGATGGTTGTGTGTCATAGTGTGTAGGTATGAGTATGTGGTTGTACATGTATGTGGGTGTCATTGTGTGTTTCCATGTATGTGGGTGCCAATATGTAGTGCAGGTGTGTATCGTATTTGTGATATGCGTTTGTGTGTGTGTGTGTGTATGGGTGTTGCATAGATAGATAGATTTATAAGTTGACACAGATAGATGGATATATCATATACAGACAGATAGAAAGATACAAATAGACAAAAATGATAGATAGATAGCTATAGATAGATAGATAAAGATATATATATATATATTATATATATATATAGAGAGAGAGAGAGAGAGAGAGAGAGAGAGAGAGAAGAGAGAGAGAGAGAGAGAGAGAGACAGAAAGATACAGATAGACAAAAAGATAGATAGCTATATGTATTAAATGAGTGAGTAGATATATAGATAGAGTGAGATAGATTAGATAGATAGATAGATAGATAGATAGATAGATAGATAGATAGATAGATAGATAGACAGAGATAGATAGATTATATAGATAGATAGATAGATAGATAGATGGATAGATAGATAGAGTAAGATAGATAGACAGAGTTAGTTAGATTGATAGATAATTAGATACACCGAGTTAGATAGATAGATACAGAGTAGAGATAGATAGATAGATGGATAGATAGATACACTGAGTTAGATAGATAGACAGACAGAGATAGATAGATGTAGATAGATAGATAGATAGAGGATAGATGGAGATAGATACACAGAGTGGATAGATAGATAGATAGATAGATAGATAGATAGATAATAGATAGATAGATAGATAGATAGACCAAGTTAGATAATAGTAGAGTAAGATAGATAGACAGAGTTAGTTAGAAGATTGATAGATAATTAGATACACGAGTTAGATAGATAGATACAGAGTTAGATATATAGATGGATAGATAGATACACTGAGTTAGATAAATAGACAGTTAGATAGATAATAGATAGATAGATAGATAGATAGATAGATAGATAGATAGATAGATGATAGATAGTAGATAGATATAGATAGATAATAGATGATAGAAGATGGATAGATAGATAGATAAACAGATGGATAGATAGTAGATAGATAGATAGATAGACAGGATAGATAGATATATAGATAGACCGAGTTAGTTAGATAGATACGAGCGAGTTAGATAGATCGATGGATAGATAGATACACTGAGTTAGATAAATAGATAGATGATGATAGAGCTATAATATAATAATAAATAAATAATAATGATAAATAAAAGTGGGAAACTACTGCTGAACCTATTTAGAAGCCTAGGACTTCCATAAATGGAAGAACCAAGGAGACTCCTTGGGAGATACACCCTAAATTCCCAGTGGGTAGTAAGTGTGGTAGACTACGCCATTACAGACATGGACGTTTCAAAATAAGTGCCTTCATAGTCGCTCCCCAATCACACCTGTCAGACCACAACCAAATTCTAATATATATCAACTCTTCAAATAAATCCCTCAAAACAACAGTTCAATTGGTCTTTTTAACCTGCCATCCTCTACAAAGGACTACACAGTCAACCACAACCTATAAGGAGGTCCTAACAGACCGGAGGTGAAAGAAATGCTTCTAAACTATGATAGAAAGGCTTATGAATTGAGCGAACAAGGAGTTCAGCAAGCAGCAAAAGATCTCAAAAAATCTTATTCACCATTAGAAGAAGGAGTGAAAAGGACCAATCACAAAAAGGCATCAAACAACAATCTAATAAATGGTTTGACAGTGAGTGCAAAAAACTCAGAAAAAATCTGCGGGTGATGTCAAATAAAAAACACAGATGCCCCAGTGACGATGAACTAAACTCAGCTTATAACGTCACTCAACGTCAATATAAATTTACCCCAGAAAGAAGAAACACAAACTACATTCAAAGTAAACTTAAAAAACTCGAACAATCTCTCCAAGACAACCTCATTCTGGGAGACTTGGAATCACACTGGCACAAAATCCAAACAAAACAAACAGCACATCCAAAATGTTAAAGTCTGGTTTCACTACTTTAAAGATCTGTACAAAGGAATCCCTACACAATATCTCACTCCAGAACAAAACCAGATATCAACAAACTAAAGAATATGGAGGAGAAGATCAAGGACTTCCAAAACCCGTTAGATACACCTATAACACTGCAGGAAGTAGCTGACAAAATAAGCTCTTACAAAGTAAAAAAGCCAGTGGTACGGATGGAATTCTACCCGAAATGATCAAATACAGCTCCCCTGAAATACATACTGCAATATCCAAACTATTTAACCTAGTCCTTTATGTTGGGCACTTTCCTGAAGTTTGGAATCAAGGTCTGATAACACCAATCCAAAAGTGGAGACTGTTATGATCCAGCCAACTACAGAGGCATCTGTGTGAGCAGTGTACTGGGAAAACTGTATAACAGCATTCTAAATAAGAGAATCATTACTTTCCTCACACAACACAACATTCTCAGTAAAAGCCAAGCTGGGTTCTTACCAAACCATCGTACCACTGATCACATCTATACTTTGCACAGCCTCATAAATCATCATGTCGACAACACAAGGAATGGGAAAATATTTGCCTGCTTTGTGGATTTAAAAAGGCGTTTGATGCAGTGTGGCACCCAGCAGCCTATTCCTAAAACTCCTGGAGAGTGGAATAGGTGGAAAAACATATGGATGTGATCAAGAGCCTTTTACATGGTAATAAATGCAGTGTAAAAGTGAATGGGAAAGAAGTTCATACTTCCTGCAAGGTCGGGGAGTCAGACAAGGATGTAGTCTGAGTCCAACTCTCTTTAACATCTACATCAACCAACTGGGCAGCAGCTCTAGAAACCTCATCAGCACCAGGACTTACTCTACATGACACCATGTAAAGTTCTGTTCTACGCAGATGAACTCTTACTGCTATCACCAACAGAGGTGGCCTACAAGATAGTCTAGCCATCCTGAGAAATTCAGCGCAACCTGGGCACTTCCCATAAATCCAAATAAAACAAAATTATGATGTTCCAGAAGAAAACAAAAAATCAACACACGACCCTTCATTCACACTGAATAATGAGCAGAACAGAGAAATATACTTATCTCGGCCTAGAGATCAACCATTCTGGGAGCTTTAGGGCAGCTATAGAGACCTTGAAAGCAAAAGCCAGCCGAACCTTCTATGCAATAAGAAAACAACTGTATCACCTCAAACCACGCGTAAAAGTCGGCTTAAAATCTTTGACAGTGTCATTTCCCCAATCCTACTCTATGGCAGTGAAGTAGGGGCCCTGTCTCCATTCAGACCAATCAAAATGGAATCTGGCCCACCAGAAATACTCCATCTCGAATTGTAAGCACCTCCTCCAGGTCATCGCAGTACATAAAGGGAGGGAAGGACAAGAAAGCTTGAGAGAGAAAGAAAAGGGCCCTCCCCCCCCCCCTCCCCTTACCATCATAAAGCCTCAATACAACAACAAAGATCAAGAAAAGCCATGTGTACTGAAACAACTTATCAGCTCCCTACTAACATCAAACCCACACTCACAGAACCTGTCTAAACCTAAATCACAGCCCCATAACCAAGAGCCAATTGGATTACGTGGATGAATGGAAGAAAGAAATTAAAAGTCCCAGAAACTAACTATATACCAAGCACTGGACAGAGACTACAAACTGGCCCCCTACCTGGAGAATATCAAAACCCTAAAGAGAGACAAGTCCTGAGTCTCTACAGATTGAGTGCACCAGCCTAGAAATAGAATCTGGCCGACACGACAGATATACCAAGGGAGAACAGACTGTGCCAGCACTGTGACCAGGGAACCTTAGAAGATGAAACACACTTCCTTCTACACTGCCCCAAATACAAACAATACGGGACCCCCATTTCAAGATGCTGTCGGACTTTATCCCAGACTTCAACTGCTTAGATGGGAGAGAAAAACTCTATATTCTGGGAGAGGAGGAAGCCACAGTAATATTGGGGCACACTATGTAACGCGCATGTCACAGACTGAGAGGAGCATAAATGAACTCAATGTACAAGGTTACTTGCCCAGTTATCCCTTTATCCTTCCCAATCGACTTAAAGAACTAAAACCCAATATCCCTTTATAGTACTGTCCATATATAATATACCATTGATACCCATGTCCCCCTACCGTGAACCTCTAATACTAACATGTTTTATTATTTTATTATTTTTTGTTTGCTTTGGCAATGTCAAAATGTAAATTGATCCTGCCAATAAAGCTCTTTTTGATTTTGATTTGATTTGATAGAGCGAGTTAGATAGATAAAGTAGATAGACAGTGTGAGTAGATAGATTGATAGACAGATAGATACACCGAGTTAGATAGATAGATGGATAGATAGATACACTGAGTTAGATAGATAGATAGATAGATAGACAGAGTAGATAGATAGATAGTAAGTAGATAGATAAACAGAGTTGGATAGATAGATAGATAGATAGATAGATAGATAGATAGATAGATAGATAGATAGATAGAAAGATAGATAGATAGATAGACCGAGTTAGATAGTAGAGTAAGATAGATAGACAGTTATTAGATAGTAGATGATGATAGATAGATGATAGATACACCGAGTTAGATAGATAGTGGATAGATAGATACACTGAGTAGATAGATAGATAGATAGATAGATAGATAGATAGATAGATAGATAGATAGAAGATAGATAGATAGATAGAGCAGTTAGATAGAGTAAGATAGATAGACAAAGTAAGTTAGATAGATTGATAGATAATTAGATAAACCGAGTTAGATAGATAGATACGAGTTAGATAGTAGATGGATAGATAGATACACTAAGTTAGATAGATAGATAGATAGATAGATAGATAGAGTAAGATAGATACACCGAGTTAGATAGATAGATAGATACACAGAGTTGGATAGATAGATAGATACATAGGTAGATAGGTAGATAGCAATGTACCAATATTTCTGTGCCAGCAGTGTATCCATATCTGTGTGCCAGCAGTGTAGTGTACCCATATCTGTGCCAGCAGTGTATCCATATCTCAATGCCAGCAGTATACCCATATCTGTGTGCTAGCAGTGTATCCATATCTGTGCACCCAGCAGTGTATCCATATCTGTGCACCCAGCAGTGTACCCATATCTGTGTGCCCAGCACTTTACCCATACCTGTGCGTCCCGCAGTGTATCCATATCTCTGTGCCAGCAATGTACCCATATTTCTGTGCCAGCAGTGTATCATGTCTCTATGCCAGCAGTATACCCATATCTGTGTGCCAGCAGTATACCCATATCTGTGTGCCAGCAGTATACCCATATCTGTGTGCCAGCAGTGTATCCATATCTGTGTGCCCGCAGTGTACCCATATTTGTGTGGCAGCATTTTATCCATATCTCTGTGCCAGCAGTGTATCCATATCTGTGCGCCCAGCAGTGTACCCATATCTGTGCGCCCAGCAGTGTACCCATATCTGTGCCAGCAGTGTATCCCTATCTCAATGCCAACAGTATACCCATATCTGTGTGCTAGAAGTGTATCCATATCTGTGTGCCAGCAGTGTACCCATATCTGTGTGCCCAGCAGTGTATCCATATCTGTGTGCCCAGCAGGTATCCATATCTGTGCGCCGCAGTGTACCCATATTTGTGTGCCCAGCAGTGTAACCCATAGTGCGCCCAGCAGTGTACCCATACCTGTGCGCCCAGCAGTGTATCCATAACCTGTGCGCCCAGCAGTGTATCCATATCTGTGCGCCCAGCAGTGTATCCATATGTGCCCCAGAGTGTATCAATCTTGCGCCTGCAGTATCCTATTGTGGCCCCAGCAGTGTATCCATATCTGTGCGCCCAGCAGTGTATCCATATCTGTGCGCCCAGCAGTGATCCATATCTGTGCGCCCAGCAGATGTACCCATATCTGTGCGCCCAGCACTGTACCCATATCTGTGTGCCAGCACTGTACCCATATCTGTGTGACGGCAGTGTAGTATTCATATCTCTATGCAAGCAGTGTACCCATATCTATGTGCCCAGCAGTGTCCCCTTATCTCAGTGTCAGCACTGTAGTGTACCCATATCTGGGCAGCAGTGTAACCATATTTCTGTGCCAGCAGTGTATCCATATCTCAGTGCAGCAGTATACCATATTCTGTGTGCTAGCATTGTATCCATATCTGTGTGCCAGCAGTGTACCCATATTTGTGTGCCAGCATTTTATCCATATCTCTGTGCCAGCAGTGTACCATATCTGTGCGCCAGCAGTGTATCCATACCTGTGCGTCCAGCAGTTGTATCCATATCTGTGCACCCAGAAGTGTACCCATATCTGTGTGCCCAGACTTTACCCATACCTGTCGTCCAGCAGTGTACCATATCTGTGTGCCAGCAATGTACCCCTATTTCTGTGCCAGCAGTGTATTATGTCTCTATGCGCAGTATACCCATATCGTGTGCCAGCAGTATACCCATATCTGTGTGCAGCGTGTACCCATATCTGTGTGCCAGCAGTGTACCATATCGTGTGCAGCAGTGTACCCATATTTGTGTGGCGCATTTTATCCATATCTCTGTGCCAGCAGTGTGTCCATACTGTGCGCCAACAGTGTACCCATATCTGTGCGCCCAGCAGTGTACCCATATCTGTGCCCGCAGTGTACCCATATTTCGTGCCAGCAGTATCCCTATCTCAATGCAGCATATACCGTATCTGTGTGCTAGAAGTGACCCATATTTGTGGCCAGCATTTTATCCATATCTCTGTGCCAGCAGTGTACCCATATCTGTGTGCCCAGCAGTGTATCCATATCTGTGTGCCCAGCAGTGTATCATATGTGCGCCAGCAGTGTACCAATCTGTGCGCCCAGCAGTGTACCCAATCTGTGCGCCCAGCAGTGTACCCATACCTATGCGCCAGCAGTGTATCCATATCTGTGCGCCCAGCAGTGTATCCATATCTGTGCGCCCAGCAGTGTATCCATATCTGTGCACCCAGCAGTGTATTCATATCTGTGCGCCCAGCAGTGTATCCATATCTGTGCGCCCAGCAGTGTATCCATATCTGTGCGCCCTGCAGTGTATCCATATCTGTGCGCCCAGCAGTGTATCCATATTTGTGCGCCCAGCAGTGTATCCATATCTGTGCGCCCAGCACTGTACCCATATCTGTGCGCCCAGCACTGTACCCATATCTGTGTGCCAGCACTGACCCATATCTGTGTGCCGGCAGTGTACCCATATCTGTGTGACGGCAGTGTAAGTGTATCATATCTCTATGCAAGCAGTGTACCCTATCTATGTGCCCAGCAGTGTCCCTTATCCTGTGCCAGCACTGTTGTGTTCCCATATCTGTGCCAGCAGTGTATCCATATCTTTATGCCAGCAGTGTACCCATATCTATGTGCCCAGCAGTGTCCCCTTATCTCTGTGCCAGCAGTGTAGTGTACCCATATCTGTCCCAGCAGTGTACCCATATCTCTGTGCACAGCTGTACCCATATCTGTGTGATCCAGCACTGTACCATATTCTGTGCCAGCAGTGTACCCATATATCTGTGCCAGCACCTGGCACACAAATATGGGTACACTGCTGGCACACAGATATGGATACAATGCTAGCACACAGATATGGGTATACTGCTGGCATTGAGATATGGATACACTGCTGGCACAGAAATATGGTTACACTGCTGGCACAGATATGGGTACACTACAGTGCTGACACTGAGATAAGGGGACACTGCTGGGCACATAGATATGGGTACACTGCTTGCATAGAGATATGAATACACTGCCGTCACACAGATATGGGTACAGTGCTGGCACACAGATATGGGTACAGTGCTGGGCGCACAGATATGGGTACACTGCTGGGCGCACAGATATGGATACACTGCTGGGCGCACAGAT